>CM060882.1:51227500-52570000 GCA_030762935.1 Hymenopus coronatus
AATATTATGTTAAGTGGTATTAATAATCTGGGTTTTTAAATATAGGCATTAGTGCATTTCAAAATAAACCCACTGATTGTTTCAATAAATGGGATTGATGATTGTGAGCGTCCTCCTAGTGATCATCTAGCGTTATATGGTCTAGTAAGTATTAATATACCTTAGCAATTATCTAAATGGAATCACAATCAAAATAAAGTTAATAAGTGATTAATGTAAATGAAACAAACAATATTACTACATAAATTATCGTATATAAAGGTTATTGCAAGATTGCGTAGGCCGTGAGGCTTGCGCGAAGCTACAGACACCTGTTGGTACCACATGATATTACGGAACGTCGTGAACAAAAACGGACGGTCTTAGTTTGAAACAGCAGGTCCGTTTCAACTGGTTTTTGCAGTAGCTGTGTATACGTGTCTAAAGAGACCTTACACAGACACATCATCGATCACGCCTTGGGAAATGGAAATTTTTAAAAGACTATACGCGCAAACATTAGTCAATACCATTAAATCCTCTATATCTGTTGGGTACGATTTGCTGGGACCCACCAGACCGGGTCGTGTGAGGCTTTGGTAGTTGGTTGGCCTAGGCACACCATTTCTCCCCCCCCCCCCCATTTCAATACCTGCATGCTGGGTCGTGTGGAGGGTCATTTGAAAATAGTGAAACTATTAGGCAGAGCTGATAATTAGTGTTTTATACTTTATTACTTATAGCGCGGCTGTTTGCCAAGTGGGAGACCTGGCTTCGTTTCTCAGTACCGGCGTGGAGAATTTTCACCCGCTGGGAGACCTGATCTGGGGTGCACTCAGCCTCGTGAGGTCCCTAGAGGGCCAATTGAGGATCTACTTGATTGAGAAGTAGCCGCTCTAGATCAAGAAGACCGCATTAACCGGCTGAGAGGGACTCGAGGTCCTGATCACGTTCACCCTCCAGCACTGCACCCCATTCATGACACCTTCGGGCCGAGATGGGCGGTAGGCCTGGGCCTAACTATCGTGCCATGGAGCTACCTTGCATTTTATTTTATTACTTTGTCTCTCAAGTATTATGCATGTACATAGAAGATAGAGAAGGTATTGCATTCAACCCAAGATGCTTGTTTTGAGGACTCTTTAAATAAAAAATGGATAAAGGTTAAATGTGTATGTGTCTAATGTGTATGTGTCTATCTGTGGACAACATAGCTCATAAACGAAACGTCCGTAGATATTCAGGAAAATTCCCATAATCTAAAAAAACAACAAAAAAACAAAAACTATATCGAAGTTCATTAAAGTGGATACCGTATATTAACGACATTTTCATAACAAATAAAACGTATATTTTAAATGTTCTGGGAATCGCTTCTAAAGTTCTGTGGTAAACTTAAAAGGTAGACAAAAATTTACTACACTACAAACTATATCTCGTCAAACCATACACTTTATGTCCTATACATTTTTGTTGTCACGCTAACCATTTATCAGAAATTTCCCGTTATTTGTTTCAATTTTAAATAATTATACTTATCCAGAGAAGACAAATATCCAATATTTCTCAGCGTCATGGACTCTGAACTCATTTGAACATCATTTCATCGATTTCATTAATCGTCCGATGCCAGGTTAAAGGATAAAATTAATAAAAAAGGGGCAAAAACAATAAAAAAAACTTTGAAAAAGGTAGCGTTCCCAAATACACACAATTATTGATGTCATTCCTTCTTATGACATTCATCATTTAATAAATATCCAAGCTATTGTTTTGAACTTTCTTTTAATTTAAAATAAAATTTTAGTTTCTCTACACGTAATATTGTCATGGTGTATAGAGAAGGTATTGTATCGCACATAAAAATTCGATACCGAGATTTCACCGGAAATACATGTTTTTTAAGCCCCTGAATCTACAAAAAACAGTTTTAAAAATGTCGTGTGTGGGTGTGTGTGGGAGGGGGAGCAGCATAGCTCAAAAAAGAAAAGTCCTTTAAACACCAAAATTTATATTAAAATTTAGTACCTCCCAAGGATGTGACACAAATATTTTCAAGAAAACCCTCCCTCCCCCAACTTGGAAAAAAATTAGAACATTTTGATTAGAAATATCTTATACTTAAGATCTTTTCTTGACAAATGAAATGTAAATCTTGAACTTTCTGGGAATAGCCTCTAAAGATCTCTTTATTCTGGATAATTTAATTTTTCATAACTAGTAAACGAAAGAGAGAGAGAGAGAGAGAGAGAGAGAGAGAGAGAGACAAAAACATGCTACACAAAACAAGTAGAGCTCCTTAAAACACACAATTTATATCATACACATTTTTTCTGGCGTTGATTTTTTTCGAGATATTCCTTGCTAAGGTTTCAGTTTTAAAATACCTATTTAAAGTTTTCTCATACAAGAACTTGTCAACTCCTGGCCACGCAAAGAATCTGATTTCAAACCTACAACTAGCACAATTTAAAACATGTGACTGTTGATTTAATCTAGTGTATTCCCTTATTCTCCTTGTGCTTATAAGGAACTAAGCAATAAGACCTTTTCTGATAATGTTTATCCCGATTAGCATGAAGTGAATAGAAGAATAAGCTTATGAATAATAATTTGTTACACATATGTGGGGAAAGTCATGTGAATGCAACACATCAGATTTTTTGAGGTACTACGTCCCATTTTGATTTTCTTTACACGTGCTATGTACATAGTGTATAAAGAAGGTGTTAAATTGCACCCAAAAATTCGATACCGAGATTTCACCGGAAATATGTTTTGAGACCCTCTGAATCCAAAAAAAGAATTTTTAGAAAAATGTCCCGGTCTATGTGTGTGTGTGTGTGTGTGAGTCTGTCTGTGCAGCATACTTAAAAAACGAAAAGTTTGTTAAATCCCAAACTTGGTATTTAAGTTCAGTATCTTCCATGGATGCGATGTGAAGATTTTCAAGAAGATTCCCCGACTCCCAACTACCCTTTACATGCAAAATTCTTCGGAAAATTTAATTTTCTCAGTAATAGCTCTAACGATTTTGATTAAAATCTCGTATATTAATATGCACATAACAAATAAAATGTATATATGTAAATGAATTTTGCGGAATTTTACATAATTGGTAAACAGTAAGAGACAATAACTTACATTACAAAAAGTGTAGAGCTCGTTAAAACACACAATTTATAAACATTTTTTTCGTGGTGTTTGGCGTTTTGGGGATATTCCTTATTATTGGTTTCAGTTTTAAAATACTTTTTTCATACGAGAGTTTGGAACTTCAGTGACATAGTAACTAGCTTTGACTATCGCTTTAGCCTAGCGTATTCTCTTGTTTCCCTTCTACTTACAAGGAAGCAAGTAATAAGACCATTTCTGCTAATTTTTTTCTCGATTAGTATGAAGTAAATAGAAGAATAACCTTGTTAACAATTTGTTGCAGAGATGTAGAGAAAGTCATGTGAATGGAACACATCAGAATCTTTTTTATCTTGTAGCCGCGAAAGAGTTTTTTGTATAATGTAATGTGTTACTAAACTGCTTTTGCAAAATGCAGATGTGGCAAAACTTAGGTTTCTTTTTTTTTTTTTTTTTTTTTTTTTTGCTTCATTTGTATTGTCCCCCTTTAACATCAATGGTCATATCGGGGGCTTTCACTTGTGAAACTGTAGGTTCAGAACATTAGGTTAAACTTTATATTACTAAACATACGCACATTCACTCTCACAGACTCTATGGGGGATAGGGAATAATTCCGGTTAAAGAAACATTCCCAGCCCCAGCCGGGAATCGAACCCGGGACCTCGCTGACTACTCGACCACGGAGGCAGTCTAATTTAGGTTCTTGTTACCTACATACTTATGAAGTTGTGTGCTTTATTCATATAAGTCATCTAATATTCCTTGATTATGTGTTTTCTTTAAATGTGGAAGGCGAAGGAATCTCTTGTATGCGCAGAATTCAAGCGAATTTTCCTCTACGAACTGCAGATCATTGACTTTTGTCTAATGTTACAGACGCATTGGTAATTCAGTACTGGCGTCAGCGAGAAAATTATCATTCATTGTTCATTATCACTAGGAGTTCGTAGACAGCTAGACATTCCATGATTTAAATTCCTTTTTCTTTATTTTCGTACTGAAGCTTAAGTAGATGCAGATTACGTTTTCCTTTTACTCCCATATAAAATGGTTTGCTTATATAACATTTTTACTTTCTCTTTATTGAACATGTGGATAGAGAAGGTATTGTATTGTGTTCTACCCAAAATTCGGTGTCGAGATTTCACCGGAAATATATGTTTTGTGGTCCCCTGAGTCCGAAAAAAGCATTTCTAGAAAAAGGTCTTTGTGTGTGCTTGTGTGTATCTGTCTCTGTGTGTGTGAGTATCTGTGGACAGCATAGTTTAAAAAAGACCGTTAATACAAAACTTGGTATTTAGGTTTGGCATCTTCCAAGGATGCGATACGAAGATTTTCAAGAACCCGCTCCCCTCCGCACAATTACTCTTTACTTGGAAACATTTTTGAAAATTTTGATTTTCTTAAAAATAGCTCTAACGATTTTCATTAAAATCATGTATATTAAAATTAATAAGATCCCAAATAAAATGTATATCTTGAATTTAATGAGACTCTGAAGACCTGTTTGCTCTGGATGGGTTTTGTCGAATTTTGCTTAACTGCTAAACTGCAAGAGATAGACAAAAGGTTACTACACAAAAATGTAGTTCAAAAATGTAATTTATGTCCTTTACGTTTTTGTTGTGGAGGTAACCGTTTCTGAGATATTCCTTGTCATTAGTTGCAATCGTGAAGTACTTTTACTTTTCTCGGACAGGTAGTGTCCGATTTTCTTTTGTTCTACTCCTGGCCAAGCAAAGAAGTGATTTGCAATGACAATCACATAACGATAGCTTTTAAAACATTTGACTATCAATTTATTATAGCGCACTCCTTTAGTTCCCTTCTATTTATAATTAACTAAGTAATAGAACCTTCTGCTATTATTTATCTCGATTAGCGTTGTGTAGAAAGGAGAATAATCTTTTGTAAGAAGTTTGTAGAGCAGTTAGAGAAAGTCATGTGAGTGTAACACAATAGATTTAATCTTATTAGTAGTTTAAGTATTTTCTTTTTCCATAACTCAGCAGTGGGTGCGAATAATTTATTGCTTCTCATTCACGCAGATTATGAAACCGGGGGAATAATCTATTCACGGTGGTTTATTACTGCATTTGGGCAATTCTACAAATAGGATCTGTTCCATTCCAAAATACTTTCTCTACCTATTTCGAAACAAACAATTATTGCAAAATCGTTTTTTCTATCCACTCCCTGTTAATCGAGATAGACATTAACAAAACTGGGTTTATTACTTAGTTCCTTATAAGTACGAGAAAAACGAAATAATACACCGGGCTAACAGGATAGTCTAATCTTTTAAAAGGTGGTTGCAATGCAATTGAAATTCGATTATATTTGTATGACAATGAGTAAAACAAAAGAAATACGAATGACAAATTCCGGTCCTAGAAAATTATAGTATTTTAAAATTGAAAACAATGGCTTGTAATATCTCGGAAATATTTACCTCAACAAAAACTATATATGGCATAAATTGCGTGTTTTTCGTGCAGTAAGTTTTCTCTATTTCTTAGAGTTTAAAAGTTAAAAATGAAGAGGTCTTCAAAGGTTAGTACCAGAAAACTCAAAATGCCTTTACATTTTGTTATTTTCAGAACTATTTCGTGAAAATCAAATTTTCGAACTTTTTCGTGTAAAGGATAGTTTGGGGTGGTGGATTTTCCTCAAAATTTTCATGTTGTAGTCTTGGAAGCCACTAAACTTAAATGCCGGGTTTTGTATTTAACCAACTTTTTGGACACGCGGAGATATGTACACATAAGCACGGATCTTTTTCTAAAATAGCTTTTTACCTAAAATATATATTTCCGGCCAAATATCTCAAATATTTAGACATTCGTTGTCTCAGGATAAGGGGAAATTGCTGATTCAAACTCGGGATCTCTTGAATTGTGAACCTTTTTTGCTAGCACTATACTACAGAAGTAAGCTTTGTCTTAACTCTTGTGGTTTATTTTTGTGTAAGATTATATAACATTTATTCTGAAGTAAAGGACCTCAAAAACTCCTTCCAGAAAATTAAATTAATATAAGCTCTCCAACATTACGCTCCGCTGTAATGTGTGAGGCTCGCATTCGGAAGGACCCAGGTTCGATTCCCTTTCGATTGTCAACTATGACCATGGAGTTTTCCTAGTTTTTTTCTTGCTGGGGTATACCTTGTAACACGACTCCCGTTTTCCTTATCTCTGCTGTTTCATTTTTTCCTTTCGGACGTATTTTCAGATTATGCCATGTGGGCGGTGTCGGGCAGATGGCCGGTGAAGCCTGCAATGGTTGCTGAGCTTCTCCACTTCCTCCCTAAAGGTGTAAGAGTGTTCAAACTTGGAAATGCTAGGACCTTCAGCTCGTCTCTGTGGTCTATCTGTCTGCAGCCACCTACGGCTGCTTCGTTTTATACGTATCTCCCGGGGGTTGTAGCCATAATAGTTCACTGTGATGTAGTGTAAAAGTTTTCCTCCTCCGTTAAACTATCGTAATAATCCTATTGAAATATACCAATAGTACGTTCTTAACAGATATATGATCGGTGAAACGGTAGAATGTTCGTCGGAGTAACGAATGGATGAAAGTAACAAAATATATTACTATATAGCATACATATCAGCCTGCCGACTGACTTCTTGCCTATCACCTACCGGCCACAGAACATGGAAGAATTCGGAAGTATTTTAACCGATTCAAAATTTCGTAAACCCCATGTGACCATGTGATACAGAAGATAAAACTCTGGAACACCAACTGTTTCAATGCCAAATATTAAATCACGAACGAGATATAATAATAGAAGTAATAAAGAGTGGAAACTAAGTAAGCATACTAATTGTTGCATAAAAATTAGTACTGAAATATTCAAAGGGTTTCTTTAAATTCTGCAGCAAAATTTATTTTGACAAACTGTAGTAGCATAACACAAAGGAACTATATTAGTTATTGTTAATTGTTTTTTTTTTTTTTTTTTTTTCACAAAAGCTGTATGTTGGACAGGAGTTGTGTAGGTAGAGTCAGACGGAAAATTTCAACGCTATAGCCGGGATTTGAACCGCCGATCTTCCGGTCTCTAGACAGTTGCTCTATCCACTAAGCTACCTTAGCGACATGCCGACATGGCATTAAATTCCTCTACTGACTCACATGTTTCCCGGTAAAGCACAAGGTGATCCCAAATTATTTTGAGATGACATACCCCAATGGCGACTTACAATGTCATAAGTAGTTTAACCAATATTAAGTCAATTGGTGTTAATTTGTTTTTTCCGCGTATTGGACTGGAATTGGATAGGTAGAGACAGACTGCAAAATTTAATGCCATAGCGGGATTTGAACCAGGATCTTCCGATCTCTAGCCGATTGCTCTAATCACTGAGCTTCATGACAACATGTGCGTAGTATTCAGTGACAATGATTGTATGGAAAGCGTGTTATGTATAAGGTTCTTAAATTTTGTGAGAAGAAAGAAACACACAAAATACCTATTAAAATTGCTACTGAAGTTCTTGTCGTTTCTACCGGTTAGAATAAGACAACGATATGCAAGGCCAGAAAGTTGGAACAAGCAAATAACATCACCTCACAAAATTGTTAAACCTCTTGCAACAAAGTCGTTTTGAACGATATGGACGAGTGTGTCTTAGAGGAAATATCAGAAGTATTACGAGATCAAAAAGGAGATTAATGTTTTTGGACGTAAAAAACAAACAAACAAAAAAATGAAAAAGAAAAGGTTACAAAAAATATTGGAATTTAAAAAATTTAAAGATATACAGAGTTTACTGAGAGAATGCTTTGACGTAGTGGCTCAAAGAGCAGAATTTCCTATAATTTTATTGGGTCAGTAACAGAAAATGACTGAAAAAATCGGTCCAGAGGCTGAAAAATATTCAAGAAACATGTTGAAATAGAGATGTACTAATGGAATAAAAAATGAAAAAACTGGACAAAAAATTACATTTTTTGTGTGTTACATAGAAACAAAAGATTTATATGGAGTTTTGTCTGCTGATTTCAAATCTGTTAAGTTTTTTTTCTACTGGCTATGGATTTTTTAACACACCGTTTTAATTTAATGAAATTATATATGTATCGCCGAAAAAAAGTTAAAGTTTTCTGTATACCTTTGTAACAGATTTCCATCATAGATATTTCCGAATGGAAACGTTCACATTATTCATCCTTTACAGTGCCAAGGTTGGAGGGAAAGAAGTTTAAATGTGAGTGCAAGAAATGTAGTTTTAGATCATTCATTAGTTCCCTTATTTTTGGAACAATAAATATGCCCTCTGATCTTGGCCCGACTGATCCTAGAGTATTTCGTTTTGAGGAACTCAAAACCTTTGCCAGTGTGATCCATCGCTTTGACAAAATTCTGAACCAACCCCAGCTTGTTGTGTAGTAGAAGAAGATAAATATTCTCTGACTTCACAAATGGTTGATTAACTACATTTTTCGTCCCAAGAGTGGTCATTGTTTATGAAGGTAGTCTTTTTTTTGCCCCTGCTGTCACACTCACAAAGGAAAGAATAGAATGTTGTATATCCTAGTTATAACCCAAGTAGCAGGGCTATCACCTTGAGATCACCACATATATGCCATTCACAGGTATCATATTTTATACTGTTCAGCACATGCTTCGTGTTGTCATATGATTCTTTCATATGTGCAGCATATGCAGTAAGGATCGAAGGATATTGGTAGTCATTGTGCAGAAAGACTCTTTGAAACTAAGCTTAGAAGAATCAATGAAAAGTCGTAATTCATTGGAATAGTACGGCTTCCCCACGACTTCAATTAAACTGTTCATATCATTATAGTGTCCCAAATTATTTTTCTGGGAGAAAAGATGTTAAACTGATGTTGTCTTTTACGGAAAAATTATTTACATTTTTATACTGAACATTACATCCTTTCAACTTTGAAGCCACAATCTCAGCTTGCTTTTGATAAGTCAGCATCACTAGGCAGATGTAATTCAGACTGTGTAATTATGAGGTTCAGTTGAAATATTTGTGTCGAAAAACAATGGATCCTGTCTTTCTCTACCAGAATGCAGCTCAGCCTCGGTAAATTCATCATTCTTGGTCTCATCAATATCTATACTCCATGTTTCTGGTCTTTGAGGAATGGGTAGATTGAACTGTGAGGCTCAGGCCTTCTAGCTGAAGGGAGATCAGGATACTGGACAGGGTGCCTAGTCTTTACTGTTACTCCAAAGATCTGTGTAATGTAGAAGTAGCAGTATGGTTTTTGGTTCTCTCCAAACCATGGTAATCGCATGTGATGAGATCTGGTTTCAGCCACCCACTTAACAAGTCACACATGAAACATAACATGTGTGGGACCCAGGATTTATCCTATTTCACAGCCAAAATAAAGTTCATATGATTTTCTTATAAATGAGGTTATACTTCTCTTTTGAGATTCAAAATTTATCTTTCCACAGGTGTAACAGAAACTGTGTGGTTAACACAGATGTCAAGCATAGAAGATTTTTGATTTCACTGTTATACAGCTCTGGTTAAATATTCTTCTAACAGGAATATATTAGCTCAGTATAGTGAAACTTGCAAACAACGGAAACAAATGTTGGTATGCAATAATGAATAATAATTTAGCTTAAAATATATGGACATGATGCTAGTAATTAAAGCAAATCTAACTTCATATTCAGAATTAGCATACCAAACACGTTACAAAAATCGGAATCTAATACAGCAATTCTAACTTCATATTCAGAATCAGCAGACCAAAATACACAAGAATTAGTGAAAAATTTACATTTAACAAAATCACTTTCTCAGTGTAATCACTCCAGGATTTAATAGCAATGCTGAATGGGGAGAAGAATCGGCCATTGGATCAAAATGGAAATGGTATGTTATTTATGGACGCTCTTTAAATACTGTGATTCCCATTCTAAATTGGGCATTAAATACAGCTTAATTTTGCTCAGAGGCCTCTCTGTTACGCTTGATGTTCTTTTACGTGCCGTAAACCTACAAGGGACCAACGGTTTTACTTCCCTTCCGAAGGAAGCCATGCTAAGGATTTTTACGCCCGGAAAAAATCCGTCGTCCTCCACCGGGTTTGAACCCGCGACCTTGGATATATGAAGTTAGTATGGTAACCACTACACCACGGAGGGCGACTGACCATTGGATCGGAGACCAACACGACAAGTGAGGGAGATATCACACAACAATGACAGAAACGTGAGAGAGTGAAAGAGTTGTAAACATTCATTGTTTTGTATTGGTTTTGAGAACATACTCGTATTTGATTGCTTATGATATGAATTAATACATGACTTTTAACACACATAACGGAAATGCCATCATTAACTATTACTCGCGCTTTTTCAACTGGCGGGTGGGGAAGCCATTACATGTACAAGTGGTGATCCCAGGTACAGGACTGTGCTCGCCTTGGCCGGCTTATACTTTATATTTCCCAACAGGTGGAATGGGGAGACCATCTTCCCAGGGCTAGTCTAATAGTGTAGCCGCAGCCATTACACTTGCTATAAAATGGAAACTGCTGTTTGGATGAGTCCTTACCATTAGCAGTTCCCTACTCATCCTTTTCCGTACTATTCCTTTACGACTCTCAAGCCCCATAACGGGTTTACAATGTGGGTAGTAGTTCTATTAAAGCAGCTTACCCCAGATCATTAGATTTCTCTAACATCAAAGTCTGCTAAGCGGAGAGTTTATGACCAAGGCTTTAGGGCATTGATGAATCTGGTAGAAGTTGTTGATGGTAATGAGTGTTATTGCTTGCACTCTGCTGCTCTTTATAGAAACGGCAATAATATTGTTTATAGCTTATCCACTTTGTGGGCATTAATGCATGCACCCACCGTATTCCCAACTATGTTTTCTTCAAGCAACTGCTCAAGTAAACAAATTAATCCAGTATAATGTAGAGCTTTCGGGTTTGTAGGCCCTGGTCGATGAGATGAAATGTCAGGTGACGTTTCATATAATCCTACAAACCCGAAACCTCTACATTTTACTGGATTAACGCCGGCCGTGAAAGCCTAAGCATGTAAATAAGTTATTATTCTCTTCATTAATGGGTTCCTTCAAGTATCATAATATTTCCTGCATAAAGCTTTATGTTGAAAAAGCTGATGTGTTCCATTCTCATCACTTTTTCTAATGATTTTGCAACACATTTTGTTACAAAAGCTTATTCGTCTCTCTCCTCCAAGATATCAAGGTAAACACTAACAGAAATAGTCTTATTACTCATTTCGTTGTATGTACAAGAGAAATAACAGAATAAACTAGACGAAAGCGACAGTCAAATATTTTAACAGCTAGTAGCTAAGTTCCTTTCTCTTTGCATGTCAAGAGTAAAAACAGAGAGAGAAAGAGAAAGAGAAAGAGAAAGAGAAAGAGAAAGAGAAAGAGAAAGAGAAAGAGAAAGAGAAAGAGAAAGAGAAAGAGAAAGAGAAAGTGACCATTTACCATCGGATAAAAGAGTAATGAATATCTCGGAAGTGGAAAACTCCACAAAAAGTATATATTGGACATAAATTATAGTTTTCAATCTGCATTTATTTATTAAAGTAATAAAACTTTGGCTATCTCATACAGTTTACTAGTTATACAAAAGTTATCCACAGTGAAGAGGGCTTCAGAGGCTATTCCCTGAAAGTCCAAGCTATACATTTTATTTATGATGTAAATGTCTTTAAAGAGAAAGTCGAAAATTCCGAAAAATCTTCCAAGGGTCCCATGTGGGAAAGGCTCTGAACTTGGGGTTTGACCCACTTTTCGCTTTGCTATTATCTGCAACCAAACTGTTTTTTTATTTAGTTATGCTGTTTACGCACACACATGCGCGCGAACCTGTTTATAGTTTTTTACAGATTTCTTATTCAGGGGTTCACAAATCTTATACTTCGTGTGGAATCTCAGTAGTATAGAATTTTTGTGTAGATTGCAATACTTCGTATACTATGTACATTGTAAGCGGCAGAGAAAGTACAATTTGTAGGTGTTACATTCACAGGACTTTCTCTACATATTAAGAAAAACTTAGTTTTATATTTACTTCGTGTTAATCCAGAAAACTTTGGTAGACATTACCACAGATGCCCACTTAGGGGGGGGGAGAAGTCTCTTTAGCTTACACAGGCAGGGGAAACATATACCCAGGAATAATATCTTAATAAACATGATGAATTCCATTCCCTGACTTTTTTTCACCCCCCCCCCCCATCGTTTATTAGTTGGTTATCGAATTATTCTCACAAAAGTATATTTTTTGTTTCTTTATTTTAGTTAACAAGTAGCTATATTGAAGTAGCTGCATTACGCATTTCGTTAATGATGCAACGGGAATAGCAACAGTCCAATGTTTAATAAATGGACACGAAAGGATTACAAAGGAGTGTAAAAATATTGAGCAATTAGAAATACTAATTACGGAATACTCAGGAGAGATTTACATGTTGTGTGTTGTACGTTTCTCATCTAATGTTTAATACTTTCCAATTATATAAGATTATACAAAATTCCTTTCAAAAGAATAGCAAATTCAAGATATGCATTTTATTTGTCACGTCATGTATGTCTTCAATATAAGGTATATTAATTAAAATTCTTAGATCCATTAAACTGAGCATCTGTAAAAATAATCCTTGTAAAGAGTAGTTAGATGCGTGAGGATTTTGTTGAATTTCTTTGAATATCGAATATTTTAAATAATCTCAACTTAACTACCAAGTTTGATTTGGATTATAATGTTCACATACATTCACAAGCATTTTTGGATTCAGGGAGCCTCGATACGTCCTTTTGGTTGGAATTCAGTATTTACCGTATTTACTATATTAGTGCAGAAATTAAAAATCTTATGTGTTCCATTCACATTCTTTTCTCTACATGTCTCAAACAAATCATTGTTAAAAATATTATTCATTCTATCTGCTTCATGCTAATTGAGATGACATTAACAGAAATGATCTTATTACTAGTTTACTTAAAATAAGGTTGTAAACTATGCTAAAGCTATAGTCAAATCTCTTAAAATCTAATTGTCATGTGTTAATTTTTTAATATATATTTTTTGTTGCTTTGACTCGTAAGAGTCTTATCGTGACTGTGACATATTGTGATAACAATAATTATTACAGAATAGTTATAAAGATACCTTGGAATGTAATACAAATTGTATTACTTAACATTTTGTTGGCAAACAATGTATACAGAAATGTAAATATCTTATGTTTTAATATAGAATAATAATAAATTGAGAAAATATATTTAATTTTAGCGATTTATATTATATTTTCTTACATTTCTGTGAGTAAAAGCATATAAAAGCTGTGTTAATGTATGCTACAATTTTAGATTGAGATTTTAACATCATAAAACATTTTTATACATGGTTTCTTCATTCAGTGTTTTTATATCTCTAGTGGTTTTGCACGTTTTCCTCTGGGAATCATAATGACGTCATGTTTCTTTACATTAAAGATTCCCGTATACGAAAAGCTTTAAGTATTTTAATATGTAAAGAATGGTGAACTTACGAAAAAATATATATGACATTAATTGTGTTTTATTGAGATCTATATTTTTTGTGGAGTACGTCTTTGTCTATCTCTTACTGTTTACTTATTATGCAAAATTCATCCAAATAAAGAGGTCATCAAAGGTTATTCCCAAAAAATTCTAGATATTCCTTTCTAAAGGCTTTAAATGCTTACTTAACTAAGGTTTTAAAGAAAAAAATTAACCCCAAATAAAAAATTAAAAGATTAAATAAATATATTTAATATACTGTGCTTTAATTAAACTCGTTTACGACATTTTTGAGATAATCAACATTTTCGAATTTTTTTCCAAATAAAAGGAAGTTTAGTTTGGAGGGATTTTACTCAACATCTTCGTGACGTATTCTTGGAAGATACTAAACTTTAATACCAATTTTGGTATTTTATCGAGTTTCCTTTTTGAGTCATTATTTTCACAGACACACGAACACACGCACACACAGACACACATTTTTATACTCTTTTTTTGGATGCAGGGACTCTAAAACATGTATTTCCGGTGAATTCTCGGTATCTAATTTTTGGGTGGAGGAAATAAGTTTTATTAGCTATTAATGCGAGGGATAATCTGAAACTAGGGTTACAAAGCCCGCCGTGAAATCAGTATATTTTATTTCGTACAAACAATACAGGCCACCTGATAGTACATACATACATTAGGCTATTTTCACTTTCCCTATACGTACTATGTACATAGTGTATAGAGAAGATATTGCATTCCACCCGAAAAATTCGATATCTAGATTTCACCGGAAATGCATGCTTTGAGACTCCCTGAATCTAAAAAAAAGCATTTTTAAAAAAAATGTCTGTGCCTGTGTGTGTGTGTGTGTGTGTGGGGGGGCAGCATAGCGCAAAAACGAAAGGACCGTTAAAGCCCAAACTTGGTATTTAAGTTTAGTATCTTCCAAGGATGCGACACGAAGATTTTCAAGAAAATCCCCCACCCCAAACTACCCTTTACATGGAAAAAATTGCTAAATTTTTGATTTACTTAAAAATGGCTCTAACGATTTTGATTAAAATATCGTATATAAAAGATATTTACCTGACAAATAAAATGTATATCTTTAATTTTCTGGGAACACCCTCTGAAGACTACTTTATTCTGGATGAATTTTACGAAATTGTGCATAATTGCTAAACCGTAAGAGTTGGACAAAAACTTAGAGTACAGAAAATGTAGCTCACAATAAAGCACATATTTTATATAATATATATTCTTTTCGTGGAGTTGATCATTTTTAAGATATTCTTGGTTTTTCGTTTCTGCTTTGAAAAATCTGCTTTTTTCATACAGGAATTTGTTAACTCCTGTCCATGCAAACAAAGGAACTTCAGTTACATAGCAACCAGCTTTTGGCTATCATTTTAATCTATGGTACTCCCTCATTTCGCTTCTACTTAAAAGGAAGCAAATAATAAGACTATTTCTGCTAATGTTTCTCGATTAGCATGAAGTAAATAGAAGCATGAGCTTTTTAACTACATTTTGTTGCAGAGATTTAGAGAAAGTCATGTGAATGGAACACATCCGATTTTTCTCTATAGTCTTCATATTGAGACACTTGTCGCTTCGTAGGATTAATTTGAATACCTTCTTCTGGTAAAAATCCTGTCCTAGCGTGTTCAGCCCGTTGTCATGAAGTGTTGCACCTCCTCGTCTGAAGCGAATCGTCGGCCTCCTTGGTGTTCCTTCAAGTGAGGAAAAAGGTGAGTCACTTGGAGCGAGATGATATCCCAGCAAAACTGCTTCAACACCTTGATAGTCTTCTGGGCTATATGAGGTCACGCGTTCTCGTGGAGATGAGGCTGGCCGTGTCCTAATTGCTTCGCGCAACCGTGTCATGGTCTCGCAGTATCGGTCAACGATCATGTGTGCCCTCTTTCCAAAACCTCCACGAGTATGACATCCGCGCTATCCAAAATACTGTGGTTATAATCTTTCTGGCAGATGGCACCACCTTACGCTTATTTTTCCTTTGGAAGAGACAGGTGTTTCCTTTTCACTGACAAACGCTTTCTGCTTAGGAGTATTGTAGTAGTCCCCATGTTTCATCACTCGTGACATTATCGTGAAGCAAACTGTTCCATTCCGGCGAGAACGTTGCAAAAGTTGCAGACCTGTTTTGTGCGCTTGCTGTTTGGACAGATTTCCTGGAACCCATCGGGAACAAACCTTCCGGTACTGCAGAATATCGTGAACAATGTGATAAATAAGAACTGAAGCTTTCCTGGCGACGTGTTAATTGGCTAGAAGCCCGAGAAGATTTTGAATTAATGTGATAAATGCTTCCAAAAGATATTCCCGGTTTTGCCGCTGCGTAACGTGATCCTCCTGTTGTCTTGAATCTGCTCCTCCACGCGTGCTGTGCTCAAATCTGGGGATGCCGTGCGGGGTCCACCATTGCGATCCTCAACGGTGACGTTTTCTCTACCGGCCGGAAATTTCGGACGCCTTTCTGCGACATGCTGGCGAGGCATTAGTCTCTACCAGCTGTCAGTGAATGTTAGCCGCGGTGACACGTTTCGCCCTCAGAAACTCAATAATGAGTTTCCATTGAGAAAATATAGCTATGGTGAAACTGATATCAACAACAGGGAATATTTCGGAAATGGTTCCTTCAAAAAAAAATATTTGGCATAAAGTGTGTGCTTTGACAAGATCTACGTTTTTGTGTAGCAAGCTTATATTTTATCTGTTACGGTTAACCATTTTTGGTAGTGTTTAATGCCCACTTTAACTACTTATGGCACCGCAGGCGGTGAGCGTTTACCATTATACAAAAGTGCTCCAGGGAAATTTGATCGACTGTTCCCAGAAAATTCAAGATACACATTTAATTTGTGATTAAATATTTTAAGAATGTCCTATTTTAATAAACATTAAGTCATTCTTAGAACAAAACGGTTTTAAAAATGTACACCTAACCTATAGTTAGGGATGGAAAATTTTCTTGAAAATCTTCAATTCGCTTTTTTGATATTTAACGAAATTCTCATTTGAGCTATGCTATTTATAGAGAATCACACGGCTTTCTTTTTACAAATGCTTATTTTGGAATCGGGACGTTAAAACATACATTTTTAATGAAATCTTGAGGTGAAATTTTTGGGTGGAGTACAATGCCTTCTCAACCTACTGTACAAAACATATATTTACGCTGAAATCTCGGTATCGAATTTTAGGGTAGAATAAAACACCTTCTCTATGTTGTACACAGTGCTGCAGAAAGTAAAACTCTAATGCGGTGCAATGTTCGAACGTGAGACGGGAAACCAAGAAGGAGCAACGAGAGCTTTGCTGTGTATGCAACCATCAAAGCGTATGAGTGAAATGATTAATCTAAAATGCCCGTGCAAGTTTAATTTCGTTCGAAGGGGAGCCGGTCCCCATGGCCGCGCTCGCCAAGGCTTTGGTGCTTCGTAGCGCTGGGGATCGTGGATTCGAGTCCCGCCTTGGGCATGGGTGTGATATGTTTGTGTTTGTGTGTATGTTGTAAAAGTAAGAAAATAGCAATCCAGCAATAATAGTAAACAAGGTAAAAAAAAAAGGTAAATAAAAAAGTAGGGTAAACAGTGCCGGAGTCCCGATCTTTTTTTTTTTTTTTTTCGAGTGGAGTAGAAAAACCCAATCTACAGGCCACAGAGGGGATAGCTCTGCCAAGTGTGGGGGTCGCCCTAAACTGGCAATACCCACTAAAAACCACTCCACCGGAGAGAATTCGGGTGTAGGAATGCTGCAGTACCGCTTGTTGCACCTGCGGATTCAAGGAGCGGGTGTTATGGCTAGCCAAAGGCCATAGCCAGGAGAGAGTGAGGGCCAGGACGCAAACATGACCGGAGCCCTGATTGCGCCCTTGGAAGATTTGTGGTGAGGAATAAGCACATATTGTGTGTGTATATATCTGCAGCCCTGTAACAAAAGGACGTAGTCAGTATAACATTTTCTGCCCTTTCGGGTAAAGTCGTTGGTATATTTCGTATGTCTGCAGCCCTGTAACATAAGGACATAGTCATTTAGATATTTCATTTAAGTATAAATTCTAAGCTAGTTGTATTTTTACGACTACTGCTGCCCTGTCTGGCGAAGTCATTAGTTATTAGTTGTGTTCAACCCTTTAACTAGCGAGGGCGTTGTCATTTAGCAGAGACATCATTGGTTTCTCATGGACTTAGTGGTCACCCATCCAAGTGATGGGCATGCCCAATGATGCTTTACCTGTAATAAAACACTTATTCTTATTACTTACATTCTATTATCTAAATATCAGAGAAGGTCCGTTAGTGGTCTGCCAGGTCGCTGTAGAGTGGGGGTCCCTCAAACCCCCAGATCCGCCTTGACTCAGAAAGTAAGGACTTCAAGGGCCACCAAACTAATGTCGTAGACACATTCATGGGTAATTTTATTATGGAATTCTTACTAGCGATTCTAGATATTCTTGTATATTTAAATCGGGTTCCCCCAGGCCGAGGGTTCTGTCAAATAGAGAGAGCGGTCTCTTGTGTTTATTTTCTGCTTCATAGGTGCCTAGTTCTTGTATTAGTTCATTGTTGTTTCTTGCTTTACGCTTATACAGGTTGTAACTTTGGCTTTTTATGAACTGCTCAATTGAATGCAGTTTTAGCTCCTCATGAAGGAGATAAGCCGGCGCTACTGGGGGTTGTTTGGAAATTATTCTAATTATTCTATTCTGGAGTGTTTGTAATTTATGTATGTGCGTTTTTGCAGCGTAGCCCCATACAGGGGATGTGTACGTGATTATCATTCTTATTAGCGTTTTATATAGGGTAATTCCCATGTTTAGTTTTAATTGGCTGTTGAGATTGATGATGGGATATAGTCTGTTTAGTTGACCATTAGCCTTGGCTCTGACCTTAGCTATATGCCTACTCCAGGTTAGGCCTTGGTCCATAACAAGACCTAAGTAGGTCACTTGGTCTTTCCACTCGATAATTTCGCCTTGGTAGTTAAGTGGTTGTAGCAAGTTTCTGCCTTTACGGTGCTGTATTCTTTTAGTGAAGACTATAGCCTGTGTCTTCCTTGCATTTACTTTAATTCTCCACTTCTTGAACCATGGTTCAAGTGAGTCTAAAGCATTTTGTAGGCGTAAGTGTATTATTCGTGGCTGAGTGGATTGTGTGGTTATAGCAGTGTCATCTGCGTATATGTACTTGTTGGTTCTTGCCAATTCTGGCATGTCGTTTATGTATAAATTGAACAATGTTGGTCCCACTATACTTCCTTGTGGAACTCCTGCTCGGATTTGTTTGGAGCTTGAGACTGCGTCCTCTACTGAGGTGTGAAATCGTCGTTCATAGAGGTAGTCCCTAATTAGGGCTATAGCAGTGTCAGGAATTTCGTAGACTTTCAGTTTTCTGAGTAGCCCTGCATGCCATACTTTATCGAAGGCACGTTCAATATCTAAATAGAGGGCACCTGTCGATTTGTTTGTGTTGAACCCTTTGGTGATTTGCTCCGTCATTCTTAACAGTTGTAGTGTAGTAGAATGGTGAGCTCGAAATCCGAACTGTTCGGGTATAAGTATATTATGTTTGTGCAGGTGTGAATTTATTCACTTCAGTATCACTTTTTCTAATACCTTGCTCATCGTATTTAATAGGCTGATCGGCCTGTAGTTGATTGGTAGTGCTAGATTTTTGTTTACTTTTGGGAAAAGTAGGATTTTTGCCTCTTTCCATGCAGGTGGAAACCTGCCATGTTCGAGCGTGTAGTTGAATATTTTGGCAAGCAATGTTACTGCCCTTTTGGGTAAATTCTTTAGTACCACATTTGGTATCTTGTCTGGGCCTGGTGCTTTTCTTGCTGGCAGGTGTTTTATAATCCAGCTTATTTCTCACGCATTTGTTTTTCGCAATTTGTTGTGTGTTCTTCTCTGACCTAAGATTTGGGCTTCATCTTCGACTTCTTGAATGAAATCGTCTTGCCCGTTCGCAGGATTGGGAGAGAATACCTCCTCTAAAGTGACCGCAAACGCTTCGGCCTTAGCCTGGGGGGTCTCTGCTACGGTGTTATTAATTTGTAGTGGCGGTATATTTGTGCGTGTGCGCGTTAAGCATTTCGCAATTCGCCATACTGTGTTTTGTTGGGGGTTGAGATTTTCGAGTTTGTCGTTCCATTGATTTCTAATGTAAGTCCTGGCCTTGTTAATTGCTAGTTCGCGCGCATGATGATATTCTGTTCGATGTATTAGATTTCTAGTTCTCTGCCATTTACGCCTGGCTTTATTTTGAGCTTTTTGCATCTCTTTTACATCTTGGGGATATCTGGCATTAATCGTGAATTGTCTTTTTAAGGGTACGCATGCATTAATAATTGTGTTTATGGCCAGTTCTAGTTTTTGGATCGCTTCGTCCTGTTAATTTGGAGTTCTGGTAGGCAGAGATCTACCGTAACCTTGAACTCTTCCCAGTCCACCTTATTGAAGTTGTATCTTAAGGGTTCTGGTTTTGGCCTGAAGGGAGCATTGACTGTCAAGAGTACCGGTAGATGGTCTGATGTCGGCTCCGGCAATACATTTACATCCAGGTCAAAGGGGATATTATTTAATAGGGCAATGTCCAGAATGTCTGGTGTATGATTGGGCATATGTGGTACGAATGTTGGCTCGTCTGGGCCTGTGATTAGATAATTTGTGTTATTTATGTGGTTAAGTAACTTAGTTCCTTGTGCATTAGTATTTGCGCAGTTCCAAATTTGGTGTTTACAATTGTAATCTCCTGCTGCAATTACTCTATGCCCTAGTTGCATGATTTTGTCAATGTCATCTGTGTCTACTTCCCCTGGGGGATTGTATACTGACACTATGACAATTCCAGTGCTTCGAATAAAAATTTTTATTGCTGTTGCTTCAGCGTGAGTCAATATTGGGGAATTAATCTGGTTGTGTTCTACGCTTGTGTGAATGGCTACCGCAGTCCCCCCTCCCCTACGGTCTCGATCATTTCTGTATACACGGTATCCGGGTATGGACAGACGGTCTTTGTGATTTATATGTGTTTCCGTTAATAATGCAATGTGAATTGAGTGTGTTCGTAATAGATCCGTTAAATCCTTAACCTTTTTGCGTATGCCGTTGCAATTCCATGTGATTATTCTCAATGTGTCTAAATTAGCCATGAACGTGTTTATCGAGCAAATCTACCAGGTGTAACAGGACGTGGGTAAGGTTGAGTGCTGTGATGCTATTTGCCATACCTCTAACCGCAGAGCTCTGCCTTACCAGTAGTGTTTGTGTTATATGCATTGATGTTTTATTTACTGGCACGCCCAATGTGCTTATGAGTTGTGCCGATACCACGCTGAAGGCTTCAGCTTCCTCTACTGGATTTACCGATTCGGCGAGCGACTTTGCTGCTGGGGGAGGCCCAGCAGCCTGTTTTAAAGGACCTGCTTTCTGCTTTTGTGGTTGTTTACGGGGGGGTCGCTCTTCCCTGATTGGTTCCACCTCAGCGCGTGGCTGAGGTTCCCCAACTGCAGAGTGGTTCTCTATGGGGGCTGCGCGTTTTCGGCCTTTGCTATTCCTGGTGAACTACTCTGAGCTTGTATGTGAAGCAGCCTCGGGGGGAGCTGGCGTTCTTCCTACCCTTGGGGGTCTAGGAGGCTGCTCTCGCGTGGATTTTCCACATGCTGCGTTATATGTGGAGCAACCGCGCCAAGTTGCTCCATGGCCCTTAGCGCCACATAAAACGCATGTACGTTCCATAGGTGGAACTGTGCATGTACCTGAGTAGTGGGGTCCTGTACACTTAGCGCAGATCGGGGTTGGGGACCTACATTCTAGCTTCACGTGCCAGAGCTGCTGGCATCGTGAGCACTGTTTGGGCTCTGCGATCGACCTATAAGCTTCTACCCTGACTCTAAGGTACGCCAAATATCTGAGGTCCAGAATTTTCCTATTCTCTAGTGTATCCTGCAATTCTATCAATAACATGGGCAGGGGGGTCCTATCTCTGTTGCGCCTTCGCATCTGTACGGCCCTAATGGCCTTGAAACCGCACATAGCCAGGTCTTCTATTACCTCTTCCCCGGTGAGCTCAGCGTACAGCCCCTTAATCACAAAACGTGCAGTTCTTTCTTGGGTGTGCTATTAGATAATGCTGTACGCCGTTGTCTTTCAGATATTTCACCATCAATTGGTAATCACTGAGACAGAACGACTTTATGGCAAAGTCACCGGAGACACGCGTCTGTTCAGCAAGAAGTTTGTGAGTTAGTGGGAGTTTGTTAAGCTGTTTCATTAGTTGGTGGAATTTCGCGGCCTAGTTTCTGCTAATAAATATTGGCGCCAAGTTAGACCTCTCTACCTGCATAGCGGAGGGTGGTGTCGTGTGTGCTGAGGTTGAGGGGGGTGATGGGTTGGGTCCGGCTGGGGAGGGAGTCACAGGAGAGGTTTCATTAGGTTCATCGTGGGGTGTTGGGCTAGAAGGAGTGATGGTGTCAGGTTCAGAGGTTGGAGGGGGTGCGTTAGGAGGTAAGATTTTTGGGTTCGAAGCGGTTTTTGGAGCAGAAGAAGGAGTAGTGGTTTTAGGCTTAGAAGCCGGTGGGGAAGGACGGGAAGGAGCCGAGGATTTGGACTTGGTCCTGGTGGTCATGGTGGGAGATAGAGGTTTGGTGGTCGAAGTAGTCCTACCTGTCTTTGCCATAACTAGAAGAAAAATAGCCAATATTAATAGGCTTTAAGGTGATGAAGAGAGAAGTTTAAAGATTAAAAAGCGGAAAATGTATGGTAGAAGAGAAAGAACAGTTAGCGAGCGCTAAAAAGCACGGGGAAATAGAGGGTTGGACCTCGGAGAGGCGCTTAAGCTAGTCTTGCGACTGCTTGCTGTAACCTTATTCCCCTACCCGTCTAAGCTGCGGTAGTGCACTGCTCTGAGAGCTTTAGGCATTGGTTGCTAGATCCGCGGCAATGCCGAGCCGAAGGCTTTGGTTAAAAACCACGGCAATGCCGAGCCGTTCCAGCGGTGGCTACTTCTTTGTAGCGGACTTCTTCTTCAACTGGAGCTTCCCTGGTAGGTGTCGCCTCGTTGAGATCTCGAAGCGAACTCTCCCTCGATCAGATTCCGGTACCGTATTTAAAGAAGAAAAAAAAAGGGGGGGGGCATGTTGGAAGCGATATCCTGTGATTGAATTGGATAACAGTTTATTTAATGACATTCAAAGCCATGTAGTTCATTTAGAGCTGAGTAAACATTTTTTTACAAACTATAGCGAGGTTCGGAATATGTTGTCATAAAAGGTTAATGGATTAGTTAAACTCTGACGACCGTTTTTTTTTTTTTTTTTTTTTTTTTTTTTTTTACTGGAAATATCTACATTTTTACTCTCTTCTTTGTACATGTTTCGTAAGCAGAGAATTTATTGCATTGCACCCAAAAATGCTACACCAGATATCACTGACTTATACAGTTTGGTTAAAGAACAGGCTAACGCCCACCCGAGAATGCGTACCTATATAACCTACCTAGAAAGTGCAGGAGAATAACAAAGCAGGCATCTAGGTGTAACCATGGTGATGAACAGGACAATAAGGAGAAATTGCCTGTAATTTTGATGGGAAGAGGAAACCAGCAGTAGTTCGATTGGCAAACTACCCATGAATATTGAAGAAGATATAATGGGTATATAACCTAAATAGCAAGTGCGGTAGAGAAAATAACAAAGCAAGTGCCTAGGTGTAACTATGGTGATGGACAGGACAATAAGGTGAGTTTGCTTGCAAATTTGATGGGAAGAGGAAACCACCAGCGCTGTTGCGGTTGCTATAGGAAATTTGATTCAGGTAACAAGATAAATTTAACGATAGACTGGTTGCTTCATTCAGGAATAATGGAGCAGAATGGAGTTGTACCATCACTTGCAATACATAAAACATTTCAATTAACAACCGTATTAACAGCTTCCGTGCTTTCATTCTTTTACAGGAATAAAAAGATCTGCTGATTTACATTAACATAACTTTCTTTACACTTTAGTCGTTCATTATTGGGTATACAAGCTCTTCTTACTGGAGTTTATTTATCCATATACTGCATTTTATTCGAGATAAACCTTTACAGAAATAGCTGCATTATACTTTTCATTATTAGAATATTCTCTTAAAAATTTATGCAAATCCATATTCAACATTTAAGATAAAAATAAAGAAATACAGGACAACCATAATAATACGAAGTGAATAATGAACGTAAATGTACATAGTGTACCATAGAGAAGTATTGTATTGCACCCTAAAAATTGATACCAAGATTTCACCGGAAATATATATTCTGAGACCCCCTGAATCCAAAAAAAAACCAACAAAAAAACAACACATGTTTATAAAAATGTCCGTGTGTGTCAAGTGGGGGAGGGGGCAGCATAGCTAGAAAACGAAAAGACCTTAAAGACCAAACTTTGTATTAAGTCAGTATCTTCCAATCATGCGACACGAAGATTTTCTAGAAAATCCCTAACCACAAACTACCTAGCCTTTACATGGGCATTTTTTTTTTTTTTTTTTTAAATTTCGATTTTTGTTCAAAAATGTCTGACGCTTTTGATTAAAATAGCGTACGTTTAAGGTATTTACATTATAAATACAATGAATATTTTGAATTTTCTGGGAATATCCCCTGAAGACCTCTTTATTCTGGATGACTTTTGCAGAAATTTTCATAACGGTTAAACCGTAAGAGATAGACAAAAACTTACTTCACAAAAAGGATCTCGTTAAAACACACAATTTGTTTTTTTATGTAGAGTCAACAATTTCTAAGAATGCATTGTAATTGGTTTCAATTTTAAATTACTTTAACTTTTCTCAGACGGGAACCAACGTTTCGTTTTATTCCTCTTGCTTAACTGCAGGTCATGCAAAGCGAGCCGAACTTCAATTGTTTCATATAGGACCAGCTTTTAAAAGATTTGACTATCTCTTTATCCTAGTGAACTTCCTTATTTCCCTTCTACTAACAAGGAAGCAAGTAAGAGATCATTTCTGCTAATTTTTACCTTGATTAGCACATCGTGGATAAAGAATAAAGAATAATCTTTGTAAGTAAAGTTGTTTGTGTAACAGCTAGAGAAAGTCATGAGAATAGAACACATTAGATTTCATTTAAAGTGGGCGCTACGTACTTGCCTTAACATTTCATACTATTTCCATGCAAGCGCGTGAAACAACGAAAGGAATTTAAAAGA
Source organism: Hymenopus coronatus (assembly GCA_030762935.1). NCBI lineage: Eukaryota > Metazoa > Arthropoda > Insecta > Mantodea > Hymenopodidae > Hymenopus > Hymenopus coronatus. The sequence goes on from CM060882.1 coordinate 51,252,391, forward strand.
ATGGCAACATTTTTATTAATTCTGACCATTAATGATGAATATCAATGAAATGGCTTATGAAACAAGAAACTTATTTGAAATCACTTTTTTAAGAGATCTATTTTATGTTTAATATTTTTTGGTGTATCACTTAACATTTACCGGTTATACAAGATTACACAAAATTCCTCTCAAAGTGAAGAAGACTTCACAGGCTGTTCCCAGAAAATTCAATATTCTAGCACCACCTGCTCCGTATTGACGTTTGTGAATTTCCTTTCGTGCTTTAAAAGAGTTACAGAACTCCACGAAGTTATTTCAAGATAAAAACTACTTTCATTTTACCGCTAGTAATAAGTGCGACCCTATCACCGTTTCCGCTGATAAACAAGACCAAGGTAAACCAAGGTTGCTCAGTCGGTTCCCCAATTACCGAGCGGCTCTTGTAACTATCTCTTACTCAGTTCTAACTAGAAGGAAAACTCGTCGTACATTCGCAGAGGGCTTAAGACGGGGTTACAAGTCAAAAGAATGTCGGGGAGTAAACTGCACGTAACCACAGAATGGAGTACCTGGAATGAGTGGTCGGCCCGTAGCTAGGCAGAGCGTGAGGAAGTGGGTGATGTAAAATGCAAGGGAGATGTGAAATGGATGATGGAGCAATTGTGGAATGGGTGGCGGGGGAAATCGGAGGGCCCGGAGAAAAACCATCCAGATGGCGCTGCATACACCACAAATTTCAAAGCTAGCGGTCGAAATGAAATGCAGTTTTATTTATGGACACTCTTTAACTACTGTGGTTCTGAGCGTCCCATTCTATATTAGGCGTGACAGACCGCTTAATTTTGCTCAGAGACCTCTTTATCAGACTTGAGGTTCTTTTACGTGCCGTAAATCTGCGACCGGGCCCAACGGCTGTACTCCCCTTCAGAAGGAAGCCATGTTAAGGATTTTTCTATTGCCCTCCGCGGGTTTGATCCGCACCTTAGGTGTATGAGGCTAGCTAGCACTACACCACGAGGGTCTAACCTCTCAGTCAAGGCGTCATACCTATGTTCTATATTTTGCTTTGTCTCTTGTTGGTCAAGCTCATTTAAATGCTTATTTATTTGTTTACTTATTTACCCGATTTCAAGAGGACATAATTTCCAAATGCAGAACGTAATTATCCATAACAGAAGCCACCTCTTTATTTACAGAGATAGAACCTATCATGACGTGTTTCGAACATCGCCGTCCCTATGGCCGCGCTCTCTAAAGTACTTGGCTTTGGTGCTTCGAGGTGCAGGGGATCGTGGGTTCCAGTACCGCCTTGGGCATGGGTGCTTATAGGTTTGTAAAATGTGTATATATGTGTGTGTATTGGAAGAAAACAGCGAAATGGTAATCAAACAGTAAACAAAGTAAATATTAGGAAAATACAGAAAAAAAAAAAAAAAGGATAAAAGGGTATACAGCGTCGGAGCCCCGATCAGATTTCGGAGTTTAAAAAAAATATAAAAAAAATAAAAAATATTAATTTGGACCCGGATCAACAAACTGGATACGTAGGCATATATCTCTCTCTAACAAGGTACATTCCCGAAATGTTACCGCTATTGAAATAAAACTAATTACGATGGAAACGTCAGGTAAAATAATTAATTACTGCATCGATTTCTACCTGCCCATAGCAGTAATTATACATGTTGGTGAGTCTTACAGATACTTGTGTAATAATCGTAGGATAGGAACACGGTTATAACATGAGTATTCTGATTTTAATTGTTTTTTCTCACAAGCCATGAGCAGGCTATATTTACTTTCTCTATACGTGCTGTGTACATAGTGTATGGAGAAGGTATTGCACTACACCAAAAAATTCGATACCGAGATTTCACCGGCAATATGTTTTAGGGTGCCCTGTATCCAAAAAAAGTATTTTCAGAAAAAGGTCCATGTGTGTCCGTGTATCTGTGAACATGATAACTTGGAAACGAAAAGTTGGTAAAACACCAAACTTGGTATTTAGGTTTACTATATCCCAGGGATGCGACAAGAAGATTTTGAGAAATATCCCCTCACCCAAAACTACCCTTTACATAGAATTTTTCGAACATTTTGATTTTCTAAAAAATGGCTCTAACGATTTTGATTAAAATGTCGTATATTAAAGATATTTAACTGAAAAATAAAATGTATATTTTGAACTTTCTGGGAATAGCCTCTGAAAGCTACTTTATTCTGGGTCAATTTTACGGAATTTTGCATAACTGCTAAACCGTAAGAGATGGACAAAAACCTACCACACAACAGATGTAGAGTCCTTTAAAACACACAATTTATGTTATATACATTTTTTTTCGTGGAGATGATTGTTTTTGAGATATTCCTTGTTTTTGGTTTCAGCTATAAAAAACTTATACTTTTCTCATACAGGACTTTGTGAACTCGTATCCATACAAACAAAGGAACTTCAGTCACACAGCAACCAGCCTTTGACTATCACTTTAACTTATGGTACTTCCTTATTTCACTTCTGCTTACAAGGAAGCAAGTAATAAGTCTATTTCTGCTAATTTTTTCTCGATTAGCAGGAAGTAAATAGAAGCATAAGCTTTTTAAAAATAATTTATTGCAGAGATATAGAGAAAGTCATGTGAATATAACACATCAGATTTTTCAGTATAGTTCTACCTGTCCAACTCCTGTCCTTGTGTGAAAAAACAACCATAATAGATGACTATACTAGGAATCTTGGATCTTGAAGTATTTACAACATCTTAAGTCGCCATTGGGGTTTGTCATTTTAAAATAATCTGAGATCACCTTGTGGTTTACCGGGAAACATGAGAGTCAGTTGAGAAGTTAAATGTCATATCGGCATGGGCCAGTGGTATAGCAACCGGCTAGAGACCAGGAGATCCGTGGTTCAAATCTCGGCTATGGCATTGAATTTTTCAGTCTGACCCCTAACTATCCAATAATGAGTATTCTATTCCATTTAGCTGTACATTTAAGTATGTTTGTGGGTTTTGATGCAGAAATCTGTTTGAAACACACATGCAAACGACAATATGGGTTATCTGGAATACCGAAGATTCAAGTTGCTAAACACCCAACTGCACAACTTCAGCATTTATCCGCTGAACATATTTTAATTTACATTTCCGTTTAACGATTTCTACACCAAGACTCCAAAACATACTTAATGACACGTACGTATAATTATAACTATTTCTTGTCCTATTTATTATTATACCACTATCTCTAAGGCTCACCAACGTGTATAACTACAGCTACGGGCAGCTAGAATTGGTCCCGTTAACTATTAATTACATCTGACGTTTCATCGTAATTACTTTTATTTCAACATCTGCGAGCCACTGCGAATGTACCTTATAAAGCACTATAATGAGGGGCTATAAGTCCGGTCCGGTATGTTGCCTCAAGAGGACGTTGAACAAGAATATCAAACTTCAGATTTTCTTTACGTAGCACATGGTGATAAATGCAAGTCAACGAATTTTTTACGAAATTTTTAGAACTCGGATAATTCCAATTCTTGACGGATGATTCTAGAAGATAAATTTTCCTTCAAAATTGCAGACAATAAGAGGTGACTAACACGCTCATCTAGAAGGCAACGATCACTATTTGCTACAGAACAACACATTATGATGTTTTAGCTGGGTGGATTTATATGCAAATACAGCATATTTAGTGAAGTAATATATGCTCATTATATTCTCGTTTCGTAGTCGGCTTAACCCCTCCCCTAGGACTTAAAAGCGAATGCCTAGGGGTCAGAAGCCTGTCGGGGAGCCAACGGCACGAAACTACAGAATGGAGTACCTGAACGAGTGGTCACCCGTAGCCAGAGCTTGGGGAAGTGGATGATATGAAATGCAAGCGAAATGGATGATAGGAAAGGTGATGATGGAGCAATTGGTGGAATGAGTGGCAGGGGAGACCGGAGGACTCGGAGAAAACACTCCAGACGCCGCTTCATTTACGCGTTTGGGATCGAACTCGGGCCACCTATGTGGGTGGTCTAACCACTCAACCGCGGCACCGCCTTATTATATTCTCAGTTGAGTAAAACTGCCCTCTGTTAAAATTATTGTTTTTAATATTGCTTTTGTAATTTTCACAAAAAAAACAACATAAGTGCTAGGTTCGAAAACCACATTTATAGAAATATCGTGTTGCAAATCATCTCCTTTACTGTTATTAACATACCGGAAAGCTAGGAAAAGCTGTAATTTACTATTTGTTCACAAAACAAGTTTTATGACTTTTAGTGCTTTTATTTATTTTGTCCTATTTTAACATTTATGAATAGGCAATTAAAATGTTATATATCCAAATGACCTGATATATTTAGAATGTCATTTCATATTCATGAATATCCGTTATGTATGTAAACAACTAGTCACAAAAAGTCAATACCGAGATTTCATCGGAAATACATGTTTTGCAGAACCTTGGATAAAAATTACAAAAAGGTTCGAGCGTGTGTGTGCGCGCCTGTGGACAACTTAACTCAGAAATGAAGTCGGTTAAATACCAAATTTTGTATCCAAGTTCAGCATCTTGCAAGGATGTTGTACGAATGTTTTCAGGAAACCTCCCCTCCTCAAACTGTGCTTCACATGGAAACATTTAAAAAAAATAGATTTTTTCAAAAAAGTATAACGATTTTGATTAAAATACGAATATTATATATATTTATTTGACAAATAAAATGCGTGGCTAGGAATAGCCTATGAAGACCTCTTCATTCCGGTTACTTTTGTGTAACTGGTAAACCACACTTCCTGCACAGAAACTTACTTAAAAGTTTGAATTTTGGGCAAAATTCTTATTTAGGAAGGAAGGACCTTTTTTATTTTTACTCAATTCATCCCTCGCCTACCGATCCAATTCGTCCCTCACCTACCGATCCCATTCATCCCTCACCTACCGATCCAATTCGTCCCTCACCTACCGATCCAATTAATCCCTCACCTACCGATCCAATTAATCCCTCACCTACCGATCCAATCAATCCCTCACCTACCGATCCAATTCATCCCTCACCTACCGATCCAATTCTTCCCTCACCTACCGATCCAATTCATCCCTCACCTACCGATCCAATTCATCCCTCACCTACCGATCCAATTCATCCCTCACCTACCGATCCAATTCGTCCCTCACCTACCGATCCTCATCCCTCACCTACCGATTCAATTCATCCCTCACCTACCGATCCAATTCGTCCCTCACCTACCGATCCAATTCATCCCTCACCTACCGATCCAATTCATCCCTCACCTACCGATCCAATTCGTCCCTCACCTACCGATCCTCATCCCTCACCTACCGATTCAATTCATCCCTCACCTACCGATTCAATTCATCCCTCACCTACCGATCCAATTCGTCCCTCACCTACCGATCCAACTCATTCCTCACCTACCGATTCAATTCATCCCTCACCTACCGATCCAACTCGTCCCTCACCTACCGATCCAACTCATCCCTCACCTACCGATCCAATTCGTCCCTCACCTACCGATCCTCATCCCTCACCTACCGATTCAATTCATCCCTCACCTACCGATCCAATTCGTCCCTCACCTACCGATCCCATTCATCCCTCACCTACCAATCCTCATCCCTCACCTACCGATCCAATTCATCCCTCACCTACCGATCCAATTCATCACTCACCTACCGATCCAACTCATCCCTCACCTAACGATCCAATTCGTCCCTCACCTGCCGATCCAACTCATTCCTCACCTACCGATTCAATTCATCCCTCACCTACCGATCCAACTCGTCCCTCACCTACCGATCCAACTCATCCCTCACCTAACGATCCAATTCATCCCTCACCTACCGATCCAACTCGTCCCTCACCTACCGATCCAATTCATCACTCACCTACCGATCCAATTCATCCCTCACCTACCGATCTAATTCATCCCTCACCTACCGATTCAATTCATCCCTCACCTACCGATCCAATTCATCCCTCACCTAGATAGGGATTAGCTGATAATAAATTAGAAATTACTGCGGCTCCTCAAAAAGATATTTGCGCAACAAATATATATCTCGTTAAAACACACAATTCGCCTGCGGTGCCACAAGTAGTTAACGCGGGCGTTAAACACTACAAAAAAAAAACCACAATTTGTGTCATATGCAGTTTTTGTGAAGTTAACCATTCCAAGATGTTATTGGCTTCAATTTTAAAATGCTCAAATTTTACTCAAACAATAATTTCTCGTTTCCTTTTATTTGGTTTTACTCATAGCCATGCAAAGATAACAGAATTTCAATGTCAATCACATAGCAACCAGCTTTCAGGGGACACTTCTGTCGCTTTGGCCTATTGTATTCCCTTATTTACATTTTTTTTCGCAAGGAACTAAGCAAAAATACCAATTATCATAATCTTTATCTCGATTAGCATAAAGTAAGTAGAAGAATGAATTTTGTAGGAATAGCTCGTTACAGAATAGGGGCATAGAGAAGTGCATGTGAATGGAACACATAATATTTTTTCTCCATCAGAATGTACGTATTGACAGTTATAACAATTTGATTTACAGCCGGACATACAGCAATTGTTAGGCATTTTACTTAGAAACGCAGCACAAGCAGAATTCAATGCTCCTAGTCCGCACAGTTGGAGAATCGATCAGCTAACTTGCTTCCCTCCAGCTCTACATTACGGCCTTTACATTACGAAAGCATTGGTGCAACAGAACCTGTATATTTTATCACCAGACAAGATGGAACTCAGACTTGACAGACGACTCGAATTCCAGATTGAAAAATCTGATGTGTACCATTCACATGCCTTTCTCTAGATCCCTGCAACAAATTATTCTTAAAAATCTTATACTTTTATTTACTTCATGCTAATCAGTAAAACATTAGCAGAAATAGCCATATTACTTGCTTCCTTGTAAATAGAGGTGAAATAAGGGAGTACCATAGGCTAAAGTGATAATCAAAAGCTGGTTGCTATGTCACTGAAGTTCCTTTGTATGGACAGCAGTTGACAAATTCCTGTATGAGAAAAATATAAGTTTTTCATAGCAGAAACCAAAAGCAAGGAATGTCCCAAAAACGACCAACTCCACGAAAAAAATGTATATAACATAAATTGTGTGTTTTAACTTGCTCTACATTTTTTGTGTAGTAAGTTTTCGTCCATCTCTTATGGTTTAGCAGTTATTCAAAATCCCGTAAAATTCATCCAGAATAAACTACTCTTCAGAGGCTATTCCCAGAAAATTCAAGATATACATTTTATTTGCCAGGTAAATGTCTTTAATATATGATATTTTAATCAAAACTGTTAGAGCCATTTTTGAGAGAATCGAAATTTTCGAAAAAAGTTCCATGAAAGGGGTAGTTTGGGTTGGGGGGATTTTTCTCAAAACCTTCGTGTCGCATCCCTGGAAGATACTAAACTTAAATACCAAGTTTGGTATTTTACCGACTTTTCGTTTTTGAGTTATCGTGCTCACAGACACACGGACACACACACACACACGCACACATACACACGGACCTTTTTCTGAAAATACTTTTTTTGGATACAGGGGACCCTAAAACATATATTTCCGGTGAAATCTCGGTATCGAATTTTTTGGTGGAGTGCAATACATTCTCTATACACTATATATATATATATAGTGCCTATAGAGAAAGTAAAAATCCGTCCCGTAATACTGGAAACGGTACGCCAATATTCCCGTATTTTATTGTGTTGAAAAACTGATATTGAAATACGCGCACTTCATTCGGAACGTTGCTATTGGTGACTAGATTGTCACTCACCAGATCGAGTGGTCAGACCATGTTGCCGGAAGATGAGCAGAGTCGTTGCAGGGTTTGTGATGAGAGTATTTTTACTTTCTCTATACGTACTATGTGCATAGTGTATAGAGAAGGTATTGCATTGTACCCAAAAATTCAATACGGAGATTTCACCGGAAATACATGTTTTGAGTCCATCTGAATCCAAAGAAAAGCATTTTTACAAAAATGTCCGTGTGTGTATGTGTGTGTGTCTTTGGGCAGCATAGCTCAAAAACGAAAGGACCGTTAAATACCAAACTTGGAATTTAAGTTCAGCATCTTCCAAGGATGCGACATGAAGGTTTTCAAGAAAATCCCCCCACCCCCAACTACCCTTCACATTTTCTAAAAAATGGCTCTAACGATTTTGATTAAAAGATCGTATATTATATATACCTGACAAATAATATGTATATCTTGAATTTTCTGGGAATAAATAGCCTCAGAAGACTACTTTATTCTGGATGAATTTTACGGAATTTTGTGTAACTGGTAAACCGTGAGAGATAGACAAAAACTTACCAAACAAAAAATATAGAGCACATTAAAGGACACAATTTATGTTATATACATTGTTTTCGTGGAGTTGATTGTTTTTTAGATATTTCTTGTTTTTGGTTTCCGCCTTGAAAAACTTATCTTTTCTCATACAGGAATTTATCAACTCTTGCGCATACAAACAAAGGAACTTCAGTCACATAGCAACCAGCTTTTGACTGTCACTTTAATCTATGGTACTCCCTTTTTTCGCTTCTATTACAAGGAAGCATGTAATAAGTAAATAGAAATATAGGCTTATTAACAATAATTTGTTGCAGAGATGTAGAGAAAGTCATGTGATTGGAACACATCAATTTTTTGTTTTTATTACGCACTGAAATAATGTGAATGATTTCTCCCCTAAGAAGCGTGATTAGATGTTTATTTAACAAACTGGGAAAACGAACAAAAGTATTCGTGGCTATAACCAGTGCAACAGCTTCAAATCAAGGAGTAACAGCTGAAGTGGTGAGTTTCCTGTTGCACATTGTGGTGAGTCCGTTTCGAAGCATGCCTTACAATCTACCATAGAAATGCTGTGTCTTCCTCTCTCAAGATTACTCACCAAGTACAATCGCAATTGGTCTCAAAGCAAAATACAAATCATAGTTACAACAGTTTTGATTATAAACTAATACTAATTTGGCGTACGTTTTGGTTCTGCTTATAGAAGCTTAGTAAAGAATATGTTGGAACCGAAAAGTATGGATAAGAGATTTATTTTACAAAGAAATTTATGTATTTTAAGATAGAGAAATGTTAACGAAATATTAACTTTCTCCCGTTATATTTAATTGAGGATTTTAATATAATATTGATTTTCTGTTTTAATTCTTATGATGAGATGCAGTGTTTTCATTTTAGAACAAATAGTGAAGACTTCAAGAAGTAATTGTTTAAATAATGTAGGATAGCCAATGTGGGATAGCAGTTACACCTATCACTGTGCATTACTGTGGTAGTGGGTTCAGTGGTAAAGCTGGTACTCACGCATGCGACAGGGAAGTAGGTGTAGGAGAGATTGGGAGTTATAAATACGTACGCCAAAGTGTGAGGGGAGACAATACCATTACTATTGGTTAGAGGAATTTTAAAAATGCACAATGAGGGAGGATTTCTCCCCTTTCCCCTCAAGTTACCTCACCTGCTACATTTTGACGTTCTTGAGGTCAACACCCTTAAATAAACAATATAATTTCTGTTGGTTAGAACCAGTTGAAAAATGCAATACCACAGCCGGGAATTGAACACGGTTCTCCCGCTCTCCGTGCGGTTTCTGTAACCATTTAGCTAGTGTGACAATCCGCCGGTATGGCATTTAATCTTATTCTAACCAACTAATTGTATATCACTGTACCTTTCAATAATATGTAGGAGAGAGGAGTATTACAATTATAATAGAATAGCTTATATGTTGGCAGAAACATAGTAAATATTACCCGGATATTAAGTGCTTACGATGGTAAGTCGCCATTCTGGTGGTTCTCTGAAGTGAGACATACTGGTTGGTTGAACCGGATAAAATACACATAATCAGTTGGAAGATTGAATGCCATACCGGCGGATTGTCACAGTAGCTCAATGGATAGAGCAACCGCACGGAGAGCGGGAGAACTGTGTTCAATTCCCGGCTGTGGCATTGCATTTTTCAACTGGTTCTAACCAACTAATTGTATATCATTGTACCTTTCAATAATATGTAGGAGAGAGGAATATCACTTCTGTTTATGTCAATCCGGAACGCCTTCGACAGTGCCAGTAGCTCAAATGCAAGGGTTGTCCATGACCAGTTATCGGAGACTTTATAGTCAAACCCATGCTTATGCCAGCATTGCTTTATGAGGACACGACTGTGTCAAACATTTCATCTTTCCACCGATATCGACTACTGATGGAACATTACCTCTTGCTGAATTAAATATAATTTATTCAAAATTATAATCTGGTATTCTACATAATAAAGTGGAACATTAAATCACAATGAACTATGGTGTGATTTGTCTGATTTTATGACTTTATTAAGAATAGTTCAAGCTATTTTGACCAATGCAATGAAAAGTAACAGATATGAAGTATGTAATTCATTAAATAGAGGTGACATTTTAAAGAAACAATTAATAAACTTAGTGTAAAATATTATTTTTATGCATATATTTCAGAGCAGAAATCACCCGGGACATTCTTTGAAATTTTAACTTCGCGTTGAGTTACATGTTTAAAGAGATGTAAACATGTATATTTTTTGCAAGCCAGTACTTACAGTTCCACCTCTTACCTTAAAAATCAGGGAAAGACCAGTGTGTGTTTTTGTAATTTGAAAGATGTAGCAAGAATACTCAGTGGAGTAAAACACCATCTCCTTCTAACAGAAGTGAGGGGAGTCTTCAAGACTCTTCTGTGCGGAGCAAATATACAAATGCCAACTGAAGCGTGGAATTACTTCATCAAAAATAATATTATGAATAAAATGGTTCCCTTCACAATCTTGAAAGATAGTAGATATTCAGCAACTATAAAATGTCAAACATAGCATAAGGTCACGAATGAGGAAATCGTTACTTTTTTTTTCTTCAGAATTATCCTATTAACTGCCAGATACAAAACTGGGGTGCTTGTGTAAGGGAATTGTTGCATTACTCTGCCGGTAATACCATTAATAACCCAGAAGCCCCGTGTTTGACTTGTGCTTTGTGTATTAAAGGGGTTGCAGAACTCAAACGGAGCTATTCCGACTGTTTTAACCCACGAAGGGATATCTGGACACGTCATATACACGTCAGTTGGGCCACCTGGTAAAGAAGGTAGATTTTCCATAAACAGGTTTGGATGAATAAGGAGAGTTATAAAGTTAAACATACAGTACACAAATATGATTTATAACAAAGTAGAGACATTATTATCAATTTACAAAAAGCTATACAACTGAAAAAAACAACATTTATCTAAAGCGCTTATCATGTATAAAGTCACTCCCAGCATTCGTGCATCCATGGGTTAATATGAATAGTGCTATGTTCTCAAGTCATGAAGTCTCTTTCTTTGCAAACATACAATATTAGTTTGTTTTCTTCAATTTTGCTTATACTATGAAGATATTTTTGAAATAAATCATCCGTTTTCGAATTGTTGAAATTAAGTTATTTAAATTTTAGGATGAAAATAGCCTATAATTAATGTTGTGGATCTATAGTGATGTTAATAGTTTGATAATTCTTTTAAAATATCAATTTCTGTTAAATTTTAATTAATTTATGATATCATTATAATCAAGTGGTATTAATGACATTATTATTTGTATTTTTATAATAATTGCTGTTTAATTTTAGTTAGTTTGTAGTATAATTAAACGTTACACTTATAATTAAGATGATAATGTAATAAGTAGAACAGCATATAAATTATTTCATGAATCCAACACAATTATTAATACTTGCAATCAATGCATAAGGGAACTGTTTCTGCCCACTGCTAATTCTCCAACAAAAGCATAGCAGTTTTCCCGCAGCTGGAGATGATCTTAGAGGAAGATGTGCAGTTTCCTTTACAGCTAATTGCTGCTCCTGAAACCTAGCTATATCATTGACACAAACTTAATGGAAATCTCCATCATGAACCTCCCTCCCTTCCTCCAGCAGTAAATCCAAAGTGGTTGCTTCTGCTAGGGAAGTTATATTTATCTCGTCTCTATGCTCACTACCAAGTAGAGAAGCTATTGTGACGCCTTACCGGCCGTAATCACCGCACGTTTGAAAATCACCGCTGATTGTTGCCGTACACTCGTTTGTTTCCTTTCATTAACTAATGAATCGTTACACCTGTGTGAATAAACACGTGTGCAGTCGGCGAGTACTTCAGATCGATACATCTGTGTGTGTGTGTGTGTGTCATACTTGCAGTGGTTTATATGTGCGACAGTAAGAGCTGGTTCTGGAAGTTTTTTTGATAATACTTAACGCCCGGTTTTACTATATATGGCAGCGCTGGCGATCACCATGATGAAACACGGAATGATGGTGGAGCTCCGGTGGAATGCGATGGCAGGGGAACCTATGAATCAGTAGAAAACCCGCCCATGCGCTGCTATGTCCATAAAAAATTCCACATGGGGTCACTTGGCATCGAATTCGTTGGTAAGAGGCGCATGGAGTAACCACTCGGCCACGGTGCAGTCGATTCTGGAAGTTTGTCACATCGTCGGCAGGTATAAGTACGGGACAACTTGACCCAGACAGTTTCGGTGGGAAGTTGTATGTGTGCAGCTGCAGCCGCCGCAGCGAGCGTCGAATAAATACTATAAGACAATATTGTTTCGGAAGCGTCGATTAAGAATTTATTTGCAGTCATATTTTTTATTGTAATCAGTTGGAAGAAATAAAGAGTTTCTGGAATAAATTCAGTTTTGTTATAGTGTTGCATTTCAAAAAAAAATTCGATACCGAGATCTCACAGAAAATACATGTTTTGAAGAACCTAATTAAAATATTATAGATAAAGTTCAATGTGTGTGTGTGTGCGCGCGCGCGCGCGCTTCCATGAGCACCCACCTATGGACAGCTTAATTCAAAAATAAAAAAATCGTAATTAAGGTTCAGCATTTTAGAATGATGCAAGACTAAGATTTTTAAGAACATCCCTTCATCCCAAATTAATAGGCCCTATTTCTGTTGTTGACATTTTTTACTATCTCAGAAATGGCTCTTAACTGTTTTAATTTAAATACCACATATTAAATCCACTTATATGAAAAATACAATGCATATCTTGAATTTTTTTTAAAATACGTCTCAAGCTCCCTTCATCCTGGTTAACTTTTGTAATAACGGGAAGTCATAAAACATAGGCGAAAATTTACTACACCTAAATGTAGATTTCATTTAATGTCACAAGTTATAACTTTTTTGTGGAGTTAACATTTTCCAAAATATTCCTTATTACTGGTGAACCTGTTTATTTTATTTTATTCCTGGTCATGCAAAGAGAACAGATTTCAATCAAATAGCTACCATATTTTTTAAAAGATTTGACTACTGGCTTAGACAAATGTATTCACTTGTTTCTCCTCTAGCTCTAACGTATAAGTTATAAAACTATTTATACTAATCTTTTTTTGGGTTACTATAAAGTAGATGCATAATCATTTATAAGAGTAGTTTGTCACAGATTAGGTAGAGAAAGCCATATGAAAGAAGCACATCAGATTTTTTATGGACATGGAATTGTAAATCAACTTGTATCAGTAACTAATCAAAGCTATACTATGTAGGACACAAGTTGGACAGATAATCAGACTGAAAAATTTAATACCATAGCCGGGATTTGAACTACGAACCTCCCGGTCTCCAGGCAGTTCCTCTAACCATTAAGTATCATGACAACATGCCAACACAGCATTAATTTCCCCAAATGACTTGTATATTTCACGGTAAGCCACACGGTGATCTCAAATTATGTTGAGATGACATACGTCAGTGGCGACTTACAAAGTTATATGTACTTTAACTAGACACATGAATTTCCGTATCTATTTTGCAAATAAATTATTCTTCCAAATATCATTATTTGATTATAATCGAAATTTGCATCAGCAGCAATGGTCTTACTACTTGTTTTTTTGTAGGTAGGAGGGAAATGCACTAGGCTTTAGTGATAGTCAAATCTTTTAAAAGTTGGTTGTCATGTGACGCAATTAAAATTCGGTTCTCTTTGCATGACCGGGAACAAAACAAAAGAGAGACAAAAAGAAATACGACTTCACGTTTTAAAAAATATTTAAGTAGCTTAAAACTGAAAACAATAACAAGGTATATTTCGGAAACAGCTAAATTCCTAAAAATGCATATGTCATAAGCTGTGTGTTATGAGATCTACATTGTTTGTGTGTATACCTTTTTGTTTATTTTTTACATTTGGAAGTTATCCAGAATGAAGAGGTCTTCAGAGTTCTACCCAGAGAATTCAAGATATACATTTCGTTTTTCATGAAAATATCTTAAACACGTTATATTTTAATCAAAATTGCTAGAGCCATTTTTGCGCAAATCACAATTTTCAAATAATATAGCATGCAAAGGGTTGTTGGGATGGGGGGGGGGCGGAAATATTCTTGAAAAACTTCAATTACATTTTTTGAAGATGCTCAGCTTTGGCTTTTTAGCCGAGTTTTCGTTTTTGAGTTGTGCTGTCCACAGGCACACCCACACACTTGGTCCTTTTTCTTAAAAAGCTTTTTCTGGACTCATGACCCCTCGAAACACACATTTCCGATGAAATCTTGGTACGAAGTTATGTGTGAAATACAATACCATTTCTACTTCTGTGTATACATATATTCCGAACAGAGAAAGTAGAAAGCTAATGTGTTCCATTCAAATGGCTTTCTCCACATCTCCATAACAAATTATTCTTAAATTTATACTAATTGAGATAAACATTTGCCAAATTAGCCTTAATACTTGCTTCTTATAAACTAGAAGGGAAATAAGGAAATATGCTAAGCTAAAGCATAGTCAAATCTTTCAAAAGCTGGTTGCTATGTGTTAGAAATTCGTTTGCATAGCTAGGACTTGTCAAATTCCCGGAATATCTCGGAAATGATATATGGTGTATTACATAAATTGCATACTTTAAAAATATCTACATCTCTTACGATTTACCTGTTATCAAAAGTCATCCATCATAAAGAGATCTTTGGAGGCTATTTCCAGAAAATTCAAGATATATATTTTTTTATCATGTGAACATTTCATTTACAATTATAATAAAAATCGTTAGAACCATTTTTGAGAAAATGGCCATTTTCAAAAATGTTCCATGTAAAGGGTGGTTTGGGGTGGGGGGATTTTCTTGAAACTCTTTGTGTCACATCCCGGGAAGATACTAAAACTTGAATACGAAGTTTGGTATTTTGCCGACTTATCCTTTTTGAATGATCGTGTTTACACACATATACACTCGGAACTTTCTTGCTGAAAATGCTTTTCTTGGATTCAGGGAAGTGTAAAACGTGTATTTCCGGTGAAATTCTGTTATCGAAATGTACTAAGCAGAGAAAGTACAATTCTTTATTTAATAGTCATTGAATTAGCAATATTCTTATGCAAAAGTTTGACTTTGGTACCTATCAAACTACTGATGTGTTTGGTCTTGTTTATTCTTAAGTCTTATTACGTATTATTGAACATTTTAATCTTCTTATATTGTAAACTACTCCGTGAATTATATAATTTAGGTAATTTGCGACTTCTGTTCCTTTGGGATGAAGACAGCTTCACCGATGATCCAGTAAGAATTCCAGTTGCTGTAGAAACCGACAGAAAGGAAAGTAATTGGCTCGTGTTATCCTGTGACCTGAAAAGTAACAAGTGACAGAGTGATGAATGGCGTGGAAGATTAAAGCCCTGCTTTGTTTATAAAGGGCGCTATCTCATCACAGAACGCTTAACATCGGCCCATCTGATGTAATTTTCGTTTTCCTGAAAGTTACAGGTTCATATATGGCTAATTGATCCTTTTTTCTTTCGTGTGAGCAACTTTGATGAGGGGAAAATCACTGTCATGTAACAGAAAAAAGGTGCTACAAGTTTCAATGAAAGGAGATATATACCACGTGTTCCAGCTGCTCTGTATTGATGTGTGCAGAAACCCTTCGTGAGTTAAGAGTAGTAGAACTTAACGGGGCTATTTCATGTTAAAACTCACCAGTGAGTCACTCCGAGCCTCGTTTTACCCCTCTTGCTTATAAGCGGAGACGTGAACGGGTCATGCTCATTTAGATGGGAAAAACGAAGGTCATTATGGCCAGTTCTAAGTGGAGACACACCGTACTACCACTGTAGTGGTGCACACCCATCTAGATCCCTTGTTTATCCCCGATTTACAAAAAAAGAGAGCGATCCAGTAGATACGGTAAAGAAAAGGTTTATTTATCAGAAGCTGCTTCTACGCCAACCCTGTATCCCGAAGCGCAGTTGCAGCTAAGCCAGCTTAGAGCTTCAAAATAAAGGTAGCCACAATTACAGATAATATTCTCGTAGCCACACCTCTACCAAAGACTTCAAAACTTACGTCTATGTCGACATCACCGTCTCTCAAATCCACAAGGAGCAGTCCGGCAAAAGTATCATCTATACCATCGAGCTCGGCTAATAACACAGGTACACCCGCAGAGTATTCTGCACCAGAAAAGTGTTTCAAGATCACTTGTATCAGAATTGACTTCCTGAAAAAAAAAAAAAAAAAAAAAAAAAAGGTGTGCACTCCACTTCCAAAACACCCAAAGAATGGAAAAGTCCAAGCTACTCACCATGCGGATCCTCTTTTGAGGAATCTTCGAGGTGAAGGCACAGAACTATAATTGGTTCGAGAATCTCCAACCGAAAGTTTCTATTGGAAAGGCGTACTTCATCCTGGAGGAGTTGGGATAGGAGGATAATGAATGCTCTCACTGCTAGATGAGCAATGCGTAATGGACAGCGTCGCGCTCCTGAAAAATAAAAACTGTTAGTCCGACGGCCAAAAAGAATAAATTAACTTCTCCAGCACAGCCCACAAGAAAAAATTACATCCAGGCACTACTCTTCTGTACGGTGTGATTTATCACCGAAAGAGAGTGTTCTAATACATGGGGGAGCTGCGATGCTCATAAATGATAGATATTTATGCTGAATCCGTATCCTTACTGTCTGATGTCCCGTCAGTCGCTGTAAGGATTAAGTTATTATCTACCACATACACCATTTGTAGGATATGTCTACTTTCATCTGGTTTGGAAGATCTAGTTTCCCAGCCACCCACAGCATTTCTGTTGATAGGTGACGTGAATACCAACCACCCAGGGTTGCCTCGGGCTTGTGCGAGAAGTAAACTAATTGCCCATTTTTTGGACAATTATAACCTCTCTCTCCTGAATACCAAAGAGCTTACATTTCTTTGTGACGTCTTCAACAGTTTTTCACACCTAGATAAAACTGTTTGCTCTCCACAGTTGGCAGTTTCCTTAAAATGCCATCTCTAGTGATCTCTTTGCAATTTTTTATTACCCTCTTAATACAAGATAGATCAAATCATATTACTTTCCCTACATGTACTATGTACATAGTATATAGAGAAGATATAGTAATGCACCCAAAATTTAGATGCCAAGATTTCACTGGAAATACATGTTTTGGGTTCCCCTGAATCCAAAAAAATGGAAAAAGCTTTAACAACTGTGAAACAATAGGAATACTTTTTGACCTCGAGTAGTTTTTGGCAAACAGGGCTATTACATGCCCTCCACAACAAGAATATAACTAGAATACCGTTACTCATTTAAGAGTTTGAGGGATCGCGTTTTCCGAGTTAGGGTCGGCACGCTTTTATGAATCATTTTATTCAAGAAAACGGAGTGCCACATGGATCGGAACTAAACGTGAGAAAGCCATGAGAAAGGAGCACTCAGTATCAGTACCTAACCAAGATTATAGCGATGCTCAGAAAATTTTGCAAGCCCATATCAGGCAGAAAAGGCCACATGTTCGTGAAATACGTGGTTGCTGTTCCACGATATGCATGTCTGCATATCACAAAAGTTAGTAAGTATCTTGCAAAAATCAATCAATTTGAAGTGCATCTCTTAATCCGCAGTTAGCCCCCATGTAATCTTTTCTTATTCCATAGGCTGAAGAGCTATCTCTGTGGGAGGAATTTTCCAAACTTCAGAAGCAGAAGTAAAGGTTACCGAGGAAATTCTGAATGCTCTGTCAAAATTTTTTTCCAACATGACGTATTTGCAGACAGGCAGAAAGATCTCCCAATGTACAGGATGATTTAAGGTGTATTGCCAAAAAAATTTGTTCCATTCACACGAGTGTCTCTATCTGTTCTGCAAACAAATTATTCTTGTACAAAGTTATTGCTTTATATACAAAGAAAATGGAGATAAACATTGGCAGAAATGACATTTCCTACTTGTTACCTTTTAAGTATAAGAGAAATAAGGGAATACAATTGACTAAAGCAGTAGTCAAATCTCTTAAAAGTTGCCCTAAAAGTTGAAATTCGGTTCTCTTTGCATCACCAGTAGTAGAACAAAAGAGAGACGAAACAAGATGATATTCCATTTGAGAAAAGCTTTAAGTAGTTTAAAACTGAAACCAATAACAAGAAATATCTCGGAAATATTTAAACTCTTAAAACATGTATCATGTGTTATAAGTAGATCTACCTTTTTGTGTAGTCAATGTCTATATATCTTTTACAGTTAACACATGGTACAATATGCAGAATAAAGAGGCCTTCAGAGGTTATAATCAGAAAATTTAAGAAATACATCTCGTTTGTAATCTCGTTTTTCGAAACAAAAATTCATGTAAAGGGTAGTTGGGGTGGTACATTTTTTTAAAGCTTCGTGTCTCATCCTAGGAAGATATTGAACTTAAATACCAAGTATGGCATTTACAGAATTTTCGTTTCTGAGTTATGCTGTGCATACACACACACACACACACACACACACACACACACACACATGGATCTTCCCCCCCTTCCCAAAAATAATTTTTTACTCAGGAGAGCTCAAAACATTTATTTTCTGTGAAATCTCCTGTCACGTTTTTGGGTTAGAGCATGATACCTTCTCTACTTATTATATGCATAGTATGTGTAGAGAGAGAGAGAGAGAGAGAGAGAGAGAGAATCCATATTTTATTAAAACTTACAAATCCAGGTTATATGAGTAAAACAGCATGGGAGAAAAAGATTACGGAAAAATTCGAAAGTATGTTTCATTACCAGTCAGAGCATAAGAAATAAGAAGATCCCAAAGAATTTTAGATATAATAGAAAATAAAAGACTGAAGGGAGATACTTTAAACACTCATTTACAAGCTATATTAGAGGATGAATTTAATTATATTGAATTTTAAGGGCTATTTTAAAGTGATGCAGAATTAATGTGAAGATAAACAGAAGAGGGAGGAAGGAAGGAGATGAAAGGAGACCAGGGAAGAAGGTGACAGGAGAGTAAATAGGATTGTTGTAACTGAACAGATAATAATGATGGTGAACGAGGAAGGAGATGAAAAATGGAAGAAGGTGCCGATGTAGGGAATAGGACCGGTATTGCTGAATTTGCAGCCATGGTGTTGAGGAAAGAGCATGTTAGGAGTAAAAATGGTGACGATAGTGAGGTGCAATTATTGGTGGTTATAATGCAAATGTGTACTGATCGTTAATACTTAAATGCTCAGAATAAATTAATATTTAGTAGTAAGTTAAATTATTAACCACTAGAAAAATTAAGAAAAATTGAAGAGGTATTAAAGAAATATAAGGACAATTACAGAAAAAAATAACGTGTTAGTATAATACAACAAAAACATTAAATATTAAATTAAAAATAAAATACTCGGGAAAGTAAACAGTTAAATACGTATATATAAATAAATTACGTTCTTAGTGGGTAGAATAGACTTATTGTAGTAAATATATAATTTAGCGCTGGCTACCAGCACCTTTTGCTGGATACCAGTAATGTAGTTTATAGAGGGTATAGAATAGGAAATAGTTGGATACCAGCTGGTTTTCCAGTAATGATTTTGTTTTATAATATTTTGGTTATTATATTATTTTAATTCATTTAAACCTTAATTTTTCTTTTTAAAATTTATTTTAATTTTAAATTTTGATTGTTACATTAGTTAATTTTCTGGAAAAATTATATAATGAATAAAATTGTAATGTTTATTTTTCGAAATGAATATTAAGTTTTAATATATTTGAATAGTTAACAAGGTGCCAGCATGGCATATTCGAATTTTATTTATTTATTTATTTTAGTCCGTGTAGAAAACATAAAAATTAACCATTTTCTTTAAAACCTATTGTAAAGCAATTTTATGTAAATCATAGCTCTTGTTTCCTATAAAACTACTGATAATCACACCATTTTATTTATACCTCAAGATGTTATAAATATTTCACCTTAAAGTATCCTAATTTCCATTTAAAACTGTAAATGATAATTATTTAAAAACGAAATATGTTCATCCGATTTTGTTGCTAAACCGTGATTCTGACACAGCTCTTTTGCGTTTGTTTATTCTTCAAACTTTCATTACATATTATTGACTATTTTAACTGTACTCATTACTGACATCATACTCCGTGTTTGAATAACTAAGTTTTCAGTTTTGTTCCCTTGGAAGATAGAAGCTTCAATCATGACCAATAAGGATTCTAGGCGCTCCAAAAACCTAACGCCAGAAAAGAAAATCTGCTCGTGTCCTCATTGACCTGAAAACTAACAAGTGACAGAGTGATGAATGACGTAACGGAGGAAGATTGGAGCCCTGTTTCACTTATCAGGAGCCCTTAACATCGGACCAGCTCAGTAATTTTCCCAAGTTCATGCATGGACGATCGATCTTTTCGTTCGTGCAAACAACTTTTGTCAGGAGAGTATTATTCAGTGCTTCAAAAAAAAAAATGTCTGATGTGTAACATTCACATGATTTTCTCTGTATATCTGTTATTGTTTAAAAGCTTAGGTTTCTATTTACTTCATACTAATCGAGAAAAAATGAGCAGAAATAGTTCTATTACTTGCTTCCTTATAAGTAAAAGCGAAATAAGGGAGTACCATAGGTTAAAGTGATAGTCAAAAGCTAGGTGCTATGTGACTGAAGTTCCTTTGTTTGTATGGACACGAGTTGACAAATTCCTGTGTGAGAAAAGTACAAGTTTCTCAAAGCTGAAACTAAAAACCAGAAATATCTTAAAAACCATCAACTGCACGAAAAAAATGTATATTACATAAATTGTGTTTTAAAGTGCTCTACATTTTTGTATGGTAAGTTTTTGTTCATCTCTTACGGTTTAGCACTTATACAAAATTCTGTAAAATTGATCCAGAATAAAGTAGTCAGCAGAGGCTATACCCAGAAAATTCCAGATATACATTTTATTTGTCAGGTAAATATCTTTAATATACGATATTTTAATCAAACTCGTTAGAGCCATTTATAAGAAAATCAACATTTTCGAAAGAAATTCCATATAAAGGGTAGTTTGGCTTGGGGGGACTTTTCTCAAAATCTTCGTGTCATAACCCTGGAAGATACTAAACTTAAATACCAAGTTTGGTGTTTTACCGACTTTTCGTTTTTGGGTTATCGTGTTCACGGACACACACACACACACACACACACACGGACCTTTCTCTGAAAATGCTTTTTTGGATACAGCTGGTTGCAATGTGTCTGAAGCTCCTTGTATGGACAGGAGTTCACAAATTCCTGTATGAGAAAAGCATAAGTTTTTCAAGGCTGAAACCAAAAACAAGGAATATCTAAAAAACGATCAACTCCACGAAAAAATGTGTATGATATAAATTGTGTGTTTTAATGTGCTCTACGTTTCTTGTTTGGTGAATTTTTTTCTATATCTTATGGTTTGCCAGTTACACAAAATTCCGTAAATTTCATCCAGATTAAAGTTGTCTTCAGAGGCTATTCCCAGAAAATTCAAGATATACCTATTATTTTTCAGGTAAATATCTTTAATATACGATATTTTAATCTAAATCGTTAGAGCCATATTTGAGAAAATCAAAATTTTCAAAAAAAGTTCCATATAAAGGGTAGTTGGGGATGGGGGGATTCTCTTGAAAATCTTCGTGTCGCATCCTTGGAAGATATCAAACTTAAATACCAAGTTGGGTATTTAACGGTCTTTTCGTGTTTGAGCTATGCTGTCCATACACACACACGGACCTTGTTCCAAAAATGCTTTTTTTTTTTTGGATTCAGGGGGACCCAAAACATGTATTTCCGGTAAAATCTCGGTATCGAATTTTTGGGTGCATTACAATACCTTCTCTATACACTATGTACATAGTACGTGTAGAGAAATTAATATTAAAATAAACTTCATCTATAGGATGATTGAAATAATCAAATGGAAGTAAAAGGCTAGAGATAGAGCTCGGAGACCACTGCTGTTCATAATTCTCACGCGCGGCTCGATGGGCACGTCGACATACGACCATTAACACTCATTTTGATGAAAGAGCTCATATATACATAGATGCATATTCTCCACTAACTCTAATGACATTGGTGGATAAATTGTTAAGTTTACGATATGTATAATTAATTACTCACAAGGAGATGGCACATTGTAATAACAAATTGAAAAACTGGTGCATATAGAAAACGTGCAGAAAGTACATTGATTTAATATCAAACAAAACCCTCATGCTATATACGATGACAAATCATTCTTGGAAGACACTAAACTTATATACATTTTTTTTTTTATTTTTTTTTTTATTTTTTAGAGTTATGCTGCCCACAGACAAACAGACGGACTCACATACACGGACTCTTTTTTCGGACATCTTGATATCCATGTATCCCGACATCATTTGGAAGTCATTTCACCGATTTCATTCCTCGTCGGATACTACCTACCAACCAGACATTTTACTTCGGACATGGTTGTCCCTCTTATAATTCTGAATTCTCAAAAGCGAATTACGGGTTTCTGTACGTTTTGATAATTGGTGCTTGTGTCGGTAGAATTAGATATTCTTTTATTTTTATGTAAACATTTTAAATTAGAGTATGAGGAATAATGATTTTTTAAACTTAAGAGTTTAGGATGGACGTGACGTCATACCCAGATAAACTCCGCGAGTAGACAATTTGTATCGAGTCTCGAGGTAATGAAGTTTGAGCTCTTATTAGTAAGTTTATTCCTCTGATGCAACATCAAAAGAGTAAAGGTTTTCGGGAAATATTTGAATCTTTTGTAAACTTTTGCAATACCTGCAATACCAAATCCGTGAAAAATATAGTTCTTGAAATAGCTATTGGTGTATATAAAAAATTATCAGTAGAGCAAAGTTTTGGGTTCCAAAGTTCACACAATTACGAACACACAGAGCAGTGATCGGTATAAAGAAAGATTTTGAAGCCTAAACATGCACACCTTGAAGTATAGTTTGTTCCAAGTTTGTTGTACACCATTACTGCATTGACATTATATGCATCGCTCTAATTCATAAAGCAAATCAAATAAACAATTATTTCATAATATGATTAGTAAATGAAATAGTGTTGTACTTTTCAGATAAAATATAACGCTTGATACAAAAGCTGCAGGAGCTTTGAAATTACAATGGGCACAAGTCAACAAAATTCTTAGATTTCATTTCAATGAATTACAAAGAAACTATATTAAAAGAAAATCCTCTCGTCCTGTCGCCCAAAACATATTTAATCATCCACAAGTTTTCTGAATGTCGAATGTCTACCGTTTCGTATTTTCGATATTTTTCAATGCTCGCCCTCTTTCAGTGTTCACTGGTTTATCTACTAGCAGGAACTAAACGAGGCCAGGCAGTGAGCAATGCTAGATAGATAGTGCAAACGGGCTGTAGAGACCACGCCTATTCCATAACGACATAGTTATATTCTGTGGAACCACCATCCTGCCATTTCGTGACCCCGGACTGAGCTCTAATTTTTCAGTTGCAGAACACTTTATCTAAGATTCTTTGTGGATAAACCATTGGCTATATTTGGTTTTACATACTATAAGAGCAATTTTCCCACAAATGAATAATGCCAAGTCAAAATACATATTTCGTTTAACTAACGAACATTTTTTGGTGCAACTGAAAATAGTTCAATCGGAGTAGCTCATTTTAAAGAAATAATTGTAATAAAATATACAATTAATATGGTGAAGTTTTCTTTCTTTTGTTTAAAGACGAGCTTAATTAACACATGACTTTCTCACCTGTCTGTATCAAATTATTTCAAGAAGCTCAAATTCATACTAATCAAGATAAACATTAGCAGAAATGGTCTTATTACTTATTTCTTTATAACTAGAAGGGAAATAAGGGAATAAACTAAACTAAAACAACAGTTAAAACTTTCAAATGCTAGTCGTTTTGTGACTGAAATTCGTTTGTATTTATATGACCAGGATTTGAAAAATTGCCGCACGAGAAAAATATTTTAAAATTGAAAACAAGAAGAAATATCCCTGAAATGGTTACCACCAAAAAAAATATAACATAAATTATATATTTTAAGGAGATCTATGTTTGTATATCTATGACGCTTTTTATGTATACAAAAATGATTCAGAATGAAGAAGATTTCAAAGGCTCTCCCCAGAAAATTTATGATGTACATTTAGTTTGTAATATAAACAGCTTAAACATATCTCATTTTAATATAAATCATTAGAACTGTTTGGGAAAAACAAAATGTTCGAAAATTAATCCATGTAAATGGTACTTTGGGTTGGGAGATCTTTAAAAATCTTCGTGTCGCATTCTTGTTAAATGCTAAACTTAGATGTCAAGTTTGGTACTTACCTATTTTTCGTTTTTGAGCTATGCTGTTCAGACACTCACAGACACAAAAAATTCTTTCTAAAATAAATATATATAAACATGTTTTGTATGAAATACAATACCTCCTACTATGCACATTGTACCTATGAGCTAGAGAACGTAAAATGTAAGTGAAGTCTCAGTGGTGTTAATTAAACTGGAATTAATTGGAAATAAATGTATATAATTAAAATGCAATGTTGCTTAAACTATTTTACTGCAGTATAAAATAAAGTAAGTATAATTTATATAAAAATAAGTAATTGTCACTGCATTCATTGTCTGTTTCTACATTTTCGGTTCATTTCAAATTATATGGTATTTGTCGATTTTCCGGATAGAGAGTTAAGAAGTTCGTGGTTTTCTCATACGTAATCTAAAGGCACAATCTTATAAGATATGTTGGTTTTGTTCCTTCTCAATGCTGATCTGCGTAGCAGCATTAAAATAGTTGTGTATGGCACAAAAGGAAATCTTCAAAAATATAAAATAAAGCCTTAGAAAATATGCTGGGAGCTTACGGCGTAATTCAGATTTTGGCAGACAAAGTGAATATATGGAGAATCAATAACACAGCTGTAGATGACTGGCCGTGAAGGGTTATAACAAAAGCGTTTTCAGATGAAATTGTTCACAAAAACGTTATCTTCTCGTTACAGAGAATCCAACGTCAAAAGCATCCGAAGTAGATAATCATTTTGTTCCTACACCACATCTGGGGCTTTGAAAGGGAAAACATTTTAAAATATTTAATGACTTTCTAGGTCCTTACTGCTGTCATTACGTTTTTAATGAACTGTTATGCTCTTAGAATGAAGAGGACTATACAAATAAAAACATGATGTGCTGCATTTACATTCTGCCTATTCTATAAGAAACTATTCTTACTAAAACTTACTTCTCTATATTGTAGGGTACCTAATATGGTCATTTTGAATAATATATTTCATTTAGCAAAGGCATTGTTTCACCAAGTTCAGCAGTCGATATTAGTGATAAGAAGTAAATGCTGACATAGT
Source organism: Hymenopus coronatus (assembly GCA_030762935.1). Classification (NCBI taxonomy): domain Eukaryota; kingdom Metazoa; phylum Arthropoda; class Insecta; order Mantodea; family Hymenopodidae; genus Hymenopus; species Hymenopus coronatus. The sequence continues at coordinate 51,278,167 of CM060882.1, forward strand.
CGTGTCCTCATAAAGCAATGCTTGCATAAGCATGGGTTTAACTCTAAAAGTCTCCAATAACTGGCCACGGAGAGCCCTTACATCTGAGCTACAGACGCTGTCGAACGCACTCCGGGTAGACATTAACAGAAAAGACAAAGTATTTATTTAAGAGTGCTGACTTCAAAAACATCAAAATGTACCTGGTGAGGAGACTTGAAGAGAACGGTTTTCTTCCCGTTTGCTCCCTAATCATGTATTCTTAAAATCCCTCTAATTAATACTGTGTCTCCCCTCACTTTGGAGTACTTATTAATATTCTCGATCTCTTCCCAAATGTACCCTGTCCTGCACCTTAAATCCCAAAGCCACCTGCTTCCCTTTCGCATGCGCAAGCACCACCTCACCCCTGAACCTAGTACCCCCTAGTATGGCACAGTGAAGGGGTAATTGTTACCGCACACTGGTTATCCTCCAATATTTAAACACGTTCAATTTTTGTTCTAAAATGAAAATACTGCGTCTCAATCATAAGAACTAATAAAGTAAAATTAAATATAACATTAAAATACTCAAACATAATACGGGAAAGTTAATAATTTCTTTAACATATCTGAGCTATTGATAACAGACTATTTTAAAATACACAAATGCACCTATACTTTTCGGTTCCAATACATTATCTGCTAAGCTTCTATAGGCAGAACCAAAAACGTGCCTAATAAGTATTACATTATAATCGAAATTGATATTTGTATTTAACATTTTGATCAAACTGTAATTTTACTCGGTGAATATCTATTTTTGATTTGTGTTCCTTCTCGCAAAGAAGAATACACAACACTTTTATGATAGAATGTTTCAAAGAGTATTCACCACAATGTGCAACAGAAAACTCAAGTCTGTAACTGTTACACCTCACTTTGAAGCTGATATTTTCACTGGTGATAACCACCAATACTTTTGTTCGTTTTTCCAGTTTGTTAAATAAACTTAGGGGACAAACCGTTCATATTCTTTCAAAATGTATCAAGTAAATACACTCACCAGAAACCTCGTAAACATCCCTCCTCTTTCGGTAACATGGCTTGCGGTTACCAATAGTAATGTTCCAAATGAATATGCGCGCATTTCAAAATACAGATTTTAAACAGATTATAATACGGAATATTGACGTCCTCTATGCCAGTAATACGGGACAAAATTTTTCAATCTGGACTATGGGCATATGGGGCATCCCATATAATATGGGGTATCTGTCAAGTCTGATTTCCATCTTGTCTGGTGATGATAAAAATATAGAGGCTCTATTGCACCACTGCTTTTGTAATGTAAAGACCGTAATGTAGAGCTGGAGGGAAGTAAGTCAGCTGGTCGATTCCCCAACTGTGCGGACTAGGAGCATTGAATTCTGTTGTTTCTAATTAAGCAAAATGCCTAACAACTTCTGTATGTCTGGCTATAAATCAAATTGTTATAACGGCAATACGCACCAGCGGTCTTGCTGCATTCTGATGAAGAAAAAATACTATGCATTCCATTCACATGCATTTCTCTATGTATTCTGTAATTAACTATTCTTACAAAATTATTCTTCTATTTATTTCATTCTAATCAAGATACAGCTTACCAGAATTAGTATTATCACTTAGTTCCTTGCAAAAAGAAGGCCAGTAAGGTAACACACAAAGCTAAAGCGACAGTCAAATCATCTAAAAGCTGGTCGCTATGCCATTGACGTTGAAATTGTTATTTTTGCGTAGCCAAGAGTAAAAGAAAGAAAAAGAAAGGACCAACTCTTGTTTGAGTAAAGTTTTGAGGATTTTAAGTTGAAACAAATAAGTAATATCTTAGAATGCTCAATTTCACAAAAAATGTTTGACACAAACTGTTTTTTTTTTTTTTTTGTAACGAGATATACATTTGTTTCGCAGAAATTTCTATTTAGCTATTACGGTTTACCAGTTACACAATAGTCAGCCGAAATAAAGAGATCTTCATAGGCTATTCCTAGAAAACTCAAAACACCCATTTTATTTGTCATATAAATATATTTAATATTCGGTTTTTAAATCGAAAATTGTTAGAAACATTTTTGAAAAAATCTAAATTTTCGAAATGTTTCCATGTGAAGCATAGTTTGGGGTAGGAGATTTTCCTAAAAACCTTCGTACCGCATCCTTGGAATATGCTGAACTTGAAATGCCAAATTCAGTATTTAACGACTATCATTCTTTAATTGCGCACACACATACACACACGGACCTTTGTCTAATTTTAAATTTACAAAACGTGTATATCTGGTGAAATATCGGTATCGAATTTTTCTGACAGGTTGTTTACATATGTAACATTTTCGACGCGTATTCATGTCAAATTACAATATAAATTTAATCGATTATTTACGTATGTAATATTTTCATTATCTATTCATAAATTAATGTAAAATAGCATAAAATAAGAGCAAAACAATAAAAGTATTGAATATCCTTTCACTTGTTTTCGGAAACAAATAAAAAAATTAGTTTTTCTAATCCTTCTCGAATATTAAAGAAAGTAAAGAAGATAAATTGCGAAACGTTATTTTAACGCATGTCCGTTTTCGAACCTAGCACTTATGTTTTGAGAAAGTTACAACAATAATGGTTAGAGAATTGGGAATACCATGAGTAGATAATATTAATTCATTAAATTATTCTACTATTCTAGTTCTTTTTGTTGTATAAAACTACGCAGCACATTAAATTTTAAACAGAATAAATAGCAAAAGCATTATAGTTTTTTATTGTTTAGGAATAAACAGATGCCTAGACAAGAGTGTTTGTTGCTACCTAGCACACTTGCAATTTTGGAGCCAAATTGCTCTTCAGGAGTCAACAGTCGGAGATTTGACATAATCGGTGTCCTTTGAGTACAGTTGGAGCAACTTGGCACCCAAGAACATCCCATGTTTGAAATAAATTCAAAATTAAAATTTCGCAAAACTTATGCTGCCTTCCATTTACCATGTGCTATGTAGGAGAGTCTGAAGTTTGATCTTCTTGTTCAAGCTCCTCTTGAGTCAAAATAGCGGACGAATACACCTCCTTTTGTGCCTTAGTGAGAGGTACATACCCATGAATGACGTCATGAATGACGTAGCCAACAGCATCGGCCTGCGACAAAATTACAATTAGAAAGTTGTCATTATAGAATCTAAGCCTGTAAATATAGATTTGACCTCTCTCGTTGATAGTTCCTTTCTATAATTGGAGCTTATGTTCTCTTGAAATGGAGTAAATAACTTAATGAGCTTAACCAACAAAGAAGAAATTAATATGAGTTACAACAGCGGCGTTTGTTTCATTTTTACTTTCTCTATACTCACTATGTACATAGTGTATAGAGAATGTATTGCACTCCACCAAAAAATTCGATACCCAGATTTCACCGGAAATATATGTTTTAGGGTCCCCTGTATCCAAAAAAATCATTTTCACAAAAAAAGCCTGTGTGTGTGTGTGTGTGTGTGTGTGTGTGTGTGTGTGTGTGTGTGAGTCCGCGTGTCTGTGAACACGATAACTCAAAAACGAAAATTCGGTAAAATACCAAACTTGGTATTTAAGTTTATTATCCTCCAGGGGTGCGACACGAAGATTTTGAGAGAAATTCTCCCACCCCAAGTAATCTTTTACATGGATCTGTTTTCGAAAATGTTGATTTTCTAAAAGTTGGCTAATGATTCTGATTAAAATACCATATATTAAGGATATTTACCTGAGAAATAAAATGTTTATCTTGAATTTTCTGGGAGTAGCCTCTGAAGACTACTTTATTCTGGTCAAATTTTACGAAATTTGGCATTACTACTAAACCGTAAGAGATGGAAAGAAAACTTACCACACAAAACATGTAGAGCACTTTAAAACACAGAATTTATGCTACATACATTTTTTTCATGAAGTTGATCTTTTTTGAGATATATCTTATTTTTGGTTTCAGCTTTAAAAATTTATACTTTCTCCCATAGGACTTAGTCAACTCCTCTCCATACAAACACAGGAATTTCAATCACATAGCAACTAGCTTTTGACTATCACTTTAACCTATGGTACTCCCTTATTTCGCTTCTTCTTACAAGGAAGCAAGTAATAAGACTATTTCTGCTAATTTTTTTTCGATTAGCATTAAGTAAATAGAGCAATAAGCTTTTTAACAAAAATTTGTTGCAGAGATGTAGAGAAAATGATGGGAATGGAACACATCAGAGTACCGGAGTCTGGTCAGGATACCGGCGCTGTGTACCCCTGTTTACATCCCCCCCCCTAAATTTACTGCGTTTGCTGTAGAATTACTGTTTTTTACACAAACATATACGCATTGCACAAACATATAACACCCATGCCTAAGGCGGGATTCGAACCACGATCTCCTGCCCACGAAGCAGCAAAGCGAGATGCCTTAGCGAGCGTGGCCATGCGGTCCGGCTTTCCTCGCGAGTAATAAGCAAAGGTCAGTGACCTGACTACAGGAGTGCCTCACCTCCAGAGAACAAACCCGTGGGGGTTTTCCATGAGGGTGTTGCCTATTTTATAAATCGGCCCATTGCTTACACAGGGAGTGGACACGCCATTTATGCGCGTCAACCCCATTAGGGGATGACTAACGATCCTCGGTGGAGGTAATAGTTACTAGCTTCTGTCACTAAACTCTCCATTAAGATTAGTGACCGGAGGACATTAAGGCGTTTCACAATACCGTCCAGACATCATCATTCAATCTCCCTCCCATTCTCCCTTAAAAGTAATGGTGATAAATTGAGAAACTGTATAAGATACTGTAACTTTGTAAATAACGTTTTGTTGAAATCTGCTGTTATTATTTAGTCATTACAAATTGTTGTTTACTTTCTTGAATGCCCTCATATGTCCCAACTGCCCCTTATTTTAACCAGACATACCCAATCTCCCTTTGGAGCAATGTGATGTTACTGTAACTTTGTAAATACAGTTTTTTGAGAGAGATAGAGAGAGAGAGAGAGAGAGAGAGAGAGAGAGAGAACACGATAAAGATGAGATCTGGCTTCAAGATTGTTTCCACCATCCATATGGGACACAAACGGCGTCAATATTCTCTGTTGTTTGTTTCCATATAACTTGTTAATGTATCTGTGAATATATCAATAATAGCCAGAAAACATGTCATTATTCCAGTAATATTGTATCAAAAACAGAACCATTTTTAGATTGTCTCCAGATACTAAGAAAAACAATTAGTTAATAAGCAATTAGCCTGGAAGTGTTTTATGAACAGCCGACCTATTTGCCTCTTTCAAACCACCATATGATATTATTATTATTATTATTATTATTATTATTAGTATTATTATTATTATTATTAAGTCTCGTAATAAAATTCCCAATTAACTTAGTAGCTTACGTATCTTACTTATTCTGGACGACGATGTGCAGAGTGGTTAGACCACTTGCCTCCCAACTAGGATACCAATAACAGGGCTCCACATTGGAATTTATGGTGGACAAGGTATCTTCTATAGGATTTTCTGCGGGTCCTCCGGTTTCCCCCGCCACTCGTTCCAAAATTTGCCCCATCACCATATTCCCTATCATCCATTTCGCCTACATTTCATAAATCAACTTCCTCGCGTTCTTATCAAGCATTGGGATGATCTTTAATCCCTGGATACTCTACTTGATACATAGCTCGCCTATCCCTCAACAGGTACTTGTCCCCAGGCATTGTCTTGTAAGTACTAAGGATTGCAAGACCTCCATATGAGGAGAATAAACAGGTGAAGAAAATCTTACTGATGCTGACTAGGATAAAATCGCAGTCGTTCCCCTCACATCTGCTGTCGGTGGTGAGCTGTGGGACCTTTTTGGAGGATATTCCTAGGTGATTCTGACAAAGCCAATTAAATTGACCGAGAGCATTTAATTGCTGCTATTGATTGATCTGTTTGGAACGAGTTACTGATGGCTAAAGGTGAATAATCAAACTTCATGAATTTAAGTACGAGATAGTGTAATTGTTTTGTAAAGTATCTGCAAATCTCCCGTACTAAAATAGCAAGCTTAAGTAGCCGCACTCACTGAACAGCTATCGACAAATGCGTTTCCGATCTCCGCTAAGTGGATGATGAATTAGCGTGGTACTTAAGCAGTAACAACTATAAAGCGAACAAGCGAGAGACGCATAGTAATAAATACATTATGAAATGCACGTGATTTTTAACCGAAGTCTCGCCTACATCATGAGTACACCACTAGCGTTCCTGCGTTCCGCGTTGTCAAATCTTTAACTTCTCTCTGCAATTCTGACACTGCCATTCTTTGCCTTGAAAGTACTGTCTTTCCTTTTTAATTACCATTCGTTTTGAGGTGTCCTATGAATTACTGGACTTACTGACTTCTAATGAACTAATCCTTGAGCTAATGGATTTCTTGTGGGTTGAGTTTACCGGAAATCCTAATTACCCTCGCGACTCTGACTTTCTACCTAATTGCTTTGCTCCCACCCTGACCCAATTCTCTATCAGAATTGAACTCTATTTGTTTTACATTATTCCTTTTAAAATAATTATTGATTTAATAAGCAATAATTCCAGGATTAAACTCTAAGTCAATAATGACAGTAGCATGGAAGCATGTTACTATTTTTGATTAGTTTTCCAATATTTATGAAATGTGTTTTCCACATATGGAGCGCTTTATAAAAGAAATGCTAACCGCACAAAATGATTTTTAAGTGATGTGAAATTTAGAAAATCCAGTATATATAACATATCTTAGTGAAATTTATACATATTATTAGACACGATAATGGTGCGGTTTTCGACTTCTGGCCGCAAATAGTTTTGGAACCTTTGGAGGTCTATAGCAAACTAATATTTAACTTTCCTCCCCTTGCTTGAACTCTAAAGCCATTTAAAGATCGTAGAATACACCTGTTTTCTATCTATTATTTCATTAAAGAGCCGTTTTTTTCAAAATCACATGTTCAGACTTTAAATATGTTCCAAGCTTATAAGTTTCGAGGAAAGTGCAGAAGCACAATTAAAATTTCCCAGAATGTGCAGGAATATCTACTGTAATATTATAAAGGGCAAAATTATCCTACAGCAATGGTATTTTTTCAAAAGAAATATTTTATGAAAAAATTAATAACTTTAGAGATTACAATTTCTAAGTTTTAGCAAATTAAAGTAATTCAGTAATAAAAAATACTAAAGTATCCCCTTCTAATATTTTTGTGTGTGTGTTATACATACGTCTAATTCAGAAAATGGCAACCAATTTTCTACAATTTTGAGGTACATGGGTCATTTTGATTATGCAATATATTTACATACAAATTTATGAAATAAATTATGGCTTGCAAAGTATTTATCCAATTTGACCGAGGAATGGCTCAGGGGTTTATCTGTGGTCCGCATTTGTGAAATCTTGAACTCGATTCTCTTGGTCACTTAACCTGACTCATGGGTTTTTTCGAGGGTTTCCCTGGGCCGCCAGGTGAATGCTTAGTTGGCTTTCTTTCATCTCCCGAACTTCGTCCCTCCGTCGTTTTCATTGTCAGTTCACTCATCCTTCATCGCGTTGGTTTCTTTCAGTGTTGAAAATGTTGGCGAAAGTGCTCGATGCAGCGTGGCAGAGAAAAAGGATGCTCAAAATACTTTCTCCGTCTCCCGATTTCGTCTGATTGTCGGGATGAAAACGGTTCCTAGCGAGGCGTTGGAACCTATATGGGACGGGGGCCCCTGACTGCCTGTCCGATTGTCGGGATGCTTCAATCTGAAACTGTAGGGGCTCTATCACTAGTGAGCTGTCGCTCCTGGTTCCGGCTTCCCTCATTTCATCTCATCCCTCCCTCCCAGGGGCGCCCTATTTTGGGCAGTAAGTACAATAACCTCAGATTAGGTACCGAGTTCCCATTTGAGCGCATCCTATTCTAGCCAATTTCAATGACAGTTCTTGTTGATATTAAGGTGATGAATTTGTGAAATTTGGAAAATCCATAGTATGTATATGTATGTAATGTATGTATGTAATGTATGTTTGTATGTATGTAATGTATGTATGAAATGTATGTAATGTATGTAATGTATGTAATGTATGTATGTAATGTATGTATGTACGTACTGTGGATATATATACAGTTCGAATGTGTATCATATTAAGCACAATAATAAGAGATATTTTGCCTGGTGTAAAAATTCTAGCTTGCATGGTTACGTAAATATTATTTTCTAAGTTCGTTGTTTTAATAAAACCGAGCCTTGCGATTTATTTTTAAAACTGTTGAAATAAAAAAAAATTAAGTTACGCAGCAAACAATTTTGCAGATACATGTCATACAATATTTTTATATTAATCCTAATTCTTGTAGAACAATTTTTACCTTTCGTACTCTTCAAATTTATTAATTTAATGCTTATTTGGAGAATAATTTCAAAAAGCTGTATATTTTATTTAAGAAACTCATAAGAGTCAGTATAATAATATTGAAACAAATTGGTAAAAAATTGCACAGTGAGGAGCATTTTGGGTATGGAAAAGTTTTGGAAGCAAGTTTGCAAGAAAACACTGTTTAAACTTGAGAGTGCCTATTAATAAACACGCGCCTGCCCATTTGAAGCTTCAGTTAATTGATGGTTTAAAAATCTCCCAGAGCCAAATGACAAAATGAGCCCAGTAACAATGGATCCACTATAGCGTGTCGAGGTGTTGCCCTCCGTTACAACATGCTAATCCTAATAGTAAGTGCAAAGTGTAACCTTCCATTCTCTGTTCATATGTATAAACTTTAAGTGAGTTTTGTTCTCGACGTATGTGAAAAAGAGAAACAGCCCACAATAAAAACATTGTGCTGTAGAAGGGGTTGAGAAACACACACAGAATATCAGCAACTTTGTATTCAAATTGCATTCGTTTGCCTCCCTTGTTCTTGTTAGCGAATTATGCCAGAGCCACGTGTAATGAAACAAAACGCAATCAAAATCATAGCTTGGTTTACTGCGCGTGTTTATTTTACAGTCAAGAGGCTTTTCCTGTATATTTGTATGTCCGGATGTTATTTTATTTCGCTAAGCTATAATTATATTCGGTCTGGTGCATCGGCGATGATGAAAGGTTAAAGTGGCGGAACAGAAATCTAAACCAAACATCTCGTGAGCATCTGTTGAAAGATATGTGCTGGCTCAGTCGATATTTCTTACATATGCATTTGCTACAGGAAATATTTATTTGCTGACGGTTAAGTAACATTTGCGAATTTCAAAATAGAAATCCTTGATATACAATTGATTTGTATGAATTTAAACCTGAAAGTAAAGTCTTTAATTACATTTATTATTATTATTATTATTATTACTATTTATTGTCTATACACAACATAATATAGACTGCCTCCTGGTAAAGTAGTCGGCAAGATGACTTTTCACCAAGTCCCGGATTCGATTCCCGGCTGGGTGAGGATATTTTCTTTAATCAGAATTATTCTCTATTTCTCCTCCCCCCCCCCCCCATGGAGTCTGAAAGTTTTCATGTGAGAGTGAATGTGCGGATGTTAAATTATATAAAAATGGTTAAACTTCCTCTTATTCTCTTCTTCTACAACACGGTTTAGGCTACGGACTCCTTAAGTCTGACGTCACAGCTAACCGTTGCCATGGGGATGTTCAGCCGTCTTTCTATACAATTCTAGTTCCTAATGCAAGTTTGTGTAATCCTCTAATATAATTAATCGTTTTAGTGTAATTAGCTATGAAACATCAGATTCAATTATTTTTGAGTTGAGTGACAATATTTAGAATAATTGAGGTGGGACCAAGGGTGTTTTGGGTTTCGTTAATAGCTAGATCATGACTTAAGTCTACAAATGAAAAAAATGAAGCCAAGAAGTACAAGACTACTATTAGGTTTTATAAAACCACGCTTATACACATAGAAATATCATACTGAAAAATCTGATGTGTACCATTCACATGACTTGCTCTACATAGCTGTAACAACTTATTGTTAAAAAGCACTTTCTTCTATCTACTTTATGATAATCGAGATAAACATTATCAGAAGTTGCCTTAATTGCTTGCTTCCTTGTAAGTAGGAGATAAATAAGGGATTACACTAGACTAAAACGACAGTCAAATCGTTTAAAAGCTGGTTGCAGTGTATCTAAAACCGTTTCCATGCAGGGTACAACTTTCCGTGTAAGAAAGGTTTAAGCATTTTAAATCTGAAACAAATAGTAACGAACATCTCAGAAACGGTCAATTCCACGAAAAAACGTATACAACATAAATTTGTATGTTTAAATGTGATCTTCATTTTTTCTACAGTAAGTTTCTGTCTATCTCTTGCGGTTTACCAATTACGCAAAATTCAGCAAAATTAATTCAGAATAAAGAGGTCTTTAGAGTCTATTCCCAGAAAATTCAAGATATACAGTTTATATGTCATATAAATGTATTTAATTTACGGTATTTTAATAAAAATCGTTAGAGCCATTTTTGAGAAAATAACATTTTTCTAAATGTCTTCCATGTAAAGGTTAGTTTGTAGTGGGAAGTTTTATTTTTCTTCAAAATATTCTTGTCGCATCGCTGGAAGATACTAAACTTAAATACCAAGTTTGATATTTTAACGGCTTTTGATACTATTTAATGCCCACTTTCATTATTAATGACCTCTTTTTTTACATTTTCACGGACGTACGCACGCACGCACACGTACAAACACGGACTTCTTTAAAGTCAGTTGAGCCTAATGAAACACGTACTTTCGGTGAAATCTCTATCGAATTTTCGGATGGAGTGCAATAGACAAATATTACTTAGTGTAACTAGAAGGGAACTAAAGAAATAAACTATGCTAATGCGATATTCAAATGTTCTAAAAGCTTTCGGTATGCAATTTCATTGAAATTCGCTTTTTGTATGGACAGAAGTAAAACAAAAGAAACACGGGCGACTTCCTGTTTGAGAAAAGTGTAAGGATTTTAAAATTAAAAGCAGTAACAAATAATATGTCGGATACGGTAAGCTCCACAACAAAAATATAACATTATATAAAATATAAGAGGTACAAATGGTGCGTTGTGATGTGATCTAAATATTTATGTAGTAAATTTTTTATCTCTTAAGGTTTAGAGTTATGCAAAATTAAGCAAAGTTCATTCCGAATAAGGTTTTCAGAGGCTATTGTCAAAAAACTCGGAATATGTATAGTTTGTCTGGTAAATGTCTTGAATATACGGCATTTTAATCAAAGTATCTAGAGCCATTTTTGAGAATATCAGAATTTTCGAAAAATGTTCCTCGTAAAAAGTTGTTTGGGATTTGGAGATTTCCCTCACATCTTGGTAACGAATCCTTGGAAGCTACCAAACTTAAATACGAAGTTTGGTATTTCATCCACTTTAGTTTTTCAGTTATCGTGTCCACGAACGCGCGCGTGCCTGCGCACATACACACACAACGGACCTTTTTTCTAAAAATATTATATGCGTTATATTCACATAGCTTTATCTAGCGATCCGCATATTAACGATTTTTATACAAGATTATTCTTTCACTCTCATGCTAATCGATATAAACATTAGCAGAATTTATCTTATTACTTGGTTACTTGTAAGTAGGAGGGAAATAAGGATATAACATCTTTTAAAAGATTGTTTTATGTGGAACAATTGAAGTTCGGTTTGTTTGCATGGCCTGCAGTAAAAAAAGAGATATGAAACGAATGGTGACTTCCAGTTTGAGAAAAGATATATAGTTTTAAATTGAAACCAATTGCAAGGAATATCTTGGAAACATCGGCTTAAATAAAATATTTACATGTCATAAATCATGTTTTAACGAGATCTACGCCTTTTTTTTTTGTAGTAGTTAAGTTTTGTGTATCTTTTAAAGTTTACAGTTATGCAAAATTCAGGAAAATGAATTCTCAATAAAGAGATCTGCGGAAGCTATTCTCAGAAAATTCAAGATATACATTTTATTTGTCATTTAAATAATATGCGGTATTTTAATCAAAATCGTTACAGCCATTTTTGAGAACAACGTTTTTGAAAATTTCTCTACCTGAAGCAAACACACTATGCTTTTATCTACATAATGTTAATCAAAATAAACATTACCAGAAATGGTCTTACAACTTAGTTCCTTATAAGTACAGGATAAATAACGGAGTACAATAGGCTGTGCGTGATTTCGGTTCTCTTTCGAAGGCTAGGATGAGGCTAAAAGAGAGATGAAGTGAAAGATAGCTTCCCGTTTGAGGAAAATAGTTTAAAAGCGAAAACAATAACGAGAAATATCTCATAATTGATTAACTATGCAAAAGAAATTGTATGAATAAATTGTGCGTTTTATCGAGACCTATAATTGTAGTTAAGTCTTTGTCTATTATCAGTTATGCAAAAATCATCCAGAATGAAGAGATACTGAGGGACTAATCCCAGAAAATTCAAGATATAAATTTTGTCTGTCAATAGTTATAATAAGCGGTATTTGGATAAACATTTTTAGAACCTTTTTGATAAAAACAAAATTTGCTAAAAAGTTTGCATTAAAGGATATTTTGGGCTCGATCATTTTCTTGAAAATCCTCTGTTGCATCCTTGAAAAATACTATAGCAGTCTTTTCGTTTTTGATATATGCTGACTACACACACGCACACACACAGAGTTACATACATGCCTGATGGTGTTTAAGGGTGCTAAGCTGCGAAGTTATATGCGAAACACATACTTTTTTCTAAAAACGCTTTGTCTACTTTCTCTACACGTACAATGTACATAGTGTATAGAGAAGATATTGCATTTCACCAAAAATTCGATATGGAGATTTAACCGGAAATAGAGTTTTAGGCTCCCTAGTATCCAAAAAAAGAACACTTTTAGAAAAAGGTCTGTTGGTGTGTCTGTGAACACCGATTACTCAAAAAAGAAATGTAGGTAAAATATTAAACTTGGTGTTTAAGTTTAGTATCTTCCAGGGATGCGACACGAAGATTTTGAGAAAAATCCCCCACCCTAAACTACCCTTTACGTGGAAAAACTTTAGAAAATTTTGATTTTCCTCAAAAATTTGATTAAAATACTATATATCAAAGATATTTATATGGAAAATAAAATGTACATCCTGAATTTTATCGGAATAACCTCTAAAGAGCTCTTTACTCTGAATTTTGCGTAACTTATTACACAAAAAAGTAGATCGCGTTAAAACACACAATTTGTCATATGCAATTTTTTCTTAACATTGACCATTTCTGAGATATTCCTTGTTACTTGTTTCAGATTTAAAATACTTACTCTTCTCACACGGAAAGTTTTAAAACTCCTGGCCCCGCATAGAAACGGATTTTAACTACATGGCAACCAGCTTTTGAGAGGTTTTGTATTCGTTTCAGCCTAGTAGATTCCCATTTTTTCTCTTATTTACAGGCAAGAAAGTTATTAGGACAATTTTGCTAATGTTTATCTCGATTATTATAAAGTAGATAGAAGACTATGCTTTATAACAATAATTTGTTACAGCAATAGCACACATCAGACTTTTTTTAGCGTCCTCAAAACATGTATTTGCAGTGAAATCTCAATATCGAATTTTTTAGTAGAATATACAACACTTGTCTACGCACTGTAGAGAAGGTAACAAGTTATTGTTCCTACATCGCAAATTTAAGCTGCCCTGCATAATTTAACAAAGCAAGGGACTAAACTTTGTTATGCCTGCAAGGTCAACAAAATTAGAGCTTTGTTTTTAAAAATACCCATTTATTAGGCAGAAATGTAAATAACCGTGTCGTAAAATTACGTTATGGTAGGACGAGAACTTTTAGTGCGTGAAGTGTATTTGCAAACACTCCGCACGGAGCAAGTCTTCAGAGATTGACACATTCGGGTAAATATTTGCCATGAAGTGTAGCTCGGGGATTTTGTTTGCGTATACGTTTGGGATGTGCTTAATTATCGTAGTAATTAAATGGACTTTAATCTAGGGATTTTCTGATTATTTAAGGCTACGCATAGATGGAAACTGAGTGTAATCCTTCAAAAAATACATTTTTACTTTCTCTAGTACACGGAGTAAGTAGTGAAAGTGTTATAAAATGAAAATGGCATGTTGTTCATGGACGCTCTTTAACTGAGTCCCATTCTAAATTGGGCGTGAAAGACCGCTCAGAGGCGGTCAGAGGCCTCTCTATCATGCTTGAGGTTCTTTTACGTGCCGTAAATCTACGACACGGGACCAACGGCTTTACTTCTCTTCCGAAGGAAGCCAAGCTGAGGATTCTTACACCCGCAAAAATCCATCGTCCTCCACCGGGTTTGAACCCGCGACCTTTTTTTTTTTTAAAAAAGTACCGTAGTCTGATCAGGACTCCGGCGCTGTATCCCCTATTTACATTCCCCCCTGTATGATTACTGTATGATTGCTGGTTTTACTGTTCCTTTACACAAACACATGTACATTGCACAAACATATAACACCCATGCCCAAGGCGGGACTCGAACCCACGTTGACCTTATTATATATGAAGTTAGCATGGTAACCATTACACCACGGAGGGCAACGGAAGTGTTCTATTCCACCAAAAAGCACGATACCGAAAATTCACCGGAAATACGTGATAAAGAGCAACATCTGATGTGCTCTATTGATATGATTATCTCTAAATCCCTGTAACAACTTGTTGTCAATAAGCGTATTCTCATATATATTTAACGCTAAAACAGCAGAAATGTAAGAGAAATAAGGGAATGCATTCGGCTAAACCGACAGTCAAACGTTTTAAAATGTGGTTGCTGTGGAATTGAAATCCTTTTGAGTGGCCGTGCGTTAACAAGTTCCCATATGAGAAAAGTTTTAAGTATTTTAAAACTGAAATCAATAACGAGGAAAAAATGCATATGACATTAATTGTGTGTTTTATCGTGTTCTACATTATTTGCCGAGTATGCTTTTTCTATCTCTTATAGTTTACCAGTTATACAAAATTCAATAAAAATCATTTAGAATAAGGAGGTCTTTAGAGCTTCTCAAGACATACATTTTATCTGGAATGTAAATATGTTAAATATAGTATATTTTAATCAAAATCGTTAGTCATTTTTGATTAAATCAAAATTTCCGCAATTTCTTCCTTGTAAAGAGTAGTTTGGGGTGGGGGATTTTGTTGACAATCTTCGTTTTGGTATTTAACGCTGTTTTCGTTTTTGAGCTATGCTGTCCACAGATACACACACACACACACCGGCGCGCGCGCACACACGGACCTTTTTCTAAAAATGTTTTTTTTTTATTCAGTGGGACCCAAAACATGTATTTCCTCTGAAATTTTGTTATCGAATTTTTGGATGGAATACAACACTTTCTCTATACACTATGGTAATTGCAGAGAAAGTAAAAATACATTTTTTTAGAAAAAAAAGTCCTGTATGTGTCCGTGTCTCTATAAACAAATAACTCGCATACGAAAGTTCTAATAAGTATCAAACTTTGTATCTCAGTTCAATATTTTTCATGTATGTGAAACAAACATTTCCACGATATCCCAAACATTAGCTATATTTAACCTGGAAAAAGATTTAAACTATGTTGAATTTATGAAAAGTTGCTCATAATTGAATTTATGAAAAGTTGATTAAAATACGATATTAAGACATTTTCATAAGAAAATTTATACGTTTAAGTTTCTGAGAATATTCTTTAACATCTTTTCTACACAGAACATGTGCATTTTGTTAAAACACAAAGTATATGTCAAATACATTTTTTTTCTTTTTGGTTGAACACTTTCCAAGATATTCCTTATTTGTTTTAGTTTTAAAAATATTATACTTTCTTCATGTAGGGTGGTGATATTGGCTTTTTTGTCCTACTTAAGTAAAGAACAATGGGCTTTTAAAGACACACACAGCGACCAGATCTTAAATTATTTCACTCCACTTCAAACGTAAAAGTGCTAAGCCAAATTTCTGAGCCTTTCATGAAAGTGAGCTGTTCGGATTGTGTTGGACTCGGCGGAATATGGTTCGAAACTCATAAGCGATTAGGTATGCCTGGTCGGTATTCCTGGGCGAAGATGTGAGACGTCTCAATGTCCCTCGGCGCTAGCCCTGATAGCTAGTAGATGGCACCCCGACTGCTAATATTTATGTGAATTAACATGAAGTAGATAGAGGAATAATTTGTTGAAGATTGTAGAGAAAAATTATGTGAATGCAACAAATCAAAATATTCTTTGGATAAACAGTCAGACTGAAAAATTCAATGCCATAGCCGGTGTTTGAACCACGGATCTCCCGGTTTCTAGCCGGTTGCTCTAACCAATGCGCTACAATGGTAACTACCGACACAGCAGTAAATTCCTCAACGGGCTCGAATGTTTCCCTTTAAACCACATGGTGATTTCAAATTCATTCCAATGTGACTATAGTTCAGCCAAACATTAGGTCAATTGAATTGCACATGAAAGATGCACCCAGGATTTTTTGAGAAGGTGCGTACCAGTTGGATATGGAGACCTTCACAGGAAATATTCACAAATTTAAGTTTGAAAATTAGGACTTTGAGGTAGGAATATTTTGACGCTAAATGTTTTAATTAGCATTTATCATATTTTCTCTAAACGAAAAACATCAGTGGTGTTCCATTTACATGACTTTCTCTATTTATTCTGCAAACAAATTTCTTATAAGAGCTCATTATTCTTTCTTCTTCATGCTAATCGAGACAACTTAGCAGAAATTGTCTTATTACTTTTTCCCTTATAAGTGACTAGGCTAAAGCGATGGGAAAATGCTTAAAGCTGTCGCTATGCGATTGTTATACGTAATAACACTTGATTATAAAGGTAGCCGGCTTGTAGGTCGTGGTCCAGTTCATATAATTACCGACATTTCTGCGTCCGGCATCTTCAGGGAACAAAACTATTAGTCCAGCTCCGGAGTCCACAAGAATTGTGTCCAACCGATGACGATGACGCCCTCTCTGGGAACATTTCTCCTAGAGAGAGCTATTTCTCCTTTTCCTGCAATTGCTCCATAATGGTGCGTGGGTGTTAAAGTTCAGACTACTGCGGTCTGTGTGACCTGTTCGCCTGCGTCCTACAGCCACCTAGGCTCTTCCTTCATCAGTGACTCCAAGAAGTGTCGCAGGTTGTCTCCCAGTTACAGTATGGTAATCCTAATTCTTCACACTTTTAACCTCTTAACTTATAAGTAAGTAAGAAAGCAAGCATCTATAACCTTGCCCTCCTATGACAACAAGCAGTGAATAAATAAATACCTTGGCTTTATTAAGAATATTGTATAGCAATTTTATTCTATAATTATATAAACTTCTACAAGTATTAATGTTAAGTAATAAAGTGAACAATTATACCCATGTGATATGGAAAACTAATATAGTTGGTGCATGTATTGTTCTCTCCATTTACTTTTTTCCCTGTTTATATTGCAATATTGTCAATTTCACTATTCTCAAAGTTGTTTCACAACTAATCTATATTAAATGATTATACTAAATGTTCGGCTTTATGTTTTAACACTGCTTTATAATTTTTATGTATTAAAGAATCAAAATTGTCAAAAAATGCACTAGTATAAAGTACTATAACTACATATTAAACATATAATAACCAACCAGCTTGATCTCAAAAACTCACTGTTGAACATTGACTCTTTTGATTTCCTTTTGGGAACTGATTACATTCTCGAACGTTGTCGAGTGCCCGGAGAGCAATTCCAGGTAGTACTCTCTTCCGCCGCTAGTCGCTCTACTTCGATGGGGAATCAATCAGCATCATCTTCATTCTGAACGCAGTTGTCAAGGTTGCACATTTGTTTATATTGGCAGGTATGTCTTCGACGGGACTATCTGATTTATTGCAGTAGAATACAGTGCACACTGGAACAACATATTTTCATGATCGAAACGTATTTTCTGTCTGATACAATAATGCAATGAACGCTTCATTATGATGCTGCTCCTGGCACTTTCACGGAATTTCAACAGCTTTCACGGCAAAACTTTATAAAAACGGTAATGACGGAAACGGATTAGGTCGAAGTGCATTTTTGCTTTACTTACATTATCTTGTTACATAAACGAATAAATTTCCTCGAATAAATAGTATAAGCTTTTGACTTTTACCTCCTTCTATTATTCTATTAATTATTAGAAGAACTGTTGAAAGAGGAACAGGTACAGGATGAACAGTATATCCGATATAAATATTGTTAAAACAGAAATCACTAACAAAAACTTCAACAATCATCCAGGAAAAGCCAATCTGGTTTGTCTCTATTTATTCTACTGCGATTTATTTTCTTCTGTTATTTGCACTTATCTTTACAGGTGTTCTTCTTTTATTAGTTTCTCTAGCCCATATGTACAATGTAGATAGAGAAGGTATTATATTCCACCCAAAATTCGACGTCGAGATTTCACCGGCTATATGTTCTGAGGTCCCCGAGTCCGAATAAGAGCATTTTGAGAAAAATGTCCTTATGTGTATGTGTGGATAGTATAGCTCAAAAACGAAAAGACCGTTAAATACCAAACTTGGCATTTATGTTCAATATCTTTCAAGGATGTGACACGAAGATTTTCAAGAAAATCCACCCACCACAGATTACTCTTTACATGGAAAAACTTTTGAAAGTTTCGTTTTTCTCAAAAATGGTGTAATGATTTTGATTCAAATACCTATACTAAAGACATTTACATCAGGAATAAATTGTATATTTTGAATTTCCTGGGAATGGCCTCTGAAGGCCTCTTTATTTTGGATGAGCTTAATATAATGATTAAACCGTAAGAGATAGACAAAAACTTACTGTACAAAAATGTAGGTCGCGCTAAAACACATAATATGTCCTATACGTTTTTATCTAGAGCTGTTATAGGTTTCAATTTTAAACTACTTAAATTTTTCTCAAACGGGAAGTGAAGTTTCGTTTCATCTCTCTGGCTATACAAAGTGAACTGAACTTCAGTTGTTTCACAAGGGGAGTAGCTTTTAAAAGATTTGACTATCGCTTTAGCCTAATGTATTCCCTTATACTTACAGAGAAGCAAGTAATAAGTCAATTTTGCTAATGTTTACCTTGATAAGCGTGACGTAGATAAAATAATTATCCTTTGTAAGGAAAGTTGTGTATAAACTCAGGTGAATGGAACAAATCAGACTTTTTACGTTAGTGACGCCCGGGTTGAAATTCGAGTAGATACTAGCTATCGTGGAGAAAGAAGTCTTTATCGGAATTTTCTCCCACTCTGAGAAGCTGAATACAGATAAGCATTGTAGACAAGTGTTTAAATGTGTTTTACAACTTGCTGTATCGTGGTACCAGATAAATGAAACTCTTTTTAAGATTTAATATAATGATTAGTTGAATGATCCATTGATAATGATTAAAAGATTAAATTACCTTAGGGATAACAGCATAATTTTTTTTAAGAGTTCTTATTGAAAGGAGAGATTGTGACCTCGATGTTGGATTAAGATTAGTTATGGGTGTAGATGTTCATAAACTAGGTCTGTTCGACCTTTAAAATCTTACATGATCTGAGTTTAAACCGGTATGAGCCAGGTTGGTTTCTATCTTTAATAATGTTAGATATCTCAGTACGAGAGGACCAGATATTTGAAATAATTTTAATTGAAATTGAATTTTATTAATTTGACTATTTTGGCAGAAGAGAGTGTAACAGATTTAGAATCTGTAAATATGATAAATAATCATAAGTAGTAAATGATAAAGGAATTATTAATATTAATTTTAGTAGGTTTAATTTTAATTATTTTTGTTATAGTTGATGTGTCTTTTTTTACTTTATTGGAGCGTAGGGTATTAGGATATATTCATCTTCGTAAAGGACCTAATAAAGTAGGATTTATAGGAATCTTACAACCTTTTAGTGATGTTATTAAATTATTTTGTAAGGAACATATGAATCCTTTAGTATCTAATTATTTATTATATTATATTTGCCCTATTTTTTCTTTATTTTTATCTTTGATTTTATGAAGTTTAATACCTTATATAAGAGGATTATATACTTTTAATTTAGGATTTTTTTTTTTTTTTTTTTTGGTTTGTACAAGTATAGGAGTATATTCGGTAATATTGGCTGGATGATCTTCTAATTCTAGTTATGCGTTATTAGGAGGTTTACGTGCAGTAGCACAAACTATTTCTTATGAAGTAAGACTGGCTTTAATTTTATTGTCATTTATTTTTTTAATTAGAAGATATTCTTTATTAGATTTTTTTTATTATCAAATGGGTATATGATTTCTTTTTTTGTGTTTACCTTTATGTAATGTATGGTTTGTTTCTTGTCTTGCTGAAACAAATCGTGGACCATTTGATTTTGCTGAAGGGGAATCTGAATTAGTATCAGGATTTAATGTTGAATATGGAAGAGGTAGTTTTGCCTTAATTTTTTTAAGAGAATATTCTAGAATTTTATTTATAAGAATATTAATATGTGTTATTTTTCTTGGGTCTAATTTAAATTCTTTTATATTTTATTTAAAACTGATTTTTATTGCTTTCTTATATGTATGAGTGCGAGGGACATTACCTCGATATCGATATGATAAGTTGATATATTTGGCATGAAGGAGATTTTTACCTTTATCATTAAATTTTTTATTTTTATATTTGGGATTAAAAATTATCTTTTAAGGGTTTAGTTAAGTATTAAAGTTAATAAGGGGATTACACCCTTTCATTATGATTTCAAGACATAAGCTTATTCATTAAGTTTATAACTGAATATTATTGATAAAGAATATTATCTCATATTTTAATAATTAAGGGATTTAAAATATAGTAAAGGAAGTATAAAATGATTAGAATTTGTCCTGTTAAAATATAAGGATCTTCAACGGGTCGGGCTCCAATTCAGGTTAATAGAATTACAATTATAACTATGGTTCAGAATATAAATTGATTAATTGGATAATATTGTAATCCTCGTGAATTTGTAATAGTTAAAGGTATAAAAAATAAAATTGCAATTGATATAACTAAGGCAATTACTCCTCCTAATTTATTAGGAATAGATCGTAAAATGGCATAAGCAAATAAGAAATACCATTCTGGTTGAATATGAACTGGTGTTACTAATGGATTAGCAGGGATAAAGTTATCTGGATCTCCTAAAACATAAGGTTCTTTTAAGGATAATAGAGATAGGATAATAAATAATATAATAAATCCTAAGATGTCTTTAAATGTGAAATAAGGATGAAAGGGAATTTTATCAATATTTCTGTTTAATCCTAATGGGTTATTGGATCCAGTTTGGTGTAGAAATAATAAATGAACTATAACTGTTGCTGCTACAATGAATGGGAGAACAAAATGAAATGTAAAAAAAAACGGTTTAAAGTTGCATTATCAACGGCAAAACCACCTCATACTCATTGAACTAGATCAATACCTAAATAAGGAATAGCTGATAAGAAGTTAGTAATTACTGTAGCTCCTCAAAAAGATATTTGTCCTCAAGGTAATACATAACCTATAAATGCTGTTGCTATAACTAAGAATAGAATTACTACACCAACTATTCATGTATAATAAAATTTATATGAGCCGTAGTATATTCCTCGTCCAATATGTAAATAAATACAAACAAAAAATATTGAAGCACCATTCGCATGTAAAGTTCGTAGGAGTCAACTATAATTTACGTCTCGACAAATATGAGCTACACTGGAAAATGCTAAATCAATATGGGCTGAATAATGTATTGCTAGGAATAAACTTGTTATAATTTGAATTCCTAAACATAATCCTAAAAGAGAACCAAAATTTCATCAAGTTGAAATATTTGATGGTGTTGGTAAATCAACTAGAGCGTTATTGGAAATTTTAATTAGGGGGTGAATTTTACGTAAGGGTTTAAACATTAATTTATTTGACGTAGGGGTCCTTTATAAATATTAATAATTTTAACAACTGCAATTAAAGTTAAAAATAGATATGATGCAATTAAAATTATAATTATATTAATAGGTTGATTATATATTTTAATAAAAAATTATTAGGTAGTAGGTTTAGTATTAATCTATTTTCTAAATTTTCATATAAATTTATGGAATAATTTATATTGATATAATAAATTCTTGTAAAGATAATTGGAAAAGAAATTATGGTTAATAAAATTTTATTAGAATAGAAAAATATTTCATTTGAGGCTAAACTAGTTACATATATAAATAAAACTAATATACCTCCTAAATAAATTAGGAGTAGAACATAGGAGAATCAAAATCTTAAGGATATACATCCTCTAATTAAACATATACAAATTGTTTGTAAAAATAGAATTAATCCTATAGATAAAGGATGATTTAGAAATAAAAATATAATTCTTAAAGTTAATATAATTCTTAATAATATATATATATATATATATATATATATATATATATAAAATATCAAAGGGTAGTTTAAAGTAAAATATTAGTTTTGGGAATTAATGATAAGAATTTCTTCCCTTTGAAGTTTTAAAAGTAAGATGACTTAATTTTGGTTATCAAGACCAATGTTTTATTTTTAAACTATTAAAACATTTAATGTTAATAATATTTTATTTTATATTTTTTTGTGGTTTATGAGTATTTTCTTCAAAACGTAAGCATTTATTAATAACTTTATTAAGATTAGAATTTATTGTTTTAATTTTATTTATTATTTTATATTATTATATGGTTATAATAAATAGAGAATTGTATATAACAATATTTTTTTTATCTTTTGCAGTTTGTGAGGGGGCTTTAGGTTTATCTATTTTAGTGTCAATAATTCGTACTCATGGTAATGATTATTTTAATTCATTTGGTTTATTACAATGTTAATATATATATTTTATATATTTTTTATAATTCCTTTATGTTTTATTTATGGGGGATGATATTTAATTCAGAATTTATTATTTTTTTTGAGATTAATATTTTTAATGAATATTGATTTTTTTTTGTTGAAGACGTTTAAGATATATTTTGGTTATGATTATTTATCATATGGGTCAGTAATATTAAGATTTTGAATTTGTATTTTAATAATTTTAGCTAGTTATTCTGTTATTTGTTATAAATTTTATAATAAGTTATTTTTATTTATAATTCTTATGTTATTGATTATATTATATTTTACTTTTTGTAGATTAAATATTTCTTTTTTTTTTTTTTTTTTGAAGGTAGTTTAATTCCTACTTTATTTTTAATTTTTGGTTGAGGATATCAACCAGAACGTTTACAGGCTGGTATTTATTTATTATTTTATACTTTATTTGCTTCTTTACCATTATTATTAGGTATTATATATATATATATATATATAATTTAAATTATTTAGTTTTTTCATTATTATATATAAATAATTTTATGAATTTATTTTTATATATTGGAATAATTTTGGCTTTTTTAGTTAAAATACCTATATATTTAATGCATTTATGGTTACCTAAAGCTCATGTTGAAGCTCCTGTTTCAGGATCTATAATTTTAGCAGGAGTATTACTTAAATTAGGTGGTTATGGGCTATTACGAGTGTTTGAATATTTAATAGAAATTGGTATATTAATAAATGTATTTTGATTATCAATTAGATTGGTAGGGGGCTTTTTAGTTAGATTAATATGTTTACGTCAAGTGGATATAAAAGCTTTAATTGCTTATTCTTCTGTAGCTCATATGGGATTAGTAATTGGGGGTTTAATAACATTAAATACTTGAGGATTTTATATAACTTTTGTTTTAATAATTGCTCATGGTTTATGTTCTTCAGGATTATTTTGTTTAGCTAATATTAGTTATGAACGTTTAGGTAGACGTAGATTATTAATTAATAAAGGTTTATTAAATTTGATGCCTAGAATGGCATTATGATGATTTTTATTATCTTCTTGTAATATAACAGCTCCTCCTTCATTAAATTTATTAGGAAAAATTGGTTTATTAAATAGAATAATTGGTTGAATATGATTAGTTATATTATTTTTAATAATGATTTCATTTTTTAGAGCTGCTTATACTTTATATTTATATTCTTATAGTCAACATGGAATTTATTATTCTGGTATTTATAGAAGAGTAAGAGGTTATTGTCGTGAATATTTATTACTTATGTTACATTGATTACCTTTAAATTTATTAATTTTGAAGAGAGATTATGTATTAATTTGATTTTAAATTTACTTAAGTAGTTTAATAAAAATTGTGATTTGTGGTGTCATAGATATAATAAAATTTATCTTAGGTTATGATATATTTATCTTTATGTTTTATTAGTTTTTTTTGTTAATATTTATATCATTAATAATATTTATTATCAGTGTATATTTTATTATAAATAATATAATTTATTTTATTGAATGGGAATTAATTCGATTAAGATCTTCTTCTATTGTTATAACCTTATTATTGGATTGAATATCTTTATTATTTATAAGTTTTGTAATATTAATTTCTTCTTTAGTAATTTTAAATAGTGAAGATTATATAATAGGGGATGTTACGTTAAATCGTTTTATTTTTTTAGTCTTAATATTTGTATTATCAATAATTTTTTTAATTGTTAGTCCTAATTTAATTAGAATTTTGTTAGGATGGGATGGCTTAGGTTTAGTTTCTTATTGTTTAGTTATTTATTATCAGAATGTAAAGTCTTATAATGCTGGTATATTAACTGCTTTATCTAATCGGGTAGGGGATGTTGCTTTATTAATGGCTATTGCATGAATAATAAATTTTGGAAGATGAAATTATGTTTTTTATTTGGATTGTCTATTTAATAAGAATGAGATGTATTTAATTTCATTTCTAGTTGTTTTAGCTGGTATAACTAAGAGTGCTCAAATTCCTTTTTCGGCGTGATTACCAGCTGCTATAGCAGCTCCTACTCCTGTATCTGCCTTAGTGCATTCTTCAACCTTGGTTACAGCAGGAATTTATTTATTGATTCGATTTAGAAGGGCTTTTCCTGGATGGCTATTGAAATTTTTGTTAGTAATTTCTGTTTTAACAATATTTATATCAGGTTTAGGGGCTAATTTTGAGTATGATTTAAAGAAAATTATTGCTTTATCTACTTTAAGACAATTAGGTTTAATAATAGGAATTTTATCTATAGGATTTGCTGATTTAGCTTTTTTTCATTTATTAACTCATGCTTTATTTAAAGCTTTATTATTATGTGTGCAGGAATGGTTATTCATAATGTAAAAAATTTTCAGGATATTCGTTTTATAGGGAATTTATCAATTTTTATACCTTTAACTTCTGCTTGTTTTATAGTATCAAATTTTGCTTTATGTGGAATACCTTTTTTGGCTGGTTTTTATTCTAAGGATATAATTTTGGAAGTAGTTTCTTTAAGAAATTTAAATATATATATATGTATTTTTTGTATTTTTTTTCTACAGGTTTAACAGTATGTTATTCTTTTCGTTTATTTTATTATGTTTTATGAGGAGATTTTAATTTAGTACCTATATATAAATTAAGAGAAGAGGTATATTAAAAGAAAGTAAGATTTCACTACAACGTGATGGGCACAAAGCCATTTCCATCATGTCATAAGTTCCAATCATTCGTTGTCTCGTAATATCGCACCATTGGATTTGAGGTTAGAATATAACATACAAAAACAAAACACAAACAAAAGACAGAGGAAAGGAACAAAGCAACGGTCGACAGAACACATAGCCTATCCGAGAGCCACTGTCACATGCATTTGTAAAAATAACTGACGCGCGGCCCACGAGAGGCACTGTTACAATCACGGTAGCTTTTAGAGGTAATATTCAATACAAAAAGCTGATATGTCGATGACAACACAAGAAATAATTCAAGTTCAGACTACCTAAGGCGCTGAAATATTCATGTCGGTCTCTGTTCTGCTCTTTCAGTACCATTTCGTGCACTCTTCAGCAGGTTCTCAGAATAACTCGGCTATATAGAGATTCGCTCTATAAGTGAGGCCATTAATTCAAATTCTATCGCGGTAAATGCCGAATACATTAATCATTCGACTCATTTACGTACATATAAACAGGCTGGGAGGTAAACAAGTGCAAATACTTGTATCACTTGTAAAGATCCAGTATTTGCGGCTGTTTTCTAAAGTTATGTTCATGAGGAAAATGTCACGATGTTTTAGGATAGTTATTATTTCCTATCTCAACCGTTTGCTGTTTACGTAATAGGTCGCATGGTTCAATTTCACTGCCCAACTGTAGGTGGCATGATGTATGTAAACACACCAGAGACATAGCTCTGGGCCAACACATTAGACACTGAAATTAATGATTCATGACAATCCTATTAGTAAGCGACAAAATGAGATATACTTTTAAAAAACGCATTATTCTTTAATTAATATCAAATTATTTGCACTTATTCACCTCAAATTATTTGCGCTTTGAGTATGCGGATATATATTATAATTATATATGTGTTTATGTATAATGCACGCACTGTTTATAGTGCAAGTTCATCTAACCGCTCCACATAATGATTGCCTTATTCCTCCTTTCCTTTTCTCTCCCATCAGAAGCCTACTTCTGTTCATTGGTTATAATTTGGGTATCATACTTTAAAAATAAAATCCATTGGAGACGGACTCATCTAGCTAGTATCTGGCGACTTCAAACCATTAAAACAAAAAACGGAAAAAAAATCGGTTTCGTTCCTTTCGCCACTTCGTTCAAACCAATAAGAGATTATCACACCGTGTGGGTGTGGAACCAACTGACAAAAAGACTCTAACATCATTAAATAAAAGAAACATACTGTAGGAAATCAGATGTCTCAGCCTTTTGTTTTAGTTTCTCTGCACGTACTATGCACATAGTAGATAAAGATCCGAGATCAGCGTGTGTGCGCGCGTTTGTGTGATGAGTGTCTGTGGACAACATAACTCAAAAACAAAAAGACCGTTAAATACAAAACTTGGTATTTAATTTTAGAATATTCCAAAGATGCGACACAAAGATGTTAAAGAAAATCTCCCTACCCAAAACTCATTGTCAAATTTTTGAAAATGTTTTTTTTTTTCCAAAATGATTAACGATCTTGATTCAAATACCGAAAATTTAAGATGATAATTCAAATGTATATTGAATTTTCTAGAAATAACCTTTGAAGACCTTTTTATTCTGAAATGATTTTGCTGAACTGGTAAACTGTAAGATATTGTCAATAACTTACTGCACAAAAAATTAGATCTCGTTAAAACACACCATTTATATCCTATACATCTATTTGTAGAGTTAACCGTTTTCGAGGTATTCTTTGTTATTGATTTCTATTTTGAAATACTTTTCTCTAACGGAGAGTTGTCATTTGTGGTTCTTTTGTTTTACTCTGGCTATATAAAGGGAACTGAATTCCAGTCATATTCATCTTTTAAAATCTGATGTGTTCCATTCACATGACTTTCTCTATATCTCTGCAACAAATTTTTGTTAAAAAGCTTATGCTTATATTTACTTCATACTAATCGAGAAAAAGTCACCTCAAATAGTCCTATTACTTGCTTCCTTGTAAGTAGAACTGAAAAAAGGGAATACTATTGACTGAAGTTCCTTGTTTGTACGGACTAGCATTGTTGAATTGCTGTATGAGAAAAGTATGTTTTTTAAAGCTGAAACTAAAAAACAAGGAGTATATAAAAAAAAAACGATCAACTCCACGAAAAAAATATGTAGAAGATAAATTGTGTGTTTTAAGGTGCTCTATATTTTTGTGGTGTGAGTTTTTGTCTATCTCTTACGGTTTAGCAGTTATGTAAAATTCCGTAAAATTCGTCCTGAATAAAATAGTCTTCAGAGGCTATTCCCAGAAAATTCAAGATATGCATTTTATTTGTCAGGTAAATATCTTTAATATACGAAATTTTGATCAAAATCGTTAGTCTTTTTTAAGGAAATCATAATTTTCGAAAAATGTTCCATGTAAAGGGATGTTGGGGGTGGGGGGATTTTTCTCAAAATCTTCGTGTCACATCCCTGGAAGATACTAAACTTAAATACCAAGTTTGGTATTCGACCGACTTTTCGTTTTTGAGTTATCGTGTACACAGACACACGGACACACACACACATACACACACTCACACACACGGACCTTTTTCCGAAAATGCTTTTTTCAGATAAAGGGGACCCTAAAACATATATTTTCGATGAAATCTAGGTATCGAATTTTTGGGTGGAGTGCAATACCTTCTCTAAACGCTATGTACATAGTGCCTTTAGAGAAAGTAAAAAGTTATGTTGTCGCTTAGCCTAGTGCATTCCTTTGTTTATCTCCTACAGCAAGGAATGAAATTATTTGTGCTAATATTAATCTCGATTAGCGTTAAGTATATAGAAGACTTAACTTTTGTAAGAATAATGTGTTACAGAATAGGTAGAAAAGGTTATGTAAATGAAACAAATAGTGTTTTGTTTTATTTTTAGGTTATTATACACCACTTCTGTTTTTAGTTCTAAGCGTGTTCGTTATTATGTTTGAAATTAAATTTCTGTAAGGTAGTGTTCTGAGTCTTTTCATCTGTTTTGGAGTAAGACGCTTTATTGGCAGTGCACCACCTGCATCCACCATCTTTACTTTTATGTTTCAGTTGGATCTGTAGCCGTCAACGATGATAAAGTATTACCCGTTTTACAGACTGTTTCAGAAGACATGGCGACAATGGCTGCACCAACTTTTACTGTAAACCCAAATGAATCGCTGGTTAGTGGGTAAGTACGTCTAAGTTGTGTATCTGAGTTACTTTAGAATGTTAAAACAGTTGTTTCTTGCACCAACGTCAGGATTTTCTCCATTTTGCTTACCATATTACTCCTGACAACTACAAATCCTACTGCATAGTTTATACATTTATAAGTTTTACTTTTTCTATGACGTACATTTTAGGAAGGAATAATTGCATTCAACCTAAAAACTCCACACCGAGTTTTTATTGGAAATACATATTTTGAAGCTTCGTAGATAAAATATTTTATAGGAAAAGGTCCGTATATCTGTGAGTAGCATAACTGAAAAATGAAAATTCTGTCAGATACATCACGAAAATTCTCAAGGAAATTTTCACAACAGCACCCGTCATTACATAAACATTGTTAAAATAAATTCTGATATTTTCAAATACAACTAACCATTTTACTATATATTATTGTAACAAGTATCTTTATTAACTCAACAATTGTTTTAGTGATGGGACAAAAATAACACAACTATTTTGACAAATTTTCAACAATACAACTGTTTGAAACAGTTTCACCACTAAAACTGTTTCATAAAACTTCTGGAAATTGTGTTATTCTTTCATGTATCGCTTCCCGGTAACAGACACATGCAACAATAAAAGCAACGCCTGAATAGTTGTTTCATTATTGCAACAGTTACTACGCTGCGATTGTTGTGTTCCATAAAGTAAATATGTTGTCATTGCTTCCAAAGTTTACCGCAAAGTGTACCTCTTTGTACCTTGTAGCGCGCGGTCTGATATCGCGAAATTCGAATATACTAAACACTCATTCCCTCTCGTTAACTCGCAACAAAGCTTTGCTTCCCTATTTTGATAATTTCCTCTTCAGTGCACTCAGTGAGTCGTTGCATTTGGTGCATTGTGATTTTATCGATGGACTACGATTATCTCAATAGTATTTGCTGGTACACAACATGTGTGCAACTGTTTTGCAGCTGATCAATGCGGCGAAACAATTTAGGGTATTTCTGTTGCAGGAAACAGTTATTTAGAAACTGTTTCGTGGTTGCAACAGAAACAGATTAAACTATTTCGCAAAAAAGAGCAATTTTTCCCACCACTAAATTATTTATAAATGACGATTAATTTTACTCCGAGTAAGATAGTTTATAGTTTATGGCAGCACGTCGTCCATGGCTCCGGTCTCCAACTTCCAGCTTCGCGGCCGCGTGTCTCAGCGAAAATAAGACTGTCACACGCGTGGACGCCATTGACACAATATGTATACAAGATATTTACGTGATAAATAATATTATACAATGAATTTTATGGGAATAGCCTGTGTAATCTTATGTAACTACTATAAGTTACAAATAGACGAAAACGTATATTACTCAAAAAGGTAGATCTCTTTAAAACACAAATTCTTCTAAACATCATGTTTGTGCCCTAAACCCTTTCTAATATATCAGTTATCAATGGTTCGAATTGAGCAATACTTTGTCTTTATTTTAAAGTCTTGGAAAGTTAAGGCCAGCATCTAAAGTCTAGTTCTTAAACATCTGACTGTTCATATTCTATTTGTATCTTAACGAAAGATGTAATGTTGCTATCTCTATTAAATTGTAGTACATAAAGCATAAGATTTAGTAAGATTAATTTATATATCCAATAATAAACCAAAGAGGGTAAAGAAAGTAATGTGGTTGTAATATATCACATTTTATCAAACTTAGATGGCAACCCGGGAATATAGATTTATTTTTTAACCTTAAATTCTTTTGCCTTTTTGCCTTCTCTAACCTTCTCTGGCTACTACGCACATTATACAGTTTTATATTTCATACAAAAATTCAATGTCAAGATTTCGCCGGAAATATTTTTGAGGTACCCCGAGTCAAAAAAAAGAAAGAAAAAAAAAACCAGTTTAGAAAAAAGGTTCGTGAGCGTGTCTGTGGGTAGCATACCTCAAAAACTAAAAGAATGTTAAATACCAATCTTGGCATTTGTGTTCAGAATCTTTCAAGGATGCGATACCAAGATTTTCAAGGAAAACCCCCACCACAAAATCCTTTACATGAAAAATGTTTTGAAACTTGGGTTTTCTTAAAAATGGCTCTAACGATTTTGATTAAAATAACGTATATTTACAACACAAATAAACTTTATATTTTGAATTTTCTGGGAAAAATCTCTGAAGACCTCTTTATTCAGGATTAGTTTTAAAACATTTTGCATAGTGGTTAAACCGTAAGGGATAGACAAAAACGTATAATAACACACAGTTTGTCATATACGCTTTTCTTGTAGAGTTGACCGTTTTCGAAATGTTCCTTAATACCTAATATTATATTAATATAATATAATATAATAACAAAATGCCTATTCCTTGTTAACTTTTCTAAATTTTTCACATAGCGATGAGCTTTAAACATATTTAAATATCGCCTTAAGCTAATATATCTCCTTATTTCCCTTCCACTTACAAGGAAGCAAGTACTAAGACTTTCTGCTTACATATTTCGATTATATTGAAGTAGGTAAAAGAATAGTCTTTAGTAAGAATAGTTTGTACATGGAACAGCTAGAGAAAGTCATGTGAATGTAATACCTCAGATGTTTATCTAACTTAAAAGTCAATTCGGAAAAACTTTGCTACTTTTTAAGGGATGGTTTATTTTTGAAACCTTAATTAGACACAAATAAAAAGGAAACCGCTATTTTTTTAACGTTCTCTATACGTACGTACATTACATAGTGTATAGAGAAGGTATTGAATTCCACTGAAAAAATCGATACGAATTTGTCACCGGAAATGCATGTTTTAATATCCCCTAAATTAAAAAAAGAGCATTTTTAAATAAGGTTTGTGAGTGTATGTGGACAGCATAGCTCAAACATGAAGATACTTAAATACCAAACTGATAGTTAATTTTAGTATCTTCCAAAGCTGCGACTCGAAGATGTTGCAGAAAATCTACCAACTCAAGTCTACCCTTTAAATGGAAAACTTTATGAAAATGTTTTTTTCTCTTACGATATTCATTAAAATACCGTATATTAAAATGTTAATGTGACATCAAATGTATATTTTGAATTTTTTTGGGAATAGCCTCTGAGGATCTCTTCTTCTGAATAAATTTTGCATAACTGATAAACCCTACAACCCTACTTACAACACAAAAACTGTAGGTCTCCTTAAAACACAAATAATGTCATATACATTTTTACATTCTCTATACGTACTATGTACATAGTATATAGAAGAGGTTTTGCATTCCACTCAAAAATTGGATACCAAAATTTCACCGGAAATAGACGTTTTAGGGCCCCATGTATAGAAAAACATTATTACTTTCTCTACTCATATACAGTGTGTATAGAGAAGCTATTGCATTCCAAAGCAAATATTCGAAACCAAGATTTCATTGGAAATAGAAGTTTTAATTTTCATAATAGGTACTCACAATTTGGCCTATAAAAACCTGCATGAGGTACGACAGGAAGCTCTGCCTAACGTTTGGAGTGATTCTTTATCTTACTGGTCCGTATTTCTTGCCTCCTGCTTGAATCCAAAGTCGTGTCTGCGGTTTTTCAAACATAAGTAATATTTATTGATTGCCTGTGTGCTTTTGGAGGTCATAAAGAAAACAAGAACAAAACAAACAAAAAACACAATGCTGTGCCAGCTCATTTAATACGTACAATGCTTAATGTCTTGAATGATAAACATCCGCAAAGATGGATTGGTCGAGGGAGAATTTATTGCATGTGCTGTCCGATCTCCTGATTTCAATCCAATGAATTTCTTCGTCTGGGAACATTTAAAAGTCTTTATTTGTTTGGCTCCCTTATCGAATAATTACCAAATATGAAACACCCAAGGAATTTGTAAGAGGACACGATAGCATGGAATGTAGGCTTATGCCATGCATCAAAGCACATGGAAACCCTTCCAACAATTTCTGCAATCTGTAATTTTTAACTTCTAAGTCACCAAAATGAGACTTTTGGAATCCATGTTTATATGAGCTTTTCATTATTGATTTGATTTTTGGAGGGGTTCCCGAAATATTTCAGAAATTAAACTGAATAACACAAATGAAAAAAACAAACACACTTAAAATTACGAGAGAATGTATAAAAGGTATATAAAGGTGTTAAAATTTTTTAAAGAAACCACCTCCAAAATTGTATCATTTGAATTTGCTGCGGTTTATCGAGGTCCTAAGTAGCTAAATGGTAAGGGTGATTTGTATACATTGACATTATTTATTTCTCTAATTATACAAGGATAAGTTCAACGAACACATCTACGAGAAATATTTTACTCTGCATCTACTTTCACAATTTTACATAATTTGTATAGACGATGATAGTGCACCCATGTTAGTTATAAAATATAAGGAACTAAGACATTAGAAGTGTTTCAAGCTCTTATGAGGAATAACACATTTAGGTGGTGTTTATGGGCCCTTGTAGGGCAATACATCCACCATTATAAATGCCAGTAATACAGTTACATTTGCTCAGGATGGCCGTGGCACATCGGTGCACGTAAAGTGAACATCGAGTTTATGTTCAATCAAGTTGATAGCATCACTTTGTGGGACAAAGGCGATTTGATAATCCAGATACACAGTGCCTTTCAAAAGTCCTGCATGTTAAAACAGCATTTAATCATACAAAATAAATTAATGTTAATTAATTAATAATTACTCAAACTCAGGCGAAAAATAATTATTTATTGTTTTTGCATAAAAATGAATAAAATATATGTTAGCAATAAATGTAATTTGCCGTCAACACCACCAAGATAAGCTATATGTGATGTAATTCTGGACTGTAGGCTTCACAGACGTGTTATATTGCAATGTTGATATAATTCATGTCCATTATATACTTTTAGGTAAAACACAACATTGAAATAATAAATAATTGCTAATACAACGTAAAAAATATTAAAATTGTGGTTTATAAAAAAGAAGAACCAAGAAGCCCATGAACGTTAGTTTGCAAAACCGGATTTTTGCGAGATTTAAATCTGCAACACCGATATATTCACAAGTGTAAATAAAACAATATAAAGAAGAAGCTCTACACAAGGCAATATTATACCAGAAATGTAAAATAAATAATATATCTGAAGTGGAAAGGGTTTATAATAAGAGACATATTTTATTTATGTTAGTTGCAATCATAGCGGCCAGAAAAAAAAAAAACAGTACATGTAAACGATTCTCATCTTAATGAGATGTAAGAAAAAATTCCTGTAGCTTAGAAAAAGTGAGTGTCTAAAAGAGAAAAGGTGTGGATGCACTAAGGAATTTCCTAATCGAGTTCCTAAAACATCGAGATATTGTACCATACGAGTTGTTTCCAAAGTAAAGCCCCATATGTGACCTTAGATGTTAAAGGGGGTGTTATGTGTGATATATAAATGAAGGAATTAAAAACAAAATTGAGTTAACCTGTGGACATGAAGATTATTCATTTCCAGACTAACGGGATAACCACTTTGGAACAATACTATACTCTTCGACCATCAAAGAAAGAAAAACCGAAAGAAAAACATAAAAATATAAAAATAAAATTCTAAGTCGGTAAATATAAAATATCGGTTGAATGATTTCTAATGTTAGCTGCACACAATTTTCTGTGTCTGTATGAGCGATATTAAGGCACGACGCGGACCAAGAAAATTCAAAACCTCATCATGAAATGAACCCAATGGATTGACGTGCGATTTCG
The DNA here is from genome assembly GCA_030762935.1 of Hymenopus coronatus. Taxonomy (NCBI): domain Eukaryota; kingdom Metazoa; phylum Arthropoda; class Insecta; order Mantodea; family Hymenopodidae; genus Hymenopus; species Hymenopus coronatus. The sequence continues at coordinate 51,312,647 of CM060882.1, forward strand.
TTTGGTGAACTAAGTTGGACATTTGCCCTTTGATTTCGCGGCAATAATTTCATGTACAAGGTATTACTAATGATCCGTTCCTTTTCAATCACGATATTTTCCAAAGTATTACACTTCTTACAACAATGGTTTATACCTCAAAATACCGGAAACTCACCAAGTTTGTGTACGTTAAGTCACATAGCAGCACGACACAGCAGAAAGCAAGGGGAAGGTTATGCCTTGACAAAATGGCGAAAAACAACAATAAAATAGTTTTTTTTTTGTATTGGAATATACGAGGTGTGTGTCTGTTACAACAGTGCAACGTGCATTCAGAAGGAAGTATCAGCAAGAAACGCCGTGTAAACAAAGCATGTTGCGGTGGTATTGGCAATTTAGAGACAGTGGTTCTCTGTGCAAAGGGAAATCTACCGGTGAACCAAAAGTGCCAGATGAAACAGTGGAGAGAGTTAGGGAAACACTCGTCTTAGTCTACCAAAATTAATAACCCGTGGAAGCCGTAAACTTGGAATACCGCAACGAATGGTGTGGAAGATTTTACGACGACAGTTACGTTGCAAACACTATCGTGCACAGCTCCTGCAAAGCTTGAAGGCAGAAGATTACGGCCGGCGGCTGCAATTTTGCACTACAATGCATGAAGCAATGATGGGTGAAGATTTCACTGCCAAGCTGATATTTCATGACGAATGCACGTTCCATTTACCCGGGGCTATTAACCGTCTTAATGGGAGGGTTTGCAGTCTCAAATTCCTCATGCTGCTGTAACGGTTGAAAGAGATCGCCATTTCTCGTGATGTCACACAGAAAGGTGTATGGATCATTTTTCTTTTGTGAAAACACAGTTACGGGTACATCTTACCGATTATTTCCACCACCGGTGTGGGTATTTCCACAACCAAATAATGATTATGACAATCTTGTATTCCAACAAGACAGGGCACCTCCTCATTGGAAGCTTGATGTTCTTGAGTACCTATACCATGTACTTCCCCCATTGGATTGGGGCTTAGTGCAGATGACCAGCCTCTTTTTCCTTGGCACCCGAGGTCACCAGACCTATCGCCGTGCGACTTCCATCTCTGGAGGTACCTTAAGGATCGCGTCTACGTAACTCCACTACCAAGAACACTGGCACAATTGAAAAACGCATCACATCTGCAGTAATGACCATTGATTGACGAGATGATGCTCTAGAATGTTTAGAACGAACTTGAATACTGCCTGGACGTATGTCGTGTCACCCAAGGCGCACATATAGAACATTTGTAGAATGTGGGAGTAAACTTGGTGAGTTTCCGGTTATTTTGAGGATAAATCATCGCTGCAAGTGTAGCACCTTGGACAATATAGCGGTGTCAAAACAAATGAATCATTTGTAGTAACCCTGAACTTGTAAATTGGTGACTCCGTATAAATGGGCACAGTCAATCATCCTAACTAAACATTTTAAGAAATCATCCATTGAGTCCAGGTCTGTCACTTCAAAATCTGTAAAAGACTACACAAAACGTTGAAGAGAGTGGGGCAACCTTAACGATTTAAATGAAGAAACAGGCTCAATAGTCAAACAGACTCATTATTCACCGACAAGGTTTTCTCGCCACATGATGCAATACGGTCTAACAAGGCCACTAATTAAAATCGTAACTATGCCAGCGGAATCGTAAATTGAAGACTTGGAAAATATTTAGATGATATTCTATTCATTGGATGTAATGAGAAAGACGCGCAGCAATCCGGCGAATTTGGTACTTTGAAAATCCCGTTTCCAATTCCCAATGAGTAAAGCAATCGATAAATTCAGATAAGGCTCGTTCATGTACGACCGAAGAATCTACCACCAATGGGTGCTTGTTGGACAGTTGGACCAGTGGTCGAAACTTAACTTGCCAAATCGGCATACGCCGTAGCATCACTCCCATGAATACACACTTCAAACCATAACTCAAGTTTGTGTAATAAAGTGAGATCCTGCACGACCTCAATAATGGCGAGGACGCAAAATTAACCAACCCATAAACATACAAATAATCCAATAACCATGCTCTGCTACCATTTGTACTGATGTCCTTGGGAATAGCCTCTCACATGTAATGGAGAATGGGTCAATCAGTGGTTTAGTGGAAGTCGGGATCGTTGTCTAGAAACGTCTGATACTTATTTGACATGGTGCCTAGTTGTGAAAATACAGTGATTAAGTTTTCATGTTTATTACATAATTAATATTTAACAAATAGGGTCCTTAATAATAACTTAACAAACAATTTAACATAGTCCCATATCCAAAATGTAAAAAAAAATCCCTTTGACAGCTCCCAAATTTTGCTGGCAACACACAAATACATTAATCTTATGTTCAGAAAGAAAGAACCAAATGACGAATTAGGCGCCCATGTACAATAACAAAATACATCGAACAAATATGCACTATTATATGGCAGAAACGCAACGGCCAAAATTGGCGTGCTTGGCAACAGGAAAACAGTTTAAATAACTTCTCAATGGTACAGGCTATTTCAATATAGTAAGATATAAATTTAGCTGTATTAGTTGTTACAGTTATGGATAGTGAGATTAACGTAGCAAGCTATGCCAGGCAATTTTGGCAAACCAAAAAAGCTTACAAGATTAGAGAAATCGGCGAATGACGCCCAAAGTGTCTTACCGGAGATAAACGCCTGGAAACTACATCACTACAGGCCGATACAGGACTACAGTTAGCCCGCCTGGGAAGTGTCGGGCATGTGTAGCATGTCTGCCTCGCACTCAACGGATTAGATATCGAATCTCGCTTAGGGTGAATTACCCGGTTAAGGTTTTTATCGGGGTTTTCCCTTAGTCTGAGAAGACGAATGTCGAATAACTAAGCTCCATGGACCCTGAGACTGAGATCATTTCACCAATTTCACCCAACGTCAGGTTTGACCAACCAGGTTAAAGGACGTTAAGCCACCCCTCCCCCAAAAACCGCAGGTTAACTCTCGCGTCCCCGCGAGAGCCTAGCGAACCAGCCAGCGATAGCGAGTTCCTGCAGCGGAACACGGAAGTATGGAAAAGTGCCAAACACGCTAATGGGAAAAACAAGAACACAGAGCCCACAAGTATAAAAAATAAATGTACCATCTATTTTCTGCTCTATGGCATTCTCAAGTAAAACTCAAAACCTTCTTTGCAAGCATGTACTTTTATAACTCCAATATATTTAGATTCCAGAACCAGGGTTTTGTAAATAGTTTCTAATATGCTGTGCGCTGTTAGTGTACCCCTTTCCACAAGTTGCGAGCCACATGTAGTTGTATCCACTGACGTCATGAATTTATGGGACAAACAACAGCTTAGACCATCTTCAGAGTGACATGAGATTCACCTGCGACCTGGTGGGAAAAGTACAAACTACTCATACCTCCACTCACAGATTACCTCCACACTTCGCGGTCGCTCACCATGGTTAATGGCCACCATATACCCAAGGCCACCATATACCCGAGTTAAAACCCGGTGGAGGACGATGGATTTTTTCCGGCGTAAAAATCCTTAGGTACCCTTCGGAAGGGAAGTAAAACTGAGAGTCCCGTATCGTATATTTACGGCAGGTAAAAGATCCTCAAACCTGAGCAAAATTAAGCGGTCTTTCACGCCTAGTATAGAATGGGACGCTGAGAGCCACAGCAGTTAAAGAGCGTCCATAAATAAAACGCCATTTCATTTCCATTCTTCGATGGGCCTTCGTAGGAGATACATGATTCAGTATAGCTGGAGATTCGCCGAGCACAGGGAAGTTTCGCTGCATAGCAGCCAAGGGTAGGCAAAAGTTTCCTTTTAGCTTGTTGTTTATATTATTATTGTTGTTGTAAAAACCAACTTTGCTAGTCGGGACGATCAACCGCTTCTTTGATCACAAGGTTATGTTTCAAATTGTTAATTCAAAGCCTGTAACTTACAAATGTAACGAATGTAAAATTTATTCTAAGCAAAATCTATTAACAGTAAAATAAGTTATATCTTTAAAAAGATGTAAAGCTAATGAATTGTGAAACTCTGCCACGGTTTCTTTGCAGTTTCTAGAATCTTTCTCCCTAGGCCTTTAATGAAACTTTTTTAATAGGTTCAACAGCCCTATGCCCGTAAGAAAAACTTTGTCTTTTCAATGGTAGAATTAGTTGGATTTTCTTTGCATCTCAAAACAAAAGCCACAAAAGATCTTCCGTTCACATGCCTTTCCCTTCATCTCTGTAACAAATTATTGCTAAAAAGCTTATTCTCTATTTAATTCCTGCTAATCGAGATAAACATTAGCAGACATGGTCTTATTGTGTATTTGCTTTCTTCAGAGCAGAAAGGAAATTAGGTATGTACTAGGCTAAAGCGATAATCAATATTTTAAAAGCTGGTTACTATGTGATTGAAATACATTGGTTTTCATGGTCAGAAATTGACAAGTTTCCGTGTGAGAAAACTTAAAAGTAGTTTAAAACTGAAAACAATAACAAGAAGCATCTCTTGGAAATGGTCAACTCTAAGAAAAAAAAATCTATACGACATACATTGTTTTTTAACTAGATCAACATTTTTGGTGTAGTATATTTTCGTCTGTCTCTTACGGTTTACCGTTGTGCAAAAGTCATTCAGACAGTATACGTCTTCAGAGATAATTCCTTGAAAACTAACTATACACACACATACATATATATATATATATATATAATTTGTCGTGATAGTATTTTTAATATAAGAATTTTAATCTTTATTTTTTTTTTTTTTTTTTTTTTTTTTTTTTTTTTTTTTTTTTAGAAAATCAAACACTTTCAAAATTTTTTGCATGTAAAGGGTACTTTGGTGTGAGGGATTTTCTTGAAAATCTTCGTGACGCAAAATATTTGGTATTTATGGATTTTTCGTTTTTGAGCTATGTTTTCAACACACGAGACACACACATATACACAAACACACACATCACACAGTGACCGTTTTCTAAAAATGTTTTGATTTTGGATTCAGGAGTTTACAAAAATATATCTGTTGAAATCTCGGTACCCAATTTTTGAGTGGCATATTACACTTTCCCTATACATATAGTTAGTAGGCCTTATCACTGCAAAAAGTAAATGTGTTAGTAATGCAAACGAACAGTATTTCTGAATTGTTAACGCAACGAAAATGTGCTTGGTAATTTGTGTGTTTAAATGACATCTACAACATTTTTAGTGGTAAGAATTTACCTATCTGGTTGGGTTTACCAGTTTATCAAATTATTTTAGTGTCACTTAGCAGGCTATTGACACAATATATACATATTTTGTCTTAAAAATATGGTATGTTAATCAAAATTGCTAAGTCACTTTTTGAAGAAAAACATGGGTTTTCATATAATAGGTAATTTGTGGTGAGGAGATTTCTTAAAAATCTAAATGTAGCATTCCTGGAAGTTAAAATTCCTAAATTAAAAAATGAATAGGAGTTTAAAATATGAACGACAAAAAAAAAAAAAAAAAATGAATTGAGAATCATACTCGCCCCTCAATTACTAATTTTTTTACGGAAGTTTGTCTTATCGTTCGACTTACACTAAAAACTTTTGCGTTTTTCTTAAATTACATAAGAGGCCAATGAAATATTTGTGTTTAACTTTTCATTTCTAAGTTATACTTTTTACATGCACACACGGACCTTTTTCTAAAATGCTGTTTTAAGTTCAGGAGGACTAACATCCAGACAGTGTTTTAGGCGAACACTCGATATAGAATTTTTGGACGGAATACTCTCGTTCGCCTTAATTTCAATAGGCAAATAGAAGAGAAATTAAGAGAAAGAAGATATTCCCCGAAAGAGCCGAGAATAGACAGTCTAAGTAAAGCAATTGTAAAGCGTATTTTGCATTGGAAGGGACACAGAAAGGACGAATAGTGTTTTTTAAGGAGGTTTACATCTTTTAGTAGTAAGTTTTTGCCTATTTTTACGGTTTATCAGTTATGCAAAATTCATAAAAATTCATCCGGAATAAATAGGTTTCAAGAGGTTATTCCTAGAACATTCAAGATATACCTACATGTTATTTGTCGTGTAAGAATCTTATACATATACGTGATTTTAATCAAAATCGTTAGTGGTTTTTCAGAAAACCTAAATTTTGGAAAATATTTCCATGTAAAGGGTAGCTGGAGATTAGGGGTTGTTCTTGAAAATCTTTGTGCCGCATCCTTGGAAGATCTAGTGTGCCGGAATTTTGGCCCGCGGGAGTTCTTTTACATGCCAATACCGTTCATAAAGTTCAGGCGCATGTGATCTCACGTTTTGCGATGACATATTCCAAGATGTCCAGATATTTATTTCACAAATCATATGAAGTGGAATATTTTTGTTTCCAAAAAGGCGATCAAGCAAAATGCTTAATTTGTGCAAAACTTTTGAAGTAGCAGTCTCAAACAACATTGAATGGGAACTATTGAATTACAGAATTCTGCTACAATTAAGTATTTTTAATAAAAAGCTTGGGAACCTTTTAAATTACTGCCCTCCAATAAATGTAATGACAAGTTTTAGATTCACATACATATTGCAAAATTAATTACTTTAAAAGCCAATGTCTTAAGCGACGATGACTTGGCAGGTCTTCTGAAACGTTGTACTCATCATTGGCGGCAAATATCATAACTTGTTAAAAAAAGTTGATGTGTTCCCTTCACATGACTTTCTCTATATTTCTGTAACAAATTATTGTAAAAGGCTTATGCTTCTATTTGCTTCATGCTAATCCAGAAAAAAAAAATAGTAAAAATAGTCTTATTACTTACTTTCTTGTGAATATAAAGGAAATAAGGAAGTACCATAGGTTAAAGTGAAAGACAAAAGATGGCTGTTTTGTGACTGAAGTTCCTTTGTTTGTATTGACAGGAGTTGGCAAATTCAAGTAATATCTAAAAAACGATGAACTGCACCAAAAAAGAATATTTAACAAAAATTGTGCTTTTTAACGTGCTCTACATTTTCTGTGTGCAAGTTTTTGCCCATGTCTTACGATTTAGCAGTTATGCAAAATTCCGTAAACTTCATGGAGAATAAAGTAGTTCTTCAGAGCCTAGTCCCAGGAAATTCTAGATATAAATTTTATTTTCCAGGTAAATCTCTTTATTATACGGTAATTTAATAACAATTTTAGTCATTAATGAGAAAATTAAAATGTTCAAAAAAATGTTTCATATAAAGGGTAGTCTGGAGTGGGGGATTCTTCCCAAAATCTTTGGATGCCATCCTTGGAAGATACTAAACTTGAATACCAAGTTTGGTATTTTACCCACGGATACACACACACACACACACACACACACACACATACACAACCGCACACATATGCGCGGACCTTTTTCCTGAAAATATTTTTTTTATACAGGGAACCCTCATGTATTTCCGATGAAATCTCGATGTAGAATTTTTGGGCGGAGTGCAATACCTTCTGTATACACTTTGTACATATTATGTGAAGAGAAAGTATTAAGATGTGCCAGAAAAGTCAACAAGAGAGCTGTGAAATACAAAGGTACTATATTCACAGTGGATTCAAACTGCTATGAAACTCGGCAGATATAGTCCATATTTTGTAATTCAAAGCAGACTTGCATGCTGACAGCAACATGTCGGAGCGGGTGGACAGAGGTTAAGCCCCTCCCTCCTTCTTCTACCAGCTGCAGTTGGCCGACACTGTGCAGTATTTTTCAGAACATGATAACTCTGTACGTTGTGCAGCAAGGTCATGCAGGTCAAGATGTCGTCGATCACTGACTACACAGAACATCTATCGGAGTGCAGTTCAAGGCATCAGACTTCGTGCCACCATTCACGTTCCCAAAATTCCCTGGTTCTCCGGTTACACCGCAGGACGCCGACATCTCCCCGCATTGATCCGGATGCGACTTGGTCATGGATGCTAACCTCAACATCCTAAACGTTTTCATCTCATCGACCCCAGCATGTGCTTCTGACCCGGGGGAAAGCACCCATCTGATTCATATTCTTTTCCGTTGTTCCCGTATCGGTTCCCAGCGTTCTTCCCTGCTCCGCGCTCTTCATAAACTTTCTGTCCCTTTTCCTTCCAGCATCATTACTGTATATAATAATCTTACCAAAAACAAGTTTATCGTGTAGTAATAAATTTGCTTAAAGACTGCAATTTAAACATATATCCTATAGCATTAATTTCCTGTTACACCTGAAGGACACACAACAAAACAACAAAAAAACCTTGCAGTTGCCAAGTCGTCCACTTAGTGGTCCCTTACTGTTGTGCAGTAGCTTACTGTTTTGGACAGCTACTAACACGAAACAAGAAACTGAACTGCCAATAGAGTATAAGGAAACTAGTATTTTACTACGTTGCCTCTCGCCCCTAGCAGAGGACAGCTTTTTGTTTGGTAATAGTTTATGCCCCGTGGCAGAGGGGAGCGGTTCGGTTTTGAGGACTAACAGAAATTGACATTACCGTCCGGTTAAAACACCAATCTGCACAACTGAAGAAGTCAACAGAGAAAAACAACAAATTTACGCACCTACCATCCAGTATTAGAAACAGAAATACCGCTTGCAAGAAATTGAAATAGTGGCCCCCGTCTGTTTTGGAAAACCTTGGATAGGTTTAATCTACCTGTGAACCATAAGCAGCGATCATTACATTACGTGGGCTGCTGGTTATATTATATTTAACAATGTATATAACAATTATTTGCTGTATATTTGTTATTAATTAATCCATTCAAGCTCATTTGTTTTTAGTTTCTCTACACGTACTATGTACATAGTGTATAGAGAAGGTATTGTAAGGCACCCAAAAATTCTATACCGACATTTCACCGCAAATACATGTTTTTTTATTTCTCTACGCGTACTATGTAAATTGTGTATAAAAATAAAATAAAATGTGTATTTTGAACTTTCTGAGATTAGTCTATAAAGTCTCATTCATTCCGAATGACTTTTGCATTGTTTTTAGTCGGAGGGAGTTCATAAAATGTTTTAAAAATATAAATCTGATAAAATACACAAATTATGTAAATTACATTGTTTGGAATTAACTGTTTTCAAGAGATCCCTAGTTATTGATTTCATTTTTTGAAGCTTAAAACTTAAATTCGTTACTCGTTTTTCTTTCCCCTGGTCCACCAGGATGGCAGTTCATCACATGGCGACTAGTTCTTAAAAGATTTGACTATCACTTTATCCTATGTACTTCTTTTCTCCCGTATTTATAAGAAACCATGCAATACAAGTATTTCTGCAAATGCTTATATCAGTGTAAGTGAAGTAGATAGAAAACTAATACTTTGTAACAATTTTTTGTCGCAGAATACGAAGAAAATCGTGAATTTAACAGATCATAATGAATGTTTTTTTGTTTCTTCCCTGATGTTGATAGAATACTTACTATGGTTAAGAAGTTTTGCCTTCGTTCTCTTCAAGTTTCACTTCCTTGCTGATGACAATACTCGTGCTTAGTAAAACAAATGCTGACATTCGCTCCTGGATGTGGTCATTAAGGGTAGCAGAACGCTCACAAACCTTCATGAACTTCTATTCAAAGAACTCCTGGTCCTTCTTAATAACTCCAAAGTCAGGTAATTGACTGGCACACCTTGATGCAAAGGAATTTCAGTTCGCGAATCACCACTGAGTAATCAGGGTCGTACTTCAGAGCTTATATAAGCAATAGAGTTTTAAATATAAACACAAACAACGCTGCGAAAAATAACAAATATAAATAGGCACTGTAACGTCTCCGTTACCCGTGAATGCCTGCTTCGTCATTACTCCGCTGAAAGCGCTTACATTAGCCCGCTGGAAGTCTAGCTGGCGGATCTACACGTTTCTACGCAGTCCTGGAAACAGCACGAGTTCCCCTACTGGAGCTCTGCTGCCAAGCTCCAGCTGCATAGCAAAGAAGAGCGTATTTTCTTCGACGCCACTTGCGCCGTGAGAAATTATTCGAAAGGGAGCTTTCGGTTTGGCAAAAGTAACTATATTTAAACTTTTGGTATTTCTGGCTTTAAATTGTCTAAATTTCTTACTTTTCTCGCTGCCGTGTTATTGTAAATTATTCAGATCTATTTGAAGTGGCCCTATGGCTAAGTTTTTTTTTTTTTTTTTTCTATTTGTGGCAAGCACGAGTCTTTGTTAATATTTCTGTATTCTATTTTATTATGGTAACATTTTTAAATAAAATAGGTGAAGCTGGGTTGAAATCTACCATTACCTAGGCATAGATCCATGGCCTGGGGTATTTTCTCCTTAACTTGCCCGTTTCCACAAAGAATACCTTTTAACATTTGGGCCCAGTGGTACAGCACCAATAATCATGTAGCTTGCAAATTCGATGCGCATGCTATAGATTATAAACTGAATCACCTGGTTGTAAATAGCCACATCCCACAATAGAGCCCTTTCCACTCCGTTTCCGCTTTATGACGGACCACCAGGAACGCTGCTTTGATATTGGATAAAGCTTTCTGTCATTTTTTTTTTTTTTTTTTTGCGAATGTACCAACTTAATTGCTAGTTGACAAGTGCAGAGTTTGAGCGCTGGTAGGTAGAGTATAAAAGCACATTTTCCAATATACATTGTATAACTTGACACGTGTGCTTCAAAATCAACATGTTGTTGAATTGAAAAATAGTAGAACCTTAATGGCTAGAACAACGGCGATGCTAAGTTTCCATGAATACCACAGGAGTAACTGTCATCAGCCGCTTCTTGTTTAAATCAAACTTAAGATTCGGAAATGTATTCCACACGAGAATTCGATATCGAGATTTTACAGTAAGGTATAGATGTTTTTAGAACTCTTAAATTCTCCTAAGTACAATTGTGAATAAATGACCGCAGTGTATGCATATGTACGTGTGCGCGCAAGAGAGAGAGAGAGAGAGAGAGAGAGAGAGAGAGAGAGAGAGACAGACAGAGACAGAGTTCTTGAGTGAGAGAGAGTGAAGAAAAGTCGGATTAATACCACATTTTCTACCTCAAGTAATAAACTTTTCAAGGATAACAGATGCAGATTTACAAAAAAATATTCTATTCCCAAACAACCTTTGACATAGAACTTTGGTATTGTATTTGGTAATGTATTCTACAAAAAATTGATGTCGATATTTCATGAAAAATGTATGTTTTAATGTCTACTGGATCCACTGGATGCAAAAATTATTTTTAAAATAAGATAGCCTAAAAAATATGTCGGGTAAATATCAACCTGTATGTCTGAGTACAGTACGATCCAAAGATGCCTCAAGACCTTCATGAAAGTGTCCCCACACAAAAGTTTGTTAAGAGTGGAATATTTTTTGTTTTTTTGTTTTTGTTTTTTGTTTTTAGTGCCTCAAAGTTATTCTAACGATTTATTAAACCAGCATATGTTTAATATATTTTCATGAAAATTAGAGAGTATGCTCTTGAATTTAATGGGAATATTCTGTGAAGTCCTCTTCATTCGACCTCTACTGTAATTATGTACAGCTCATAAACCATAAGAGAACCACAAAACTTTAATACACAAACAACAAGTTTCTTTAAAGCACACTTAATTCAAATAATTCTTTTTGCTGCATTAGCGATTATAGATACCCGTTCTTATTGTTTTGAATTTTTCAATACATTGGCAGTTTAAATGCTATTGTTATTAGTCTTTTTTCTGGATATAATGGTGAATAAAATTAAAAGCCTTCATATACATCCTAATTTTAAACATTTTATATTATTTTTTTCCCTGAATCCTCTTGTACTCATAAGAAAATGTGCAGTGAGAAATTGTGCAATCGCTTCTTTAGGTTAATAAAAGACAATAGGAAAATAAGATTTTGTAAAGTAATTTGCATACGCTGTAAAAATAAAAACACGTGCAGAGAAAGCAATGCAGCACATAAGATTTACTTCATTACTTTGAGACTGAGCAGTTCCGTTGAGTGCTATATCCTCAACACCTCATAATTTAATGAAATGATGATGGATAATTATTACTTGACGTCACCTATGTAGGATGTGTTAGGTACGATGCGAATAAGTTATGCGCGTTTCCTTTCGGTTTTAATGCTTGTTTATATCGACGAATTGATTATAAAACGTATTTACCGAAACACTTTCCTGTTCTAATGTCTTGGAGAATGTACTTAGCCCTTATTTTGTTTACTATTTAATTAGTCCTCTCTATTACATGTTTCACTTGTTGTATTCTCGTTTCACAAGTGAGATTTTGTTAAAATTGGTAATACCTTATCGATTTCCTGTAGTTTCCAGATAATGGAGTATCTATTTTTTTGCTGTTGCGTTTCGCTGAACTTTTGCTTGCGTCTTAAAAAGTCTTCTATTTTTGCTAAGTCTGTCTCTTAGACAACGGGCATTGGGGTAGGGACTCATTTTATTATGTCTTCGTGTGGTTTTCCTGTCATCAATTGTATCGACAAGTATCCGTGATTTCGTTTAATCGCATTGTTCATTATCCACTATATGTAATTCAAGTATTGCGGCCATGTCGTGTGTTTTAAATGGCATAACACACTTAAGTAATAACACCACTCTGCAAGACCAGATTACACAAGCCTGCCACCTTTCTCCCCAGGGATCCGTTGGGTAACGAATTACCCTCGGGCGTGCCTTAGGTCGGTGTCTGTCTTATGTACCAGCCTATCCAGCTCTCGCAAGGTATGGAAATGGTCACGCCACTTAAAGCGCTTCAACCTATCCGGGAAGGCCGGAGGACATTGAGACGTCTCACAACCCCGTTCAGGTGTCACAGCCGGACGTGCCCAATCTCCCATGAGTATCAGTCCACTGCCACGAGTCCAACCCAATGGTTGCGGGAGGGGCTCTGATGTTCGGGCCGAATACTTCTAGTAACGTCAGAAGCACCACGGGTGCTCGGGGTCCGCAGAGCTCGTACCGGAGCAACTGAAGAGGTCAGAACCTTCCTCCTACGAGGATCCTTAAGTAGTATCGTGCTGCTGGAAAAGTTAACATGTACTTTATCTTTGTTAAAAGAAACTTCTGAGATAACACACTGATTATTCTCGGAAGTCGCCAACGTTTTGTACTGCACCAATGAATGCGTAGAAATGATAGACTTTAACCACACGTGGAGTAAACCAGTTTTGCATCGTCTTCGCTATTTTCTCTGCATTCATTTGATGTAGTTTTCTTGTGAACTTCACAAGTGCAAGTGGTGTTTACTAAGTATTCTTAAATATGTGGTGATCTTGGGACTCTCTAGCTTTAAGAGTAGTGGTGTCAACGATCCAGATAGTTTTTTTCGTAGTGGCAGTGCTAGTGGTGCCAATATAATGCTGCTTCTATTTCTAGTGTCGCTAGTGGGGGTAGCAACTGAAGGAAGAGTGAAAAGAAGCAAGGCGCTTTTAGAACGCTGTCTAAGCAGTCCCAACATAAAATACGTAAGATGTTTCAATTCACGAAAGCCAATAATTGAAAGCAGTAGGCTTACGCAGACAAACAGTAAAGTTGTACGGAGACTTCACATTACGCCAAAAAAGAAGGGCAACAGGAAACCAAAGTTAGGGAAGCTTGATACTTTCACCTGTTGTATAGTTTGTAGAGAGGTGTATAGCTTTTATAAAAAGGGCAGGCACCAACAGTTTAGAATTGCTGCATGAACCTCAAACCATGTGTGATTTTCCTTACAAAAGGGATTCGCTCTTACAGTTGTTAGTGAAGTTAGGGTTTTGCTTTTTCACGTTAAATAAGAGGCGCGGGCTTATGGACTCAGCAAGGGTTGTGGTATGGAGATATCGCTACTTGAGTAGACTAAACTATATCAGGCAGGAAGAGTATCATATAGTTTATTTAGATGAATCTTAGTACGATACTCATTGTTGTAAGAAAAAGTTGGAAAGTTGCTCTTGCTGCCTTCTATGGCCTGTGTCACGTGGGAAAAGAATATGAACATGCATGCAAATGTGATCAGGGATGGATTGAGAGCTACTTATATTTGTTGTGCCTAGATCCTTCGGGAAGGCCGCGTCTCGGCTGAATTTCTCACCGACGTTTCGCCTCACTATGTGTGGCTTTATCAGGACTTGTCCTCTCTTCACGACAGCAGCCAGGTGAACTGTTTTAATCACGCGGTTGCGCGCCATTTATACTCTCCCACTTATTGGTTGGTGATCTGCCAATTTCCGTGTTCCTATTTAGGGTCTGTCTAATAGATGCCTGATATATACAGCCGTTAACTCGTTTAAGGTGAGTTGTTGTTTGTAAATTTCTGTGCTTTCTTTTACCATCCTATGCAGGAATTGGTTCAAATAAACCAGTATCTATATTTTGTCGAAATCTATGTGGTGTCCTGTAGATATGGCATGTTCTGCGAATGCTGATTTCTCTGGCTGGATCAATTTTAAACTTATAATATGCTCTTGTCGCCTAGTTGTCACCGATCTACCTGTTTGTCCAACATATGATACTCCACCATCACAGTGTATCCAGTATACTCCCGGGTTGGACAGGGGGTCACGTGGGTCTTTAACTGGACGTAAGAATGATTTCAGTTTCTCGAAGGACTTATATCTACATGTTTACTTGGAGATAACGAGGCAACATTGCTTTCTGTGTAACTGAATTCCTGCAATCTTATCACAGCTTTTGATGCCGCGCATGTTAAACTCAGCAGCACATAATAAGAATTAAGGTCTCTCATTGCTCTCCCGCAGTGATTTCCTTGTGGACATAATTACTTATATGGTAAACTTTGATCCTCGCTGTGTGAACTTTGGCAATGAACTTGCACTGTGACGTTTACCAGCAACGCTGTAATGTGGCCACTTCAGTGTCTATTTAGATCGCACAGCCAGCATTGGTAAGCTTCTTAAAGGGATACGAACTTGAATATTCCGTACACGAGGACAAGTACATTAATCCGCCTCTTGCCATTGGTAAGGAACCACGTGCATCTGCTACTATTAATTGTTACCACGCCTCCCTTAATACTGTTTGTAATGATCGATGAAATCGAAAATGTAGCGAATTTGCTTTTTGAGACTTTCGCATTTTGTGACAAATGCCTTTACTTTCCGACTGTGTTTCGTAGTATATAAGTGTTCCGCTACGACTGTGGCTACGCCTGCGTGTATTAGAGCGAAGTGGTAACCCTGAACAGCTTTGCATCTCCCTGCTGGAAAGTAACCCTCGCTGTTGCCAAGTCTTTCACATATAGGTACCTTAACTAAGGCGCGATTATAGACTTGCAAATAGTGTCTCCAGGACATATTTTACTACGTTGCTTCTTGACCCTAGTAAGATTGGCTTTTGTTTAATAGTTATTACACAGAGAGGGGGCAACTGTCCCGTTTGAGGGTCATCACGTTTCGAAGAAAACTATACATATGGGCTAAATATAAAGACTTTGTTATTTCTATAATTCCGTCAACTAACGTTTCCTTAATTTTCTCTTCTATTGCCTCTTTCAGGTCTATGGTACTAAATGACACTTATGGAGGAAAAACGGCATGCTATATTGGTCAGTCAAGTGTTTAACTGAGCAAGTCATTCCCTTAATTGGCTAGCGAACGTCCCCTGTGCAGGTAGGTAGCTCGAAACATGCGGTTTCCGATATATCTGACTGTCTTTTCTTCCAAACATACCACATGGCCGGTGATCGTATCTATTTTATTAAATTTGTGAGTCCTTCGGCATATATGCCTTCTTCATCTGCGCATTCCACGCGTTCATCATTGCCTTAATTAGGTCGGCACTACCTCCCCATATTTCATTTCCACAAAAACTTCTTCGTTTGGTACAATATTTTCTGCTTCAGTTGCTTCAGTTAATTGCTGCCGACAGCACAGAGGGGAAGAGTATTGCGGGCTTTGTTCCAGTTGCATTAGAGGCTACCTGCGATATCTCATAATCGATCCCCGCATACAGGATGTTTAGCAAGTCACTCCCGATTATGAAGTCAGAGACGAGGCCTATTGCGACAAAACATACAAATTCCAATTTGCATCCGTTTACATCTGCTGCAATCAATACTTACTGAGGAATTTTTGCTTTGCTTTTCCTGGCCACTCTGCATTCTGCATTCCTAACTGGAAGTGTCTTCAATCTTACATTCATTTGCCGCAATTGATTTACTAAGTCTTGGCTGCACAGTCACCTTCGCTCCATTATCTAAAATCATATTAAAGTTCGCTCTGCAACTTAGGCTGTAATTTTATGAGCATCATTGAATTTTACCTGCTCTTATAAGATTGCATATATGTTAGGTGTTCCTATTGGAATCGAAGACCGTTAATGTCCAAGGAGGTACATATGTGGGAACGTTATTCTCCCTGTTAATAGTTTTCCACCTGATGGATCTGCGCCGTTTGGCTTACGTTAGATATAGAATTTGCGTGAACCTGTTCACTGTACTCATTATTCGGTGATAGAGGGCGTGGTGACTGATCACGACCACGTGTTGCTGGACTGCCGGCCATGCCTATCGTTAGAGAGTATTTTCTGCATAGGCTTCTAGGTCTGGCATCTTTCTGTCCTACTGCAGGAATTTCTATTATTTCAGATTTATTTCTTCCAGCGTTATTCCGTGTTGTGAAAGTCATAAACCACACAGGATATTCCTGATACACCCTATTAGATTTATGGGAGGCCCGTTTGTTTCTTTGACCTATGTCACTTCCATATTTCGGTCATATGACCTGTTATATCTAGGTCGTCCTGAATGATACGCATTTCCGTGTCTTGTTTTGACGTACCTGCTTCCTCATCCCATCACTTCTTTGCGGAATTTGTTGACGGTTTTCTGTTCCATCCCAGGTACCTTGTTCCGTAACTTATGATCCGTGACCCCGCAGAACTGCCAGCAGTTCAATAGCCTCACTCAGTGTTTGCGGTCTTGCTACTATCAAGTGATAGGAATTACATTTGGGTAATGTCTTACCATTAATGAAATTAACTTTGCTCGGGCATGGTTGGTTCACTCTGCTCAACTGATCTAATCTCAGGAAATATTCGGTGAATGACTCGCGATTTACCCGCTGGTATTTTCCATTATTAATTTGGCTTCACACACTGTATTGCGCACTTCTGCCCCAATATTTTTACTTTCTCCATACGCACTATGTACATAGTGTATAGAGAAAGTATTGCACTCCACCAAAAATTCGATACCGAGATTTCACCGGAAATATATGTTTTAGGGTCCCCAATATCCAAAAAAAGCATTTTCACAAAAAGGTCCGTGTGTGTGTGTGTGTGTGTGTGTGTGTGTGTGTGTGTGTGTCCGTGTGTCTATGAACACGATAACTCAAAAAGGAAAAGTCGGTAAAATACCAAACTTGGTATTTAAGTTTAATATCTTCCAGGGATGCGACACGAAGATTTTGAGAAAAATCCCCCTACCCCCAACTACCCTTTACATGGAAATTTTTTCGAAAATTTTGATTTTCTCAAAAATGGCTCTAACGATTTTGATTAAAATTTCAGATTTAAACATATTTACCTGACAAATGAAATGTATATCTTGAATTTTCTGGGAATAGCCTCTGAAGAGTAGTTTATTCTGGATGAATTTTACTAAATTTTGAATAACTGCTAAACCGTAAGAGATGGACAAAAACTTACTACACTTGCACTTAGAGCACATTAAAACACACAATTTATGTTATATACATTTTTTTCGTGGAGTTTGTCGTTTTTGTGACATTCCTTATTTTTGGTTTCTGCTATGAAAAACGTATACTTTTCTCATACTGGAACTTGTCAACTTCTATCCATATAAACAAAGGAACTTCATTGACATAGCAACCAGCTTTCGACTATCACTTTAGCCTACGGTTGTCCCTTATTTCACTTCTACTTACAAGGATGCGAGTAATAAGACTATTTCTGCTAATTTTCTTCTGATTAGCATAAAGTAAATAGAAGTATAAGCTTTTTAAGAATTATTTGTTGCAGGGATATGGAGAAAGTCATGTGAATGGTACACATTAGATTTTTGGATAAAGGCCGCTATAAAATGTTCATATTCGGCCAAGTCACCTAGCGTTAATCTGAACCAGCTTGAAGCCGATTCTGCTAGAATTCTCTGTACTAAAAGCACCTTATAATTGTTTGGAATTCCCTTGAATTAAAATATGACTCGAAGTGATTAACAAATTGCTTCGCATTGTGCGCCCACAATCAATCCCTGCTACCGGAAGATCGTTCAGAATTCGCTTTGACGTTGAATTTTCGCAATGTGACTGCCTATCCAACTTCAGTCTTACACACGGCTTGTGTGAAAAAACAATTAAATCAACACGAAAAGAAGATTGTTATCGCTGTTTCCCCCCAAAAAATCTCATTATTGAAACATTTTAAGAAGTTTGTGCACGAATATTCCTAAGAGATTTATAAGGGTTCACTTTCAGTACAGTGAGCTTTAACTCCGGAAAACCACTCCTTTCTATTTATACTGATGGCGTAAATCTGTGACCACATTCTAATAAATAACAAAATAAATAATCGACAAATCTGATATATTCCATTCACACTACTTTCTCAAACTGTTCTGCAAACACATTTTTAAAATTATTTTTTTATCTAAATGATACTAATCGAAATATCCATTAGCAGATATTATCTTATTTCTTGAAATCTTGTAAGCAAAGGAAATTATGGGAATAAAGCGGTAGTCAAATCCATTAAAAGCTGGTCCCTATATGATACAACGAAAATTTGGTTCTCTTTGTATAGCCAAGAAAATTACATAATTGTGTGTTTAAACGAGATCTACACTATTTGAGTAGTCAGCTTTTGTCTCTTTCTTACAATTTACGAAAAAATTATGTAAAAGTCCTCCAGAATGAAGAGGGCTACAGAAAATTCAAGATATATGTACATTTTATTTTCGATGCAAATATCTTTAATATACGGTATTTTAATAAAAATCGCTAGTCATTTTTAGAAAACCAATTAGACAATTTTTCTATAGAAGTTGTAGTTTGGGGGATTTTCTTGAATCCCTCGTTTGCGCTCTTTATTTATGCAATGTCAAGACTAGCTTTCAAATAACGTTGGTAACTAGTAGAAAAATAATATAAGCGGGAAAATATTTTGCAGTTCAAATTGCAAAATGTCCTTACTTTAAAACTACGTTGAATATCACAATGTAGCATAAAGATAACGTATAACTGAATAAGTGAATTAATGTATCTGAAATATTTATAAAAGACTATAATTGTTAAACCTATAATTGAGTTTAATAACATTGAATTACATGCCTTTTAAGGTTTAGCATGTATCTGCAGATAACGTGAAGATTCTTATTATTACGCATGTCAGGTTTAACTGTACACCTTCTGTTTGTGTGGTTTTCCTATCTGTGGGGTGTGAATGTCCTGAAATCGATTTCAACTTTGCTCCAACGTTTACTCTCTAAGGCTTTCATTTGATGAAGCGAGTATCCAAAGGGAATTAACTCCGTGCCCTTCGTGCTAGGAATAAAAGCTGAAATGTTGCTTCTGTTTAGGGCTTTGAAACCAATATAAACTGCAACCACTACTGGTGAAAACTTAATTAACTATTAGGTGAATGCACTTTGAAACGCTTAGTAAATCAGTTCCTGTAATCCGCGTCTCTTAGAAACTAATAGTAAAAATACCTCTACCTGATTTAAGACCACCAACACAATGAGGAGTATGACATGTAGGTAAATGAGTGTGAAAATAATAATAAAACTAATAATAATATAATCATCATAATAGTCATAATAACCATATTTTATTCATTTTAAATATGAATTATTACATTGACATGTCATGTTATACCAATTTTCAACAAACAAATGTTCCAAAAGTTAATTCTTCTATGTATCTACTGTAAGCTAAACGAAGTAAACATTTGTACAAAATCTTTTATTTCATATTTCCTTCTAGAGAACACAGAAGGCTTAAGAGGTAGTAAACTCCTTTAAGAAGGGGTATGATGAGTTGAATCTTCTATTCTTTTTAATGACGAGTAAAATTCTGATGCGTTATATTTAATGAGTATACTTATGGAAGCTTATAATTCTATCTACTTTATTTTATTTAAGATAAACAATTGCATAAATCATTAAATTACATATGTCGATATCTTGGGTGATCAACATAGAACACCGTAAGTTTTACGGCTCTTAGCCTATCGGTGATGAAACGCGAGGCTTTAGTCTGCGTTGAATTCTTGGAAATGTTGCAGGTGTATGTTAATTGATGCATTACAGTGTGGATTAAATGAATCTGCGTTCTGCTTACCAAAAAATACTAATTTTTCATTCATACATTTGTATAGAATCTTCTGGTGGCCTCCGCGTTCCCCCGATTTAATTTCTGTGCTTTTTATCATTGGGGAAATTAAAAGGGTAAGTTTAAAAAAACAAGTTCACATACTTTAGATGAACTTAAAATAACAGTCAACAAGAAATTGCTTCCATCTCTCAGAGGAAATTGCAGCGTGTAATAATCAATTTCCTAGCGAGGAGCCAGGAACAACTGGACAACGGAGGGAGGAGTCTGACACCTCCTGAATAGACATATATGAATACTTTTTATTTTTAAATGTTTAATTTTTGTTTCTTTGTTAGAAACAATTTACGCAACAAACCGTAATTTACTGTTGTGGTGTTACCCATTCAGCGCGTATAGCAAGCAAAACAGCCGGCCGGTTTAGAGCCATTAACCCTATCCTACTGTATGCTAATTGCGCAGGAGAAATAAACCGAATAACGATAGTCAACTGTTTTAACTACTGGACTCTATATGCTGGGTTTAAAGTTCCATACTCTTCGACTGCTGCCCACGAGAATCAACAGAAAATCGACAGGACTTTAGAATGATAAAGTATTAACATGTCGATCAATTACGTAGTAGATAGGTATCTCGGTTTACCCGGCGTGGCGCGGTGATGCCACTTGTTGCAGGATTATTGTAGAGAGTGAGCCAGAATTATCATATTATTATATGAGACTTGTGAAGTTGCGATCTCTCGGTCCTGGAGTTGATCAGCTAGCTTTGATGTCACTATGCAAACAGGGATACAGCGTATTTAATTATGCCGCTAACCTGTCTTTCACCATTATCGCTAAATTAGCGAACATGATTGTTATGTCAGGCTTCTAACACATTGTTGGAAGCTAACGGCTGTTACTGCTGTGCGAGATATACTTATAAAAAATATTTCTAACGAGACACCAGAAACGTGCCAGACTTTGTCGGCGAGTTTTATAAAAATTCTTATATCTCAGACAAATATTATCAGGTAAGATTTGAGGTGAGGCATTTAAAAAAGTTTCGATCGGCTCAACCGAATAAAACATAGTTTTTATTTAAGGGAATTAATTAGTGATGGCGTTCCTCTTGATTATACGATTTTGTATATTTCATTTTTACTTTTTCCAGCACGTAAGCACAACGTACATAGTAGGCAGAGAAGGTATTTTATTTCACCAAAACATTTAACACTGAGATTTTACCAGAAATATATGATTTTGTCTGTGTGTTGGGGGGGAAGGGGAGCATTGCTCAAAAGCTAAAACTGTATTAATTACCAGAGTTGGTATTTAAGTTCTGTATCTTCAAGTATGCGACACAACGATTTTTAAGAAAATCCCCCCACCCCCAAATACCCTTTACTTGGAACTCAAAAATGCCTCTATCGATTTTTATTAAAATTCAGAGATATTCCTTGTTGTTGGCTTCATAATTGAACTACTTAACTTTTCTCAAGTGGGAATGCACAAGAGAACCGTGTTTCAATTGTTGCGGTAGCATTTAAAAGATTTGACTGTGGATTTTTGTTTAACAGTAGAGACAGTTATGTGAATGGAACACATCAGATTTTTTAAAACTGATTTTTACCTTAGAAAATAATCAGATTCAGTACTTACAGTTGGGTATCTTGTTTCACAGAATGTCATATAATTATACAAATGTATCCTATTCTGGTGCATTAATGAGTGACATTTTCTCAAGCTTCGTACCAATCAGGGCTTAAAGACACTGCTAAGCATTCAAAGTGCTTACTATATTTTCTTGAATTAATCAGATGAACATCTTGTTGATTTGCTTTGTAATCTTTTAGTCGCGCTAGCAGCTGCTACATCTCAAAACAACTTAACTTATAATTAAACATTTAATGCAATTGTAGATATAAATATCACAACTAAATAAATTATATAGCATTTCTAAAATGAATACTTTTTAAAATCAAATTATCATTACATAATCGTTTTTGTATCGCTGACTTAAGATCTTGTGCAAATCCTGTTTGCAAATCTGTTTTTATTTGTTTTCATTTGTTCCCCACCTCCTTTGTGCTAACTTCAGGCTACGTATATTTCAATGTTCTATTAACATTTCCCACAGTTTTATCACAATGTGCTGTACATAATTAAGATAAAAGGTGTAAGTCATTTTGTACTGCATAATAATATGTTCATAAAATATTGAATAGCTACTGCGTAAGATATTGCTCCGGATTAGGTGAAGTCATTTTACTTTCTCTAGCACATATGTGCATTGCATTCAATGTACATAGTAGATAGAGAACATACCTATTGTATTCCCCCGAGTCAGTCCGCAAAAACCTGTTTAGAAAAAGGTTCGTTCATGTGTATGGGGACAGCATAGCTCATAAACGAAAAAGAGCGTTAAATATCAAACTTGATATTTATGTTTACTATATCCAAGGATGCGATACGACCATAAAACTACTCTTTACATGGGACATCTTTTGAAAAAATTGTTTTTCTCAAAAATAACTAATGCTTTTGATTAAAATAACGTGCATTAAAAATATTTTACATAAGAATAAAATTTGTATATTGAATTTTCTGGGAATACCTCTGAAAAACCCTTGATTCTGGATGCATTTTAAAAAAAATTGTATAATGTTTAAACCGTTGAGAGAGAGAGAGAGAGAGAGAGAGAGAGAGAGATATTACTACATAACATTGTAGATCCCGTTAAAATACGTAATTTATATCATATACATTTTTCTTGTAGCGTTGACTATTTTCGAGATATTCGTTGTTATTGGTTTCAATTTTAAACTAATTAACTTTTCTCTAACGGGACCATGGAACGTGAACCGAACCCCAATTGTCTCAAATAGCGATCGACTTTTAAAATATTTGACTGTCACTATAGCCTAATGTATTTCCTTATTTCCCTTCTACTTACAAGGAAGCAAGTAATAAGAAGAATTTTGCTAATATTTATCTTGATTAACTAGCCGTAAATAAAAGAATAATTATCTTTTATAAGAATAGCTGTATATGGAAATTTATGTGAATGGAACATATGTTTTTTTTTTTTTTTCATTTCGTAAGTTTTAATCTACCCCTATCTCTGTGCGAAACAATAAACATATAGTTTTTTTCTCTCTAGCCCGCATGTACAATGTACATAGTGGATAGAAATGGTATTGTATTCCACCCAAAATCGATGTTGAGATTCACCGGAAATATATGTTTTGGGGTACCCTGCGTGTGTGTTGTCTGTGGATAGCATAACTCAAATACGAAAAGACCGTTAAATACTAAACTTGGTATTTAGGTTTAGTATCTTCCAAGTATGCGACACGAAGATTATCGAGAAAATCCTCACCACAAACTACCCTTTAAATGGAACATTTTTCGAAAATTGTGACTTTTTAAAAATAGCTCTAACAAGTTTCATTAAAATCCTGTATATTAAAGCTATTTACATCCCAAATAAAATGTATATCTCGAATTTTCTGGGAACGGCCTCTGAAGACCTTTTTATTCTGAATGAATTTTGCGGAATTCAGCTTAAGTGATAAACCGTTAAGATGTAGACAATATTACTACATAAAAATATAGATGTCGTCAAAACACACAATTTATGTTCTTTACATTTTTGTTGTGGAGGTAACCGTTTCCGAGATATTCCTTGTTATTGGTTTCAATTGTACTTTACTCAGACAAGAAGTGTCCGTTTTTCTTTTGTTCTACTCCTGGTCAAGCAAAGAAGCGATATGCACTGACAATCGCATAACGACAATTTTTTAAACCATTGGACTATCACGTTAACTTAGTGCAGTCCTTTAGTTTCTTTCTACTTATAAGGAACTAAGTAATAAGGACATTCTGCTATAGTCGATTAGCATTATGTAGATAGAAGAATAATCTTTTGTAAGAAGTTTGTAGAGCAGCTAGAGAAACTACTGAGAGTGTAGCACAACAGATTTTTACATTTAGAATTCAGGGCTAAAAATATGTTTTATTGCTTTGATGAAATGAAAGCAAACTAGCGATTCACGTATTAAGTCAGGAAAAATAATTTTCTTAATACAAATGTGTACACTTTTGTATAGTGTTGTATACCAGTTAACAAAGTTATAAAAAACTGATTTTAAATAAACAGAACTTTACAGGAATTGAAAATATTCAGAAAACTAATGTTGTACATTTTATTTATTGTGAAAATAAATTTAGGTAATATAGTGCATTTTAATAAATATTGCTAGAACTATTTTTCAAAAAATCGTAATTTTCAAAAGTATTCCATGTGGGGTGATTGGGGAGTGAACATTTATTTAAAATCTTTGCTAACCTTAGAAGATATTAAACATGTATTTTAAAGATTCAAACCTATATTAAGCAATATGTCCGCCTCTTTAGAACGGGTGGTAATGTGTCTGCGGCCGCACCGATGCCAAGTGGTTAGACCACTCACCTCTCACCAAGAAGGCCTGGGCTCGATCCCAAGCGGCTGCATGTGAGATTTGTGGTGCACAAAGTGGCGCAGGGGTGGGTTTCCACCAGTGTCCCATCTTCATTCCATGTCATCGTCTGCGGTGCCATGGTAGTAACAGCGGGCGTTAAACACCATCAGAAAACGCGTGTCTGCCTCACATTCAGGAGGTCTCCAGTTTTAATCTTGGTTAGGGTTATTTTTTCCGGGGGTTTCCTTATCCTGAAAAGACGAATGTCCGGCAAGTTAAAGCAGACCCCAGGCTTATTTGAATATCATCTCGCCCATTGGCCTAGTGATTAGGCCACCCACCTCTCATCAAGATAGTCCGGGTTCTATCCTGGGATTTCTGGGGAACAAAGCGCATTTTCTCCGGGTTCTGCGGTTTCCCCCTCCATCTCATCAGTGTCATTGCCTGCGGTACCATGTATAGTAAAAGCGGTCACTATCAAAAACAAAAATCCTACCTATTTCACTCATAGTCCCTACCGAATAAAGAACTTTAAGGAAAGGGAATGCCCTGGAAACGATTTGCGCTACCAAATATTTAATTGACATATATTGTGCCATTTTGTAAGATCTACACTCTGCACGTAATCATTTTTATCTATGTATTCTGTTTACAACTTTTAAAAACTCCATTACCCTATCTGGAAGTAGCGTCTCCTTACGTTCAAGAGTACTCGAGTTCGAATCTCCGCTAGGCTGAATTGACCTATAAGTTTTTTTCCGGGGCTTCCCTTATATTGATAAACAAATGTTGAGTATCTTTAAAATCCATCCCGAATTCATTTTAGCATTTCACCGATTTCATTCATCGTCTGATATAAACTACCAGCTTAAAGGACAGTAAAATACTAAAACATGCTTTTCCCAGAATGTTCAATACATGCATCTTATTTGTCGTGCTAATATTCTAAACGTATATTATCATAATAGTTAATGCTATTTTTCAAAGAATACAAATAACAAAACCTTTCCATTTGAAAGGCAAATGGGGTAAGGAAATGTCTTGGAAATCCTCGAAGGACCTGATTTCCTGATAAAACTGAAAATGAAAAATACCTGTGTTGGTAAAGGTAGTCTTTTATCAAAAAAAAGTTTGTCCTTATATATGTGTTTTTACAATGTCAAAAAATCGGTGAATGAGTATGTTTCGCTACCTCCCTCACCTAATTCTCCTAACATCAAATATAAATACGATTTTCATCTGTACTGTTCTCAGATGCAAACAAAAAAAGTCTTTTAAGTGCGATATTTTGAATTCAAGGGTCTTCAAAATACAGTCCTTATTTTCTGTAGCTCCCAAGTGGAGCACAGGGCATCGTTACATTTTTCTTTGATTGGATTTAAATTTCTAGTTCGTGATTTCGCCGCTATGAGCCATGGTGACGAGTGATTGGCTGATCGTGCACAGATGCACTGTGGGACGACACATGACTGGCGGGTGCGAGATGCGGAATGTTGCTCAGAAACATCCTTCTTTCAAATTATGCGGTTGTTTTACGTGACCGCCATTTACTTCTCCTCCGAAGAAAGCCATGCTAGGACCTTTTGCGTCCAAAAATATTCATCACCCTCCGTCAAGTTTGAATCTGCAATCTTGGGTTTTAGAGAGTAGCATGATTACCACCATACCATAGAGAGCGAGTCAAAATACATTCTGCAAGTAAAAGCTCAATGTCCAATTTTTGGGTGGAAAACAATGCTTCCTCTATTTAAAGTAAGCACTAGAAGAAGTATAATAATTTTTATGTAAGAATATAGCTAGTTTTAAATGATGATTCAAATCTAGAAAATGCTAACTTCCAAGACATCATTCCAAAGTCAATCAAGCGCAACTGTAGAGCAGTATACTGTAACAAATGAGAATTCCAATTTCTGCTAAATTCCCTTTATTTGTCACTAGCGCACTCAAAGTAATACAACACTTTACATTTTAATAACACAAATATCTGGGTCACTGCTTCACGCCACTGTTCTGGCACTCGTCATTCACTAGGCTGATTTTTAATTCACTCCCGGCTGTGTCGGTCTCTTTTATAATCCCCTAGTGGCTCCAGTTGTAGAAATTACGGAGCATCACGTTTTATCCTTTTAGAAATAGTTTACTCTAGGAGTAGATTCTTCTAGAATTAGAGATGAAGAACGCTCCAGATGTTACAATATTCTAGGCGAGGTGGCGCTGTGGTATTGCGCGTGACTCGCATTCGGGAGGTCCCAGATTTCATTCTCAGTGACTGCCCAAACTGACTCGTAGGTTTTTCAGGGTGTTCCCAGGTCGTTCAGAGAACCTTTTGGCCCCCCCTCTATATCGTTTCATTTTATTCAGCTCTCACCCATCGGTCATTCATAGAGTTGAAAGTGTCATGGACTCTCAAAATAATTTGAGAACCCCTTGTGGTTTACCAGGAAGCATGCAAGTCGGTTGAGAAATTCAATGCTATGCCGGCATGTTGCAGTGGTAGCGCAGTGGCAGAACAACTGGCTAGAGATCGGATGATCCGTGGTTCAAATCCCGGCTATGGCATTGAATTTTTCAGTCTTATTCTACCTATCCAAGGTTTTGTAATGTTTGTTGTAAAATAAAACTCAACATGTAATAGAGCACTTTTGTGATCTGGTGATTAGCGTGACTGCCTCCTAATTAAAGGGTTTGGTTCGATTCTGATCTGGTTCAATTTCCGGCTGGAGGCTAACCATTTTTCTTTATCCAGGATTATTCCCTAACCTCTTTAGACTGAGGAATTATTAGTGAGAGTGAAAATTGTCGGCATACATTTAAAGATAATATCTTAAAGATTAATGACAACTGTAAACCAGTGAAGGAAATTGCCATGAAAATTGTTCCAAGAAGCAAATTCTACCGATATGAACATTAAAGGCTCCAGCAGTACAAAAACTCCTGGCTGATATTCCATGCTGCTTTTATTCCTTTGTTTGATGGTCTAGCAGTTTTTCTTGCTGATTTAGACACTCTTCTACACCATTACATTTTCCTTCGGCATCAAATTTAATTTTATGTAACTTTTTTGCTATATCGTCTTTCAAGTTTTACAACCTAACAGTATTTTATCTCCGACTTTACATAGTAGATGACAAGGTAATTTCGGATTTCATATTCTCCATTTCGTGTTTCACTTGTCTCTTTGCGCTCTATCTTTATCTATCCTTTACGTTTAAAAGTCGGTGACTTCACTTGTCACTTCACTAATGGATCTAGTTCAAATTTTCTTGGCAGTTCACTTTTCTTTGTCTGGTATATTACAATAACAAATCGGATCGTTCACTCACCGGATAGTTGAACACAGATCTCTAAGCTCTCTCAGTAGCAATATTTAGCTGTGCGTCTCTAAAGCACTAATAGAACCGCGCAACAGAAATGCACTCGTTAACTCACTGACTGGTTTCTTTTTTGCGAGAACGCTTGCTTTTTATGTAGTCACTGACATTTTCCACACAACAAAACTTACTATACAAAAAATTGAAATCGCATTAAAACACACAAATTTATATCATATACGTTTTTTTATGTAGTGTTGGCCGTTTCTAAGATATCACTTGTTATTGGTTTAATATTTTCTCAAATCGGAAGTGACGTTTCCTTTCATGTCTTTATTTTTTGCAGGCATTGCAAAGCAAACCGAACTTCAATTCTTTCGCATAGTAACAAACAAGTAATAAGACAATTTCTGCTAATGTCTAACTTGATTAGCATGTCGTAGATAAAAGAATAATCTTTTATGAGCTGTTGTATAACAGCTTGGGGTATATCTCCGTCGTCTTGTAGTCTACCAGAGATTGGTCAGGTCTACTAGTGCGTACTCAAATGCCGGTTTGTTACGTCCTTTAGGTTCTGGTAGTGCGCCAGCAAGTTGCAGTCAGCTGTTTAACAAATTTGACTCACTCACTTGTGGGTCAAAGCCTCTGATGAAGGTATCGTAACAGAATGGCAGACATTAAATAAAGGCATTTCACTGCTGTTGGTAAGTTGAACAAAGAAAAGTATATTTTCCAAATATTTATGGAGGAAGCTCAATTCAATGATGGCATTAGTGTTCCCAGTCAACTCAGGCAAAAATATACATTTTCACACGCTCTCATACATATACACAAATAAAGCAACAATTTTGTAGCTTAAGTTTGTCATCAGGATACTTTCTTCATATATTTAAGTTTAAACGACATGCTAAAATTGACTTTATCTGATAGGTATTTAAGTTTAGTATCTTCCAGCAATGCGACACGAAGATTATGAGACAAATCCCCTCCCCCTAACTACAAGGAACTTTTTTTTTCTCGAAAAATTTGATTATCTTAATAATACCTGTAACAATTTTGATTAAAATATCCTATATTAAAGACGTGTATATGATAAATAAAATGTATATCTTTAATTTTCTGCGAACAGCCTCTGAAGACTACTTTACTCTGGATGAATTTTACAATATTTTGCTTAACTGGTAAATCGTAAGAGTTAGACAAAAACTTACCACACACAAAATGCGGAACACGTTAAAACACACAATTTATGTTACATACTGTTTTGGTAGAGTTAATCGTTTTTGACATATTCCTTGTTCTTGGTTTTACCTTTAAAAATCTACTTTCTCATACAGGAATTTGTCAACTTCTGTCCATACAAACAAAGGAGCTACATTCACATAGCAACCAGCTTTTGACTTTTTCATTTAACTCTCTTATTTCGCTTCTAATTACAAGGAAGCAAGTAATAAGACTATGCCTGCTAATTTTTTCTCGATTAACATAAAGTAAAAATAAGTATAAGCTTTTTAATAATAATTTGTTGCAAAGATGTAGAGAAGGTCATGTGAATGAAACACATCGGATTTTTAGAAAAAGGTCCGTGTGTGTAGTTATGTGTATGTGCGCGCGTGTTTGTGAATAGCATAGCTCAAAAATTAAAAGATCATTAAATACCAAACTTGGTATTAAAGTTTGGTATCTTCCAAGGTTGCGACATGACTACCCTTTATAGAGAACATTTTGTTTTTCTCAAAAATGGCTATAACGATTTTGATTAAAATACCGTCTATTAAATCTATTTGCATCACAAATAAAATGTATATACTGAATTTTTTTTTGGAATAGCTTCTGCAGATCTGTTTATTCCGGATGAATTTTCCTTAATTGTTAAACCGTAAGAGATACATAAAACTTTACTATAAAAACAATGTAGATCTCGTTAAAACACACACTTTATAGTATAATAATTTTTGTCGCACAGTTAACTGTTATCGAAATATTTCTTCTTATTAGTTTCAGTTTTTAATTGCATATTTTAAAACGGAGCCACCTTCCATTTCATTTCTCTTTTGTTTTTCTGGAAATACAAAGCGAACTAAAACTCAATTGTTGACATATGGGCGGACTTTTAAAAGGTTTGACTACCGCTTTAGCTGGTGTATTCCGTTACCTCTCTTCTGCTCATAAGGAACTAAGTATCAAGACCAATACTGTTAATGTTGACTTATTTAACATGAAGTAGGTACAAGAATAATCTTCTGTAAGAATGACTTTTGTTTTTGCAGAACACATAGAGAAAATCATGTGACTTTAACACATAATTTTTTTCTCGAAATCATTTGTATTGTTTAAACAGAACATAAAAGTATTATGACTAATAAATCGCTTTATTTCTGTAGGTACTCTCTTTTATCGTTATAGCGTTTATTCTTGTTGCAGATCTTTAATAGTGTTTATTGCAATTTGTTCCCATAACTTAATTTGTGTAACCTATTATTATAACCTATGGTAAAATATGTAATACTCAATTATACAATTTTTTGTTTAAAAGCTATGAATGCATATTTTTATTCTGTATCACTAGGTAAACTCATTTTTGAGCCAGATCTATAAATAAATACATAAATGTTTGTATATATATATATATATAAAACTACCACCACAAGTACATACTCATTCACACGATATATATAGGTATATGCACAAGTGGACATATAATTGAATATTGAAAATTGGAAGTTATGAATTATAAATGCAACCTAAATAATTATTTGAAAAGTAGAACTATATAAAAGTGCTGAAACGTTCTTGAAAGTTTAATAGTAAATTAGAATGTCCTTGATGTAAACAAAACTCGTTCTGAAAATCTGCTATAAAATGTAGCAAACCAAGCAATATTACTCCAATAATTCACAAACAGTATCTCTCATTATTTTAGTAACCATATAATGTACAAGAGTGGTTTTACGGTAGCAAATTTGTATCATCGAAATAACAAAGGCTAAAATTGTTACCTTGAGATAAAGGCAAGGTGATGCTAAACCCTGACACAGTTCCTTTCTTATCTGACAAAGGTAATGAGAAGGCTAATTTCATTCGTATAAACATTTTGTATATGTTTCGTTAGAAGGCAGTACTAAAATATTGAATTCAATATTATAATTTGTCCTATATTTAATAAATAATATAGTTATTTTTTCAAATCTTTAACTTCAGACTGAAACACAACCTCACAGAGTGCAAACTTCCTTATAGAATATAAAGAATATTAAGTAATACTTGATTCTAATTTTAGATTTGTTTATAAATTATTTCAGGTAACACTGACTATATTTTCCTGTGATGCACATATTAATATACCTCTTATCTAACTCAAATGTACCACAAATACTGATTGAAAATGTTTATTAACGTCTTGAATATAGTTTACTGAAGAGGACAGGTATTTAGTTTCACGTTTATTTTATTTTTATACTCTACATCCCGTCTCTGGAAATCCAATGTAGCATATGTTTTTTTTCTGCTAAATCATTTTATTTATTTATTTTTTTGTTTTATATATTTACATAAAGCAAATAGAACCAATTTTTTTCTTCATTCTTAAAAGTTGAATTTTGTGCAAAAAATTCTTTTTTAGGGAGGAAGGGCCTTTGTTTATTTTTACTCAATTCATCCCCTCCTTACTGATCCAATTCATCCCCTCCTTAAGTAATATCGTAAATAAATAATAATAAAATATTACCACTTTGGCCTTCTATAACGACTGCTTATATTGTTGAGGTGTACATTAAAACTGTATTTCTCGGTTAACTTAAAACACATTCAGTATCGCATTCATATTCCCAGGCTCTCGTGGGTGGAGAATAAGAATACCTTCATCAGCCTATAATCGAACGCAGCATATTTTTCATTTTTAATTCAGAATTTCTACCCCTTCACCGCAGAGACACTCTTAATAAACCCTCTTTATAATTCGTGTTGACGACTTTGTGCATTAAAGTAAAAGGCAGAAAGTGTAGTACATGGAATCATTGAGAAGAAACTGCAAAAACGGAACTAAAGCTATATTATACTCTCTATGATACTTGCATCCCGTTTGTAAAACATTTTAAATACAGGTATGCAATGTTAAAGTTCAATGATAGTTCTGTTTTGTTCAGTTGTGGGATGAAATTCCATCTAGTCAATGAAGTGATTTTATTCAACTTCCAACAGGACATTCAAGATAATCCTGTGCATAATGCCGTCCTCCATGGTGTAATAGTTACCATGCTAATTTCGTATACCCAAGGTCGCTGGTACAAGCCCGGCGGAGAACGATGGATTTTTTCGGGTGTAAAAATCCTTAGCATGGCTTCCTTTGGAAGGGAAGTAAAGCCATTGGTCCCGTGTCGTAGATTTACGCCACGTAAAAGAATCTCAAACCTGATAGAGAGGCTTCTGAGCAAAATTAAGCGGTCTTTTACGCCCAATTGAGAATGAGGCGCTGAAAACCACAGTATTTAAAGAGCGTCCATAAATAACACGCAGTTTTTTCCTGTACATAGATGCTGATGATCATAAAGAAAATGTTGGCGCAATTATTTCCTACTCAGGTAACCTAATTGTAACTGTTTTAAATTTCACTGTTTTCCCATTACAACCAATGTATTGGCGCCACTTTAGGTGTCTTTTGCCCTCCAGTCCAGTTCTTCAATTTACGACATTTACACTGGTCTGCGCAGCTAGGCCTGTAGGGCCTTGATAGAGACATAGTACGCCGTTGCCAATATTACAACACGGAAACACGTGGAGCAAGGTCCCACAGGGTAACTCGAAGGGATAAAGAGACATGCGCGCGCCGTTGCCAACCTCATGACTCCGAAACATACGGATCATGAGGCCGCGATGATAACACTGGATACATACTAGATCATGGATGTGTAAGAAGCTAAGAAATACCATGCGGAAAGATACTGCCACACACTTCATTGTTTATTTTGAGAGCGGTTGCGCTTTTAATTTTGTAAATCTGGCTAAGTGAGTGCGTTATTTTTATTTTTTAATTTCGTCTCAAGGATTTATAGGACGAGACGACTTGTAAACACTTAAAGACAATTATTTGAAACCTACGCGGTGTTTACAGAACTTAAGGGAAGCTTTGCAGATTTGAGTGACGAGAACACTGAGTTAGGTACTACCCTTAATGAATCTGAAGGGGAAGAGGTGGCTGGAGAAAATTTCGATGAGCAGATATGCTGGAGTCCTGTATTCTAAGAAACAGAGGTATACGATGCTGTAGTGGTAAAACAGGGTTGGGTATCGGCTTTGTGGTACCCTGCCTTCCATCTCCTCCATTTCCCCGACCGTCACCTCATTTGTGCTTCGGACACGTCTCATTCAGTTATGGGTATGGCTTCCAACTTCGGACGCCAATGTTAGGAGCAGTGTCAGAA
Organism: Hymenopus coronatus; assembly: GCA_030762935.1. Taxonomy (NCBI): domain Eukaryota; kingdom Metazoa; phylum Arthropoda; class Insecta; order Mantodea; family Hymenopodidae; genus Hymenopus; species Hymenopus coronatus. Next base: position 51,346,069 of record CM060882.1, read on the forward strand.
AACATTAAGATAAGTTTTTCAACATTGGAGCCAACTACATCCTTTAGTAAATAATAAGAAACTCTGAGAGTTATCCACAAAACGAATTGAAAACCAAAAGTAGGTCCACAAATATCTATAAGATATGTATTCTTATTGTTTAATGTGTTTTAAATTTTAGAAACCATAGAGCTCACCTACCTACTAAATGTATTGATTTAAAAGCGAGACAATTTTTGATGTTGACCAAAAGGCAATGTAAGATTATATTACGTACACAAGGAAACGCAATGGTTATAAACTTGAAGGATATAAGTAACTTTCTTAACCTGAGGGGATGGCTGTAATAATTATTGTATAAAACATACCATGTTAATATATACAAAATCCTTTAAATTATTACTGACGTGCAGAGCGGGACAAATCCACCACTGCACCTTAATATTAGCAAACAAATGCATTACTCATCGCCAATTGACGACAGTATTAGGAGCGTGCAAGCCCAGTTCCCTCCAAACTCTGCTGTCCATCCACATGCTTGTGCTAAAACTTCAAAAACAACAGTAAATATGTCGTAAAAATTCTTCCAAGACTAAACAGGAGAATGATGAATATCGCTGATACAGTTAGTGCTTTACTGAAAATAACTGACCCTGAATTTATTGATTAACTGTTAAAAAAGTGATAAAGGTGACACTTCTTAGAATAAAGAACAAGATAATGTTCTCAAGAACTCCTGTATCTAAAATTGAAGATGTTTGGATCCTACAACAAAGTATTTAATTGTTTCCTTCAATAAATTGTCAAACTCCAAGAAAAGTTTTGTTATAATTTAAAAATAACCTTTACTATGCATCTGTGAAGTTTGATAAAAACTTGTGAGATGTTAAAAATATATAATTTATCTCATAATGAAACAATTGAAATTCTAAACTTTAAGAAAAGATATAGATTTTTTTCCACTAGACGTACTTTAATTATCACTTAAATGAAGTTATAAATGGCCAGACTCATGCTAATTAACAGGCCCGCCCAAATTAAAAACTTGTTTTGTCGCACATTTTTTCCAATACCTCTCCTTACTCAAAATGCTTTACAGATGCCAACTTTAGTCATTTCTTTTATTTTTTTAATAGATCTTTAACCTGATTGGCCATATCGAAAGATTAATAGAATTGGATACATGTAGCTGAAATGATCTTGGATTCTATGGAGCTTAAAGATACTCCACATTCGTCTTCTCAGGATAAAGGGAAAAGCCCGAAAGAAAGCCTCATCGTGGTTATCAGGTAACTCATCCTAAGCTAGATTTGAAGCTGGGACGCTACCCTCACGTTATCTAGGCGGTTTCAAAATATTATACTGCCTCTCAAAGGTACCTTAAAGAAAATAATGCTACAATTTTGAAAAGTAAATTATTACATTTTAAAAAATCAAGAGTTTTGGAGATGACCAAATATCGTATGAGAAATGTTTTAAGCGATTTAAAATTGGAGCCAATAGCATGGATTATCTCGGAAATGGTTAAAACCACAAAACATTGTATACGACATGAGCTCTGCATTTTTGTACAGTAATTTCTAACTCTTACGGTTTGTCATTTGCGCAAAAGTTATTTAGAATGAACAGAACTTCACAGACTATTCCCAGAAATCCTAATATATACATTTAATTTTTCATATGAGCATCTATAGTGTAGAGGTTTTAGTGAAAACCATTACAGATTATGGATAAAATCAAAACTTTCGAAAGTTATCCATTTAAGGGTAGTTTAGAAGAGGAGGATCTTCCTGAAACCTTTCGTGTCGCATCCTTGGAAGATACCAAGTTGATATTTAACCGACTTTTATTTTTGAGCTATTGCGTTCACAGACCGCGAACTCGCACCCATTTTTCTTTTTTCTTTTTTTTAGATATACTGATCCCTAAATGTGCATTCACAGTAAAAACTCGGTATCGAATTTTTGGGTGGAATGCTTTACTCTTTGTACTGTGTACTAAAACGGGAAAATGAAAACCGCTCAATTTTATTAAGGTACCTAATACATCGTTATTTCTTAATCAGCAAGTTGCATTCATGACAAAACTAACAATGACCTATTTATTATATCAGTGACGTATATTATAATGCTCAACGGTTACTCTCTAATCTCCTTATAAAGTCATCACCCTCTGCAAGCAGAAGAGTAACTTAACAGTCTCTCTTCAGAAACAGCGCATGAGGTTGCTTTTCTGTTCTCATCGCATCTACTGCGTCAAGGAGCATTTTTTCTCGCCTGGCGCGTACATAGCAGGGAGGGATGTGTATAGACCATTCTGCCATTGTTGTTGGATAAAGCAGTAGTATATGTGTGTGTGTTCTTTATAGTGTTTAACGCCCGCTCTTACTGCAAATGGCACGACAGGAAGTTGGAGAATCGATGGAATGCGATGACGGGGGAAACCGAGAGCCCGGAGAAAACGTGCCCCTGTCCCGCTTTGTCCTCACATATCTCACATGCGGTCATTTGGGATCGAACCCGGGTCGTCAAGGTGAGAGACGAGTAGTCTAAGCACAGCGCAGGCGGGCGCGCAATTGTGGTGTGTGGGGGGGGGGATTAATGGTAGTTCACTCACGCACGTATCCAATATTTTGGAGGTGCATCGGGGAAGAATTATGATTATGGAAGCCAATTTGCCTTTTGGGGGACATTGTCATGGAATTCCATTCGCATTTGTCATTCAGTACCAAGGCGGCTAAATCAGGTCCTGGGCAGCCTGCAAAAATACAACTTTTGCCAAGGGATCCCAAGAAACACCAAAAGGTAGTGAAATGAAGAACCGGAAGCGGCCAGAAGGCTATGTTGTGATCATGACTGTGATTTTTTGATAGTGTTTAATGCTCGCTCTTATTGCATACGTCACCGCAGGCGATGACACTGAGTATTAATGAAATGTAGATGTAGTGTCGGTGGAATGGAATGGTGGGGGGAACCGGAGAACCCGGAGAAAAGCCGCCCCTGCGCCGCTTTGTCCACCAAAAATCCCACATGTGGTCGTTTGGGATCGAACCCGGGCGCGGCCTAGATGATGACGATATGGCTAAATGATGACGATATAGCTAATTTATGGTTTTCGCTCCATCGTTTCGACCACTTGTTGAGACTGTCTTAAGAACTACACGTTGCAATAAATGAACGGAAACCAGAAATCAGCCCTAATATGCACGATGCTGTCCATAGAAGCTTAGGATCTTATTTAAGAATTCGAATTGGCCCGTAGAATCCAGTAGAACAAAGATCTCTTGGCTAGCAGGGCGGTTGTGCAGGCAATCCCGTGAAACCATTTCAAGAAAGATTCTCAATATTATGTTGGTGCTTCTGCCAGTAGTCTTTACTCGCATCCGTCTTTCTCTGTTGTATACAATTTGGTTCCAAAGTAAGTTTTGGATCTCTGCCCAACAACCTTTGTGATCACCTACGCTCCTGTAAACTGATGAGTCCCACGCGTTGTTTTATGCATCCATCTATGGCGGTCCATACTCATGCGTGGCCCGCCCAGTTCCATTTAGTATAGGTGACTGAGTCGTCTGCCTGTCACTTTTCTCAGTTCTTCATGATGGATTTTGTCTTGGAGGTTTACCCTAAAATTCTTTCTCTCCGTTGTTCTTTGATATGTTGCTAACATGTTCTTTTCTCTGCCTGTTAAGCCCCAAGTTTGGGTTCATACAGGAGGAGGGATAGGATGCAGCTACTATTATATATTTTTTAGTCTCATGCTGTATGTATTGTTTGTGAGAATAAAACTTCGGCCCCAGACTTTGGATTATCTTTATTTATATATCTACTGTCATTTTTGTTAGTGAATGTGTGTTCCTGAAGGAAGCCAAGGATCTATAAATATGGAAAACTCACTACAAAAATTCTAGAGCTGAAGGTGAGGAATTCTACTTTATAAAATTGTAACGAATGATGAACCGCTAAGGGGCTAGCAGAATTTCGCAAGAATAATTTGTACACACACTAACAAACGATAGAGACCAGAAAAGGTCATGGAAGTGTAACACAAAAGTATTTATTTGGTTTGCTACACATACAGTAAGTATAAGAAGTACGGTACTCCACCTTGAAATTCTATACTGAGATGACAACAAAAATATACATTTTTAAACCATCTGAACGTTGAAGAAGCATTTTTTTTTTTTAGAAAAAACGTTTTATGCACGTATCTGCCAAAAAGTCTTAGCTATAAAATGAAGAGTCTGATAAATATCAAACATTGAATTAGTTCAGTAATTTCCAAAGACATAACATACATATTTTCATAAATTGCTCACTCAAAACTACACTACCATGCAAATGTTAAAACGGCTCTTTATTATAATCCCGTATGTACAAAATATTGTGATAATGTATAAAATTTATATTTTGTATTTCAGTGGAATAATCTGCATTTATTTACTGAACTTACTTCTGTATAGGAACGTATTTTACTCACTGCTTAGCTTTTACAACTTTTGACAATCGTTTTAGCCTAGTGTATTCCCTTATTTTCCTTCTACTTACAATGAAGCCAGTAACTAAGACAATTTCTGCTTATAGTTATCTCGATTATCATAAAGCAGATAGAAGAATATGCTTTAAAGCAGTAATGTATTACAGCGTTGTACAGAAAGTCACATAAATGGAAAACATAAGACTTTTACTTTCTCTACACGTACTACATAAATGGTGTATAGAGAAGGTATTCTATTGCACCCAAAAATTCGATACCGAGATTTACCCGGAAATACATCTTTTGGTTCACCCTGAATCCAAAAAAAAAAAAAAAAAAGCATTTTTGGAAAAAGGTCCGTGTGTGTGTCTGTGTGCCTGTGGAAAGCATAGCTCAAAAACGAAAAGACCGTTAAAAACCAACTTGGTATTTAAGTTTGGTATCTTCCAAGGATGCGATACGAAGATTTTAAAGAAAATCCTCCCACCCCCAACTACTCTTTACATGGAACTTTTTTCGAAAATTTTGATTTTCTCAAAAATTAATCTAACGATTTTGATTAAAATAACGTACATTAAAGACATTTACCTGACAAATAATATGTATATTTTGAATTTTCTAGGAATAGTCTCTGAGGATTACTTTATTCTGAAGGAATTTTGCATTACTATTAAGCCGTAAGAATTGGACAAAAACTTACCACACAAAAAATGTAGAGCACATTAAAACACACAATTTATGTTATATAATTATTTTTCGAGGAGTTGATCGTTTTTGAGATATTCCTTGTTTTTGGTTTCAGCTTTGAAAAACTTGTACTTTTCTTATACAGGAATTTGTCAAGTCGTGTCCATACAATGGAACTTCAGTCAGCCAGTAACCAGCTTTTGACTTCACTTTAACCTATGATACTCCCATATTTCGCTTCTACTTACACGGAGGCAAGTAATAAGACTATTTCTGCTAATTTTTTCACGATTAGCTTCAAGTAAATAGAAGAATACACTTATTAACAATAATTTGTTACACAGAAGTAGAGAAAGTCATGTGAATGGAACACATCAGATTTTTTTCTTACTTCTTCCATTTCACACATATATTTGAGATCGTTCCTCGAAGTCCACAAAATGGGCTTACTATTTTTTATTCTTCAGCGGTTGTATTGTTCTTTAAGTTATGGTGTGGTAAACTCATATATTTTGTGTTACTCTAGATAAACTTCCTGCGGCAGGTCTTTATTCAGTTCAAAGGTTGGTGTATTTCAACAAAAGAATACATAACATTGGAGACCCAATATAATGTTGATATATTTTTTACAGTAGCGCAACAGCCGGGAGGTTAAATAAAGAATACTTAATTAAGATTTGATTTATGAATATTTCATGTCTTGGGATAATATACCCCGCATTGTAATAAAATAGATAGAAGAAAAGTATTTATAAAAAGCAAACGAGCGAATAGAAAGATGCTATATAAATGAAGCTCAGCAGAATTATTTCCTCAAGCTGTTTTGTTCTTAAAGAATATTATAGGTTCCTCTTGTTCAATGAAAGTTTTAATTAATTAGTTTCCTTAATTAGATATTTAGGCTCAATTCTTCTCAATATTACAGTGGAACACTCCACAACGTATAAGCAGCAACAGTTGGCCTTATAATAGCCGAAAATATTAATTTAAAAAAAGCAATTTGATATCATGCTTAGGTTTCCATGTTTGCTTAAACAAAAAATCTGATGTGTTCCATTCACATGACTTTCTCTACATCTCTGCAACAAATTATTGTTAAAAAGCTTATGCTTCTATTTACTGCATGCTAATTGAGAAAAATTAGCAGAAATAGTCTTTATTAGTTGCTTCCTTGTAAGTTGAAGCGAAATAAGTGAAGTTCCTTTGTTTGTATAGACAGGAGTTGACAAATTCCCGTATCAGAAAAGTAGGTTTTTTAAAGGTGAAACCTAAGTAAGGAATGTCTCAAAAACTCTCAAATCTACGAAAAAATCTATACAACATAAATTGTGTCTTAACGTGTTATACTTTGTTTTTTTGTGTGGTAGGTTTTTGTCTATCTCTTACGGTTTACCATTTATGCTAAATCCCGTAAAATTCATCCAGAATAAAGTATTATTCAGAGGCTATTTTCAGAAAATTCAAGACATACATTTTATTTGTCATGTACATATTTTTAATATACGATATTTTAGTCATAATCGTTAGAGCCATTTTAAGAAAATCAAAATTTTCGAAAAAAGTTCCTTGTAATGGGTAGTTTGGGGGGAGGGGATTTTTCTCATAATCTTCGTGTTGAATCCGTAGAAAATACTTAAATACAAAGTTTGGTATTTTACCGACTTTCGTTATGAGTTATCGTGTTCACAGACACACGTACACAAACACACACACGGACCTTCTTTCTGAAAATGCTTTTTTTTTGGAAACAAGTGAAATCATATATTTCCGGTGAAATCTCGGTATCGAATTTTTGGGTGGAGTGCAATACTTTCTCTATACATTATGTACATAGTACGTGCAGAGAAAGTAAAAATCACTCTAAATGAAATACGAACTCAAGTCCTCCGGAGTATTGATAGATATATGAACTTATTTCTCTTCTCTTCTCTTCTCTTCTCTTCTCTTCTCTTCTCTTCTCTTCTCTTCTCTTCTCTTCTCTTCTCTTCTCTTCTCTTCTCTTCTCTTCTCTTCTCTTCTCTTCTCTTCTCTTCTCCATTGTCACATTGATGTTATAAATCGATCTAGGATTTGCTTAGTGAAAGTAGAAGGAAAATAAAAATATTCGTGCCTCGGCTTTATCTCCCTTAGGGCACAAAAATAAAAACTTAATTTTTACTTTCTTTACACCTTCTATGTACATAGTGTGTAGAACAAGTGTGTGGATGTGTGTGCATGTGTTTGTCTGTGGAGAGCAGAGCTCAAAAACTAAAGAAATCGTCAAATATAAACTTTACATTTAAGTTTGGTATTTTCCAAGGATGCAACACGATGTTTTTCAAGAATACTACTCTTTATATGGAAAACTTTTACAAATTTTTGTTTTTGTCAAAATTGGATCTAACGATTTTGTTTAAAATGTCCTATATTAAAGTTAATTTCACCTCAAATAAAATGTATATCTTGAATTTTTTTAGGAATATCTTCTACAGTCCTGTTTATTCGAAATGAATTTTGCTGAAATTTTGCATAACTGGTAAACCGTAAAATTTATAGAAACTTACATAAAAATATCCATCTTGTTAAAGCAGACAATGAATGTCATATCATTTTGTTTTAGATTTTGTCGTTTTCGAGAAATGTCTTGTTATTTTTTTCAATTTTACACTACGTATCTCCTCAAACGGGGTCCCTTTCGTTTCCTCCATCTGTTATTGTTCTAGAAATATAAACATAATCGAACATCAATTGTCCACATATCGCTCGGCTTTTAAAAGATTTGACTATCGTTTTAACCTGGTGTATCCACTTATTTTACTTCTGCATATAAGAACCCAAGTAGTAAAACCAATTGGGTTTATATTTATCTCCAATAGTATGATGTAGGTAGAAGAATAATCTTTTGTAAGAATGGTTTATTTTCAAAATAGGTAGAGAAAGTCATGTGAATGCAACACATCCGACTTTTATAAATATATTCAAAGATATAATTATCTCAATAAAATAAAATTATATATTTTTTATTTTAATAATTCAATTAAAAGAAAAAGAAAATCTGATGTGCTCCATTCACATGACTTTCTTTACTTTTCTATTGCAAGTTATTGTTTAAAAGCTTATTCTTCTATTTACTTCACGCTAATAGAGATAAAATTAGCAGAAATTATCTTAATCCTTGCTTCCTTGTACGTAGAAGGGAAATAAGGGAGTACCATAGGTTAAAGTGATAGAGATAGTTAAATATATTAAACGCTTTTTATGTGATTGAAATTTCTTCGTTCGTATTGCCAGGAGCTGACAAATTTGCGTATGAGAAAATTATAAGTATTTTAAATCTAAAACGATAACAAGGAATATCTCAGAAACTCTCAGCTTTGCATAATTATGTATGTGTTATAATGAAATCTCATATTTTGTGTAGTAAGTTTTGCCTATTATTATGGTTTACCAGTTAAGTAAAATTAAACAAATTCTTCCGGAATAAAAAGGTCTTCAGAGGTTTTTACCAGGAAATTCAGGATATATATATTCTCTTCATAATGTAAATATCTTTTATATACGTTGTTTTAATTAAAATTGGGTCGTCTCCTTAGCGCGGTGGTAGCGTTGCTACTTACTAAGCGGGAGACCTGGGTTCGATCCCCAGTACCAGCGTGGGGATTTTTCCCCCTCTGGGAGACCTGGCCCGGGGTGCACTCAGCCTCGTAAGGTCCCTGGGGGGCCAATTGAGGAGCTACTTGATGGAGAAGTAGCGGCTCCAGGTCATGAGGACCGCATTAACCGGCCGGGGGGACTCGAGGCGCTGACCACGTCTCACCCTCCATTACTGCACCCCATCCATGACGTCTGTAGTGGACCGAGATGGGGGATGCAGGGGCCGGGCGGTAGGTCAAGGTTCCCCGTGAGCTGTCGTGCCATGGAGTTATAATTAAAATTGTTATAACCATTTTTGAGAAAATAAAAAATTTCGAAAATGTTTCCATGTATGTGGTTGTTGGGGGTGGGGAAGTTTCTTAAAAATCTCCACATCCTTGGAAGATATTAAAATACCAAGTTTGGTAATTAATGTTTTTTTTTCGTTTTTGATCTATGATGTTCACACACACACACGCGCGCGCGCACTCTGACCTTTCTTAACATACTTTTTTTTTATCCAAGGGTCTAAAAACATCCATTTCCGGTGAAATTTCGATATCAAAATTTTGGTTGCGCAAATACTTGTAGTCTCGATGTAAGTAACCGCTATGTTGATATTGCAACAAAGGTATTTATTTGGTTCAAAACTTGTTGCAAATGAAATTGTAATTCAGTGCTGTACAACATTTACACGACGCTTCGACACGTAGACAGCTCACAACTGTCTCACGCCACTGCAAGCTAACACTCGTAGTCGATGACTCAAAACTCACGAACGGGCTTACAATTCTTCTTTATGAAGCATAAATGACGTCCCAACAGTTTCTGGAAGTTAGTGGAAGCCAAAGCTTACGTCGATGTGTCGCAATCTAAAGCGTCGGTTACCGGCGCGTCGCTCTTCCTGTGTTTATTGCATTCCAAGGCCTCTACAAACATGAACAGGGCAGCAAACACGTGCAGAGTTTACAGGCCAGAAAGGTAGTCAACTATTCAGAAGAAGGAATGCAGTATATTATTATTATCATTATCATCATTATTATCGGCTACAGGCCTATGTGAGCCTTGGCCTCCTTCACAATCAGTCTCCATTCTGTCCTATCTCTTGCTTTCGCGCTCCATTTTGTCACCTTTATAAGTTTTAGGCCCAGCAAGGCACTATCGAGCCACTGTATCCTGGGCTTTCCTCTTCTCCTTGCTGAATATATCCTTGTATCCATTGTTCTTTTAAGTAGACTGCTTTCATGCTTAAACATCTAATTGGATCAAATCCGCATTCAAAGTGGGAATTTTTTTCACGGTCTTCAATATTTTTTTTTGATAGGAAATTAGTTAATATTATGACAATAAAGGAGATTTTTAATACAATTAGATATAGAAGTTAGGATTTGAATTATTTATTCTAAATATTATAGACTTTTTGATTGGAAATCAAAAGTACTTGATTTCATAGTTAAATTTCTCTACTACGTACACTATCTCATAACAACTCCAGGGCCACGATTCGAAAAGATGTTTCAAACGCGTTGCTTCACCTTAACCAGTGGAGGGGTTCAGTGCGCTTAGATCTGGCTGAGCAAGGAAAGCGCAAGAGATTGAGCTTACCCTCCCTTTCGTCCCTTCTATTCTCTTTCAACAGCCACTTAAGGGTCAAAGAAACCGGCTCATTCAGTGCAGTGGTGGCTTACATGTGCAATATGAGTGAACGGCGAATGCTTAATCGGGACTGGGAGAACGAGTATTTTTTGTTATTTAAGAACAACTGCCAGTGTTGCACAAATAACTTCTCTGCTTCTCTGCCAGGCAGAAGGAAAAAAGGAAGAGGCGATTGTAGGGTGTAGAGCATTTCACACTACGAGCGCTTATCTTACCGGCCCTGATCTAGGCAGTAAGCGACAGGCCGGTTTTCGATTTCTAAAGTCTGTCCAGCCGTAGATCACCGGTAATGTAAATAAAAGCAATAGGTTGCAACGGTTCTATTTGGTTGCTGAACGTTTCACCACTTTTCTCTATAGTTACTCTGGATTTGCTGAAAGAAGTACACAAATATCATATAAGACTATGCAATGTTATCAAAATAACATAGTAAGACTTATTAATAAACGGAAATTGGTTGACTTTTAATCATTATTCGCTTATGGAGCAATGCACATGTGTTTTGCCTTTCATATATTGTAACGGACGATTTTCAGTTACCATGTGTTGAGTGTCGTGTACATATGTAATCAATGGCGAAGGCGTGTGATACCAAAGTAGTGAAATATAAGGGCCTCTCAAAAGTGGTGCGAATGGAATTATTCCTAATGTATATATGAAAAGTACCTTACTTTTGCATTAAACAATCTCAGCTTAACGGTAGAATTTACAAGTGTTTCTCACAACAGCACACAGCGTGCAGAACTTTTAAATTATCCAAGGTGCGACATCTTGTATAAACAGCTTTTCAACAAGTGACAACTGTATATCACACCTTGTTCGGGAAGAGCAAACAAAGGAAGGTTTGGAGGGAATGGTGCACATTATCGTTGACCGACTAATTATCATCAATCTCGGTGCGACAGTTCGAGTGCAAATGGCTATAGGTGATTTGTATCTTGAAGGAGTGGCACCACTTCCATTTTCAGATTAGCCATTCTGGGTAATTCACTGCATTATGAGGTGTATTAAAGAAATGTGCAATATTTGAGAATGCTAAAATACTCGGAAAAAAAAAAAACTGGAGTGATGCACATATGAAGTACATCAACAAACTTTCAAAACATGATGTCTGCAGTTTGTAATTTTACGGGAAAATTTTGCTTTTCATATTGAATAACGACCCGCCTGCCTATTTTATTGTGTTTTTATTTATTATATATGTTATAGAGGTAATCAGTATCGGTCAGCAGTGAAAGTATGTAGCCATTTCTTTTCCTACGTAGGTATGTGGTTTTACAATTGAACAGTAGACGAATACAACCTAGCACCACGTAGGTGAATACGTGCGTTCGCGGAAGAATACATTCAGGTTTGTTTACATCACCGGTGAAATAAGGCTGGATAGATAATACGTTCCATTTTAATATTTTAACGCCGTTACTGCATGAGATAATAGTCTTCACTATTAAAAGCTTAATTTAAAAATCTATGCATTTTCAGTAATCACTTACGTAAAATAATAATTTGAAGAGGGAACAAGGAAGAAAGAATGTGCACTTTTAGCACAGGGCGTATCTGCAAATGAAATATGTTAGAACATTCGTTTGCTAATTTAATTAATAATAATAAATACCACTAAAGCTCTTTATTCAGTAATAGTTGCAACTGAATGATATGTAAATAAGTATAAAATAAATTACATAATGGTCAATTTGACTTTCGCTTTTCACAAACAAATGTTCTTAACAAAACTTATGGTAGCTATGGTGGTTCTAGTGGAAGTAGATTGAGAGCCCACTACTCCAGTATAGCACCTTTACTTTCTCTAGCCCTATGTGCAATATACATAGTGGATAGAGAAAGCATTATATTCCACCCAAAAATTCTGTGACGAGTTTTCACCAGAAATACATGTTTTATGACCCTGAATCAAAAAAGAAATAGTTTTAGGAAAATTGTGTGTATGTGTGTGTGTGTGTATGATAGCATAACTCAAAAACAAAAATTCTGTTAAACATAAAACCTTAAGATTAATATCAGTATCTTTCAAGGATGCGACCCGTAGATTTTCAAGAAAATCCCCACACCTCCAGCAATAAGATCTTTTCTGCTAATATTTATTTCGATTAGCATGAAGTAGAAAGAAGGAAACCCTTATTAACAATAATATTTTTACTGAGGTATAGAGAAAGTTTTGTGAATGGAACACATCAGCTTTTTAGAAACATGTCTGTTTGTGGACAGCAGTAGGTTAAATACCAAGCTCATATTTTCCAAGGATGTGTCAGGAACATTTTCAACCCCAACTACCCTTTACATGGAACATTTTTTGAAAATTGTTATTTTCTCAAAAATAGCTCTAACGTATTTTATTAAAATACTGTACATTAAAGATATATACATTGCAAATAAAATGTATATGTTCAATTTTCTGAGAAGAAAATTGAATGACCTCTTCATTCCGGATGACATTTGCACAACTATTAAACCGTCAGATAGAGATAGAGAGAGAGAGAGAGAGAGAGAGAGAGAGACAAAAATTTAGATCCTCGTTAAAACACTCACTTTGTCATATACATTTTTTTTTTCATGGGGTAGACCATTTCCGAGATATTCCCTATTAATGGTTTCAGTTTTAAAATACTTGAGCTTTTCTCATACGGTAACTTCTTAACTCCTGATCATGCAAAGAGACAAATTTCTATCCCACAGCAACCAGCTTTAAAAACATTTGACTAACGCTTTAACCTAATGTATTCCCTAATTTCCCTTCTGCTTATAAGGAAGCAAGTAATAAGACTGATTTAGCTAATGTTTATTTCGATTTGCATGAAGTAGAATAAAATAATACGCTTTTTAAGAATAGTTTATTACAGAGATGCAGAGAAACTCATGTGAATGGAAGACACCAAATTTTTCATCTAGGTATCGTCCGCGAAGCAAGGAAGAAAGGAAGGTAGGAAGATAGATGAATGGGTGGGTATGTGGGTAGGCGGCAGGTACTTTGAGTTAGAAAAATAGATGTATAACTCTGTCCGCATTTGAGTTTCAGAAGCCGGAGCTTCACTAAAGATCCGCTGGGGTGTCGAGCTTCGGACTTGCACATGTGACGCTTGGGATACTTGTTCTTAGGCTATCTCGGGTGTATGAAGTTGATAAGGAGTGCTAGGAACATCCGCCGCTGAATCCTTGCACTTGACAGTTAGGAGTTAAGTTGGTACATCAGCTGAAAACAGATGAAAAGCGTTACCTGTTTGACTTTCTGAACCAATCACAAAACAGCATTCCGGTCAGTCAGACAACGGAAACTCATCTAGATGCCGCACTGTTGCAATATCTGGCTATTACTAACCACGTGCTCAGTTTGTAAACTCCTAACACGTGCGTTAAGCTGTCCTGCGCCAGCTACGTATTATTGTTATTTATATTTGTTGTTATTGTTGGTGTTTGTACGTGAGGGACATAACAAGACTTTCACAATTGTAGAGGTGGATAGAAGTTTGCAGGAAGATGTGGCGAGGATGGACGCGGCTTTATGGAGGAAAAAAGTGAATCATGTGCACAAAATAATATGAAAAGCGCAAGAATTAGACGGAATTATCAGTGAGTCAGAACCACTAGTGATATGACGTTGATGATGACAATGACGATGATACTTCCGAGAATGATGACGACGGAGACTTGGATGGAATTTGCTCACTAACATTCTAAACCGGTGAAAATCACTTTGGTATACATTTCTCTCATTGTAACAAGCTATTTAGCATTTATTTATTCTATATTGTCGTAAATATGTAATGTATGCTACATACGTTATAGTATCACTGTTATTTTCAATTAACAGCAATAATAACGAATTAGTTTCATTATTCATCGGCATTCATTTATTATGTACACTGTTTATATTCGTTTGTACATACGATAGGGACATTTGTAATCAGCTGTTGTTGTTTACTATTACTCTGGCACTAGTTTCTCTGGCATAGCCAAACGTGAAAACACCCGAACTGTCAAGTGCAAGGATTCAGCGGCGGGTGTTTAGTTACGCTATATCAGGTCTGGCTGCCAAAGCGCAGGAGGTGTGAACTTACTTTCCCTTTCGTCCCCATTACTCTCTTTCAACAGTCAGTAAAGACAAAGAAACCGGTTCATTAAGTGCAGTAGTAACTTACATGTGCAATATGGGCAAACGGCGAATGCTTAATCCGGACTGGGAATATTAAGTATTTTTTTATTTGTTCTTCAAGAACAACCGCCACTGTTGCTTCTCTGCGAAAATGAACGGGTGGTTGTTGGAGTAGAGCATTTCACACTGTGGGAAAGCTCCCTTACCTGCCCTGCTCTATATGGAGTTTTGTTTTCAGTCAAATTAAGCAGACAAGATGCTTTACTCATTCGTTAAATCAGAAAAGATTTATGCGTGTCTTTAGTTCTTCCTTACTCGGAGAATTTAAAAAAAACAATATTAAAGGCCATGAAAAGTTTTTTTCTAGTCAAGAACTGAACTGAACCGAACCCAGAATCTTAATTTCATAGTTCAGTTTTCCAACTGTTACAATAAACAGTTAACCACACTAAATACATGCGTAAGCTTTCACGGCCGGTGTCCATGGTTTTAAAATTTAAAATTTTCGGGCTGTTTTGCCGTGGTCTGTAGGTTAAAATATGTTCAGTTAAAATATTTCTACCTAACGTTTCGTCCCTGTCTGTGGGGGACATCTTCAGAGGCACTGCACTCACGTCGCTAACTCGGAAAGAATTACATCAGTGCGGGTTACAGCCAGTATATATACTCGGGCACTGGTGGGCGGGGTCAAGTGGACAGGTTCTGGTTTGTTTATTTGGCCTGGAGGTTGCGGAGCTGGGAAAGTATAGGGAACCAGGTGGAGTTTAATTTAAGTCCTTCGTCTTTGTTGAAGTTGTTTGTGTTTTTATAAATCTCAATGGCCTCTCTGTATAAACGGGGAAAATAACTTTTAGTCGTAGCTATAACCTCTACCTTATCATATTGCATACGGTGGTCATCCAAAGATAAAACATGTTGTGCCACGGGTGATTTTTCTGTTTGTCCGAGGCGGCAGTTTCTTTTATGTTCTGTAATGCGTGTGTTAATGCTACGCTTTGTAGTGCCGATGTAAACTTGGCCACATGTGCACGGGATTTTGTAAACACCAGATTTTGAAAGTGGATCGAGTCGGTCTTTAGCTGATTTGAGGTACTGTTTTATTTTAGTTGTCGGCATGTATATAGGTTTCACGTGTTGTTTCTCTAAAATCTTGCCGATACGATCAGTTATGTTTTTTATATATGGCAAGAATACTTTATTTTTATATGTCGGTGCCTCCCTAGGTCTGGTGTTGATCTTTCTGGGGCGTATTGCTCGATCGATATCCTTTTTAGTGTACCCATTATACAGTAGCGTCTTTTGTAGATATTTTAATTCTTGTGGTAAATGTTCCGGATCACAGATTCCTTTAGCTCGTTCCACTAGTGTTTTGATTACGCTTCTTTTCTGTTTGGGATGGTGGTTGGATTGTTTACTAAGATATCGGTCCGTATGGGTTGGTTTTCTGTACACTGCACACGTGAATCTTCCGTCCTTTTTCCTAGTTATCAATATATCGAGAAAAGCAATCTGACCGTCGGACTCTAGTTCTTTTGTAAATTGGATGTTTGCGTGTTGACTGTTCAGGTGATCTAGGAATTTTTGGAGTTCAGCTTCTCCGTGAGGCCATATAGCGAAGATGTCGTCAATGTAACGAAGCCAAACGGACGGTTTTTTAGTCGCAGTTGCCAGTGCATGTTTTTCAAATCGTTCCATATACAAATTAGCTACCACAGGTCCAAGAGGATTGCCAAGAGCTAATTTGTATATGGAACGATTTGAAAAACATGCACTGGCAACTGCGACTAAAAAACCGTCCGTTTGGCTTCGTTACATTGACGACATCTTCGCTATATGGCCTCACGGAGAAGCTGAACTCCAAAAATTCCTAGATCACCTGAACAGTCAACACGCAAACATCCAATTTACAAAAGAACTAGAGTCCGACGGTCAGATTGCTTTTCTCGATATATTGATAACTAGGAAAAAGGACGGAAGATTCACGTGTGCAGTGTACAGAAAACCAACCCATACGGACCGATATCTTAGTAAACAATCCAACCACCATCCCAAACAGAAAAGAAGCGTAATCAAAACACTAGTGGAACGAGCTAAAGGAATCTGTGATCCGGAACATTTACCACAAGAATTAAAATATCTACAAAAGACGCTACTGTATAATGGGTACACTAAAAAGGATATCGATCGAGCAATACGCCCCAGAAAGATCAACACCAGACCTAGGGAGGCACCGACATATAAAAATAAAGTATTCTTGCCATATATAAAAAACATAACTGATCGTATCGGCAAGATTTTAGAGAAACAACACGTGAAACCTATATACATGCCGACAACTAAAATAAAACAGTACCTCAAATCAGCTAAAGACCGACTCGATCCACTTTCAAAATCTGGTGTTTACAAAATCCCGTGCACATGTGGCCAAGTTTACATCGGCACTACAAAGCGTAGCATTAACACACGCATTACAGAACATAAAAGAAACTGCCGCCTCGGACAAACAGAAAAATCACCCGTGGCACAACATGTTTTATCTTTGGATGACCACCGTATGCAATATGATAAGGTAGAGGTTATAGCTACGACTAAAAGTTATTTTCCCCGTTTATACAGAGAGGCCATTGAGATTTATAAAAACACAAACAACTTCAACAAAGACGAAGGACTTAAATTAAACTCCACCTGGTTCCCTATACTTTCCCAGCTCCGCAACCTCCAGGCCAAATAAACAAACCAGAACCTGTCCACTTGACCCCGCCCACCAGTGCCCGAGTATATATACTGGCTGTAACCCGCACTGATGTAATTCTTTCCGAGTTAGCGACGTGAGTGCAGTGCCTCTGAAGATGTCCTCCACAGACAGGGACGAAACGTTAGGTAGAAATATTTTAACTGACATATTTTAACCTACAGACCACGGCAAAACAGCCCGAAAATTTTAAATTTTAAAACCAGTTAACCACACTGTTCTAAACGCTTATGGTTTGTTTTAACTAGCAGAGTGAAGTTTGAGGAGCTTGACATCACGTGACATTGTCTTCACTTGGTAATGGCATCAAGACTGATGGTCTCTCCATTAAAAAATATAAAACTACGTCAGCGAGAATATTTTGCCATATTATTAATATTGTATTGTTGATGATATTATTATTTATTATTATTTTTATGTATTACTATTCCAAACACATTGCTATTGTATTACGCATTTTGTGGAGTTGTGTTAAAAGGAACATGTTTAAGTTCTATAAATGTGTATAGCTCTATTTTTGTACTACTAGTGCCATCAATCTTTCAGTTTTTTAAATTTATGTGTAAGCCAGCTGAGTGAAAAAGAACGTTAAACGATACAAATTGAAACAATTTAATTTTATTTAATTCATAATGGTAATAATAAATAAACAAGAAATGTTTATTATTACGGAAAACTTTTGACCTTAACGCCATGATTTGAATAACAAATCTTTAGATTTCCATGGTTACGCTTTGCAAATGAGCTCTCGAGGTGAGTGCATATTAGCGGTTGGGCACAGAGATAATTATCTAGGTATGTGAAGAAAGGTACAGGAATTAAGAATGACAAGTGACCACATTCAAAATGAGGAAATTAGGCTTCACTTAAGGATTTGTTCTGCATTCCGCTTAACAAAGTTGACGATAGTTGACTCATTGTTCAAGAATACTCACCAGGAAATGAGAAATTAAAATTTTCTACGACTACTTTGTGGAACAGCGCCTGGATAATCCTTCACTACCGAAAGAAATATGAACTGTCACAGAAAAGTAACAGAGTCATCAATGCTGTCAAAGAATGGAACCACCGGTTAAACAAAGGCATGCAAAAACCACACACTAACATACTCGTGCTAGTTAAGGCCTTGGAGGAATTTTTTTAATGTTTAACTATTGATAATAACTTGAAAGATGTTGAGGAAACCAGAGATCCAAGAAAATGTCTAAAAAATCTTGCCTCTGTGCATAATATGCTGTTTTATACGCAAGAGTTTAAATAATGAAGAAACATGACAAATTCTTGCTGAATGAGCTTGTAAATAAATGAAAGTGTAATTATTGACAAAGAAAAAGCAAAACCCATTGACAAGTTCTAACACAACGAAAATAACATTATATAATAATAACAACAGAAATATAAGTTTTTGGGGTATGATAAGAGATCACCTCCATGCGGTGTGTCCCGGAAACTGTATGCTTTAAATACGCATAGCTGGCTAAGAATCTTTTAGAAACATTTTCAACAAAATAATAAACAATTAACACTTATGTGCTTCCCTTAATACCTGGCCACGCCCGCTAAAGTGCGTCGCTTTGGTGCTTTTTAAAGAATAGTTCATTGAAGAATTAATAGTGAAAATCATGGGAATATAAGAAATTAAAGTTTTTAGTTCCACAAATTCAACAGCATGCGTAAATTCTTCCCGCATGGACATTGCATACTCGAAGTAATGGTCCATCACGCGGGTAACATAATGGCGTGGTGATGTAATCCTCTAATCTCATAGATCGGGATATTTCGCCTGATAGCGTTTATCTTCCATCATAAAAGGTAAGTACTCTGAAACTGGCACCTTTCAGAGCTAAAAAATCCCATAAACGTTTATACTAGAATGTTAAAACCCAGGCCAGCTATACAGCGCTGGAAAGTTAGAGGCGATTGAATCCATTACATTTCAAGCTGTATTTCTCGCTAGAAGCGTGTGGCCACGTAAATGTCAATAAATACATTCGCGGTGCCTGGATACATTCGTATTTTATCAGACACTTAAAGAGCGCTTGAGGCTCTTAGAGTTTACACTATTGAGACAAAGCATGTTGAC
Source organism: Hymenopus coronatus (assembly GCA_030762935.1). Classification (NCBI taxonomy): domain Eukaryota; kingdom Metazoa; phylum Arthropoda; class Insecta; order Mantodea; family Hymenopodidae; genus Hymenopus; species Hymenopus coronatus. The sequence continues at coordinate 51,365,419 of CM060882.1, forward strand.
GGCTGTCTACAGAAATCAAATCAACTGGCGAACTCGATGAGGTTGCCTTTATATAGATACCGTGACACAAAGGAATTGAGCACAATGAAATTGTGGATTGCAAGCCAAGGAAAGCCATGCATTGTGGAGGACCAGTTGGATGTATCAAAGTTAAGATAAAAGCTGGAAACAGGAAAATTACTAGCTATTGAGAATACATTCCAAAACTAATCATGCAGGTTGGCGCGTGATGTATCTATCAATTTCGGTTGAGAAATAGAGCTACTAAATAAAAGCCAAACTGCTTTATTTGTGAAAAAGTGTAAACAATATACATTTGCATTTATGATTAACACTTGTTGAGTATGACGTCTGCTCAGTGGCCCCCATCAGCATTTGTGCTTTCTTGAAGTTCGTGGCGCAGGGGATCGTGGGTTCGAGTCCATCCTTGGACATGAGTGTTTGTGAATGTGTACATGCATGTGTATTTGTTAAAAAACAGAATAGGTAAAACAAAGAAAACTTAAGAAAAAAGGAAAAAAAGAGGAATAAGTAAAAGGAATACAGCGCCAGAGTCCCGAACAGACCCCGACACTGTTTAAAAAAAGAAAAAGGACTGTGCAGAAATGCCTCCGTGGCACGTTGCGCCATCTCCCGTGAATGGCATTGATTTCCTGGCCAATGGTATCTTTCAATTCCTAATAGTGTGCAAGCGTTGCGAGAATACTTTTTCTTTCAATTCCCCAATTGAAATTATTCCGGAATTGTTAAATTTGGAGACTGGGGCGGCCGAGTTAAATCCTTAAAGCGGGAAATGAGTCAATTGGGGAACACTCGTTGGAAAAAAGCCATGTTTTGTAGTGCAGTCCTTGTGTGTATGAGCTAACAATCCAATTGCGAACATTGTAGCCGTAAAATCGTATCTTATTCATGCGCATGCGTGATACATACGAACATTATGCGCCAGCCTCTACAAAATAGTTCACTGAACTTTGTGCGAAAATATATGAACATCTGATGTGTTCATTAACATTATTTTCTCTATCTAGTCTGTGCCAAACTAGTTTTACAAAAGCTAATATTTTTATCTACCTTATTATAAAATGCAATTTCTGCTAATGTTAAACTTTATTACTCTGTTCCTTTTAGTAGAAGGGAAACAGGGTCAGATTTTTTACGAGTAAAAGTTGTTGCTCTATGATTGATACTGAATTTGAAAACAAACAAACAAAAACAGAAATATCCAAATCCCGTTTGAAAAACATATAACTATTTTAAAATTGAAACAACAATAAATAATATCTCTACCAAAACTTGTAAAGCTTTTTGTGTAGTAAGTTTTTGTCAATCTCTTACGGTTTACCAATTATGCAAATATCATTCTGAATGATGAGGACTGCAGAAGCTATTCCCAGAAAATTCAAGGTGTAAGCTTTTATGTGACATATATATTAAGTATACGGTATTTTATTTACCTAAATTTCTTTAGATATTTTATGAGAAAATCAACATTTCTGAAACTTTTTCCATTTAAAGGAGTAGTTTCGGGTGGAACATGTTTCTTGAAAATCTTCGTATGGCATCCTTGGAAAATACTTGAATATCAAGTTTGTTATTTAACTGAATATTTTTCAGTTAGTGTGTTTTCGGACACACACACACACCACACACACAGACACACACACACACACAGGCAGAGCAAGTAGCTATCCTGAAAGATCTCCATGTAAAATTAAGTAATTCTACAAATGAGAACAAAACTGCTGCATGTTATACTGACAGCAAGACTACACTATTCCTACTCTGAAACAACTATAAATGGAACACCATAAGGTCAGAAATATTAAATACAATCAGATTGCTATAAAAAGAGAAATACTCTTAGTTATAAGATTTTAATTGGATCAAAGCTCATATAGGTATAGTTGGGAATTGAGCTGGCAGCACGTTTAGTAAAATTAGCTGCAGAAGAGGAACAACAGCCCATGTACGACAAGATACCGAAATCCAGCATTGTGTCACAAATAACGACCAAAAACTTCAGCAATGGCAAGAAAGACAGAATAATTCAACGAAAGAAGCAGTAGGTAAAATTTTCTTCCCATGAATACGAGATCCTATGAAATTAAAATTGCTCATAACTTCAGAATTCACCCCATTACTCACAGTCCACGGAAAAGCAAAATCACATATTCATAGATCTCATATAGTGGAGGATCCTAAAATTTCCTGTAATAGAAGTCAACAACAGTCAAGCATTTGATCTAGTTTTCTAGATTTATACAATCTATGAAGTTGTAAATATTATCGTCAAATAATCCCATTAAGTTAGGAAATGAAACATTTATGTAACGTATATAAACATATACGAGTAGTTATATAAATGAAGTCAGTTCAAAGTATGTATAAATGTGATGTATTCCCTTTAAATCTTGTAAATTATTGTACAATCGCTATAATGAGATTTTAAAGTATGTAACATTGCCACTGTAATGTGGCATGTTGATATAAATTAATTAAAACACATACATGGAGGATCTTTTTTCTATAACTTATATTTTTAGATACAAGGTACTTTAAAACGTTCCAGTGAAACCTCGGTATCAAGTTTGTGGGTGGAATGCAGAACCTTCTCTACCTACGTATTATAAACGAAATGGAGAAACTAAAGCTATCCTCACTCTCAGCAAACAGATGCTAAAGACTTAAGTGCCTCTTAATTGGATATGTTATATAGGTACCTTGATATAGGTGATTTTTACAAAATGGGCAATATTGATTTAAATATATGCAGATTACGTTAAGAAGAAAAAGAGATGAAAAGTCCGACCGAGAATATGGCACTTGGAATTTGCTTTCCTAGCTCCAGAATAGATGACTTTGTCATCCAAGAAAATTATAGGCTACATTAGAAGCAAAAATAAAAATTAGACCATAGAGTATTCACAATATATCGGTTTAAATATCTACCACAGTGTCGAGAAGTTGTAGAGGACTTGCACATTAGTTAATCTAATGGGGTCGTAGGCAGTCACGGCCGCTATTATTAATAAAATATAACATGTTTCCGAGTTTCTAGGTCGTGGTCAAGCAATACAATTAATAATTCTTGACGATTTTTGCTTTGCTGTTGAGGACATTCTTAGTGAAGAGTCACGGAAACCGTTTACCGGTTTCACAGTGGACAATTGAAGTGTGAGACTTAAACACGTTTAAATCAAAAATTAAATTATGTTATACACTTCAATATATTTATATTATGATATACTTTTATTCAAAACATATGAATCTGATCTTTAATATTCTATTTATAATATAAATATAACTATAACGAATAAACTATAACTAAATATATAAATACGAGATGGAAATTCATGACCATAAATCAAAAGTAATGGACTTTTGTGAGAAAAAAAAAAGTGCTAAAATTTGTATTGTATCTAGCCGGTTTCCTTACCTTAGCTGTCGGTGTAGCTTGTAGTCTCGGAGTTGATTGCGCTGCTGTACGTCTCGGAAACTCTCGTCCTGGAACTACGGTGTGGTAATTATGCTGAAATATGTTTTATAATTTTAAATTTGCCGTTGGATCTGTAACGTTTACAGTTGGCGAAACTGGAATTTCTGTTTAGCGCCGAACTAATTGTTGAGACAGCTTTAAGCTTCTTCTCTGCGATGAAGTTGTTTGTATTTCATATTATAACCCGGTTTCATTGCACATCAAGTGATTGCTAGCTATAGTCGGTGAGTAAAAGAATCTCAATCCCCTTGCTTGGTTAGTAGGATCTTTTAGGAGAGAATTAATTTAAAAGTAATTTGGTGTTTAAAACTTTTATTTGTATAGATTGTTGTAACAACGCGGTGTACCAAGGCTCGCGAATTGAACTGGTTTCTCTTACAGAAAACTGTGCCCAATATCTGTTTTATTGTATGTATTTACATAAATTATTGATGATAGTTAATACAATACATTATTTTATACACAATTACTATAATATTGATCTCGATTTCTGAGACGAACTCTTAGCTATTTTATACATAATATTGAGTTATATTTATTACATAACCTTGGCTAAGCTACTTTCGTTGAACACGCCATTTTAAGCAGTTTTCGTGCGTATCGTGAAGCGATGTCGTCACGTTGCAATTTCTTCACATACATTTCTTTGACTTTTAAGTGCCAAACAGTATTATTTTATTAATTTTTTAAAACTGTTTTAGGGCAGTATAGTTTTATTTTTAGCTGCCTAGATTGCTTCAATGTTAAATTCTGCGTCAATTGAAAATCAAATTCAGGAAAAAATAAATACAATTATTGACCTTGATTACAATCATTAAACCTAATCACCATTGGCATAATAAATAAAATCGTAAAGTCTTCTCAAACGCAGAGACAATCGAGCATAGGTGTTTTTTTGTTTTTGTTGTTGTTTTTGGTAAGAGCTACCCTCTACTATGGTAGTGAGATATAGATCTCGGAAGGATAGATAAACGCCGAATAATATCTGTAGTAGTGAAGTATATCAGGTGCCAAACTGCACCGTAATTGATGAGTTAAAACAATTGCAAAACCCAACGAGACTCTTTCAGTCACCCGGCAGTGTGGTACTGGCGAGAGTGACCTTCGCTTTACACGTCTTCCTATCAGCTGAGAATCTGAATCAGGAGGTTGCGCTCATTGTGAGGGGTAAAACGCTCTCGCTACTTCTCCACTGGAGGTTTTAATCTGTCACAGCCCCGTTGAGTTCTGCAACTCGTTTATCACACCAAGGGGTATCTGCACGCGCTAAATACGGGACAGTTGGGCAGCTGGTGTGATATTCACAGCAGGTGAACCGTCACGAAGTTCTAAAAGTACTCAAGGTGCAACTTTATTCGGAGTTCGTGTATCGGTACCAAAAGAAGTGGCAAGAATATGATCAGATATACCTGGAAATAGGATATATCCCATACAGTTTTTCCGATGGCAGCAAGAGCGAATATGGATTAGGTTCTGGAGTGGCTGTATTTAATAATCACAGTCTACTTAAACAACTATGTTTTAAAATATGTAATAACTGCACAAACATCCAGACAATGTTGGAACAGTTGTAAATGAGATGGTGAACGGTTTTGTTTAAAATGCTGTATATAATACATCACAAATAAAATGTATATCTTGAATGTTCTGGGGATATCTTCTGAAAATTTGTTCATTCTGAATTAATTTTGCTGAGTTTTGCATTACTAGTAAACCGTGAGAAAAAGAAAAAAAATTTACTCCACAAAACACACACTTTATATCATTGCACTTTTGTGGTAGAGTTGATCGTTTCCAAGATATTCGTTAATACTTTCAATTTTAAATTACGTAGCTCTTCCCAAACGGGGTTACCTTTCATCGTTCTTTTGTTTACTGCTGCTCTTGTAAAGTGAACAGAATTTTAATTGTTCCATACGACCACCTTTTAAAATATTTGACTATCGCTTTAGTCCAGTCTATTATCATATTCCCCTTCTGCTTATATAGGCAATTAAGTGTTAAAACCAATTTTGCTAATGTTTATCTAGATTAGCATGATGTAAGAATAGTTTGTTTGGAGAGCCGGTTGAGAATGGAACACATTAGATTATTAGGTTCTCGAGCACGTAGTGCATGGAGAAGGTATTATATTCCACCCAAAACTTCAATATTGATCCCAAATATATATTTTGAGGACTCTGGATAAACGAAGCATTTTTTTAGAAAAAGGGCGTGTAAAATATTTACATGTCAAATAAAACGTATATTTTGCATTTTCTGGGGATAAGCTCTGAAGTCCTCTTCATTCCAGATGGCTTTTGCATAGTTAATTAACAGTATGAGATACACAAAATCTTACTACGTAAAAAAATAATCTCATTAAAGATTTCATTCAACTCACAACTTATGTCGCATATATTTTTGTGCAGTTAATAATTTCCGAGATATTCTTTGTTATTGGTTTCGCTTTTAAAATACTTAAAACTTTACTCAAAAGGGAATTCGCCATACGTTTGCCATTTGCCACTTTATTTCTCCTAGCCATCTAAAGAAACCAGAGTTATGTCACATAGCAACTAGCCGTTAAAAGATTTAACTATTGCTTGGTTAGTGGATTCCTTATTTGCTTTCTATTTATAAGGAACTATGTCATAAAACTATTTCTACTAATGTTTAAATATATGCGTAAGCTTTCACGGCCGGTGTCCATGGTTTTAAAATTTAAAATTTTCGGACTGTTTTGCCGTGGTCTGTAGGTTAAAATGTTTTCAGTTAAAATATTTCTACCTAACGTTTCGTCCCTGTCTGTGGGGGACATCTTCAGAGACACTGCACTCACGTCGCTAACTCTACTAATGTTTATCTTAACATGAGTTATATAGAACGGTGTGCTGTTATTAGAGTAAATCGTTACATAATTATGTTCTCTGCTAATTATTAGTTTCGTAATCGGCCTACCCTCCACGTATTTGTAGGACTGAAACCCTAGGACTAACAAGCCAATGCCCAGGGGTCAGCAGCCTGTCGGGGCTAATTATTAGTTCTCTACTGAAATGCTCTAATTTTCTAATTTACTAGCTCAGGTACGCACCGCGAGCGCTCGGGAGCATCGTGCATTTCCGGCTTCTGCAATGCCTCTCTCTTTCTCTCTCTCTCTCTCTCTCTCTCTCTCTAACGGGAGAGTAGAAGTCCTTTTCGCCAGTGTTAAATCTGCGAAGTTTATAACTTATTGCTTCAACATATTTATATCAAAGTCAATTTATATAAGATACAGATGATGCTTTATAATTTGAAGAATCTATGTTTAACCAATAAGTATGTTAATTAAAAAATATATTTGATTATTTTCTTAACTCTACCACCTTTAGATTATAATTATTAGCAGCTATTCTATTCTAAAACTAACCCATTATCTGCTAAGAAAGGCAGCTTGACAACGGCACGTAGAGGTTCTATTTTTCATTCTAAAGTTTATTTTAGTTATCCTCATTATTTCGCGACGAACCAGTTTTATATCGCGCTGATATGCTTGCGTGTCTCCGCTCTTTCTCATATGCGTGTGTTGTATGAAGTTGCTTTTAAATACATGTGATTTTGCATATTTGCGAGTTTTCATACCCACAGGCTTCCTTTTCTTACCCGAAGCAATGAAGTAATTAAAGTAACGTGAAGAGTCCAAAAACTATTTTCGGTTTATGTAAGGCGCCCTTCTTAAATATTCGGAAATATTCAATTTTCTTATCTTTCATGGTTACAGCCTGTTTTGTAAGGTTGAAGCTATTTCTTAATCTACGTAAATCTGGAGGGTTTATTAATACTTGGTTTATTGGGCAATTTTAATGGGTTTAAAGATATATTGACAGCAATAGACAAGTTAAAAGAAGTGTCAGAAATAATAAGAGAAAATAGATGGATGAATATGTATTAAAGGCAGAGGAAGCAGCAAAAAGCTGATTCCAAGGAACTGTATAAAATTACAAAAATTCTGGCTAGAAATAATGTTATTAAAAATAAACCAATAAGAGACAACAGAGGAAAACTACTAACGAGTTTAAATGAACAACTATAAAGATGTAAGGAGTATTTCCTTGAAATCCTCAGGGGACTGGGGAAGAAATGGAGGAGGAAAGGGAATTTGAGATTAACCCAAAACTGGTATTAGAACTCGTGCTCCAATATGCGATGAAATAATAGCTGCGCTTAAAAATACTAGCAGTAGCAAATCTCCAGGGATAGATAATAATCCACTTGAAATTCTAAAAACAGATGTTAAAACTACAGCAGAAATATTGCAACCACTAATGGAGAAGATTTGGAATGAGGGAAAAGGAGTTCCCAAGAAAGGTGACCTGGTAATATGTAAAACCTGGAGAGGCATTACATTGCTCTCAATACCTAGTAATATTTTATCAAGAATTATATTGAATAGAATTAAAACAAAATTAAGGAAAAAACAAGCGGGTTTTAGATAGCACTGTGGCTGCACATATTTAATAAATACACAATTGCCATTGGAGCAATTTGCAGAATAACAAAATACACTTTATTTAACGTTTGTGGATTTTGAAAGAGCATTGGACTTTGTCAGTAGATATGCTATTTGGCAAATTCTGCGGGAGCATGGCATTCCGCCAAAGATTATTAACATTATTAAGGATGTGTATCAAGTCTCCAGGGTACAGATAACCCACGAAGGTAATCTTTCAGAACCTATACAGACTAAATCTGGAGTAAGACAAGGATGTATTCTTTCCCCAAGAATGTTCTTAATGTTGTTGGATAGAACTATGAGAAAGGTTATAGGGAAAAGCTAAAGAGGAATTCATGGGGGGATTGAAAATTTTCTTCAACATATTGACTTTGCAATTGATATATGCTTGCTAGCTCAAATATTTAGGGATATTGAGACTAAGATCAAGAGGTTACAAGAAGAAGCAGTGGATGTTCCTTTTGTCTAAGACAAACCAGATGAGGATGAACTGTGATTATCAAAATAAATTAGAAGTAAATGCTGTGGAAATTGATGAAGTGGATACTTTTATATACTGGGAAAGTATGACTACAAAAACAGGAGGAGTGGAAGAAGATATAAAAATCTACTGTGTACCATTCACATGACTTTTTCTACATCTCTGCAACAAATTATTGTTAAAAAGCTTACACTTCCATTTACTTCATACCAATCAGAAAAATTATCAGAAATAGTGTGATTACTTGCTTCCTTGTAAGTAGAACCGAAATAAGGGCGTAGCATAGGTTAAAGTGATAGTCCAAAGCTGGTTGCTATGTGACTGACGTTCCTGTGTTTGTATGGATAGCAGCTGACAAATTCCTGTATAAGAAAAGTATTAAGTTTTTCAAAGCAGATATCAAAATAAGGAATTTCTCAAAAACGAACTCGATGAAAAAAATGTATATAACATATATTGTGTGTTTTAAGGTGCTCTACATTTTTCGTGTAGTAAGTTATTGTTCATCTCTTACTGTACAGCAGTTATACAAAATTCCGTAAAATTCATCCAGAATAAAGTACTTTTCAGAGGCTATTCCCAGAAAATGCAATATATACATTTTATTTGTCAGGTAAATAGCTTTGATATACGATATTTTAATCAAAATCTTTAGAGCCATTTTTTATAAAATCAAAATTTTCGAAAAAAGTTCCATGTAAAGGGTAGTTGGGGGTAAGGACATTTTTCTCAAAATCTTCGCGTCGCATACCTGGAAGATACTAAACTTAAATACCAAGTTTGGTATTTTACCGACTTTTCGTTTTTGAGTTATCGTGTTCACAGACACACATAGGGACATTTTTCTGAAAGTAAAACATATTTTCGGTGAAATCTCGGTATCGACTTTTTTGGTGGAGTGCAGTACCTCCTCTATTCACTATATACATGGTACGTGTAGAGAAAGTAAAAAGGTGGTTTCGACTAACAAATGGAGTATTTGTTGTACTCCATATGGAAAAATAACAACATCTCTTTGAAGACAAAACAATGTGAAGTCAGTCCTTCTCTATGGTTGTGAAACATGGCAAGTCACAGATGTCTAAGGCAATAAGGTCTTAAATATAAGATGACCGGAAATAATATCAAAAGAAGAATTGTCGTGAAAAAAGCAACTAATCTCCAATATATTGTCAAATAAAGCAAAGAAAGTCGAAATGGATGGGCTACATGTTGAGAAAATGAGACGGAGCCGTTGAGAAGACTGCACGGGCTGGAATCCCCAAGGAGCAAGAAAGAGAGGACAAACTAAGAAAACATGGAAGCGATCAGTAGAGAAGGAAGCAGAGGAAAGAGGAAAAAGCTAAAGAGCAATAAAATGGTCGGCTGGAAACAGAGTGTGCTGGAGGAACTGTACTTCCTATGCTCCCCATGGGAAAGACAGGAAATACGTAAAGTACAGATTAAGTGATTGTTATACCTAGCAACAGAGAACTTTGAAGCTTAAGATCAGTGCACTACGGTTGTTTAACTGAAAAAATCTGAGTTAATAATCATTTTTATCAAATCGTTTTTGTCTATTTCATTAAGTAACATGTAAAATAAAATACTTAGTACCTTATATTGACTTTGTATGCTTTTAAAATAATGATGCAGAAGGTCACGGCGGAAGTCCCTAACAATCTTGATTGAGAATATCCCTCCACTTACTGCCATCTTTGTAAACAACATTCCTTACTAACACCTCCCGAGGAATACATATCACTAATTGTAAATAGTGACTAGTAGCAACCATAGTAATTGTAAATGTTGAGTAACACGCTTATGTTATTGCCAACGTCATCTTTACTTTCTCTACACGTACTAAGTACATAGTGTATATAGAAGGTATTGTATGCATCCAAAAAATCGATACCGAAATTTCACCGGAAAAATGTGTATTAGGGTCTCCTGTAACCCCCCCTAAAAACAAGCTTTTAGAAAAAAGGTCCTTGTGTGTGTGGGTGGGTGTGTGAATGTATCCATGAATACATAACTCAAAAACGAAAATTCGGTAAAATACCAAACGATAAAATACGATATATTAAAAATATATTAAAGATATTTATATGCCAAATAAAGTGAATATCTTGAAATTTCTGGGAATAGCCTCTAACAAGCTATTTATTCTGGATGAATTTTGCTGATTTTTGCATTACTAATAAACGTAAGAGAGACAAAAACTTACCATATAAATAATGTAATCTCGTTAAAACACACGACTTATCTCATGTGCACTTTTTTCGTGGAACTGACCATTTCTGAGAACCTATTTCCAGTTATTTGTTTCAGATTTAAAATAATTAAACTTTTCTCACTGTTTTATCTTGGCCATGGATAGAAATGGATTTCAACGCATGCCAACCAGCCTTTAAAAGATTTGGCTATCACTTTAGTATATTCAGTTATTTCACTTCTATTTACAAGGAAGCGATTAATCAGACAATTTCTGCTAATGTTAATCTCTATTATCATATAGTTATAGAAGAATATGCTTTTAAACAATAACGTGTTACAGTAATGTAGAGAAAGTCATGTGAATGGAACGCATCAGATTTTTTAACATATAACCACAGTTGCTCGTTCGGTTATGTACCGACGTTATGCAAGCGGTTAAATGTACTGCCTTCTGATTGGATATGAAATTAGTGGCATCAGCATAAAGTTTAACTCAACTTTCTTATCAGGGTGCGAACACTTTCTAGTTACTATATATAAATACATTTATTATACTACATGTACCACCCTTTTATGAGCAGTTAATTATTTATATTGCGAATTTAACAATTTATCTAGTATACGGGAATCCCTAAGAGTTCAAGGAGATACCTATCAGTCCCACTACTTCCATATATTATACCCTTGTGTGCAGTGCGCGCTCCTTCGTTGAACTGTGAGTACAAATTAAAAGTATCGACCCACCATCATTGAATGTGCTGAAAACTCGTATGCAGCCAAATTCATGAAATTATAGTAGATACTTTAGTGTAGCCGTGCCCTGTGTGTTGCGACAAACTAGTTTTATGACTACATCTCTAATATTTCAGTTCCATTTAGTTATTTGAATGATTCTATTGCCGGGTTTTATTTTTATATTTTTGATTGGCTGATAAAGCTACACCGCCCCTTGGCTCTTGAAGCTATCTTCAAGCAAACGAACACCTAACTTCTTTTTCTTTCTTTACCGTACCATATATAGGGCATACCTCTTCAGGACATACAAGCCTGCGCTTGGGGTCAGACGTCTGTTGGGCAGAGGCTCTGGATCAGACAGAATCGGTCTGACGTTTGCTATAAAAGTGAAGAACTGGATGATATGATATGACGGTGAAATGGATGACAAGAAATAACATTGTTGCCCCATTTTACCCAAAGGCACTTAGGAGGATCCAAACGAATACTCGCACCGAGTTAAGCTAATAGGAACGAATCCGGACTCCAACCCCCAGCTGTCTTTTTCCCACACTTTCAAGTGTCTGCTCTCACTCGACTATCAGAAGCTTCGAAAAACCTGACCAGATGGCAGAGAGGGACTGACGTGACAGCCAAAGGCATTAGTTAAGAAGAGGTATTAATCGTACCGGAGCGGAACAAAAATTCGTAACCAAGTAGCTCCGGTATATTGTGCAGCAATTAGTAAAATAAATTGCAGAGCAAACCGGAGAATTGCATGAAATCCCGCCCAGAGGACGCTTCTTCCACCACAAATCCTTCATACGGTCATCTGGGACAAAGGGAATCTTAAAAATCTGTAATCCTAGGCTTAGCATTACAAGATCCATGGCATAATTTTGTTAGTTTGGAACTTCGTTGTACAAAGCCCTTCATGCTGACTGAACCCACGTTTCAATTTCAGAAAAAATAATTTCCAACAGAGATTTCTCTTCTATTTTACTTACACGACCAACCTGTTACCAATCACCGTGAGTGGTAAATGTTTTGCTCTTAGTTTGGGGAACACACACAAAATATTATATAAATCTACGTTTATATTATAGACATACAATTGTCGCTACTATTATTCAACGTTCTGTTTGTTCTGTTACAAGCTTACAAGAAAACGGTTATAGAAGAAACTTTTATTCGAGTAAAAAGATTTAAAATACACATGGTAAAAGCAGGCTCGGGTTTGTTTGCAAGGAAATAAATTATAATGCTCGAGCACACAATCTTCTACAAAGAATATCAATTTGTAAAGAAAGAAACAAACAAACTAAGAAATTGCATGCCTCTAGCACACAGAAACTTTCACATTTAAAAGTAATACCAATTTACAGGGGAAAACGTCTCCTTAATTATAACATCAGACATTTTAAGGGTTCTCATTTTATACCATGGCATTTCTTACACCCCCACCGCCTTCCTTAGATTTGGTGTTAAGAAAGGCCTCTTACCTTAAGAGCTTATAAAGAAAAACCTTTAGGAACTTCCTACTTGGTTCTAAGCCGCGTGTAAATTCGAGAGGTAAACCATGTTTGTGCTCTCCTAGATTCTTAGTGCTCTAACGAAAGGAACAGTGCAGAAGCATTCAATATTTTCTATTATTTTCGCTAGTAAAAAATATATTTTATTGCGTGCATAAATTGCGAGTACTCCGGTAAGAAAAACTTCTAAATTTCAGTTTTTGTTTAATACTTGTAAATTTTCAATACTTAATCAATATCTTCTCCACATAAAATATGTGGAGAAGATATTGTATTCCACCAAAAATCCCGTGTCAAGATTTCATCGGAATTATGTTTTCAGGTTTCTTGGTTCCAAAAACATTTCTAGCCAAGCCCTTATGTGTGTCAGTGTGAGTGTGCGTTAGTGTGTGTGTGTATGTGTGTGTGAATGGTTTAGTTCAAAAACAAAAATACCGTTAAATACCAAACTTGGATTTTAATTCAATATCTTCTAAAGCTGCGACATGAAGATTTTGAAGAAAATTCCCCACCCCGAACTCCTCTTTACTTGGATAAAGTTTTTGAAAAACTTTGTTTTTCTCAAACATGGCTGTAACGATTTTGATGTACATACCGTATATTAAATATACTTACATGTTAAATAAAATGTATATCTTGAATTTTCTGATAGTAACCTCTTTATTTTGGATGCCTTTTGTATCATTGGAAAACTCTAAGAGATAGAAAAAATGTAGATTTCGTTAAAACATATTATTGATGTCATATGCATGTTTTTCGTTGAGTTGACAATTTCCTATATATTCCTAGTTATTGGCTATATTTTTAAAACTCTTAAACTTTTCTCAATATATCTTTAGTTTTGGAAAGAGTACCTAACTTCAATGAGAAGCACATAGCGACAATTTAAAAAAAATGACTGTTACTTTAGCCTTGTGTATTCTCTTATTTCCCTTATATTTATAATGAAATAAGCATTACCAGAAATGGTCTATTACTTATCTTTATCTGCTTGGTGTAGATAAAAGAGTAATCTTTCGTAGGAATAGTTTGGTTGCAGAACAGATAGAGAAAGTCATGTGAGTGGAACACATCAGATCTGTCCTACAGCTATAGGAATAGTTATCCAGGACGTACCACGGATGCAAAACGCTGTGGACACAACAGGAGATAGGAAGCTTACCACTGGTAACTACTAGGAATAAAATGTCACTACACCATAATAACGCTTATTGTGTTCACAAGACTGGACTATATAGCTAACTGTGACAGTAACCATTGAATTGATATAATTGTCATGGACAGGAAGAAAGGATCTTAGAGCGCTGAGACGTGCTTAAGAGGAGTGGGTAGTGTGAGCATTATATGGACATACAGCTAACCCAAAATATGTGAACTTCTCTGGCTGTAGATCAATGTAATCCGGATATATGCACGTATATCTCTTTAAATTTTATAGTCACATATTTTGTAGTTAGTCTGAAGAACATTTTTAAATTTAATAAATAGTTTGCTAAATAAATGACAAAAAAAAAAAAAAAAAAAAAAAACTGCACCTTTTTATGTTCCCTTTTCTGAGAAACCAGTAGTAGCAGGAAGCTGAAACTTTTACTACATATAAAGACATTCTGCCTTTTACAAATTAACTAAGGGAATTAACCTGCCTGTAATACTTCTGGTTTGAAAAAAATTATTATCAATAGTAAAATGCATACTTAAATTATCCTTAATCTTAAAAAAACGGTATCACACTTAAAAGTATAATTATAGTTCAGTGTATGTGATAGATTATCTCACAAAAGTATGCAAGATTTGAGCCGTGTATATTTTACAGTTTTAAGAAAAGGAACATATGTTAAAAAAAGTATTTTTGAGATAATCGTAATTAAGTCGACTGAGGTATGAACAATTGTAGAATTTCATATTCTCCTACGACAATTTTTAAATCAATTACATCTGTCAACTCTCACGGACTGTTTACACTAATAAAGAAAACTTTACAAACACTCTAAAACAGTATATGACGATATTGTTCTAAATATATTAAACTTCTCCGTGCTAATTTGCTGAAATCATTTGTATGCTAAATCTAGTGTAACAAAAATTAAATACGACATATTTAATAGTTAGCAATTGCGACAATATATTAGCCCGCTGTGTATTTTATTAGTTTAATTAATATTTTTGCATAGGTTTCATATAGGAAATATCTGCTTCAGTAGCCAAGACTGAGCAGATTATAGAACACAAAATCTTAGGGCGAAGAAGTTGCTATTGTGCCCGCCAAGGTTGCTTTCTTTGTTAATGCTAGTAATACAATTGCCTTTGTAGAGCAAGACTTTTAGCGCATTAGATACATAAATAACAGGGCAATTTTTAGAGAAAGGATTGTCCCCTAAAATTTAGCAGCTAGGGACTTTTTCATTATAAAGAGCGGTCACGTGAGTCGAATACAAAGAACTTGTAAAGTTAATCACGTTACAACGTTATTTTCGCGCTTCTTTTTAGCCAATTAGGAATGAGTTCAATATTGGAGATTTTAGGTATTTAAACGATGCGCTTACAAGGAATTGGGTTACTGTTGCTGTAGCTGCATATTCTTCGTGATAGGCGCGTGCTGCTGAACGCGACACGCTATAGGCTGTACGTTGTACGTACGTGAACGCGGTAGTGAGTGCCTAAGTACGTGATTTTATTATGCGAGATGTAGTTATCGCACGAGTCGATTGTCGCTTAACAGACAAGTTAGCAGTGATTACCGATGACTGTCGAAAACAAGAACCTAGTAAACAGCAGAAAATAGCACTAGTTATTATTATTTATACGTCTTCAAGAATTACTATTTCGGGAGTCGCTCGTAGGATTAATGCCTCAACAAGCAACCAAAAGTGAATAAAAACAGTAATTCAGTGGAATCTAAAGTGAAGCACTTCTATTTTTGAGTCTACCCCGTGATACATATCCCAGTCATTCTTTCTCCCCCTCAATGAGAGTCAACTTGTGTTCTACATGGACGAGCATAGCCGGCGCATCAAAGGACTTTTCAGAGGTATGTGCACGTCCGCTTATAGAGTATTTCACGGGGGCTAATCCAGACCGACTCCTAGGTAGACAAAAGAACGGCGACATACTGACACCACTAAGAACAGCGACATAATATAACTTGCACTGAAGAATCCCTAATTCTGTTTAATAATCATGTTTACTTTAATTAATAATTTACATAATGTTACATTGTCTTTTTTTACTTTCTCTAGCATGTATGGACAACATACTTAGTAGATAGAAAATAGAGTGTATTCCACCCAAAAGTTCTTTTCTGAAATTTCACTGGAAACACTTGTTTTGTGGTTTCCTCAATCCAAAAACAAAATGCATTTTTAGAAAAAAGTCAGTGTGTTTGTGTGTGTGTCTCTCTCTCTCTCTGTCTGTCTATGGACAGCATAACTAAAAACGAAAATTCGAGTATATACCAAATTTTGTGTATACGTTCACTATATGGCAAGGATGCGATACGGAAGATTTTCAGGAAGATAACTACCGTTAAGTGGAACATTTTTCGGGAATGTTTTATTTTCACCAAAATGACTAACAATTTTTATAAAATGCCATATGTTTAAGATATTTTAATGACAAAGGTAATGTATATCTTGAATTTTCTGGGGATAGTCTCTGAATGCTTCTTCATTCTTGAGGACTTGATATAACTCGTAGGCCGTAAGAGATAGAAAAAACTTGCTGCACAAGAAATATAGATATCGTTAAAATACACAGTGTACCTTTCCTAGCAGTATACCAGTACAATGCACATAGTGGATAAAGAAGGCATTGTATTCGATCTAAAATTTTGATAACGAGATTTCATTGGAAATACATGTTTTAGGGTCCTTTGAATCCACAAAAAAAGCATTTTTAGAAAAAGGTCCGTGTGCGTATGTGTGTTTGGACGGCATACCTCAAAAATGAAATGTAGGTTAAATACTTGGTATTTAAGTTCAGTGTCTTCCAAGGATGCACAAGAAGATTTTCAGGAAAATCCTAATAAACTACCTTTTACATGGAATATTTTTGGAAACATTTTATTTTCACAAAAATGGCTGTGATGGTTTTGATTAAAATACAATATGCTTAATACATTTTTATGACAAAGAAAATCCATATCTGAAATATTTTGGAAACAGCTTTTGAAGACCTGTTCATTAAGAATGACTTTTGTCCATAAAAAAATTAGATCTCGTTAAAATACACAATTTATAACATGTAGCTACATTTTTGTTGCTGAATTAACGATACCGAGATATTCCGTTTTTTTTCTTCTGTTTTTTCCAGATTTAACATATTTAAACTTCTCTCAAACGGGAATATACCTTTCTTTTCGTCTCTTTTGTTTACTCTTAGGAAACAAAGAGAACTGAATTTCAATTGCTTCATATATCGACTGACTGTTAAAAGATTTAGCTATAGTTTTAGTCTAATGCAATCCCTTCTTCTTACAAAAAAGAAAATAATAAGACCAATTCTACTGCATTCTAAATTAGCATTTTGTAAATAAAAGAATACCTAATCGTTTGTAACAGATGTTTGTTTTCGAACAGCGTTGAGAAAGTCATGTAAATGGAGCACATCAGATATTTTGTACAGTTAAGCGCTTTCAGGATATTCTTTATTGGAAATCAAATTTCACTTCATCATTTTATTTTGCGCCCATGAATACAAAAGATAATCGCATTTTAATTGTTCACATAGCGACCAGCTTCTAAAAAAATTTACTTTCGCTTTAGCCCAGTGTATCCCCGCATTTTCAAGTAATAAGACTACTTCTGCTAATGCTTATCTCTATTAGTATGATGTGGATTAAGGAATAATCTTTTGTTACGAAAGTTTTTTTCAGGAAGAGCAAGAGAACGTCACGTGAGTGGAACACATCAGGTTTTTATAAGTAAACTTTCTGAGCTTGCTAAAACTTGAACGGCAAATGTGTAAAAGTGCAAGAAAAACCAAAGTGAAAAAAAAGCATTAAAAATAGGGATGATTTGGCTGTGTACATTTAAATTAGAATATATTAAGCTTTAAAGGGCTACAGTTGAATTATGAACCGAAAATGGAGGTATGTTTAACGATAAAAATAATTTTGTTGAATTTTTGTGCAAATTTCAACATGACTACTCATAACATACTAAAATTCTTAGGTATTTTCACCCCAGGAAACCTATCTTCAGAAATTATGGTTCTGTTACTCCACAATGTAGGGTACATGATGTAGGATTTTGGAATATCTTGTCAACTACTCCACCTCCTGGTAGACACGGATGAGTCCGGAGAAGGTCCAAGGCTGCGGCCAGCTACGCCCACAGAGAATGCAGAAGTCCCTAACATACAGTTTGAACATCCGTGCGCCATTAAAGAACAGACCGAAAAGTAAGCCAGCCCGCGCCGGCTGCACAGAGGGAACACCCTGCCCAATTACTTTGACACAGACAAAAACGCTTGCATAAGACTACATATTTTATATCACACGGGTAAATCCGCGAGAAAAGCGGATAGGTACCGTGGTGATTTGCCCCCGCCCGAGTACACTCGGGCGACTAGTTCCTGCTCCTGGCTCCTGGCTCCTGGTGCCGCAATAACTCTAGAAGGCGAGACATTTCACTCTGGGGTTTACTGGGAGTAACCATTCCATAACGCAAACAACTGCACCATTTACCGGCACCGTCGATACTGCAGAACTTCGAAGCACATCAAAAACATGAAAGCGAAATAAAATAAAAGGTAATGAGGGCAGGGAGAATCATGTAGAATACATCACTCTGGCATTTGACCTCGCGACTAGAGAAAAGTCAAAATAAAATCCCATAGTCAAAGTGGGTGGTCATCGGGAATGAACCCGAGACATCTGGAATGCAATCCTCGCACCTTACCGAGGACCCATATCGCCCGGTGTTCAAGAAGTGGTGATAGTGTGATTAAATGTATATCTGATGTTTCATACACATAACTTTCTCTACCTGTTCTGCAGCAAACAATTTCTGCATACGATTATTTTTTTTTAATTTACATCATACTAATTGAGATAAATATTTAGAGAAATTGCCTTATTACTTAATTGTTTATAAAGTACCACGGTCGGCTGATAAGTCCCGGGCCTCACACAGATATTGCGCAACTAGGCCAGTTAGACGGTAGTATCGTAAAGTTTAACTCCATATTATCTTGTGTCCATAGTTACAGGTCAATAGCTTGTTCAGTTTTTGAACGATAGCATTTTCAACAAGTCAACTTTAAGAGTTTTCACCGAAATGGAGGATTTGGAAAAACGAGCAGTGATTAAATACTTCCATTAGAAAGGTTTAACGCCTAAAGAAATCAAGGAGGAAATGGACAGTATATTGAAAGACTCTGCCCCTTCATATTCAATGATTAAAAGATGGGTTGCAGAGTTTAAAATGGGACGTACGACCACTAGTGATGAGCCTCGCTCTGGACGCTCTGTAGAAGTGACAACTCCAGAGATCGAAAAAATTCATCGTTTAGTACTGGAAGATCGCAGATTAAAGTTGATTGAGATAGCAGAGACTGTAAACATATCAAAAGAACGTGCAGGTAATATTTTAAGTAATGATATGGGCTTTCACAAGGTCTGTGCAAGATGGGTGCCGCGTTTGTTGACACGTGATAAAAAGTTGCAAAGAAAAACTGTTTCTGTTAAGAATGTGGTGCTCTACCATAAAATCCCAGTGAATTTTTAAGGCGGCTTATTACCATGGATTAAACTTGAATACATCACTACACTTCAGAAAGTAAATTACAGTCAAAACAGTGCCAGGTGAAGCAACTCCAAAAAAGGCAGTCAATTTTGTCAGCTAACAAGGTTATGACGAATGTTTTCTGGGATGCATAAGGAATTTTTTTATTGATAACTTGGAAAAGGGTAAAAGAATGACTGGTGTGTACTACTCAAGCTTACTACAACGTTTGAGTGAAGGGGTGAAAAGAAAAATGCCTCATTTGGAAAAAAAAAAAAAATCTTGTTTCATCACGACAATGCTCTGGCACATCGTTCAATCATTGCAATGGGGAAAATGTGCAAATTAAAGTTCGAATTGCTTGAGCATCCACTCTATTTACCAGATCTGGCACACAGTGACTTTCGCCTGCTCCCAAACCTCAAAAAAAGTTCTTGAAGGACGAAGATTTCACAGCAGCGAGGAGGTCATTGATGCGGTAAACAGCTATTTTGATAATTTGCACTACAGAGATGGTTTAATTAAATTAGAACACTGATACGACACATGTATTAGCATTCCTGAAGATTATGTTGAGAAATAAAGCAAAGAAATTGTTAAATGCTGTTTTCGCTAAGAGGCCCGGGACTTGTCAGCTGACCCTCGTATACTGTGCAAAACCTAAGGACGAGATGGATTAACTAATAGTACATGTGAACTACTTGATGGAAACGAATGACAGTGCGGGAGTATTTTTCCAAATGTGTCTCATACAGAGAGCTGGACGTCACATGGCATGAATACAGCGAGACTCTAGCGCCAACTCGGCTGGTCCCTCAACACGGGGCAGTTAAAGAAACAGGACAAGACAATGTAAGGCAATGAGAGAGCTGTTACGGTGCACTTTAGGGCCAGAATAGTGATTCTCGAGTGCCCTCATCTGGTGAGAGGTAGGATCACGTATTGCAGAAACGTCCTTGAACATGATCGTTGATGATGTGGGGAGGTATAATGTTGCATGGGCGAACCGACCTCCAAATCTTTGAATAGATATGCTCACTAGTCAACGTTATTGTGATACTCGTTCCCATGTGCGTCTGTTTAGGGGTGCAGTGGGCCCTGACTTTATTTTTATGGATGTCTCCGTGTCAAACAGCGCAGTTGGAGGATAGTTTGGAATGAAAGAATATTCGGCGAATGGACTGGCCTGTCGTTTTCACGATTTAAATCCCATTGAATACTTTGGGGGAGATGCACTGCAGCGACATGCACCAAGGACCTGTCAACAACTCTGGTGGAGTAATGGAGTGCCCTATCACATCGTGGCAGCACGATGCAGAGCATGAATTGCTATCCGTGGCGGTCTTGCACTCTGTTAAGCACCATATCGCTATTTTTGTATGCATGGTTAGACGGATTTTCATGATAATTTTCGTATCGATCTTTGGAATATGTTAAGATTAAGTATCAAGTTTGGTATTTAGTCGATTTTTTGGTTTTGAGCTAAGCTGTTCACACACACACATACATACATACATAAATACATGCATATACACACACGTGTGCGCGCGTCTTTTTTTTTTATTCACAGTTTGAAAACATATATTTCAGCTGAAATCTCTGTATCGAATCTTTGGGTGTAAATAGAAACCTTCTTCACTTACTAAGCGCTGTATATACGTTGTCTAGAAATTAATAAACCGTTCCGGCCGGTTCAGTTTTTTTGGTGAGGATCTTTTAAATGGTTCGACGATATAGTCATTATAAAACAGCTCTTTATTAGATGTCATAATCAGATGATATGTTAATTTGCCATAGCTCCAAGAAAGCAAATGCACATTTTCTTTTCTAGTTGACTTAAAAATAGCAATTATGCACAACAAATTTAAAACTTCTGGAAACTGTGATAAAGGGAGGTATAGCTTTCTTCATTTTTCTTTATGACCGCGACGGATAGACTTCGCCTCGTAAGGTTTCGCCTCAATAACTATATTATCATTCTGGAGCTGGAAATTGGACCAGCACCAAAAGCTGAACTTTGTTAGCTTCCGTCCTCATTGTGCATGCAGTAAAGCAGAAAGAGTTCTAATATGCCTCACTTAACTACTGGACTCAAAGCAGCGTTTCGATTCGGAACCAGCGAGGTGACGGCGAGGTAACGTTTCTCATGCGCAATCCGGAAGTCCCGGGTTTCGCTCACTCTGACCCATGGTGTATTTTGGGGGTTTTCCCAATTCCAAAGGCAAATTCTGGAATGATTTAATTTATTCTCCAACTCTCCTGTTCCTCTATGTTTTTGCATTATCACTGCATTGACGCTTCGCTCCGTTGGTCTCTCTTAGGGTTGGAAGTGTGAGTGATGCCTCTTCTGTGCGGCGTGAAAGGGAAAAGGGAAGCTATCGTGAGGGTTAATTTTACTGTGCCAACGTCCCTGCGATGTATCGTTGCACCTCATCCCTCTTTGCCAGGTGGTGCCCTCATGACACATATTTCAGTGCTGAAGACCCTCTGATATACAGAATACTGACCCACCGACCTACTTAACTATGTTTTGGAAACAAATATTAGTTTCTGTTTTAACAAATTTTAGAAATCAAATTAGGGATTGTGCAGAAAAAGCCAAACATTGTCAAAATTGGGTCCCGCCGTGGACGAGTGGTGAGACCACTCGCCTCTCACCTAAGGGACCCGGGTTCGATCCCAAGCGACCGCATGTGAAGCTTGTGATGGACAAAGTGGCGCAGGTTCGGGTTTTTTTCCGGGTTCCCCCGCATCGATGTGCATGTGCTGCATTATCAGTGTCATCACCTGCGATGCCACATGTAGGGAAAGCGGGCGTTAAACATTATCGTAAAAATTGTCAATATTCGTAAATATGAACTCCAGTATTGTCAAACATAGATACCTTCTACGTCCTTTTCATGTAGCTTTAACAGCTGTACAAATGCTTTAGGTACATTATACAACGATCTAAATATGTGTAAGCATAAACACCTTTAATATTGTAGCACAAAACGGAAAGTTTTGCTTCTATGTATGTGAATAAACCATTCAAGACAGCCCTAAGGAGTCTTAAAATACTGAATTATGCAAACGAGCAGAAAGAGATAAAGGAGGGCTTGTATCTCCTCTAAATACTTTTTAAACAACTCCCTTGTCTCAAGTTTTCATTTTTCGGAACATTTTCAAATTATCCTACAAGATGCAGTTTTCGGTATTAAGAATGCAATTTTGAGTATCTGTTTTTATTATGCTATTATTTTGTATAACAGCATAACAAATTAATAAAGTTAAGCTTAAACATACTTGGTTTTGATACGTATTATTAAGAATGATGATCTAGTTGTGTAAATTAAAAAACAACAAATAATTGAATCATTTTATTTAAGATATGTTTCCTCCCAAAGTAATAGGAAAGATAAAAATTAATTTCTAAAGGGTTTAAACCGAATGGATGAATGTTTATTCTGATTTCTTAATCAGATACGTATTGTAACGGAGGCGCGTCATCCTAAGTGGCGACCGGCCTGATAATAGAACGAACGGACACAATAGCCAGGTAAACAAAGGCCTTAGTGAGTTTCCCTTCAGGGCCCCTCAAATCCTGTTTTTCCCAAGCCGAGAATATTCCTATTCCAGTAATCTGTTTCCAGTGAACAAAGCGTAATTTTCTCGTAATTTCTAAGCCTGGAACCTTCGGAGACCGGTAACTACTGTATAAGGGGACGACTAAAGTGAACTGAACGGTGGTAAAGTGAAGTAAGTGAAGTGAACTGAAATGAACTGAACTGTAGGGAAGTGGAGTGAGATAAAGATCAATCTAGTGAGGGACACTTCTCTTTGATAATGTATAACGCACATTTTTACTATTTGTGGCACCGTAGGCGATGCCACTGATGATATATGGAATGATGATGGGGCACCGATGGAATGTGATTGTGGGGGATACCGGAATAAACCCGTCCCTGCGCCACTTTGTCCACCATAAATCTTGTCCATGCGGTCGCTTGGAAATTTGTGGTGGGCAAAGCGGTGCAGGGACGTGTTTTCTCCGGGTTCTCACGTGAATGACACTTGCCAATAAAGTGAAGTATTCTGAGCGATTTAATTATTTGTGCTCCTAAGGTGTTGTATTACGTGAAATGCTCTAGGGACCAATAAAGTGAATTTAATTGAATCTGGTATTCTCATTTGTTACAATATTATTTTAAGTAATAAAACTCGACATGTAAATAAGAATAACTTAATGGTAAACCATGAAAAAGCTAAAGAAATATAAAATATCAAATAAATAAAAAGGGAAAAATAACATAAATAAGCAAAGGAAGTTTAAGGAAATACATAAAATGATAAATAGAATACAATCACGAATTAAAACATAATTAAAATTACTAAATAAACCAAATGCAGAAAGCTATGTTAAAAGAGCACATACAACAGAAATAGCATTGTTTAAAAGTGTGGAATATGGCGAGACGATGCAGGCAGACCAGGGAAGCTAATAGCAGACTGTCGCGCTGTCTTTATATGTTTATACTGCCCACATTGTTAGCACACATTGTTGCTTTTGGCGGTGTGGGAAAGAGACTCTCTACATGCCTCCTTTGACATGTCAGTCGAGTGAAAACAGACATACAGAAATAAAGAATGAGTCCACCGTATTTGATGCAAGGACCTCTTCAGTTATTTCATTCCTTTTTATTGGAAGTTAATTCTCTGGCTGTCCCAGTGTCGCTGTTTCAGAGTGGAAACAGGAGAGAATATAGGTACAAATTCTGGGCTTAGAATTAAGAATATCAGGATCCTTTTTCACTCTGTTTTATTCCTCGACGAAACATCAAAGAGTAATATTGCACATTATTCTCAACACTTTTTACACTCGGAGAAACATTTTAAATATATGCAGATATTACTGTTTATACTTGAGTATAATACTTGTTACATTTTAACACTAGTTTACAATTTACACCTTACAATTTAAGCACGAAATTCTTATACAAAGTGACGTGGCGTTCTCGTCCGAATGACAGGGCAAACTGTACACATTCTGAAATTGGGTCTCTTTAAATAGCCCAAGCGGCAAGATGTCTACCTTAAACTTTCTAATCTGATTTGCTATATTTGCCGCCAAAACTTATGCTCGGAGTCCCATATCACGCAGTTTTATTGTGTTTAGATCATGTGACTCTTCAATATAAAGGAAAATACCCTGCTTGATAAATATTAGGGACTTTTACCGAGATTGCTCTTGTAGCTGTAATGCATGCACATGGAATAAAGAAAACCTATGAATTTCCAAAGTTTTTGCAGACAATAGATGGTGTCTTTTGTTAGAACCATCTGCGTAGTTTCACTGCTCTGCCTTGGATCACGTTAACATAGCTAAAGTTTTAATGTATGCAATATATAAGAAAATAAAGTAAGTCACTTACACAAACATGTAATTAAAACAATAAAAGTGTTGGGGATTGTTTATAGAGTTTTGATATTAGAAAAATAATCATAGAGCAGCGACGTCGAGAATTGCCGTCTCAAGACAACAGAATCTTATACTTAAGAGCGTAGACGTACAGACAATAGATAGGAAAGACACGTGTGAAATTAATCTGAACACAGATTGTTAATCAGAAGATGTAAGACATTAATAGCTGTAAGAACGAAAAAAGTGTGATAGCTAATAAAAACACGACAAAATATAAAAATGCAACACATTCACAGCCAATTAAATCGGTGAAGGTAACAGAAATAACAAATGTCTAGATCCTTTTCTAGCCGCTGTATCTGAGAAAAGGTGTTCACATCCTAAATTCCATAGCAGATACCGTGTGGTGAACCTCCACCGCTTTACGGCTCGAAAGCGAGTAACTTTTTATAAATCCGCGATGTAAGAGTCTTCATTCCGTGTGTGGGAAGGAAACTGAGAAATAGTTCCCTTTAAAATGTAAAGGGTGATGCGAGGTCTATTAGAAAGTCGGAAAAGTGATCGGTTTTGGTGGGGCTCGGCTCGGCTCTGAAATCAGTTCTTGAGACTTAAATGGCAGGGGGATTAGCTAATTATTGTTTGTGGTACAGTAAATGATATATAGGAATCGAAACAAGTGACTATTCTTTCAGCGTTCCTCACACCGAAAAACCCTAACCCTCAAATCATTAATTTAGCTAGCCAGAAACCCAACCTCTTCCCCCCAAAGTCACGGCCAAAATAGCGCCACATATTACACTTACAATTTCAGGCGGCTACAATCCATCCTCGAGTCCCATGCACTTAACAGTATATGGAAACTCTTCCCCACTGCTCTACTATTATTAGTTTTTTTTTGACGATTTAAATTTGCTCGTTTTACGTATCCACGCTTTGCTACCGCTTTCCTTCCTGCATTCCACTTCAATATAACCTCTCTTCACCTCAATTTCTCCCCTTTCCCCAACAGTTTGTCTTCTCATTGCTGTCCGCACTTATTGATTATCTAACCATTTCTTCAGTCGGTCACCCGCGGTGAAATATGTCTTCCTTTGTCCCTTATTCGTATACCTCTCCCTTCTCTTCTGCCTCATGTAATCAACCAGGTATTTCGTTTGGAACCTTTTCAATTCCCATAAATGCGCTTTCTGTTATATACTTCTTCCGCTTCCCTCATACTGCTTACATGGATCATTTCATGTTTTTCTTCGTTCCCCTTCCTTCGTAAACCACTGGTTTGCTGCTTCTGTTTTGCTGCCTGTCACACTTCTCAATTTCCCCATCTCACGAATTTGTTTACCCTTCTTGTTCAGTACACACGTGTCGGCTTGCTTCTTTCTGCCGTTGCTCTCTGATCTCCTTTAATGCTGCAGAATTAGTTCCTTTTCCTGGTTCACTGTCTGCTGCTTGCTTCTCCCATTATCATTTAAACCTTGCTTTACTTCAGTTTGAAAACTGAACTGATCTAGAACTTAATACTGAAAAGTTAGATTCATTTATTTCAGTGTTCAGTTTCCTGTAAAACTGAACTTCATTAACAATGAGTAAAACGGCCGAAAAGTGGCTGATAAAATAGCATGCCAGTAAACAAAGTGTGTTGGAGTTCAATACTTTGATTTATTTGCCTATCTCTCAATCTCTTTCTTGACCAATCGACACTCAACTTCTCCAACAAGTTGTGATATTTTAAATTTAAAAGTGCTATTTCTAATTTAGTAAATGACCTTAGTGTGTCACAAAATGTGGCAAAAAATGTATCCAAATTATCTGGCTTTGGAAGAGGCTGCTCATATCGAGAAAACATCTTTCTTAATAAATCCAGCTTTTCTACTTCATTCCCCTTTGTTTGGGAGGGCAATCTCTTTTCTTGAGTGACGGCTTTTACTCAAACTCAACATGTGAATATTCTTCTATAGAAACATAAAGTACTGAGGCTAGCTGGGGGGAAGACGTCTAGTTAAGTTATAAGTACTTTAGATCAATTCAATTTCGTCCCTCTGTTGTGGATATATTTTTCGGCAAGGGAGTGCTTGAAGGTGTGCTGTAATAAACAAAACAATACGTATATAAAACACAAGCATGTGAAGTTATGTACACGAGAAAATTATTTCATTCTCAACATGTCTGGCGTGTTAAAATATTACTTGCAGTCTTTGGACGTGATGTTTACTATCTATGAATCTTAAGCTCTGATCTTTTTCACTCATATGCCCTCCTGGTTCTCCAGAACCGTGCTTTTTCCTTTTGGATTTGCAATAATCTTGGACTTTTTGCCATTTCTTATAAACCTCGTAACCTGAAAAATCATATATATATTTTACAATCAATTGCAAAGTATATTATTTTTATAATTAAGAAACGTCAAAATTGAGTTTAGTATAAACTATAGAGGTATATCAATAGGTAAAAGTTGTGATCAGTATTATGATTAATCTATAAGTTTATTTTAGATATTTGGCAGCTGGTGAATCTTTTAAATCACTGGCATTTCAATTAAGAATACACAACTCTTGGGTGTCAACAATTGTTTCCAAATGCTTGGAAAGCATTAAGAATAGTTTGTTAGCAAAAGAGATTCCAGAACCAACCGCTGCACAGTTCACAATAATTGCTGAGGACTACTTCACGCGTTATATTGTTAATCTTTAGTTGGAAAACATATAACAATTACATAAGTGTTTGAGAGCAGTTGATCTTTGTTTTACAATATAAGGAGTATTTTTCTACAGTGCTGTTTGCTCTTGTTATGCACAGTATACATTTATAGCAGCTGACATTGCGGCACATAGTCGAGAAAAGGATACCGAAATATTTTTGATGAGCAATTTAGGAAAAATAGTTTTCTCTGGCAGTTAATATTCCGGGGCCAACAATGATCCCAGAGTGTGAATTTGTACAACAGCATGCCATTTTAGGTGATGAGCAAAAATGTGATTAATCTATGCTATCTATACTTTTACAGAACAACAGAGCACGCAGGACCAGTGAATATACATTTGGAACTGTCATATTTTCTTCTAACCTTTGCAGTAAAACTAGAAACTACTGACTTAATGTAATAGCAGAATGTTTACTGCATAACATAATGAGAAGTTCAAAGGTCAATTCATTCTTTTTCCAAGTGAAAACCTTATTCCTCTGGCAAGTATAAATCAAGAGTAGAGTAATAATAAAAGGTTTTGTATACAATTTTAAAGTCCTAATTCTTTATTTATGTACTTCTACTTTACATTCCTAATTTAAATCTGTAAAATGCGAAATTTTCATCATATAATGTTATGGTTGAACAAGACATGTTTTAAATATAAAACATACTGCACTACCGTGTTGAGGTTGCGTATGTATAGGGTCATTATTATATATGATAAGCGCTCTTGCGGCCTTTTCCTCCTCCGCTCTTTCCTCGCCATCTACCGGAACTGTGGGGCTAGAAGAATAATAGGACCCATTTTATTCAATGAAACAATCAGATACAATATCAGACATCGGAGCGATATCGGAGATCGCTTTCTCGATCGTTTGACGGAAGAACAGTAATTTTATGGTTGCTTTCAATAAGATTCAGCGTATATGGCCACCGAATCGTTACGTGAAATAAGATAGGTGTTTCATGACAGGATTATAAGTGTTGATTTATGGCCCACTTATTCCTCTGACTTATCTATCTGCAATGTTTGTTTATGGGGAACTTTGAAAAATAAAGTGTGCTGTTATAACCCTCGTATGCTACAGAAACTTAGTGACAACATCACGCAAGAATTCAAAAGTATTCCTGCTACTGAGCTTCGGCGAGTGGGCGAGAACGTTTTCACAAGATATGCTGTTGCCGTTTAAAACCAGAAGATCAACATTTTCAGCATCTAACTATAAGATGCCTTTGTCGACACCAATTCCACGGGGACTCTCGGTTCTTTCGTGCAGTTGAGAGGCCAAGGGAGCGCTTAACGTATATAATAATGACCCCATATCTAAATATTTGGCCTAGGGACCACTTCAACGGAGTTGGAGCTGTATCGTGGCAAAACAACTAGCTGGGATTTGAATAAATTATTAAGCGCGACTAGATGTAGAAAACACTTTAATTACTTCTATAATGCATCCACTGATACACGCTAGTGTCCAGTCTATTTGCAGAAATACTGCAAATAGACCAGCAGTACGTAAATTCCATCATAGGGTGTGAGTGAGAAAAACATCCCATAATTCCTCCAGTTTATGACGTAAAATGTGAGAGATATCAGCTGCCTATCTTTAATAAGAGAAGCATATTCTTGTTGCAGTATACAAAGAGAACTTATGCTGCAGGTTTGAACATTTTATTTGAAATTTATTTGGGAATTTTATTAATTAATAATTAGTTACGTAAAAATAAAGTTTGGTTGAATTGCCGCATGGGAGGTTGTATGCATATAATGACATTCTGTTTGAGCTACACTTCTTCAGGACCTTTAAACTCTTTCTATTTCAGAGCTGAAATTGACTGAAACTCTTTGAACACCCAATAAATCTTGTTTACATACTTGATTTTCTCCAATTCCTCTCCCAACTTCTTCCTAAGCTTCTGTTTCTTCTCTATTTTTCTATATTTTGCATATTGTTGGTTGTATATAATTCGTTCTGACCAACAAAGTCAATTAATCTTATCCTCTTTTATGTGAAAACCTACGTTTTCCACTCATTATGAACAAATTCTGCTCAAAATACAAACGAATGTCTCCAATATAAAATTTCATCGACCAGGCTCAATTGAAACGAACGGAAAACATCTGATGTTCTGTTCACATGACTTTCTCTACCCTTTGTAATAAATTATCCTTATAATGCGCACATCATGCCAATCGAGATAAACATTAGCAGAAATTGTCTTATTACTTGCTTCCTTATAAGCAGAAGGGAAATAAGGGAATATACAAGCTAAAGCGACAGCCAAAGCTTTTAAAAGTCGCTTGTCAGGTGATTTGAATCCATTTCTTTGCATGACCAGGAGTTGGCATACAACCGTATAAGAAAAGTTTTAAATATTTTAAAACCAGTAACAAGAAACAACTCTGAAATATATTCCACGCAAAAATATGTCATAAATGTTTTATGAGATCTACATTTTTGTGTTAACTTTCTGTCTATCTGTAATAGTTTACCAGTTATGCAAAATTCATTCCAGAACGAAGAGCCCTTTAGAGGCTATTTCGAGAAAATTTAAAATGTACATTTTATTTTTCATATAAATATCTTAAATATAATACATTTTAATCTAAATCGTTAGGGCCATTTTTGAAAAAAGTATTTTTCGAAACTTTTTCTGTGTAAAGGGTAGTTTGGGATTGAGGATTTTCTTGAAAATTTTCATAGTGCGTCCTGGGAAGTTAATGAACTTAAATATAAAGTTTGGTATTTTACAGAGTTTTCTTTTTTGAGATATGTTGTCCCCACACACACATTTTTCTGAAAATGCTAATTTTAGATTCATTGGATCCCAAATCTTGTATTTCCTGGGAACTTTCGGTCGAATTTTTGGGTGCAATATAACACCTTCTCAATACACTATGCACATAGTATACACTAAGTACGCTATGTACATAGTGCATGTAGAGTAACTAAGAATACATATACAGGTATATTTAAAAGGTTGTTTGGGGTAGAAAGTTCTTTAAAGCTTTGTCTTTCATCCTTGGAAGATGCAGAACCTAAATATCGAGTGGTATTTATCCGACTTTCGTCTTGAATAATGCCATCTGGTGAGTTTTCTGGAAATAGCCTCTGAATACCTCCTTATTCTGCATGCATTTTTCTGAAATTTGCATAACTGGTAAACCGTAAGAGAAACACAAAAACTTACTACACAAAAATGTTGATATACTTAAAACACACAATTTATATCATACACATTTTTCGTGGAGTTGGCGTTTTCAAAATATTTCTTGATATTGGTTTTAGTTTTAAAATACAGGGTTACTACAAAAGAAATAGACAACTTCAACTGCCTGTAAAACAAAAACTATTAGAGATAGCAACCTAATTATTTTGGAGGTACGTTGAGAAACTCTCAAAGTTTCCTTTGTTACTATTGGTAACGCTGTAGTGTTTTGTTTGTTGTTGCAGAAGCTGAAATGGCGGAAAATCCTGTAGAAAAGGCATGTTGCGTGTTGGAATTTGCTAGAACGCAATCAGCAACTGTTGTCCAACGACATTTTAGAACACGTTACCACAAAAATGAAATGATGCGCTCACAAAAACCAGCATCGTCTTCATCATGTCGCAACATGTCAATGCAAAAGTCACGCCGTATGACCTTATCTGTTTCACTCAGAAACTGCAACATCTGTAATCTGTAAGGCATCATGTGCAGTTGCTTCCGCAAGATTTTCCATACAGTTTGCTGTGGAATTTATAATTCCATGCTTGCCCTAGATGTCGATTTCTGTGGACTTCTTATGTAGGCAGAACGAACACGTTCAACGTTTTCTTCCGAAACTCTTGTTGGTCTTCCCGAGCTCTTCCCTTTATACAAAGATCCCGTTGTCTCGAATTTTCTATACTAGTCGTAGATTGACTGTCTAGTCGGTGGCGTTTTGTGGTAACGTGTTCTAAAATGTCGTTGGACAACAGTTGCTGATTGCGTTCTAGCAAATTCCAACACGCAATATACTTTTTCCATAGGATTTTCCGCCATTTCAGCTTCTGCAACAACAAACAAAACATTACAGCGTTACCAATAGTAACAAACGAAACTTTGAGAATTTCTCAACATACCTCCAAAATAATTAGGTTGCTATCTCTAATAGTTTTTGTTTTACAGGCAGTTGAAGTTGTCTATTTCTTTTGTAGTAACCCTGTACTTCTCATACGAGAACTTGTCAACTCCTGACCATGTAAAGAATCGGATTTCAATCCCATAGTAACCACACTTTAAAACATTTGACTGTTGGTTTAGCCTACTGAATTTCTTTATACCCTTCTACTTATAAGGGACTAAGAAATAAGACCGTTTCTGCTAATGTTTATCTCGGTTAACATGGAGTAGATACAGGAATAAACTTATTAACAATAATTTCGTGAAGAGATGTAGAAAGTCATGTAAATCCAGCACATCAGAGGTTTTGTCATGCAGTTAGTCTCAATTTTTTGACATCGAATTTTGGGGTGGATTACAATACTTCTACTTATTGTTCCAAGTAAAGAAATCAAACATGCGTAAGTGCTTATAATCAAATATATAAAATTTAAAAATGAGTAATTACGTACACTGAAATTATAAATGCTATTTTATGAATTATTTCATATTGTTTACGACAAAATAAAAGACACAGATAGCAAAGTATTCTAAAATATTAGTTTAGTTTCATTCAGATTGTCACTTACTGAAATGAGATAAAGAGCCTTTCTTGATATCAATAATATTGTAGGAAATAAGGTTAAAAATCTAATGTGTTTCATTCACATGACTTTCTCTACATCTCTACAATAACATTTTGTTAAAAAGCTTGTGCTTCTATTACTTCATGCTAATCGATAAAACATAGTCTTATTACTTCCTTCCTTGTAAATAGAAGCGAAATAAGGGAGTACCATAGGTTAAAGTGATAGTCAAAAGCTGCTTGCTATCTGACTGAAGTTCCTTTATTTGTATGGACAGGAATTGAGAAATTCCTGTATGAGAAAATGATACGTTTTTCAAAGCTGAAACCAAAAACAAAGGAATATCTAAAACACGGTCAACTCCGCGAAAAAATGTATATAACATAAGTTGTATGCTTTAACGTGCTCTACATTTTTTGTGTGGCTGGTAAGGTTTTGTCTATCTCTTTCGGATAACCAGTTATGCAAAATTTCGTAAAATTCATCCAGAATAAAAGTACTCTTCAGAGGCTATTCCCAGATAATTCAAGATTTTATTAGTCAGGTAAATATCTTTAATATATGATATTTTAATCAAAATCGTTAGTATTTTTGAGAAAATCAAAATTTTCGAAAAAATATTCCATGTAAAGGTAGTTTGGGGTGGGGGAATTTTTCTCAAAATCTTCGTGTCCCATCCCTGGAAGATACTAAACTTAAATACTAAGTTTGGTATTTTACTGAATTTTCGTTTTTGAGTTATCGCGTTTACAGACACACAAGTACCTTTTTCTGAAACTGTTTTGTTTTTGGTACAGGGGACCCTAAAACATATATTTCCGGTGAAATCTCGGTATTGAATTTTTGGGTGGAGTACAATACCTTCTCTATACACTATGTACATAGTACGTGTAGAGAAGGTAAAAATTAATAATAATTTAAAATGGATTAAGATAGTCCTGCATTTCAAAATTTTCCAAGAAGGATATTAAATATTGTAAAAAAACTTAGGATTGATTCTTATGAAATACAGAAATGATACGTAAACTCTAAAGCTTAATTTAAAGCTTTTAAATGTTTCATCATTTAGCAGGATTTCAGAGGAAACTCGGTTTTAATTTTTGGAAAGGTATTTCTCTCGAAAGACGTTTATTAAAGTTGTACTCAAATGAATATTTGTTGTAGAATTGGAGTGATGTTTAAAAAATCTGTAAAAGAAAACCTAGCTAAATGATTGAAATGTGAGGAAAATAGGTTTAATGGGTATGGCCACAGCTAATGGCAATAACACGCTTGCATTGAGATAATCAAAGAGAGGCATGCAGTATGGCGTACAGGAATATCAGATTCAAATTTGTTGTCATTATAATGTGATATATTGCGAACAGAGTGGCCTGCCCGCACCGTTAATACATTATTTTAGGCAGCCCGTACAGCACATTAAGTCTGACACACATTGCTTGTTACCCACGAGTATCTGTTTCCTTTTTATACATCAGGACATGTTGAATTTTGAGGCAATATTTATATCTCAATCACAAAATCTGTTTTTGTTCTGTTTCATTCCGAAGTTGAAAATACTGGGTGCAAATATTTATTGCTCCTTGTGCTTTCGTCGCGTATAAGTGGTTTGATTTTCTCTATGCGATTTTGTTTTCCATCAATAAGTATCATAGTTACGTGTTTATTTTCTTGGTTGTGAAGCTGGTTATTATATAAGAAGAGAAGGCTTTTTCACAAGCATGGTATTCGCGTAGAATTACATGCGGACAAATATATGCAGCATTCAAAGCACATAAATTGCATCGAGTGATTGCAATTTCATACAAGAATTGTACGAAATAATTTTAAATAAAACTACAATTCTACAAAGAAAATCCCAGCGATATATTATTTGAGAAATCGCCAGGTAGTCTGGATCCGAGAGGCCTAACAGGCCCATTAAAACGCCCTGACACAAGAGTCGATTGCTAATTCAAACTAGGCGCAAGCGCGAGTAAATTCCTATTTCAAATTTAGCGCGAACGCGAAGAGGATCTCATGCTTTAATTCACATTATTTTCGCTATTCCCTTTTCTACAACTATTGTTGCAAATGCTTATTATTCTATTTTTCTTTAATCTAGATAAACGTTCATTACCATTCTTAAGCAGGGTACAATAACTGAAACAATAGTCATATTATTTTTAAAACGGGGATTGCAATGTTGTGTATTTGAAACTCCTTGCTTTTTGTAAGACAATGAAAAAAACAACTCTGACGTGAATTTCTCGATCTATTCTGCTACAAACTGTTCTTATTCTTCTACTAAATGCATACTGCTTAATGTAGTAGGCAAATGAAATAGGCAGATCCTTTAAGAGCTGATGGCTATATGATGGTATTCAAATACCGTTCTCATTACATGGACTACATTTTTTAAATTATGCTAATAATGACAATAATAGTATTATTATAATAACAATAATATAAATAATGGTCTAGCACACTGCTAAGATCCCTCCGTAATTCCTGTGCAATTCAAAATCTTTTTTTTTTTCATTTACATAGCCTCCTTTAACATCTAAGATCATATCAGGGGCTTTGCACTTGAAACTACTCGTTGTCAGTAAGTTTTCCTCAAACACACATTCACTCCAGACTCTGTGAGGGATAGGAAATAATTCTAACTAAAGAAAAATTCCTCGCCCCAGCCGGGAATCGAACCCGGGGCCTCCGGGTGAGAAGTAAGCGCGCTGACCACTCGACCACAGAGGCAATCAAAATCATCTTGTTGTTTCATTTTATTAGCTCCTTTTAACTGCTATGGCCATATTGGCTACTGCTGTTGTATTCTCCCTAAACTTAGGAATTATTAACATTAACATTTTTATTTACTCTATTACGTGCATGTGTATCATGTACATAGAAGTCTGAGATTGTATGGTATCCCACCAAAAAATTTGATACAGATATTTCACCGGAAATACATGTTTTAGGGTCTCCTGAATTAAACAAAAATTAAAAAAAGTTCGCGCGTGTTGTGGTGCCTGTGGACAGCAGACCTCAAAAACGAAAAGTTCTATGTTCCAATGATTAGACGCAAAGATTTTATAGATAAAAAACTCCACCCTCAACTACCTTTACATGGATCATTTTTCAAAATATTGATTTACTCGAAAATGGCTCTAACAATGTTTATTAAGATACCGTATGTTAAAGATATTTGCATCGCAAATAAAGTGTATATTTTGAATTTTCTGACAGTAACCTCGTTATTCTGGATTTTTATAACGGTTAACGGTAACAGATAGATAGAAACTTACCACACAAAAAATGCAGATCTCATTAAAACAGACAATAAGTTTTTCTTAGAGTTTACCGTCTTCGAGATAATCCTTGTTATTGGTTTCAGTTTCCAACTACCTACATTTTCTCAAACTGGACAGTGCAAAGCAAACCGAACTTCAATTGTTTCATATAGTGATAAGCCTTTAAAATATTTGACTATCCCTTTAGCCTAGTGTATTCCGTTATTTCCCTTCTACTTACAAGGAAGCAAATAATAAGACCAATTCTGCTAATGTTTATCTCGAATAGCATGAAGTAGATAGAAGAATAATGTTTTGTTAGAATAATTTGTATCTGGAACACCTAGAGAAAGATATGTGAATGGAACTCGTCAGATTTTTTGTAGAGTTAAGCATTTCCAAGATATTTTATGATATTAGTTTAAATTTTAAAACACTTATGCTTCTTTAAAACAGGAAGACACCATCCGTTTTACTTTCTCTACACGTGCTATGTACGAGAAGGTTGTGCATTTCACCCAAAAGTGCGATACTGAGAGTTCATCGGAAAAATATGATTTAGGGTTCCCTGTAGCCAAGAAAGCTTTTTAAAAAAAGGTCCGTTTGTGTGTGTGTGTGTGTGTGTGTGTGTATGATCAAGATAACTCAACAATGAAAAGTCAGTAAAAACCAAACTTGGCATTTTATGTTTTGAGTCTTCCAGGAATGCGACACTAAAATTTTGAGAAAAATTCCCCCACCCCAAAGAACCCTTTACATGCAACATTTTTCGAAAATTAAGATTTTCTAAAAATAGCTCTAAAATTTTAATTAAAATATTGTATATTAAAGATATGGTAAACAAAATGTACATTTTGAATTTTCTGGGAATAGCCCCAAATACCTCTTTATTGTGAATGAAATTTGCTAACTGGTAAATCATAAGGATAGACAAAATCGTACTACAAAAAATGTAGAACACGTAAAAACACACAGTTTATATCATATACTTTTTCGTGGAATTGACAATATTTTAGATATTCCTTGTTATTTGTTTTAGATTTAAAGTACTTAAAACTTTCTCACACGGAAGGTTGTAAACTCCTGGCCCTACATAGAAACGTATTTCAACCACATGACAACCATCTTTATAAGATTTCACTATCGTTTTAGCCTAATGTTTTTCCTTATTTTCCTTCTACTTACAAGGAAGAAAGTAAGATTTTAAATATCTTTCAAGGATGTAACATTAAGAAAAGTCGGTTAAGTACCAAACTTTTTATTTAAGTTTAGTTTCTTTCTAAGATACGACGCCCAATCTCAAACTAACCGTTACTTCGAAATATTTGAATTTCTCAAAACTGGCTCTAACGATTTTATTAACATATCAGCTATTAAAAATATATTAACTACACAAAATCTGGAATATATATTCATAATAATTTGTGTCAAGTTCATATTTCCGAAATGCTCCTTGTTTTGGTTTAAATTTACCAATACTCATAAATATTTGTAAACTGCTCCAATGAGAATTCTTTTCCTTTCCTTCGCTTTAGTTTTAATTCCTGGCAATGTAGAGAGCAAATACCTTTTAAAGAATATACTATCTATTTAGCCTAGCATATATCCTTATTTTTCTTGTACTTACAACGAAACAAGTAATGACTATTTCTCTTAGAAACTTACTTTGATTATCATGGAACAGATAGAAGAATAAGCTTTTTACAACAATAATTTGGTGATAATAGAAGAAGGGCAATGTGATGCAACAGGTTAGATATTTAAAAAAGGTCCGTGTGTATGTGTATGAACAGCTTGATTCAAAAATTAAAAATCAAATATACACCAAACTTGGTATTTATGTTTGATATAATCCAAGAGACAACATGAAGATTTTCAAGAAGAACCTTTAAATAGATCTTTTTTTTTTCAAATTTTCTTATTACATGACAAATGAAATATAATTACGTCTTGTATTTTCTAGGAATAATCGCTGAATGGTTTTTGCATACCTCTTAAATCGTAACAGACGTACAAAATCTTACTACACAAGAATAAGTTCTCGTTAAAGCACACAATTATTTATGTCTATTAATTTTATTTTTGTGTAAAGCAGTTCAGTGAGGAAGTCGCCCAATTCTCCTACTAGAATTGTCTGTCATTTTCTATGTCCTCTAACCTCCCAACCTAAACCATATCACTCCTGATCATTCCTTTTTCCTTAGTGAGGTTTCCCCCAATTCAATTTTATTTCGTCTATCTTGACTTGATTCTAAATTACTCTAGTTACCCACAGAAGTACACCTAAAATAAAAACAAAGTAAAGTCAAATAAATGCGGCGGTAATATTGTTAACTGTTTCGACCACTCGCCTCTCATATAGGTGACCACGGATTTGATCACAGGGGACAGCATCCGGTGGCGGACGAAATGGCATTTGTTTTCTCCGGTTTCTCGAGATTTCTTTCCTTACATCCCTTTCTCCGATATTTCATATCATCCGTTTCCTCACGTTTATACCAGGCACGCAACTGATCACCTATCCTAGATACTCTTTCTGATCAAGAGTTCCTGCTGCCCAGCAGGCATCTGATCCCAGACGCTCGCTAGCCTGTAAATCCTGGGTAGCGAGTGTAAGTCCAGATGTCATCCTGGCATATAAATTGCAAATTAATTTTTACTTTCTCTGTGCTTACTATGTACATAGTGTATATAGAGAAGGTATTGCATTGTAACCAAAAATTGATACCGAGGTTTCACCGGAAATACATGTTTAATCCCCTAAATAGAAAAAACAAAAACATTGTAAAAAAGTTGGCATTTCTTTGGACAGCATGGCTCTAAAACGAAAAGTGCGTTAAATACCAACCTTGCTATTTAAATTTAGTATCTGCCAAGGATGCGACACGAAGATTTTCAAGAAAATCTTTCGCCCCGAACTACCGTTTACATGAAGAAAAAAAATATAAATTTTTATTTTCTCAAAAATGGATCAAACGATTTTGATTAAAATCGATTATTGAAGAAGAATACATGTCTATTCAGAATGAATTTTGCATAATTTGTAATGCGTAAGAAATATACAAAAGAGTATTACTCCAAAACTATAGATCTTGGCAAAAGACGCAATTTATGTTCTTTACATAGTTGTGGCGGTAACCATTTCCGATATATTCCTTGTTATTTGTTTCAATTTTAAAATATACTTTTCTCAGAGATGGAATCGCCAAGCAAAGAAGCGAACAGTTTTTAAAACATTTTAATATTGCTATAGCATAGTGCATTTCTTTAGTGCCCTTCTACTTACAGGGAAGATTATTATCAAGGAAGATTATTATCGTCACCAACATCATCACCATTACCATCATCATCATCTAACTACTAGGACGTTCAATAAGTGCTTACAAAATCCAAGAACATACACTTGCAACATTGAAACATGTTTGTATTTAGTAACTCTTACTAGATAATAGCTAAATATTCAGCTATATCCATCATGTGATTTCGTTACCTTAGGTTATTGAATAAAAAATGTTGTGCTTATTTACAAAGATGGACAACAAACTTGTATTTAAAAGGCTTAACACCGAACGAGATAAAATACTAGTTGGATAAACTCAAATGTTCCTGCGTTTGCAACAATTTACAATTGGATAAATGAACTCAAACGTGGCCGTACATCCAGAAACGATGAACAACGTTCTGAACGTCAAGTAGAAATACTTCCTACGAAATGATTGCCAACTTCAAGGATAAGCGAACCGGCTCAGAAGAAGACAAAGATGGTCTAGGATTTTTGGGATGCACGCGGAATCAACTATATTGATTACTTGCAGAAAGAAAGAACGATAAACGGAGAGTATTGTGCACCATAATCGCACCGGATGAACGGAGAACTCGTGAAAAAACACCCTCATTTGGCAAAGTAAAATATTCTCTTCCACCAAGACAATACAAGGGTGCACACTTGCGCAGTTTTGATGGCTAAAATTGTAGAATTAAGGTTCGATTACTACAACATCCGTCGTATACACCAGATATGGACTCCAGTGACCTTTATTTCCAAATTGGAAAAAGTGGCCTGGCGGGAAACGATTCACGTTTAATGAAGAGATCATCTCTCAAACAGATGCCTATTTTGAGGACCTTCTGTAATCCTACCTATTGGAAGACTTAAAAGAATTGGAGAAACGCTGGGAAAAGTGTATATAGGTAAAACGAGTTTATCAATGTGGCTAGAGAACTAAAGGTGAGCCACTGCAGGTTGAGAAGCTGTTTTGGCTCTCTGCCTGTGAAGCAGCTGAGAGCGAAGTCGAGCGCGCAGAATACATATTCAACGCAGCGAAATCACTATTTCTTCA
Organism: Hymenopus coronatus; assembly: GCA_030762935.1. Taxonomy (NCBI): domain Eukaryota; kingdom Metazoa; phylum Arthropoda; class Insecta; order Mantodea; family Hymenopodidae; genus Hymenopus; species Hymenopus coronatus. The sequence continues at coordinate 51,405,436 of CM060882.1, forward strand.
CTAATTATCAACTGTTAAAACACATTTTGTCAGTTTTTAAAAGGCATTTTTATTCACGTATATTGTGGACATTTCGCAAATCACGTGAAAGCTGCATTCTATTAGTAATGTCTAACTACTGGAATAAGGAGTACGGGGGCGCAAACTGTAGGTGCTACAAGAGATTTAAGACATGCTTAGATATCTTTAACGGATAATTTACAAAGACTCAAGGAATACATTAGACAGACATGCTGGTACATATTTTTACCGTAAACAAATAAAATTTACGTGTCACTAATGTTGGTTCATGGTGTTTTGGAAGATGACGCGGGCCAATGCTTATTCTTCATTTCTGCGTATTTATTTAGTACTTGTTGCCTATTTTTAGAATTTAAATATCTTAATCTAATAAACGTTGAGAATGTTATATAGCTTTGTAGTCACTTACTGGTCTGTTATAAACGTTTTGGTACCTAAACCGCAGAGCAGTGCTGAAGAGAAGCTCGGACAAAGGTCTGTTGATTTTTAGGATGTTGAGCAGCATAATTATTTGAAACGAAATGCTGTTTCTGTTAAAGGTAACCCTTAAAAGCCTTTTCACATACATTTTAGCTCTCGGAAAAGCTTGTTGCTTTCAGGGAGGAATGCCTTTGGCCGGAAGTAAGTTAAGTATTTCTGCGTGCATGCTTAATTATTTGCTTCTTCTCTAGAATGCCATTTGAACAAACAAATTGTGAACAGAAAATAAGTATGGCTGAAATTCCAATTACATGTTATGTACATAGTACATAAAGAATGTATTGTACTGCACCGAAAAATTCGATACCGAGATTTCACCCGAAATACATGTTTTGGAACCCCGTGAATAAAAGAAAATTACTTTCTCTGAACATACTATGTACATAGTATATAGGGAAGGCATTGTACTCTGCCGAAAAATTATAATCCGAAATTTCACCGGAAATACATGTTTGGGACCCTCTGAATCCAAAAAAAGCATTTTTAGAAAAAGGTTCGTCTGTGTCTGTGGGCAGTAAAGCTTGGTATTTACGTTGAGTATCTTCCAAGGATGCGATCGCAGACTTTCAAGAAAATTCCCCACCCCAACTACCCTTTATGTGGAATATTTTTCGAAAATGTAGATTTTTTCAAAAATGGTTCTAACGATTTTGATAAACATAGTTATATAAGATATCTTTATAACAAACGAAATGTATATCTTGAATTTTTGGGAATTGCATCTGAAGACCTCTTCATTCTGCATGACTCATATAACTGGCAAACCGTAAGAGATATACGAAAACTTACTGCGTAAAAATGTAGTAGATCTCATTAAAACATACAATTTATGTACATTTTTTTGCAGAGTTAACCATTTTCGAGATATCCGATAATTGCTTTCCATTTTAAGCCACTTAAACTTTCTCGAATGGGAAGACTGTTTCCTTTCATTACTCGTTTGTTTACTCCGACAAGATAAGAGATTGGAAGTTCAGTTGTTTGACAGAGCGATCTGTTTTTAAAGGATGAGACTATCGCTTTAGCCTGTGCACTTTATTTCCCTTGTACTTCAAAGAAGCTAGTAATAAGGCTGATTCTGCTTATGCTTATTTTGATTAGCGTTGTATAGATAACAGATTAATGTTTTGAATAAAAGATTTGTTTACCGGACCATCATGTGAATGGAGGACATTAGATTTTTCCCTTCTACTTGCAAGGAAGCAAGTGATAAGGACAATTTCTGCGAATGTTTATCTCGATTATCATGAAGTAGATAGAAGCATAAGCTTTATAACAATAATTGTTGCAGAGATGTACAGGAAGTAATGCGAATGGAACACATCAGATTTTTAGGAAAAGCTCCGTGTGTGTGTGCGTGCGTGTGTGCGTGCGTGCGTGCGTGTGTGTGTGTGCGTGCGTGCGCGCGCGCGCGTGTGTGTGTACATCCAGCATAGGTCAAAAACTAAAAGACAGTTAAATACAAAAAATTTCGACATTTGAAATACAATATCTTCTCCATACACTATACACATATCAAGTGTAGCGAAAATAATTAGAATGAGAGTTACTTTTCCATTTTTACTTTCTCTATGCGAACTATGTTCATAGTATATTGAGAAGGTATTGTATTGCATCAAAAATTTCGATACCGAGATTTCACCGAAAACACATGTTTTGAGACCCCATGATTTAAAAAATAAGCATTTTTAGAAAAATGTCCATGTGTTGTACGTGCGCACGCCGCATAGCTCAGAAACGAAAAGACTATTAAATTCTGCATGAATTTTCCGAATTTTGCATAACGGTTAAACTGTAAGAGATAGAAAAAACATATTACACAAACAATGTAGATCATGTTAAATACAATTTATATCATATGCATTTTTGTTGTAGAGTTGACCATTTCTAAGATATTCCTTGTTATCAGTTTCAGTTTTAAAATACAAATTCAGTTTTGAACAATAAACATGTAGATCCTGTTAAAACACACCATTTATATCATATACATTTTTGTTGTAGAGTTGACCATTTCCAGGATATTCCTTGTTGTCGGTTTCAGTTTTAAAATACTTATACTTTTCTTAGGCAGGATGTGTCCATTTTACTTTTATTCTACTCCTGGCCAAGCAAAGAAGCTATTTTCATTGGCAATGGCATAAGGATAGTTTTTAAAACATTTGACTAACATTTTAGCCTAGTGCATTCCATTGGTTCCCTTCTACTTATAAGGAACTAAGTAATTAGAACATTCTGCTAATATTTATCTCAATTAGCATGGTGTAGAAGGAAGAATAATCTTTTGTAATAAGAACATTCTGCTAATATTGATCTTGATTAGCATGGTGTAGAAAGAAGAATAATCTTTTTTATGAAGTTTGTTTCTAAAACAGCTAGAGAAAGCCATGTGAGTGTAACACATCAGATGTTTTAAAGAATTTTTTGTAACAGAAATAAGTGGGAAAGGCCCTGTGATTGTTGCACATCAGCTTTTATTATTTTAACATCCTTTAATTTAAGCATCCCTGCTCCAGAGTATTAATTACATTTGCTTTTATATAGGTATGGATTTCAATTTGAATAGGGAAATGTGTACTATTCTATTTTGTTGAAGTTTACTGATTGCATTAAGAGAGAAAAGAGCTCATTTGACTACTTAATTGTTTCTGATTATTATTGTATGCTTTATGCTGTCTCTAATTATCGGAATTTTAGTTTCGCCTAAACTAATGCATGCGTTATTTTACCAGAGAGTTACAAACTAATTAAAAGCCAGGATTTATGCATTGTCACTAGCGGTGATAAAACGTGCCTTTATTTTGAAAAGTAATCGATATCTGCGTTAACCATCTATTAGTAGGCTAGATCGGAAATGTTCTTTTCAAAGTGGTTAAACAGAAATTTTCAAATATTTCGGGCCATGTCTGCTCAGCTGCAATGCTACTTTGATTGGAGCGCCACTAGCGATAAGATGTAAGTGATTGGTGGGGAAGACGATTGAAGCCTAGCAGTGATTGGCGGAGTTTGTAATCTAGCTTAGATTTGAACTATTGAAAAGCGTTTTAATATCCTTGCTAAAATAATACAAAATCTCATTAGCTACATTTACATAATTGTCTACCTTTGTTGCAGCAAATTATTCTTACAAAACCTGCTTATCAAGCTAAACATCAGCAGATATTGTCTTTTCTTTCCTTCTTTTTTGTTTCAATTCTGTTTAACCTCCATATACATAAGCCTTACACTCCTCAGGACTTAAGCCAGCACCCGAGGTCAGACGCCTATTGAAAATTTGAGGCTTCGAGGTAAGTCAGAATAGCTGATCAGTCTAGTATGAAAGTCCGGGAGTAGATAATAAGAGATGATGGTAAAATGGATGACAGTAAAGGTGATTATGGAGCAATTAGTGGAATAAATGGCGGAGGAAACTGGATGACCTGGAATAAATCCGCCCAGACGCCACTTCACCTATCAAAAATCCAATATGTGGATCCCCGGGATATAATCCGGGACGCCCAGGTGATAGGACAGTGGTAGAGTTTGTTTTATAACTTATCATTTTCTTGTACAAAGGCAATAAGTAAATAAACCAAGCTAAATTAATTGTCAATTTTTTAAAAAATGCGGATTCTATACAATGGTATTAAAATTGTATTTTCTTAATCAGGATAAAAAATATGAATAACTACTTCCCAGTTAAAAAGTATATTAAAAAATATGAACATATAAATAGCTCCCAGAAATGTTTAGCTACACAAATAATTATATTTTATATTTGTGTTTTGAAGAGATCTATATTTTTTGTGTAGTATGTTTTTGTCTATCTGTTGCGACTTTGTAGTTTTGCAAAAGCCATCCAGAATGAAGGAGGCTTCAGAGGTTATTTCCATGAGATTCAGGAATATCATTTTATGTCATCGAAATGTGTTTAACATACGGCATGTTAATAAAAATAGTTTGAGCCATGTTTGGGGAAATTAATACATTTGAAAAATTGTCCATATGTAGGGGTGATGGACTTTCTTGAAAATATTCGTGCCACATCTTTGGAGGTGCTGAAATCATATTTCATGTTTGGTGTTTAACAGATATTTTGTTTCTAAATTATGATGTTTGTACAACTATATATATGGACATTTTTCTAAAAATGCTTTTTATGGCTTCAGGTGACCCTAAATAATGTATTTCAATAGGTATCCAAATAATGTGTCACAGAATCAAAATTTGTAAAAAATATTTAAGGCAAAAAAATAATTTCTAAATTATACATCAACCCCTATTTATAAAGCATAAATAAAGTATAAAAGTTATATATATATATATATATATATATATATATTAACATTGTAATAAACCAAACGAATTAAAATAATGCAATACCTCCTCTATCGATTTCCTATGCACAAACTGTAGATAGTAAAAATGGCGAATCTTTTAAGTTTGGCAATATTTTATGTATTTCAATTTAGAGAAACCAAAGCAATAATTAACTGAAAGCTAGCAAGATTTTCATTTCAAAGTCGAACTGTCGGACATTATAAGAGTGACAACGAATAATCATTCCTCCTCCCATACTATGAAATCAAGAAAACTAATTATTAGTTAAATTTAATAAAATGAGTTAAATTAATTAGTTAATAATTTGTTACGTTATTAGTAATTCCTACACAATTCTCACTCAAGCATTTTAACAAGTTTTTTGACGTTTTACTTTATTTACTACTTAACTAGTCTAAGTAGAGAAAATACTGCATTTTTTCCAATAATCTCTCACAAGAGTTTTTACTGAAGATGCACTATTTCAATTTCTCAGGATCCAGAAAAAGAAATTTTTAGAAAGAGGTTCGTGCCGCGGTATCTGTGATAGCAAATTTTATATCTCAAAAAACGGTTAAATTTTGTAGCATGTTGGCAGCCTCTTTAATTTGTTGTAATTTGTTAGTCTTGTCATATTTTGAGTTTTCACAAATTACAAGACTTGTTGCCTTTTTAGATTTCAGAATTTGGCAGTAACCAATGAAAATGCGTGTGTTCGCTGGGCTACCCTTTCTTTAGTCTCGCAACTTTGAAACCGTATGAGGTGCAAAACACCCCGAGAGAAAATGACGGCCAGAATGCTCAATTTCTCCAGGACTACGTGGGAACCCTTGTAATGTTGTAAGTTGTCTTTAAACTTTTTATAAAAACTCGCTTTGGAATTAACTCGCTTCTGTATACACAAAGTTAAGGATTTTCCGATATCCCAGGGCCAATCCTCGCTGCCAAGCTTGTGGTGTCCCGTCATATGCTTTTGTATGTTTAGCCTGTTTGTATAAATTGGTTTAAGTTATGTTTACGGAGGGGTTCCAACAACATCAAATTTGATATATAGGTTCAGTCTATTTCAAGGATGCAACACGAAGACTATCAAGAAAATCCCCCACACCAAACTTCCCATTGACAAGAATATTTTAAAATAAACCGTATTTTCCAAAAAATTTACATTAGAGACTTTGTTTAAAATACCATATTTTAAAGACACATTTATCAGACATAAATTGTGTGAGCAAGTTTTTATCTATTATGGTTATCTTGTTATGCAAAATCCAGCACAATTTATCCAGAATAAAGAGGCTATTCCTAGAAAATTTAACATCTACATTTTATTTTCAATTTAAATGTCTTTAATGTGCGGTTTTTAATCAAAATCGTTTGAGCCAATTTTGAGAATATCAAAAGTTTCGAAATTGTTTCCATGTAATGGGAAGGTACTAAATATAAAAAATACCAAGTTTGGTATTTTATCGACCATTTTTTACTTTCTTTATACGCACTATGTACATAGTGTATAGAGAATGTATTGCACTCCACCAAAAAATTCGATATCGAGATTTCACCGGAAGTATATGTTTTAGGGTCCCCTGTATCCAAAAAAAAGTATTTTCAGAAACAGGTCCATGTGTGTGTGTGTGTGTGTGTGTGTGTTGTGTGTGTCCGTGTGTCCATGTGTCAGTGTGTCCGTGTGCCTATGAACACGATAACTCAAAAACGAAAAATCGGTAAAGTACCATACTTGGTATTTAAGTTTAGTATCTTCCAGGGATGCGACACGAAGATTTTGAGAAAAATCCCCCCACCCCAAACTACCCTTTACATGGAACTTTTTTCGAAAATTTTGATTTTCTAAAAAATGACCTTAACGATTTTGATTAAAATATCGTATATTAAAGTTATTTACCTGAAAAATAGAATGTATATTTTGAATTTTCTGGGAATAGCCTCTGAAGACTACTTTATTCTGGATGAATTTTTCATAACTACTAAACCGTAAGAGATGGGCAAAAACTTAACCCACAAAAATGCAGAGCACGTTAAAACACACAATTTATGCTATATACATTTTTTCGTGGAGTTGATCGTTTTTGAGATATTCCTTTTTCTTGGTTTCAGCTTTGAAAAACTTATACTTTTCTCATACAGGAATTTGTCAACTCCTGTCCATACAAACAAGGGAACATCAGTCACATAACAACCAGCTTTTGGCTTTCACTTTAACCTATGGTACTCCCTTATTTCGCTTCTACTTACAATAAAGCAAGAAATAAGACAATTTCTGCTAATTTTTCTCGATTAACATGAAATAAATAAAAGATAAGCTTATTAACAATAATAATTTACAGAGATATAGAGAAAGTCATGTGAATGGAACGCATACAATTTTTTTAGTTATCGTATTTACAGACACACGGGCACAAGCGCGCGCACACAAACACGGTCTTTTTTTTCTAAAATTTATTTTTGCATACAGGGGACCCTAAAACCTGTATTTCCGGTATCGAATTTTCGGATGGATGCAATATGTTATCTATGCAATATATACATAGTACGTGTTGAGAAAGTAAAAATGGAGCATATAAGCTATTAATTTATGGGCGAAATAATAAGCCATTGGAGGCCACACAAGTCTGTTTGTCTATGAAACTACACAGGATACCTAATTGACAAGGCGAGCGAAGCTGCTATTACTCTCCAATTAATACATCAGGTCTCCGATACTGTCAGTTCCATTGATATGTAGTTGTTCCCCAATTAATGATCAGTGACAGGTACACACATTGCCACTTTATGTCTATCTGGTTTTCAAATATTTACATGGATGTGTGACGTATTGGCGACACACACGAACAAAAATACCAACGCTGCTTATTCCCCCCAAAAGAAGCAAATGAATCGAAAACGCGCACAACCTTCCCCACTCGCTATGATTTCATATCTGCCGCTTGAATATTACACTACTCCATATTTATAATAAAAAGTTGATGTGAATGTTAATAGAAATTGTCCTTATTATTGGTCCCTTGTAAGTAGAAGGGAGACAAATCTAATGTGTTCCATTCACACGATGTCCTCTAGCTGTTCGGCAAATAAAGCTTTTTTCAAAAGATTAACCTGTTATCTATATCATGTTAATCAAGATAAACATAAGCACAACTAGACATATTACTAGTTCATTGTAGTAGAAGGGAAATACAAAATTTACAGTCTCGTCCTTTAAAAGTGGATCGCTATGTGAAACAATTGAAATTTCAATCTGTTTGCTCTGCAGGAGTAAACAAACAGAGAATAAGGATATCTTCCCGTTTGAGAAAAGTTTAAGTAGCTAAAATTGAAATTAATAATCGGGAATATCTCGAAAACGCTTAACTGTACAAAAAAATGCATAGCATATAAATTGTGTGTTTTAATGAAATCTACATTTTTTGTGCAGTAAGTTTTTGTCTATCTCTTACGGTTTGCCAGTTAATCAAAAGTTGGCTCCCCGACAGGCTTCTGACCTCCTAGGCATCCGCTTGTAAGTCCTAGGGGGCTGTTAGTCCTGGAGGGTAAGCCGACTACGTAACGTAAGGTAACGTAGATAATGTACGGATTGTCACTAGCATCTCATAATAATAGTATTTATAATAGCTTTTGTAAAAAATCTGACGTGTCCATCCACATGACTTTCTCTACCTATTCTGCAGAAATTATTCCTACAAAAGGTTATTCTCCTCTCTACTTCATACTAATCGAGATAAACATTAGCAGAAATGGTTTTAATACTCACTTTCTTATAAGTAGAAGGGAAATAAGGTAATACACGGAGCTAAAACGACAATCAAATCTTTTTATACGCTCTCTGAATGCGATTGACATACAAATTTGTTTCTTTGAATGTACGACTACCTTTATCAGAAAAGTAGTACGTATTTTAAAATTGATAGCGATAATAAGGAATATTTCGGAAATGGTTAGGTCTACAACAAAAATATAAAGGGCATAAATGATATGTTTTGAAGCAATTTATTTTTTGTGAGTAGTAAGTTTTTGTCTATCTCTTACGGTTTACAAAAATTTTGCAAAAGTCATTCAGAATGAAGAGGTCTTCACAGACTCTTCCCAGGAAATTCAAGATTAACATTTTATTTATTACATATAAATAGCTTTAATACGATATGGAATTTTAAACTGTTGGAACCAGTTTTGAGAAAGGAACAATTTCGAAAATTTGTCCATGTAAATGGCGGTTTGTGGTGCAGGATTTTCTTGACAGTCTTTGTGTCGCACCCTTGAGAGATACTAAACCTGAATACCAAGTACTTAATTGTCCACAGAAACACACCCTCCCACACATACACACATGTCTTTCTCCAGTTGTAGAGGTTACCACACTAGTCTCTTGTACCCAAGGTCACGAGTTCAAACCTGTTGGTGGACGATGTGTCTTTTTCGGGCGTAAAAATCCTTAGCGTGACTTCTTTGGGAAGCGAAATAATGCTGTTGCCCCGTGACGTAGTAGATTTATGGCACATTAACGAACTTCAAGCCTATGAGCAAAATTAGGAAAATTAATGGGACGCACAGAAAAACAGACACACGCGCTGACCTTTTTCTACGATTTTTTTTTCTTCATTTTTTGGATTCAGGTGGTCTCAAATATTTTCGGTGAAATCTCGGTATGGAATTTTTGGGTGGAATACAGTACTTCCTTTACCTACTATGTACGTTGCACATGTGCTAGTGAAAGTAATAGTTTACTTTCTCCTGAATAAAGACCATGGTTTTACAGCTATTATTGTAATAGTTGCTAAATACTGTAATATTTTTAAATCACTGCAGCAAGCAGGTTAGGATTAAAATAATGTGTATTGAATGCTTCAATCCAATTAATTGTTATCAATTTATATGCAAGTACTGTTTGCTCTTTTAAAAATATACATCGCGTTCATTAAGAACTAATAAAGGTCCGAGACAGTGTTGTAGCATGTCCTCTACTTTATTTAAATCGATCTTGTAAAGGCATGGGAATACCAATTCAAGGTGGCTCAGTATATTCATTGTTCAAGCGGTGATGACTAAGAGTCTGCAAACGGAAAATTTTTGTGCGCAAAAAACAAAAACAAAAAGCGAACACTTGTGGTAGGAGGGAATGGAAGTTCCCTGTTGCAGGGAATATTGGAGCTATAGAAGAATTATAATAATTGTGGTCAATTATTAATGAATCAGCAAGTTGCAAAGCTGATATAGAAGCAGTTAATTCAAGCTATAAGAATGTTGGATGGAGTACTATGGAGTAGGAATTTTTCCAACCTTACTAAGAATAGGATTTTTAAATTAGTTATGCAAAGCATAACGACCTATAATGCTGAGGAATGGACTGCGGTATAAGCTCAAAAATAAAAAAATATTGGCATTGGAGATGGACGGAATAAAACGAAGTGCCTGGGTTTTCAGGGTTGAAAGAAGGAGCAACGGAAAAGTGATGCAGATGATGAATATGGAGGAGACCGTGGTGGAAGGGTCGAAAGACGACCTTTATAATGGTCACCTTGCGGTAGAAGGAAGAGGAGTACCCAAGAGCAACTTGGAGAGCAGATATCCATAGATTGACGAATGTTCGGTATTTGGAGAAGCAAGAGTGGATTCATTGAGAAGAATACAGTGAAACTGTTGAAAAGATCAAACCTCTCAATCAAACATACATATAAATAACTAAACATACTAGATGCGTCTACACTTGATCCACAGCGCGACTTCCAATCACTGTTTCACAACTGTGTCTTCCGAAAAAGTTCATAAAGATTTTGAGCTCCCAGTGTTATTTATACATTACAAGGACGCAAAACCGTCTTTCAGGAGTTTCTGTTCTTTGTAGCTATAGAGGTTAGCATTTGTTACGATGCATAAATAATTATGCTTTTTGGTGTAACAAATATGAGCTGTTCCGCTAGGCCCTAATCGTGGTAAAAACCACTGAAATTGATTCAGTTATCGAAGTTACAAGTAAGAGTAATGTCCTGAGGGTGGAGATACACAGGGATAAAGGCACGAAGCAGGTGAACTTTGCTAACGTTAAAATCAGAATCCAAATTCAACACGTTTACGTTGTAAATGAACACAATATTCACAATTAAAATACATAATACATGTTTCCCCACTATTATAGTCCAAGACAGCACAACGCTTGAAAAAGTAATCCTCGCACAGAATTTACGAAAGTGGGCCTATAATGCCTGTAGCTGAAAGTTGACGATTTTCTGAATGGAAATTTTGCCAAGTTAAATGAATAAGACAAACAGAAAGTAAAAGTGAATTTAGAAAAACCGAAATATACTCGCACCAGGACTGCACGACACGGCTGACACCATACTGCTATTCAAGACGTTCAACCATTGCGTTGCTCCCTGGAAGACTGGCGTGGATGCATGCTTCCCTCCGAGCTCTTGCGCTTTCCTCGCATAATTACAAAGTAAACTGGAGAGTGCCTTTCAGAAAATACCACATATTATTTATTCTCCAATATTATTGTTGACTTACTGTATTTCTAACCCCGATTGTAACGAAAGCAAAGAGCTCCAACGTAAGGAATGGTAGCTTCGCGGGTGTGACGCTATGTTTTAACATTTTACCTGAAATCCTCTCTCGGTTGTATTCCTCTTGCTCCGATGTTCGACCATTAATTTATTACAATTTGTAGTTTTAAATTTTTGTAAGCAGCTTTTCTTCTTCCTCATCTTTTCTTTCCTCTATGGAAATTGAAGTTGTATAAGTGGAAGAAGAAAATCTAAGGCCATATAAAGTGATAATGGTCATGGATAACAGCAACACCAAACAAGACGAAGTACTTGTTTTTCTCCCTCTGCTCTTAGTTTTGTTGGCTTTACTTTATTTTGTTTTTATTGTATTTTATTAGTCGTTTTATGTATGTTTTTTACTGAGAGCAAACCAGAATCTTTTGACATTATTTAAATTGCTTGAGACAGTACATTTCTTGTCCCGGGGCTAAGAGTTATTCAGAAGGGAAATGTATAACATAGCTAATAATATAAATTATACCAAGAGTGAACAAATATAAATGCACATTGAAAAAGGGAAGGGAAGAAGTTTTCAAACACGTCTAAATAGCAGAGTTGTTACGAGCTGGTAGCACAGTATGCCGTTAAGAGGGTAGGACATTGAACCGAAGAGGGTGAGAGTACAGTGCCCGAGGGGAACATAATAGGAAACGAGAAAACAATGTTACCGCTGGCCAGGCGACACTTGGTGTAGAACATCGACAGAGCAAAGATGTGATATTTGGGGTCCATGATGGAGGCGAACAGGCTATCTTTAGTTGTGATGGAAATAGTTATTTTAATACAGATCAGAGTGTGGACGAAATCACTGCATCAAAATTAATAAGTAACAATAGTCGTGGTCCCGTAAAGCATATTTTCGTAGTAGAAAATTTAGGAGGAATGCGTGTATGTTCGACGGAGGAAAAAGGCCGAACTAATTGAATAAAGCACTTGTGTCCTACCACACCCTGAAAAGAGTTTCCATGCTGGTCAAAATCCTGAGATAGGGCACCTACTAATCCAGACCAGACCTAATATCTTAAACCTGCGCCCGGATACGAACCCGAAACCACGTTACCGCTCCATGCTGTTACTTTTTTCGTGCTGAGATTTTATCTTAAATAGTAACTTGGCTACTTCTCTCCTTCCCATTCACTTAACAAACACCAGAATGTAGCTTCCAGGTTATTCAGCAACTTCACATAGCTAGTTCAAATAACAAAAGATATGTTAGGACCCGTAAAATGTGGGAAAAGCGTTCACATAGAAATTAAAAAATCAATACAATGGGTGGAAAACTTACTTCCCACTTATCTATTTCAATTTATGTAAATGAAACATTTGGAACATATATATTAAAATATAGGTATTTCAAAAATCACTTCACGGTTATAAATATTACATTTGAAATAGAAAAAAAAGCGGACAACAAAACACGTCACATACTGGGCAATCAATGGGGTTTTATAAAATAATGGAAACATGTCCTCCGTTTTCTTATTCTTTCTGCGACTCCATGCACAGCATTTTGCAGATGATGTCTTGGAAAATTAGAAATTATTTGGGAGATAGCATGTTTCAGTTGAGATGGTGGTTGTGTAAGAAAAACTCATTCTTTAAGGTAACCACACAACCAAAGTCGGTCGGACTGATCTGGAGATCGCTGAGGCCACTTTGTTGGAACTTTATAAATGGTACATGGGCCTGCTCTTAAATTGTCAAAGAGTTGTAAATTTTCTTAGACCTTGTGAAAACTCCTCTTGTTTTCATAGTGGGACTAAATCGGCTGTATTCTATAAGTTAGTGACAGAGCCATAACTTGAAACTTAAGAATTCTTTTAGCAGTATGAATAAAATTACTAAGGTATTATTCAACTGACTTGCATCTATGGTAACGGCGAAGTGGTAAAAAAAAGTAAAAAATCTGATGTGTACCATTCACATGACTTTCTCTATATCCCTGCAACAAATTATTCTTAAAACGCTTATATTTCTATTAACTTCAAGCTAATGAGTAAAACATTAGCAGAAATAGCCCTATTACTTGCTTCCATGTAAGTAGAGGTGAAATAAGGGACTACCATAGGTTAAAGCGGTAATCAAAAGCTGGTTGCTATGTCAATGAAGTTCCTTTGTTTGTATGGACAGCAGTTAACAAATTCCTGTATGAGAAATGTATAACTTTTTCATAGCAGAAACCAAAAATAGGGAATGTCACAAAAACGACGAACTCCACGAAAAAAATGTATATAACATAAATTGTGTGCTTTAACATGCTCTACATTTTTTGTTAAGTAAGTTTTTGTCCATCTCTTACGGTTTAGCAGTTATTCAAAATTTAGTAAAATGCATCCAGAATAAACTACTCTTCAGAGGCTATTCCCAGAAAATTCAAGATATACATTTTATTTGTCAGGTAAATATCTTTAATATACGAAATTTTAATCCAAATCCTTAGAGCCATTTTTGAGAAAATCAAAATTTTCGAAAAAAGTTCCATGTAAAGGGTAGTTGGGGGTGGGGGGATTTTTTTCAAAATCTTCGTGTCGCATCCCTGGAAGATACTAAACTTAAATACCAAGTTTGGTATTTTACCTACTTTTCGTTTTTGAGTTATCGAGTTCACAGACACACGGACACACACACATACACACACACACGGACCTTTTTCCGAAAATGTTTTTTTTTAGATAAAGGGGACTCTAAAACATATATTTCCGGTGAAATCTTGGTATCGAATTTTTTGGTGGAGTGCAATACATTCTTTATACACTATGTACATAGTGCCTATAGAGAAAGTAATAAAAAAAATAAAACCAGACCCCATGTTTACCATGACTTCTTTTGTTTTTATCCTAACTTAAATATTATGTGTGGTGTAAAGTTTCATTTGACTTTTCAAAGATCATATGTTTAAAGTTCTTTTCTTTTTCTTTCCCTAAGTAAATGTATTTGGCATTCTACACAACATTTTGATTCTGAGATTTTATACATTTTGAAGTTGCCAAAATCCTAAAAAGTACAAAGAAAAACAAAATTACATTATTTTAACATAAAGCACAAATTTACAAATGTTAATATAATTATAAATTATTAACCATTTTAATGAAATGCGTTTTAATATGTGTGTTTTGTAAAATTGTCATTCCTTAATGTATTCACTTATTGATTTAATTCTTTTGACACACAAAAGAAAAACAAAATAAGACTTGATTTTGATGGATGAAACTGGAAGGGTTTTCCTCCGGGTTCTCAGATTTTCATTCATTCCACCAATAGCTCTATAATCATATTTGCTGTAATCCATTTCATCATCATTTCATAGCATTCCTCTTCACTTCTATACCAGTCATCGGGTTGATCATCGATCCTGGTAGTTCACGCTGTGTTAGACCACTGCCTCTCTCCAAGGTAGCCCAGGTTCGATCCCAGGCGACCACATGTGGGATTTATGGTGGACAAAGCGGCGCAGGTACAGATTTTTTCCGGGTTCTGCGGTTTACCGCGCCATCCTATTCCACCGGTACTTCATCTTCATTCCGATGTATAATTAGTATCCTCGCCTGTGGTGCCGCATGTAGTAAAAGAGGGCGTTAAGCACAATTAAAATAAACATCCTAAGCTTCTCTATGAGCCTCTGCTCCCCATCTGCTTGCAAGCCCTGCCTGTGGGCTGTAAGTCCTACATAAAAGGAAGGTAAACAGAGAAAGAAGAAAGATGTAAGATGTTTGGTAATGTTGCCGACTAAGGGTCTTGTAGTGTGCAACACCGCAAATCCATACCAACTTTAGAAAGAGAAATGTAGAAATGAGCAGATAATGCTAAGGGAGCGCAGCCGATTAACAGCCGCAAGATGGCGGTAGTAGCACGGTTGTATGTTGCTAAATGGAAGTATTAGTGCTCTGTTTTCTTCCCTATACGGTAACGCACCGGTTTATCGGTTTATCGAAACAATGGTGCAACTCAACAGTGATATTCAAATATATTACTTTCTCTACACGTACTATGTAATAGTGTATAGAGAAGGTATTGTATTGCACCCAAAAATTTGATACCGAAATTTCATCGGAAATATATGTTTTAAGATCCCCTGAATAAAAAAAAACATTTTTAGAAAAATGTTACTGTGTGTGTGTCTGTGTACTTAAATTTGGTATCTTCCAAGGATGCGACACGAAGATTTTCAAGAAAGGGGTGGGGGCCCAAACTAACCTTTACATGGAAAAAAATTTGAAAATTTGATTTTTTTTAAAAAATGGCACTAACGATTTTGATCAAAATATCGTAAATTTAAGATATTTACTTGACAAATAAAATGTATATCTTGACTTTTTTGGGAGTAGCCTCTGAGGGCTATTTTATTCTGGATGAATTTTACGGATTTTTGCATAACTGCTAAACCGTAAGAGATGGACAAAAGCTTATACACAGAAAATGTAGAGCACATTAAAACACACAATATATGTTATATACAGTTTTTTCGTGGAGTTGGTCGTTTTTAAGATATCCCTTTTTTTTTGTTTTCAGCTATGTAAAACTTATACTTTTCTCATACAGGAATTTGTCAACTCCTGTCCATACAGACAAAGAAACTTCAGTCACATAGCAACCAGCTTTTGACTATCACTTTAACCAATGGTACTCCCTTATTTCGCTTCTGCTTACAAGGAAACAAGTAATAAGACTATTTCTGCTAATTTTTTCTCGATTAGCATGAAGTAAATAGAAGTAAGAGCTTTTTAATAATAATTTGTTGCAGAGGTGTAGAGAAGTCATGTGAATGGAACACATCAGATTTTTTTATGTGTTAACTGTCCTTACCTTGCTCCTATCGTTTAAAATAAAAAAGAAATAAAACGTACTTCTTTCACGTATAAAGTATATTTTGCTGTCGGAGTTCTTTAAAGTTAACAAGTTATAAACTATGCACAACCTTCTTGGAATCTGAGAATGGTGGAGAATTGACGGGACCGTTTTAGGTTCACCTAGCTATTGTAGATGTTGGTTATTTGAGGCTCGGTGGTACATACATGAGCTAGCTAAATATTATTTCATCAAAATATAAAGATACCCCTGTCACCGTTACACTGCAATTGCGGTGCTCTTAATATATTTCATCAAGTAATAGTTTCGGTTAAATGGAGAAATTTAATATACAAAGCTACTATCAAATAAACACTTATCAATTGTTTTGTTTCTTTTAACGAAAACATAACAACGTTGGTAGTAAATAATATAAATAATAATAGTAATAATAATTTATTATTATCATTAAAATTATCATCGTGATTATTATTTCTATATTTAATAATTTTCTGGCTCTTTATGGGTGCGCTGCCTTCGCGCTATTTTCGCCTTCCTATTTTCTCCTTAATGTAACTCATATATTTCACCATCTACTCGCAACACTATGGACGCCATTATTGTTATTATGCCAACTGATGGAATTGCATATTTCGTTCTTTCTACACTACCCTATGGGTGCGCTGCCTTCCCTCTTTTTCGCAATACCAACTATACATATTGCGCAGAACATTGCTCGCTACGCGGCCAATAGACCTTTAGTCGGCAACATTACCAAGTGTTCCAAGATTTTGAAGAAAACCTCACCCCAAACTTTCCTTTTCAATAAACCTTTTGCGAAATTTTAATTTTCTCAAAATGGTGCTGGTTACTTTTATTAAAATACCATACTCTAAACATTTTTATGAAAATATCCAATGAACTCCTCTTCATTTTTAATGCCGTTTCCATAACTGGTAAACCAAAAGAGGTAGATTTTGTAAAAACACACTATTTATGTCCAATAAGTACATTCTTGTTGAGCTAATTATTTTCCAGATATTTTCTATTATTACTCTTAATTGGAAATTCGTCTTTCGTGTTTCTCTCTCTATTTCTAGCTTTGTGTTCATGTAAAGAGCGAGATATCAAATCTAGCTCTCACATGATGTTACTATCTAGAACGCGTTCGGTATTCCTAATCCCATTGTTTCTACAAGAAAATATGTAATAAAATTATTTATGCAAATGTTTAACCTGATTAACATGAAATCGGTAAGGAGGATAAAGATGTTTAAAGGAATTGTTGTTGAAATTTTGTTCAAGAAGGTCATCTGTGTGAAACGCCTCAAAATTTTCCAATGTATTTTCTGCGCGTGACTCTTTTACTTTTCTTTTTTTTTTTCCCTGAGGATATCTCAAACCATAGATTTACAATGGAGTATCACTAACGAATTTTTGGGCAAATTTTAGTGCCTTACATAAGGAGTAAGGACAGTAGGAATGGCGTTAATGACCCCGTTCTTAAAATAATCTAGCTCGAGGAAAAGCTAGATAGACAGAGGTCAGAAACCTGAATAAACTAATTTTACGTCAGAGAGGTTTACGATCGATAACGTGTTAATATATGAGAAACTGTATATCTCCCAAAGAGTGGTGGATATATACCTCAATATGCTCTTATGATTGTTTTTACTGAAACTCTCTGCACTCCCGAATAAACAGTAATACCCACTTACTCTAACCCTCTTCTAAAGTACATGCACAGTGTATTTCAAAATTACCCGTTATTTCTGTTACAGCTAAATGGAACTGTTTTTATTTTCAAAAACTGCTGGATATGAAACAGAGTACACTTTAAAAACTGACGTCAGCTGAAGCATGTTTAAATGACCCGATTTTTACTTTCTCTTCAGGTAAGTACAGTAGACAGAGAAGGCTTTGAATTCCATCCAAAATTTCAATATTGAGATTTTACCAGGAATCTATGTTTTGAGATCTCCTGAGTTTTAGAAAAAGGTCCATGGTAAGTATGTATGCGTGTATGTGTGTGTTTGTCTGTGGGCAACAGTACTGTAAAACGTTTTAAGTTAAGTATCTTTCAAGAATACGATATAAAGATATTTATGACACCCCCCATTGGAAACTATCCCATAAATCGAATATTTTTTGCAATTTTCAATTTTTCCAAAAATTGCTGTAATAATTTTGATTAAAATACTGAATATTAAATATATTTAGAAGGAAAATACAATGTATGTATTAATTTTTTTGGGAATAGGCTTTGAAGTCCTCTGCACTCTGGGTGAGTTCTGCTTAACCAGGAAACCTTAAGAGATAGACAAAAACTTATTACACAAACAATGTAGATCTCGTCAAAACATGCAATTTATGTCTTATACAGGTTGAGTCAGAATAATTTTAAGGCGAGATACAACGGTTGAGTATTTGCTGATTGGGAATATATGTCCGTAAAGTTCTTGTTTTCACGATAGAGGATCTTTCAAACACCGCATCGGGTTGTAACCTTTCAACATTGGAATGTCGCTTATGTTTTGTTTTCTTGCGCTTATAATTTCACTGTTTATTATCTGTTTTTGTGTAGCTTAACTTCCTTTAATCTGGTTGGTCATCGGATGATGAATGGAATTGGTGAGATGATGATTAAATGATCTCGGGATCCATGAAGCTTCGTTTTCTCAGAATAAGGTAAACCCCGAAAAAAAACTTATCTGAGTAACTCACCCTAAGCGAGCTTCAAACTCGCAAACATGCTACCACCACACTACCCAGGTAGGCTTTTTTAAACATTGAGTATCACCATTAACCTAAAATCTGCGTTTTGTAACTTAAATGATAAGAGATTCCGTTGCATATTATACTGCACTTTGTGCTTTGTAGTTGTTATAAGATTTCAAGTATGAGCGAATACTACAGTGCTTCTTAAATATTATTTTATATTATTATATATTTATTTTTACAGTCTATTGTAAACATGCTCCACGGTACTTACGCAAAACTAGCTGGCGTGCATTATGTTTATGGTGCTGCTTGGGGAAATGCGAAAAGGGCACGAGACCTATATGCTGAGCTTTACCCAAGGAGTCATCATAGCACCATTACTGCCATACTCAACGGCTGCGAGAAACCGGAACTTTCCTAAAGCAAGCCCATCGCTTGAGAGGCCAAAGAAGTTTAAGAGCAGTGGCTTGACCGGGCACATTATTCTCCATCCACAAGCACAACAGCAATAGCGTATGCCACGCATACAAGCCAGTCTTCGGTTACAAGAATTCTGCGCGAACAGCAATTACTTCCATTTCATTTCATCGAGTGCAAGCATTGGGGCCAGATGACATTCAACGCCGACTGCAGCTTTTCCAATGGTTTCTTCATAAAAGCAATGATCAACCAAGATCTCCTACAGCCATATTATGGACGGACGAGACCAGTTTTACACAAGAGGCTTGTTTAATACACATAACAGTCACATTTGGGCACAGAAAAACGCTAGAGCTATTAGAGTTACAAATTACCAACACCGGTTTGCAGTGGCATTGTGAATGACACGGTCATAGGACACTATTTACTATCCCAACGTTTGGCGGTCCACATTTACCTATAGTTTTTACAACATAATTTTGGAAGTTGACTATATAGGAATATGCTATGTTATGCCTGTTTATTTTTTGAGCTAACCATTTCCTTGTTATTGGTTTCAATTTTAAAACATTTAAACTTTTCTCTCACAGAAGCTATCCATGTTTTTGTTCCGTTTTTATGATTTTTGCTTTTTATTTTACTCCTGGCCACCAAGGAGATCCATTTTCTATAATTGCAGAGCAACATCTTTTAAAACATTTGATTATCGTTTCAACCTAGTGTATTCCCTTAGTTTCATTCTACCTATAACGAACTAAGTAATAATACCATTTGGTTAATTTTTAGCATGAAGTAGGCAGAAGGATAGTGTTTTGTAAAAAGTTAATTTGCAGAAAGAGCAGCGAAAGATATGTGAATGGGACACACAATTTTTTTCTATGGTATTGAAGGTTATTATCATCAATATTATTATTATTATTGTTATCATGGTGCAAACGTTGATGGTGCAAAGTAATCAAATAAACCAACTTATTCAATCATCATTAAAAATTTATTTCTCGGAGCTTTCATTTAAAATGTTGTTAGTTTGGTTAAGTTCTACAAATAAACTGCATCTGTAACTCCAGGAAATTCAGCTGTGTATATGATAACTATAGCAATTTGTTGCACAGACAATGCTGATGGCGTGTATATCATAGTCGATATACTTTCGTTTTCAGTAATTTAGGTGCTCATTTCCGGTATGTTTTATATACTATTATTTGCGCTCTGATATGTAAGCTCTCACAGAGATTTAATGGTGATGTTTTATGATTAATGCTGCATTCACAATGCAATCGTAAGCGCAACGCAAGAAGTTGTCATGGTTTCTAGATCCGCAAGTTACATCTTCCAAGCGCTCCGCAAGTTACATGCGAATATCTTCCAAGCGCTCCGCAAGTTACAAACTGAATAACATAACCAGCAATACCATATAAGAAAATACACCCAATCTTTTACAAAATAAATACATTACATACTAACAACTGACGCACGCGGCAAAATTATTGAAAAGTAGCTGCCCGCCCAGGCTTCGCACGGGTGTGTACCTAATGAAAAAACTCAAGACAAAATCTTCCGTTTACAGTACGACCATGCAATAAAATAAAATTACAATTAAATACTTTGACAGCACTTTATTGCAATGCCTTGTAATGTACAATTTTCCTTCCGGAGAGAAAAAAAAAAACAAAAAAAAAACAGCACCGATAGTTTCCCAACTCTCAACCGCGCAACGTACAACATGCAAAAAACACAATTCAAGGAATATTACAAACACTTCTAACGTTGATCTTGGGATTTATTGTCATTGCGAATGGAAGGCGCGCTTAAATTCAAAAAGAAGGTCGGTTGACATTAGTAGTATTCTTGGAATAAGTATATCCTCGCCTTTGAACTATCCTATGTTATAGTAACTTTAAAAATGTTCATACTTTTTTTAACAGTGGGTTTTGTTCCGCTGCATAATTTCGGCTGATTGATATTGCGTAGTATAATTATCACCGAGTCAACCTTGAGCTGTAAATTGTGTGGCGGGAATCCTGGAAAGTTCAGTGAATTTAGTTAGATAATTGACTTCATTTGGATTGGTATTGAAATCGACGACTTAAATGATTGCGTTTGTCCATCAATTTTACCCCGAATTTTTACATTCAAATCATCTACATCTATAAGCTGATGGTAAAATGGCTTGTTCACTCAACCAAGCATAGCTTTTGTAATTTGCACCAATATTTGGAAACATTTTAGATATTAACTCTTTCTTTGACGTTGTAAAGTGACAAAAATTTGATGGAAACGAAATGAGGTCAGTAAAAGTGTCAACAGGAATTTGCCCATTGCCAATGCCTAATAATGCCTTTGCATCTGAAAAGCGCAATGAAGTGCAATGATCTACGCAATGTAGAATATATAGTTGGTATTGTGAAAAGGATGACATATGCAGTTAGCAGCGTGGGCAACCAAGATGTCGTTGGCATAATAACAGTAATGGCAGCGCATCCATAGTGTAGCGGGTATACGCTGGCATAGGTAATGGATTTCATGAGGGAGAAAGTCACAAAATAACATTCATGTTTCTTCCATATCTCTTTCTTTCCTTTACTTCTAATGTTTTCCACCTCTTTGTTTACTTTCTTCTATGTCAAAACAGCCATTTCTAAGGCTAACTATGACGTAACTAAAGAGCAAGTAGATCTGGTTGGGCAATTGATAAACTTTTATTTGATGTTAGCTTTGTGTATTAAATTTCTCCATTTAACCCAAAATATTACTCCATAAAATGTATTAAGAGCACCGCAATAATTGTAGTGTGATGGTGACGCGGATATCTTCATGCTCTTTAGCTAGCTCATGTACCATATAACATCAAATAACCAACATTTGCAATAGAAAGTTAAACCCAAAACGAATCCCTTCATTTCTCGGCCATTATCAGATTCCAAGAAGGGTTAATGGTTATGTGCATTGTTTATAACTTGTTCATGTTAAAGAACAAAAATATACTAATTTATTTATTTAAACGATGTGACCAAGGGAGCTATAGTTAATACATAAGAAATATATTTCTATTTTCACAGTTGTCTTGTGCCATTGTCCCCAAAACAGGGTGCACTCCCTTAGCATTTTTTTTTTTTTTTTTTTTTTTTTTTGTGATTGGCAGGCTGAGGGCAGCCCGAGGTGTGTTAGACGTGTCCCTGTTCTCAGAGAGAACTTAACCACGTTCTGACGGGATTGTGGGTTTTGTAGGATGGCGGGTGTGTATTGGGGTTGTGGAGTGACAGGAGGAGGCGAATATTGCTCCTCGACGGTTGCCTTGATGGTGCAACGGCCCTTGTGCACCGCTGGTGTGTTTTTATCAAAATGTTTCTTGAGGTTAAATTTTGAATCCAAGCAACTCTTGAAGGATAATAAGGAGCTTAGCCGTAGCAGCTGTTGGTGGTGCTCCTTCGTTACCGGGGATGCCCGCAAGCCATGCGGGGAAGCCGGTATCGCCTGAAGCGGCGGTTTGTGGGATCGTAATCCCCAAGAGACCTAACGAGGGCGCTCCGATGGAATGGTAACCCTTCGTTGAATTTTGTTGCCCGACGCCTAATCTCGTCCTCCAGGTATGGTAGACCAGAGGCTTCGTGCAGGAGTCTCGTTGGAAAGCCTCGAGGCACAGAATAGATAGCCCGGAGACACCTATTCTGTACCCGCTGAAGCAACAGCAGACTGGAGTCTGCCGCCATGCCCCAGATCTCACAGGCGTAGATTAATAAGGGGATAATAAGAGCCCTCAAAAGACGCAACTTAAGGGGAACGGTCATCGAGGACCTCAGCATCGGGTACAGTGAGGCCGCAGCCCCATTGCCCCGGCACCACAGCCCCCGGGCATGCTCCCTAAAAGTGACGCCCCTGTCGAGCTTCACCCCCAAGTAGGTGATGGTGTTGGTCCATTGTATCCTTCGTCTGAGGTACGTGAATGTGGGGAAGTTTGCGGGAAAGCGGCGCTTGGTGAAAAGAATAGCGTGGCTTTTCTCCGGATTTATGGACAATCGCCAACGCTCGCACCACTCTTGGATGAGGCAGAGGTGTCTCTGGATAGGGTTGAAGGCTCTGCGTGGGTGTTTATTTGTACAGTATAACAGCACGTCATCAGCATACTGAGCTATGTTGACTTGCTGCACTGTTGGTAGGTCGGCCATGTAGACGCTAAAGAGCGTAGGGGAAAGTACAGAGCCTTCGGGGACTCCGCCTCTTACTGGCCTAGGTGTTGATTTGTGTCCCGCAACTGAAACTACAAAAAATCTGTGTTTGAGATATGAGTGTAGTAGGTGTATGATGTGTGTCGGGAGCTCCAGTCGGATGAATTTGAGGAGCAGACCCGCGTGCCAGGTCGTAGAGAAGGCTTTCTCCACGTCCAGCGACACTGCCGCAGTGTAGGCTCTGTCCTGGAAGCCCAGGGCAGCGGCCTCCACCACTCTCAGTAGTTGCTGGGGTGTAGAATGCCCAGGGCGAAAACCAAATTGGTGATCTGGGATGGCATGAATGTCGCCCAAGAGAGGGGACAAGCGGGCTAGTATAAGCCTCTCGAAAACCTTCGAGAGAACTGACAGGAGACTGATGGATCGGTAATTGGATGGGTGTAACGGGTCTTTCCCCGGCTTCAAAATGCATATCACCCGGGCCTCCCTCCACTCGCGTGGAAAGTGGCACAAGGTGAGGCACATGTTGAAAACCTTGGTTAGAAAGAGTACCGCCTTGATGGGAAGGCATCGGAGCATGGCGGGGGTTAGTCCGTCAGGACCCGCTGCCTTTTTGGGGTTGAGGCGCCGGAGTGCGCCCTGGAGTTCACTGGGTCGGATGACGGGAAGTCGGTCCGCCTCGTCGGGGGGGCGCCGAAGGTATCGACGCACCTCCCGCCGAGCACGGTCCGAGAAGTCTTCGTCCTGGGGGTCTTCTCGTGGCCTCATAGACCTTTCGAGGTAGTCAGCGAACACATCAGCTTTGGCTCGGGGTTCATAAGCCAGGCCTTGGGTGCCTTGGATTGGGGAGGTGGTTTGACCTCCGCGGTGCCGGAGAGCTTTGGCAATCCTCCACACGTCGCCATCCTCGAGCCTCAAGCGGGTCATAGTCTCCTCCCACGCTCGCACCCTGTGCTCGCGTAGTCGGGTCCGGACCTCTCGGCGTAAACGCCTCAGGAGTGCTCGGTTATGCGGCGTGCGGTGACGCTGGTATAGTCTGCGGGCAGCCCAGGAACGGCGTACAAGCAGATGGAGTTCTAGGGGTAGGACTTCTGGGTGTAGAGGAGCTGGGGTGTGAACAGTTAGGTTATGAGCAGTTCGCACCACGATGGAGGTAAAGGATTGGACCGCAGCCTCTAGGGATGGGATGTCTGTGATCCTAGGGTTCGGCGGGATGGATTCGTTGAGGCAAACCCTGACGCATTCCCAGTCAACGTCACGGTTTTGAACCGAGACGTCGTGACTGGCAACCCGTGTGTTAACCTCAGCTAACACGGGATTATGATCGGAATGAAGTGCGTTGATCGATGTGAGAGATGTATGAAAAGGGAATTGTTTGATGATCGCGAAGTCAATAACGGATGCCCGTCCTTGACCTCGTGGATGGTGTGTGGGTTGCCAGGGGCCCTCTACTCTGAGTTGAGGGTCCGCATCTATCATGCGTATGATGTCATTGCCTCGGGCGTCCGCCCGGGGGCCGCAATGCCAACGCGGATGTTTGGCATTGAAGTCCCCGGCCAGGATGACATTAGGATGAAGGGCTAGGATGGAAAGGTAATCGTTTAGTACGAACTGCCTATGGGGTGGATGGTATACAGACACCAGTAAAACTTCCGTACCGCCTAGGTCAACACAGACAGCCGTGGCTTCCATGGTTTGAAGAGGTGGGAGCTGGATGGGTTTGTGGACTACCCTGTTTCTCACGAAGATCGCTGTGCCACCTCCTCGTCGGCCCACACGATCCACTCTGAGGCAGTTGTAGCCCGGAAGTCGGAAAGGGGTATCTGGACGGAGATGTGTTTCGCTGACTAGCACAAGGTCTAGGGCAAATGAGCCGGCAAAATGCTGGAGCTCACTCCCCTGACCGTTCAGGCCACACGCGTTCCAGAACGCGAATCGAAAAGAGGTACGAGACCTATTTCGACTCGCCATTCTGGGCGGTCTGGACGATCACGGTCAGGAGGGCAAGTCCCTCCATGGCGACAGCCATCTTTGCGGCTGGGTCTGTGGCATATAGGAATCTGACCAGCAGATCACAGATGCTCCAGCCGTGGTTCAGCAGTAGCTGCTGTATCCACGCCATCACAGTGATGCCCTGGCGGATGAGGTCTGTCGAGATATCCTCCACCGAGGTGTCGACTGGTAGGCCACGAATGACCCTGCGGATGTCACGGGACTTATCCAGTCCAAAGGTAAAATGGGGGACACTTTTCCTCTTGAGGGCTTGCAGAGAAGAAGAAAAATAGAGTAGTAGGTACTACGGCCATCTGGTGGCAAATAATAAGTACGTATTTTAGGTGTTCGTCGTCAGGAAAGCTTCTTTATTTTAAACGATAGGACTAAGGAAAGGACAGTTAAGACATAAAAGTGTATTAGCATTTCATTGCTGCGTTGTGTCATCTCGATAAACTGTTGCCGTTATCTTAGCATTCGATGGGGAGGAAAAATACCACTATTGCCATCTAGTGGGGAAAAAATAAGTACTTACTCTATCTGTTAGTCGCCAGGAAAACTTCTTTGCTGCTTTATTTTAAACAATAGGAGTAAAGAAAGGACAGTTCATATATAAAAATGCATTTGAATGTCACTGCTGCATTACGTCATTGTGTCGATAAACTGAAACGTTACGATAATATTGAATGGTGATGGAAAATATAGCATGATTAAGACAATTTAGAACAAATAACCGTGGTATCGCTGTTCATCTGGTGGCTATTAAGCGAAACGCGTTCGCTTGGCAAAGTTTCTTTGGTATTATGAGATTTTAAATACTCTCCTGTACTATTTTTAAACATTTTATTTTCCACAAACCTTATCAACAAAACAAAACAAAAACACAACAAAAAAAGAATTGTTCAATTTGATGTAGTCGTTCGGAAGTGATACGCGTACATACATTTTAGCAATTCATTTTTAGATATATGAATTCATGGTCCTTTGCTGGATCTGAATTGTAGACCTTCTACGTATTGTATTGAATTAACGGTCTTTGCTGGCTCTGAATTGAAGACTTTCTACTTATTAACCGATTTTAAATTACTTTGTGTTTTCACAGGATCTACATATTTCACTTTTATCTCCTGCTATAGATACCCCAACGTATCTCCGTTTATCAGACGGCAGAATGAATAGAGCCGTTGTGCAGAATTACCCCATATATATCTATATTAAAGGACTTATGTTTTCACCACAATCTGCACATATCACTTTTATTTCCTACTATAAATACCAACATGGTAGTTTCCGTTTTGCAGACGGCAGAATTAATAGAGCCGTTGTGCAGAATTGCCGAAAATAGTACAAGCATACAGACTGTAGTAAGTGATAAAGCTACAAATTTAATGAACTAAGAATTATCTCTCTGCGTCTTCGATTTATGAGAACCAGTAAATCTATACACAGACGATAGTTGCATCCATTAAATTAAAGAAGGGTTTGCAAGAAGACTGTCATAACCTCTTGAGGGAGATTAGAGATGGGGCGGCACGGCCAAATTGAAGAGCATGCATGTACAGCAGGTCCTGCAAAATCTTGCAGTGTGATCGTTTGTTATTGAATTCATAGGCAATGTATAGAGAAAAGAAGCAGAATTCTTCCTCTTTGCACGCAACGCAAGGATAAAGTTTGGAGTTTGCAAACTCTTGCGTTGCATTCCATTGCGTTGCGTCTTGCGTGTTACTATGTGAATGGTTACATTAAATAATGTGAGTTCAAACTCTTGCGCTTACATTACGTTTGCGCTTGCATTTCATTGTGAATACAACGTATCTGTGCATGCTACATAACAAAAAAAAAAGTGATTATAGAGATACAGTGAGAAGCTTAGAAAAGGATGGGATGTACCGGTTGACATGTAAGCAGACTGAACAACGATATGACACTGATATGTAAATAAGTGCAACTTGAATATTTGTAACTAAAGTAATCAACAATTCATTGCAACTTTTTCATTTACAAAAATCTATTTGACAATTATTAATATGATCATAATGCTCAACATATCATTCTAGTGTGTTTTAATATTTTTTTTTTCCAAAACGTGATATGACTACCATACTAGAACTATAGGTCTGTAGGAAGAACCACAATTGGGATTCTTATTTCATTTTATATTGAAACTATTCTGCTAAATTTGAACGTAGCAATTGGATTTTACCATTCCAAAATTCGTTTGACGCTTTAAACAGGATTTCTTTTCTAGTGTTTCAGAGGCAAAAGTCCTTAGTATGGCTTCCTTTGGAAATGAAATGATGTGTTTATGTACATGTAAACGAACCCCCATATCTTGAAAGAAAAGTCCTTGGGGAATTTTACGTTTCACGTCCACAAGCCGTGGTTTCGTCATATAGTGCCATCTATTGGCAATGTGTTGATGCTTAGGCACCATGAGCACATATTGACGAACTCGCGAATTAGAAACTCCCTGATCAAGCAAACACCGTAACCGATGTCCCAAATACGCGGAGATGGTGTGATGAATCTTGAATGGAAAATATGAATATATAGATGTCGTAGCTGTCGTTCAGTTTAATTACACATGCAAATAATTCATAATTTTCTCCAGAAGATCGAATTATGTTGCTATTGATTTAGCCTTTGATTGTGTACTAATTGTGGAATTATAGAGGACTCAAATTCGACATCTGAAAAGTCTCATAACTCCAATATAATTGATGTCCAATAGTATTTTAGTGTTAATGTGGGGTTAGAACTTGCATCAATTAAATAAAGAATAACTGATATCTTAGAGGTGATATATGAAGCACTCTCTCACGCAATAGATTGTTACAGTATTTACGTTTAGCACGTTTAAATGCCACATAAAAAACTCCATCCTAAAACTTTTCAATGGACATTTTTTGCGAATATTTTGATTTTCTAATAAATGGCTCAATCAATTTTAATTAAAATATCATCTTTTTAAGATATTTTGATCACAACATATTTGGAATTTTCTGGAAACACCTTTGAAACCCCATTCATTCTGAATAACCATTGGATAATCGAAAAACTTGTAAGAAATACAAAAAGACTTACTGCAAAAAGTATCAAAATTGTTAAAACACACAATTTATATCATATGCAATGTTTTATGATATTCCTTTGTATTCATTTCAACTTTGCAGTGCTTAATTTTCTCAAATGAGAATTTTTCTTCTAAAGAAGTAAAGAAACAGCATTTCAGAACCATTACATAACGACCACCTTTTAAAAGATTTGATATTACTTAAGCTTAATGTACAAACTTATTCCATTGTATTTACAGTGAACTATGAATAAAAAAAAATCTGTTGTGTTCCATTCACATGACTTAATCTAAATTTCTGCAAAGCTATTGTTAAAAAGTTATGCTTCTATTTAATTCATGCTAATCGAGAAAAAATTACCAGAAATAATCTTATTCATTTCGCTTCTACTTACAAGGAAGCAAGTAATGAGTACCATTGGTTAAAGTGACAGTCCAAAGCTGGTTGCCTTGTGACTGAAGTTCCTATATTTGTATAGACAGGAGTTGACAAATTCCTGTACGACAAAAGTATAAGCTTTTAAAGCTGAAACCAAAAAACAAGGAATATCTCAAAAATGATCAACACCTCGAAAAAAAAAATATATAACATAAATTGTGTGTTTTATTGTGCTCTAAATTTTTTGTGAGGTTAGTTTTTGTCCATCTCTTACGGTTTTGCAGTTATGCAAAATTCCATAAAATTCATTCAGAGTAAAGTAGTCTTCAGAGGCTATTCCCAGAAAATTCAGTCAGGTAAATATCTTTAATATACGATATTTTAATCAGAATCGTTACAGCCACTTTTGAGCAAATCAAAATTTTCGAAAAAAGGTCCATGTAAAGGGTAGTTGGGGGTGGGGGAATTTTCTTGAAAATCTTCGAGTCGCATCCTTGGAAGATAAACTAAAATACCTACCAAATTTGGTATTTAACAGTCTTTTCGTTTTTGAGCTAAGCTGTCGACAGACACACACGCGCGCGCACACACACACACGCGCGCGCACACACACACACACACACACACAGCACGCACACACACGTACCTTTTTCCAGAATTTTTTTTGATTCAGGGGGACCCAAAACGTGTATTTCCGGTGAAACCTCGACATCGAATTTTTGGATGGAATAACATTACTTCTCTATTATCATTGTACATATGGGGCTAGAGAAAGCAATATATGAATATACCTTAGCTCATGAACGTGAAGTAGTTGGAAGAGTAAGATGGTTTAAAATACTTAATTGAAGAAGTGGCAGAGAGTCATGTGAATGAATCAAATAAAATTATTTCATTCTGGTCATGCAAAGAGAATAGCATTTCAACATCACCATGTAGCAATTAGCTCTTAAAAGATATCGCAAGCGTTTTAGCGTAGTGTATTGCCTTATTTCGTTTTTACTAAAGGAAAATGTTTAAAAAAAAAAAAAAAAAAAAAAAATCTGCGAATATTTTTTTCGATGATTATGAAGTAGACATAAGAATAAGGTGTTTTAAGAATAGGTGGTATGGAATAGATGGAGAAAGTCACGTTAACGTAACAAATGGATAGTTCAGTAAGATTCTGCATTTTTAAATGAAATACCAGGCCGTCCCAGAAGTACCCGACGTGACATTTAGATAGATAGCGGTTGTTTTAAACAACAAAAATGGTAAACATTACAAACCTTAGAAAGCTTAAGTTTGAGCTTTGATGATTTTACACTGTTTAGCATATGTTTCGTAGCCATCATTAGTGATTGCTCTCAGTGAATTTGTAAATAAGGATAAAATTGGTCATCATTATCAATACTTTCATTTGAAAGGTCATAGTCCAACTAACATTAAAGCTCAGCTAGATTCTAATTTGAGGGAGTCTGCTCCTTCGTTTACAACAGTGAAGTATTGGGTGGCAGAGTTAAACGCGGCCGTACGAGCTGCTAAGACGAACATCGCAGTGGTCGACCAAATGAGGTTACCAATCCAGAAATTGTTAATAAAAGCCACAATATGATATTTAATGACCACCAAATGAAAGTGTGCGAGCTAGCAGACATTGCAGGCATTTGAAAATGTGTTGTACATCACATTCTGACTGAAAATTTGGATATGGGAAAGTTGAGTGCAAGGTGGTTGCCGCGTTTGCTCACAATAGAACAAAAACGGTGTCGCGAGGATGTTTCAGGTGAATGTTGAGAAATGTTTCGCTGAGTTTTTGCGTCGATTCATAGCAACGGGTGAAGCCTGGGTCAATCACTTCACACCTGAGACTAAGGGACAATCAAAACAGTGGATTGGAAGGAGAAAATGGGCTCCAAAGTAGGCGAAAACAGTTCCATCTGCAGGCAGGGCCATGGCGTCTGTTTTCTGATACGCTCGCGGGATAATTTTCATTGATTATCTGAAAAAAGGAAAAGTAATCAATGGCGAATATTATACGAACTTTTACAGTAATTGAGTGATGAAATCGAACAAAAACGGATGTATTTAGCGAAAAAGAAAGTTTAGTTTCATCAAGACAATTCACCAGTTCACACCTCCATTATCGCCATGGCCATAATCAATGAGTTAAAGTTCTAATTGCCTCCTCATGCACCATATTCGCCAGATTTTAGCCCTCTCTGATTATTTCCTGTTTCCAAACTTGAAAAAAATGGCTTGGTGGTAGAACATTTGCCAACAATGGAGAAGTGGAATGTGCAGTTGATGGCTGTTTTGCAGACCTCGATAATTCTCGCTATAAACAGAGTATCGAAGCTGGGAAAAGTATATCGAGCTGAAAGGAGACCACGTAGAGAAATAAATATGTTTGTCCCGTAAAATGTTGTTGCTTTTGATTTCTGGGTCAGCCCCAGTAGCACATTAAATTGCGTTATTTTGTTATGCAATGCTGCAATAACAGCGGTTTGACATAGTGCTGAATTATGTATGAGCTTGTGAATCCAGACAGAGGAAATGTTTATTGATTAGTTTCTGGCGACTTAATTAGGATTTATTATTAGACTGACGCTGAACTTGAATAAAGTTACAGCTTCTGGAGTCTTCTTTCAAAACACCTCAACATATCCTGTCAACACTGCATCTATACCTCTGTTGTTTAGACGATTTTAAGTTTTAGAAAATCTGTAGTGTTACATTAACGGGGCATTCTGTACCTATTTTGTGAAACACAAATTAAAACTATAAGTACAATAAAAACCAATATTCTTAAAAACTCTTTAAATCGAATTATGGGTAAATTTGATTTTTTCTATAGTGTCTCACACCCCTCACAAACCGATTATTCTCTCCCCATACAACCTGTTCCAATACAAACACGCACATAATATATAAAGTATTGTATTCCACTAAAAATTCAAAAGCGAGATTTCACAGGAGCTTCACTTTTTAAGGTCCCCTGAAACCAATAAAGACATTTCTAGAAAATGATCCATGTGTGTCACCATGAACAATATTACTCAAAAATGAAATACTGAAAAAAAAATATCCAATTCGCCATTTCAGTAAGTGCCCTTCAAGGACGCGACAAGAAAATACCTTCACTCCCAGCTGGGTTTATACAGAATATTTTTTGAGAAAAATTTTACTAAAAATGGCCATGACCCATTTTATTAAACTATTCTACATTAAATGGAGGATAGAGTTTTATTGAAGCATAGCCATCTATAGTGATAGTCTGGTCCTGGTAAATAAGGTAACGTCGCAGCCCGTCCTATCAGCCGAGCAAGGTTACACGTGTTTCAGTATAAGATGCTCTCCGCGCTTTTGTATTTTTGCCAATATTTTCATTGTTATCAATTAGATCATTGTTATTAACTATAAAGTTTGGTACCTAACCAACTTGTCGTTTTTGAGTTTATCGTGTTCACACATTCACACAGACATACACACACTCGGACCATTTACTAAAAAGACCTCAAACATATTTCCGATAAAATCTCGACATCGAATTTTAGAGTGGAATGCAATATTTTTTCTCTCTACTTTTTTAGTTTCTCTAGCACGTATGTACATACAATGTAAATAAAAGCTAGAGAAAGTATTATATTCCACCCAAAATTTTGATGTCGAATTTTCATCGGAAATATATGTTTTCAGGTCCCCGAAGACCGGAAAAAAATTAGAAAACGTTCCATATGTGTATTTCTGAATTTATGGACAGTAAAGGTCAAAAACGAAACTTGGTATATATGTTTAGTATCTTCCAAGAAAGTGGCCAGATTTTTAAGAAAATCTCACCCCCACCACAAACTACCCTTTATATGGATTTTTTTTTTAATTACTGTAGAATGTAATGTAGAGTTTAAGAGGTAAAATATGATAATTGCAATAATGGGAAACCGAGACAATCCACAACAAGCGTATTATGACATAAAGATATATCAAATCTGGCGCGGAATAGTTCACCGCGTCAATGAAGCGAGAACTGCCCTCTAGCACAAGTATGCCACAAGATGGAAACAGGGTTTAACCTGTCTTTTACAGTGCCTTATTTCGGCTCCTGACAGCTGCTTCCGGCCAAATTGAATATTCACAGACCATATTGCAGGGTATTTAATATGTTCATTTTGTGTAAATTAGATTTCATTTTGTAAGAAGGTTATGTGGCACCAGTTTCAGCAATCGATAATAGTGGCAAGAATTCGAAATGCTGCCATAGCTTGCCTAGTTCATCGTAGCTGCTGATGTAATACTGTCAAACGGCACAGTTTTTATTTATTAGTGTGAAACTACAAACTTCATAATGTACCAGTCGAATGGGGTTTGGGTAACCTTTGGGTATACTCTTCCTAGCCATATATATATATATATATATATATATATATATATATATATATAATATATATATTTTTTTAACAGTAGAAGTCCCGTGTCTCCTCGCACACTTGTGAATTTATTTATGAAACTCGCTCTTTCCACCCAAAAGTACAGTGCACTTTAAACCCAGGGGCCACCTGATTCTGTCTCATATGCGCGAACTGCTCCAGCGTTGTAGTTACTACCCCTAGTATGCGAATTGTAGGGGTGAAACCTACCGCTCACTGGGTATCCTACAATATTCACAGACCCTGAACAGAAGCGCATAGATTGCATGTTGAAAGAGCTAAAGGACAATTTTAGAAGAGAAATTGCTACAATTTCAGAAGAAGAATTAATGAAAACTTCCATAAAAGGTGTGAGATGCGTGGCAGCACAAGGACATCACTTCCAACACCTTCTAAGATATAGTTATGCTGTTAATACATGCATTTTTATGTAAATCAATGCGCTTGAGTTCAGGGTTCGGTGAATATTGAACTCGGCCGGCTTTATGTATCAATCATCGAGTTGCTATTTTGTTAGCGCTTCGTCGCCGTAAAATTCAGCCACCAACGAAGCACAAAGTTGAGAAATGAGAAGAAAGGAGTGACACATAGCTCAAAGCATCTTATACTTTTCATGGAACAAAAATTATTATTATTATTAGTTGTTGTGGTAGTAGTATTGGTAGCATTATTAATTATTAGTGGTGGTAGTGGTAGTAGTAGTACCTATTATTATTATTATTATTATTATTGTTATTATTATTATCACCTACTAGTAGTATTATTATAAACACGGCATGGATACAGTTACGCATAGGAAAATAGAGGGGGGAAACGTTGTTACCACTACATAATTTGTTTAAATTTCTTCCTCACACTTCTCCAAATCTATTTAGAATCACTTTCCCTGTAAGAGCTTATCAAAAACCTTCTTACACTTCTTGAAACAAATTACAAATCTTACCGCAAACAATTTCTCATCAGGTGCCAAATGGGA
Organism: Hymenopus coronatus; assembly: GCA_030762935.1. Lineage (NCBI taxonomy): Eukaryota > Metazoa > Arthropoda > Insecta > Mantodea > Hymenopodidae > Hymenopus > Hymenopus coronatus. The sequence goes on from CM060882.1 coordinate 51,439,705, forward strand.
ATTGATCTGACATTCCATTATTAATGCACTATATATATATATATAGTGGAAAAAAGTATTCATAAAGTATTCATACACCAGTGTTTATGTAGAAAAACTTAATTTATTATAATTAAAGTTAACATCCAGAGAAGTTATATGGTAAACTAACAGTATGATATTTCCTCCTGAATTTATACTTATAAACGCATGACCTAAATTACTCCTCTTCAAAAAGTAAATAAAACATTTGTACCGGCTGGCTTCACAAAGCAAGGAAAGAAGTATTCATACACTCAAAGAAAATGACAGTTCAAATACAATACAATAACAGAATTAATACTTTGTAGGCATTCCTCTTCTACGTATTACTTCTGTTAACCTCTTTGGCATGGAATGAACCAGGTTTTTTGTAGTTTCTGAGGTACTATTTTGCCATTCTTGCTGATGACGTTGTTCAAGCTGCCTTACTTCGTATGTCATACTTTCGGACCATTCTTTCAAGGGTATCCCAAAGATGTTCAATTGGATTAAGGTCTGCACTCTGCGCTAGAAACTTGAGAACGTGGGGAATATGGTACGATAACCACAAACAAACAATTTTGCCGTATGCTTAGGATCATTGACTTGTTGAAAGTAGTAATCTGTGCCTAAACTCAATTTATCAACACACTTTTGCAGATTATTCTTTAGGATATTTAAATATTGAAATCTATCCATGTTACCTTCAACAAAAACAAATTCCCCAACACCAGATGTAGCCATACATCCCCATACCATAATTCCTCCTCCACCATGCTTCACTGTGGCTTGATAGTGCTTGGGTTCCAGCTCAGTATTTGGTCTTCTCCACGCCAAAATTCTGCCATCATTTACAAATACATTCAATATACTTTCATCTGTGAACAGTATCCTGTCCCAGAAACTCGTGTTCTTGCTTAGATGGTCTCGAGCAAATTCAAGTCTGACTTTCTTGTTCTTTTTGCTGATGTATGGTTTCTTTCTAGGTTCCCTAGCTCCATAGCCTGTACTACTCAGAACATAGGGAACAGCCCTTGGTGTTATTTCCTTTCTGAACTGATCGTTAACATCAGCAGTCAATGCAGAGGCTGTCAATTTAGGATCTTTTTTTTTCTTTCTTTCTTTTTTTTTTCTTTTTTTATCATTCTTGTTAACATATTCCTTTCTCTTTGCGTTAGCTTCTATAGTCATCCTCTTCTTTCGCTGTTAATGCTAGAATTTCTCTCTCTATATCGTGTTATTATGGACTGCACAGTTGCCCGGATTCTTCCAATAGCATCAGCTATGTTTGAAAACGATTTTCCCTTTTGCTATTGAAAGATAACTATCTGTCTTTCCTCTACAGTTGTTTCTTTACCTTTGCGGCCCATATTTCTGTCGCACGGCATTCACTACGTAACAGAACCAACAAGCAGGAGATGTAGCTTGCCACTGAATGCCTTGTTTGCTGCAAACGGTTGGTTGGTGGTTTCTGTGTTTACATTTCTAGTGGTGTATGAATACCTTTTTCATTGTCAAATACAGCCAGCATTGGGGAATCGTTTATTTCCTTGAGGTACGTTTGTTTAATACTCAAAACGTTGTTATCATGACACTGTTTATTTAATGGGGTGACTTCCTACTCAGAAGCGTAGCGCTATCATTTAATTTAATATAAAAATATCAGTGGTCAATTTCAATTACAGTACTGCATGAATACTTATTTCCATGACTGTATATATATATATGTATAAAGCTCACGGCCGAGCTAATTCCATAAAAGAATTTTACGAGCAAGCATTTCTATTGCGTCACATATATGACATAAAATCAGTGGTTTTTGTACATTACGCTTATTGGATATCGGTTTCCGATTTCATCTGACTTTAAAACTAATAATGAATACTCTAAATTGAAGTGTGAACAGTTGTACGTATGTAGGCATTTTCCAGATAAAAAGAGGGTTATTTAGATTCATATCCTATAATGGTATTGCGTTATTCTTTTTTTTTTTTTTTTTTTTTGCTTTGGTGGTTTTTGCTTGGAAATGCTATGTCAGGCGTACTGAAAACGAACTCCAAAAACCAAAAGACCATCCAATAACTTGGGTGAATGTTTAAAAGTTCATCATTATAAACGTTGAAAATATGTTTGAAGGTAAACTAATAAATATGTAATTCAATATGGTCCATTCACTTGGCTTTCTTTCAACCTCTTAACCTTTATCAGCGAGCATACAAATTATTCTCACCAATGTTTATGTTGCATATATTTTATATGTGTGTATTTATTTCTCTGCAAGTGGGTATCACCGGGTGGCAGAGTTATATATGTATACAAGATATATAAACAATAAATCACAGCTGCCAGTTTATGGGTTAAAGTTTAATTAAGATGATAATAACATAATAATTTATTAGTCATTTAGCTTTAACAAACTATTTGACTCATTCCTACATTTTAAAACACTAATGCCCGGTTGCTTAAAGCTCTACTCTATTGCTATTTGTTCGATAAACCTTGTCAGAGCGATAGTTTTTAACTATTCTGGAAGATAAAATAAGAACTGAAGCTTTCCTGGCGACGTATTAATTCAAAATCTTCTCGGGCTTCTAGCCAGGTAAAAACTTGACTTGACACCAACGTTTCGAAGAAGTGCATCTTCCTCGTCTTCAGGGTGAACTGATGGTTTGAGCTTGCGGAGACAGGTATTTATAAGAGCTGGTATTTATAAACACCAGTCTCCGCAAGCTCAAACCATCAGTTCACCCTGAAGACGAGGAAGATGCACTTCTTCGAAACGTTGGTGTCAAGTCAAGTTTTTACCTGGCTAGAAGCCCGAGAAGATTTTGAATTATTCTGGAAGAGTTTAGTTCCTTCAATTAAAATCCATTCCAAAGTTTAGTTTAAAAGTTGATAACCCGCATTTTGATTACTCAATTGCAGTGGTGACGCATTAGCTATGTAATTTTGATTTACCAGACATGCCAGTTTACATATTTGTTTATCATGATATCCCCTTAAATGAATAACAATGTCGATATAATCTGAACCAAAATTCAGCACATGTGAAACTTAACTTCAACATTGAGAAAAACGAGTATGAAATGCAGTAGGAACTTCGATATATTTGATTTTTAAGCATTCTTATATATGGAAGAACAAGGCCATCTATAATTATTTTGAGATAGTATGCCCCAATGTCGACTTATATCGTAAGTACGTTTAAGTCCTGGGCTTTATAATTTGAGATCACCTTGTGGTATGCACGCAGTAGTTGGAGAATGTATTATATTTCACTAAAAGATTAGATACCGAGATTTCACCGAAAATATATTTTCTGAGGATCTTCAAATCCAAAAAGTGTATATTTATATAAAAAAGTCCATGTGTGCCTGTGGACAGTATAAATTAAAAACGAAAAGGCCGTTAAATACCAAACTTGGTATCTAAGTTTGGAACCTTCTAAGGATGCGCCTGGAAAATCCCATCACCCCAAATTACGCTGTTGATTAAAATACCGAATATTAAAGTTAATTGCATGGCAAATAAAACGTATATCTTGTTTTGATTATAAAGAGACTCTAAAGACCTCTTATATTCTGAACGAATTTTGCGTAACTGGTAGACTTTAAGAAAGACAAGAACTTACTACACAAAAATATAGATCTCGCTAAAGCACACAATTTATGTCATATAAACTTTTATAGAGTATTCCTTATAATTAGTTTCAGCTTTAAAATACCTATATTTTTCTCAAACGGAAGGTCATCCATTATTCATTTCATACCATTTTTACTTCACTCCGGCTGTGCAAAAGGGATGCTAATTTCAATGTCAATCATATAGCTACAGGTTGCTTATGATTCGATTACAATACTGCTTTGGCCTAGTGTATTCTCTGATTTCCCTTCTACTTAGAAAGAGCTAAGAAATAAAAACATTTTTGTTATATTTATCTTGATTAGCATGAAGTAGATAGAAGAATAATCTTCTGTAAAAATAGCTGATTTTCGGAGCAGATAGAGAAGGTCATGTATATGAAACATATTTTGGAAGGAAATGAGATTTACAATGGAAGATATGGAAAGATACATTTTATTTTTTTTTAATGAGAAGGAAACGTTTATTTGAATTTTATAGGGAGATATAAGACGACCCAGAGGAAGAGAAGTATATTTTAATTTGTAAAAAAAAAATCAAAGTAAAGAGAGAGTCTATTTAGATTAGATATTTTCAAATTAAGGGGAATGAGGGGAGGGATTATTTTGGAAGTGTTTTAATTTGTGGGGAGAAGGAAGATAAAGTTATTTTTAGTACAATGCCATAAATAATTGTAGGGCAAATTTAATAAGTAGAGAATGGCTATTGATAGATAATTAAATTGTATTTAGAAAGATTTTTGGGATTATAAATAGATACCTAAATTAGGGGAGTTTTTATGGAAGGTAAGGATGAAATGGAAATGGCAAATGGAAATTAGATTCATTTTAGAGGATAAAGAATATTTAGTAATGTCTTGACATGTTGTATATTTAATATTTGTGGCCTGGCCTATTATATAGGGTTAAGGTCAGTTCATAATTATGTATACATTTAGCACTATAAACAAGTAAAGATGTAAATGAAACACAATTAGATTGTTTTAAATCTAGTTGGGTTCACACTCCTTCTATGTGGTAGTACGAGAGTCAGTCAATAACTAATGCCTTCTATTTTTTTTTTTTTATGTTTTAATTTGCAAGAAAAGCATTGATTACACAGCATAAAATCTACACATTAAGGATTAAATGTCACTTTTAAATGTAATCCCCATGCTTTTCCACAGTTTTAGTCCACCTTTTAACAAGAGTATGCAATCCTGTGTGATAAAATGCACAGTCTTGCTTCCGAAGTCATTGACGAACAAGTTTTTTCACGGCCTGTGCATCTGGAAAGTGAATCCTGCAATGAACTTCCTTATCCTTCCAAATTGAAGCACTACAAATTTTCCGAGGTTATTGTTTTTCGTGTCTCCATGTTCTGCTCGGTTAACATTCGGGGTAACCACTGGGAACACACTTTTGAGTACCCCAGTTTTTGAATAATCGTCATTGCACTACCTTTATTGAGAGACGTAATGCAAAATATTCATCCGTTGTTATCCGGCGGTCAGGTTGAATGATTTCATCCACTCGCTCAATGTTGCGTAGTCACTGCAGTCACCGGTCTACCGCTCCGCTGTTCATCAGACAACATGCTGGCCCTTCAGCTTCATTACAATGACGAGCCCATCTTCCCACCGTGCTGACATACACTGTTGCATCACCACACCTTTGTGAGCCTTTCATGAATGCGAATGACGTTTCACCTTCCACATTCAAGAGTTCAATGACAGAATGCTGTCTGATACGGACATCAATGTCAGCCATTTTGCAACAGGAAGCAGTGCTGCCACTGGTAGGCGTGTGATGTTGCTATTGTAGTGGAATGGAGAAAAGGTTTGAGGTATTGTGCAAAACTTAAATTGTTCACATAAATTCTTAGTTCAGGAGAAAAAAAAATAGAAGGCATTACTTATTGACTGACCTTGTTACTTTCTCAATACATAAATATTTATTTTGTTTTGCTATCTAATAAAAGTAATATTTATCTGTCGTTTATATCTTGTTTCGTATCAGTGAACTCCTGATCTAAAATTAAAACTGTGTTCATTTAATTGTTGCTTCATACAAGCCTTGTGTGACATGAGTTAGATAGGTAGTCAGACCGAAAAATTCAATGCCATAGCTGGGATTTGAACCAGGGATCTGTCAGTCTCTAGCCAATTACTCCAACCACTGACCTACCATGTTATAATTCTCTTTTACATATTCCAATACTTATAATATGAAAATAATTGTGAACGCCATAATATCTAAATGTATAGGTATAATGTAGTTTACAAGATTCTCTGCTTTTTATACCACTTATCGCCCTTATGACCTTTGTTTGCAAAATTAACCTTGTTTGTAATCAACCTTGGGATAAATCTTTGCAGAAAGAGCTGTACAACACATTTCGTTTTAAATACATGGAAATAGTGACTCATATGTTTAACAACTAGAGGCTATATCTAGCGTGAAAATTTCACACAGTTTTATTTCAATCTGAAGAAACAACTGAAAATCAACCGGACCTAAAAAGAATGACAAAAGTTATGTATACATTTACCATTAATAAGGATATCTCGGAAATAGCTGATGCCAAAAGAATTATTTGAAATAAACTGCATATTTTAAACGTATATGCAGTTTTGTATTGTAAGTTTTTGTCCATTGGCTTACGTTCATCAGGTATTTAGGAGTGTGTATAGTTCTCTCCCAATGAAGATTTCATGGGCTAAGTTTAGGAAATTTAAAATATACACATAATTTGTAAAGAAAATATCTTAAACTTAGTATTTTAAACAAACTCGTTATATCGTTTTGTGTAAAATCAAAATTTTGGAAAATGTTTCCATTTATTGGGTAGTTTATCGAGGTTGATGAATCAGACTGTTTTATCTGTAGCTTGCAATCGGGAGGTCGGAGTTTATTGTGGCCAGCCTACCTGACCACAGGATTTTTCGGGGGTTTCCCCGAATCACCAGTCCCGGTTTCTTCCATCCTCGGAATTTCCTGTTCTATTGTTTTCACTTTCAATTCATTCACCCTCCATCCCTTGGTTTCTTTCAGGATGGGGGTGATTGTGCTTAAAGTGGTGTGGCAGGAAAAAAGATGCTACTTGTGACTTTTCCGTGCCCCGGCTTTGGCTGGTTGCCGGAATGAGAGCCGGTCCTGACGGTGGCGTTACACACTATGTGGGGCGGAGTCGGTGTGCTTCAATCTGGGAACTGTAGGGACCCTTCATTGTTGTATCGTCGCTCTGGTTCTATTTGTCCCCTCTCACCTCATCCCTCCCTCGCGAGTGTATCCCCTCGTGGGGCATAGTCGTCCTCCGTGGTGTAGTGTTACCACGCTAACTTCACATACCTAAGGTCAAGGCTTCAAATCAACGGAGGTCGATGGATTTTTTTCGGGTGTAAAACTCCTTAGCATGGCTTCCATCGGAAGGGAAGTAAAACCGTTGGTCGCGTGTCGTAACGACACGTAAAAGAACCTCAAGCCTGATAGAGAGGCCTCTGAGCAAAATTAAGCGGTCTATCACACCCAATTGAGAACCACAGCAGTTAAACAGTGCCCATAAATAACATGTCATTTACATGTTCGTGGGGCACAGACATAATAACCGCATTGGTTCGGTGTCGAGTTCCCTCTGCCGTAATCCTAATCTAGTGTCCAGTGGGTGATTTTCAGTTTGATATTTTACAGACTTTGCATTTATAAGTAACACTGATTCACTCACTCGCACACAAACACACACTTATCGTTATCTCTTTTATTTCAGGGGGCCTCGAAACATATACTTCTCGTGAAATGTCCACATCTAATTTTTGGGCGAAATAAAATATTTCCCCTACCTACTATGCGTAGTAAAGAAAAAATAGTAAATATTTTAATGATTTGAAATTTAACCTAAGAAAGGGTATGTAAGAAAATGAAAATTGAGCTTTGTTTACGGACGCTCTCTGGCTGTTACGATACCTAGCGTACCATTTGCTCACAGGGCTCTTTGTCAGGTTCTTTTTGCGCCGTAAATATACGACACGGGCCAACAGCTTTACCTCACTTCCGAGGAAGCATGGATATCAGACTTACTACACATAATTTACTAATGTATAGAATTTAATACCTTTGCTTTTAGGCTAAACACTATATGGATCTTGCATAGGATCGTGTCCATTCAGGTTAACAACGCTTAGTGAGCAGTAAACAAATGCATTCCACGAGACTGACCACGTCAATTGGTTGGATAATCACCCACCACTGCGGCGGGAGTGAGCGAGGGACCTGCTATGATCTGTCAATGCCCTCGTGCAACAAATTCATATGTAATTAACTGGATAACCTTTCACAGAACATCCAAGTTTTTCGGATATCACCAATTTATCGTATGTTTATCAATATTTTATTTTGAAAAACGCCCATTTGGATAAAGCTTGATTGAAATGAAGTTAACTAAGAGAATGTAGGTATGTAATAAGTATTTAATATATATCGATATATACATATATGCAGGCCGTTAATAATTTGCGAGATTGTGCACGTAACTGATATAAGTAATTTGAGATCACCAGTGCATGGTCTTGGGATAAACATAACGCAGCTACATAGCGTTAAACGTGTGGGTATCAGGTGTTGATAAATTGGTGTTAAAGCAAAGCAGGTTGAAAAAATGGCTTAAAAGGCCTTTAAAACTGCTGCCCGAGTACAGAAATATCAATTTTTAGCAGCTCGTTACTAGCGTTCTCAAGATTTGATGTCGCAAAAATCTGTAAAATCTCGAACTAATCACTTGACAGCACGACACTGAGCATTCATTAACTACGTTCTTGAGCTATGTACCTACTCTGGAGGCATTTTTTCAACTGCTCTGGTGGCTTAATGCGTAACGCGGGAAGCTGCTATCCCAAAGGTTATGAGTTTAATTCCTGGCGTAGATTAAAGGTGTTTTATTATTTTTTTTTTTTTCATTCCAGACGAAGTGCCGTGATACGTGGCGTACTGGTATTTCAGAAACTTATAGCCGTTACTTCGAAATTTCAACAAACAGGCCATAAATCTCCTATCTCAAATTATTAATTTAAATAATCTACATATTCTGTGAAAATATTTGGGTATAGTTCATTAACACCCTGAATTATATATATTGAATTTAATTAAAAATAATTGGAGTGCACGTCTGAGATATTTACAATTAAGAGCATGTTCAATTTCTCGGATAAATTTTTTGTACCTCGTTTTTTTTATTTTATGGACTAATGTGTACAACAATTAGCAAAATACTTGGTTTCGTGTCTGCCGAGATCTATTGTTTATTTCGTTTTGTTTCTCCCTTTACATTCCTCCTTTATTTTCGCCTTTCGCATCCCCTCTAACATCAGTTTCAAAACTCAGTAAAGGTATTCTTTTCTAGAATACCATTACGTGAATAATAATAATAATAATAATAATAATAATAATAATAATAATAATAATAATAAGTATGGGTTCAATTCCTGGCAAATTTAATCATAAATGAAGCACTGGGCTGTTTAATTAAACCAAATTTTTACTTTTTCTAGCACGTCTGTACATACAATGTACACAGTAGCTAGGGAAGGTATTGTATTCCGCCCAAACATTTGATGTGTTTTGAGGTCCTCTGAGTTCTAAAAAAACTTATTCAAGACAAAACGTTAGCAGAAACGGTGTTGTTATTTAGTTCCTTATAAGTAGAAGGGAAATAAGGGAATGCACTAGGCTAAACCAACAGTCAAATGATTTAAAACCTGGTTGCTATGGGAGTCGTGTACCTTTGTATGGACAGGAGTTGACAAAGTCCCATATTTTAAAACTGAAACCATTAACAAGGAATATCTCAAAAACAGTCAACTTCACGAAAAAGTGTTTGTAACATAAATTGTGTTTTAATGAGCTCGACAAGTTTTGCACAGCAAGTTTTTATCTATCTCTTACTGTTTACCAGTTATGCAAACTTCCGTAAAATTCACGCTGAATAAAGTAGTCTTCAGAGGCTATTCCCAGAAAATTCAAGATATACATTTTATTTGTCAGGTAAATATCTTTAATATAGAATATTTTAGTCAAAATGTTAGAGCCATTTTTGAGAAAATCAAAAATTTCAACAAAATTTCCATGTAAAGGATAGTGGTGGGGGATTTTTTTGAAAATCTTCTTGTTGCATCCTTCGAGATACCAGACTTAAACACCAAGTTTTGTGTTTACAATCTTTTCGTTTTTGAGCTATGCTGTCCACAGACATACGCGCGCGCGCACACACACATACACGGACCTTTTCCTAAAAAAAAATATGTTTAGACATCGAGGACACTCAAACGTGTATTTTCGGTGAAATCTCTGAATAGCATTTTGGGTGCAATACAATACCTTCTCTATACACTATGTACATAGTACGTGTAGAAAAATTAAAAATTATTGTCATGATCACCACATATACAGTAAAAATCTCTATGGCCTTTTGACCTGGGATAAGACTCTTTAGAGCACAAGAGATGATATTTCTTAATATTCTGACACAAAATTCAATTTTCTGATATACATATCCATACATTATTATTTCCATATATACACATTACAAAAATAAAAATATGTACGTGTTGCATCATACATACTCATTACAATAGTAAAGAAAATGGTTTTCAGGTTGATCCGGTAATAATAACGAAAAGAGAGGTTGAACACCAAAGAAAGACACAAAAATTAAACTTGATATAAGAACATATGGAAATCAATTGAAAAATCAAATGTCACGGCACTTAAACGTGCAATACGGTTCAAAATAATTAAAGAAACAAAATTAAAGAATAGGTGGAAATATTTAGTTTTCTAAGACATGCGTCTGAAATAGCTATCAACAAGAGACTAAATAAATTAAATTACAAAACAGAACCATAAAGAGAATAGCAAAAGCAAGACAAAACAAAATACTAATGAGTTCCATTCATAAAACTTTCTCTGCATCTCTGTAACAAATTCTATCTAATTCATGCTAATCTGGATAAACATTAGCAACAATTGTGTTATTGGTTAGTTCCTTATAAGTAGAAGAGAAATAAAGGAATACGTTAGGCTAAACTGACAGTCAAATGTTTTAAAATGTGGTTGCTATGGGATTGAAGTGGGCGTATGTGGAGAGCTTTAATATTTTAAAACTGAAACAATAATAAGACATATCTCGAAAACGATCACATTAACGAAAAACTGTGAATAATTAACTGTGTACTTTAACGGATCTACATTTTTGTGTTCTAAGTTTTATCTCTTATAGCTTACCAGTTATGCAAAATCCCCTAAAATTCATTCAGAATAAATATGTCTTCAGAGACTATTCCCAGAAAATTCAAGATATACATTTTAATTGCCATGTAAATATGTTTAATATACGATATTTTAATCAAAATCGGTTGAGAAAATTAAAAACCTTGAAATATGTTCTATGTAAAGGTTGGGGGGAATTTTCTTGAAAATATTCGTGAAAGATACTCAACTTAAATAGTAAGTTTGATATTTAACGGATTTTTCTTTGTGAGTTATGCTACCCATACACACACACACACACATGGACATTCTTCTAAAAATTCATTTTTGGATTCAGGGAGTCTCAAAGCATATCTGAGTATCTAATTGGGTGCAGTATCTAATTGTATTTTGGGTGCAATACAATACCTTCCTTATAACTATGTATAGTACGTGTAGAGAAAGTAATGAAGCTCGAAAAGACTCGCTAATAAAGTAGTGGTCGTTCGGAGTTTAGCCTACAGGTCAGAAACATGGACAATGACTGCACAACACAAAAGAAGAATATAGACAGCCGTAATGAAATTCCTGAGACTAATATTAGGTCGAGTTTAGGGCGGATACGCTGAGTGACATTTGCGCTGAGATCGAATATTGTGACTTCCACAGAGGTGCTATTAATATTGTTTCCAGGAAACTTGAGATATGTATCACCTCGCCTGTATACTACCCTTCATAATCCCCTCTTCGCTCAGCTAATTGCCGGTTATCGATCGACTTGAAAAAATCTTATATGCTACATTCACATAGCTATCTCTAGGTGTTCTATTTTATTCTATCTATATCATGTTAATCGCGATAAACAATAGCAGAAATTATCTTATTACTTGCTTCTTTGTAAGTAGAAGGGAAATAAAGGAATACACGATAGTCAGATAATCCAATCTTTTGAAAACTGGTCGCTATGTGAAACAATTGAAGTTCAGTTCGCTTTGCATGGTTCCGTTTGAGAAAATTTAGATAGTTTAAAACTTGAATTTCACTTAACGTTTAAAATTTGACAACCGCTTTAGCCTGCCTATTACCTAATCCTTGTATCTACAAGGAAATATGTGATGAAAGAATTATTGAAGATGTGAATTGTTTCTTCCAGATAGGTCGTGTGTAGGACAAGAGTTGGAAAGGTAGTGTTCGACTAAAAAATTAAAACAGTAGCCAAAATTTGAACCACGAATCTTCTGGTCTCCTTCCCGTTTCTCTAACCACTAAGCTACCATGACAACATGTACGGTTTACTCGAAAAAGTGCAAATAAGTTGGGGAAATGAATGCGTATGGACATATCTAACACTAGCCCTACCATTTCTAATTTTGGAGATGCTCATTTTGAATAACGCGAAGTAGATAGAAGAATATGCTTTTTTAGAATAGTTGATGTAGAGAAATTCATGTGAACACAACATACAACTTTTTATAAAATCTGTACTCATTATTATTAGGACAACTTAATTTTCTTTCTATTTCAGTCAATCAAGATACATTTTTACAGAAATAATTATATTGTATGTTTCATTGATGATGTAAGGAGGGATATAGCAAAACGAATCGATTGAAGGCTTGTGCAGTAGCAACGCTATAAGCTGACCAATGAGCCTCCAAAGAGCGAGTATTTGATGTTTATTTGCACTTCTTATCGGTACGGATCTGTTAAGCCATGGATTATTGCCCACGCTTGTGACGTCAGTTACACTGTGCGTCAGCTGGGAAGTATAGAGGGCCGTGCTGCAAGTGGAGATGAACTAAAGTATTTTTCACATGCCCCAATCTTCTTTCAAAGTTTGCATTTAAAGGGTTTGCGGTTGGAAACCAACCCTCGCTGTTGCCAAGTCTTCAACTTACTGGTCTCTTAACTGAGGCATAATTGTCAACTTGCAAGTAGTGTCGCCGGGAAACAGATTTTACTACGTAGCCTTTCGCCACTAATACACGTTTGTCTTTTGTTTGCTAATGTTTATTGTACAGAGGTATGGGGTAGCGGTCCCGTTTGAAGGCCACCATATTTTTTAGAAAACTATACATCGTACACTTAAAGATAATAAACATACACCTGGGCTGTGATTCTGCTGAAAATGTGAATGTTTGACGCGGATTCGAATCTTAAGACGATCTTCATTGTGCCATTTTGGTACAACATACCATGCGAGTAAGAAACGGCAAAACCAATTGGAAAATCCACCCTTTCATCCCTCACCCCGCTCGACGCTCCGTCAGAACAATATAAAGTGTAAATTTTGCCGACTACGTGAGCAAACTACCTTGGTATTAGAATATTAATTTAATGTTGTATCACCCGCTTAGAGGAGTGGATTATTGTCTAACCAGATAGTTTAAGGATCATCTGTCTACCTTCTCTATTTCCGGCCAATTGACTACGTAGAGAAAGTGAAAAGGTTATAGGCGTAATTCAAATAATATAAAATATGCACTATTGTATACAACAATGCTATTTGAAAGTCAGCAGCTTTCCAACTGGTATCCAACAACTTTATTTACACGCATGCATACATACATACATACATACACACATACATATAGACAGACAGACGTACATACGTAAAATACGCACAATTGGAATCATCCATCATAGAGAATCCGGATCAGAGATATACACAGTGTTTCAAAAATACGGGGCATAATTTCAGGTATGTATTTCCCACATGAAGACAATCAAAATAGTTCATTATAACATGTGTCCGCAAATACTTCATTTCCGAGTTATGACCTTTACAACATTGAAAGTCCCACCTGTAGACAATCAAAATAGTTCATGTCCGGAAATGCTTCATTTCCGAGTTATGGCCTTCACAACATTGGAATTCACTGGAACGTTTTTCTTTCCGCAGGCCTTTGCCGTCAAAGGAGACATTAGGAGGGCGCTCTGATAGTTCATTCTGAGGAAGGTTACATTCAGTATTCTTTAGGCGTTAAGGCTGTGCGACATGTATTCAAATCAAGAGCTGGCAGAGATACACTTCATGTACGGTAGGGCGGACGGCAATGCTGCGCTGGCTCGTCGTTTGTACCAGGAGAGGTACCCACAGCGACAATGTCCAGATCGGAAGACATTTGTACGTCTCCATTCCCGTCTGTGCGAGTATGGAACATTCACCTCTCCTGGTTTGGGAAGGGGACGACCAAGATCTACAACTCCAGAAGTGCAGGAGGAGATTCTGGAGGCTGTGGACAGGACTCTTTTATCAGCACACGACGGTTAGCGTTGCAAGTCAATGTTCCTCATACGACTGTCTGGAGACTGTTGAACGAGTATCAATTGTATCCTTATCATTTGCAACGTGTACAGGCCCTGTCACCAGCAGATTACCCTGCACGAGTTAGGTTCTGTCAGCGGTTCTTGCAGCAGTGTGGTGTAAATCCGAACTTTTCTGCCGTCGTATTATTTACAGATGAAGCACAGTTGACAAGAGATGGCATAACAAATTTCCACAATCAGCATGCATGATCGCATGAAAACCCACGTGCAACTGTTATATCTCATCACCAGGTGCGGTTCTCCCTCAACATGTGGACCGGTATCATTGGTGATCGATTAGTTGGACCCCATGTACTTGTAAACAGACTTACGGGGCAGGCGTACACAAACTTCCTGGAAAACACCATACCTGGCGTTTTCGAAAACACTCCACTGATCAATCATCAACAGATTCACTTCTTGCATGATGGCGCTCCTGCACGCTTCAGTCTTACGGCTCGCCGGTACTTGGATCGAAGGTTTCCTGATCGATGGATAGGTAGAGGTGGCCCAATTGCTTGGCCTCCACGCTCACCTGAACCCTCTCGATTTCTACTTGTGGGGCCATTTAAAATCATTGGTTTATTCGTCTACGGTGCCGGGTTTGGAATCCCTTCGGAATCGAATTGTGGCAAGTTGTGAGGACATACGCAATACTCCTGGAGTTTGGGATCGTGTTCGCAGGTCAATGAGACATCGATGTAACGTCTGTATTAAGCAGGAGGTGGACATTTTGAACATCTTCTGTATTGACAACAACCTTCGGAAAGAAAAACGTTCCAGTAAACTTCAATGTTGTGAAGGCATAACTCGGAAATGAAGCATTTCCGGGCACATGTTATAATAGACTAATTTGATTGTCTACATGTGGGAAATACATACCTGAAATTATGCCCCGTATTTTTTAAACATCCTGTAGAAGAGAAACAATATTTTCAGTAGTAATATATACTGATGACAGTAAAACCGTTGGAAAGGTCGGAGCTGCAAAAGTATTGTACAAACAAGAAACAATTATTCGACAGCTTAAATTTAAGCTACATGCTGACTGCTCTAGCAATCGGTCAGAACAAGTTGCTATCCTGAAAGTCCTACAAGAACTAGTGAAATTCATTAATGATATAGAGGAGAGTAAATGATAGCATGACAGCACTATTCATACTCCGAAATAAGTACAAATGGTACTCCATAAGGTCAGAAATATAAAATACAATCAGAACTACTCTTAGTTATAAGATTTTAATTGGCTCAAATAGGAATAGCTGGGAATTGAGTTGGCAGCACGTTTAGTAAAAGTAGCTGCAGCAGAGGAACAACAGCCCATGTACGACAGGATACCGAAATTTAGCATTTTGTCACAAATTAACGACCAGGATCTCCAGCAAGAAAGATGGAATAATGCAACAAAGGGAGCATTAACTAAAATATTCTTCCCAACAATTGGAGATTGTCAGAAATTAAAAACTATCCATAACTCCAGAATTCACTGAAATATTCACAGGCCCGGAAAAACAAGAGCATACCTTCATAGATCTCATATGGTGGAGGATC
This sequence comes from Hymenopus coronatus, assembly GCA_030762935.1. NCBI lineage: Eukaryota > Metazoa > Arthropoda > Insecta > Mantodea > Hymenopodidae > Hymenopus > Hymenopus coronatus. Next base: position 51,455,424 of record CM060882.1, read on the forward strand.
CTATATTTACCTGTAATGGCGTGAGGTGACAAACGTCATCAACGAGAAATATTAATAAATGAAATTAAGAAAAGCGAGCAAGAATAAATCAATTAATCCGGGGAATATGACTGCATTGCATAGAATCTATGAGGCTGTACATATTATTGTCCAATTACTCCATTAAGTTAGGAAATGATACATTTATTAACATATATAAACATATAGCTATGTAAATCAAGTCATTCCAAACGATGTACCAATGTGAAACATTATTTTTCAATCTCGTATAATATTCTACAATTGTTATTATGAGGTTTTAAAGCTTGTATGTAATATTGCCAATGTGATGGGACTTACTGATTTAAATAAATAAAAAACAAACAAAAATATACATATATACATACATCATATACATGTATCATACATGGATGAATACACGCAAATACACACACATACAAGGGCTTAATCACCGGGTCACAGCCCGCGATTGATTGCCGTATGCACTGCGCTCTGTCAACTGTAAGTACACTAAATCAGCTTGGTCACTTCACTGTTTTAACGTATTTCGCTCATTAGACCAGGACAGGTAAGATAAGTAACCACTGTGTGAAATGCTCTACCCCTAAAATCGCCCCTTCCTTTTTCCTTCCACCTGGCAGAGAAGCGGAAAGGTTACGTGTGTAATAGTGGCGGTTGCTATACACTGCAGTGATAAGGCTGCCACGGCTAATACAGAAATGAAGCGGTTTCTTTGGCTCTACGTGACTGTTGAAAGAGAGTAGTGGGGACGAGAGGGAGAGTAAGTTTACACCTCCTGCGCTTTGGCTGCCAGACCTGCACTAGACTGTCGCTTAAAGCCGATGTTCCACGGTCGAAAGTTGGCCCAAAAATGTTTATACAACGTGAACGTTGTGTACAATTTCTCCGTACCCTTCCCACGGGAGTGTGTATTGGTCCAAATATTTCTCTCATGCACATGAACAGCTGATAGAAAATTGTGGAGATTGCTGATCCACAATTATTTACGTTTGCTGTCGCAAGCTTAGTTTATATATCATTGCAAGAGCATATTATAATAGAAAGAAAATATCAATAAAGAGGCGTTGGTGGACTAGACCATGGCTGGAACGTAAGAATGCAGACCAACGAAGAGGTGTACTACATATGCTGTAACATGAACTCGTTTCTTACCCTGTAAACTATTTTAACTTCCTAGAATGGACGAACATTTGTTTGAAAGTTGCTGTCCTTACTTGAGGCAAAAATCACTCGCCAAGACACAAATATGAAGCAGTCCATACCAGCAAATCAAAGGTAGCGTTTTAATATTTTATTGAGAAAAGAAGGTTAGGTGCAAATGGATCCGATAAAATACACTTGCAGGGGTTATAAATACCCGAGTCATTATTTCATAAATCTCTGCCGCACAAAAAAAACAAACAAACAAACAAAAACAAAAACCGTGTATTTCAACCATTGCTCAGCTACTATAACCCTATTATTTAGGACAAAGTCTACAAGATACAGCCATGTTTCACACAAACAATCATGTTGGTGGGAAGGAAGAACCAGCGCTAGCTGCCATCTTATTACGTCATTACCACCAGATCGCTCATTGGTTGATTTCATACGTTTGGACCAAAAATTAGAAACCGCTGTATCCTGTTGCAGCAAACTGAAATTGGACCAAGAAATAGGACGGAAATTGTATACAATGAAATTATCCGATGTCCCCATAATCCAATTTGTAGTTTGAAGAGTGTTGGACCAAAATATTTGTCCGTGGGACATCGGCTTTACTCACAGCTAGACTTTGCTGGGCCCTTATAAATACCCATAGTCCCGGTCAGGAAAGTGCAGATTGTGGATTTATTGGAACACCTTAAGATCGATGTCTTGAGAAGTGTTTACTGAATTCAAACAAGCGACATAACGGCCTTTGTACATCTGGCTATTGTGTTCGTGACGCGGTTATTGTTAAAGAATCGGCAACTGGTCTAGTATTTACCTGGTTGGGCAAATAGCTCCTATGCGCTGGACAGCAACCCTCACAAAAGACTAGAATTATAGCTTTCGTAGTAGTTTCGACTAAGCTTGACACATATATCTTTTCATATAAGGCAACAATTTTTGTTTGACTTAGATTTGGAATTTGCGCCCACTTCACACGATTAATTTTATGTATAGACTACAAACGTTCACAAGACCATCTATGAGGTATGAGTAAGTAAATGGCTGAGGACAAGACCACGCAGCGAGACATAAGACCACGCACTGCTCAAGTCTGCCACTTACCTCCCCAGAATCCATCGAGAAACAAATACCCTTCGACATCCGTGGGGTTTTCCAATAGGCCGGTGTCTACCTTATATATCGGCTCACATAGCTCTCGCAAGATGCGGAAGTAGATCGTCACTTAGGCGTGTCATCCCATAAGGGAAGACTAACAGAACAACCTAGGTGGGGGCGTCCTTTCCTGATTAGTGCCGGAAGACACTAAGACGTCTCACACGGTGGTCCATGCGCCACCGCTCAGACGTACCCGATCTCCCACGGGTATCGGACTACTGCCACATCGAGTCCAACCCGTTTTGAACAACTCCCTTACGAGAAAGTCTCAGATGTTCTGACCTACTACTTCTAGCAATATCAGTGCTCGGAGTTCACAGCGCTTGCTCCAGAGAGCTGAAGAAGTCGGTACCTCCCTCAGGGTACATCAGTCACTGCGACCAAATATTGATCTATTGCGGCCTACCACCCACCCTCACCAAGGGAAGGGACGAGAAGAGTAGAAACCACAGCCCAGCACATACGAGCCGACGGAGCCAAGCATAGAGATGCGCGGAAGTCCATAACAGTATTACTAGATAGCAGCATCGGCGCACCAAGGAGGCTTCACAGGCACCGGAAGGCCGTCGAAAATATACCTCTATAATGGCACCTAGCCTAAACTGACGCAACCGGACGAAGAGAGTTTTACCCTGAGCAAGCGACCGTGCCATCTTCCTGCAAAACCCCGAACTATACCTGCCGTCGACCTGAAAGATGAAGAAGGGAAATGAAATGAAAGAATAGAACCCTGTTGGATATACAGCACCCCAGTATTCGCCTAAGCGACTCCAGGAAAACCACGGAAAAAAAGAAAACAGGGACAAAGTGCGTGGACGACGGGGAGTGTACACAGCCTTCCCGAATGTCAGTTACAGGCGACTCTGCCTGATCCACCTGGTTCGGTCACTATACATCATTCTCAATTATATCGTAGTAGCTCGAGCATTGGTTCAACGCCCGGTTGTTTCACTAGTGCTAAATACATATCAAAGTCTTTTTTTTTTTTTAAATTAAAGGCATTTAAGGGGTTTGAACAAATTAAGCCATTGCAGGCCAAAAAAAAAAAAAACCATCAAAAAACAAAAAAACAAAAAAAAACAAAAAAACTAATGGCTTCTGAGAAACGGTAGGTGGTAACAACTCCTTGATCGGAATGTTTCGTAGACCCTTAGAACATTTGAGAAGAAGTGAGTAAATCTATAAGAGTATGTTTATAAAATCTGATGGTCCATTCTCAGGACTTATTCTACATCTCTGTACGAAATTGTTGTTGAAAGAATGAAGATAAATATTAGCAGAAATTGCCTTATTACTTATTTCCCTGCAAGTAGAAAGGAAATAAGGGTTAAAGTGATAGACAAATCTTTTAAAACGCGTTGCTGTGATTAAAATCCATTTCATTGTATGACAGGGGGGTTGACAGATTTCCGTGTGAGAAAAATTTAATTATTTTAAAACTGAACCCGATAACAAGAAATATCTCAGAAAAGCATGTACATGACATAAATCGTGTGTTTTAGCGAGATCAATATGTTTTGTGCAGTAATTTTTTGTCTTTCTTTTACGGTTTGCCAGTTGTGCAAAATTCAACAAAATTCATGCACAATAAAGAGCTTTTCAGAGGTTGTTTCCAGAAAAGTCAAAATATAAAGTATTTCACCAACTTTTCGTGTTTGAGTCATCGTGATCATGGACACCATACACACACGCACACGCACACGCACACGCACACGCACACGCACACGCACACACACACCGTTTTCTGAAAATGATTATTTTTTATTTAGGAGGGTCTAAAACGTGTATTTCCGTAAAACCTCGGTATTGTATTTTGGGTGGGTTACGTGCTCTACCCATGCAGAGAAAGTAAAAAAGGGCAAATGATAGATATTATAATGCGCAAAATTTGTCACAGATATTTGCATGAACCAACAAACGATTGTTCATGTTCAGGGTGCAGAATGTGACGAGGCTTAAGTTAACGTTTTGCTGCCACATTTTGTAAACTTTTGGGTCTGTATGTGTAAATTTTTCATAATCAATCTTTCACGTTTTATTACTTCTCTTAATACGACATGTTTCTGCTAGAATTTTACTTACTTATTCACATGGTCACCTCTTCTTGTGCCTCAAGTAAAATAATTTGAACTGGACTTATTTGGAAACCATGTGCTTTAGAAAACCAATAATGTTAACTTCATATTCCTTTACTTTTCAAATAAAGTTCCATTTTCCTTTTCCTCGAGGTTCACCATATACGTTTATCAATATTTTTAGAAAATGTGACCAGGTAATTTTGAATTAACATTGAATGAAGCTTTAGCAATGTCTTTTTGGCGCACTTGTCGTATAATAAATGTAAGTGGTATGGTCTTCTCTCTCAAAAATCCAATTATTACCCTAAATACCGATTTTAAGGATGCTTTGACCCGTTGATTTTTAGACGTTTTTTGATATTTTGATAAAGTTAAAGGATACTTTTCTTTAAGAGTTTCTTAGTATATTTATTTCGCAATCCAAGTAGGAGCATTTAGAAACCGCATTGATCAAAGTGCGCTTTTGCTGTTATTACTGAGCTGCTTTTATTAGAAACTTGACGTCACTCTGCAGGTAGCAAAGATGTTCTCTTATCTTCATATTACTATACCAATTGTGTGGTATTGTGAATGCAAGTTGGCATTCGTTATTATTTATTGTGATGTGCTTCACGTAATTTCAGATCTCATTGGTAGCTTGAAAATCAATTTCATTCGCTTTTTTATCCGATGAAGTCGGTTGTTAATAGGTATTTCTCTGAAGAGAACAAAGCTCAGAGTTACACAAATACAAAACTTTCAATTACAGCGGCCTTTGTTCTGAAGTTGAAGCACAGGAATCGGTGCGTCGTTATAGAACACTTCCATTATACCTACGTTTGTATGGCATGTATTAATTCAAGCGGAAAACGAACAATGGACGTCGTTAAATTTACGCTTTAGTAAAATGCTATATCAATTACTTTTTGCTTGTATATCAGAGTACGTCATTAATTTCTGTATAGATGCATGCTGCTTTTCTTTGCTTTGAATGGTCTAGAACTAGCAAAGAAGTATTTCTAGGAGCACAGATATTCTGATCACTAGGAATAGCTTCTAGGGATACATGTGAAAACCAGTTGCATACCTACTGATTAGAAACCGACCTGCAAGCGCCGCATGTAAACAACCTGTAGTAACGCGTTGGGGGAACGACGCAGCAGTATGCTATGCTGTATATTACAATGTGTTTTAACTAATGCACTTGATGATAGTGCCTGCTCTTCAATCAAGATTCTAAAATCTTCTGCTTCCAATGGATTGCTTGAAGATTTTCAATTCATGCAGAAGAACTTTGCATATATATCTAAGACAATAGCACATATTTGAAAACATCGAATATTGAAATGCCCCCAATCCTAAAAGCTGTCAATGAACTTGTGCAAGCAATTGATCAGAGATCCGTGACACCTGTTACAGAGCTATGAAAAGGAAAGTGAAAACAGTGTTTGGAAAAAATGTCGAATTTTTAATAACGCGTGAAATACGAAATGTGCTACGAGGTGTTACTGCGGAAATAATTGCTTATTCCTTTTTGCTCCAATCACTTCTTCTGATGTGGAGCGAAGTTTTTCCCAATATAAAGTATGTTTGCGTGCCAATCGGAGGCGATTCATATTTGGGACGTTACTTATGTTTGCTTTTGTGCATTGTAATCTATGTATCTTGAGATAAAATGAAACGGATAATGATACTGCTTATTTTTGCGCAACAGCAATTGAATTATGTAAATATTAAAATTATTAGTTCCTCGCCTTCCACAAAACATCACAGTCTACCACGCAACCACTGCCCCATTTTCCTTCTATTATTACCACTACGTACACACTGCATTGTCAACACAACACAACTATATACTATGCTGTGCTAACTTCGATTCTGTCCCGCTATCGTTCCCCAAGATGCTATCCCCACTAATTACTATTAGCTTCATGGTAGAGCTATCAAGAACATGGGGGTGTGCTTTGATGCATCAGGTATGGGCAAACCGAATGTCACATTCCTATTAGCTTTTAATAACAACGATTTATAAGTCATATAAAAAACCGAGTTCTTTCACTGTCTTCTCACAGCTTCTATACTGGTATTCACTAAACTAAAAGCATTGCCATAATTAACGTAAGATGGAAGAGGAATCACTTTTATAAGGGATTTTTAAAACGATAACTGATAATCGAAACAAAATTATTACCAGGTTAAATCTTAAAGCAATAGCTGAACGACGGCTCTCTTTTTACAATTTCAATGCAATTATTGCAAGCTAAACCCATTAAACGTGGCGAAGACAACAGGCAATGAATAAGTTAGCAAATATTAACAATGGCTTATTTATGTACGGCGGGGAAGATTCACAATGAACTACAAAACATTCACCTCTACGATAAAAATACTTGTTATTTATCTTGTGTGCTTGTAAGATAAAAGTTAATTGTTTTCTTTAGATAGTCTTAGCACAAGCAGTATCTACTTTCGTTTTTTACTTTCTCTATACGCACTATGTAGATTGTGTATAGAGAAGGTATTGCACTCCACTCAAAAATTCGATACCGAGATTTCACCGGAAATATATGTTTTAGGGTCCCCAATATCCAAAAAAAAACATTTTCACAAAAAGGTCCGCGTGTGTGTGTGTGTGTGTCCGTGTGTCGGTGAACACGATAACTCAAAAACGAAAATTCAGTAAAATACCAAACTTGGTATTTAAGTTTAGTATCTTCCAGGGATGCGACACGAAGATTTTGAGAAAAATCATCGCAACCCCAACTACCCTTTACATAGAACTTTTTTCGAAAATTTTGATTTTCTCAAAAATGGCTCTAACGATTTTGATTAAAATTAGTATATTAAACGTATTTACCTGACAAATAAAATATATATCTTGGATTTTCTAGGAATAGACTCTGAAGAGTAGTTTATTCTGTATGAATTTTACGGAATTTTGAATAACTGCTAAACCATAAGAGACGGACAAAAACTTACTGCATAAAAATGTAGAGCACGTTAAAACACACAATTTATGTTATATAACTTTTTTTCGTGCAGTTGATCGTTTTTGAGACATTCCTTATTTTTGGTTGCTGCTATGAAAAGCTTATGTTTTTCTCATACAGGAATTTGTCAACTCCGATCCACATAAACAAAGGAACTTCATTGACATAGCAACCAGCTTTTGACTATTACTTTAACCTATGGTAGTCCCTTATTTAGCTTCTACTTACAAGGAAACAAGTAATAAGACTATTTCTGCTAATTTTTTCTGATTAGCATAAAGTAAATAGATGCATAAGCTTTTTAAGAATAATTTGTTGCAGGGATATAGAGAAAGTCATGTGAATGGTACACATCAGATTTTTAGTTATTGTGTTCATATACACACCTTTACCACTATCTCTACACGTACCATGCACATATTGTATAGACAAAATGTTCTATTGCACCCAAAAATTCAATACCGAGATTTCACAGGAAATACATGTTTTGAGACACCCTGAATTCAAAAAAAGTATTTTTAGAAAAATGTCCGCGTGTGAGTTATGAGATTGTGGGCAGCATAGTTCAAAAACAAAAGTTCGTTAAATACCAAACTTGATATTTAAGTTCGGTATCTTCCAAGAATGCAACTGAAGTTTTTCAGGAAAGTGCCCCCACTCCCAACTACACTTTACATGGAGCATTTTTCAAAAATGTTGATTTTCTAAAAAATGGATCTAACGATTTTGATTAGAATACTCTATGTTTAAGATATTTGTATGACAAACGAAATGTATAGGTTATGAATTTTCTGGGAATAGCCTTTGAAGACCTCTTCATTCTAGATGACTTTTGTATAATTGGCAAACCATAAGAGCGACACAAAAGATAGATCTTAATAAAACACACAATATATGTCTTGTACGTTTTTTGTAGAGCTAACCTTTTCGAGATATTCTGGATTATTGGTTTCAATTTTAGCCACAAACTTTTCTCAAATGGAAAGACATCTTTCTTTTTGCTTCTCATTTGTTTACTCTTGACAAGCAAAGAGACTGGAATTTCAACTATTTCACATATCGACTGTTTTTTAAAGCACGAGATTATCACTTTAACCTGTGCATTTTCTTATTGCCTTTCTGCTTACATGGAAGCTAGTTAATGGATTAATTCTGCTTATTTTTATTTTGATTAGTATAATAGATAACACTAATTTTTTGAATAAAAGGTTTGTTTGCCTAGAGGACATCTTGTGAATGGAACACTGCTTTTCTTTCTACTTTCTAGGAACCAAGTAATAAGGACAATTTCTGCTAATGTTTATCTCGATTAGTTTGATATAGATTGAAAAATAAACTTTTTAACAGTAATTTGTTGCAGAGATGTAGAGAAAAGCATGTAAATGGAGCACATCAGATTTTTTTTTCTAAAAAGATACTTTCCAAAGATATCTCGACATCCAAAGTTTTAGGTGGAATACAACTTTCTCCAACTGCTATGTACATTGTACATGGTAGATAAAGTAAAAAGGTAAAGGTACAGATTACGGAGCAGCTTCGGATACCGGGGCAGAGTACCGCACATTGGCCAATATGGTTCTTGGGAGAGAGGGCTGAAGGGCGATCAATGTGCACAACTGTGGATCGGGTCCCTAATGTGTCGTTTCAAAATAACTGTATATATAGTTATGCAGCTTCAACTTCAGCCACACGAAGGAGGTATAATCGTTCAAGATACACCTTAAATTTTGTTTTCATGCGTTTATACTATGCGTACACGTTTTCTTGAGCTTCGGGCTCCCTATTCATTATTCGGCAGGTTTCGCATAATTTCAGAAGCAGAGAAGAGCAACGACATTGAGACAGGAAGGACGCTATACATCTTGTATCTATTGGTTTCAATGCTGGGGTTTCATCCTGTCTTTAGATTCAAGAGTTTCCACACGCACATGCGCTGTATTTTGTTTAGTAATTCAGCTAATTCACAGTAAATTAGATGACCTATTCACCATGATGGCTGAGGTACTTAAAGAATGGAATTCCCTTTGGTTGACAACACTGTGGAAAGAGAGAGGACGAGAACTCTATTTACCCCCTCCCGGTTCTTGCTTCCCCGTAAAACTGGGGTTAAATACCAAAATCAGGAGGATTCCAACACCGCAAACCACCTTTTATATAGAAAAAATTTCAAACATTTTTATTTCCTAAAAATTTGCTCTGATTATTTTGATTAGAATATCATATGTTTAAGATACGTTCATGAAAAGTAAATGTATATTTTGAATATTCTGAGAGTATCCTCTGAAGGAATTTCATTCTGGTTGGATTTTGTATAACTGGTAAACCGTAAGAGATAGACAAAAGTATATGCTACCCAAAGAAATGTACATCTCGTTAAAACATATAATGTATGTCGTATAATGGTTTACAAGATGTTCCCTGTTATTGCTTTCAATTTCAAATTATTTAATTAAAACACTTCCAAAACAGGAAGTCGTCTTCGTTTCATCGCTGTTTTGCTTTGATTCTTACAAGCAAAGAGATCCGAATTTCAATTATACAGGGAAACAAGTAATAAGACAATTTCTGCTTATGATAATTTTAATTATTTTCTCAAAGAAACCGTGTGTCACACAGGAGTCGGATAGGTAGAGTAAGACTGAGAAATTCAATGCCACAGCCGGGATTTAAGCCACTGATCTCCCGATCTCTAGCCGGTTTCCCTACCACTAAGCTACCATGGTAACATGCCACAAAGCATTACATTTTTCATTGAGTCTGTCTCTATCTATCCAACTCCTGTCCTACACACGGTTTCTGTGAGAAAACAATTAAACTTATCGCAATTGTCCATAATAGCTGCTATACTATACTTACAACATTGTAAGTCACCATTCAGGTATGTCATCACAAAGTATTTGAGATCACCTTATGGTTTACCAGGAAACACGCGAGACAGTTCAGAAATTCAATGCTATTAGCTTAGTGATAGAGTAACCGGCTAGATACCCGGAGATCCGTGGTTCAAATCCCGACTTTGGCATTGAATTTTTGAGTCTGACTCTACCTATCCAAATTCTATTATGTTTAATTCGAATGTATGATATAAAGTAATAATCTTTTGTAATAATAGATGGAAGATCAGTAGATAAGATCATGTGAATGGATCACATCAGACTTTTTATTCTTTGGAGTGCATCTAAGAAATATGGTGGCCTAAATTATGTTCGGACGTTTGTGTTCTTGTTGGCGTTACACAAGAAAACATAACTGCTTTGTTTCTGCAAATAAATTCACCACGGAATCAATTACATTAAAAGAAAATTAATTTGACCAGTATTTAAATAGGTCACTGTTAATTGTATTATACCATTGGTATTATTACGGTTTAAAACTTTACACCACAATATTATTTCCTTCGCTTGGTTGACTTCAATCACATCTCAACGTTTGTTCGCAATATTAATGATACTAATGCAATGGCTATTGCTGTCCCAGGAGAGAAGTTAGTGGATAACGTCCAGTGAACCACTGCTGTAAAATGTTTACACACGTTGATAGCGGTTTTTGTGTAACCTACTTACGTATAGTATCAGATGAAATACTGCATTCCGTTCATTTCGCTGTAATAATTTAATCGGAAATGCATGTTTTGGTGCCATCTTATGGTTCACTGGATGTTATCCACTAACTTTTCTCCTGGGACAGCATTAGCCATTGCATTAATATAATTGATATTGCGAACAAACGTTGAGTGTGATTGAAGTCAACCAAGCGAGGGAAATAATATTGTGGTGTAAAGTTTTAAACGTAAAAATAACAATGGTATAATACGAGGTACGTCCAGAAAGTAAGTTCCGTTTCAATTTATCTCCGCTGCAGCGCTGCGATCGCAGTTCCGCACATGCGCAGTAGACGCTCTATATCAAGGAGAAGAAACGTGCGCCATTTTGAGATCGCTGTCAGCCACATACGCTTTGTTGTGCTTGTTTACAATGTCGGTGTTGATTGAAAATCCCGCCGCTTTTGAAATCAGATCTGTGATTAATTTTCTGAATGCTAGGAAAGTGAAACCAATTGAAATTTATCGGCAAACTTGCGAAGTTTACGGACAAAATGCGATGAGTGATTCAATGGTGAGAAGATGGGTCCGACAGTTCAATGAAGGACGTAGTGAAGTGCACGATGAAGAACGAAGTGGGCGTCCATCTTTGGTTACAGAAGAACTGGTTCACACGATTGATGACAAGATCCAGGAAAACAGCAAGTTTACAATTAGTGCTCTCGCTATGGAATTTCCCCAAAGCTCACGATCACTAATTCATGAAATTGTTACCGAAAAACTGAACTTTCGTAAACTTTGCTCACGTTGGGTACCAAAGGTTCTTACTGAGCAACACAAAACAAAGCGGATGGGTAGTGCACTTCAGTTTTTAACCTGTTATGATGAAGACGGCGAAGAATTTCTGACACAGATAGTCACAGAAGATGAGACTTGGGTTTCTTACGACACCCCTGAAAGTAAGCGGCAATCAATGGAATGTATGTACACTTCATCCGCAGCAAAGGTTAAGCCGACACAAATCTTGACACCTCGAAAAATGATGTGCACAGTGTTCAGGGACTGGAAAGGCATCTTACTCATTGATTTCTTACAGCGTGGTCAAACATCAAAGCAGATGTTTATTGCGAGACACTTAGGAAATGGCGCCGCGCAATACAGAATAAGCGCCGAGGATTGCTGTCAAAAGGTGTTGTTTTTCTTCACGACAACGCACGACCAAACACTGCAATTGTGACGAAAAACCTCCTTCAGGGATTTGGCTGGGACAGCCCTGACCTCGCTCCTAGCGACTTTCATCTGTTCTTACATCTCAAGTCTTTCCTTGGCGGTCAACACTTCAACAATGACAAAGAGCTGAAAGAAAATGTTTCCAACTTTTTGAAGACACAGGCGGCAAACTTCTATGAAGAAGGTATACAAAAACTTGTGCCACGCTATGACAAATGCCTGCAAAATTTCGGCAGTTATGTGGAAAAGTAGTTTGAGTTGTAGAATGTTGTGCAATAAATAATTATTCTGTATCTGTACACAATTTAATTTTATTACCAAACGGAACTTACTTTCTGGTCGTACCTCGTACAATTAACAATGACCTATGTAAATACTGGCCAACTGAAATTAATTTTCTTTTACTGTAATTGATTCTGTGGCGAATGTTATCTGCAGAAACAGAGCGTGTATGTTCAAACAAGAATGCCTCTGTGGTCGATTGGTCAGCGAGCCCGGAGATCCCAGGTTCGATTCTCGGCTGAGGCATGGAAATTTTGTTGCCGGTCTCCGTGGCCGTGCTCGCTAAAGCGCCTATCTTTGGTCCTTCGTGGCGCACGTGATCGTGGGTTCGAGTTCCGCCTTGGGCATGAGTAATCGTATATTTTATAATGTATGTGTATTTGGAAGCAAATAGTACACGGTAAATTAAATAGGTCAACAAAATAAATGTAGGGAAACTGGAAAAAAGAGGAAAAAGGAATACAGCACCAGAGCCGCAACAAATTATCAGAACTGTATATAAAAAAAATATCTGATGTGTTCCATTCACATAAAGTTCGTTCTCTACATCTCTGCAACAAATTATTGTTAGAAAGCTTATGCTTCTATTTACTTCAATCTAATCGAGAACAAATTAGCAAATAGTTTTATTACTTGCTTTCTTGTAAGCAGAAGCGAAATAAGGGAATACCATAGATTAAAGTGATAGTCAAAGTCTCGTTGCTATGTGATTGAAGCTCCGTTGTTTGTATGGACAGGAGTTGACAAATTCCTGTATCAGAAAAGCATAAGCTTTTTAAAGCTGGAACCAAAAACGAGGAATATCTCAAAACCGATTAACTCCTCGAAAAAAATGTATATAACATATATTGTGTGTTTTAACGTGATTTACATTTTTGTGTAGTAAGATTTTGTCTATCTCTTACGGTTTACCAGTAATGCAAAATTCCGTAAAATTCGTCCAGAATAAAGTAGTCTTCCGAGGTTGTTCCCAGAAAATTCAAGCTATACATTTTATTTGTCAGGTAAATATCTTTCATATACAATGTTTTTACACAGGACCTTTTTCCAAAAATGCAAATTTTACTTTCTCTACGCGTAATATTTACATCGTGTATAGAAAAGGTATTGCAATGCACCCAAAAATTCGATACCGAGATTTCACCGGAAATAAATTAAAAAAAAACATTTTTGGAAAAAGATCCGTGTGTGTGTACATATGAGTGCGTAGGCGCGCGCTCGCGGGTGTGTGTGGGTGTGCGTGTGTGTATGTGTATGTGTCTGTGGACAGCATAGCTAAAAAACGAAAACGCCGTTAAATACCAAACTTGGTATTTAAGTTTGGTATTTTCCAAGGGGCGACACGAAGATTTTCAAGAGAATCCCCCCACCTCCAACTACCCTTTACATGGAAAATTTTTAGAAAATTTTGATTTTCTCAAAAATGGCTATAACAATTTTGATTAAAGTATTGTATATTAAATATATTTGCAATACATATGAAATATATATCTTCAATTTTCTGGGAATAGCGTCTGAATACTACTTTTTTCTGGATGAATTTTGCAAAATGTTACATAATTGCTAAACCGTAAGAGATGGACGAAAACTTACCACTTAAAATATAGAGCACGTTAAAACACAACATTTATGTTATATACATTTTTCTCGAGGAGTTGATCGTTTTTGAGATATTCCTTGTTTCTGTATTCAGCTTTGAAAAACTTATCCTATTCTCATACAGGAATTTGTCAACTCGTGTCCATACAAACAAAGGAACTTCAGTCACATAGCAACCAGCTTTTGACTATCATTTTAACACTTATTTTACGTCTACGTATAAGGAGGCAAAGTAATACGACTATTTCTACTAATTTTTTCTGGATTAGCATGAAGTAAATAGAAGCATACGCTTTTTAACAATAATTTGTTGTGGAGATATAGAGAAATTAATGTGAACACATAAGATTTTTTGGATTCAGAGGACTCAAAACATATGTTTCTGGTAAATCTCGGTATCAATTTTTGGGCGCATTAGAATACCTTCTCTATACACTATGTACATATATATATTGAGGAAATTCACCCTCACCCCAAATTACCCTTTACATGGAAAAGTTTTCGAAAATTTTTATTTTCTCAAAAATTGCCCAAACGATTTTGATTAAAATACCGTATAATAAAGATATTTTCATGGCAATTACTTTCTGGGAATAGCCTAAGAAGACCCCTTTAATCTGGGTGAGTTTTGTTGGATTTTGCATAACTAGTAAACCGTAAGAGATACACAAAGGTTATACATATTAATATATTCCTTGTTATTTGCTTCGGTTTTAATATACTTAAGCTTTTCATATACGGAGGATATCAACTCCTTGGCCATACAAAGATACGAATTTTATCCACAGGATAACCAGATTTGAGTAGATTTTAATATCGTTTTAGCCTTATGTATCTCAGTGTTTGCCTCCTACTTACAAGAAAGAATTTCTGTTAATGTTTATCTCAATTAGCATGAAGTAGATAGAAATATTAGCTTTTTTAACAATAATTTGTTACAGAGATATAGTGAAAGTCATGTAAATGGAACACATCAGATTTGTTGTAGGAATCGTTCCCTTCACCCCAAACAGTTGTAATTAGTACTATTATACCAAATAAGCGATGGAAAATCCCCAGATGGTCACACAAAAAATGTGAACATCAGAGCATCGCTGGGCAAGTAAACACCTCACTCAGACAGTCGTTAAAAATTTGGGTGCATAATATTAGTGGAAGAATCCACAGCAGGAGTGGCCGAGTAATTGTTTAGATATTTGTGATAGGTTAAGTATTAATAATTTGTAATTGGTCCCATTGTTATTAAATAATCACCTATAAAACAACGTAATAACAATGAGGAAATGTACCACGAAATATACTTTGCGAAATTTTTAGTTAGTAAAATAATGGTTCACTGTTCTAATATTAGAAGTTTTCTCTCTTTATACGATCTTTTAACATACCATGATAACGAACTTGATTACATCATAAATACGAAGGAAAATGAAATAAATATTTCTTACATGTGGGTTATTATAGGCTCATGATATCCCTCACCTACATCATACATTTGACTTAAGCATATGCAGAAATTGTCCTATTTATTTTTTTCTTGTAACGTAATCAAATCTTACAAAAGTTGGGTGCTATGAATCAACTGAAATTCGGCTTTCTTGGATTACTAGGAGCAAAGCAAGACAGAGATGAAACAAAAGACTACATTCGCTCTGGGAAAAGTTTTAAAATAATTTGAAATTGGAACTAATAACGGAGAACATTTTGGAAGCGATTATACGACATGCATTGTATGTTTTAGCGAGATCTACTTTTTTTGTGTAGTATATGTTTTATCTATCTGTTACGGTTTACCAGCTATACAAAAGCCACCTAGAATGAAATGTCTCCAGAGGCTACTCTCAGAATATTCAAGATATTTATTTACTTTTTCATGAAGGTATGCTAAATATATGATATTTTAATTAAAATCGTTAGTCATTTTTGAGATAATTTACAATTTTCGAACATTTTTCCATGTAAAGGGCAGTTGGAGGTGGTTGGGGGCGAGTTTTGGTATTTAACTGATTTTTTGAATTGTGAAGTCCTCACATACATACACACATAAATACATACATAAAAGCTAAAACGTTTCATGTGAACGTGGTTCTGAAAATAATTTGTTATTACAAAAGTATTACTGATTTGCCCTTCGATTCTAATTGCTTGCACTATATCTATTGTTGTTTGATGATTGTTTCTGTTTGACTCTTTGTTTCAGAGTGAATAATTAATACTTAATTGAATTAAATTGATATCTTTTGGTTGAATTTTTTTAAGTACGAAAAGTAGAAGAAAATGTATTCTGTGAGTGAAAATAAACCGATATGCCTTACATTACAAGCAGTGAGAATACAACTTCAGCTTTATGCAGAAAGGTATCCCAATCTTGTTCTCGTGAACTAATCAATGCTTGAGAGAGAGAGAGAGAGAGAGAGTGGCTCATTTGAGAGGAGTGTTTTGGATGGTGCAAGACGAAGACAGCTGCTGCAAAAAAAAAAAAAAAAAAAAAAAAAAAAAGAGTTTTTCGTGTTGTGGAGTAAACCCATCAGACAGTACAAGACGTATTGTGGTAAGGAAAGACGCTAATTACATGACATCTGTGCAATTCTGCATGAAAATCTTCTGTACCCATATCAGTTCAGCGGGTACGAAGGTTAAATGAGGCGGACTTGGAATCAAGAACATCCATTGCGGTTATTCGTGCATTTCTTAGCAATTAGAACGCTGGGATTTGAACTTCCATAGTGCTCATAACTGGGCCTATTAAAAGTAGCATAAAGTACGACAGGAAACAAAACAAGCTTCTGACTGTCTCCGTGGTCCCGGGTTCGATTCCCGCCTGGGGAGGAGAATTTGTCTTCATTCCCTAACCCCCACAGAGTCTGGAAGTATGTATGTGAGAGTGAATGTGTGTGTTTTCGAGGAATATGAGATGATGTAAACCAAACGTAAAAAGTACCTACCGACAACGAGATGTTAAAGGAGGCTATAAAAATGAAACAAACAAACAAAAAAAAAAAACAAAAAACAGAGCTTCTACCTAAACGCTATTCATTCTTATTGGGTCAATGAGGGACAATTGGATGGCCTTTTCAGTTTTCTGATCTAAAACCAATGGAAATTTAAATTCCTTGGTTTATGCGACTTCTCTGCGACTTCTCTTACCATTCTAAGACAACTTATCCACACTGAATGCGATCAAATACGAAACAATCTAGGAATAAACAACTGAGTACGTATAAGCATTGAAGGAAGGCTTAGTGCCTGAAGCAGGAAGAACAATATCTGTATCCTCCAACTTTTGTCTTGTTTCTCGAAAATAAAGTATTTTAAATACACATTCATATAAACTCTTTTTAGTGTTTGTTGTGGGGAGGCCGTCCTAAAATATTTTACATCAATACTTGTTTCAAAATACAGTTTAAATGCGAAAATAAGAACACGAGTTTTGTACTCAAAATTGAAGCAAGTGCAATGTTTATAACAGCTACTGCTGAATTCTGTGGCAAATGAAGAGGCTCTTCAGAATATGATTTTGGCATTATTCCGGAGTTTCTGCAACAATGAAACAGCTGTAAAAATTCAACATTATACTTTATTATGTTATTACAGCATATTAATCACAGTACATATAAACTGGCGCGATAAGAATAAAAAGTATACGTTGACTAAAGGACAAAAAAGATATCATAACAGCATGCCAATCAGAATAGAAATAAAATCATTTCCTGAAAATGCTTCCTAATTTTCAAAATTATTTAAAAAAAACATGTTTAAAAATAAAAAAAACCGGTAAAATCATATTGTTAGATGTTATACATCTGATAATGTACAAAATTGCCAACGTTTTAAAAATCCTCTAAATCTACTTAAATTTACGGGCACATCTTACTTCTAATATTCTGGTCAACATATGTATGTAATGCTAATAAAGCATAGCTCATTAACAGCTAAAAATCTACGACTTTCATAACTTGGACCAGTAGGTACTAATATTTATCTGTATTACAATAAAAGCAGCGGAAACAGCTGCAGCTGAAGTTGGTTTGAATGAAACTACACCATATGTTTGCAGAAAACATCCATGAAGGAGAGTAATTTAATATCTTAAGAGTTTTGTTTTTAATTATTAATAAACTAGATGAAGAATTTAAACTTTTAATTGGAAAGAAACGCATTAATAAAGGAGCCACATTTATTTTAATGTCTATTCTCTCTATTATGTTGATAAGCTGTTAGCATATATTCAAAGAGTGCATCATGGTTTAAACTTACCTAAGAGGAATAGGTTTGTGCGATTGGTGTTAGAGACCAAATGAAGTGGCGTTGTGGTCACCATGCAACTCTTATTGGAATTTGTGGGTTCAATTCCCATTGGTGGGCGTTCATGACCCATGAGTTATTGTGGAGGTTTCCCCGGGTCGCCAGGCAAATGTTTGAACTGTTTATTATCCTCGAATGTTCCTATCCATCGGCTTCCCACAGGGCGGAGGTTCCGAACCCTTCAGTAGCTCTGGTGCGAGCGCTGTGGATCCCAAGCATCAGTGATACTTCTGACGTAACTAGAAGTACTTGGCCAAACATCTGAGTCCCTCCCATAATGGGAGCTGTTCGGATTGGGTAGGTCTCGACGTAGCAGTGGTTGACACCCGTGAGAGATTGGGAACGTCTGGGTGGCGACGCCTGGATGGGGTTGTGGGACACCTCAATGTTCTCCGGCATTAACCTGGAAAGTTAATAACTCCAGGCTGAAAAAGGTCGCCCACATTGAGGTCTTCGGTATTCTTCCCTTTGGGTTGATTCGCGTAAGTGGCGTATCCACTTTTGTCCTTGATTGCAAAGGGGCCTGGTTTATAAAATCTCGTAGGTATTTGTCAAATGGAAAAGCCCACAGCTTGTCCCAGGAAAACCCCACGGATATGTCTGGGGAGAAAACGACAGACTTGAGTTGTGAGGTCATTGCTGTATAGACGTTTAGTCCATCGCCGTTCCCCCTTATTGGAGAGGTTCTGACCTCTTCAGCTGCCTTGATACGGACGCTGCGGATTCTTATTACTCAGTACTACAAATACTAGAAATATTTGAGCCGAACATCTTAGCTCTTTTCGAGAGGCAACTGTTTAGACTTGGTTGGACTCGGCGAGGTAGTGTTTCCAGATACCCATGGGGGAGTGGACACGACTGGGTACTATGCATCGAAACGATTAGCAATTGAAAGGGTCAGCGCAACAGTGGTCTAACCCAGAAAAAGATTTGCATCACACTAATAAACATTGTTAGACATTCTCAACATTATGTTAACAGTATTTAATGTGTTGTGTAATAATCTGATAAAGTGTCAGTGAACAATCAGTGCGATTAAAATGAGGTTTTCGTTATTCTCAAAGAAACCAGGCGTGTTTAACTGATTTATTAAAAAGATGGGTTAGACCACTGTTGCACTGACCCCCTCAATATAATTGCTGCTTATCTTTTAATGACATTGATGATGTCTACATGTCAACTAACCTGAAGAGCTTATTAGACAGGCGCTACTAAATGTTTTATGACATAGGCACCATCCTAACGGTAAAACCCAGGGACTTGTACCCTGGGCCGCCTTGATGAGAGGAGAGTGGTTTAAGCTCTCGGCCACGGCGCGGCCTTGCGGCTGGATGGTGGCTTACGTAATGTAGAGGTTTATTATTGATGTCATCCATACCACTTGATAGAGACCCACTATCGGGTACTTTAGGCCTAGGACTCCTTCGAGGAACTGTCGGCGGCTCAGTGCTCTTGAATTGTGTTCGGGCAACCCGGAAGAGTACAATCAGGAATCGTTAGGGACTCCATTCATGAGCAACCTTAATCCTACACTACAGACAGAATCTGTATGGATATGTGTCCAGCAGAACGGAAATTTTGTTGGCACAGGGAAACGCGCTATTTGTCGGCGTTGTCGGTTATTCATAATCCCTTAAATTCAATCTGGTAGATTTCTCACTACAATAATCATCTACCTTCATTTACAAACGACATTCAAAATGATAACCTTGTGCCATACATCTCCAAGTCAATGTTTACAAATTTCCTGATTCCATGCAAGCTTTTTCAGATATATTTTTTTGGATTGTGTTGCACGTATTCTCAATGTCATCGAATTTTTTCTCTTTAAAAACACTCCAACTTTCGCTTTGATTTCATCAAGGATAGATACCGTTTCCTCGAATATATTCACCAAATGTATTAACGTTTCCACATAAATCGCCTTCTCGCTTCTCTAGAAGAGTTTCTTTTAATTTACGAGTTATACATGAAAACTACGGCTTAAAATATAAAGGAGCTTTTTCGCGTTCCAACTCCTGATACAGTAAAACCCGAACTATCCGCGAGCGGATGATACACGAAACTGCTTTGCAGAACTAAAGTGGATTACTACAATATTTAGAGGAACAACACGACGACGATGACGCATATTTGATAGAAAAACTCATGTTTACTTTCTCAACATGTACTATGTACATAGTCCATACAGAAGGAATTGTAATTACCACCCAAAAATTCAATAAGAGATTTCACCGGAAATACATGTTCTGAGACACCTAAATCCTAAAAAAAAGTAATTTTTGGAAAAAATGTCCGCGCGCGCGTTTATGTGTGTGTGTGGCTGTGAGCAGTATAGCTCAAAAACAAAGTCCCTTAAATACCAAACTTAGTACTTAAGTTCAGTATCTTCCAAAAATGCGACACGAAGATTTTGAAGAAAACCCCCCTACCCCAAATAGCCTTCATATGGAAAAATTTTTGAAAATTTTGATTTTCTTAAAAATGGCTCTAAAGATTTTGATTAAAATGTCGTATATTAAAGATATTTATATTACAAATAAAATGTATATCTTGAATTTTCTGGGAATAGCCTCTGAAGACATTATTTTGGATGAATTTTGCATAACTGGCAAACCGTAAGAGACAGACTAAAGCTTACTGAACAAAAATGCAAAGCTCGTTAAAGCACAAAATTTATGTTATATACACATTTTTCGTGAAGTTAACCGTTTTTGAGACATTCCTTTTTATTACCTTAGTTTTAAAATATTTACATTTTCTCATACGGGAATCTGTCAATCCATAGCCATAAAAACAAAGGAATTTAAATCGTATAGCAATTAACTTTTAAAAGATTTTACAATATTTTAGCCAATGGCACTCTTTTACTTACAAGAAACCAAGTAATAAGACAATTTCTGCTAATGTTATCTCAATTAGTATGAAGTACATAAATGAATAAGCTTTTTAACAATAATTTATAATAGAGAAGTAGAAAAAATCATGTAAGTGTAGCACATCAGATTTTTAGAAAAAGGTCTGTGTGTGTATGTGTGTGTTGGATGGACAGCATAGCCCAGAAACGAAAGTCCGTTAAATACAAAACTTGATATTCATCTTTAGTATCTTCCAAGGATCCGATACGAAGATTTTCAAGAAAATACCCCCACCATAAACTACCCTTTACATAACAAAATTATTAAAAATTTTGTTTTTCTCAAAAATGAATATTTTGATTAAAATACCGTATATTAAAATATTTACTTTAAAAAAAATTATTTTGAATTTTCTTGGAATGGCTTTTGAAGAGCTCTTTGTTGTGGATATGCAAAATAGTACATAAGGGTTAAACCATTTCATTTTTATTTTGTCTAGAAGCACGATGCAGGCATTTACAACGTCTGCTGAAAGCAATACATTAACGTTGTCTTAATAAACTACAAACCAAGATCACAAAATGTATGATTAAAATATTCATGTATGGAATAAACAGGATGTTAGACTAACCATGTATATATCCTGGATTTAAAATTTTGTATATTTAAACATTTAACACTATCAGGCAAGTTGTTATACAACTGGTGCGGTAATAAGCAGGGTCCTCGATGGTGATGTAGGGTGGTTCTCAGGGCTGCTGCACGGTTGCTGTGCTGTGTTATTTTAAATCTGTTTTTAACTGGTTGAATTTGTTGCTGTACAAGGAGTTGGTAGCTCTTACTGTTGGCGAAACTGTAATAAGCTAGTTGCGCCAGACTTAATTGTTAGAACCGTTAAGTTTTTATTATCGGCAGCGAATTACACAGCTTGGCCACGTTTCCAGTTTTTTAGCTAGCTTCAGTCGGTGAGTACGTGATGCTTAACCTCCATGCTTGGTTGGTAGGATATGATAATAAATAAATGGAATTTAAAATATTTCTTTATATATCTGAACGTTTATTTTTGAACTTGGTGAAACAATGTGATGCATTAAGGCACATTATTTGAACAGAATTTTCTGATTATAAAAACTATGTTACATATATGCAATACAATATGTACTTAAAACCAATCTCTTCTTGTTAAATAATACAATTATATAATTTATACTGAATCGTCACATACGAGGTCTCGATTGGCGAGTTTAACTCTTTGCGTCCTTATCCCTGGCGTCTATCTCATTGAATGCGTCCCGAAAGCTTATTCAAATTTTTTTTCACATATACACAATAGTTGAAGGTCAATGTTTTGTACATTGTGATCTGTCCGTCTCCATGAGAACAACAGATTTCCTTATTTACATTTCGTGAAACACCAATCTATAATACATTTTTATATATCCATAATGATTTAAAATTAATGCATTTATATAATTTGCATGAAAATGTTCTTAAACATAGCTAATGTTTCATAAACAATATTTTCTTCCACTCTATTCTTATGCTTTGTTGCCGGTATAAACAATGTATGGTATCCGGTATCTGTTCACATTTATTATTCTTCTCCTTCTCCCATATTACTGCTTTTAATTATATTTTACTATAAATATGCTTTTCTAAGCACATTTCATAGCTATCTATTGTGCATTATAATATGTTGTATACATTACATAACCTTGGCTACGTTAATTTCCTAAAAGCACGCCATTTCAGACTAATTTCGTGCGTATCGTGAGGCGATGACGTCACGCTGCCATTTTATATATACAATTCTATGGCTTATTTTGTGAAACACTATATTCTATTATTTTATAATATTCTTTTAGGGCGGTATTATTCCATTTTCTCTTGACTTTGATTGCTTAGCATTAAATCCTGGTTCACAACTTAATACCTAAGTACATATAACTATTCTGAGATTTTGTTAATAATATGGAATGTTTACGTTGGATCTGAATCTAGTACTATAACTAGGAATATCTCTTCTCAAAATATGTCTATAATGAGAGGCATGTATAAATACTAAATTATCTAAAATATAAAGATTATAAATAGTTAAAATGCCTAGCTCAATAAATAGTGATATACTATAAATTACTACAAATAAGTGTAGATCTCGTCAAAACACATAATTTATGTTAGGTATATCCGTTTTTTATGTAGAGTATACCATTTCTGAGATATTCCTTGTTATTGGTTTCAAGTTTAAACTAATTTTCTCAAACGGGAAGTTACGGTTTACTGTAGGCCATGCAGCAACTGAATCAAACTTCACTTGTTTCACATAGGATCAGCTTTTAAAAGATTTGATTATCTATTTAACCTAGTGCATTTTCCTATGTCTCTTCAACTTATAAGGAAGCAAGTAATAAGACTATTTCTGCTAATGTTTATCTAGATAAAAGCATAATCTTTTATAAGCAATTGTTTGTGTTACAGCTAGAGGAAGTCATGTGAAGGAACAAATAAGATTTGTTTAAAAGGCGTAACGGAACAGTTTTTGTTAAGAGCACAATGCATATGTTTAGCTTACTGTTGTTTATTTCACTGATTTAGACGAAGAGCAAAAGATTTTGCTTACCGTACAGATTTTCAAAGTTTAACACTTTGTTTCCTTTGCATAAAATATAGTTTTTATGCTGAAATACCGTTTAAGGATGCACTTCGTTTTGAGTATTTTTACGGGATATTTGGGATTTTCGCCATCCGCGGTGCCCTTGCTATCCAATTTCGTGGATAATTGGGACTTTGCTGTGCAATCTCAGCAACTGAAACACGTGGATTCAAATGTATCAACCACAGACCTCTGCTTAACCGGAACGTGGAGAGGAGAAAAAATAGAGGAAAAGGAGAGAAGAATCGTTTCTTTTTAATTGATAGTTATTTTCCCCTAATTATTTCCACTTTTCTCAACATTTCCTTTGGTTTTTCTGTTTGCTTACCGTTTTTACTTTCTCTACCGTACTATGTAATAGTATATAGAGATGGTATTGCATTCCGCCCAAATATTCGATACCGAGATTTCACCGGAAATCCAAAATCTTTTTACAAAAAGGTCCGTGTGTGTGTGCGCGCGCGCGTGTATATCTGTATGAACAGCATACCTCTAAAACGAAAAGATCGTTGGCTTAAAAATGGGTCTAAAGATTTTGATTAAAAATATCGTACATTAAAAATATTTACCTGACAAATAATATACATATCTTGAATTTTCTGGGAATAGCCTCTGAAGACTACTTTATTCCGGCTGAATTTTACGAAGTTTTGCATAACTGTTAACCGTAGGAGATGGACGAAAACCTACCACAGAAAAAATGTAGAGCACATTAAAACACACAATTTATGTTACACAATCTTTTTTCGTAGAGTTGATAGTTTTTGAGATATTCCTTGTTTTTGGTTTCAGCTTTGAAAAAACTTATACTTTTCTCATACAGGAATTTGTAAACTCGTGTCCATACAAACAAAGAAACTTCAATCACATAGCAACCAGCTTTTGAGTATCACTTTAATCTATGATACTCCCTTATTGCGGTTCTACTTATAAGGAAGCAAGTAATAAGAATATTTCTTTTAATTTTTCTCAATTAGCATGAAGTAAATAGAAGCATAAGCTTTTTAACAATAATTTTTTGCAGAGATGTAGAGAAAGTCATGTGAATGGAACACATCAGATGTTTCTTTTTGCATCTGATACACGCATATACACATTTACAAACACAGAAACACACATCCCAAGGCGGGACTCGAACCCACGATCCCCTGCGCCACGAAGCACCAAAGCGAGCAACTTTAAGGAGCGCGGGTTTAGAAATAGCCTTGTGCAGGGCAAGGTAATACGGCCACGTGATGAAACAAAGGCGCAGATGCAAATCTGTCCTGGTTTCTACCCCTGATTTTAGGAATGAATTGAGAACCACCCTTGATGTACATGTTTGTGATAAATTGCCGCACAAGCGAAGCAAATTTATATAATGCTATGCCATAATCAGCTTTGGCTGGTGGAAAGGGACTGGGCATTATTTCATCGATCCAAGTTGCACAAAAGATGTACCGTGCTATTGAATATGGAGATGGGGAAAATCCTCTGCTATTTAGAAAATTGGAAATGTGAAGTAAGTTAAGAAAGAAAACTTTAGATATATACGTCCTCCCTCTGAGTAGTTCATTATCCCGATGTTGCTAAAAGCTTTTCCAAAAATAAAAGACATATTTCTGTGAATTGTAAACTTCCTGCAATAAGACATGAAATATTCACTTTGTTATTATGAAACTTCGGCACTAACGCACGGAAGAGCTAATCTCTCAAATATTCACTCATCTATATGGGCTTCCTTTTAAATTTTGAAGCTTCTACTAGGTAATGTACTGTATTAGTGAAATACGGATAGTAAATGTTGCCCTTCTAAGCAATTATACAATTTGTAAAAGGTATGTCTCCATTTTTCTGTAGTCAATATAAGGTTTCTACTATAAAACTGGCAACTGAAAGACACCAGATTGATAAAGAAAGGAGCACTTATATCAAGATATAACATTATATCATTAACGATATTACAGAGAGGCGGCAA
Organism: Hymenopus coronatus; assembly: GCA_030762935.1. NCBI lineage: Eukaryota > Metazoa > Arthropoda > Insecta > Mantodea > Hymenopodidae > Hymenopus > Hymenopus coronatus. Next base: position 51,481,224 of record CM060882.1, read on the forward strand.
TTATAAATAATTAAATTAACACATGGATTTATACATTATTTAAATAAATTTAATTTGATTTATTAAATGAATAACATTAACAATGACACTTGTATTTATTGTGAAAGTCAAGAGACAAATGAACACACACTGTTTGAACGAGTACATTATCACAACCAACTGGAAGCAAAAACTCTGATGTTCCATTCACATAGCTTTCTCTAGCTCTTCAAAACGCAGACTATTCTTTCATTTACATCGTGCTAATCAAGATAAACGTTAGCAGAAGGGAAAAAGGGAATGCATTCAGCTAAAGCGATCGTCAAATATTTTAAAAGCTTGTCGCTATATGAAACAATTTAGGTTCGGCTCGCTTTGCATAGTGCCGTTTGAGGAAAGTTAAATTGTTTAAAACCGAAACCAATAACATAATATATGACATAAATATAGGTTTTTAAAGAGATCTACATGTTTTGTGTACTAAGTTTTTGTCTGTCTCTTACAGTTTATGCAAAATTCTACGAAACTCAACCGGAATACATAGGTCTTCAGAGGCTACTCCCAGAAAATTCAAAATATACATTTTTATGTGACGCAAATATCCCTGATATATATACGGCATTTTAATCAAAATTGTTAATGCAATTTTTTAGAAAAACAAAACTTTCAAAACATTTGCCACGTAAAGGGTAATTTTTGGTGGGAGGATCTTCTTGGAAAATAATAAAGCACCAAGTCTTTTAGCTTTTGAGATTTTTTTAGGTAGTGTTTAACGCCCACTTTAACTACTTATGGCACCATAGGTGGTGACACATGATATGAATGATGATGGAGCACCGGTGGAATGCAATGGCGGGGGAAACCGGAGTACCCAGGAAAAACCCACCCCAGCGCCGCTTCTTCCACCACAAATCTCACATGCGGTCGCTTGGGATCCAACCCCGGCCGTCTAGGTGAAAGGCAAGTGGTCTAACCACTCGGCCACGGCGCGGCCAGTTTGAGCTGTGCTGTCCGCAGTCTCACACACATAGCCATTTTTATAAAAACATTTTTTTAGAATAAGGGGACCTCTAAAGATGTATTTCCTGTGAAATTTCGATATCAAATATTAGGGTGGAATGCAATACCTTCTCTATACGCATTTTATAATACTTAGTGTAAAGAAATCTGACCCATGAAACGATGCCAGTATGAAGTTTTATTTTCTCTAGCACGAATATACATTATAGATGGTAGATAGAGAAGGTATTGTATTAAATACATAAATTCCATATCGAGATTTCTCCGGAAATACATCCAAGAAAGTATTTTGAAAAAGTTGCTGGGTGTCTGTCCGCGTACGCGTGTGTATGTATATAGGACTGGGGTGTGTGTGTGTGTGTATTTGGTATTTAAGTTTAGTGACTTTCAAGGGTGTGACACGAGGATTTTTAGGATAACCCCTATCTCAAACCCTTCACATGCAACATTTTACGAAATTTTCGATTTTATGAAAATGATTTTACGTTTTTTATTAAAATAGCGTTTATTAAAGCTTTCTACATGATGTATAAAATGTATATCTTCAATTATAGGAAATAGCCTCTGAAGTCCTCTTCATTCTGATGCACTTTTGTATAACTGCTGCACAAAAATTGAGATATACACACAATTTAAGTCATATACATTTTTTGCTTTGAGTTAGCTGTTACCGAGACATTCCTTTTCTGAAACGGGGAGTCATCTATCGTTTCATCTCTCTTATTCTTTTACTCCTAACCAGAGAACTGAGTTTCAATTTTTACTTTCTCCATATGCACTATGTGCATAGTGTATAGAGAAAGTATTGCACTCCACCAAAAATTCGATACCGAGATTTCACCGGAAATATATGTTTTAGGGTCCCCAATATCCAAAAAAAGCATTTTCACAAAAAGGTCCGTGTGTGAGTGTGTGTGTGTGTGTGTGTGTGTGTGTGTGTGTGTGTCCGTGTGTCCGTGTGTCCGTGTGTCCGTGTGCCTGTGAACACGATAACTCAAAAACGAAAAGTCGGTAAAATACCAAACTTGGTATTTAAGTTCAGTATCTTCCAGGGATGCGACACGAAGATTTTGAGAAAAATCCCCCCACCCCCAACTACCCTTTACATGGAAGTTTTTTCGAAAATTTTGATTTTCTCAAAAATGGCTCTAACGATTTTGATTAAAATTTCGGATATTAAACATATTTACCTGACAAATGAAATGTATATCTTGAATTTTCTAGGAATAGCCTCTGAAGAGTAGTTTATTCTGGATGAATTTTACTAAATTTTGAATAACTGCTAAACCGTAAGAGATGGACAGAAACTTACTACACAAAAATGTAGAGCACATTAAAACACACAATTTATGTTATATACATTTTTTTCGTGGAGTTCGTCGTTTTTGTGACATTCCTTATTTTTGGTTTCTGCTATGAAAAACGTATACTTTTCTCATACTGGAACTTGTCAACTCCTATCCATATAAACAAAGGAACTTCATTGACATAGCAACCAGCTTTTGACTATCACTTTAACCTACGGTTGTCTCTTATTTCGCTTCTACTTACAAGGATCGAGTAATAAGACTATTTCTGCTAATTTTTTCTGATTAGCATAAAGTAAATAGAAGTATAAGCTTTTTAAGAATTGTTTGTTGCAGGGATATGGAGAAAGTCATGTGAATGGTCCACATCAGATTTTTTACATAGCAACCAGCTTTCAAAGGATTTAACCGGTGTTTTTAGTCTGGTGTATTCTCTTATTTCCCTTCTGCTTACAAGGAAGCAGCCGTCAGCCATAGTGTTACAATTACCTAAGAAATGTATACTACTGATGGCTTGCCAGAAGTTGCGCGAATCGATCGCATGGCACAGTCCGTCACGTATTGCCAAAAACAGTGAGCATTTATGTTGACGTTTCACTGATATTATTACCACACAATAGAGAATATTTATGGGATTTATTATAACTCAAGTACTTTGTAATGAGGCATCGCACATGATGAGTGAACACGTTCGTTCCCACTGCACTCAAACACTCCTTTAATTTAAAAAAATGAAATTATTATTAAAATTAATATAATTATTCATATTCAACCAACACTGGCTTTCCACAGCACCTGTCCAATGTATGACGTTACAGTTAGCGCGAGGATTCACCACTGGTAGCATGATGTGGAACTGGTGTTTATTTCGATTATCATAAAGTAAATAGCAGAATAATCTGCAATAAGAATAGGCTTAAACCATTAGGAAAAAGAAGATGAATTGTATGGAAAGAATAATATGGAGTAAAAGTTTAATTTCATACGTATCGATTACAAATAGATTGGAGATGGATTGGTAGAAGCTTCTAAAGGAAGAGCGAAAAGACGATCACGGTGGTCGTAGTCAAAATGTAATGGTGAAAGTAGCGGGGAGAGGGATGGGATTTTAGTGGAAGCCGAAGACGGAGGCAGGAGAATGAATGATATCGCGGAGGATGGATAAGAGGTAGATTAAATCAGGGACGGAAAGGGATTCAACTTGGCGGACAGATGAGTGAAATACGAGGAGCGTTCAATAAGCCCTTAGAAAATCTAATAGATTACACTCACAGCATAGAAAAAACTTTGTATTTAGTAACCATTGCCTCTTATTAAATGACACTTTACGTTTAAGCTATATGCATCTCGCGCTTTCGTTGCCATAAATGATTGAATCAACAATCTTGTGTTTATTTAGAACGATGGGGAAAACGTTTCGCGCGATGATTAAACGCTTCTACTTAAAATGTTTAACAGTGAAAAAGATAAAAGCCAAGTTGAATGAAGTTATAGGGCATCTGCTTCTGAATTTGCAACCATTTACAACTGGATAAATGAATTCAAACCTGGTCGTACATTCCCAAATAATGAACATATCATTCCGGACATTCAATAGAAGTGACTTATTCCGAAATGATTCACAAAATACAGGATATGGCTTTGAGTGATCGATTAATCAAAGTTCGCAAAATAGTAGAGGTTACAGGCATATCACAAGCTACAGTGTTCTCAATTTTGCACCAATAGAAGGTCTGATAAAGGTTTCGGCAAGATGAATGCTGTGTTTGCTCTCAATAGAGAATCAACGCAATCTAGTGATCGATTCGGAAGCTGGCTTGGCAGTTTCTGCGTCGATACATAACTGTAGATGAAACATAAACTGGCACACTGCAGAGACAAAAGTGGGTTTTTAAAGGGGAACCGGCTCCAAAGAAGGCAAAGGTGGTGAAACCTACAGTCATGTGATGGCCTCTGTTTTTTGGGATGCATGCGGAATCTTCAGCGCTGATTACTTTCAGAAAAGAAGGACGATAAATTGAGAGTATTTAGCATCGTTAATGCAGCGGTTGAACGTAGAAATGAAGAAAGAAACTCCCTCATCTGACAAAGAAAAAGGTTCTCTTCCACGAAGACAAAGCAAGGGTGCACACCTGCGCAGTTTCGATGCCAAAAGTTGTAGAATTAAGGTTCGAATCGCTGTTACAACACTCACTGTATTCACCACATTTGACCCCCGTGACTTTTTGTGTCCAAACCTAAAAAGGTAACTCGGCAGAAAACAATACACGTCTAATGAAGAAGTCATCTCCCAAACAGATGCCTATTTTGAGAATCTTCCGTAATCCTACTTTTTGGAAGGCTTAAAACAGTTGGAGAAACGCTGGGCAAAGTGTATCGAGCTAAAAGAAGATTATTTTGAAAAATAGAAAAAAATATTACCAAAACTTATTTGCTTTCTAACTTTTTCGAAAGACTTATTGAACGCCGGAGTGAAGTAAAACTAGTAAAAAGTAAATAGAGTGAGATAGTGGGAAGTAGACAGATAGGCTTAAGTGAATGAGAACTTAGTGGCAGTGAGAGTGAACATTGAAGAAATGAAACATGTGATATATTACATTCACATAGCTTCCTCAACTTATTCTGCAACAAGATATTATTACAAAACCATACTCTTTTATGTCCTTTACTTAGTCTGTATAAACATTACCATAAACGACCAATACTTATTTGATTATAAGTAGATTACAGCGAGAGTCAAATCATTTAAGAACGGGTCAATATGTGAAGACTTTTAATTCTGTTCACCTTTATTAACAAGGATTAGAAGAATAACGAATGATACTTTTTTCTACCTATTCTACTACAAAGTATTGTTATAAAATCGTATCTTTCTATCTAGTGCTAGCCTATTTCGATATTAGTAGACGTAGACTTATTACTTATTTTCTAGTAAGTACAACAGAAATAAGGGTATACATTAAGTTAAAGCAATATTAAAGTATTTTATGAACTAGTCGCTATGACTGATAAAAAATCCCATCCGTTATTGCTCAGTTTTGGGTTCCGAACGCACAATTACGAACTCACAGAGCAGTCAGCAGTATAAATAGAGGGTAGCAGGGTAAGGATTTGTAGCGTAGACATGCACATGTTGAAGTACAATCTGTTCCAAAAGTAGATCATTACATGAATGGGTATTACATGCATCGTTCTAATTCATAAAGTAACACAATAAAAGGATTATTTCATAGCATGATTATTAGACAAAAATGTTTTGTCTTCTTCAAATAAATGTCTAAAGTATGATACAAACATTCTGGACAATAACATGCAGAGCTTTGAAAATAAAATGAACATGAATCAAACTCTCTCAAAATTCAAGATGCATCTTTACTGTAAAAAGAGAAGGTTCTCCTCCTTTCACTCAAAATATATTTGAATCATCCACAGGATTGTTCAATATTGAACGCTATTTCGTATTTTCGACATTTTTCAATCTGTACTCTCCTTCAGTGTTCACTGGTTTATCTACTAGCAGGAAAAATACGAGACCGGGCAGTGAGCAATGCTAGATAGTCCAACACGTTTCAAAACGGTCTGTAAAGTCCACGCCTACATTATCTCGTCAAAAGTAAACTCTTTGTGCACCGTACCTCAATCCGGCAATTTCGTGAGCTCTAATGATGAGCATTGGGACATTGATAACAACAACTAACAATATCTCGCAGATAGTAAACTTCACAAAAATGTCATAAATTAGGTATGCGTTTTTACGATATATGGAAATAGGTATTTCGGAATTAGTTAACTCAACAAAACATTATTTGATATAATTTATGTGTCTTTACTTTCTCTTGCGAGGAACCAGTGATGGAAAAACAAAATGAAGAGGACTTCAGAGGCCATTCCCAGAAAATTTAAATATCCATGTATATCATTGAAAATATTTAAAATATATGGTATTTTGTAAGTTTTTGAAAAACGTTCTGTGTAAAGTTTAGTGGAGGGGGATTTTCTTGTAAATTCTCGTGTTGCATTCTTGGAAGATATAGGCTCTAAATATAAAGTTTGGTATATAATGGACTTTTCGACTTTAACTTATGCTTTTCACAGGTACACAAACACACACATATGACCCTGTTTTTAAGATTGCTGTTTGTTATTCGGGAGACTTAGAAAACACACACAGACACACACACACACACGCGCGCGCGCGCACTGTGTAATCTGTACCTCGTATTTTCGTGTGGAATGCAATACTTCCTCTATACCATACATTATAGAGAAAAGAAAAGAAAAAATGACGACTTTTCGTTTGAGATATGTGTAAGTATTGGGAAATTTAACCCAAAAATCCCAAAATAAAGAATATCACTGAAATGGTTAACTTCAAAGATAACCGCTCTATAATTGAAGTAAAAACATGTTAAACTTTTTGAACTGTTTGCACTGTTCTTGTATTCGAGTTCACGGACTGTTAATACACACCTTATAACTGCTCTCAATGAGCGTGATGCCCTCACATATCGCTGATATGTAAGAGGAGTAGAAGAATTCGCTCGCACTATCACCGCCTCTGTTTACTTGGATTTTCTCCGTTGAGCTCGCAATTCTTTAAAAGCATGTAGGGTTGGTTACCTGCACACGTGAAACACTGGCTGGCCTAACAGCGCCAACTGGAAAGTAAGTTAAATAACGAAAGACCAAATAACGGTATTTAGGCACCATTTGTGCCACTGCTATTTAGATAAGCTTCCCTCTTTTGTAACTTTGTGATTTTTACTTAGAGTGAATCACCTATCTCCCGCAGTGAAGTCGCAGCATTTATTGACAAAAATTGCGGAACTTTGCTTTAATATTAAAAATTATACATTAGCAGACTATGGTCTAGGTTTTTCTTGACAAACAGGTAAGATGCTTCTTCAAATATTTCCTTTACTGGATGTTTTATGTTGCGGTGTGTTGGAAATGTTTTTTTTTGGGGGGGGGTTATTCAAGTTCATGCAGTTTACTTAATAGTCTCTTCTGAGATGACCTCTCTGTTCACGTTTGACGATTCCCATCAAGTAGTCAAAAGTCTCCGTGTTGCTTCTTAATTCCCCCATTTTTGCGTACATATTGATCTTCCCAATAGGGCATCAAGGGAGAGATTTACTGAAATAGAACACAAAATTGGACACCCCATGAAATATTTTTAGTGCAATTATTTCATTAATTTAAATAAATTTTAATTCATTGGAAACGTATTTTCATTTTTATTATTATTATTATTATTATTATTATTATTATTATTATTAAAACTGAGTTAGTTTAGGAAAAATCCGCCCAAGATGGGATTCGAACCGGAGATCACACCATGAAGATGGACTTTAAATCCCTTAGTAATGCGCTCTCAGTCCTGGCTAGCTTTGCAAAGGGGCTATATTATTTCATTTATAATTACATGGAAACTATTCGTGTAGATCATGTAAGATTATATTATGTGCACAAGATAAATGAATAGTTATAAGCTTGAAGATTATAATCTGCTTAACCACGCAAGTGGCCGTAATAATCAGTATTTGAAAATATATTTAACATAAACAAAGCCTTTAAATATTACTGAGCGCTAATGGGAGAAATCTACCACTGCACCTGACATGATGTAAACAAGTATATTACTAATTCACTCAGCAACAGAATATGGAGTGAGTAAGTTACGTTCCCTGTCTATCTTGCTAGTCGTCCCCATACCTGCTTGAAAATAAAAACTATGCAAAATGCTGGTGTTCTAACTTAAGCCAGAAATTTAACATCATTTATTTCAACATATAGTTTTGTTATGGATGTTCATCTAATTGCACCAGCTTTTAAATACACCATTTTGTTTTCCACAATATTAGTCATAGGCAAATTTAGGGTTTTCCTGTTTCCTATAGCTTCGGAGAAAAGCATTTTATCCCCTCTAACGGGAATTTCAAACGACATTTAAAATAAATTGCAAGCAGGAAGTGCAAACGGTTTTGTTTATACTTTTATTATACGATGTACACTTACAAAACCTTGATTTTTTTGAGTGGAGAAAAACGAATACTTGCACTGAGAACGGAAGTTTGGAATTCGTCACATAAAATAATAAAGTATAGCCCTGCACCAGAAACCAAGAGGAACAGAGAAAAAAGACGTGCAATATTCGAACTTGAGAAAATAACCAGGAGAGTGAAGCAACCAACAAAACGTATCAGTGAAGCATGTGGTCTAAAATGCCCAAGCGCGATCAAGTTGGTTCAAAGGGGAATGCTCGAAGCGATATCTGCTGACTGCAATAGATGGTCTTTCTTGATTGATTGATTGATGTTCCAAGTGATGTAGTTCATTCAAAGCTGAGTAAGCCCTTTTTACAAAATATGGAAAGGTCGGGAATTTGCTGCGTATAAGAATAATGGATGAGTTTATTGAATATGATTGATTTATTTGCTGGCATCCATTACTTTTTACAATATATTTTATGACCATCAATATAATGTATAATATACTAAATTATTTTCTCTCTATAATTTTAAGTACTATTCTCACATACTATCTGTGCATTACTGCATAATTAGCCATAAATGAATATAATCTTGCTGAGTTCACTCAACATATCTAAATAAATTATTTTATTTTTTGTGCCTATAACGCTTTAATTTCCTTCTTGTCTAGCGAGGCTTTCCAACACGAAAGTGACATAAATGATCTCTTATATCCATTATAAGCTAATATAAACATTAACAAAGTACGGCGAAATTATATCCTTTAACCTGATAAAAGTATTCCGATATTCATTTGAAAGTGGGCATTTAAAGGAAAATATTGATTTTGGGAGGAATTTTTGCCATTTAAGGTAGGTGTATTTCCCCGTTTTATTGGCAGCATTTACAAATTACGTTTTAAAAAGCATCAGTTGTAAAATTTCAATCGTGTTGCAGCGTCTGTAAGATGATGGCATATTAATATTTCGCTATGCGAAAGAAAACGAACCACGTAAATTGCTGAGAACAGGGGTTTTATCAGAAAGAATTTCAATTAATATGTCAAACGTATTTTGCGCACGTCAGGAAAATAGCGATTAAAATAAAAAGAAGTATGTGGGCGTTTTACGAGAGTGCACATGCGAACCTTTCTGGTATTCGTCAGAAACTCCTTTTAACTACTTCATGTATTTTAGGCTGCTGATTAAACTTGCTCTTGTAAGCAAAGAGCCCAACACTAGGAACGTTTTTCTTCAGATCCACTTCTTAATCGAAACACAGTAAAAACACATTTTCTGCAAGTGTATTGAAGTTGAATTCGTCATATTTTCCCGTTAGTTTACAATGATAGCTGAAATATTGGTTTCCAAAACTGCGAGGTGAGCGAATGGCTGCCATGCCCTCTAGAACACAAAGGGAAGGGAGGCATATGGCAAATCACGTTCTCATTACACCTATGTAAGAACGCCTGAGAATTAGGTGACCCATCGCACACTCAAACAGAAAGTGGGAAATTATGTACTTTTGTGAAAGATAGTATATAGTGCATAGGGAAGGTTTTGTATTCCATCCAAAATTTAAATATTTAGATATTTAGAGATGTCGCTGAAAATGCAGATTTAGCGTCTTATGTATCCTAAATACCAATTTTAGAAAGCCGTCCCTGTGGTGGTCCGTGTGTCTGTGAACACGATAGCTCAAAAGCTAAAAGTAGTTAAAATACAAAACTTGGTATTTAAGTTTAGTATCTTCCAAGAATACGACAGGCTGCGCCGTGGCAGTGTGGTAAGACCTCTGTCTGACTTCTCACCTAGGTGGCCCGGACTTGATCCCAAACGACCACTTGTGGGATTTGTGGTGGGCAATGCAGTGGAGAGGCGGGTTTTCTCCAGGTTCTTCGGTTTCCCCCGCCTCACATTCCACCGGTGCTCCATTTTCATTCCATTAACCATCAATGTCATTGCCTGCTGTGCCAGAGTAGTGAAAGCGGGCGATATAAACTATGAAAAAAAATAATGCGACACGAAGATGTTGAGGAAAATCTCCCGCACTGCAAACAAACAAACACGTAAACAAATTCGAGAATTTTGATATTCTCAAGAATGTCTCTTACGATTTTGTTTAAAATACCATGTACTAAAGATATTTACTTGGCAAACAAAATATTATATATTTATCAATTAACTGATAAGAACCTTTATTGGACTCATTAATTCCAACCTCAATAAATGTATATCTTGAATTTTCTGGGAGTAGCTTCTGAAGATCTTTTTAATCTGGATAAATGTTGCTGAATTTTGCGTAACTGGTAAACCGTAATAAAATTGACAAAACTTTACTGCTCAAAATATAGGTCTCTTCAAAATTCACAAGTTATGTAACGTACATTTTTTTCCGTGGACTTAACCATTTTTGAGATGCTCCTTGTTATTGGTTACGGTTTTAAAGTACTTAAAACTTTTCACATTCGGGAATTTTTCAACTCCTAGCAATGCAAAGAAACGAATTTAAGCCATATGGTAACCAGTTTTAAAAGGATTTGATTAGTACATATATTCTTTTATTTCCCTTCTACTTACAAGGAAGCAAGTAATAAGACCACTTCTGCTAATGTTTATCTCAGTTAGCATGATTAAGACAGAAGAATAAGCTTTTAACAGTAATTTGTTACAGAGATGTAGAGAAAGTCATCTGATTGGAACACATAAGAGTTTTTACATTTTGTACGTATGTTTATTGTTTTAGTGCAGTAATATTTATTTTACTTTTCCTCTACCAGGCTGTTAAATAACCGTTTGGGGTTATTAGAAGTAGTTAATACATAGTGGTTACTTTTCATAAACGTATTTTCATTAATCTATTTGTGTTTTTATATAAAATACATGTTTTGTACATTGAAGATTTTGATTTTATTTTTATATCTTATAATTTGTATTTAATTTCCGTAGATAGGAACAAAGTACGTTAGGCATCAAAGCTAACTTAGCAATCTGTGAGCGTCACTGTTCATTTCACTAAACGTCGTATAGAACTTCTACCTGTGGTTGAGTTATTGTGCAAAAGCCTGAGGGGAAGAGACTCGTTGCGGTAAACGGAGCAGAGCTGAAGTAATGTAGCTTGTCTCTTCTCCAAAAGGCAAACTTGGTAGCAATCGTACTTAACAAAGTCAACCCAACATAGAGTGTGTTTTGCATGACATTTAACAGTTTGCGCGGTTCCTCATAGTTTTGACGTAAGTTGATCAAAATAGGAATTGATGCCATCTATTGGAATGGAGCACACGAAAGCTTAGCTTCTAGGCTACATCCATATAAACTGTCCTCACTCCAGTTAGAGCACGAAGAAGAAGTTATGGAAAAGGTTAGGATATTCATGAAGGATGTTGTCTAGACTGCATTTGCTATCTCATTTTCCGCTGCTTCGCGTGAAGATGTTGCTAGTGGAAGGGTGAATGTTATTTTGTGATTTGGATGAATCTGTGGGGTGCTGTCAGGTACTTACTAGCTGCTGCGGTTGTGAATTGACAGTATGTTGATGTCCTCTAGAGCTGGCCAGTCTAGTGCTGGGTGTTGGCGAAGGTGATGATTAATATTGTCGCGAACAAGGTTCTGACGACGCGGGGGGTAGGTATTAGAGGATGGTAAAAGGAAGCCAGATGGTACAGCAATGATAACAATGGGACTTAAACTAAGCTAATATATTAAGTAAGGTTTAATCATTTGTTGGTAGCGAGTTTCAGTGTATTCCATTAATCCATCCTGGTCAATATCATGATTATGGGGCTATTAACATAAAGCCTCACCTTAAGAAATATGTCATGGTGTGTCTAGGCGAGGTGAGAGATGAAGTGGTCGAAGTGGTAGCCGGTTGAGCCCGGCACTCAACAAATTAGAGGTTCCCCAACGTCAAAGATAATATGATTGGGTCTACAGTCCCTTAAATGGATTTAGCGGCGTCCCGGAAGGGCATTACAACATGATGGCCGTTCTGCCAATCAGCATCGAATATTTAAATGATCTAGAATATCCTATGTGACCTCAAAGTGCGAATGTGCACGTAGACCGACGGAAGTTGGTGGCATCAAAAACTCCACTGGGAATGCCATCGGAACAGGCTAGTCACTTTCATCCCATCATAAAATCCCAATTACTTCAGATTAATTCATTCGTAGTTAATAAAATATTACTAAAATAATTTAAGTTAAACTCTCGCCAATGACACATGCGACAAGATCTGTAATATCTTGATCTTATTGACAAGGATGGTAGCGAGCCTCTACTCCAATGTGGCTAAGGGGACGCTGATCTTCAATACCTGCACCTTGAGAATAGTTCGTATTTCAACTAGGAAAAAGTATGTGAATAAAACACATCAGATTTCTACTTTCTCTAGCCCATATTTACAATGTACGTAGTGGATGGAGAAGGTATAGTATTCTACCCAAAACTATTTTGAGGTCATCCAAGACCGAAAAGAGCATTTTAAAAACGAAAAATTGGGTAAATATCAAATTTGGTATTTATGTTCAGTATCTTTCAAAGATCGACACAAAGATTTTCAAGTACATTTCCTACCCCTAAATACGCTTTACATGGAACATTTTTCCAACATTTTTATTTTCTCAAAAATGACTCTTGATTAAAATACCGCACATTAAAGATATGTCACAAATAAAATTAATAATTTGAATTTTCTTGGAATAACCTCTGAAGACCTCTTTATTCTGGATGAGCTAGGCAGAGGTTTGCATAACAGTTAAACTGTAAGAGACATACAAAAACTTACTACACAAAAAATGTAGATCTCGTTAAGACACATCATTTGTCATTTTTGTTTTCTTAGAGTTGACCGTTTTCGAGATATTCATTGTTATATTGTTTCAATTTTAAACTAATTAATTTTTTTCAAGCGGCACCATACAAAGTGAACCGAATCTCAATTGTTTCACATAGCGACCAGCCTTTAACTATTATTTTTGCCTAATATATTCGCCTATTTCCTTTCTATTAAAAAGGAAGCACTTCTGCCGATTATTATGATAGGTAAAAGAATCTTTTGTAATAAAATGTTGTTTGTGGAACAGCTAGAGAAAGTTATGTGAGTGGAACACATCAGGTTTTTTATCTTAATTTGCCTGCTTTGTTTTTTGCAGTCTGAAAGTCAAGATTAACGACAATATGATAGGCAATCCTGTACACTATTTGGAGATGACGTGAGAAGGAAGGGAACTGATGCCATTATGCTAGGTAATCTTATATTCCTCCTAAGCATTACACGAATTTGCTGTAGGCATTAAGGTCTGGGAATTGTGCCTAAAACATCGATCTTCACTGAGGGTTTCAAAAGCAGGTAAACTCGCTGATAAATGCAGCTTTCTGCTGAATAAGCCACAATAATCCGCTTACAGAAAATATGTTAGGTTTAGGTTAAAAAAATCTTATGTGTAAAAATTGGCAGAAATTGTCTTTTTGCTTGCTTCCTTGTAAATAGAAGGGACCGAAGGGAATGTACTCGGTTAAATAGATCTTTTAAAAGCTGGTTCTTTGTGAAACAACTGCATGGCCTGCAGTAAAACAGACAGATGAAAGGAAACGTGACTTTCCGTTTGAGAAAAAATTGTAGTTTAAAATTGAAACCAATAACAAGGAATATTTCCGAAACGGTCATTTGTACATAAAAAAACGTATATGACATAAATTATGTGTTTTAACGAGATAAACACTTTTTGTGGAATTATTGTTTTTCTATCTCTTGCGGTTTAACCATTATGCAAAATTCTGTAAAACTGATCCAGAATAAAAATTCAAAATAATACAGTTTATTTATTATGTAATTATATTTAATATTTTTTGTAATCGGGTTGCCTTCCCCCTACTTATGACTAACACCTCCCTAGCACTTGCATGCGAATGCCAAGGGGCCAGAAGCCTTTCGGGGAGCCAACAGCACGAAAATACAAACTACAGAACCTGGAACGAGCGGTCCACCCGTAGCCAGGCATGAGCTTGGGGAAGTGGATGTAATGAAATGCTAGCAAAATGGATGATAGGGAAGGTGGTGATGAAGCAATTGGTGGAATGAATTACAGGAGAAACCGGAGATAACCCGTCCACCATAAATCCACATACGGGCGCTTGGAATCGAACCTAGATGGAAGGCGAGCGGCCTAACCACTCGGCCACGGTACCGCCTTTAATAACCAATGCTTTAATCACAATCGTGAGAGTCATTTTAAAATAAAAACAACATTTTCAAAATCTTTTCCATGTAAATGGTATTTTGGGTTAGGCAGATTTTCTTGAAAATCTTGAAGCATCCTTAGAAGATACTGAACTTAAATACCGAGTTTTGTTTTTAACGGTATTTTCGTTTTTGAGCTGTGCTGTCTATGGGACACACACAGACAAACTCACGGACCTTTTTCTAAAAATGTTTTTTTTCGTATCCAGGGGACCTCAAAACATTTCCGATGAAATCTCGGAATCAAATTTCTCTAGCTATTATGTGCATCGTACATACGAGCTAGAGAAAGTAAAAATAGCTTCACCACTCATGTAACTCTTGTTAGTTTGTATCTTAGGGTTTGATTGCAAGCCTCAGATTTATGCTAGAGTATCATCTGTGTGTGTGTTCTCTATTAGCACCGATTCGTCGCTAATTGTTGTAGAAACAGCTGAGGTTTTGTATAATGGTGTACACAAATAATTTGACCTTTTAAACTACTGTTTCACTTAAAGGTTTGGGCATCTGCCCGTTCCGACTTCACAGTGCTCAGATCCACCTTTATCTTGGTTTTCCCACTCTTCGTCTTCCTTTGGGATTAGAATTTATAATTTTAGTAGGTATTCTTTCTTTATCCATTCTTTTAATCTGTGCCGTCCAGGTGTCTTGATACTCTTCCAACTTATTATTTAAATTAGGTATAAATATTGTCGCAATCCCTGGAAATATTACTTAAACCATAACTTTCCGGCGCAAACAGAACTGGACGCTACTTGCTGGCTGCAAGAGAAGGGGTACTAGGATCAAAATTCATTTCAATTAAATACCTTATATTTTTCTAAGTGATCCTGCGGCGATGCAGCACGTTGTCTTTCTTGAAATTACCTCTATACTTAAAAAAATTCTCCAGTACGTTATGTCTTCCGAAACAGAGAGAATCCCCCCCCCTCTCGACGGAATTTATAGGGAAATACTGCCAACTTAAGAAATCCAAAACGTGGCAACAAGTCTGTCAACCAATATATAAGGCTTACCAATTAACATAATGCAGAAAAATAAATGAAATTGAGTATTATTTATAGAGGGTTTTGAATCTTTACGTATTTTTATGCGAGAAACATCTCCTTGTTGAGTTAAGGTGACACAATGATGAAAAATTGCTAAAGATCTAAAATATAATTTTGACCAATAACATGTAGCCATAAATTTGTGCATTTTACGTTGACAATGCAATACTATGCAGTAATAACTGAAAAAAATGAGTATTGTAATATGTTCCAAAAGTTAGAAAACAGGTCTCAAAACGGCTGCTTTTACCTGCCGTCACCATCCAGGTGTGCCGTACCACCGATTATTTAACCTGGATCCTCCCTATCCTAAACTATAGGCAAGATAGAGCACCCGGCGGGCCTCCCCACACCCCACCAACAGCATATTTCCGGCCGTGAAATGAGACTGTGCAGCTTGACTCGCTCCAAATGACATGCAGTTTTCCCTTGGTTTATATACCATTCGGAATTAGTGTAAACAGTCCGTGAGAGTTGACAGATATAATTCATTTAAAAATTGCTGCAAGAGAATATGAAATTCTACAATCGCTCTAACCTACGGTTAGACCGTACCCGGCTGGGATATCTTTCCGCGATCGAGTTATCTCGACTGTAGCACTGAAAAGGTTAACTGCTATGGTTGTGAGTGTCACATATACCACACTACCCAGGTGGGCATTTTAATTTTGAATCATAACTTAAATGACAGTATGGGAGTGGATCTTGGCCACTAACATCCAAGTTTTGTTTGCAAAATAAAAACAAATGTAATGAGATACTTGAGAAGAGTGGAAGGCAAACTAAAGGATATATATATATATATATATATATATATATATATATATATATATATATATATATATAATTAGAACAAATTTGAAAATTCAAACTTTACAACAAAAAATATAACGAAAGAAATTGAAATGGCTTGATCACGTTCAGCGCACGGGTGAGGAGAGGATCCCAAAACAGTCTTGGCAAGCTAGAGCGGCGGAAGGAGATCAAGGAGAAGACCAAGTCATTCCTGGGAAGATGGGTTTGAAGGGATTTTGAAGGGAAAAGTATTGGATATGAATGGAGCAAAGACGTTTGCAATAGGCCGTATGAAACGGAAAACTCTTTTACAAACCTCGACACTGGAAGGTACAAGAGGATCGACTTAATGTTTCATATAAATGTTGGTTTGGGGGGATTTTCTTGAAAATCTTCGTGTCGCATCCTTGCAAGATATTAAACTTATATACCAAGTTGAGTATTCTCTCTCTCTATCTCTCTCTCTCTCTATCTCTCTCTCACTAGCAGTGGTGCGCCCTAAAGCCCCCCCTCTCTCTCACTATCACACATACACGGAGTTTTTTTTTTTTTTTTTAAAAAGATGCTTTTTGGATGCAGTTTAGGTGTATTCTCGGTATCGAATTTTCGGTGGAATACAACTCTACCTACTACATATTTACATATTATTTAGCAGAGAAAATAAAAATGTGTTTTTCTTTGTTTGTTTGTTCAAAACATCTCAAAAGAGATACTTTTAGTCAATTTTCGATCCCGCATTTGTGGTTTCAGCACAATATTCCCTTCTTTCTCTACGCACGATAGTAGATAGTAGATCATTCAAACCAATAGTACAAGATATCACGGAAATTCTTAGCGCACAAGATAAGTTATTTGTTGTTTGCTTGATTTACATTTTTCGCACCGGAGGAAATTAGCTCTCTCACCAGTAATGGAAATAGGTGTCATTCAGAAAGAAGAGGACTTTACGGTTTAATCGACTACAAAGATTTACATTTTATATGTCACGATAAATATCTAAGATCTATATATAGCATTCTAATAAAAATGGTTAGCAGCGGTTTGCTTCAAATAAAGAAATGTACACCGAAAAATGTCCATATAATGATAGTTTCAGGTGCAGAGATATTTTTGAAAGCCTTCGTGTCAAATTCTTGAAATATTCTGAACTTAAATCTCAACTTTGGTAATTAACTATATTCCATTTTGAGTTATGCTGTACAGAGACACACACTCACACACATAAATGTGAACTTTTACTAAAAATGCTATTGGATGTCTCAAATAATGTATTTTCGGTAAAAATATCGGTATCGAAATTTTGGGGATTGAAATATATTATCTTCTTTCTGTAGATACGCAGCGGGACATTGTTCAGCATCTTTACTCATTTTTTTATGATTGTTAGGATTATGGCTAGGAAAACCTTTAGTTAAATATAAATTAAATTATTTTAAGTTATTTAAAAATTATGTATCGAATAGTAATCTTTCCTAAGTTATTTTATTTTTTTGTAGCAAAGATTATTATTCTCGATAAATCATAAAGACGTTGAAACATTATTTTTGTTTTTGGTGAAGAATCTTGGTATTAAATTTTAATAAGCCGTTTACAGAAAGTTGGGGAAACTTACTTTTTGACTTGCTTTCATATTCTTGAAGGGAATTGAAGTTTGATAGCTTACAACGCTAATTAAACATACAATGAGCCCATAAAGATACTATTTGCTCCATTCAAGTAAATAATGCATAAATTATGATAGGTTCAAAGTGATACAAGTATAATGTTACTGATCTTCTTTCACAACTAACAGACTGGTCACTGATTTATGACGGCCACGCATAAATCGCATCTCACCTAGGCGATGAACCCAAGTGACCGAATGTGAGATTTGTGGTGGACAAAGCGACGCAATTTCTCTGGTTTCTCCCGCCAAAGCATTCCACCGGTGCTCCATCTTCATTTTATGTATAATTATCTTCATTATGCCATTTGTAGTAAAAGCGACATTAAACACTATAAAAACCTGACGTGTTCCATTCACATGACTTTTTCTACATCTCTGTGACAAATTATTGCTAAACAGCTTATTCTTCTATCTACTTCACAATAAGCGAGATAAAAATTAGCATAAATAGTTCTTATTACTTATTCACATGGTGTCCTCTAGCTTCTCGGTAAACAAATCTTTTATTCAAAACATTAAGTTATCTACACATGCTAATCAATATAAACATAAGCAAAAATAGTTTTTTTACTAGCTCCTTGTAAGTAGAAGTAAATAAGAAATATAAGCATAGTCTAAAGCGATAGTCAAGTTCTTTAAAAGCCGGTCGCTGCGTGAAACAATTGAAATTCCAATCTATTTGCTTTTGAGGAATAAACAAACGAGAGGCGAGAAATAAAATGTCTTCCCGTTTGAGAAAACTTTAAGTGGCTTAAAATTGAAACCAATAATGCGGAATATCTCGAAAACGGTTAACTCTACAAAAAAATGTATAGGATATAAATTGTGTGTTTTAATGAGATCTACATTATGGGTGTAGTAAGTTTTATATATTTCTTGCGGTTTGCCTTTTATATAGAAGTCATCCAGAATGAATAGATCTTCAGAGGTTATTTCCAGAAGATTCAAGATATACATTTCATTTGTATTTTAGTAACAATTTTTGAGAAAATCAAAATTTTAGAAAAATGTTTCTTGTAAAGGACAGTTCGAAGTGGGAGGATTTTCTTGAAAAGCTTCGTATCGCAGCCTTAGAAAATACCAAACTTAAATACCAAGTTTAGTATTTAACAGTGTTTTAGTTTTTGAGCTATGCTGTCCACAGACACACATATCCCTTTTTCTAAATGTTTTTGGATGCAGTGGTCCTCAAAATATGTATTTCCGGTGACATCTGGACATCAAATTTTTTACGTACTTAGTATGGGTAGAGAAAGTAAAAATCAACTGATTTATATGTTAACTGATTGTTTATATTGTGGTTCTACTATTTCTCTACGTGTTATTTCACTGGAAGATCTGCTGCAATCGATACGGAGGAGAAATGTCGTCAACCAGAACTCATTAAAAGGAAGTCGAGGAAGAGCAGAGCGGAAATGACAGACAACTTTAAGCTGTAAAACTAACGACTAATAAAAGTCAACACATACACACATGTACCCTCACATGTTTGAGCAGAAGTGAGGTTCACAATCTA
This sequence comes from Hymenopus coronatus, assembly GCA_030762935.1. Taxonomy (NCBI): domain Eukaryota; kingdom Metazoa; phylum Arthropoda; class Insecta; order Mantodea; family Hymenopodidae; genus Hymenopus; species Hymenopus coronatus. The sequence goes on from CM060882.1 coordinate 51,500,768, forward strand.
CTAATTAACAGGAAGTTTCAAACCTCGGTGAAGTTTACAGAATAAAAGAGAAAAAAAAGAGAAACTATCCAAAGGATGCTATGTTTCCAATACAGAGTTTTTAAGTAGATATGTTTATAATGATTATTGCCTTTTACTTTCACAACTATTTACCATACGTATGGCATGCAGAAACTTATACTCCACACAAAATTTAGGGGGAGATATCAACAAAAGTAAAACTTTTAAAGGGAGACTTCTATCCCGCCAATGTTAGATTTGCCAATGCCGTGACCCTTTTCCCCTGTAACTGCTTGTGGTATCATAGTGAAATGTTTAAAACTTATCGAACTATAATAATATATGTAATTTAACTAAGGGATATATATTTTTTATTTTAAATAGATTTTTTAATGTATAAGTAATTAATTTTTTAAAGGCAGACAACCATGTTATTAATTCATATTTAGTTCCAGAAAAGCCTAGACGAGACGTAATTTTCTATATTTTCTGAGTATACAGGCAGAGTGCTGGACCCAAAAATGCGACACCGAGGTTTCACCGGAAATACAAATTTTGAGATCCCCTGAATTAAAACATATTTAGAAAAAGTCTTTATGTGTCTGTCTATGGACAGCATAGGTCAGAAACAAAAAAGTATGTTAAATTTCAAACGTGGTATTTAAGTTTCGTATCTTCGAAGGTGTTATACGAAAATTTTCAGAAAAATCCGCCACCGAAAACTTCTCTTTACAAGGAAAAAGTAACAATAATTTACTTTTTAATCGGTTTTTAAAATATCTGACTATCGCTTTAGCCTAGTGTATTCTCTTTATTCCATTCTACTTCCAAAGAAGCAAGTAATAAGACCAATTTGTTTTTCTTTATTAGCATTATGTAGATAAAAGAATATTCCATTGTAAGTAAAGTTTGTTTGTGAAGCAGCTAAAGAAGGTCATGTGAATGGAACATATCAGATTTTTGCTTTTAGTAATACTTTGAATGTAACTGTATCATGCACATTTTTCTGAATGTTTAATATAGACCATCAAACGTAATTAGGTAGGTGCTTACTTTTTTTCAATATTTAGCTTCAGTTCAGTTTATCTTAATCTTGAATGAATATCGTAGTTCATATCTGATAGTTACCCATATTATTTAAAATATCTGTTAAGCAGTTTATTAGGGAAATGAAAGTTAGTTTCACTTAGTTTATTAATTGAGGAAATCTACATTAGTATTTTCTGATTATTTTATACGCAAATTTATTGAGTATAAATTAAAATAATTTAATTGACTTCAAATGCAATCTGTCTTCTATTATGCTGTTCCCGACGCACTCAATTTTCTATGGTTATGTGAATATGGTAAATAACCTTTTGTTAACAGCTTACTTTAGCAAATAGTAACTTCTCTCAAAATGATTATGGGGATAAAAACGTAACGCTGTAATATCCTAGATCACTCAAAAATTTCGCAGTTCTTAAGCTTAACCTAAAAATCTGATGTGTTCCATTCACATGACTTTCTCTACAGCTCTGAAACAAATTATTGTTAAAAAGGTTATGCTTCTCTTTACTTCATGCTAATCGAGAAAAAATTAGCAGAAATAGTCTTATTACTTGTTTCTTTGTAACTAGAAGCGGCATAAGGAGTACCATAGGTTAAAGTGATTGTCAAAACCTGGTTACTATGTGACTTAAGATCGTTTGTTTGTATGGACAGGAGTTGACAAATTCCTGCATGAGAAAAGTATAATTTTTCAAAGCTGAAACAGAAAACAAGGAATATCTTAAAAACGACCAATTCCACGAAAAAAAGTATGTAACATAAATTGTGTGTTTTATAGTGCTCTACATTTTGGTGTGGTAAGTTTCTGTCTGCCTCTTACGGTTTAGCAGTTATTCAAAATTCCGTAAAATTCATTCCAGAATAAAGTAGCCTTCAGAGGCTATTCCCAGAAAATTCATAATATGTTTTATTTTTCAGGTGAATAGCTTTAATATACAAAAATTTAATCAAATTAGTTAGAGCCATTTTTGAGAAAATCAAAAATTGCGAAATTTTTTCCATGTAGTTTGGGGTGGGGGGATTTTTCTCAAAATCTTCATGTCGATACTAAACTTAATTACCAAGTTTGGTATTTTACCGACTTTTCGCTTTTGAGTTATCGTGTTCACAGCCACACGGACACACACATGGACCTTTTTCTGAAAATACTTTTTTTTGGATTCAGGGTACCCTAAAACATATTTCCGGTGAAATCTCGATATCGAATCTTTGGGTAGAGTGCAATAGCTTCTCTGTACACTATGTACATAGTACGTATAGAGAAAGTAAAAATGAAGCGGATATGTTCATAGAGGTACAAATCAACAGAAAATTAAATTTCTATCTGTTACATTTTAATATGATAATAGATTAGACAACTTTTTTTGTTATCAAAATTCGTTTCTTATATCCACACGAAAAATTGCTTACATAAGCGTAATCTGTAGCATACATAAAAAGGTATAAATAAGCGTTTAACAGTGTTAATTTTTTAAATCATACATTTCCTCTTACAGTGGCATTAAAATTGTGTCTATGTGACTCTACTCCGTAACAAATAGGTTAGCAAAAGGGTTTCAGCAGTTGTGGTGTTCAACATACAAGTATCTATTCCTAACAATATTTTGCTTTGTTGCAAGCTATAGAATGCTGAATAGTGCGCAACAAATGTTTAGCGGCTCAGTTTATTAAGCCTCAAAAACATCACATAACAGCTCAAATTCTGTTCACAAGTATGCTTAAATTCTAAAAAGGTTTAACGTTCTTTTATTTTTAATTCAAGCGGATCTCAAAATGTGTATATCTTCTTTGTAAGGTTGATTCCTTTAGTGCACATTAGTCACAGTATAAATCATTATCAGAGGCTTCTGACTCTTCCTTCGTTTCACATTGAGTATAACATCGCTCACTGATACATGATTGTTTCGTGTTTTTTTTTTTTAAAGCTTTGAGAGACCTGGGTGAAATGAAGTAAATATAGGTAGAAACCCTATGGAAGTAGTAAAAAAAGCACTATTGCAATGCACTCCCAAAGGTATATATTTAATTAAATATTAAGATAAGTAAATAGTAAATTTTATGATAAATTTAAGCACTATTATAATTATAATTAAGATTGAATTATTAGTTATAATAATTCTGCGTTTTTTTTAAAACATCTTCGTTGGACACTGTTCTTGTTTAATTGGACGCGTTTCAAGAAAAAGCTCTTTTCATGCCCAGCTTGCTGGCTGGATCAGCTTCAGCCACTTCTCCATCCAAAGTTCTCTCTAATATGAGTCTGTTATCTTGAAAAGATAAGAATAGAAGGAAATTCAAAATGGGCATCAAAGTTAAAGTAAGGTTTGGAAACCATTAGATGGGTTGCATTTGAATGGGGGCAGGGAAACACACGGAGTGTTTGCAGAAATGTTAATATTGACGGTAACAAATAGTTGCGCAAGCCACGAAGGTTTCGTTGGATGTGCAGTCTAGGGTATGGAGCAATATATCAAAACAAGTATCAAACTTATTATTCAGGGGCTTACGTGGCAGAGATTCACAGAGGAATGCAGGAAGAAATATTTATCGCGATCCTTTACCATCTCGAATGAGAGTTAGAGGCAAGCTAATGCTAGACATAGAAAGCACTAAGGGATTAGGTAAAGGTGAGAGAACCGAGATCTGAGAAGACGGATAGCAAGGAAGTGGTTCGGAGGCAAATAGTGGTGCTAGTGTATACCAGGTTGATCATCTCTCAGTATTTGACGTGTGCAAATATCCCTTCGTGCGTTAAGGGTTGCAGAACTTAACGGGGTTAATTAAAGTTGAAATTGGTAAATGGGGATCTGGCTGAGCGATCTTAGTGCTGAGCGCGGAGACCGTGAGGCGGATAACGCTCAGCGAGAGGGGTAAAGCGAAGAGGGGTAAAAAACCCATTGACGGTTTTAACTTGGAATAACCCGTTGAATTCAGAACTCTTTTAACGCACAAAGGAATATCTGTACACGCCAAACACACGAGAGTTTAACCAACTAGTATTTTTATATCATCTGGACCGTTTATTGTTATTGTTGTAAAGTGTTCTTTCTGTACCACAGCAATATATATCGGAATCGGTATGCTATTGTTGTGTGTTGTCTAAATTTAAGGCTTATATTTGAATATGTTTGTCTTATTTTTCATGAGTATGTGTCAATTTCTTTTAACCTAAATTATTACTTTGTGTTGTATGTGTAGTGTTGTTTTAATAACCACACTCAAGTTGGAATGTGATTTTCTGTCATCTGATGGACTTTGCACACAGTTAGAGCATCAACCTAGATTACACTTGGATTGCTACATTGTAGTGATTGCTTGTGCGGAGCCCTTTGCTTGATTTGTTTGTGCTGATTGGAAAAATTGTAAAATTACACAGGTGTTGGGGTTTCAAAATTCATAACATTGGCACTATTACCATAGATACCACCCCCCCAAATATCCTGTTGTGATGGTATTGAGATTGCTTTTAGTAAATTTAATTTCGAGATCTATGTCATGATTGGAAGATCAACAAATGTTTGTAATAGCAGACTTATCCAGTTTATTACATTAAAATAACTGGAAGGAGCTTATCATAGGGAAGACAGTAAGAAATCTTTAATATGATATAAGAGGGAGTGGGGGATAAACACACTGTTCTCTTTGTAAACTCCAGAAGTACTTGCAACACAATTCTGAAGCTCCCCGTTTGCCACGAATCTTCCAGAAACCCTTACAGTTGCATAAACATTAGTGAGATAGTCGTTCCTCGTGTGCAGCACAAAGTTTTGAATACTCAATGTGTTCCACGAGTAAGGTTGTAACGTTAGTTTTGAGTTTACACTGAGTGTTATTGTGAGTGATTAGAGAGGTCTTGTATTCGACGCTCCAGCGCGGGTTTCATTACGGCGCTACATGCGAGGAAAATGTGAACTACATCTCTTTAGTGAAGTGATAGTGAGAACTAAACATAGTGTGGCGCTACCCCTCTGGGTGGCGAGTGACTGGAGGGGGATGTAGCAATAATGAGGAACGCACACTCACTTGGCTAGGTATTTATTTACCATAACACGTATACCTCAACTACCTTGAATATTATTATGTGTGAAGGAACGTGAATTAATAACATGCGGGTCCCTGTGACCGCGCACGCTAAAGTACCTCGCATTGGTGCTTCGTGGCGCAGGGGATCGTGAGTTTGAGTCCCGCCTTGAGCATGGGTGTTTCTGTGTTTGTAAATATGTGTATGTCTGTGTAAAAAGAAAACGTTAAATTAACAGGCCAACTAAGAAAATGTAATAAATTGGAAAAAAGAGGAAACAGAAACACAGCGCCGGAATCCTGACAAGCCTCCGGAACTTTTTTTAAAAAAAAGAGAACAAAAAGAAAAAATATAAGAAAAAAATAATAAAAATAGCTTTGTACGTTACCTTGAAGCTGAAAAAGTGGAAATGGATGGCTTAGGTATGGACGTTCTTTAACTGCTGTAATTCTCAGCGTCCCATTCTATACTGGGGGTGAAAACTGCTTAATTTTGCTCGGAGACCTCTCTATCAGACTTGAGACTATTTTAGGTGCCGTAAATCTACGACATGGGACAAACGTCTGTACTTCCCTTTTAAAGGAAGCCATGCTAAGGAGTTTTACGCCCGAAAAAACCCGTCGTCCTCCGCCGGGTTTGAATCCGTAACCATTTCACCACGGAGGGCGACCTTGAAGGTGCTATGACGACCCAAATTGATGCGGTGATTCCTAAACTGCGAAGTTAATCTGATGTAAGAGGGCATCTGCGCCTCTATATACTACTAGAATTGGTTGCCTGAAGAGTTCACACACACACACACACACACACACACACACACACGCTATGCGGACCTAAGCCAACGGTTTACATCTTCTTAAACAAAGTTCACTATTCCTTAGAGAGGTTCCATAATTGTTCTATGGCTCTTAAACCAATGGACAAAAAGGTCAGATGTGACACAAATCTCCGTGAAATGACATCATTTTCCTGTCATCTTCTGGAAACATGACTTCATAGGATTTATCCCAGGAAGTGGTAAACCTCTAATGCGTATAACTTCCCAGTTTTAATGTTGTGTTAAAATTTAAAGCGAAATTGTGAAATATTCTAAGAAACCATCCAAATTATACTACTCAGTAAATCACCAATAGATGCTGCAATATGAGTCATTCTCTACAGCTATACCTTTGTATATATTTCTTTATAGAATTCACAAAATAATTGCTCATAAACCATTGTGGAGACATCATCTGGTTGTAGAGACTCTATTATATGTGACCTGACACGAACTCTGCCAGCATAAGCCTATGAGTCCAGCAGGTCACCGTTCCTGCGCCCTTTCATGCCTGCCTTAATTCCCTGACATGATGCGTGTTTTGTTTGAAGGCTTCTGAGCCTTGTTGCTATGCTACGCTGTACAAAATAAATTCAAATGTATAGAAATAACAAAACACAGGGGATTATTTGCGAATGTCACTCAAACGTGCTTTTAATCGTTAAGCCATTCCCTTTTATTTTTATATTCTTTAGTTGGTACACTCTAGTACACAGTTAGTGAAGGTATAGCATTACACTCTCGATTCCGAGATTTCACCACCAATATTAGTTTTTCTCTTGTATAAAAAAAGTGGTTTCAGAAAAAAGCCCGGTGTGTATGTATGCATGAGCAGCATAATGGATTGGCGTTAAATAACAAACTAGATATATAGTTCAGAACTTCCAATGATACGACTAAAATCTTTTATTAAAATGCCGTATATGTTAGAGATATTTACATATATAAAATGCCTATCTTCAATATTTTTTTTTCAAAGAAAATTGGTTAATATTATTACGATAAAGGAGATTATTAATACAATTAAGGATATTATAGTTAGAATTTGAATTATTTATTCTAATTATTATAGACTTTTTGATTGGAAATCAAAAGTACTTGATTATACTAAATAAATATTTTATCCTCCTCATCAGAACTTTCTGGTAAAAATCTCTGAAGTCCCGCTTATTCTGAATGAATTTTGCATAACTAATAAGCCATAAGAGTCAATAGCTTAAAACAAAAAAGAAAAAAAGGAAAACATGTAGATCTCGTCAAATCTTACAACTTATGGCAAAAACATTTTTCCTTTTCTAACATGTATGTACAATGTACATAGTACAGAGTACAGAGATTTCACCGGAAATGAGGACCCAAATCTAAAGCCTGCCATTTTTGGATAAAAATCCACGAGTATCTCTCTGTCTGCCTTCTTCCTATGTGTGTAACTGTAGATATATCTGTGAAGAACATAGCTCAAAAACGAAAAGTTCGTTAAATACTAAAACTGGTATTTAGGTTCGGTATCTTCCAAGAATGTGACACGAAGATTTTCAAGAAAATCCCCCATCCCTATCTATTCTTTACGTGGAACATTTTTTTTTTTTTTAATTTTCGATTTCCTCAAAAAATGGCTATAACGATTTTAATTAACATAACGTATGTTAAAGATGTTCACGTGTCAAATGAAATGTAAATTCTGAATCTCTTCAAATAGTCCCTGTAGTCGTCTACGCCGTGAATATCTTTTGCATAACTGGCAAACATATTACTGTGCAAAAAATATACATGTCGTTAAAATTCACAATTTATGGCATACACATTTTTTTGTCGAGTTAGCCACTTCAAACGCCAATTTTGTCTTACGGATGCTGCCACGTCGCGAAAAATAAATTGTTACTGATTCATAGGTATTTAAATTATTTGTTCAACGTATTTTCGCTAAAATAGTAATAATGTACTATCGTACATTGATTATTTTTCAGTTCAATAAGAACACTTGTGAGGAGATAAAAGCGAATTTGAGTGTTATTTATGAGGCCCTTTCTCTTTTATTCCTAAAGTTAGAAGTTGATTCCACGACATTAAACGTTGTCGAACATCAATTTGTGATGATGAGCTTTGAGGGCATCCGGCAGACGTAGTTTCTGAGGAGGAAATCATTGAAGAACTCCACAACGTGAGTTTTGCTGATCGTTCCAAAGTGGCAGAGGTCACAGTTGAGTCGATGGAACGGCAATTTATATTTTGCATGATAAGTTGGAGATGAAACATTTTTCGCCTCAATGGGTGTCGCGATTTCTAAATTGGACAACAAGCGGGTGTGGCTTTAAACTTTTAAGCTGTGTGTTTGAGCCACTTAGCCACATTCTAAGAATATTTTGCATCGGAATTTCACCGTCGATGATAGTGGGATTCATCATATTCCAAAAACCAAGTTACAGTCAAAATAATGGTTAGTTATGGTGAATCTGCTGTAAATAAAAGATGGCAATGATATTTTGGTATGCAAAAGAGTCATGCTGACTTTAAAAGAATGAGAAAGTAATAAATAATTCTAACCATTTATAACGGATATATGGGAAATGATCTATGTCAATTTTTCTTTTACAATAAGAAAATTAGACATAATTCCTTTCCAATGAATAGGATTTTAAAGACCATACTCAGAATTCCCATTTTATTTTTACTTTCTCTACACGCACTACGTGCATAGTGTATAGAGAAGGTATTGTAATGCACCCAAAAAAGTCGATATCGAGATTTCACCGGAAGTACACGTTTTGGGTCTCCCTGAATCCAAAAAAAGCATTTTTAGAAAAAATGTCCGTGTGTGTCTGTGTGTGTGCGTGTGTGTATGTGTCTGTGGGAAGCTCAAAAGTGAAAATGCTGTTAAATACCAAACTTGATATTTAAGTTTGGTATCTTCCAAGGATGCGACACGAAGATTTTCAAGAAAATCCCCCCCCCCCAACATCAACTATCCATTACATGGAGGTTTTATCGAAAATTTTAATTTTCTCAAAAATAGCTCTAATGATTTTGATTAAAATATCGCATATTAAAAACCAATAAAATGTATATCTTGAATTTTCTGGGAATAGCCTCTGAAGGCTACTTTATTCTGGATGAATTTTACGAAATTTTGCATAACTGTTAAACCGTAAGAAATGAAAAAAAAAACCCTACCACACAAACAATGCAGGGGACATTAAAACACACAATTTATGTTATATAATTTTTTTTCGTGGAGTTGATCGTTTTTGAGATATTCCTTGTTTTTGATTTCAACTTTGAAATACTTGTAATTTTCTCATACAGGAATTTATCAACTCCTGTCTATACAAACAAAGGAACTTCGTTGTTTAAGCTGAAACTAATAACAATGAATATCTCAAAAATGGTCAATCTCACGAAAAAAAAAATGTATATAACATAAATTGTGTGTTTTACTGAGCTCTACATTTTATGTGTGGTAAGTTTTTGTCTATATCTTACAGTTTACCAGTTATGTAACATTCCGCAACATTCATCCAGAATAAACATATCTTCAGAGGCTATTCCCAGAAAATTATAGATAAACAGCTTATTTGTTATGTAATTATCTTAAATATAAGAGATTTTAATCAAAATAATTACAACCATTTTTAAGAAAATCAAAATTTTCGATTTTTTTCCATGTAAAGGGAGGTGGGGTTGGAGGGATTTTCTTGAAAATATTCGTGTCGCATCATTGGAAGATACCATACTCAAATATCAAGTTTGGTATTTAACGGTCTTTTCTTTTAGCTATACTGCCCACAGACACACACACACACACACACACACACACACACACACACACACACACACACAGATAGACACACAAACGGACATTTTTTTAAATTTTTTTTGGATTCAGGAAGTATCAAAACATATATTTCTGATGAAATCTCGGTATCGAATTTTTGGATGCACTACATCATCTTCTCTATACACTATGTACATAGCACGTGTAGATAAATTATAATGATCATTCTTTATCTACATCATGCTAATGGAGATAAACTGTCAAATGTTTTAAAATGTGGTTGCTATGGGATTGGAAACCGTTTTTTTTTTTTTTTTTTTTTTTTTTTGCGTGGCCAAGAGTTGACCAGTTCCCGTGTGATAAAAGTTAAGAGTATTTTATTTATGAAATCAATCACAAGGAATATCTCGGAAACAGCTCTACATCTTTTATGCAATACACTTTTGTCTATCTCCTATGGTTTACCACTTATGCAAAATTAAGAAAAATCAAGATATATATTTAATTAAAATCGTTAGAGCCATTTTTGTGAACACAACATTTTCTAATTTTCTTTCCATGTAAAGGATAGTTGGTCCCTTGAAAGTCTTTGTGTCGCATCCATAGGAGATACTGAACTTAAATATCAAGTTTGGTATAAGAACTAAAACTTTCCTGGCGACGTGTTAATTCAAAATCTTCTCGGGCTTCTAGCCAGGTAAAAACTTGGCTTGACACCAACGTTTCGAAGAAGTGCATCTTCCTCGTCTTCAGGGTGAACTGATGGTTTGAGCTTGCGGAACTGGTATTTATAAGAGCTGGGATGAAGCTAACATCTGATTGGTTCGCGAGATATTATGGCTTTTTTTTTTTTTTTTTAGTTTCAAGTGGAGGGGAAAATCCACCTTAAGGACTAACCCGGGCTGGCATGCCCGGAGTGTCGGGGTCTCCCAGGATGGGCCTACCGACTAAAAAACCCCTCCACCGGTATTGGAAGGTAAGGATACTGCGGTACCGCTGTTGCACCCGCGCAGTAAAAGGTAAAGGTGAACTGGCCCGCTGTGCGGCCGCCAGGGGTGAGGGTTGTGCTAGTAGACCGGCTTGACCGAGGCCCAGCCGGCCCCTGTAGCGAATTATAGGTGAGGAGTTGAGGAAATTATGGCTGGTTGGGAGTTGTTGGTGAACATGGGATTGGAAGTGTAGGGAGAGCTGCCACTCTCTCCCTGTGGTGATGATGACGGCACTGGATATTGATGGTGAAGTTGGTGCTGCAGCTCTCGGACACCCACGACCGAAGCCTCAAGAGACCCCAGCCGCGGGCACTGGTCGTGTAAGTGATGGGTAGTTAGTGGTGATGTCTGCCAAGTTTAAGGTGACTCTTCCGGGTGTACCCTTGCTCTGATTGGAATTCTCTGAGCAATTGCTGCGGAGTCTTAGGCTGCTGAGGGAATGTTCCTTCAGCTACCTGCTGTTGATAATTTTGGACGCTGGCTATCCGGTTGGACAGCTCAGCGGTGGAGGCCTGTAGAGTGGAGATGGCGGCGGTGTTGGCAGCTTGTAGGGCGTCGATCCTGGTGGACAGGTCGGCGGCTGTAGTCTGCTGGCTGGTGGCTGCTGCGTCGTTAGAAGCTTGTAATTCCTGTAGCTTCTGTGTGAGGAGACTGCATGTCTCTTCCAGGGCAGCTAGTCGAGCGCCGACGTTCAGGATCTCCGCGTGGAGGTCCTGAATGGCTTCTCGCGTCGCTGCGTCTGTTGAGAGTGCAGGTGGTGAGGCCTCAGTGGTGGTTGTCTGCGGTGGAGTGGTACGGCGGGCAGAAGTTGGTGATGAAGTGCTGCTCCTTGGGTAGAGAGGGCACTGGGCTTGCCCTGTGTAGTGTCCTGTGCCACGACAGGTGGCACAGAATCGGCGGCGTCGGCGGAGATCATGCCCAGTGCACTCGGTGGTGGTGGAGTTGGTACCGCAGTAGTGGCACCTCGGTGTCGAAGAGCAGTCTTCAGCTGTGTGGCCGTAGGCACAGCAGCGTCGGCAGGGCCGATGGCGTTCCTGTCGGCTAGCCTCGACGACCAGAAGTCGCCCTAATAAGGGCAACCCTGACGCCAAGGCAGCTTCCAGGTCAGCCTGGTCCTGCATCTCCAGACGGACGAGCGGCGTTGGTCCCCGGTCGCAGTAAATGCGGGTGGCCCTCAAGCATGAAGGCCACCGCGACTGCACGGCGGTGAGCAGATGCCGGGTGGTAAGGTCCCTAGGGACCCCCCGTACCACGGCACTGAACCGGGGCGGCGTCGTAGAGCTGAGTGGAGGCGTCGGTGGCGGCGGTGTTGGCGGCAACTGTGGCTGCAGTTGCGGCGAGACTGCGGTGGCGGCCGGCGAAGCAGGGCATGCCGGGACCGGTAGCAACGGAGAAGCTGCCTCCTCGGCGGCTGCCGAGGAAGAGGCGACGGGTGCTGCCTTAGCAGCGGCGAGTCTGCGCAGTTTCTTCTTGGCCATCTCTCCTATTATGGCTTTTTTTTTTTTTATTGATGATGGGGGAAAAGGCAGCTAACGCCCTAACCCCAGGCAAGCCTGGGAGTGTGAGACTCCCCACCCTGGACTCGAACCAGGGTGGCACTACTCACAAAAAACCCCCACCGGAAGTAGGAGGCCCATGCCTCTCTGGTGCAGTACCGCATTAAGCACCTGCGCATTTCTGGTGATTGTGATTGCTGCCTGCCAGTGGCAGTAACAGCGAGTGATAGTGAATTTAGCCAGTGGACACACATGACTTGCGCCCTGAGTACCCCTCTGGAGAAGTGGTTGGTGAAGATGAATGGTGATTTACGGTGAGTTTACTCAGTGTTCTGAGTGGATCTGCTGGTGTTTTCGGAGTTGTCGTGCTTGCTGGGACCTGTATAAACCGCTTGCTGATATTGGAGTTTTGTATAGCGGGTTGTTGTATGGAAACTGGTCGGCGGAATGGTGTTGCTGATTTGGGTGGTCCTGCTGTAGCTGCACTTGGACACTGGCTATCCGGTTGGACAGCTCAGCGGTGGAGGACTGCAGAGTGGAGATGGCGGCGGTGGTGACAGCTTGCAGGTCCAGTAGCTTCCTGGAGATGACGCTGGTGAAGGCCTCTTCTAACGCAGCTAAGCGAGCGCCGATATTCAGGATCTCCGCATGAAGGTCCTGAATGGCATCCCGCGTCGCTGTGTCAATAGAAGCTGGAGGTGGTGTGGCGTCTGTGTGTTCGGTCTGCGGTGATTGTACTGGCTGCGGAGTGGTGCGCCCGTCCCTCGGGTAAAGGGGACACTGGGCCTGGCCAGTAAAGTGTCCTGTGCCACGGCAGGTGGCACAGAACCGGCGGCGACGGCGAAGATTGTGCTCAGTGCACTCAGCGGTGGTGTTGGTGGAGCCACAGTAGTGGCACCGCGGCGTCGAGGAGCAGGAGTCGGCTGTATGCCCGAAGGCACAACAGCGACGGCAGGGCCGGTAACGTTCCATCTTGCTGGCCTCGACGACCAGGAGTTGCCCTAACAAGGGCAGCCCTGTCGCCAAGGCAGCGTCGAGGTCCGAACGATCCTGAATTTCCAGCCTCACAAGTGGTGTAGGTCCCCGGTTGCAAATTATCCTTGTGGCCCTCAAACAAGAAGGCCACTTAGATTTCGCTGCGGCGAGGAGGTGCCGGGTGGAAAGGTCCCTAGGGACCCCCCCGTACCACGGCACTGATCCGGGGCGGCGGCGGCGTGGAGCTGGGCGGCGGCGGTGGTGGTGATGGCGGCAACTGCAGCAGCAGTTGCGGCGAGGGTGTGGTGGCGGCCGGCGGCGAAGCAGGGCTTGCCGGGACCGGTAGCAACGGAGAAGCTGCCTCCTCGGGTGCTGCCTTAGCAGCGGCGTGTCTGCGCAGTCTCTTCTTGGCCATCTTGACTAGTCGAAGAAGAAGCTCCGTCGTCCAAAAATTATGCCATTGCAGAGGTTTGAAGTCAGGTTCGGTAATTTACAAAGCGCATGTGTTACCTCTGAGCTACATCAATAAGGCTTATGCAACCCGAAAAATCTGGACTGGCTGAACACTGTATAGAACAGAGCCACAGAGCTAACTTTACTAACACCAAGATAGTGGCAAAGTGTTCGAACTACTGGGAAAGGAGAGTAAAAGAAGCGTGGAGCTGGGCGGCGGCGGCTGCCGAAGAAGAGGCGACGGGTGCTGATACAGAAACTGCTCTATGTGCCAATGTGTTTAGAATGCCCAGACCCAGATAATCTGCAAACGGAATTTCAACACCTAAAATTCACACTCCAACAAAATGGATATTCAGCCAAGGACATCACATCAGCGCTGAAAAGAGCCGGACGAAAAAGAAACCCCAGCAAGAACACCCAACAAAAAGACAAGCCAGCCGCCATAGCCTATATACCGTTTACCGGCAATTTTTCGGGAAAGATTAGTAGATTACTCTACAAATATAATGTCAAAACCATCCATAAGCCACCACCTAAAATCAAAAATTTGGTCAGGCCAGTTAAAGATAATTTAGCTCTCAGAGTACCTTGTGTCTACCACATTCCTTGCGAATGCAGCGCAGCGTACATTGGCCAAACAGGACGCACTATTGCCACACGCATTTCTGAACACCAAAGATCAATAAGGCTTATGCAACCCGAAAAATCTGGACTGGCTGAACACTGTATAGAACAGAGCCACAGAGCTAACTTTACTAACACCAAGATAGTGGCAAAGTGTTCGAACTACTGGGAAAGGAGAGTAAAAGAAGCTTTAGCCATCTCATCTGAAACAAATAATCTAAATCGCGATTCTGGCCTACAATTAAGTTCAGCATGGACTCCGATGATAAAGAGCCTTAACACCTAATCCTGTACCTGCAGTCTTCCAAGACTTATTTTCTAGCAGGTGCGTGCTCAAACACAAAACATTAGCCGAATAACTGCTTCACGTGGTGTTGTCGTGGTGGTTCTGATCGGTAGGTGGGTGGAAGGATCAATCCTCAGTGAAGTCGCCGCAGATCATCAGAATGGCCAAGAAGAAACGCCGAAACCAAACCGCCTCAAACACCGCCGAAGCCACAGCCGAGCACCAACCGGCCTTCTCGGCTGAGAGCAGTGCCACCCTTCCGCCTCCAGCCGCCGCAGAATGCCGGCAGATGCAGCCGCACCTGCCGGCCAGCCAGTCATCCACCGCCGAAGAAGCCCGGCAAATGCCGGCTTCTACAGCCAGCACCACCTCAGGACCAGAGCTTCCAGCCAACACCATCGCACCTTCCAAAGCAGCACCGACGCCTCCACAGCATCTGCCGCCACCGCCGCTTCTCATCGAGAGGTACAGTGCTGTGATTAGGGGCGTCCCACGAGACCTATCTACTAGGCTCATCACCGCCGCAGCACGCCAGAGATGGCCTTCAGTAATGAGGGCCACAAGGATTATGTCCGCCAGAGGGATATCCCCTCTAGTTCGGATTGTATTCGCCGTGGCCGGGGATCTCAATGCTGCCTTGCGCGAGGGCCTGCCCATGTTTGGGCGGCGCCTAAGCATCGTGGCTAGCCGAGAACCCCGTCCGACACCATGCCGCCGCTGCTGCGCATTCGGCCACACCGCCGACACCTGCGCCGAGCCCCCACGGTGCCACTACTGTGGGGCGCCGAGTTTGACAGCCGAATGCGCAGCCCACGACCTAAGATCTCGACGCCGGTACTGCGCCACCTGTGATGGCCCTGGTCATTTCACAGGACAGGCGCAGTGCCCCTATTACCCACGCAGCCGCCGCCACCTGACACCAGCCTCTGCCGCCACACCCATAGACAAAAAGGCGAGGACTTCAACAACCACCACCTCGACGCAGACGGAAGACTCCATCACCCATCACCTGCCTGCCGCCACTAACACTCCACAGGCAGCAGCGCCATCCGACAGCGCCGTTAAAGACGCCGTGCAGGACCTGCACTCAGAGGTCCTGCTCATTAGCGGCCGATTGAACACGCTGGAAGAAGCCCTCACTACCATGACCGCAGCCATCTCAGACACCCACACCACTTCTACAGCCAACCGTCAAGACACCGATGCCATAGCCCAGAAAAAGGTCACGTCTGACTTCCTCTTGGAGCTGGACGTCCTATACACCCTGCTACAGGAAATCCACGACGTCAACGCCCGGATCTTGGAGGCCAACCAGGACCTCTATGTTCAAACTGCAAAATTACCAATACGCCTCACACTTCTGGAAGACCTTCTCAAAGGAAACCGAAAGGACATCAAAAAGTGCTATACTGCAGTTCTTGACAGCCAAGAACTGACAGTCAACAATGTAGCCGAGCAAATTGCAAATAGTCACCATCGGATTCTTCAGGACCTTACCACCAAAACCTCATGCCCTCTCACACACACCCGCAACACCAGACATCAGTACTAAAGCACACCCAAGACTCCCTAGCGCTGTACTCAGGGCCCTCGGGTCATGTTTACAGACTAGATAAGCCATTCCTCGTTGCAGCCCCATGTGCTGCAGCAACATCAACTTTACCAATAATCACGGAGGTGCTATAGCGGAACTCCATCATTCCCCATTCACTGTTCCTTTCCTATCTCACCCGATTTTTCCCTTCTTCTAATCTTCACCCAATGGCGAGATAAGCCATTCTTTCAACCTTCCAACTCTCTCTCTGTCTCCCCTTTCCAAAAAAAAAAAAAATGCTTCACGTCTGAGTTCCTCTTGGAGCTGGACGTCCTATACACCCTGCTACAGGAAATCCACGACGTCAACGCCCGGATCTTGGAGGCCAACCAGGACCTCTATGTTCAAACTGCAAAATTACCAATACGCCTCACACTTCTGGAAGACCTTCTCAAAGGAAACCGAAAGGACATCAAAAAGTGCTATACTGCAGTTCTTGACAGCCAAGAACTGACAGTCAACAATGTAGCCGAGCAAATTGCAAATAGTCACCATCGGATTCTTCAGGACCTTACCACCAAAACCTCATGCCCTCTCACACACACCCGCAACACCAGACATCAGTACTAAAGCACACCCAAGACTCCCTAGCGCTGCACTCAGGGCCCTCGGGTCATGTTTACAGACTAGATAAG
Organism: Hymenopus coronatus; assembly: GCA_030762935.1. Lineage (NCBI taxonomy): Eukaryota > Metazoa > Arthropoda > Insecta > Mantodea > Hymenopodidae > Hymenopus > Hymenopus coronatus. The sequence continues at coordinate 51,517,483 of CM060882.1, forward strand.
CCATTCCTTGTTGCAGCCCTATCTGCTGCAGCAACATCAACTTTACCAACATTCACGGAGGTGCTATCGCGGAACTCCATCATTCACCATTCACTGTTCCTTTCCTATCTCACCCGATTTTTCCCTTCTTCTAATCTTCACCCAATGGCGAGATAAGCCATTCTTTCAACCTTCCAACTCTCTCTCTGTCTCCCCTTTCCAAAAAAAAAAAAATGCTATAAATAGTTTTCTACGAAGTCCGTGCCCATATCTCAGTCATCTTAAATACCAGGCCATAATATCTCGCGAACCAATCAGATGTTAGCTTCATCCCAGCTCTTATAAATACCAGTTCCGCAAGCTCAAACCATCAGTTCACCCTGAAGACGAGGAAGATGCACTTCTTCGAAACGTTGGTGTCAAGCCAAGTTTTTACCAGGCTAGAAGCCCGAGAAGATTTTGAATCAAGTTTGGTATTTAACGGATTTTCGCTTTTGAGATATGCCCCCCCCCCCACACACACCAGAACATTTTTCTAACAACTCTTTTTTGGATTCAGCGGTTCCATGTATTTCCGGTGAAATTTCGGTAACGAATTTTGGGGTGTAATACAATATCTTCTCTATACACTATGTACACTATGCACTCTATGTGAAGAGAAAGTAAAAAAAAAAAAACGCTCGGGAACATAAAAGCTTACCAAATTACAATGTTGTAATTGTTGCGAAATAAAGGGGTGGCTATGCATAAATGAATTTCACAATATTGACACACAATAAAGGGATAAACAAATTACATTATTTGGCATTCAACACGTGAAAAATAACTACATATGTCGTAAAGCTGGTCGAAAGCTGCGAATCTTTCTTACCAGATGACCCAACTACCCTATTTTACTTGTGTGGATCTCCCTCCGTGCGTTAAAAGACGTGGGTATTTCAGGTTCGAACCCCCCCCCCCCCAATGGAGAACTGTCGGGAGCGCTTTTTGTTTTCCCCCTCTTGCTTACAAGCGGAGACCGTGAGTGGGTCCGGCTCATTGCGAGGAGTAAAAGGAAGGTCGGTCTGTATCAGTTCTCTACGTGAAATAGCTCCATTGAGATCTGTAACTCTTTCAATGTATGCAGACACGTAAAATACGGGGCAGATGGGCCACCTTGTTAATTTTTGGTGGTTTTTAACATCCGCGTTTATTAATTGTGGCACCGCAGGTGATGACGTTGATGATACATGAAACTAAGATGGAGTACCGGTGGAATACGATGGCGGGGGAAACCCGAACCAGCGCCTCTTTGCCCACCACAAATCTCACATGCGGTTGCTTGGGATTGAACCCTGGCCGTCTAGGTGAGAGGCCACGGCGTGGTCCACCTTGTGTGTGAGACCTTTCATCAGCGCTATGTAGACGAAGCTTGAAGCTATTGCCATTATCGAAAGGCAATAATCAAATCGATATTAAGAACCAGTAAGTTACATAAAGATACAAGATTTTGAGAAGCCCGCCTGGGTAGCGTGGTGGTAGCATGTCTGCCTCACGTTCAAAAGGTCGTGAGTTCGAATCTCGCTTAGGGTGAGTTACCCGGGTAAGGTTTTTTTCGGGGTTTTCCCTTATCCTGAGAAGACGAATGTCGAGTAACTTTAAGCTCCATGGACCCCGAGATCATTTGAGCATCATATCATCAATTGCATTCATCGTCCGATATGACCAACCAGGTTAAAGGATGTTAAACTAAAAAAAAAAAAAAAAAAAAAAATTGAGAGTTTCTCCATAAAACTGCGGGTCCTGTAATTCCTCCGAATCGACATCATCACCCTTCTATTGGGTAGTGGATATCGCCCGCTGGGTGCTTCCATTTCAGAAATGAGTCCAGTCATCGCTGGTGGAGTGAAGTTTCACTCGAATCATGTGGGGAGGATTTAAAACAAACACTCAAGCTTGCCATCATCAAAAACACATTCTATATATGTTAAAATACGATTTGAGTTTGGTAGTGGCACTATCTGGACCTCGTTAAGTGTTCGGCAACATGGGCTTGAGTTTTATTCTTCTTGTGTGTATAAATATTGTCCTACTTTGCTTTACTTAATTGAAACTCAACACTTGCGCTTTGAACAAAATCCCAGATCAGCAAAAACATATTTGTATCGAAATTATTTGGTGACAGTGTTGATTGAAAATGCTACAAGGTACTTACTGCATTAATATGTTAAAATAACTAACGCGCGTTGTTTGTATTAGTAATGCTACTAATGCTGGCTGAAAATAGATTCACTTTTAGTGTTTATTAATTTTAAACATTAAATATAAATATCAAAGGTTAGACTGCCTACCTCCCATCTAGGTTCAATCGCAAGCGCCCGCATGAGGGATTTGTTGAGAAGGAAACGGCGACTGGGCGGCTCTTCTCCAAGTTCTCCGGTTTCTCCCGCCACCCATTCCACCAATTGCTCCATCATCATTTTTCCTATCATCCATTTTGTTGTGTTTCATATCATCCACTTCCTTATGCTCATGCCTGGCTACACGTTCCAGGTTCTCTATTCTGTGGTTTCGTGCCGTTGTCTCCCCATAGACTTCTGACCCCTAGGTATTCGCTTATAGGTCCTAGGGGGGCGTAAGTCATAAAAATACGGAGAGGGTAAGCGAACCACAGGGGGGGGGGGAAACAAATGCCCTTTTAACTAGAAAGCTATACAGTAGTGGTGAAATATGCGTTTCTCTTGAACTTCCGTCACAAAAGTTCGGCGTATATTGCATTCTTTTACATATACATTCGATCAGGACATTTTTACTACTATGTGCATAATATAGTGGCGAGGGATCACCATTATCATGTTTAATTACTGGTGTTTTATTTTTACTTTCTCTACATATATGTTTTGAGGTCACCTGAGTCCAAATACTCATTTTTAGGAAAAGGTCCACGCGCGCGCGTGTGTGTATCTGTGGACAGCATAGCTCAAAAACTAAATGACCATTTAACACCAAACTTGGTATTTAAGTTTGGTTTTTTGCAAGGATGCGACACGAAGATTTTCAAGAAACCCGCCCCCCAACCTCAACTACCCTTTACATGGAACTTTTTACAAACATTTTGATTTTCTCAGAAATGGCTCCAACGATTTTTATTAAATATCGTATATTACAGATATTTATCTCACAAATAATATGTATATTTTAAATTTTATGGGAATAGCCTCTGAATACTACTTTATGGAATTTTACAGAGCTGTTAAACCATAAATGATAGACAAAAACTTACCATACAAAAAATGCACATTAAAACACACAATTTATGTTAAATACATTTATTTTGTATAAAAAGGTATGTTTTTCAAAGCTGAAACCAATAACAAGGAATATCTAAAAATGATTCACTCCACAAAAAAAATATATAACATAAATTGTGTGTTTTAACGAGCACTATATTTTCTATTAAGTAAATCTTTGTATATCTCATACGGTTTGCCAGTTATACAAAATGCCGTAAAATTCATCCAGAATAAAGCTGCCTTTAGAGGTTATTCCCAGAAAATTAAAAATATATATGTTATTTGGGATGTTAATATATTTAATATACGGTATTTAATTAATATCGTAAGAGCCATTTTTTATAAAACATTTTTTCAAACATTTTCTATGTAATGGGAAGTTCATGTGTGAGGATTTTCTTGAAAATCTAGTTTAGTATTTAACAATATTTTCGTTTATGAGTTATGCTGTCCACACACACATAAGGACGTTTTTTTATATATGATTTTTTCAGACTCAGGTGACCTCAAAACATACATTTCCCGTGAAATCTCGACGTCGAATTTTTGGAAATACAATACCTTCTCTATCTACTATACACATTATATATACATGTGCTAGGGAAAGTTAAGAGCGAAAAAACAAAGAAGCTAATACAAATCCTTAACCACGGGGACTCGAACACCGTTTGACAGGTAAAGATGCTAGTCTCTACATTGCAGAGAAATGCTTATACTTTAATTTAAATCACGAAAACGAAGCTATACACCGGAAACGAAGTTATGTAGATTACCATTCAGGCTTAATTGCTTTCATGGATTAAAAAAAAAAAAAATAGAAAAATCTGATGTGTACCATTCACATGACTTTCTCCATATCCCTGCAACAAATAATTCTTAGAAAGCTTATACTTCTATTTACTTTATGCTAATCAGAAAAAATTAGCAGAAATAGTCTTATTACTCGCATCCTTGTAAGCAGAAGCGAAATAACGGACAACCGTAGGTTAAAGTGATAGTCAAAAGCTGGTTGCTATGTCAATGAAGTTCCTTTGTTTATATGGATAGGAGTCGACAAGTTCCAGTATGAGAAAAGTATACGTTTTTCATAGCAGAAACCAAAAATAAAGAATGTCACAAAAACGACGAACTCCACGAAAAAAATGTATATAACATAACTTGTGTGTTTTAATGTGCTCTACATTTTTTGTGTAGTAAGCTTTTGTCCATCTCTTACGGTTTAGCAGATATTCAAAATTTGGTAAAATTCATCCAGAATAAACTAGTCTTCAGAGGCTATTCCTAGAAAATTCAAGATATACATTTCATTTGTCAGGTAAATATGTTTAATATCCGAAATTTTAATCAAAATCCTTAGAGCCATTTTTGAGAAAATCAAAATTTTTGAAAAAAGTTCCATGTAAAGGGTAGTTGGGGGTGAGGGGATTTTTCTCAAAATCTTCGTGTCGCATCCCTGGAAGATACTAAACTTAAATACCAAGTTTGGTATTTTACCGACTTTTCGTTTTTGAGTTATCGTGTTCACAGACACACGGACACACACACACACACACACACACATACACACACACGGACCTTTTTGTGAAAATGCACACACACGGACTTTTTTTGGATATTGGGGACCCTAAAACACATATTTCTGGTGAAATCTCGGTATCGAATTTTTGGTGGAGTGCAATACTTCCTCTATACACTATGTACATAATGCGTATGGAGAAAGTAAAAAAACACCAGAGCTCATAATGACGAGCGATCCGCTCCAGGCGATGCTGGAGTGAGAGTGGCCTTGAAAAAAGAACGGAAAAGCCAAGTTCCCAAACCGGCAATTCCCCCTCGAGCAGTGTGCACTTATATCTCCTGTGTTTTTCCCAACTGCTCCACAATTATACACTATTCACACGCTACAAAGCTGCTCTCTCTCTCTCTCTTTCTCTCTCTCCCTCTCTCCCTCTATCTATCTCTCTCGCTAGTAGGTTTGCCAGGTCTCCCGTATTTCCTGAGTTCTCCTGTATTTTAACCTCATTTTATTGAGTCTCCCTGCTCCCATATTTTGGACTATTTCTCCCGTATATACATTGACATGAATTCTGGGTTTTAGGATATGTGGATGACCTATATAATGAGTTCTGTAGTATTTAGGACATTTTGAAATGTAAAGCTAATATTGCTGGAAATGCTTAAGAAAAAATCTGATGTGTTCCATTCATATAGCTTTCTACATTTCTCCAACAAATTATGGTTAAAAAGCTTATGCTTCAAATTACTTCATGCTAATTTGAGAAAAATTAGCAGAAATAGTCTTGTTACTTGATTTTCTGAAAGTAGAAGCGACATAAGGGAGTGCCATAAGTTAAAGTAATAGTCAAAAGCTGATTGCTATGTGGCTGAAGTTCCTCTGTTTGTATGGACAGGAGTTGATAAATTCCTGTATGAGAAAAGTACAAGTCTTTTAAGGCTGAAACCAATAACAAGGAATATCTCAATAACGATCAAGTCCACGAAAAAAATGTATATGACATAAATTGTGTGTTTTATCGTGAGTAAGTTTTTGCTGTAAGTTTTTGTCTATTTCTTAGGGTTTACTAGTTATGCAAAATTTAATAAAAATCTTCTAGAATAAAGATGTCTTTAGAGGCTATTACCAGAAAATTCAAGATATACATTTTATTTGCCATGTATCTATCTTAAATATAAGGGATTTTAATGAAAATCGTTAGTGATTTTTGAGTAAATCAACATCTTTTAATTTTTTTCCATATTCAGGGTAGTTTGAGGTAGGGAAGTTACCAAACTTAAATACCAAGTTTGGTTTTTAACGTTCTTTTCATTTCTAAGCTATGCTGTCCACAGAGACACACACGCACACACATACACGGACCTTTTTCAAAAATGTTTTTTATGGATTCAGGGGGACCCAAAACATGTATTTCTGGTGAAATCTCGGTATCGAATTTTTGGGTGGAATACAATCTATATACTATATACTATACTATATACTATACGTGTAGAGAAAATAATATGGTGGTCTGTATTTTGTGAATGCAGAAAAAATGGAATTAGTGTATATCAAATCTGGAAAATTGCTGTCTTTTGTAATGAGTATTCCAGGTTGTAAAGCTCATACAGAAAGTGTTTTCTTTAATGAACAATAAGCGGACTGGTGTAAGGATCAAGAGCACTGGAGAACTTATCAAAACTGAATTGCTCATTACAGTAAATTTTAAAATGAGTTACAAAGAGTTCTTTAAATGTTAGAGAGCTGATATCGAGCTTCTGGATGAGTGTAAATTAAATGCTAAATATTCACAATAGTTTCATGTCATATTGCAAAAGCTTATACCTATTATGGTTTTAAATTATATTAGTGTATTAAATATGTTTTAGTTCCATACACATTTTCTGCTGAAATCAACAAAGTGAAAGGCCGATAGGTCGTGTCAAGGTGACGGGAAAACCATTCCTGAAATCTTCCTTATTTTTAGTTAGAAAACCTGGCAAACCTACTCATTCGGGACAGAGGTGGATTTTAAAATTGCGGTCCGAGGTCTTCTGTGCCTTATACAACATCCGGAAAGAACTGAGATGGAAATCAGAAACTCGGTGACCCGAAACAAGTAGTGGGAGTCTCTAAAGTTTACAGATATACTCCTCTAGACCCCCAAGCGCTCCATCTGACGATTAGATGAAAAAAAAAATGGTGTGTTATTTATGGACGCTCTTTAACTGCTGTGGTTCTCAGTATCCCATTCTATGCTTGGGGCAAAAGACCACTTACTTTTGCTCAGAGGCCTCCCTATCAGGTTTGAAGTTCTTTTACGTGCCGTAAATCTACGACACGCAACCCACGGCTTTACTTCCCTTCCGAAGGAAGACATGCTAAGGTTTTTTACGCCCGAAAAAACATCCATCGTCCTCCGCCGGGTTTGAACCCGCGACTCTGGGTATATGAAGTTAGCATGGTAACCATTACACCAGGAGGGCGACTGATGAATAAATGCCGTTCCCCTTAGCCCCGCTCGCTCAAGTATCTCGCTTTGGTGCTTCATGGCGCAAGGGATCGTGATTCGAGTACCGCCTTGGGCATGGGTGTATGTAATGTATGTATATAATGTATGTATGTTATGTATGTATGTTATGGTTGTATGTATGTATGTGTATTTGTACTTGAAAGCAAAAAGCAAACGGTAAATTAACTAGGTCTACTAAGGAAACTGGAAAAAGGAGGGTGGGGGGGAGGAATACAGTGCCTGAGTCCCGACAAGCCTCCGGAACTTATAAAAAAAAATCCGAACTCCCTAGGTTTCATACTAGAGGAGGAGGCGGAGAAGGAGAAGGAAGGACTTAACCTCGTGCAGTGTTCGAACTTGAACCTTGCTGCCTATGCAGCCGTGAAAACGTGTTAGTGGAGCGTGTAATCTAAAATGCCCCAGTGCTGTCAAATTCGTACGAATGGACATATCCCATGTAATATTTGCTAACTGGGATGAAACTTTTGACTGATCATCAAGCTGAGTAAACCCTTGCTTACAAAATACAGTAAGGGTGGTATATAAGGATGATGGATTGGTTTAAACTACAATAAATCAACGACTTGTTACTCACTCTAGCCCGTATGTACAATGCATATGTACAATGTACATATTGACTAGAAATGGCATTGTATTCCACCTAAAAATTGGATACCGAGATTTCACAGAAATATATGTATTGATATACCCTGAGTACGAAAATAGCATTTTTAGCAAAATCTGATGTGTTTCACTCAATTGACTTTCTCTACATCTCTGCAACAAACTATTTTTAAAAATCTGATGTGTTCGATTCACATGACTTTCTCTACAAAGTTACTTCCAGAAAACTCAGGATATGCATTTTCTTTGTCACGTGAATATCTTTAATATACGTTATTTATTTTAATCAAATTCGGTAGAGTTATTTTTCAGAAAATCCTAATCTTCGAAAATGTTTCCATGTAAAGGGTAATTTGTTTTTGGGGAGATTTTCTTTAACATTTTCGTGGTGCATCCTTGCAAAATCAAATGAACAAAGCAATTAATATTATTTTTAATATAATAATTAAAATACTTTAAGGTGAAATTTATGTTATTTTGAGGTATTTGTATAAATATTATAGCATGATTATTATGCAATTAAAATGTAAACTAGGATTAGTACCCTATTATTTTTATTAAGATACTATACCTAAATCTCTAATTTGGTATATATCTGTCTTTTTGCTTTGAGCTATGCTGTCCACACACGGACCTTTTCCTAAAACATCTTTGTTTCGGCTTCATGGGATCCCAAAACATATAGTTCCGTAAAATCTCGACATTGAATTTTTCAGTGGAATACAATTCCTTCTCTATCCACTATGTACATTTTATGTACATGCAGGCTAGAGGAAGTAAAAAGATCCGCCCGCGTGCGCGCGCTAACCTGTGTTTGTGTCTGAGGACAGCATAGCTCAAAATCAAGAAAGCGGTTAAATACAAAACTTGGTATTTAACTTCAGTATCCTTCAAAAGGATATTGGAGATTTTTCAAGTAAATCCCACCACCCCCAACTACCCTATTTTTCAAAAATTTTGATTTTCTCAAAAACGGCGCTAACAATGTTTGATTAAAATGCCATATATTAAAGATATTTACACAATATTTAACATATATATTTCAAAATTTCTGGAAATAAACCATTTTAGAGATATTCTTTGTTATTGGTTTTTAATTTTAAACTACCCAACTTCTCTGAAGCAGGACCATGCAAAGCAAACTGAAATCTTATTGTTCCCTATAGCGATCATCTTTACAAGATTTGAGATTGTCATAAAGTAGAATAAGCTTTTTAACTATAATTCATTATAGAGATGGGCCGCGCCGTGGCCGAGTGGTTAGACCACTAGCCTCTCACCTAGACGGCCGGGGTTCGATCCCAAGCGACCGCATGTGAGATTTGTGGTGAACAAAGCGGCGCTGGGGCGGGTTTTCTCCGGGTACTCCGGTTTCCCCCGCCATTGCATTCCACCGATGCTCCATCATCATTCATGTATCATCAGTGCCACCGCCTGCGGTGCCATTAGTAGTTAAAGCGGGCGTTAAACACTACCAAAAAAAAAAAAAAAAAAAATTATAGAGATGTAGAGAAATACATGTAAACGGAAAACATTAATTTTTTTGTTTATTTTGAGAGCTTTAATTCTGCTTATCTGTTATATTGACTTGATAATTTGCATAGCTATTTCAGGGTTTATATGGTGGTTTCATTAAGTTATGCGTTTGGTTATTTAAAACACATCTTGGTATACCCAGTAGTAAAACGCTAAAATACAGTATGAGGACAACCCAACACGTTTATGTTATTTTCCGTACACAGGAACAATAAAGTGCACTAGGCTCCAAAAGTATACTAACTTTCCATGGGCGTGATTACCCATTTCTCTGAAAGGAACTTCTACCTGTGACTGAGTTATTGTGCAAAGGGAATAGAGTGAGTCTAGCAATTAAACGAGGGGCAAACTCGAAGTAACGTAGTTTACCCTTTCTTTTGAAACCAATATGCGATGAACCGAACACAAAGCGTGTTTTTTATGGCAGGATTGCATAGTTATATCCACCACTGGTTGTCCTCCGTTGTCTTGGGGTTACATGCAGCCTTTGGTTCCCAAGATCGTGGGTTCAAACCCGGCCAGGGCGATGGATTTTTCGAGCACAAAAATCTTTAGCATAGCGCTCCTAGGAAAGGAAGCCAAGACGTGGTCGGTGTCAGATTTATGGAACGTAAGAAAACCTCAAGCCTGATAAAGAGCAAATTAGCAAAATTATGCGGTCTTTTCACGCCCAACCCAGGATGAGACGCTGAGAACTACAGCAGTTAAAGAGCATTCATATATGATACTCAATTTTTTTCACCGCGTGTCATATACCACCATTCACTCTTTAAAAGTTCCGTACCAGAAAGGTAAGGAACCGGAAAAATCCGTGGAAACAAAAATTCACCCTAGGATTCGCTTGGTAACAAACAACTAACTCGAAAAACCCCAAGATACAGTTTGCGGTTCGAGAGATCATAAACAAAACCCCACAAACATTCCATTTGATGACAGAGATGTCAATTAAATATTATTCTACATATACTGCGTGTGGGCGAGGTTGCCACGGCACAATCAGTCAATGACATTTCTGGAATCTTCCAGTTTCCGCCGATTCCTCTAACCAACTAATCTACAATGGCAACATTCCAGCACGATATTAAATTCAACTGTGGTCGCCATTAAGGTATATTATTTCGAAGTTTATTTGAGATCTTGTCGTGTTTTACCAGGAAAAATGCTGTCAGCTGGGGAATAACGTTTGCTGATGGCTCAATTGTAGAAACCGGCCTTGGTCCGTGGTGACATACCGGCTGTGATATTGGATTTTTCGGCTTGATTGCACCTTTCAACGCTACAGAGATTTTCCAATAACACGCAAATTGGAATGTTTGATCTCCTAAAGCATAATTACAATGTAAATTTTGCAATTGTCCCTAATTTTTGCAAAGCAAAACCTGTTGTTCAAGGTTTCAGTTGCATTTTATCTCATTATGTTACCTACTTAAAACTCCAACAGTAGCCTTTTATCATGATAATTCTTAATTACTAATGATAGTACAAAAAACTGTCACAGTTTATCATATAAACTCTCACACTATCTAAGTTTCTTGGGGTAATGAGCAACGCGTACAGGTTTGCAAACTTTTATCAAGTGATATTTAATATTCGGAAGTGATAATGCTATACTTCCGGCAGCAACTTTCTAGGCACATTATTTCTGATGAAAATCCAAAAGTAAGAATGTGGGTGAACTTTATGAAGAATCAGTTGGGTCTTGGTAAAAGCGTTGAAGTTGAAAACTTCTTCAGTAAATTATGTAATGGGAAGAATTTTACAAATTTATAAACATTCATAACAGAAATGGATTAAGTAACTAATAGGTAAGTGTACAAATATAAACACAGATTCCCGTATTTTTACTTTGTCTACTCGTACTATGTACATAGTGCATAAAGAAGGTATTGTAATGCACCCAAAAAGTCAATACCGAGATTTCACCGGAAATAAATGTTTTGGGCCCGCCTGAGTCCAAAAAAAGCAATTTTGGAAAAAGATTCGTGTGTGTGCATGTGTCTGTGGACAGCATATCTCAAAAACGAAAAGACCATTAAATACCAAACTTGGTATTTAAGTTTGGTATGTTTCAAGGATGCAACGCGAATATTTATCCCCCCTCCCCCAACTAGCTTTTACATGGAACTTTTTTTCGAAAATTTTAATTTTCTCAAAAATGGATCTAACAATTTCATTAAAACATCGTATATTAAAATATATTTACCTGTCAAATAAGATGTATATGTTGAATTTTCTGGGAATATGCTCTGAAGACTACTTTATTTTGGATGAATTTTGTAGAATTTTGCATAACTGCTAAACCGCAAGAGATGGACAAAAACTTACCACACCAAAAATGTAGAGCACATTAAAACACACAATTTATGTTATATATACATATATATTGTGTGGAGTTGATCGTTTTTTAGAAATTCCTTGTTTTTGGTTTCAGCTTTGAAAAACTTATACTTTTCTCATATAGAAATTTGTCAACTCCTGTCTATACAAAGTAACTTCAGTCACATAGCAACCAGTTTTTGAATATCACTTTAAGCTATGGTACTCTCTTATTTTCAAATTTCAAGGAAACAAGTAATACAACTATTTCAGCTAATTTTTTCTTGATTAACATGAAGTAAATACAAGCATACGCTTTTTAACAACAACTTGTTGCAGAGATGTAGAGAAACTCATGTGAATGGAACACATCAGATTTTTAACAAAAAAAATGAGTTGTACTTAGAGAAGTTTCTCTATCCAGGCGACCGCATGTGGTTGACAAAGCTGCGCAGAGACTGATGTTCTCCGGTTTCCTCCACCATCGTTTCCCCGGTGCTACATCTTTATTCCATGTTTCATTAGAGCCACCTCCTGCGACACCATAGTGTAAAACCTCTCTCGTACATACTATTCTTGTTATTTTCTCTGGCCTGCATGCAGTATGTACATAGAGGATAGAAAAAGTATTATATTCCACCCAAAAATTAAAAATTCGATGTCGAGACTTCACTGGAAATATGTGTTTTGGGGTCCCCTGAGTCCGTAAAAAGCATTTTTAGAAAAAGGTTCATGTGCGTATGTAGACAGCATAGCTCAAAAACGAAAGACCGATAAATACCAAACTTGGTATTCGGGTTCGGTATCTTCCAAGAATGCGACACGGGTTTCTTGAAAATCCCCACCACCACAAATTTTGAATTTCTAAAAAGTGGCTCTAACGGTTTTGATCTAAATCCCGTATATTAAATATATTTACATCCCAAATAAAATGTATATCTTGAATTTTCTGGAAATAGCCTCTGAAAGCCTGTTTGTTCTTGATGACTTTTGCCGAATTTCACTTACCGTAAGAGATAGACAAATAGACAAAAACTTACGGCACAGAAAATGTAGATCTCATCAAAACACACTATGTATGTCCTTTACATTTTTGTTGTGGAGGTAACTGTTTCCGAAACATTCCTTGTTATTGGTTTCAGTTGTGAAATATTTATATTTTTCTCAGACTGTAAGTGTCCGTTTTTCTTCTGTTCTACTCCTGGCCAAGCAAAGAAGCGATTTGCAATGACAATCGCATAACGACAGTTTTAAAACATTTGACTATCACTTTAGTATATCACATTCCTTTAGTTCCCTTCTACTAATAAGGAACTAAGTAATAAGAACATTCTGCTAATGTTTATCTCGATTAGCATGGTGTAGGAAGATCAATAGTCTTTTGTAGAGCAGCTAGAGAAAGGCATGTGACTTACAAGCCCTGAGGTCAGATGCCGGATCGGAGAGATAAGCAATGTGAGTGACCAGCCGAATGCCTGGTATGAGAGTAAGAAAGAAAATAATATGAAATGGCGGTGAAATGGATGAAAAAAAATGAACAGAGACAGGCGGTGGAATGAATGTTGGAGAAATCGGAGAAAACCGATCCGGACTTCGCTTTGTAAATAGAAACCAGTTAGTCTGGGTAAGAGGCGTTCGATGCAACTACTCGGCCGCTGCGTTGCCCTCTCTATTCTTACAACATCTTGGTGTTCTATCGATGATTGAGGCGTTGAGATCAAAATAGAGACATGTCGCTGAATAATAGTTTTGAAATATATCACTTTTTTATATAATTCATGATAATAACATTTCTGAAAATTGTGGTCAACCCTTCATTCTCATTAGGATGATTAAAGTCATATGCCAAAATCTGCAATCATATAATAAAGACACAAACTAGTAAATGGATATAGAAAATGACTGATATGTCAAAGTTCAATTCCAAAATGTTTTAAGTTTTATTGCAAAATGTGTTTTTAATCATTTAAACATAAACTGTTAATGCAAAATTCAAATATTGCAGGTGCATAAAATTGCAATATACAATAAAAGATACATATAAACGAATCATATCAAAATTGACTCTGTCATGGAAAGCCAAGTAATACACTATTAGTATTTGGTTAGAACTGTGTTTATATTTGGGTTGCAAGCCCAAATTCACTCTTGATCACTGCCCAATTTTCACTGCCAGACTCATTGTTTTGCTCTTCACACGAGTCATTTCATGAGTGACACATTTCCTTAGCACAGTGTCAAGTATTCACAAAACTTTAATGGAGAACATCAATCATGCGTGAGACATCTTGAACTTTTGCAGGTTTCAGAGCAATGGCATATATGGCCTTGGCACGCTATGAAAATGGGACACTATCCCAGTATTAACAGAAGGAATTCATATTTTACTCTTCCTCTGCTACTGGGTGAAACAGAGATGCATTTCGACTGAGCATTGGATTAAAATAATTTGTACTTTGTAACAGCACCTTTGTTACCTTTCACAGTTATAGACTTCTTAAGTAATGCTTTTAAATGTTGCTGGTAGTTTTGATTGATGAGGGATGAATTGTATTGGTGAAGTTTGAATTGGATTGGTTGATGCAGGATGAATTGGATTGCTTGATGAGGAATGATTTGGATTGGTTGTTGGGGAATGAATTGGATTGTTGGGGAATGAATTGGATTGGTTATGAGGGATGAATTGGATTGGTTGATGAGGGATGAATTGGATTGGTTGATGAGGGATGAATTGGATTGTTTGATGAGGGACGAATTAAGTAAAATAAAATAAAGGTCCTCCCCCCCAAAAGAAAGAAATAGAATTTGCGACCAAAATTCAAACTTTCAAGAAATGAATCTTGTGCTTAGTTCAACATGCGTTTCCTTGCCGTAGTATTGTGAACCATAAATTGGGAGTGCACTGTGTTCTGTTTCCTCTTGTGTAATTCCATACTTGTAAAATCCGAATCACAACCATTGTAGGAATGCTCACAGGTGGGATATATGTGACAAATGCTGGTAAATCTACCACTATGAACTACACCATATTGTTTTGGCACGATGCAAAATTTCAACTTTGATTTAGACAGGGAAACAGTTACTGGAGAAGTTCCAATTTAGCATCAACAGACGCGGAATTGAATAAAGATAAGGAATACAGTTATAACTCATATACCGCCAAAATGATGACTAGTCCCGTTTTTGATCTCAGCGCCTCAATTCCTTATAAATATAACAAGAATGCAAGAGGTTAAATATTGAGCGGGATGCCTCAAGCTTTTTCATATGTTACCCGTGGTTATCCACCAGGTCGCGAGTTCTATCCTGTCTATTCTTTTTACTTTCTCTACACGTACCATGTACATAGAGTGTAAAGAAGATAAAATACCGAGATTTCACCGGAAATACATGTTTTGGTTCCTCCTGAATCCAAAAAAGTTGGAAAAAGATCCGTGTGGCGTGTGCGAATGTGTTTGGGGACAGCATAGCTTAAAAACGAAAATACCGTTAAATACAAAACTTGGTATTTAAGTTTGGTATCTTTCAAGGATGTGACACGAAGATTTTCAAGAAAATCCCTCCACCCCTAACTACCCTTTACATGGAAAAAAATCGAAAATTTTGATTTACTCAAAAAATAGCTCTAACGATTCTGATTAAAATCTGTTATATGTAAGATATTTATATGCCCAATAAAATGTATATCTTGGATTTTCTGAGAATAGTCTCTTAAAGACCTTTTTATACTGGATGATTATATTGAATTTTGTATAACTGGTAAACTAACTGAAAGAGATAGACAAAAACTCACTGCACAGAAAATGTAGACCACCATAAAACACAACATTTATGACATATACCTTTTTTCGTCGAGATTGCCGTTTTCGAAATATTCCTTAATGATTTCAGTTTTAAAAGACAGTGTTTTCTCATACGGAAACATGTCAACGCTTGCTCAGGCAAAGAAACGGATTTCAATGCCATAGCAGCCATATTTTAAAACATTTGACTGTCGGTTTAGCCTAGTGTATTCCCTTATTTCCTTTCTACTTATAAATGAATTAAGAAATGAAACCGTTTCTACTAATGTTTTAGCATTAAACAGATACAAGAATAAGCTTATTAACAATAATTTGCTACAGAAATGAAGCACATCAGATTTTTGTTTTTGTTTTGAGAGAGGAGGTTCATCCTTGTAATCAGGCGAATTCTAGGTATCACAAATGTTTCGGTCCCTCATTTCCCAGCGTTTCATTTATATCATCTAGGGGTACGGGGCTTGAACTTGGTAATTTGGTGGTGTGCGGTGGATGTGCACTATTTACTCCTCCTCTGGTATGTGACTGGGGCAGTTCTGTTCATCAGGAGGAGTGCTGAGGGTGCGTACAAGAGTTTTAGTCTGTAAATGTTAGGGACCCCGCAATAGTCGCACTTGCAGCTACTTGGTGCTGTCCAGACATCAGCCTTCCTCCCGGAGGTTGCATACGACACATTAGATCTCTGGGCGCAGTATTTAAAACCTCCTCTGCAACTTGCGATTAAAAAGGAAAGCTAGTTGGATCTATAGTACAATTTCAAAAAGAGAATGGAATGTTATGGCTTTGAAATTGCATGCTCATTCTATGTCCACGAAGGAAAGTGGAATTCAAAATACGCGAAAGCGTAATCATACCTATTAACCTTAAGATAAACATTTGCAGAAGTAATTTCGTCACATATTTTCGTATTAGAATCAGCCGGGATACAGGATAACCAAATGCTAAATGCTGAACCCTGTAAACAGGCCTTAAAATTCCATATGTCTTTTCCATGTCTTTCTATATTTATGTTATCTTATAAGCATAGAAATGATATAATTTTAATGTGTTAGAAAATTTCAGAACGAACCACCAACGTATTATCAAAACTCCAAGTTCAAAAAATCTTGATGTTCTATTCACATGACTTTCTCTACATCTCTGCAACAAATTATTGTTAAAAAACTTATGATTCTATTTAGCTCATGCTAATCGAGAAAAAAATTAGCCGGATTATCTTATTACTTTCTTTCACGTAAGTATGTAGAAGGGTAACAAGGGAATACCAAAGGCTAAAGTGATAGTCTAAAGCTGATAGTTATGTGACTGAACTTCCTTTGTTTATATGAATAGGAGTTAACAAATTCGCGTATGAGGAAGGTGCAAGTACTTTAAAGCTGGAACCAATTAACAAGGAATATCTAAAAAACGATCAACTCTACGAAAAAATGTATGTAACATAACTTATGTGTTTACGAACTCGACGTTTTCTTATACAGTAAGTTTTTGTCTATCTCCTTCGGTTTACCAATTATGCAAAATTTCGTAAAATCCATCCAGAATAAAGATATATTCAGAGGCCATAATCAAAAATATAAAGCTATTAATTTTAAGTTGCAGGGAAATATCTTTAATATACAATATTTTAATCAAAATCGTTACAGGCATTTTTGAGAAAATAAAAATGCTCGAAAATGTTTACATTTTCTTCAAACTCTTCGTGTTGCGTCCTTGGAACATACTGAACTTAAATACCAAGTCTAGTATTTAACGGGTTTTTCTTTTTGAGCTCTGCTGACTACAGGCGTATACACACGTTGTTCTAAAAATAATTTTCTTTTGGATTCAGGGTGCCTCAAAACATATACTTCTGGTGAAATCTAGGCATCGAATTTTTGAGTACAATACAATATATTTTCTATACACTGGGTACATAATACGTGTACAGAAAGTAAAAAAAAAAGCTTAAAATAAATACTGCATGCATAAATATTTTCTCTACTTCGTGCATAGTGCATATGTAGAGAAGGTATTGCATACCACTCTGACTTTGATCCAATACTGTACTAGAAATACGAGTTTGCTAGTTCCATGTATCCAAAAAGGATTGTTAGAAAAATCTCTGTTCTTGTGTGTGTGTGTGTGTGTGTGTGTGTGTGTGTGTGTGTGTCCGTATTTCGTATGCAGTGAGCTCAATATCTCAAAATCCAAAAATCGGTTGAATCAAATTTTCAAAAGTACCCCTGCTCCAAACTGGCCTTTACATGGAAGAAAACTGGAAAATATTGATGTTCTCAAATATACCTCTTAACGATTTTTATTATAATGAAGTATATTAAAGATACTATATGACCAAAAAAATGTAACTTGAATTATGTGTGAATAGCCTCTAAATTTCTAATCATTCTTAATGACTTTTGTGTGACTGGTAAGCTATAAACGATAGACAAAACGTTATTACCAAAACACGTAGATCTCGTTGGAAAACAAAATTTATTTCATATACCTATATATTTTAGGTAGATTTACAATTTTTAGAATATTTCTTATTAATTATATTACTATATTTCTTATTTATTATAAATGGTTTAAATTTTAAAATATATATATACCTTTCTCAAATAGAAATTCGTAATCCGTATTTCATTTGTTTTACTCATGATCATAACCATGCACAGAAAACCAAATTTCAGCACATAGCATAATTTTTTTAAACTTTAGCTCCCGTTTGCCTAATGTATTTTCTTATTTCTCGTTTACGTACAAGGGACTTAGTAATGGGATTATTTTTGATAATGTTGGTTTACATTAACATGCAGTAGATAAAAGAATACGTTTTCATAAGAATGATTTGTTATGGAATAGGGAGAGAAAGTAATATAAATGGAACAGATTTTTAAAAAAAGGCTCCCGTGTGGTAGCTTTGAAATTGCACGTTCTTTACATGAACACAAAGGAAAGAAAAGTAAAGAACGGCTTACCATTTAAAAAAACATATGTTTTAATTCATTCTAATAAATATGCCGTTAACCTAATTTCGTTAATTAATATACCTATAGTTTCAGTAGGCTAATTTTACGAAATCGTATTTTTTTAACTTTTTTCACATTAGTCGAGATAAACATTGGATAAAGGACTGCAGATAAACATATGTTTTCATTAAAATGTCTTCACATTGCGAACAACAGATGGGACATTTCGTTTTTGCGTTAATTTCTTCACTGACATCCATAGACATTTTCAGAAAAAAAAAATGTTTTATTTATGGTACAAGCATAGAAATGCGACACATTTTTGAACATGTGAGAAATGTTTGGAACGAACAGCCTAACAAGTTCTTAAAACTCCAAATTCAAAAAAAAAAAAAAAAGAACTTTCAATAAATGTTGCATGTACAATTTTTTACTTTCTCTACATACATTGGTGTATAGAGAAGTTATTGCATTCTACCCAAAAATTGGATACCGAGATTTCACCGGAAATAGACGTTTAAGATCCGCTGTATTAAAAAAAGATATTTTCAGAAAAAGGTCCGTGTATGGCTGTGTGTATGTACGAGGGTCAGCTGATAAGTCCCGAGCCTTTCAATGAAAACTACATTTAAACATATTTTTTTTGCTGTATTTCTCAATATAATCTCCAGAAAGGCTAATAAATTTGTCATATTGGTGTTCTAATTTAATTAAACCATATCTGTAGTGCGAATTATCAAGGTCCTCAAAGTAGCTCTTTACCGCATCAACGACCTTCTCGTTATGTATAAGATATTTTTATGACAAACGAAATGTTTATTTTTAATTTTCTGGTAATAGCCTCTGAAGACCTCTGCACTCTTTTGCATAACTAGCAAACCGTAAGAGATATACAAAAACGGACTAAACAAAACATGTAAGTTTCATTAAAAAATACAATTTATATCATATACATTTTTTGTATGTTAACCATTTTCGAGGTATTCCGAATTATTGGTTTCAATTTTAAGCCACCTAAACATTTTTCAAATCATCTTTGTAGTCGTTTCTTGTTTGTTTATTCCTGACAAAGAGATTGGAATTTCAATTGTTTCCTATAGCGACCGGCTTTAGCCCATGTATTTTATTACGCTTCTACTTACAAGGAAGCTAGCGATAAGACTAATTTTGTTATTGTTTGTTTTGATTAGCATGAATTAGATAAAACAATAATATTTTGAATAAAACGTTTGTTTGCCGAACAGCTAGAGGGCATCATGTGAATGGAACCAAGTTCTTCTGCTAAAGTTTATCTCGACTATCATGAAGTATGTGGAAGAATAAAGCTTTTTAACAATAATTTTACAGGTGTAGAGAAAGTCTTGTGAATGGAACACATCAGGAGATGCTACACAATCAGGCTTCCTGATAATTAGTGTTGATTTAGGGAAAACTGCGTTGCTAAGGGCCGTTGTCGTGAAAATACTCGTTAATAAATAAATGTTCTATGTAGTCCCCATTTTACAGTTGTACAGAAGAAGAACGTATCTCAACATTGATTTTGTTGTTTTAACTGTAGCTTTTAGTTTATGCAATGAATACATTAGTACAATAAACATTTTCTTTTTTTCACTTCAGGGAATTGGCATTTCGGTTCGAATTCCAGCAATTACTCTCATCTTGTTATAGAGACGCCTTACTCCTCTTCTTTCAACAGGATTGTATCTTCTTTTTTCTTCTTTCATTTGTTCTTTTCAATTCTGTTTCTTTTCTTCTACTTTATTTTGTAATTTATATATGCACACACCTAATACCTCTCGAGTTTTTTCATTTCTTATTAAATCTCGTCTGGTGTATTCTTTAACTGTTCTTAGAAACCTCATTTCTGCTCTCTGTATTTTAATTCTGTCTGTTTCTGTGAACTTTCATAAACCTTACACAAACACTGCTGCATCTATTGTTTTATAACATTTTAATCTTGTTTTGTTCATTTTTTTATTATTTAGAGTACTCTATGGTTCCCCATATCAACTGAAGCTTGTTTATCTTGTTTTCTAATTGTTTCTTTTGATCGAAACCTAGTTCACCACCCAGATAGTTAAAATTCAAGAGCTGTTTTTATCAATTTGTTAAATAAGTGAATATTGTGTTGTATTATTGTATTAGAAATGCTCCTAAATTTACTATATGTATATACCTTTTTGCTTTCTCTAGCCCGTATGTGCATTGTACATACTATATAGAAAAGGTAATGAATGTATTCCACCCAAAATACGATGCGGAAATTTCACAGGAAATATATGTTTGAGGTCCCCTGAGTTCCAAAAAAGTGTTTACTTTCTCTATCCCGTATGTACATAGTGGATAGAAAAGATATTGTAACCCACACAAAAATTCGATAACAGATTTCACCAAAAATTTAAGTTTTTAGGCCCCCTGAGTCCGAAAATAGCATTTTTAGAAAAAAAATATCGATATATATGTGTGTGTGTGTGGATAGCATAATTCAAAATGTCAGTAAATACCAAACTTGATATTTAATTTTAGTATTTTCCAAAAATGCGAACAAAAAGATTTTCAAGAAAATCTCCGCACCCAGAACTACCCTTCACATGAAACGTTTCTCAAAAATTTTGATTTTCTTAAAAACGCCTCTACCGGTTTTGATTAAAATGCCTGATATTAAAAATATGCACATCACAAATAAACTGTATAATTTGAATTTTCTTGGAATAGCTTCTGAAGAGCTCTTTATTCTGGTTGAGCTTTACAGAATTTTGCATAACGGTTAAACTGTAACAGATATACAAAACCTTAGTACTCAAAAGATGTAGATCTCATTAAAACACATAATTTATGTCATATACTTTTTGAGTTGCCTGTTTTCGATATATTCATTGTTATTTGTTTCAGCTTTAAACTTAAACTTTAATTATTTTACATAGCGAACAGGGTTTAAAACATTTGATTAGCACTCTGGCATACTGTATTCCCTTAATTTTCTTCTGTTTACAAGGAAACTAATAATAAGACTAATTCTGCTAATGCTTATCTAGATTTGCATGACGTAGACAAAAGAATGATCTTTTGTAATGGAAATTTGTTTGTTGAGCCGCTAGAGAAAGTTTAGGAAAAGGACCACATCAGAGTTTTAGGAAAGGCCATATGTGTGTGTGTGTTTGTGTGTCAGTGGACGGCATAACTGAAAAACGTAAATTCCGTTGAATACTAAACCTAGTATTTTTTTTTTTTTTTTTTTTTTTTTTTTTTTTTATCTTTCAAGGTTGCGACAAGAAAATTTTCACGAAAATTCCCCCACCAGAAGCTACAATTTACATGGAAAATGTTTTGAATATTTTTTCAAAAGTGGTTCCAATGAATTTTATTAAAATACCGTATAATAAAGATATTTACATCACAGTTAAAATGTGTATTTTGCATGTTCTGCAAATAATCTCTGAAGAGCTCTTTATTCTGGATGAGCTTTGCAGAATTTTGTATAACGGTTAAACCATAAGAGATAAACAAAAACTTATTACATAAAAGATCGTGTTAAAACATATAATTTATGTAGAGTTAACCGTTTCTGAGATGTTCCTTGTGATTGGCATCAAATTTAAATTACTTGAGCTCTTCTCAAACGAGAAGTGACTTTTCGTTTTATCACTCTAGTTTTACGGCAGCCATGCAAAGCGATGCGATGCTCAATTGTTTTACATCGGACCAGCTTTGTAAAAGATTTGACTGTCAGTTTAGCCTGGTGTATTCCCTTATGTCCGTTGTTCTTAAAAAGGAGCAAGTAATAAGGCTATTTCTGTTGTTTACCATGCTTCGATAAACGAATAATCTTTTGTAATGAAAATTTGTCTAAAAACTAGAGAAAGTCGTGTGAATGGAATACATCAGATTTTTACTCTTAGAATCAGTTGAAATACCACAGCCGGGATTTGAACATGGTTGCCCCGACCTTCGTACAATTGCTCTAGCCATTGAGCTATTGTAACGTATTTGTATTGTATGTTGGATAGGGTGTTTTTAATTTAGTTCTCGTTATTTTGTATATAGCAGTAAAAAAACGAAAAACTTTCCTAACTCTAATTAGTTATAGAATGCAATACTTTTAAGGTAAGAAACGAAAAAAAAAAAAAAAAAAAAAAAAACAAGTTTGAAGCTTCGAAATATGTATTTCCAATGAAATCTCCACATGGAATATTTGGGCGAAATACAATAAATCTTCTGTGTCAGTGTTGTAAGGATGCGTCAGGGTTTCATATAGTTTTCTCCAAAACATGATGCTCTCAAACGGAACCGCCCCCCCCTATCACTAGGCAATAATCATTGCAAACAAAAGACGAACCTATATTGGGGACGAGAGGCAGCGTAGCAAAATCCGCTTCCTGGAGATACTGCTTGCAATCCGAGAATCACGCCTCAGTTAAGCGACCAGTAAGTGAAAGACTTGGCAACAGCAAGGGTTGACTTGTAACTGCAAACTTTAAAGCCAGGCCGATTTTTGAAGAAGGATGGGCCAGGCCATCATGTTCTGAAAAATTGTACACACCCAGTCACGAGAGGAAGTCCCTAACATTTCCAGTACAGACACCGGGCACCTTTAGAGAGCAACGCTCCATTCACAATGAGATGTATGCACCGACGCAGCGTAAGCGCAAGACTTTGCATTCATGTTATTTAATGCAAGTATTCACATAGACACACACAATGCAATGAACTGCAGCGCAAGAGTTGCATACTGCAAGCTTTATTTTTCCGTTGCGCACAAAGATGAACAATTCTACAATCCTTCCTCTATCCATTGCTTACGGTTCAACAGCATACGATCGCAATGCGGGATTTCACAGCGTCTACTATACATAATGTTGCTCCTCTATTTGGCCGTGCCACACCATTCTCATTTCCCTCAAGCTGAATCTTCTTTTGATTTTAATGGATATACTCACATTTACGTCTAGATTTTCAGGCTCTCACAAATTGTAAGGCGCAAAGACACAATGCACATTACAATAAATGCGCAGCTTTATCATCACCCTAAAGACGAGGAAGATGCACTTCTTCGAAACGTTGCTGTCAAGCCAAGTTTTTACCGGGTTAGAAGCCCGAGAAGATTTTGAATTAATACGTCGCCAGGAAAGCTTCAGTCCTTATCTTATAACGTATTTACTCATTTAGAGAACCGTGAGCGGATTTCCTCATATGATATTGTTGATTATGTTATTCAATTTAAAAATTGCGGTGCGCTTGAAGATATTCGCATGTAATTTACAGACCTAGAAACCCGGACCAACATCTAGCGTTACGCTTACAACTGCATTGTTAATGAATGGCCCTTCCTCGCGTCCGCGCTTATATGTCTTTCACGTCCGCTCTTGTATCTCATTGTATAGCTTAATCGGGTAATGTAGCGCCTCTGGCAAATGAGACAGTTCATTCAGGCAAACACAGGGAGAAATCTTAGTATAACTTAAATAGCTGCACCATCTGCTCAGCAGTGTTAACATTGCAAGACCTGAAAGAGTACTTGGAACAGAAAATAAAAAAAAATCTGATGTGCTCTTTTCACATGATTTTCTCTACATCTCTGCAAAACATTTTTGTTAGAAAGCTTATGCTTCTATTTACTTCATTCTAATCAAGAAAAAAATTAGCAGAAATAGCCTTGCTACTTGTTTCCTTGTAAGTAGAAGCAAAATATGGGAGTATTATAGGTTAAGGTGCTCAAAAGTTGGCTGCTATGCGGCTGAAGTTCCTTTGTTTGTATGACAAATTCCTGTATGAGAAAAGTATATGATTTTTAAAGCTGAAACCAATAAAAAGGTATATCTCAAAAGAATCAACTCCACGAAAAAAATGTATATAACAAAAACCGTGGGGAGTTTACATTTATGTGTCATTTGTTAATTCACGGCTCCAGGTTTTCCAATCTAGCTCGTATTAGCTTAGGCTGCACGGATCTAGTGGATAACTTGGTGTCGTCAGTGTATATATAGAGTGCAGTGTTAAATTTCTTCGGGAATGTCACAAACGTAAAGAGTACTGACGAGAGGATGCTACCCCGGGATGCTCACGGATTTTTGGTTGCCGATATTGGCGTTTTTACCGCAAAGGTACGACCTTTGGAGTAGTGAGCTCTAAACTTGGTCAGTGTGGCGTTTAGTTGAAGTCATAGTTTCAATAGTGATTGTGGTGGTATCCATTAAGTGAACAGTATTAGGTACATTAACTGCGTCTAATAGTTGAACTGACTCTCCCTAAAAAGTCTTGCACTGACAGTATTAGTTAACCCTATCTTATACACAAACAGACACACTTGCTATAACAGCAAAACAACAGAGGAACAAAAGAAACAACACTGTGATGTCATACATCCCCACAATCGCGCTCGCACCTATACCAATTTATTCACACATGTAAACGCAGCACATGTCGGTTTCGAATCAAGTCTCAGCATGCTGACTTCCGTCTATTTGAAGGTAAAGATACATCCGGTATTAAATGTCTCATAACATTCTCCATCTGTGCGCAATCTGCCAAAATATGCATCCAGTCCTCCTGTTCTCTGCATCCAGTTCTCCTGCTCTCTGCATCCATTCCTGTTGTTCTCTGCATCCATACCTCCTGCTCTCTGCATCCAGTCCTCTTGTTCTCTACATCCAGTCCTCTTGTTTTCTGCATCCAGTCCTCCTGTTCTCTGCTTCCAGTCCTCCTGTTCTCTGCATCCAGTCCTGTTCTCTGCATCCAGTCCTATTCTCTGCTTCCAGTCCTCCTGTTCTCTGCATCCAGTCCTATTCTCTGCTTCCAGTCCTCCTGTTCTCTGCATCCAGTCCTATTCTCTGCTTCTAGTCCTCCTGTACTCTGCATCCAGTCCTCTTGTTCTCTACATCAAGTCCTCTTGTTCTCTGCATCCAGTCCTCTTGTTCTCTGCATCCAGTCCTCTTGTTCTCTGCTTCCAGACCTCCTGTTCTCTGCATCCAGTCCTCTTGTTCTCTGCATCCAGACCTCCTGTTCTCTGCATCCAGTCCTCTTTGTTCTCTGCATCCAGTCCTCTTGGTCTCTACATCCAGTCCTCTTGTTCTCTGCATCCAGTCCTCTTGTTCTCTACATCCAGTCCTCTTGTTCTCTGCATCCAGTCCTCTTGTTCTCTGCATCCAGTCCTCTTGTTCTCTGCATCCAGTCCTCCTGTTCTCTGCATCCAGTCCTCTTGTTCTCTACATCCAGTCCTCTTGTTCTCTGCATCCAGTCCTCTTGTTCTCTGCATCCAGACCTCCTGTTCTCTGCATCCAGTCCTCCTGTTCTCTACATCCAGTCCTCTTGTTCTCTGCATCCAGTCCTCCTGTTCTCTGCATCCAGTCCTCTTGGTCTCTACATCCAGTCCTCTTGTTCTCTGCATCCAGTCCTCTTGTTCTCTACATCCAGTCCTCTTGGTCTCTACATCCAGTCCTCTTGTTCTCTGCATCCAGTCCTCTTGGTCTCTACATCCAGTCCTCTTGTTCTCTGCATCCAGTCCTGCTGTTCTCTGCATCCAGTCCTCCTGTTCTCTGCATCCAGTCCTCTTGTTCTCTGCATCCAGTCCTCTTGGTCTCTACATCCAGTCCTCTTGTTCTCTGCATCCAGTCCTCTTGTTCTCTACATCCAGTCCTCCTGTTCTCTGCATCCAGTCCTCTTGGTCTCTGCATCCAGTCCTCTTGTTCTCTGCATCCAGTCCTCCTGCTCTCTGCATCCAGTCCTGTTCTCTGCATCCAGTCCTCTTGTTCTCTGCATCCAGTCCTCTTGGTCTCTACATCCAGTCCTCTTGTTCTCTGCATCCAGTCCTCTTGTTCTCTACATCCAGTCCTCCTGTTCTCTGCATCCAGTCCTCCTGCTCTCTGCATCCAGTCCTGTTCTCTGCATCCAGTCCTCTTGTTCTCTGCATCCAGTCCTCTTGTTCTCTGCATCCAGTCATTTTGTTCTATGCATCCAGTCCTCTTGTTCTCTACATCCAGTCCTCTTGTTCTCTGCATCCAGTCCTCTTGTTCTCTACATCCAGTCCTCTTGTTCTCTGCATCCAGTCCTCTTGTTCTCTGCATCCAGTCCTCTTGTTCTCTGCATCCAGTCCTCCTGTTCTCTGCATCCAGTCCTCTTGGTCTCTGCATCCAGTCCTCTTGTTCTCTGCATCCAGTCCTCCTGCTCTCTGCATCCAGTCCTGTTCTCTGCATCCAGTCCTCTTGTTCTCTGCATCCAGTCCTCTTGGTCTCTACATCCAGTCCTCTTGTTCTCTGCATCCAGTCCTCTTGTTCTCTACATCCAGTCCTCCTGTTCTCTGCATCCAGTCCTCCTGCTCTCTGCATCCAGTCCTGTTCTCTGCATCCAGTCCTCTTGTTCTCTGCATCCAGTCCTCTTGTTCTCTGCATCCAGTCATTTTGTTCTATGCATCCAGTCCTCTTGTTCTCTACATCCAGTCCTCTTGTTCTCTGCATCCAGTCCTCTTGTTCTCTACATCCAGTCCTCTTGTTCTCTGCATCCAGTCCTCTTGTTCTCTGCATCCAGTCCTCTTGTTCTCTGCATCCAGTCCTCCTGTTCTCTGCATCCAGTCCTCTTGTTCTCTACATCCAGTCCTCTTGTTCTCTGCATCCAGTCCTCTTGTTCTCTGCATCCAGACCTCCTGTTCTCTGCATCCAGTCCTCCTGTTCTCTGCATCCAGTCCTCTTGTTCTCTACATCCAGTCCTCTTGTTCTCTGCATCCAGTCCTCTTGTTCTCTGCATCCAGTCCTCTTGGTCTCTACATCCAGTCCTCTTGTTCTCTGCATCCAGTCCTCTTGTTCTCTACATCCAGTCCTCTTGGTCTCTACATCCAGTCCTCTTGTTCTCTGCATCCAGTCCTCTTGGTCTCTACATCCAGTCCTCTTGTTCTCTGCATCCAGTCCTCCTGTTCTCTGCATCCACTCCTCCTGTTCTCTGCATCCAGTCCTCTTGTTCTCTGCATCCAGTCCTCTTGGTCTCTACATCCAGTCCTCTTGTTCTCTGCATCCAGTCCTCTTGTTCTCTACATCCAGTCCTCCTGTTCTCTGCATCCAGTCCTCTTGGTCTCTACATCCAGTCCTCCTGTTCTCTGCATCCAGTCCTCTTGTTCTCTACATCCAGTCCTCTTGTTCTCTGCATCCAGTCCTCTTGTTCTCTGCATCCAATCCTCCTGTTCTCTGCATCCAGTCCTCCTGTTCTCTGCATCCAGTCCTCTTGTTCTCTACATCCAGTCCTCTTGTTCTCTGCATCCAGTCCTCTTGTTCTCTGCATCCAGTCCTCCTGCTCTCTGCATCCAGTCCTGTTCTCTGCATCCAGTCCTCTTGTTCTCTGCATCCAGTCCTCTTGTTCTCTGCATCCAGTCATTTTGTTCTATGCATCCAGTCCTCTTGTTCTCTGCATCCAGTCCTCTTGTTCTCTGCATCCAGTCATTTTGTTCTATGCATCCAGTCCTCCTGCTCTCTGCATCCAGTCCTCCTGCTCTCTGCATCCAGTCCTCCTGCTTTCTGCATCCATTCCTCTTGTTCTCTGCATCCATTCCTCTTGTTCTCTGCATCCATTCCTCTTGTTCTCTGCTTCCAGTCCTCCTGCTCTCTGCATCCAGTCCTCTTGTTCTCTGCATCCAGTCCTCTTGTTCTATGCATCCAGTCCTCCTGCTTTCTGCATCCATTCCTCTTGTTCTCTGCATCCATTCCTCTTGTTCTCTGAATCCATTCCTCTTGTGCTCTGCTTCCAGTCCTCCTGCTCTCTGCATCCATATCTCTTGTTCTCTGCATCCAGTCCTCTTGTTCTCTGCATCCAGTCCTCTTGTTCTCTGCATCCAGTCCTCCTGTTCTCTGCATCCAGTTCTCCTGCTCTCTGCATCCAGTCCTCCTGTTCTCTGCATTCAGTCCTGTTCTCTGCTTCCAGTCCTCCTGTTCTCTGCATCCAGTCCTCCTGTTCTCTGCTTCCAGGCCTCCTGCCCTCTGCATCCAGTCCTGTTCTCTGCATCCAGTCCTCCTGCTCTCTGCATCCAGTCCTGTTCTCTGCTTCCAGTCCTCTTGTTCTCTGCATCCATTCCTCTTGTTCTCTGCATCCAGTCCTCTTGTTCTCTGCATCCAGTCCTCTTGTTCTCTGCTTCCAGTCCTCTTGTTCTCTGCATCCATTCCTCTTGTTCTCTGCATCCGGTCCTCTTGTTCTCTGCATCCAGTCCTGCTCTCTGCATCCAGTCCTCTTGTTCTCTGCATCCAGTCCTGTTCTCTGCATCCAGTCCTCCTGCTCTCTGCATCCAGTCCTGTTCTGTGCATCCAGTCCTGTTCTCTGCATCCGGTCCTCCTGCTCTGTGCATCCAGTCCTGTTCTCTGCATCCAGTCCTTCTGCTCTCTGCATCCAGTCTCTGCATCTAGTCCTCTTGTTCTCTGCTTCCACTCCTCCTGCTCTCTGCATCCAGTCCCTTGCTCTCTGCATCCAGTCCTCCTGCTCTCTGCATTCAGGCCTCTTGTTCTCTGCATCCAGTCTTCCTGCTCTCTGCATCCAGTCCTCGCCGGCATAGGGGCGGGTTTTCCCCGAGTTCATTGGTCTCCCTCGCCATCGCATTCCACCGGTGCCCCATCTTCATTCCACGTATCAACAGTATCACCTGCGGAGCCACAAGTGGTAAAAGCGGGTATTAAACACTACCAAAAATGAAACTACCTTAAGGGCTCTCCAACCTCCCAACCTTAACTATATGGGCTGCGCCGTGGCGAGTGGTTAGACCACACGCCTCTCACTCAGGCCCGGTTCGATCCCAGGCGACCGCATGTGGGATTTGTGGTGCACAAAGCAGCGCAGATGCGGGTTTTCTCCGGGTTCTCCGTTTTCCCCCGCCATCGCATTTCACCAGTGCATCCTCATTCCATGTATCACCAGTGTCACACCTGGTGCAAAAGTAGTAAAAGTGGGCGTTAAACACTATCAAAAATATATTATCTTCAGATTATGTTTCCAGCCTGTTTGTATTACATAGTCATCTTTTTACTTTCATCACGACGTTATATTTGTTTTCATTAACGTTTGCCAAATAAAGTTTAAACAGTTTCTTATAAACGCCGTTCAAGCCCACAACGCACCATTTTGGATGTTCTATATTTATTCTTCAGTTGATGTCGACAACACTTTGCTAATTTGGTTACCTTTAATTATTCGCGGTCAGCATCCAACTACACGTAGTTTAGCAAATACAGCGTCTACCCAGCATCCTACCTCACGAAAAACATCATGGTAAGAACTATCCCTCCGCAAAACCAGAATATGTTTCTAGAAATTACTTTGTGAAATATTTAGCGAACAAGGGCGGTCTGCCGTTGCGAAACCGCGCTGAATGCCAAGAATAGCTTTGTTTTTGGCAAAGCAAATGCCGCAGCAAAACTGCGGAGAGCAACGGCATGATTCAGGAAATTAGTATTGCAAAGTGTATATACTACGCTATACCTTGACGTAAATGTATTATAACATAGTATACTCTTTATTATCCGGGTTAATGCGCGGGAAGAGAAGCACGGATAATCGAAAAATACGAATAAACCAGTAATTTAATGCTTTTAAGGTACAACATTCACACTAAATAGGAAATTACGTTTAAAAAATGTTTTCAACATGTATTCCTTGTTCAAAAATTCATTCTACTTCTGTCATTTTCATTGTTTAAACAATCACCGCGTGACAATAGAGTACCGTTTCCATTGTTATCGGTCTGTATGTTCCGTGTATATTAAAACAAATTCAATGGTTTCTAAAGTTAATCAGCGTGTAAGTGCCAACGAAGCAAGTTATAAGAAATTTCTAAAAGAGATGTTGAAGAAGTGAAAAAAAAAAAAAAAAAAAAAAAAAAAAAAAGTGTGCTGACATTAAAACAAAACAATTGGGGGCGGAAATGTACGGATAATCCGCACACAAATATTCGGGTCCTTATAGGTTAAAGTTATACTCCCATCTGCAAAAGGATAGAATAGTTACTGCCACATGACTCCACTTTAAACGTTCTTATAAAATGTTATCTTAGTACAGCAGTTTGTTTGACCTAAGAACACTAAAAAACCTGAAAGAGCGACCCAATCACCAGTAAAAAGTGTAAAATAAGTTGAATTAATTTATGAGATACCACTGCACTAAAATATATGTTTGATTCGGGCTTAAATGTTTTTTTTCTTTTTTTTTTCTTTTTTTTTTTTAGTAAATTCCTTCTAAATTTGAAAAAAAAATCGGAATTGCCTCAGTAAGTAAAACTAAAAAATCTGATACGCAACATTCACATGCTTTTCTGTAATTGTTCTGCAAATAGAGCATGGTATTATTTTATCTACATCATTTCAGTTGACATAAACATTAGCAGAAATTGTTTTATTACTTGCTTGCTTCTAAACAAAAGGTAAGTTGGATATACTCTAGGTTAAATCGATAGTCAAACTATCTTAAAAGCTGGTACCTATGTGAACATTTGAAGCTGCACATAGGGATAGAGAAGTATTGCATTCCACCCAAAAATTCGATGTCGAGATTTCACCGGAAATACATGTTTCAGGACCCCCTGAATAAAAAAAAACATTTCCAGAAAAAGGTCCTTGTGTGTATGTGTGTGTGTGTGTAACTCAGAAACGAAAAGTAGCTAAAATACCAAACTTGGTATTTAAGTTCAGTATCTTCCAGGGATGCGACACGAAGATTTTGAGGAAAATCCACCCACCCCAAACTACCCTTTACATGGAACATTTTTCGAAAATTTTGATTTTCCTAAAAATGGCACTAACGCTTTTCATTAAAATATCGTACATTAAAGATATTTATCTGACAAATAAAATGTATATCTCAAATTTTCTGGGAATAGCTTCTAAAGACCTGTTTATTCCTGGATGAATTTTGCTTAATTTGGCATAACTAATAAACAGTGAGAGATAGACAAAAACTTACTGTACAAAAAATGTAGGCCTTGTTAAAATACACAATTTACGTCATAAACATTTTTTTCGTGGAGCTTACCGTTTTCGAGGTATTCATTGTTATTAGTTTCAGTTGTGAAATACTTACATTTTTCTCAGACGGGAGTGTCCATTTTTCTTATGTTCTACTCCTGGCCAAGACTATCGATTTAGCCTATTGTATTCCCTTATTTTCTTCCTACTTCTAAGGAACTAAGTAATAAGTATATTGTGCTGAATACCTCGATTAACAAGGTGCAGAAAGTAGAATACTCTTACGTAAGAGGTTTGTAGAACGGCTAGAGAAAGTCATGTGAGTGTAACACATCAGATTTTTTTATTAAATATTCATATGCATGCCCCTGATAACACCACATGCATCCAGATATTAGTAATTTGTTTGTTATTATATAATAGTGATAATTATTACAGTAAATAATAATAATATATAGAAATATACATTTTTTTGTTTTATAAATACAACCATTGCATCAAACAGTGATAAATGTTACAATAAATAATAATATATAACATACACTTAAAGTTTGTTTCATAAATAAACCCATTGAAGTCAAATGCCATTAAAATAATTTTATATTATTACATTTCACTGTTTAAATTGTTTTTAGAATTACTCTGTGCTCAGAATTAGTACATATTAATTATACAATTTATTTATACATCTATTTGGTTTAGATATCCATGGATTTAATATATTTATAAAAACTTCGTAAATGCCAGAATATTAGTTGTTGATTACTGACAGGCCAGGTATCTCCATTCTGAATAACTTCTTTGATTAATATTGCTCTCTGATGTTCTCTGTTTATGCAGTCGTATATTAGATTGTTAACTGTCTGTTGGGCTCTGTTGCATTCGCACATAGGGTCATCTACTATCTGAAAGCTATGTAAATAGGATTCAGTTTTCCCGTCGCCTGACAAAATGGCTGTAATTTCTGAAACTGTTGGGAAATTACTTTTCAATGTTTCTATAATTAGCGGAAAAAAAGGATTTCGTTACCGCTTCTTTTGTGATACTATTCCATCTAGTCTGACATTCCTCGATACCTGTCCTTTTAATTTCCGATTTGATGGTGGATTTGGGGATTTTATTATACAGGTGTTTCAAAAATACGGAGCATAATTTCAGGTATGTATTTCCCACATGTAGACAATCAAATTAGTTCATTATAACATGTGTCCGGAAATGCTTCATTTCCGAGTTATGGCCTTCACAACATTGAAATTCACTGGAACGTTTTTCTTTCCGAAGGTTGTTGTCAATACAGAAGATGTTCAAAATGTCCACCTCCTGCTTAATACAGACGTTACATCAATGTCTCATTGACCTGCGAACACGACCCCAAACAACAGGAGTATTGCGTATGTCCTCACAACTTGCCACAATTCGATTCCGAAGGGATTCCAAATTCGGCACCGGAGACGAATAAACCAATGACTTTAAATGGCCCCACAAGTAGAAATCGAGAGGATTCAGATCAGGTGAGCGTGGAGGCCAAGCAATTGGGCCACCTCTACCTATCCATCGATCAGGAAACCTTCGATCCAGTAAGACTGAAGTGTGTAGGAGCGCCATCATGCAAGAAGTGAATGTGTTGATGATTGATCAGTGGAGTGTCTTCGAAAACGCCCGGTATGGTGTTTTCCAAGAAGTTTGTGTACGCCTGCCCCATAAGTCTGTTTACAAGTACATGGGGTCCAACTAATCGATCACCAATGATACCGGCCCACATGTTGAGGGAGAACCGCACCTGGTGATGAGACACAACAGTTGCACGTGGGTTTTCATGCGACCATATATGCTGATTGTGGAAATTTGTTATGCCATCTCTTGTGAACTGTGCTTCATCTGTAAATAATACGACGGCAGAAAAGTTCGGATTTACACCACACTGCTGCAAGAACCACTGACAGAACCTAACTCGTGCAGGATAATCTGCTAGTGACAGGTCCTGTACACGCTGCAAATGATAAGGATACAATTGATACTCGTTCAACAGTCTCCAGACAGTCTCCTTCTATCAGCACACGACGGTTAGCGTTGCAAGTCCTGTCTACAGCCTCCAGAATCTCCTCCTGCACTTCTGGAGTTGTAGATCTTGGTCGTCCCCTTCCCAAACCAGCAGAGGTGAATGTTCCATACTCGCACAGACGGGAATGGAGACGTCCAAATGTCTTCCGATCTGGACATTGTCGCTGTGGGTACCTCTCCTGGTACAAACGACGAGCCAGCGCAGCATTGCCGTCCGCCTTACCGTACATGAAGTGTATCTCTGCCAGCTCTTGATTTGAATACATGTCGCACAGTCTTAACGCCTAAAGAACACTGAATGTAGCCTTCCTCAGAATGAACTATCCTAATGTCTCCTTTGACGGCAAAGACCTGCGGAAAGAAAAACGTTCCAGTGATTTGCAATGTTGTGAAGGCCATAACTCGGAAATGAAGCATTTCCGGACATGAACTTTCTTGATTGTCTACAGGTGGGACTTTCGGCGTCCTTCGCTGTATAATTGAATTAAGTAGTTATTAAGCACCGTTAAAATTATAATTTGAGGATAATTGCCTTTGACCTCAGGATCAGGGCCTCTTGATGGCTTTGAAAACAGTCCCCCTAAACAAAGAAATATGTGAAACTCAATATTTCACAAATAAACCAATTAATCAATCCCCAATTCACTAACAGGATTATAACACACTAACACAATAAAGAATAAATTAAAGTATTTAGTTTATGTGAAATATGTACTAATTTGTTTAAAACAATAATTTGAGGTAACTTCCCGTTATTGAAAACTTTAAGTGAAACCCATAACAAATAAAGTAAGTCTATTAAAATGTTTCTGGCATAAATTGTGTGTTTTACTGGGATGAATATTTGTTGTGCAGTATGTTTTTGTCTCTCTTACAATTTATCAGTTACACAAAATTCGTCTACAATGAAGAGGTTTCAGAGTCTTTACCCCCGAAATAAATGAAGATACATATTTTATTTAATAGACTTTAGAGCTACTTTTGAGAAAAACAAAATGTTAAAAAATGATCCCATGTAAATCAAACATTTGGGATGGGGGCAATTGTTGAAAATCTGCTTGTCGCACCCTTGAAAAACAGTAAACTTAAATACCAAGTTCGGTATTTAACCTTCTTTTGGTTTTTGAACTATGCTGGCCACATACACACATTTATATAAAAAACCCTTTTCTAAATATGATTACTTATTTTTTTTTAGTTTCGGATAGCCTCAAAACATATTTAAGGAGAATTAAGCTTTCACAAGAATGGTCTGTAGAGTTAATAAGTATGAAATACACAGCCCAGATTCAGTGTTTTAAAAATGAAATATCGACAGAAAACTTATTCTTAGTGGGCAATGGACGCATTATCTTCGCTGAGAGCTTTGTAGGCGAGTATTTTGATATTTCTGAGAGTTGCGTCAGAAGGGATGTATTTCAGAATGAAGATATCCGGGAAGAAATGGAAGAAAACTTCGTATAAAGTAGTGGACAAAATCAGAGTTCAAGAATAATTGCATCACCATTTGAATAAATGCAAACACCGTCTAAAATAATAGTGATACCATTGGAAATACAAGAATATAAACCTCAAGATAGAAAATATGTTGAATGCACAGAAATAGGTGGGGTTGAATACGGAAAGACGGTAAAGGCAATTTTCTCTATCCATGCACTGATTGCTATTGCCGTCAAATATTGAAGTCGTGACCTCGTCTTTCAGGATTGTTCCAAGATGATTAACTAACTATTAAAATCTTCCTGAAATGAAGCAGGTAAATTTTAAGTAGCTATATTAACAAATGCTAACTTCAAGAACTTTACTCTGTGTGAAAAATCTGTTTCCATACTAAAAGTAATAACTTAACTTACTCTGAATCTAAAAGGGAAATGATTTAATGATCGTTGCTAAGTAAGTAGGTGATGAGCTGCGCATTGAACTTACGTTCCAACTTGTAAAAACGATAAAACGGAAATACGAGAGACGTAGTGCCTATTAAATTGTCAAAATGCACTGTATTATTCAACTAATTCCCACCTACTACTGACTACCCCACCAAAGTTCTTACGTTCTATGTTGCCAAACATTAAGCTTATTATTCACATCTCTGAGGCAACATTTACTCACTGACATGTTAAATTGTAATACATTTATTTTCTAATTCCCAGAAACTGGTCTCTGTACGGTTTTCAATATCCTTCAAATATTTTCATAACATAGTAATTGTAATGTATTGAACCTTTAGTTAAGACGGTTTCTTATAACTAAACTGAGTGTAACCGTTAATACTACTCCTCGCTACTCTGACTTTCTATCTAATTGCTTCTTTCCAAAGCAATTTACTAATGATTTTTACCTTTAACAGAATTATACCTCGCGTTTTTACGCTATTCGTTGATTTTAGTATATTAAATATAAAATAATCAATAATTTAATAATGCATGTTCCAGTCGCCTCATTCCTATAAAGACGAATTAAACAGAGTACATGATGTTTTATACGATATCTAATGTTTGCCAAAATACCCTTTGCAACTAAAGTTTGCATATGAATATATCGCATATTCCAAATTGTTACAGTATCAAATGAATTTATTTTAATACAAACAGTTTCTGTTTATAGATGACGTATTTACCGGAGAAGCAATACATAAAAATGAGGCAGCTGTCAGTGACATTCATGTGTTTGAGTAGGGGGAGGTGCGTTTTTGCATGAACGCAGCATAACATGTTAGATTCAAACGACCCTTTTCCCACTGTCTTTGTTTTTTTATATCACTTCTACAAACTGTTCAAAAATATCCACCGGTCATTATCCAGGAAAATTGCCTCACCCCAAACTACATTGAACAATTGTGAAAATTTGGTTATAAGATTCTCAACAATGACTATAGGATTTTCAATAAAATGCCGTATATTAAAGATATTTATATGAGAAATAAAATGTATACTTTAAATTTTCTAGATCAGCTTGTGAATAACTATTTTGTATGACAATTGCATAACAGGTAAACCGTAAGAGGTAGACAAATTTTACGAAATCAACCCTGAATTTCTGTTTTGTTTCAATTACAAGTAACCAGCCTATAAAGGATTTAACAATCTCTTGTGTTCAGTGTGATCCCTTATTTCGCATTTGCTTAGAAGGAACCAATAATAAATCCATTTTTGCTAAGTTAATCTTTACAGCAAAATTGTGTTTGCTACAGATTAGGTAGAGAACGCCACGTGAAGGTAATACATCAGAGTTTTACTCTCTTCGGCATATATGTACAATTTACATAGGCAAGGTATGTATTCCACCCAAAAGTTCGATGTGGAGATTTGACCGGAAATATATTTTTTGGTGCCCCCTGAGTCCGAAAAAAGCATTTTTAGAAAAAGGTCTGCCTGTATGTATGCGTGTGTCTGATTTTCAAGAAAATCATCCCACCACAAACTACCCTCTGCATGGGGAAAAAAATAGAAAATGACTCCAACGATTTTCATTTA
The DNA here is from genome assembly GCA_030762935.1 of Hymenopus coronatus. Lineage (NCBI taxonomy): Eukaryota > Metazoa > Arthropoda > Insecta > Mantodea > Hymenopodidae > Hymenopus > Hymenopus coronatus. The sequence continues at coordinate 51,554,422 of CM060882.1, forward strand.
AAACATTTACATCCCAAATAAAATGTATATCTTAAATTTTCTAGGATGAGCCTCTGAAGACCGCAGCACCGCGGTCCGCAGAGGCTCTATGTAATTTCAATATTGAAACTCCCGGCTGTCGGACAGGCAGAACGAGTTTTTCATCCATCTTAAGGTTGCAACGTCCCCGGCCCCAAGGAGGTGCACCGCATACAAATGGCAACCATCCGAAGGCCGTGTAGAAACTTTCTCAGAAAGCATTATTTTCCCCTGCCACACGGCACCGAAATAGCATCAGTGACTTTTACAACCCTAAAAACGATCATAAGGAATGAAGGATGAGAGTCTCAGCGGGAAATTCGGAGGATAAATCAACACGAGCTTCATGAAAGCCCTGAAAAACCCAAGGGTCACATTGGGCGTTGACGGGAATCGAACCCGGTGGCTTACGAATGCGAGCTGCATGCTTTACCGTGGTGCTACCTTGACTGTTGCGTAGCTGGTAAACCTTAAGAGGTAGACAAAACTAACTACACCAAAATATAGATCTTGTTAAAACACATCATTTGTGATACCCATTTTTGTTGTTGAGTTATTCACTCCATGGCACGACAGCTCACAGGGAACCTTGGCCTACCGCCCGGCCGCTGCGTCCCCCATTTCGGTCCACTACAGACGTCATGGATGGGGTGCAGTATTGGAGGGTGAGACTTGGTCAGAGCCTCGAGTCCCCCCGGCCGGTTAATGCGGTCCTCATGACCTGGAGCCGCTACTTCTCCATCAAGTAGCTCCTCAATTGGCCTCCAGGGACCTTATGAGGCTGAGTGCACCCCGATTGTTGAGATATCCATGATTGAGATATTCATTGCTATTCGTTTTATTTTAAAATATTTAAGCTTTTCACAAACCTGAATTTCTGTTTTCTTTTACCCCTTGCCATATAAAGAGAACCGACATTCAAACACAAATAACCAGCCTTTAGAACATTTGACAATCTCTTTTGTTTAGTGTGATCCTTTATTTTGTATTTATTTGGAAGGAACTAATAATAAATCCAATTCTGCTAAGTTAATCTTGATTAACAAAAGTATATAGAACAGTAAGCTTTTACTCTCTTTGGCATATATGTACAATTTACATAGATAGATAAGGTAGTCTATTCCACTAAAATTGGATACTGAGATTTCACCGGAAATATATGTTTTAAGGTCCCTAAATTCAAAAAAGAATTTTTAAGAAAATTCCTATGTTTGCATTAGTGTATGTGTATGTGTGTGTAGGTGTATTTATGTGCGGACAGCGAAACTCAAAAACGAAAAGTCTATTAAATACCAAACTTGGTATTTAATCTCTTCCAAGGATATGACAGGAAGATTTTCAGGAAAATACTTCACCCCAGTTATCCTTTACATGGAACATTTTTCAAGTTTTTTTATTTTCTCAAAAACGTTTCCAACGTTTTTTATTAAAGTAACATATGTTTAAAAATAAAGCTATATTTTGAACTTTTTGGTAATAGATTCTGGATGACTTTTGCATAACCGGTAGACCATTAGATAGACAAAACCTTAATACATAATATATATATATATATATATATATATATATATATATATCGTTAAAACACACTGTTTATTAATACGAGAGGTGCTCAATATGCCCTTTAGAAAAATTTAGAAAAACAATTTATTTTTGGTAGATTTTTTTCAACCAAATCTCCTTTTCACTCGATACACTTTTCCCAGCGTTTCTCTGATTGTTTTAAGCCTTTCAAAACGTAGGATTTCGGTAGGTCCTCAAAATAGGCATCTGTTGGGAGACGGCCTCTTCGTTAGACGTTAATCGTTTTCCACCGAGCCACTTTTTTAAGTTTGGAAATAAAACATATCACTGGGAGCCAAATCTGGTGAATACGGTGTACAATTTTAGTCATCGAAACTGCGCAGGTGCGCACCCTTGCATTGTCTTGATCGAAGAATATCTTTTTCTTTTCCAGATAAGGGCGTAATTCTTTTGATTTCTCCGTTCACTCTGTGCAATAACGATGCATAATAGCTCCATGGCACGACAGCTCACGGGGAACCTTGGCCTATCGCCCGGCCGCTGCGTCCCCCATCTCCGTCCACTACAGACGTCATGGATGGGGTGCAGTATTGGAGGGTGAGACGTGGTCAGCGCCTCGAGCCCCTCCCGGCCGGTTAATGCGGTCCTCACGACCTGGAGCCGCTACTTCTCCATCAAGTAGCTCCTCAATTGGCCCCCCAGGGACCTCACGAGGTTGAGTGCACCCCGGTCCAGGTCTCCCAGCGGGGGGAAAATCCCCACGCCGGTACTGGGGATCGAACCCAGGTCTCCCGCTTGGTAGGCAGCTGCGCTACCACCGCGCTAAGAAGACGACCAACGATGCATAATACTCTACATTTATCGTTCTTCCTTTCTGCAGGTAATCAATGCAGATGGTTCCGCGTGCATCCCATAAGCAGAGGTCATCGCCCTGTCGACAGATTTCTCTTGCCTTCTTCGGAGCCTTAAAAGAAACCTGCTGTTTTTGTTTGTACATTTGGTTCTGGAGCGTATTAGTGTATTCATGTTTCATTCGCAGTTATATATCTACGCATAAACTCGTCATGATTGCGACAGAAAGTTACAAAATCATCTTCCGGATCGATCACACGATTGCGTTTATTCTCCGATGACACAAACGCGGCACCCATCCTGCCGAGACCTTTAGCAGACCTATTTTTTGGTAAAAAATTAAGCTCACTGTACCTTGTGATATGCCTGTGGCCTACTATTTTGCGATCACTCAAAACCATATCCTGGATTTTATCAATCATTTCGGAATGTCACTTCTATTGGACGTCCGGAACGATGTTCATCATTTGTGGATGTGCGGCCCCGTTTAAATTCACTTATCTAATTGTAAATTGTTGCAAACACAGGAGCAGATGTGTCATAAACTGCATTCATAGGCTTTTATCTCTTTCGGTATTAAGCCTTTTAAACAGAAGTATTTAGCCACCGCATGAACCTCGTTTTTTTTTTGTTTTTTTTTTTCATTTTTCTAAACAAGCAAAAGATTGTTGATTCAATCCCTGTGGCAACGAAACCACGTGATATTTATAGCTGAAACTTGAACTGTTCTCCAGTAAGAGACGACGGTTACTAAATATAAACTTTATTCCATATTACGAGTGCAGTTTCGTGAATTTTTTAAGGACTTATTGAATGGCTTTGGGATATATTATTTTTGTAGAGTGAACTTTTTTCCAAGATAGTCCTTGTTTTTGGTTTCAATGTTAAATTAGTTAAACATGGCAAGCCAGCGTTCGTTTAACATTTCTTTTATTTTTCTCCTAGTCATGCAAAGATTTTAAAATGCATAGCAGCCAACTTTTAAAAGCTTTAGTTTAATGTATTGTCTTATTTCCCTTCTACTTATAAGAAAGCTAGTCATAACAACATTTCCTATGAAGACTTAGAAAATAGATTAATTTTAACCCAATAATTTTTATTAAAAATATACAATCAGGCTATTGATATAATTATACATTTAATCACATAAAATCTATTCTTAACTCTTACAATACATTTTATTTAATAGTGAATTTTTATTGAAATATAATTTCAAGGTGGATTTAAGTGTAATTTTATAAAGGTTGTTAAAATGATTGTATCTCTGCACCACAAATTTCTGAGCTCTAGTGCGATTAAATCAAAAGGTTGTAATATTTAAAGTTTATTTCGATTAACATGATGTAGAATAAAGAATAGTCTTCAACAGGAACAGATAGAGAAAGTCATGCGAATTAAACACATAGATTATTTTCTATTTATTTTATTTTAATCGAGATATATCGTTTGAGAAATAGGTAAATGATACACTTCGTTATAAATATAAAGAGAATAGAGACAGGCAAATGAGTAAGAACTGAACCCTTTATACTCGCCTGAAAATTCCATATGTCCCCAGTACAATCACGAGGAATAAATTAATGTCGATGGCAATGTATCTATTTAACTCTTGGAAACGTTATTAATAAGGATAGCACTGAAATGTCTAATACTATAAAAATATTATTGGATTTAAAATGTGTATTTTAAAAATATCTACAATTTTTACGTCTTCTTATGTCTTACGTTTCCGTGTACACTAGATTACACTTCTTCGAAAAGAAGATGACTACATAAGATTCATAGAAAATTCAGCATATGGACTATATTCCTCATGTAAATGTATTTAATATATGTATTTCATATATAAATCATTTTGGTAATTTTACTTCCTCTACATAGTACATGGTACGTCCACCCAAAAAAAGTATACCGAGATTTAGGATCCCCTATATATAACAAGCATTTTTAGAAAAAGTCCTGTGTCAGTGAACGCGATAACTCAAAACCGAAAATTCAGTTGGTATTTAAGTTTAGAATTTTCCAGGGATAGGCGACGACGTGACTGAGTGGTTAGATCGTTTGCGTCCCACCTAGGTGGCCCGGGTTCGATCCCAGGCACCCACATATGGTGGACGAAACGGCGTCTGGGCGGGTTTTCTCCGGTTTCCCCCGCCACTCATGCCACCACCTGCTCTATCATCACGTCTCCCATCATTTCGCTTACGTTTCATATCATCCACTTTATGATGTTGACCACTTGTACCAGTTTCTCCATTCTCTGGTTTAGTGCCGTTGACTCCCAGGCAGGCTTCTGACCCCTAAGCCCTAGGGAGGTGTCAGTCCTACTGGAGAGGAGAGAGTAAGCCGACTACGATATAAAGATTTTGAGGAAAATCCCCTACCCCAAATACTCTTTACAGAAAAAATGTAGACGCTTTTGATTTTTTCCAAAAATTGCTGCAATGAATTTGATTAAAATACCGTATATTAAAGATATTTACATGACAAATAAACTTTATAATTTCAATTTTCTGGGAATAGCCTCTGAATACTTCTATTCTCAATGAGTTTTGCTTAACTAGTAAACCGTAAGAGATAGAAAAAAATTGCTTACAATAAATGTAGATTTCGTTAAAACACGCAGTTTAAAGACAAAAAATTACTTTGCAATAAATATACCTAGATTTCGTTCTAATACGCAATTTAAGCCATATTCAATTTTTTTTCGTGCAGTTGACCATTTTATTTTTAGATATTTCTTGTTATTGGTTTCGTTTTTAAAATACTTAAAACTTTTCACATACGGAAATTTGTAAACTCCTGCCAATACAAAGAAAGGGTTTACAACCACATGCAACTAGCTATTAAAAGATTTGACCGTCGCTTTAGCCTAGTGTATTCCCTTATTTCCCTTCTCCTTACAAGAAAGCAAGTAATAAGACAATTTATGCTGTTTATCTCGATTAGCATGAAGTAAATAGAAGAATAAGTTTTATAACAATACTTTGTTACATAGATGTGGAGAAAGTCATGTGAATAGAACATAGCAGATTTTTAGGACATTAAACATTTTAGAAAGGCATCAATTTTAAGTATTGTTAGATTGGGGATTCCTTACAAATCACCGTGTCACATCTATGAAATATAGTGAACTTTGTTATTTATCCGAGTTTTCGTTGTTGAGTTCCCTGCTCACAACCACACACACACACATACATCTACACACATGGAAAAGTTTATTCAATTTTAATTTTCTGAAAAATGTCTATTAAAATTTTGATTAAAATATCTTATATTTACAATATGAAAATGACACGAATTTCTTGAATTTTCACACTTTGTGTCCCATAAGTTTTTATGGAGATATTTTTTCGACATAATAGTAGTTTTTGGATTTAATTTTAGTTAATTATGCTTTTAGCAAACGGGAAGTTGGCATTTGTTTCATATCTCTTTTGTTTTACTCTTGGCTATGCTAAGGGAACCCCAATGCAATGTCATAGCATGTCAACAGGCTGTAAATTATTTGACTGTCGCTTTAACCTGCTGTATTTCCCTTCTACATACAATAAAACTATTTCTTCTGTTGCATATCTCGATTATGAAGGAGGTAGAATAATAAGTTTTAGCAAGAAAAATTTTTAGCCGAATAGGTAGAGAAACTCATGTGAATGGAAACCTTGAACTTCTATTTTCCTTGCTGCTAGTGTCCTGTTTGAGTTTTGCGGTGTATGGTGGATTGCAAAGCAGCATATTAATATCCCGGTCACGAAATCAATGTTACACAAAACAAATTCATTAGTAGTAGTCTAGTAGAACACTCTAATACCAACAAAGAGAAAGGAAGTGTGTCGCAGCATAAAAGACGTTCTGAGACAAGTACCATAATTCTGTTTCAGTCGTTTTTAGGTTTCTCTAAGACAGTCTCTAAATGGAAATGGGTCATCTAGAATTGTTCCAGAGTTGTAAATGCTCGATATATCTGTCGAAGAGAAGTTAATGATGGAAAAGCAGAAGAATGCTTTAATTGGATCACAGAGTGTACAGTCTAGGCTAACTCTTACGATACTGGACTCCAATCTATCAAATTGACTAAACAATCTGATGTTTTAGTGATGATGTTCATATATGACTTCCCTAACAAATATTCTATATACCATTTTTACAAAAGCTTATTACTTTCTCTACACGTACTACCTATGTACATAGTGTATAGAGAAGGTATTGTATTCCGCCCAAAAACGATACCGAGATTTCACAGTAAATACATATTTTGAGGCCCCCTAAATTCAAAAAGTAGAGAAAATGTGTGTGTGTTTGACTGCGAAAGCGTAGCTCAAAAAAGAAAATATCGTTAAATACCAAAGTTAGTATTTAAATATCTTCCAAGGATGTGACACGAAGATTTTCAAGAAACTCCCTCCACCCAATTACCCTTTACAAGGAAAAATTTACGAAAACTTTTATTTTCTCAAAAAAGCTTTAACGATTTTGTTTAAAATGCCGTACATTAAAGTTATTTACACAACAAATGAAATGTATATTTTGATTTTCTGAGAATGGCTTCTGAAGACCTATTTATTCTGGATGAATTTTGCTGAATGTTGCATATCTGGTAATCCGTAAGAGATAGACAAAACTCATAATACAAACAATTTAGATCTCGTTAAAACACACATTTATGTATATACATTTATTTATTTTATTTTATTTATTTATTTATGTTTTAATTTGCCGTGTTCGAGATATTCCTTGTTATGAGTTTCAGTTTTAAAATACGGGAACTTGTCAACCCTTGGCCACGCAAAGAAACGGATTTCCATCCCATAGCAACCACATTTTAAAACATTTGACTGTCGGTTTAGCCTAGTGCATTCTCTTACTTTTTTGTGCTATCAAAAAAGCAGACTATTTTTTTCTTCTTGTTCTGGATATCAATTTCATTACAATTTACATTTCGTTTTAGACACAACTAGATTAGAGAAAGTTGCATTGTAATCACAAATTTTCTTTCTTTACTACGTATAGTAAGTAGGGAAAGTATATTTCAACCTAAAAATCGAAATCGAGGTATATCAGAAATGCACGTCCTAAGATCCTTGAATCAGAAAAAAAATGTTTAGAAAAGAGTACGTTTGTGTGTGTTAACATCATAACTCAAAAACTAAAACACGAAAAGTTGGTTAAATACCAGCCCTAGTATTAGAATTCAGTACTTATTATCAGTAAAATTTCCTTACCTAAACTTCCCTTTATGTGAGAAATGTTTCAGAACATTTGTTTTCCTAAATAAGGCCATGTTGATTTGTATTAAAGATTTTTATAAGAAAAATAAATTGTATATGTTACGTATTCTGGGAGTAGCCTGGAAGTCCCATTTATTCGGAAGGAGTTGTATATAATCTTGTGTAACTAATGATTGTAGAGCGAAAGATGAAATATACTGCACACGAAAGCTGATGTGTTCCATCAATGCTCATTCATTTTACTTTTCATGCCGGCATGTTGCAGTAGCTTAATGTTTAAAGTAGCGCACGGAGAACACGAGAACCGTGTTCAATGTTTGGTAGTAGCATTGCAATTTACAGTTGGTTCTAAAGCTAAAACACAAACCCTTGGTGGGGCGTTAGTATAACAGCATTATCAACATGAGAAGTTGAGTGAATATTTAATATTGGCCATCCATCTTAGTCTCGGCCGTGTATATACATATACACACATGTCATTTGTTTATATAACAGTGTGCTACATCAGGTATAGTTGAGATAACCAATTGTGAATTGTTTATTACTAACAATGTATATTGCTAGCAACTTCATTTCTGCTGCTTCCATTCTGTTCTCTTATTTAGTTATATTGCATATTTCTGAGGCAGAAGCTAAATGTCGGAATTGCCATTAATTTATAAAACTTCAGGACTGTTACTTTTTATTTCTGAATTTTTATGCAAAAATCATTTATAATTCGTTATAAAAATTTGCAAACTAAATATCGAAATCACTTATTCTATTGTTTTATAGTAGAAAAATAAAAAGCTAATAAATAAAAAGCTGGAAATGACAATGGCTACCTTGAATTTCTATCAAGTATACAACCACATCAAACTTTATTAATTATGATAAATCATTTTTTTCAAATCTATGAACAAAGTGATACAGTTGTTAGAGATCACTTTACTCTTCTCGCGAAACAGCTCAATGCTAAAGCTGATGCGTTCTTTTTTCAGGTAAACTTAATGTGACTGTAATGACTTAGAACAATGTGATTAAAAACCGTTGAAGTTTCTACAAATGCAGAGATGAATGCTATATATTCCCTACTATCCCGAAGATTAACATTCCAAGTCCATCCGGCTTCAACAGAAATTGGCAAGCAGGTGGTACACAAGGCAACTCTAAGACGACAGTCGTTAAGGTATGTTGTTCTTTAACAAAAACATCTGACCTGTAACAACCGCCGTGTATAATCCACTTAGTTTTAAACCTATGTGAAAAATATTCCCACAAATGTTTATTACATTCTCTACTACATACCTATGTATTGCAGTATTGAAGCATTGTATTCTACCCAAAATTTTGTTTAACATTTGAGCCGTTACCCCCTTTAACAAGTCAAACCGCATTTGTTGATACCTACTGACGTCGCAGTCATGGCAGAAACAAAATCACCTACTACTAGCCAGAGTGACGTAAATTGCGATTTTGCTGCCATCTCGTTGATGAGCAAAACACAAACTCAGTAAATAGATAATTAGCTAGAAAGCAAGATGGACGGACCGATGGGTGGGTGGATGTGTATTCATTCTTCATATACAGGTCAAAAGTGATAAAAAGAAACAAAATTGAGGAATAAAGAAACGGAAAGAAAAATGGAGATAATTTGCCTGTGTCTAACCTAACAATTTTGATCTGACTTCACGCACTTTAGCCAGGAAATTGTCCATGTTTTCTGGTCATCCAATAGATCCCAACATGCGAGGGCTTCAAACCGTTTTTTTGAGCTTAATTGTTCACTAGTTCTCCCACCGTTCACATTGTGCCAGAATATAGCTAGTGATCATCCAAACCAAGAATGGACGGTTTTATCAGCGGTTTGACAGTCCTTTTGTCTCCTCCATCCTCTCAGCCTAAGCCATGTGTCCCTAAGTATATAAGCCTCTTTATCCCAATTTAATTTTCAATTTCATTTTGCAATATTTCATTTGCTAGAGGTAGAACAACCCGATTCAATTTCATTTCCTGTCGGTGATGTGTGTTAGTCTTCTTTTGTACCTTTCCAAATGTTTTAGTCCTTTGTTTCGCCTCTTTCTCATACGGACCCCATTCCTATTCTCATACCTTTTTCCAGCTGTGCTGTCCAAAACCTAGCAGAAGAGTTTTCCCGCTGGTATTTATAATATAATGTACATGGAGCTTAGTATGGAATTATCCCCGTGCGTTAGACTAAGCCAACACTGCTTTATTCTCATTTTTCAGCATACTGTGTCTTCCCCACCTCCCTCAGCACATAAAATGTTATGTGCTTTGTGAAACTCTAATAACACTTTTCCAAAATGACACCGCATTTTATTTACATACTCCGTTCTTTCCCATCCCCAAATTTCATTTCTGTATAGCACACGAATATAAATAATTTCTCTAGCACGTGTGAACATACATTGTACCTGGTATTGTATTCCACCTAAAAATTCGATGTCGATATTTCACCGAAATATGTTTTGAGGTCCTCTGAGTCCGAAAAAAAATGTTTAGAAAAAGATCCGCGTGTGTGAGTGTGTGTCTGTGGACAGCATAGCTCAAAAACAAAAGGGCCGTTAAAACCCAAACTTGACATTTATGTTCAGTTTCTTTCAAGGATGCAACAGGAATACTTTCAAAAAAATCCCCCACCACAAACTACCCTTTTACGATGCAGCTCCTGCCCTCCGCACGGCTTGAGTGAGAAAAACAATTAAATTAACAGTAATTGACCATAATTCATAAACAATGAAGTCCGGGACTTAAAGTGCTTATGACATTGTAAAATAATTTGAGATCATTTTGTGGTTTATCGTGAAGCCTGCAAATCAGTTCTTGAATTTAATGCTGTACGGGCATGTTGTCCTGATGGTTCAGTGGTTTGAGGGACTGGGAGATACGTGGTTCAAATTCCGGCTATGGCATACAATCTTTCATTCTCACTATATTTATCCAACTTTAGGAGGTTAGTTTTGTTCTTCCACTACGAACGCATTCTGAGTAGACATATGAAACTATTTTTGAGATATTAAAAAAAAAGAAGCAAAAAAAAATATGATGTGTTTTATTCGCATGTCTTTCTCTAGCTGTTTCACAAACAAACTTTTCTTACAAAAGTTTATTCTTTTACCTACGTCCTGCTAATGATAACAAAAAATAATAAAACATGGCAGAATTGGTCTTAATACTCGTCTTTGTGAGTAGAAGGGAAACACTCCACGCTAAAGTGATAATACTCGTCTTTGTGAGTAGAAGGGTAACACTCTACGCTAAAGTGATAATACTCGTCTTTGTGAGTAGAAGGGAAACACTCTTTGCTAAAGTGATAATACTCGTCTTTGTGAGTAGAAGGGTAACACTCTACGCTAAAGTGATAATACTCGTCTTTGTGAGTAGAAGGGAAACACTCTTTGCTAAAGTGATAATACTCGTCTTTGTGAGTAGAAGGGAAACACTCTTTGCTAAAGTGATAATACTCGTCTTTGTGAGTAGAAGGGAAACACTCTACACTAAAGTGATAATACTCGTCTTTGTGAGTAGAAGAGAGACACTCCACGCTAAAGTGATAACACTCGTCTTTGTGAGTAGAAGGGAAACACTCTTTGCTAAAGTGATAATACTCGTCTTTGTGAGTAGAAGGGAAACACTCTTTGCTAAAGTGATAATACTCGTCTTTGTGAGTAGAAGGGAAACACTCCATGCTAAAGTGATAATACTCGTCTTTGTGAGTAGAAGGGAAACACTCTACACTAAAGTGATAATACTCGTCTTTGTGAGTAGAAGGGAAACACTCTACGCTAAAGTGATAATACTCGTCTTTGTGAGTAGAAGGGAAACACTCTTTGCTAAAGTGATAATACTCGTCTTTGTGAGTAGAAGGGGATCACTCCACGCTAAAGTGATAATACTCGTCTTTGTGAGTAGAAGGGGATCACTCTACACTAAAGTGATAATACTCGTCTTTGTGAGTAGAAGGGAAACACTCTACACTAAAGTGATAATACTCGTCTTTGTGAGTAGAAGGGGATCACTCCACGCTAAAGCGATAATACTCGTCTTTGTGAGTAGAAGGGGATCACTCCACGCTAAAGTGATAATACTCGTCTTTGTGAGTAGAAGGGAAACACTCTATGCTACAGTGATAATACTCGTCTTTGTGAGTAGAAGGGGATCACTCCATGCTAAAGTGATAATACTCGTCTTTGTGAGTAGAAGGGAAACACTCCACGCTAAAGTGATAATACTCGTCTTTGTGAGTAGAAGGGAAACACTCTTTGCTAAAGTGATAATACTCGTCTTTGTGAGTAGAAGGGAAACACTCCACGCTAAAGTGATAATACTCGTCTTTGTGAGTAGAAGGGGATCACTCCATGCTAAAGTGATAATACTCCACTTTGTGAGTAGAAGAGAGACACTCCACGCTAAAGTGATAATACTCGTCTTTGTGAGTAGAAGGGAAACACTCTTTGCTAAAGTGATAATACCCGTCTTTGTGAGTAGAAGGGAAACACTCTACGCTAAAGTGATAATACTCGTCTTTGTGAGTAGAAGGGAAACACTCTTTGCTAAAGTGATAATACTCGTCTTTGTGAGTAGAAGGGAAACACTCTATGCTAAAGTGATAATACTCGTCTTTGTGAGTAGAAGGGAAACACTCTACGCTAAAGTGATAATACTCGTCTTTGTGAGTAGAAGGGAAACACTCTTTGCTAAAGTGATAATACTCGTCTTTGTGAGTAGAAGGGAAACACTCTATGCTAAAGTGATAATACTCGTCTTTGTGAGTAGAAGGGAAACACTCTACGCTAAAGTGATAATACTCGTCTTTGTGAGTAGAAGGGAAACACTCCACGCTAAAGTGATAATACTCGTCTTTGTGAGTAGAAGGGAAACACTCTACACTAAAGTGATAATACTCGTCTTTGTGAGTAGAAGGGTAACACTCTACACTAAAGTGATAATACTCGTCTTTGTGAGTAGAAGGGAAACACTCTACGCTAAAGTGATAATACTCGTCTTTGTGAGTAGAAGGGAAGCACTCCACGCTAAAGTGATAATACTCGTCTTTGTGAGTAGAAGGGAAGCACTCCACGTTAAAGTGATAATACTCGTCTTTGTGAGTAGAAGGGAAACACTCCATGCTAAAGTGATAATACTCGTCTTTATGAGTAGAAGGGAAACACTCTACGCTAAAGTGATAATACTCGTCTTTGTGAGTAGAAGGGAAACACTCTACGCTAAAGTGATAATACTCGTCTTTGTGAGTAGAAGGGAAGCACTCCACGCTAAAGTGATAATACTCGTCTTTGTGAGTAGAAGGGAAACACTCTACGCTAAAGTGATAATCAAATCTTTTAAAAGCTGGTCGTTTGTGAAACTTTTGAAATTCAGTTCTCTGTGCTTTCTAGGAGTAAGATGTCTCCTACTTATGTAGGTACCTTAAAACTGAAACTCGCAATAGCTCGAAAAGGGTTAATTCTATAAAAATATAAAAAAATAAATATGACGTAAATTGTGTCTTTTGATCAGATTTACATTTTTGTGCAGTAAACTTTTGTCTACCTCTTAGAATTTGCAAAAATTATATAAACATCATCCAGAATGAAGAGGTCATCAGAGCAGTGGTTATTCCCATAAAATTCAAGATATGTATAAATATCTTAAATATATGACATTTTATGAAAAATCATTAAAGTCATTTTTTATTTTTTTACATTGTTCCATGTAAAGAATAGTTGGAAGTGGAAGATTTTTTTTTTTAAAAATCTTCGTGAAAATCTTTGTTTATACAATGTACATAGAAGATGGAGAGGGTATTGAATTCCACCCAAATATTCCATATGGAGATGTTTTTGAGGTCTTCTGAGTCAGGGAAAGAGCATTTTTAGAAAAAGATCTGTGTACAGCTTTTAACAGTATTTAAGCGACGGAGTTTAAACTTGGAGTTTAGACTCCGTATCTTCTAAGGATGCGACACGATGGCTCTAAAGTTTTTGATGAAATTATCTTTGACTAAAGATATTCACATAAAAAAAAAATAGTGTATGTCTGAATTTTCTGCGAATAGCTTCTCAAGAGCCGTTTATTCAAGTCGAGTTTTGCAGAAGTTTATATAACGGTTAAAACGTAAGAGATATACCATAATTTAGTACACAAAACACATAATTTATGCCATATACGTCTTTCCTTTAGACGGGACCACACAAAGGGAACTGAACTTCAATTGATTCACATAGCAACCAGCGCTTAAAGAATTTGACTATTGCTTTACCCTCGCGTATTCCCTTATTTCCTTTCTGCTTACAAGGAAGCAAGTAATAAGACAGTTTCTGCTAATACTTATCTCGATTAACATGATGTAGACTAAAGAATAATATTTTCTTAAGACTAGTTTATATATGAAACAGCTGGAGAAAATTGTGATCAGCGAAATCTTTATCAAAACTTGGTTCAAAGGTAATATTTACAAGCAAAAAGTCGTAGTGGTGGTGGTAGGAGGAGTGGTAGGAGAAGGGGCAGTAGGAGTAATAGTAGTATTTTTTTTTTCTTTTTTGGTTTATCGATAGGGGAAAATCTTCAAAAGACATCACTCTTTGTGACGAGTTGGGTTTGACCAACTAAAAACCCCTATCTGTTCTGCACACATTACGGAAACCGCTTTTCAGCATTACATCGTATATGTGGCATCGGTATTTAACCCCTTGTGTCACACTTTTCCTTATATTTGAGAATGTCTGTTATCATTTCCCCAATCATGTTTCTAGTATTTCAGGAATAATATTCCTCGTAGTTAGATTTTGTCCAGCTTGTTGTACATATTTTTGTCTGTGTTGGTTCCAGTTTTTGCATATTAGAATCGTGTGTTCTGGTGTATCCTTTTTTACACAGTGTACACAATCTTCTCTGTCTACCAAGTTCGTTTTGAATAAGTATGTTCTAGATCTTCCATGTTCTGTCAAAAATTGGGTAAGATAATATTCAACTTGACCATGGGTCCTCTTCAGCCAAGGTTCAATACCCGGTATCAATAGTTTAGTCCATTGTGGTGTCTCCGTTTCCAGTCCATTCATCTTGCCACATCCGTATCGTGTATTCCCTTATGTTAGCATCTTGCATGTTTTCTGGTTTTTTATTCTTATATGCTCTCTCCTGTGCTAATAAGTGTATAGCTATTACCTGTATTGCTTTGGTTGATACAGGTCTATAGGCGCTAGCGATACGGATTGCAATCTTGCTTTGAACCCTCTCCATAACTCTCCGGAACGTCACCGGCGCACAGTATAGCATAATAGAGTTTACCACACTACTGAGTAACCTTTTCATTGGGTTTGGTCCTCTTAGGTTTGGCATTATTCGGCTTATAGCGGCTATGCTTTTTTATGCCTTGCTGGCTACAAATTTAATATGTGGCCACAACCGTTATTTCCCTTAAAGTTCTTCTACCTTCCAGTATAACCATCTGGTGCCAATAATAACCCCTTTTCTATCATCCAGATTTTAATTTTGTTCAAGGACCGTTCTATTTTTTCTTTTACTTCCACCTCTGTTCTGCCACATACTATTAGTGTTAAATCATCAGCGTATGCTATAGTTTTAGTTCCACAGAGTCATAATATATGTTCCACAGCGTGGGGTCTAGCACCGATCCTTGTGGAACTCCACAGCTCATGTCCAGTTTTGTGTTTTTGCCAATCAGTATTTGTCTATCTTTTAGATAGCTGCAGACTAGCTTTGTTCACATCTCTTCTTTTGAGTTCATTCACTATGCATTTTTTACATCAAGTGGAATCATAACTGCAAATTCGTTTTTTGGTTTTGCTTCCGTTTCTACGAATTGTTTCACTGTTTCTATTGCATCCTGTGTTGATAACCCCTTCCTGAATCCAAATTGTCTTACAAAACCTTATTTTTTAATAATTTCTTCTATTAATATTTTGTTTATAATGTGTTCGAAAAATGTTCCTATTGCATTCAGTAAGCAGAGTGGTCTGTAAGTTACGCTTCCATTGGCTTTTTTGGTTTCTCCATGAGAATCAGTCTGCCATTTTCCATTGTCTAGGGAACCTTCCATCAACTAGCAGTCTATTCACGACTTTTTCGAGGATTTCAGGATATTCAGTTGATATGGCCTTGATTACTACGGGAGGGATTCCATCAGGACCTACTGCTTTATTTGGTTTTATTTGTTTCCCAGCATCTTTTACTTCTTCTTTCGTACACAAGGGATTTTCTTCTTTATTCTCTGCCCATGCTTTTATTTTATGTGATGGAAATAATGTTTTTGCAATATCCGTCTGTTCTTCTTCCCTGAGTTGTGTTAATGTGTTATTACCTATCTTGCCCATGACTAATTTGTAACCCTTGCTCCATGGATCTAAATCCACTTCCCTACATATTTGATCCCACGCTTCCTTTTTTGCTGACTTGCTGGCATTTTTAGGGCTCTTCGGCTTTCCCTATATTGGTTATATAACTGTATCCTTTCGTGTTCTTCAGTGCTCTGTTTCCTTAAGCATACAATCTCTTTATTCCACCAATATGGCGGCTTGTTTGCTACGCTAAATCACCGGAAATACATATTTTATGGGCCCAAAATCCGGAAAAAGCACTTTAGGAAAAGGGTTGTGTGTTTCAATATGTCAGTGAACAGCATAACTCAGGAAGAAAGTCGGTTAAATGCCAATTTTGATATTAAAGCTTAAAATCCATCCATCTAGAAAACCCCACACCTTAAAATATCCTTTATTTATGGAACATTTGTAGAACACTTTGCTTTTATCAAAGATGGCTCTAACTATTTAAATTCAAATATAAATTAAGCCCTTTTCATGCCAAATAAAAAATTACCTTACATTTTCTGAAAATAAGTCTCCGAAGTACCCCTTCATTCTAATGACCTTTTCATAACTGGTAAACTGTAAAATATAAATAGAAACAAATTATGCATAAAATGTATATCTCCTTAAGGTACACAGTTTATGTCAGAGATGCCACTTGTGAGATATTTGTAGTTAAATGTTTCAATTTGAAAATAATTATACTTCTTCAAACGGAAGTCGTTATTGTTTTTCTTTCCAAGCCTTCACATGGAGATACCATTTAAAATAAACGTAAAAATTCTATTTTGTCTAGCGCTTATAATATTTTCTCAAAAATATCAACTTGACAAGCCTAAATAACAGTAAAGGTAGAACTCAGCACGTGTAGTCCCATTCTAACGAGCATCTCATAAAAGTGACATTTTTACCAAAACCTTTGCACATATTTTTCGGGACTTAAAACTATTTAAACATTTTATATATAAAGTGTTACTTAGAGTAGCCCTATTTTTTTGGAAAATATTTGCTAGGTTTCTTAAACGATACCTCACTTAACTGTATTGACCTACCGCTTTGAACAGTCACAGAATCTATGTATTTAAAAAAAAATACTTTTCTAACCCGGATATTATGGATTGAAGGAGTACTAAATTTCACCCAAAAATCAATTCAGAGATTTGTCTGGAAATATATTTTTGGAAAATTTTCTCCAAAAAAAGGCATTCAGCAAATTCAAAATGTGATAAGTACAACATTTTGGTATTTATATTCAATATTTTCCAAGTCACGACATGAAGATTTTCAACAGTTCTTCATAACCTAACTAACCCTTATATGAAATACTTTTCAAAACCTTTGATTTCTCAAAAATGGCTGTAATAATTTTTATTAAAATGTCATATATTGATATACTTACATGACAGAGAAATCGTTTAACATAATAATTTTCTTGTTTCCGTGGTATCTGTAAAGAAATAAGTAATAACATTTTATAAATTAAACCGAAGTAGATAGAACAATAAGCTTTTTACTTTCTTTACGCGAACCATGCACTTTGTACCACCCAAAAATTCGATATTAGTATTTCACCGGAAATACACGCTTTGAGACTCCCTGAATTAAAAAAAATGCATTTTTAGAAAAAGGTCAGCGCACGCGCGTGTGTGTTCTGTGGACAGCATTGCTAAAAAACAAAATTTAGTTAGATACCAAACCTGGTATTTAAATTTAGTAGCTCCAAGAATACGACACCAAGATTTTAAAGAAAATACTCCACTACAAGCCACCCTTTATATAGAAACAAAATTCGATTTTTTTTTTATTTTCCCTAAAATGGCTCTAACGACTTTGATTAAAATAACGTATATTGAACATATGGCAAATAAAATATGTATCTTAAATTTTCTGGGAATAGCATCTGAAGATCGTTTTGTTCTGAGTTAATTTAGCTGAATTTTGTATGACTGCTAAATCGTAAGAAATTTAAGAAAACTTACAGAACAAAAAATGTAAATCGAGTTAAAGCTCACAGTTTGTCATTTACATTTTTTCGCGGAGTTGAATAGTTTTGAGATATCCATTTTTATTGGTTACAACTTTAAAATACTTGAAATTTTTTTCATACGAGAATTTGTCAAATCCTGGCAATACACAGAAACGGATTTCAACCACAATGGAACTAGTGTTTTAAATATTTGACTATTTTTTGGCTTATTTACCTTCTAATTACAAAAGCAAACAATAATACAATTTCTGCTAATGTTTAACTCGACTAGCTTGGAGTAAATAGAAAAGTATGCCTTTTCACAATGAGAAATGCTTGTAAATGTAACACATCAGATTTTTCAGTAATGTTATTCACAGTACACGCATACACAAAAGCACAAAAATTAAAAAGTTTTGTTTGGATTCAAATGCCTTGATATGTGTGTTTCCGGAAAAGTCTCGGTATCGAATGCCTGGGTAAAATGCAATGTCCTCTCTACCTACTATTTACCCAATAGTGAAAATATAAAATAATGATGCAATTAAAAACAGGAGAAAAGAGATAGCAAAACTGGTATATGTAAATGATTTAATGAGTACGCGAATAACAAAGCCTTACGCATTAAGCAAATTTATGTAAAATACAAGGACAGTAAATTGGCCTTTATACTTAGGTAGCAATTTTACACGCAAGAAACTTTTGCTTTTAATTGCCGTAAGTTATATAATGTATTCAAAGTAAGTCCTGGTCACTTATCATTTTTAGCAAGGGCTTTTTACATCCTTAATTATATTGCTCCTCAGATTGTTCTTCTCTTTATAACTTGTTTGTTTTTAGAACATTTATTTGTACATGAAAGAGCATTTCTCAACATAGTTGCCACCATTGTTCAGGCATTTGTCATAGTGGGGAATCAATTTTTGTATGCCCTCTTCAAAGAAAGTTGCCGCCAGTGAAGACAGCTAGTGTTTTGTGGAAACACATCACAAGGCATTCTTTTTGAGAACCGTCTGTTTTCACGAATTGCCTCATTCACTTGTTCAACCAAACCATCAGTCACAACATAAGGCCTCCCACGTTATGGGTATTGAATTGTCCATCATTGAATTGCCTAACCCAGTTTGTCACCATTCGGTCATTACAATTTCTTCGTAAATCTCTACAATTTAACGCCTGGCTTAATATTTCTTGCGTTCAAAAACCGTATTATGGAACACATTTCGTAGTCGGCGGGATCAAAAATTAACTTAAACATTTTGAATGCTCACTAAAGTTACAAACACAAATCTATTCGGATGTAATAGCATGAGTGAATAGACAATGAACCAGAGAGACGAGTGTGCATGCGTGGAGCTGCGACATTAGCGTTGCGGTAGTAGTAGAGACAAATGTTACTTACATTACAGACGCACCTCGTAGATTCCAGCGTAGCATAGGTATATAATTTTATTTGGTGTTCAGGGTAGATAGGGGAGGTGGAAATAATAGCTAGCACTTTAGCGCAGGTGTCATCAAATCACCTGTTCTATGCTGAAGCAAGTCTTGCTCCGAGCATAAGTGGGTAGCGGCGGTTCCCAAATCTGGGTTTTCCGGATTCGTGTCCAGCGTGATGATTTAGGATATTTATAGAATGGTGTGGCGATGTGGGTGCCCTGTGTCGCCATGTAAACTTTCTCGGGCATGGTAACACATATGGGGTTTCCTTTGAGTTCAGGGCAGTCATTGAACTCGTTTATTCATTTTCCTCGGCCTTTTGTGCCGTCGAACACACACGCAGCCCCCATTATTTTCCCTTTCCAGCTATGCTTTACGCGACCGTGCCTATTGTTCCACATTACTTTCGACCGTCTTCTGGTGTATTAGATACTGTTTCTATCGCGGCCATATGTAGCCCGTTCGTTTCCACCGCGGACTCAAATATCACGTTTTAATCCAAGGAGTCTTCCATAGCAAGTGAAGTCGCGTCATTTGACCAACAAGAGCACCGTTTCTATTTGCTTTGTTATGTCCCCTCTAGGCAGTGAAACCTCCAACCCCTACGGTTCATTGTCCTGCCATTAACGGTACCATCCTAGCTGAACCGTTTGCCAGCTAATGATTCCTTTGTATGTGCACCCTTAGACTTGTTTTACAACATTTATTTGTAAATTCCAATGTATATTTCAATGTATATTTGTACCTTCTTAATATAATTTATATTATACTGGATATACTTTATATCTCCCTTTTAGAGACCCGTCAATCCCGTAACATGACATATGTTGTCTCAATAAACAAGTAACAGCAAAGGTGCTCTCCCTCTTCCTTGTACAGGGTGTCGTGTGTTGGCAACAGAAAGCTATCTAACACATAAGCCTGTCTGCCTAGGAAGAATCTGTAGTTTTAGAAAGTGGAAGAATAAGTGTTTAGATTTCGGAAAAGTTTTGCTCTCAGAAAATTCAATTTTCAACACCAGTATTAACCCAGGCTAGTGATTACAAAGTTTCAAAGCAAACAACAGCTCTTTAAAACTTGTTAAATAACAATTATTACCAAGAAGGATGTTCATATTCACTCTTATAAATGTGAATTTTTTTTTCGTTACAGATTAATTCTCATACTGTTGGCATTACAATACGCTTAAAATGGTGTTATCAAATTAAGGCGTCTGTTGTCTTATTATACTAATACTGTAACAATTGCAATTATGTATGCAATTATTTATTTATATTACGATTACCAATTACCGCCAGACCTGTGAAAATATGTATATGTTCATATCCAAAGTATAAATACTAATGGAAGAGACATACTAATGGAATTGCTGGTCCACATCTGTAGTGTAATGGGATAGTGTGTCTGCCTCACATTAAAGTGATCGCGAGTTAGAATTTCGTTTAGAGTAAGTTACACGGATAAAGTTTTTTGTTTCTTTCTTTCGGGGTCTTCACTTTCCTGGGGAAGCGATTGTCGAGTAACTTTAAACTGCATGGACGCCGTGTTCATTTGAGTATCATTTCAAAATTCCAATCATCATATGCTATGATCTATCAGGCTATAGGACGTTAAACCACACAAAAATGCAACTGTACTACTATCATGAGCTCACAATGGTGTAATAAGTTTTTCTTTGTCAGGTAAGGGCGTTTTTTTCCTGATTTATCCATTTAATCGATATAATATTATATGCATAATATTTGCTTTCTGCAAGTAATCAATGAAGATGATTCAGCGTGCGTCCCAAAAAACTGAGGTTATCCACCTTTGAGGCACATTTCACCAAATTTGCCTTCTTCATCCACTGATTCGAGTGTACGTTTGTCTCTGGAGTGTAGTAGTGTATCCATGTTTCATCCACAGGTATGTATTGATTGACTCAGAAACTCGTCAGGGTTGTGACGGCAAAATGCCAAACCAGCTCCCGAATTAATCACACGATTGCAATCATTATCAATTGAGAGCAAATGCGGCACATCTTTCTGAGACTTTTGTCACACCTAATTTTTACTTTCTCTACACATACTATGCACATAGTGTATAGAGAAGGTATTGCATTGCACCTAAAAATTCGATACCGAGATTTCACCGGAAATACATGTTTTGGGTCCCCCTGAATCCAAAAAAAAAAAAAAAAAAAAAATTGGGGGGGAATAGGTCCGTGTGTTTGTGTCTGTGGACAGCATAGCTCAAAAACGAAAAGACCGTTAAATACCAAACTTGGTATTTAAGTTTGGTATTTTCCAAGGATGCGACACGAAGATTTTCAAGAAAATCCCCCTACCGCCAACTACCCTTTACATGGAACTTTTTTCGAAAATTTTGATTTTCTCAAAATAGCTCTAATGATTTTGATTAAAATATCGTATATTAAAGATATTTACCTGACAAATAAAATGTATATCTTGAATTTTCTGGGAATAGCTTTTGAAGACTACTTTATTCTGGATGAAGTTTACGAAATTTTCCATAACTGCTAAAACGTAGGAAATGGACAAAAACTTACCACACATTAAATGTAGAGCACATTAAAACACACACTTTATATTATATACATTTTTTTCTAGGAGTTGGTCGTTTTTTTAGATATTTCTTGTTTTTGGTTTCAGCTTTGAAAAACTTGTACTTTTCTCATACAGGAATTCGTCGACTCGTGTCCATACAAACAAAGGAACTTCGGTCACCTAGTAACTAGCTTTTGACTTCAATTTAACCTATGATACGCCCATATTTCGCTTCTACTTACAAGGAAGCAAGTAATAAGACTATTTCTGCTAATTTATTCTCGATTAGCATGAATAAATAGAAGAATAAGCTTATTAACAATAATTTGTTAAACAGGAGTAGAGAAAGTCTTGTGAATGGAACACATCAGATTTTTTGTGTAAAATTGAGAACAATGTACCTTGCGATATACTCTTTTGCGAACTTTGATTCGTCGATCACTTAAAACCATATCCTGAAATTTGTCAATTATTTCGGAATAAGCCACTTCTACTGGACGTCCATAACGATGTTCTTCATTTGTGGATGCCTGGCCACGTTTTAATCCATTTTTCCAATTGTAAATTGTTGCAAACGCAGGAAAAGATGTGCCATGAACTTTCCATCTCTGCTTCTATCTATTTCAGTGTTGAGTCTTTTAAATATACTCGTAAGTATTTAATCACCGCTCGAAACTCGTTTGTTTCTATCTTTCTAAAGAAACACAAGATTGTTGATTCAATCGCCTATGGCAACGAAATCACGTAAAGGATATAGCTGAAAGTTAAACAGCCATCTAGTAAGAGAGTAAATACTCTCGATGCTACGAGTGTAATTTCTTGGATTTTCTAAGCACTTCTTAACACCCTTAATATTAAGTAAAACATAAAATTCCAGCGTAAAAAGTAAGCTTGTGTCGTCTTTTAACAGTCAAGTTTTTGTCGCTTGATTTAACTCCTTCTTGTAGATTGATTCAGATAACAGAACTGCCGTTCTCTAGAGTTTTATCGGCTTCATCCGTTAGAGTGCTCTATAAATTACGTCATTCTAGGTTTCCGAGTC
Organism: Hymenopus coronatus; assembly: GCA_030762935.1. Lineage (NCBI taxonomy): Eukaryota > Metazoa > Arthropoda > Insecta > Mantodea > Hymenopodidae > Hymenopus > Hymenopus coronatus. The sequence goes on from CM060882.1 coordinate 51,577,362, forward strand.
CTTACACATTTACACTTAGGGAGAGCTACCAAAATTACGTATATAAGTATACAACATTTCGATTTTGAAGCTACCCAAGATGTCCTCAACACCTGAAGGTGGATACTTGGTGAAGGACACTCGATGTAGGAAAGGTGGGTTATGATTATAACATTTGGGGATTTTCTCAGGATATACCGTGGCTGTTGCTTGGCGTACGACTTTTTTTCTTCTAGTACATCAAGGTGTGGTTGTGATCTGGTTATAATTACATAGATACACTCACCGACGATTTAACATTACGTTTTATTTGTCCCATTCTAAATACTTGAGTACTGCCTTGACATCACTAATTTGTTTTTGCAGCCCCCCCCCCACAAACATTACATCTCTGCATATTGCACTCCTCTCCCACTACTACTTAATCTTGCGTTTTCCGGGTATCATGTGGCATTTATCATGATTCTGATTGGCTCCTCTGGCCGTGAGCATGTCTATAAAGATTACCTTCTCACAATTAATGAAGAAACACGTTCAGCATTCTATAGGTTTATGTTTTTCCGAGTACAAATGTATTTTAAAGAAACGGTTCTCAGAACGAAGCACAACGCTTGGAGACATGAATACATTTTATTATTCCTTTTAAAAAAAACCTATTCTTGGAGAAAGGAGTGTTGATACTTGTAATGAAAAGTGGAATGTGAAAATAGATCTTGCGCTGTTCATAAACATTCTTCCATATAATACTTTTATTTATAGTTAATTGATTATAAAGTCTGTATAATTTACAGGATTAAAGTAGCAGCATAAGTTCTTGCATTACAATCAATAGTAAACGTCATAAACTTTCAAGCGCATTACCATTTAAGCATAAAGATTATCACAGCTTCTGTCACTACATTGTACTTGCATCCTTTATACATAAAGTATCCAAACCCGCCTGGGTGGTGTGGTGGTAGCGTGTCTGCTTTACATTCACAAGGTCGTGCAAAATATTTATGAAGTTTGTTAAACAGTGCATGGAAATCGTACTTAGGACGCAAATATAGACGCAGTAGGTATGTCTAGTTATGTATACTTATAGGATTTTGGAACCACCACATGCAGACAGAACACCAGCTGACAAAAACTTTATAATTGTATTGCAGCTAGTGATGTCTAGACTAGTGCTACAGTGATTTCAAATCTCCAAACCTAGAATAAAACAAAAAACTAATAATAATAGTTGCTAAGCAAGTCTTTTTTTCCGGTAATATATATTTTATTTGTATAGTCCACTTTAACTTCAATGGTCATGTTGGGGCTTTGACTTGTGGAACAATTCTCAATATTACTGTAGGTTTAGAATTTTAGGTTAATCATTCTATATCATTAAACACACACATTCACTCTCACATTGACATATCATTAAACACACATTCACTCTCACATTCATACTTCCAAACCCTCTGGGGGATAGCGAATAATTCTGCCCCAGCGGAGAATTGGACCCGGGACCTCCGGATGAGAAATAAACATATTTATTTTGTATTTATTTGCCAGTTTTGAAAAAGTAAAATTGTTACTAATGCTGACAGTCAGCATGACGGGCACTTGAACTAGTTTGAAATTCACAGGGTCTGCACTATTGTGAGTGCTTCTTTCAGGTTCTATTGTTCTTGTATAAGAATATAATAACAGAATGTGTGGATACATCCACTCAATATTACTCTGTCAGCAGTGATCTTTTATAGTTAATACAAATAATTAAATGCTATTGTATTAATATACAACAATGTCAAAATAAATACGATATTGAAGAAGAAGAAGATTAATGGTAATTTGCCTCGTTTGTTACTATTGCTATTATTACAGCCTAATACAATGCAGTTTGAAATTTTATTAATTATTTATGATTGTTTTGTTATTCCATGATTGATGTCAGAATAATGTGAACTCGCTAGCTATTCCTTTATTATTTTATGATTCCGTAATTGCCTAAACTTGTAGAACTACTAAGGGCGCTCAATAAGTGCTTAGAAAATCCTATATCAGCTATATCCCTCATGTGGTCTTGTTGCAATAGGCGATTGAACCAAGAATCTGTGTTTCTTTAGAAAGATGGAAAAAGACGAGTTTCGTGCGGTGATTAAACACTGTTAAAAGACTTAACACCGAAAGAGATAAAAGCTGAGTTGGATAAAGTTCATGGCACATCTGCAACAATTTAAAATTGGATAAATAAATCTAAACATGGCCATATATCCGCAAATGATGAACATCGTTACGGACGTCCAGTAGAAGGGACTTCCTCCGAAATTATTGACAAAATCCAGAATATGGTTTTGAGTGATCGAGGAATCGAAGTTCGAGAAGTAGTAGATGCTACAGGCATACTACACGGTACAATTTTGTATAAAAAATTAGGTGTGACAAAAGTCTCGTAAAGATGGGGGTCCCGTTTGCTCTCAATAGAGAATAAATGCAATCTTGTGATCGATTTCGAAGCTGGTTTTGTACTTTTCCTCCCAATTCTGACGAGTTTCTGTGTCGATACATAACTGTGGAAACTACTACACTCCATAGTGGGTTTTTAAATGCTCCGAAGAAGGCACGTGGTGAAATCTGGCCTCAATTTTTTGGGATGCACGCGTAATCATTTACATTGATTAATTGCAGAAAGGAAGAACGATCAGTGGAGAGTATTCTGCATCGTTATTGCATCGGCTTTACGAAGAAATCTGACAAAGAAAGATATTCTCTTCCATCAAGAAAATGCAAGAGTGCACATCTGCGCATTTTCAATGGTGAAAATTGTAGAATTAAGGTTCGAATTTCTACAACATCCACCGTCTTCACCAGATTTGGCCCTCAGTGTCATTTTTTAATTTCCAAACTTCAAAAAATGAATCGGTGGAAATCGATTCACGTCTAACAAAGAGGTGATCTCCCAAACAAATGCCTATTTCCGAAACCCTACTTTTTGGAAGACTTAAGTGAGATGGTACAGTGTATCAAACTAAAAGGAGATTATGTTGAAAAATAAAAATAAATTCTTAGGCTTTCACCGCCGGTGTCAATACTGGCTGGAGTATAATCCGAGCTTGTGGGCCGTGGTCTACTGGGCTCCTCCTTCTTCTTCCCAGACGTCGAAGTTGAAACGTCCATTAGAGCACTTTGACCTCGCCGCTGCCACCGAAGATGTCTGCCGAAACGACTGGGAAGAAGGAGGAGCCTATTAGGCTACGGCCCACAAGCCCGGATTATACTCCAGCCAGTAATAAAAATAAAGTCTACCAAAACTAATTTGTTTTTCTAAGAAGTTTTTGAACGCCCCACGTAATTTGCTTATATCGGTGTTGTTAAATACTTGTCTATTAAGATATCTGTTGGCAAAGATTTAGTTGTTCTTACGAAATTTTGTAGGTATTGCATGCAATTAAATAACTAATGCGATGAAATGGGACAAAATTTCGAATTCTGAGCTAGACAGGTATTTTTGCCTTGTTACCTGGGCCTGTCGAAATGTGCCTGTGCCAAATTTTGTCGAAATCGGTGTAACAGTGTAGACATCTCGCGTATAAGAGACATACTCGTACATACACTGACTTTTATATATTAAGATTAGAGACCGTTACAGCTTTTGTGAGAGTTAAAGACCACATTTATATTGAAAACCGAAATATATTTATCAACAATGTGCTTATCTGCAGAGTGTTTAAATGAAGTGTTTGTGATTTATTCCCGCTGAAAAGTTGATTAGTAATAATATTATCAATATCGTTTTTGAAGCCAAATAAGAAACTCAAAAGGAGAATATTTTTATAAAAGTAATATACTCTAAGACTTAGGTGTAAGCAGGCTATACAAGTAACATTTAATAAAATTATGCTGTAAATTCAAAAAGAAAATTAAATCGAGAGACAATGTAATGTAATAGTTGAGGCAATTGCAAAGGGAGCATTCGAAGCAGTACAGCAGGCATGCCCCTAAGTGTGACTCGGTATCTTTACCCTCCTCTTAATCCATAAATTTGTCTCATGCGTGTGGTCGGACTTTACGGCGATGCAATGGCAACATAATAACACTCTTAAGATGACGGGCATTCTGAACTTCACAATAAGAGGGTGGTTAAATCCTGCTTCCCTTTCTGCGGCATCACCGCAATAGCGGAAAGGAAAAACTGATTAAGAATTTGCAACAATGAAACTAAACAGGTGATTCAAAGGAAAAAGGAAGCATATAGGAAATAGCTGGATGAAGGATGGATGTGTGGGCGGGTGGTCAGACGGGCGGGTGGGAGGAAGGACGGATGGATAGATGGTAGCTGTTTTATTTCACTGCTTAAGGCAGCGATGTTACGTAATAGTAAAATGTTAAAATTATGATTAATATAAAGTTGAAAAAACCATAATATAATACTAATGCACTGTAACACTTGTGATATATACATATGTGTGTGTATATAACGCCTATTGTAAATCGTATGCAGCATTTCTATTTACTTAATCTTCATATGCTTCTATATATCTTGTTTAGGTCATTGCTATACCATAAACCTTAATATTATAAAATATCCAATCAGTCTCTGTAATGTTACTTATTTGGGCCTTGTTTTTTCACATATTTTTGTAAAATATGTATAATTTTGTATGTTGAATGAATGAATAAGTGTATTTATTAACATAGCAATATCATACATAGAATTTCAACAGTCGCACGGGTCCACAGACCGTACGTGCTTTTGTAATACACATTACAAGCAATATTAAAACAACCACAATAAAGAATTAAAAGACTAAACACGAAAATAAAAAGACAAAGGAAATACACAGTCAAAAGCAATATTAAACAACAATAAAAATTAAGAGTGAATCCGAAAATAAAGATACAAAGATATTCAAATATAGCAATTTAAATTTACAGCACAGAGTACACCTTCATAAATGCACCCTCTTATAATAGATAATTACACTTAAAAGACATATATACACATAATATATACAACCCTAGCACAACAGTGACCTAAGTATGACATAATATATATGTATGTAGAACATTGTAGTCACTTTTGTTTAGTTGATCTTATTCCCCCCCCCTTCTCTATTGGCAGCCTCCTCAGATCTCAGCTGTCTTGCCTTAAGTATAAATTTACCTAGCCCGTCCATGTTTTCCGTGCCTGCCAGTAGCGTCCAACATACTTCTATCCCTACATTCGCAGTGGTAAAAAATCGCGGCAAATATTTTTCCCGCCATTCCTCCGTACCCCTACATCTTGCCAAGATGTGAGTCCATGACTCTTCCTCCTCGCAAATGGGACAGATTCTCGTACCATTCTCGTCAGAAATTTTCGTGCTCCTCCATGCTCCTAGTCTAATCCACGCGAGCCCCTCTCTAATGAGTTTGGTACCTGTTTTGATGTATTGCTCCATACCCCACTCCGATTTCAGCCCAGACTGTATTTCTAATGACACCTTCTCTGTGCATTGCGCAATTATTTGCTGTCTGTCAATATCACAGAGACGTTTCTTAATTTTTCTCCAAATACTTCGCCTGTTTTCCTGCCCCGCCATCCAAATGTCTCCCATCCCAATGGTTTCCAACCCTTTCTTTAATTTTGATGCCCACGTCAAATTACCTTCCATTCGCAACTGTTCACGGTAGCAGACTGCCCTAATTAGAGATTGATTTCCGTGAACGATTCCCATCCAATATTTAACTGCTCTGATTTTGCACTCTATCGTTTCACTATGTACCCCAAATTCCCTCATTATTCCGCAGTTTGCCGTACCCCTCCCTACACCCAGAATTCCTTTCAAAAATTGGGTCCTCACTTGATCCAGATTCCCTGTTTGTTCCCACCCCCATATTTCTCCTCCGTATGTCATCGTGGATCTAACTGTCGCTCCGTATACAGTTTCCATTAAGGTTATGGAGATATTCGGAATTCTGCAGCGTATCCGGAGAGCTTCCGCCGCTTTCACCCTTGCCTTGTGTTTCGTAATGTCAATGTGTTTTGTCCATTTTCCGTTCATTGTAAATGTGAGTCCCAAGTACACAATAGATTTAACGTTGTCCAGTATCTGTCCTGCATATGTCCAAGTCTCCTCCCTGCTATAAACACAACCCTTTTTGAAAGTCATTGCCTTTTACTACTTGTGGCACCGCAGGCGATGACACTTATGATATATGGAATGAAGATGGAGCACCGGTGGAATGCAATGGCGGGATAAACAGGAAAACCCGCCCCTGCTCGGCTTTGTCCAGCACTAATTTCACATGTGGTCGTTTGAGGTGGAACCGTCTATGTGGGTGCTTCGCATGTGAGTTGTTGTTAAATACATATCGTGTTTCAGTTGATGAATAAAACTAATATAGTCGAGAAGATACTTTAAATTGGAGATACACAGGCCTTCATACATTTAAATAAAGCTTTTGACACTTTGGCAGAGTAAGTAGAAATCAACTTTAGACAATTCTCCACAAAGGGATACCTGTGTAATAATTAAAAGGGGTAAAAGATATATTATTATTGTGCTACCGGTATTTCCTAATAGTGTTATAAGGAGATGTCCTGCAGTTATATTAGCGGCTAATCGAATTGCTAATAGAGCGTTGCAAAATGTGTATAATAATAAAAATACAATTCGGAAATGAACGATTTTCAAAACAAGTTTTATTAATAATGGCCTTAGACAAGGGTGTAGTTTGTCCTGCAAAATTTTAATATATACATGGACGACATTCTTAGAGAAGTAGAAAGAAAAATACAAGACACATCAAACTGAATAGCAGCTATGATATGAATACACTTCTGTTTGTAGAATGATATAATAATTAGACAAAGAAATAAAGACGATTTATAAAAAGGTGTTTATGCACAAAAATATATATCTCTTCAAAACACAATTTATTTCTCTACGCCTACTGTGTACATGGTGTACAGAGGAAGTATTATATTCCAATCAAAATTCGATACCGAGATTTCACAAAAAAATACTTGTTTTAGGAACCCCTGAATCCAAAACAATAAAAGCATTTTCAGAAAAAGGTCTGTATGTGTGAGTATCTGTCTTGTCTGTGTGTGTCTGTGGACACGTAAAGACCTTTAAATACCAAATTTGGTATTTGAGAGATACACAAACTTACAACACAGAAAATGTAAACCTTGTCAAAAACACACATAATATATGTCTTTTACTTTTTTTTGTGGAAGTAACCGTTTCCGAGATATTCCTTGTTATTGGTTTCAGTTGTGAAGTAGTTATATTTCTCTCAGACAGTAAGTGTCCGTTTTTCTTTTGTACTCCTGGCTAAGCAAAGAAGCGGTTTGCAATGACAATCGCATAACGATAGCTTTCAAAACATTTGACTATCCATCTAGCTTAGCGTATACTTTATTTTCTTCCTACTTATAAGGAACTAAGTAATAAGAACATTATGTTAATGATTATCTCGATTAGCAAGTGCAAAAAGAAGAATAATCTCATGTAAGAAGTTCGTACAACAGCTAGAGAAAGTCATGTGAGTGTAACACATCTGATTTTTGGATCATCGGCCAGTTCCCAAATACGATTTAAAATGATTGTTGCGCATTCTTTTTAATTCCTGTTGATTTTGAAATGTTTCTTGCAATGTTATGGATGTTTTAAACCAGAGCATTGCGTTTAGTTCTAAAATGTTTATTACTGCTATTTCTAAAAAAGCATCTCGATTAAACTGCAGTCATCAGATATCAGAAGGGTATACCCAACTACAAGCGATAGAAGGTAGAGAAATAAGGTGAATGTCACAAATCAGATTTTAATATATTGGAACGATAAGAACTTGATGGACAGTTTTAATGGAACTTGCGGTTGAAGCTGTTATATTCAGCTCCTTCACATGAGCACAGGATAGCGTTTAACGCAGATATTTTGCTAGGAGCAAGAATCCTAATTAGTTTTGCAATTACTTACGAGAGAGTGATGCTGACGTCAGCTCTTCCGGCAGCGGTTTGATGTGCTTACTATAGGACTTCAACAGTATCTGATATATCAGTGTTTCAAATTGGCAGAAAATTTAATTACGTTGCTCATTAATACAAGAATTTATTATAACAATATAAATTACTCCTTAAATTTATACGAAAATCTAGAAAATAGATTAACATTAAACCTCAGTGATTAGGAAATAAATTCGCGGAAGGAAGCGATCAAACAGTTAGTCGCTCCGGGATATCAAGTTCGTATTCAGCTAGCAAGCAGACATTTTCATGGGGCAGATAAAAAGTTTTTTTTTATGTTTACTTTCTCTACACGTACTATGTACATAGTTTATAGAGAAGGTATTGTATTGCACCCAAAAATTCGATACCGAGATTTCACCGGAAATACATGTTTTGGGTCCCCAAAAAAATCATTTTTGAAAAATGGTCCGTGTGCCTGTGGACAGCATAACTCAAAAACGAAAAGACCGTTAAATACCATACTTGGTATTTAAGTTTGGTATCTTCCAAGGATGCGACACGAAGATTTTCAAGAATATCCCCCACCCCCAACTACCCTTTATATGGAACTTTTTTCGAACATTTTGATTTTCTCAAAAATGGCTCTAACAATTTTTATTAAAATATCGTATATTAAAGAAATTTACTTGACAAATAATATGTATATCTTGAATATTCTGCGAATAGCCTCTGAAGATTATTTTATGCTGTAAGAATTTTGCATAGCTGCTAAACCGTAAGAGATGCACAAAAACTTAACACACACAAAATGAAGAGCACATGAAAACACGCTATTTATGTTATATAAATTTTTTTCGAGGAGTTGATCGTTTTTGAGATATTCCTTGTTTTTTGGTTTCAGCTTTGAAAAACTTGTACTTTTCTCATACAGGAATTTGTCAACTCGTGTCCATACAAAAAAAGAAAATTCAGTCACCTAGTAACCAGCTTTTGACTTCACTTTAACCTATGATACTCCCATATTTCGCTTCTACTTACAAGGAAGCAAGTAATTAGACTATTTCTGCTAATTTGTTCTCAATTAGCTTAAAGTAAATAGAAGAATAAGTTTACTAACTATAATTTGTTACACAGAAGTAGAGAAAGTCATGTGAATGGAACACATCAGATTTTTTCCAACATGTTTTTAATATCAATACAAGTTCTTATACACATTTTTATAACGCCAGTGGGATTACTTTGCGAATTATGTATATTAATAAGGGTTGGTGAAGGGGTGACGTTTAGATTCATGTGCGAAATAATCAAATTCCTTACCTTAATTGAAGCATCTTGGAAGTACTGCCCATCTCCAAATGCAGTTATTATTCCTGAACACATTCCCTGCAGTAATGGTATACCGCAAAAAAGTGTGTAAAACATAATCTCACTGCACACCATCCTCACCTTATAACTGCCACTTTATCACATTTATCACACAGTCTTTTCAAATTCTTAAAGCAATCATCTTTGTGTTTTGGAAATGCTTTTGATTTTTACACGTACTATGTACATAGTGTATTTAGAAGGTACTGCACTCCACCCAAAAATTTGATACCGAGATTTCACCGGAAATATATGTTTTAGGGTCCCCTGTATCCAAAAAAACTATTTTCACAAAAAGGTCCGTGTGTCTGTGAGCCTGTGAACACGATAACTCAAAAACTAAAATTTGGTAAAATACCAAACTTGGTATTTAAGTTTAGTATCTTCCAGGGATGCGACACGAAGATTTTGAGAAAAATCCCCTCACCCCAAACTTAGAAAATACCTACATAGAACTTTTATCAAAAATTTTGATTTTCTCAAAAATGGCTGAAACAACTTTGATTAAAATATCATATATTAAGGATATTTACCTGACAAATAAAATGTATATCTTGAATTTTCTGGGAATAGACTCTGAAGATTACTTTAATCTGGACGAATTTTACGAATTTTGCACAACTGCTAAACCGTAAGAGATAGAAAAAGAACTTACCGCACAAAAAATGTGAAGCACTTTAAAACACACAATTTATGTTATATGCATTTTTTTCATGGAGTTAATCGTTTTTTAAATATTCCTTGTTTTTGGTTTCAGCTTTAAAAACTTAACCTTTTCTCACACAGGACCTTGTCAATCCTGTCCATACAAACAAAGGAACTTCAGTCACATAGCAAGCAGTTTTTGACTATCACTTTAACCTATGGTACTCCCTTATTTCACTTCAGCTTACAAGGAAGCAAGTAATAAGACTATTTCTGCTAATTTTTTTTCTCTATTTAGATGCATAAGCTTTTTAACAATAATTTGTTGCAGAGGTGTAGAGAAGGTCATGGGAATGGAACACATCAGATTTTTTTTTAAAAGTCCAGCCAGCAGCCAACCACCTAAACATATTTAGCATACGGTATCTTAATTAAAATCATTAGAGCTTTTTTTTTTTTTTGGAAATAAAACATTTAAAACATCTTATGTGTTACACTTATATGACCTTCTCTACCTGCTCTACAAATTTATTACAAAAGATTATTCTCCTTTCTACACAATGCTAAACGAGATAAACATTATCCGTATATTCTTGTTACTTAGTTCCTTCGGATCTAAGGGAATGCGCTAGGCTAAAGTGATGGTGAAATGTTTTAAAAACTGTCATTATATGATCATCACGGCAAAACGCTTCTTTGCTTGGCCAGGAGTAGAACAAAAGAAAAACCTATACAACAAAGGTATAAGTACTTCACAATTGTAACAAAAAATAAGGAATATCTCGGAAACGGTTACCTCCACCACAAAAACGTAAAGGACATGAATTGCGTGTTTTGACGAAATCTACAATTTTTTATGTTGTAAGTTTTCGTCCAACTTTTACGGTTAGGCGTTAAGCAAAATTCGGCAAAATTCATCCATAATAAAGAGGTTTACAGAGGCTATTCCCAGAAAATTCAAGGTATAACTTTTATTTGGGATTAAATATCTTTAATATGTGGGATTTTAATAGCCTTTTGAAAAAATCAAACTTTTCGAAAATTTTTCCATGTAAACGATAAGTTTGCTGTGGGGGATTTTCTTGAAAATCTTCGTATCGCATCCTTGGAAGATACTAATACAAAATACCAAATTTGGTTATTTAACGGTCTTTTCGTTTTTGAGCTATTCTGTTCTAAGCCACAGGGACCTTTTTCTAGAAATGCAATTTTTGGACTCAGGGGACCTCAAAAATTTACTTCCGGTGAAATCTCCACATCGAATTTTTAGTGTAATACAATACCTTCTCTGTACACCATGTACATTGTACATGCGGGCTAGAGAAAGCAAACATGTATCACGTATAAGGTGGTTGCAATGAGGTCTTCAGAGGCTATTTCCAGAATATTCAAAAAATGCATTTTATTTCTGAAGTAAATATCCTTAATATACCGTGTTTTAATCAAAATCGTTATAGCCATTTTTGAGAAAAATAAAATGTTCTAAAACTTTTTCCATATAAAGGTAAGTTTGAGCTGGGTAAATATGCCCAAAATAAATACCAAGTTTGGTATTTAACTCTTTTCGGATTTAACAGTCTATGTTGTCCATACACATATGCACGGACCTTTTTCTAAAACTAATTTAAAGCGTCAGGGACCTCAAAACATATTTCCAGTGAAATCTCAACATCGAACTTTTGTGTGGAATACAATATCTTCTCTAGCTCCTATATATATATATATTGTACGCATATACGCGCCAGAGGAAATTTAAAAAACAACAACAAAAAACCAACTTCAGGACTATATTATATATAGTGGTTTACTTCTCTTTGTGTATTTTCATTTATTTTCACCGAACTAATCAAATCTTCAAAGGTATAAATAGTAAACCTGTTATAGTTTGATATTTTTAATAAAAAATGGTACTTGCAGCGCACGTTCTAGACCAGAGAGTTGGTCACCGTGTATCAAGTCTGCAATTTTGAATCCAAATTGCTTTTCTGGAATCATCGGTCAGAAATTAGAGTATGAGTTTCAACATATTGGTACCCAACAGCGCCCATATTGGAAATAAACTCAAAATTAAAATTTCGTAAAATATGCTTTGATTTTCGTTTGCAACCATGTGCTACGGAAGGAGAATCTGAATTTTGATCTTCACTTTAAGCTTCTCTTGAACCAAAATGGCAGAGGATTATGGTGCCATAGCCGTTCCTTTGTGGCTGAGCCAATTTCAATCGATCTGCGTTGTGATGTTGCAATTGAAGCACTTTTTAGGTATTCCTGATCGTAGCTCTCAAGGCCTGTTTCCTATTTTTTTTATCACTGACAGAAATATCAATTGCCCCGCTTAGGTCATTTAGATGGCTTCTAGCAAATGCAGTGCTTCGCCGAAGAGCACGATAAAATTGACTATTATCAAAAGCTCCAGCCATGTTTTATGTTTTCGGCCCTAACTAGTCTTCCAGTGAAGGTGCTAGTTTAAATTAATCTTTAGCAACAGCAGGTGGAACTGTGTACAGAACTTTACACCCACTCTGTCCAACCTTCCTATAGCAGTGTGACTGCTTGAACTTCAGTTAGTTGTCTCATTTTGCCTGAGCAAACGTAGCAAAATCTTCTGTTAAAGGCCCTAAATGTCGTTTCAACAATGTTGAGTCATTAAAGACTACGATTTTTAACATAACACAGAATATTGTAATATTTGAGGCAGCCATTGTTTTAAAAGTTATCACGGTGGGTTGTATCTCGGTATAGAAGTTTTGGTACTATGTCCATTTGTACTATTGAAATTAAATTTTTAAAACACTCTTTAATGACTAATAACAAATGAGGTTTATAAATGTTTTGAACTTATATTATCTGCACTTTGTACTTTGAACATTTTATAATTATTAACTTTTAGTATTTTTATTATACTGTGTCATATTTGTATGTGTGTAAGTAAATAAATAAATAAATAAATAAATAAAATAATAGTGTTTTATTATTATAGCACTGTACTACACGAAAAGTGTAATAAATATATTAATTTATTATAAATAGCATTTTCATAAGGTCTGTCAATTTTCATCAATGTGATGGAATTTTAAGGTCAGGGTATAACTTCATTTCTTAAACATTTGGCTATCATTATTCTTTTTAATGTTAAATTTGCAAAGCTATTTTCGCAAAAATAAAATAGAATAAAATGAAGTTGGAAAATAAACGTTCTTAAATATTATTGTTATGCCCATTAATAAGCGATAAAATGTGATGCATCATATTTTTATTGTCTACTGTATTCTGTCTCTACAATGTTATTTTACCATTTGGAAAAGGTGTTACTTGAAATAATTCACATGACTTTCTCTACATCTCTGCAACGCATTATTGTTAAAAAGCTTATTTTTCTATTTACTTAATGCTAATCGAGACAAATATTGGCAGTAAAATTCTTATTACCTACTTCCTCGTAAGTAGAAGGGAAATACGGGAATAGTCTAGCCTAAATTGACTGTCAAATCTTTTAAAAGCTGGTTGCTATGTGATTGAAGTTCCTTTGTTTGTATGGATAGGAGTTGACAAATTCCCTTATGAGAAAAGTATAAGTATTTTAAAACTGAAACTAATATCAAGGAATATCTCATAAACGGTACGTGTAGATAAAGTAATCATTGTTAGAATAAAAATCGAAAAGGTTTTTAAGGTTGGTGACCTTTCAAGTATGTCTGTATTTGATGACTGCTACAGACAGTTTTCATTACCACACATACAGCTGGGAATCCATAAACAAGGCTACTAATTTAATAACAGAACGGAGCTTCATTTTGTGCTATTTTATGTTTATCAACACATCACTTGATCTCCGTGAAAGAGTTTTTGAAAGTTCACAAGAGCTGCAATTAGCTCCAAAAACATGAATGGTCTCCCCATAAATATGCAAGGCACATTTACGTGAAAACTTGGGTTCAAACATGACTGTAAATATACACCAGTGTAGCCTGACAAATTAATGGCGCCCATAGAGAATTCACACCTCTTCCAGGATAGGCATCAATGATTAGCATAATTTAATTAATAGAACATGTTTGGCAGTTTTAATTACATCAACACTTTCTTACTCGACTCTTAGTGTGATGGAAGCTTGTCGGCTTCACGTTCAGGAGGCCGCGAGTTCAGATCCGGGTTCAATTACTCGGATAAGTTTTTCCGGAGTTTCGCCTTATCCTGAGAAAGCGAATGTCGAGTTCCTTTAAGCTCCTGGAAACCCGGGCCCATTTGTGCATCATGTCAGCGATTTTATACATCATCCAATATGGCCTCTAGGTTAAAGGAAGTTAAATTAAAAAAAAACACTTTTCACTTTGTATATTACTTAGAGGAAATATCACTTGGTAGAGGAAATATTTTCAGCCAATATAGTATGCAGGGGAATAGTTACATTTCATCCAAAAATATCGATATCGAGATTTCACCTGAAGTGTATATTTTGAGCCCTCTGATTTCAGAAAAGTAATTTTACAAAAAAGTCTATGTGAATATGTGAGTGTGAGTGAGACAGAGAGACAGAGACGGGGAGAGAGAGAGGCAGAGAGAGTGGGAAAGAGAAGGGGGGAGGGAGAGAGAGAAAACATTTCTTCCAATTGACGTGTGCAGATTTCCTTCTTACGTTACCGGTTATGCACAATTAAGCAAAATTCACCCATAATAAAGTGTTCGTCAAAGAGTTTTCCAGAAAGTTCAAGATAAACGTTTTATTGGCCATGTAGATATCTTCTTACTATACAATGTTTTAATCAAAATCATTAGAACCATTTTTGTGAAAATCAAAATTTTCGAAAATTTTTCCATGGTGAAGTGATTTTCTTGAAAATCTTCGTGTCATATCCTTTGAAGATTCTGCACTTAAATACCACACACACATACACACACACGTACATGCACATACACTGACAGACGACAAAAACGGACAATTTTCTAAAAAGCCTTTTTTTTTTTTTTTGATTCAGGGGATCTAAAATATATATTTCAGGTGAAATCTCGGTATCGAATTTTTGGGTGCAGTACAATACCCTCTCTATAAACTATGTATATAGTACGTATAGGTAAAGTAAAAGAGACCTGTAAGTGAAAATGACCTAATATTAATATGCAAATTGTATCAACTTATTCTACGTTTACTTTTGTTGCATACGTAATACATTATACTAATTTCAACTAACCTGCACAGTTCATTCCAGTAGTAAATACAGTTTGCCTAAATTCTCGACGAACCGAGATTTATGCTTGTGCTCAATAATTATCAAATATAGATTTACACAGCGCTGGAACGAGGTAAATATTTACGACGAACCCATTGACTCTACTGGAAGAAGAATCAACAAATATTTGCGGCGAGCAACAATGTTCAGAGAGAAGAAATATATTTCCGGCAAAGTTAGCAATATACTCAACTGTATATAACAAACTTCCCAGCAGTGGTTGCAGAGCAGTCAATGGTGCCATACAATGTCGAAAATACTTCATTGCTTAACTGGGCTTTGGCATTGAATGTGTACTTTTTCTACATTGCACATAGTACATCTATATAGGTAGAGAAGGTATTGTATTCCGTTCAAAAATTGGATTCTGAGAGTTCAGTGGAAGCCCATGTTTAAGGGTTCGCGAATAAAGAAATTGTAAAACGGTCCAGCACTGTGTGTGTGAGTGCACGCGCCCATGTTTCTGAGTCTGGGAACAAAATAACTCATAAACGAAAAGTCGCATAAACACAAAACTTAATAATTCAAAATCTTCTCGGGCTTCTAGCCAGGTAAAAACTTGGCTTGACACCAACGTTTCGAAGAAGTACATCTTCCTCGTCTTCAGGGTGAACTGATCACCCGAGAAGATTTTGAATTAACACGTCGCCAGGAAAGCTTTAGTTCTTATTACAAAACTTAATATTTAATTTCACCACATTCCAATAATTCGACACAAAGGTTTTTCAAGAGCGATGCTTCCAAATTACCCTTTACATAGAAATTCTTTCCAATTTTTTTTTTTTAATTTTCGCTTTATGGCTCTGCGACTATACTTAAAATATAGCATATTAAGATTATTTACATGTCATATTGAAATATTTCGAAAATTCTCTTCATTCTCAATGATTTTTGTTTAACCGGTTAAGCATAAGGGAGAGACAACAAATAATGCTAAAATAAACAATTGTATGTGAAGTAGGGATGTTTTTTTTTAGGTTAAACACGTATGACATAGTTCTTGTTATTAGTTTAAATTTTAAAATACGTATACATGCCACGCTGATATTTATTTTTCTTTCTCATCTCATGTTCAAGCAAAGACACGAAATTTCAAACCATCACACAGAGATCACTCCTAAAATACATTTCAATGCATTTTCGATGCATGTGCAAGAAAATATGTATTAAAAGCATTTCTGCAAGTTATATCGATTAACGTGAAGTAAATAGAAGGATAAAAACGTTTTTAAGATTAGTTTGTTGAATGTGTAACATGTATATCTTTACTTTCTCTAGCATTGATTTACAATGTACATACTAGCCAGAGAAGGTATTGTATTATACCCGAAAATTCTAAACTAAGATTTTAATGGAATTTCATGTTTTCAGGACTTACTGTAACTCAAAAATAGCGCGTTTAGGTAAAGTGTGTGTGTGTGGAGAATATTACTCAAGTACGAAAAGTTGGTATACCAAACTTGGTATTTAAGTTTAGTACGAGGTACGGCCAGAGAGTAAGTTCCCTTTGGTAATAAAATTAAATTGTGTACAGATACAGAATAACTATTTATTGCACAACATTCTACAACTCTTAAAACTACTTTTCCACACAACAGCCGAAATTTTGCAGGCATTTGTCATAGCGTGGAACACGTTTTTTTATACCTTCTTCATAGCAGTTTGCCGCCTGTGTCTTCAAAAAGTTGGAAACATTTTCATTCAGCTCTTAGTCATTGTTGAAGTGTTGACCACCAAGGAAAGACTTGAGATGTAAGAACAGAAAAAGTCGCTAGGAGCGAGGTCAGGGCTGTACGGAGGATGGTCAAACACGTCCCAGCCAAATCCCTGTAGGAGGTTTTTCGTCACATTTGCAGTGTGTGTTCGTGCGTTGTCGTGAAGAAAAACACCTTTTGACAGCAATCCTCGGCGCTTATTCTGTATTGCGCGGCGCAATTTCCTAAGTGTCTCGCAATAAACATCTGCTTTGATTGTTTGACCACGCGGTACGAAATCAATGAGTAAGATGCCTTTCCAGTCCCAGAACACTGTGCACATCATTTTTCGAGGTGTCAAGATTTGTTTCGGCTTAACCTTTGCTGGGGATGAAGTGTGCCTGCATTCCATTGATTGCCGCTTACTTTCAGGGGTGTCGTAAGTCTCATCTCCTGTGGCTATCTGTGTCTGAAATTCTTCGCCGTCTTCATCATAACGGGTTAAAAACTGAAGTGCACTACCCATCCGTTTTGTTTTGTGTTGCTCAGTAAGAATCTTTGGTACCCAACGTGAGCAAAGTTACGAAATTTCAGTTTTTCGGTAACAATTTCATGAATTAGTGATCGCGAGCTTTGGGGAAATTCCATTTCAAGAGCACTAGTTATAAATTTGCGGTTTTCCTGGATCTTGTCATCAATCGCGTGAACCAGTTCTTCTGTAACCAAAGATGGACGCCTACTTCGTTCTTCATCGTGCACTTCACTACGTCCTTCATTGAACTGTCGGACCCATCTTCTCACCATTGAATCACACATTGCATTTTGTCCGTAAACTTCGCAAATTTGCCGATAAATTTCAATTGGTTTCACTTTCCTAGCATTCAGAAAACGAATCACAGATCTGATTTCACAAGCGGCGGGATTTTCAATCAACACCAACATTGTAAACAAGCACAACAAAGCGTATGTGGTTGACAGCGATCTCAAAATGGCGCGCGTTTCTTCTCCTTGATACAGAGCGTCTACCGTGCAGGTGCGGAACTGCGATCGCAGCGCTGCAGCGGAGATAAATTGAAACGGAACTTGCTTTCTGGACGTACCTCGTATCTTCCAACGATACGTCACAAGGCAAAATACGTCAAAATCCCCTACCCGATAATACTCTTTGCATGCACATTTTTCTCGAAATGTTAGATTTTCTCAAAAATGCCTCTTGCGATTTTGATTAAAATGCAATAAGTAAAAGGTATTTACATGTCAGATAAATGTATATCCTGAAATCTTGGGAACATTCTCTGAAGTCCTCTTCACTGTGAATGACTTTTGCATAACCGGCAAACCTTATGAGATAATCAAGAACTGTGGATCTAGTTAAAACACAGCTTAATTTACATTTTTTTTTTTTTTTTTTTTTTGTAGAGCACGAATACGTTTGTATTTGTGGTATTTTCTGTTACTGGTTTCATGTTTAAAATACTTAACATTTTCGCTAACGGGAAGTCCTCAACCGTTTCATATCTCTTTGTTTTATTCCTGGCCATAGAAAGAGAATCAAAATTTCATATCAATCCCATAGCGACAAATTTTAAAATATTTGACTCTCGCTGCTCGTATTAAGAACATTTCTGCAGTTTATCTCAATAAACTTGATGTAGATAAAGGAATAATATTTTGTTATAATGGTTTGTTTGCAGAACAAATCTCTGTTTGTCTCAGTCATGGGAATGAGACACAACAGATTTTTTTAACTTACTGGTTGCATTGGGCTGACGTGAAGTTATTATTATTTACCAGATACGATTATTGATTACATATTATCAATTACTTGAAATTATGTAATGAGGAATTCATAGCGTTTCTTTTGCAATAGTAAATAGTCGCAGACACGCCAGTGTATGTGTACATGTATATGCCTTGACAAGTTCTATGTTCAGTGGCTTTCTGGCCTAAACGAACCTACAGAATGTTTTCTAATCTAATTTAATCTAAACAAACGTACTGACTTGTAATCAAGGACGAAAGTATTGAAATGTGAGAACTAATTTGTATTCCTTTTGTTACTTTGTAGGTTGAGGTTTCGTCAGTTTAGTGACATTGATGAGCAACATATCCAGGAACTTCCCACTAGCAGAAACACCTCCCAACAAAGGAAATTCTCCAGTAGTAGCAGTTCCGTGAGCAAACGCCCCAGAAACTTCTGCTCTGTTTACTTCTTTAAGCCTAAAGAGGGTTTGTACTTCAGTGTATATCAACTGCTCAAGACATGAAGACGTCAGTGATATTTTAAAACTATTCTTTGGTTTTCTATTGTTTTTGTGCCTGATGGCAAATACTGCGGTGGTTAACTGAAAACCCTCTTCAGGGCTTCGACTTAAAATGTGGCTAATCAAAGTAGTTTTTGGTAGAAGCATTAAACCTAAATATACATCCGACTTTATTTGGATGGGATTCAGCTGAATAAACGTGATAGTGAACTGCAAAGTGAAAAGTAAATACTAATCAGTGTAGTTTATATTTATCTTCCATTTGTGAAGTATTCACTATAGTTCAGATGCAGTGATTTGATCTTTGCCGAGGGTGATAGTAATCTTAGAAGGTTTTACAGGTGGAATCTGGTGTTTGAAAAATACAAATGGTGAACAGCTTAATATGGAGTGGTCTGTAATTAGTATTTTGTTTGTCGGCATATATTTCAATGTTTACAGTACACTAAATATGACATCTCTTTGTGCATTGATCTTAGGCCAGTTCTTCCTACGCCAGTGAAGACTTTTGATTCCACATCTAAGTTTACGAGTAACCAAAAATTAGCTTTCTGTCCCGTGTGAAAATTCAAATCATGTGATAGCAGCTATAGAACAATGGATGAACATAACGTTTCATTGAACGAATCATTGCCAACTTCGGACAGAGATGAAAATCTGGCGCTAGCCGAGGTGGCGACGTTATCCGCGCTGTTTATAGTAATCGTGCTGGGTAATTCTTCAGTCTTGCTGGCGCTATCAACACGCAGGCGCAAGAAACTTTCCAGGATGTACTACTTCATTCTCCATCTGAGTATCGCCGATCTGATCACGGCTGTTCTGTCAGTGCTGCCACAGCTGGCCTGGGATATTACGTACAGGTTCCAGGGAGGGCCCTTGTTGTGCAAAGTGATCAAGTACGGACAGACTCTGGGACCCTACCTGAGTGCCTACGTGTTGCTGGCCACTGCCCTTGACCGGTACCAAGCTGTGTGCAATCCTCTAGTCTACTGTTCATGGACCTCACGACGCTCGCGGATGATGGTGTGGCTGGCCTGGGCATTTGCTCTAGCGTTCTGCATACCCCAGGTAAGTACCAATGATGAACCAAAATAGAGTTTTCACTCGCTCTACTCTGCCAATCTGATGTTCACTATAACTGTTCTATTACCTTGCGAGTGTTGTGTGTGTGGATACTTATGAAACATTACGTTTTTATACATCAGCTCCTATTTAAGGAACACATGCAATTTCAACTTTAATTGTTCCAACTATTTATTTAGAACTGATACATAATGCTATGAAGTTTTACTGCACTTTAAAGTAATCACCAACATTGTGTAAAACCCGCTGACAACAATGTGGATGTCGTAGGACATTCTTAGAAGCGTTTGATATTAGATTGTTCTAATGGAGCGATTTACCTTCTGAAGAATCTCTGGAACAGCTCTGAATCGGATTTCACGAAGTAGTCCCTTCATCTTCAGAATCAAGTAAAAGTCAAAAGGGCTTAAATTCGAAGAGTATGGTGAATGAATAGCACTACTCAGTCCCATCGACCGAAAAAATCCACCACAGCTTGCGCCGTGTGAAGCCAAGCACTGTCGTGGAAAATAATCGATGGGTACTGCAGAAAGTGTTGCCGCTTGGTTGATGCTCTGCTGTAGAGGAAGTAATGCGTTAGTATAAAACCATCAAAGACGTACACCAGAAGCATAAACCAGTATTTTATCTCCACACTGTTTCTTTACATTTTGTGTTTTATAATCCATTTTGTGCTTTAAAATCAATTTTGTATTGATTTGATAGTTTATGTCTTTTGTTTTGTACCAAAATCGAAATCACTAGAAGCACAATTAACCCATATCTGCTGGTTTTCTGATATGTAGCAACTTTTGTAATTTTGAAATTATTTGTTCAATCTGATGTCCTTGTACTATAATGAAACTTAGTTTTGTTTAAAACCATGTAGTTTGCAGGTTAGGGTGTAGTACCGCACGGTACCGCTAGGCAGATACGAGTGCTATGATTGCTGTTTTCAGATTTGATCGTTTTAACTTCTCTCTCTTTGGAGTTTCAATAAAACGCATATCATAGCTCAGAATCTTTAATTATTTTGTACTTTGTGTGATACTTACACTGCATTTTATTTTCAACACCACTAGAAACTATATCATTCTACTATACTTTCAAGATTTTACATGAAAGTTTTCAAACATTTTACATAGAGCCCCACTTCACACTTAACACATTGTGTGTGTGTACATAATGACAGGCAGCACATCTTCTGCGTTCATCGCATGGGTGATCAAATGTTATGTATTCAAGGGAAAAAAAGAAAAGAAAAAAAAAAAAAAAAACCTACCTACATTGTACGACGCAAGATTGTTAATCCATAACACATTGTTAGCGTCTCCTTAGAGACAGAACTCATCACAACCATCGACTAATACTGTTTGAAGCATAATAAATTTTGCATTGCTGGGTTCTGAAAAGTCTTCAAACACGTAATACGCGCAGTAGTGCACATTGTTAGGAGACAACTGCGAACAGCTTTGAAAAAGAAGCAACGACATTTTTTAACAGAAGCCAACGATTGCACGACAATGCTTGGACCATACAGCGATAACTGTGGCTGATCTGTTCGGTCGATGGGACTAACTGCTCTACCATCCACCATATTCCTCGAACTCAAGTCCCTTTGACTTTATTTTGAAAATGAAGGAACCACTTCGTGGAATTCAATTCAGGAGTGTTCCAGACATTCGTCAGAGAGCAGAGCGGTCCGTTCAAATTATGAACACCATAGGTGCTGCTAAAGGTGTGGCAACATCTGCACATAATCTATTTTCAAACATTTTATTTGTTAATTAATGATTTTTTTTTTCCACGCACACCGTATGTATGACAGAAGTGTAAACATTTAAATGGGTGTAACATATTTTCTCATAGAGAATAGGGCTAAATCGAAAAAGAACGGAATTATAAGCTATCATTTTTTACGCTATCAATAATTGAAAGTAATTAAAATAACAAGTTACTGCAAGTTAAAGTGCTATTTCTACTTTGTTTACTACGCACAATGTACATGTGTGTACGTGTGTGAAGATCTTAATCAAAAACCAAATATTGGTTTAAAACTAAACCTGGCATTTATGTTCAGTGTCTTCCAAAGATGGACAGGAGGATTTTCAACAAAACCCTCAACCTCAATTAAATTTACATGAAGGGTTTTTCGGAATTTTTGCTGATTTTTTTTAAAAACACCTCTTAACGATTTTGATTAAATTTTAATTTATATATTAAATATGTTTACATTACAAATAAAATATATGTGTTGATCTTTTTGTGAATAGTTCTCCTCATTCTGGATTTTTTGTGTAACTGGTAAACCGCAATAGGCAAAGTGTTGCTACACAGATAATTTAGAGCTCATTAAAGCACACAATTTATGTCCAACACAGTTTTTTGTGTGAAGTTAACCACTTTTGAGGTATTCTTTGTTATTGGTTTACCTTTTCCAATGCTATACTTTAGACAACTGGGTAATCATCATTCACTTTTGTTTTTCCTTTTATATTCCTGGCTATGCAAGTAAAAGAATTTCAATGTCACCACTTAGCGATCTGTTTTTAAAATATTTGAAAATGTCTTCAGCTTAGTGTATTCCCTTATTTCGCTGATCCTACAAATAAATAAGTAATAAAACTATTTTTCTTAATGTTCATCGTGATTATTTTGGAGTTGATAGAATAATAAGCTTTTGTAAGGATAATTTGATGCAGAATAGGTCATCTGATGTTTTGTATAGACAGATCCTGTTCTCTTATTTATTTTACTGGAGGAGTTAAATAAGGACAAGAGCCTAGATTAATGTTTTATCCCATGTAACGTAAAGGAAAGCACAGTGTATGTGCAGAACTAGACTGTCTTGTTTGATATCGCCGACTCGAATGAAGAGGCCGTTTCAGAGGAAATGTTATTTTCTAAAAGATATTCAGACGTTATATGTTGCTCTATATGCTTAGCTTTAAAATTCTGACTTTAACTAAAAAGTGTTACGATGTAAAAGCCTCAAAACCTAAGGGAACAATCATCTCGTATATTCATTCTGAATGTTGAATGGTTTACTGTTGTTTTTCGTTATCGTTCACAGCTTGTGTAGAGCATTTTATACTCCACAAGTATAAACATGGGAGAAAACGATATGACTCCACTTCATTTATGAGGTTAAAGAAGTCGAAGTATATATTTTATCTACCACGTGCAATGTACACACTACCTAGGTAGAGAAAGCATGGTATTCCACCCAAAAATTCTCGAGATATCACCAGAAACAGAATCTTTCTAGTGATATCTCGCCCTAGAATTTTATATATATATATATATTTACACACATGCACAAGGAGTTAGCTGTGTGAGTAACCAGGCTTCAACGGCAACTTCCTGACATTCCTCTAAAGTATAAGGTTGCATAAATAAAAAATACAATTTGTCAAATGCTTGATTGCGAATATGTCACCACTGCTTTACCGTTTATTTCTGCAAATAAACTAGTGAGGTAGAGCTATGCGTTTTAACATTTATTGCCAAAATGATTTGTTTAGCCAGAAAATGACATTAAAGAATTGAATTCCAGCATGTCTACTGAAATAAAGTCGTTTCAACTACACCACATTGGACGTAGAGCGGAAAGTCAGGCATTCTTACATTAATGCTGTGCCTCGACACCTTGCACAACAGCTGGTCCTGTCAGTGCTTCAGATCAAAAATATCTAGATGTTTTTCTTACTTATGCCAATGATCAATCCTCTAGATTATTATATCTGGAGACATTTGAAAATTAAAGTGTACCTGACGAGGTTACTACCTTTGATCTTAGCACACGTGTGTTTGAAGCAGCCATAGAGATTGGGCAGAATGCTGAAGCTTTGACGAGGGTAAGACAGCATTGGCTAGGAAGACACAATATCTGCTAAGATTCTAACGGAGCACATTTTGAACATCTCCTGGAAATGAATTTATCATATTGTTGATGTTACAGTTATTGGTCATTAATACATTTCCTGATGATCAAAGAGGTATCTTTGATTTATTTATTACACGATACACTTGAATGAGGTATTTCCATAATTCATATTTGGCTTTTCTATATCTTTGATCATAAGACTAAACCAATGCGTAGCCTCTTACGCAGCTTTTAGTTCAGGTCTCATGGATACGAGCAGACAATTGAAAGAAAACAACACGCATCTAGTTAGTGGCAATAGCTGATAATAAACACACAGCCATGTGACGAACCGGAATTCAAGAACAAAGCAAAATAAAATATTGGCCTCCTGATTGCAAACCAAAACCAAACTTTCGATCCTATTCTATTGCCAGATTGTGAAGATAATGTAGCCATTCAATGCTGTCCAATTATTTTTGTTATCTTTCAAGATAAATGAAGTTGTAATTGAACTTTAGTATTCGTATACTTAGACCTCCCAACACGCGAAATATGCACACTCATATCCCTAAAGCACTGTGAGTGTGTGTGTGTGTGTGTGTGTGTGTGTGTACATAAATAATTTTATGTTGGAATGCAGAACCTTCTCTATCTACTTTGCATATTGTACGAGAGAGGATTTACGGCACGTAAAAGAATCTCATGTCTTACAGAGAGGCCTGTGAGTAAAATTAAACAGTCTTTCACGCCCAGTATAGAATGGGACACTGAGAACATCAGTTAAAGAGCGATCATAAATAAAACTCCATTTCATTTTCACGTACTAGAGAAAGTAAAAATCTGATGTAACAGCATTCACATGACTTTCTCTACCTATCCCGCAAAAACTATTCTTACAAAAGCGCATTCTTCTAATTACTGATCAAGATAAAAATTAGTAGATATGGGTTTAATACGTATTTTGTTAAAAATTCAAGGAGAAGAAGGGAATCGATTAGGTTAAAGGGATAGTCAAATCTTGCAATAACTTTTCGCTCTGGTATTGAATTTCTGTTTTGTTTGACCAAAAGCAAGAAAAAC
Source organism: Hymenopus coronatus (assembly GCA_030762935.1). NCBI lineage: Eukaryota > Metazoa > Arthropoda > Insecta > Mantodea > Hymenopodidae > Hymenopus > Hymenopus coronatus. Next base: position 51,602,474 of record CM060882.1, read on the forward strand.
TAATATCGACACCCAATTTGCGAACTGAGTCTTACTTTTAAAATTTCAAAGGAAAGAAATTCTTATCATTAATTCTCAAATATAATATTGTATTTTAAACTAAAAAAACAATAAAATATAACTATAAATAATTTAGAAATAAATTTAAATCAGAACCAAGATAAATGACACGAAAGGTTAAGTATTCTAAAATTGAAACTAACGAAAAGGAATTCTCTGTTAATTCAACAGTGTGTTCCATTCACTTTTTTCTACATCTGTGAAACCAAATATTGTTAAAAAGCTTATTCTTCTATCTATTTCATGATAATCGAGATAAACATTAGTAGAAATTGCTCTTATTATTTGTTCCTTGTAAGTAGAAGGGAAATATCTCATGTGTGCCATTAAAATGTTGTCCTCTAGCTTTCCGGTAAACAAACATTTTATTCAAAACATTAATCTGTTATCTATATCATGCTAATCAATATAAACATAAGCAGAATTCATTTTGTTACTAGTTTCCTTGTAAGTACAAGGGAAACAAGAAAGTGCACGGGTTAAAGCGATAGTCTCGTCCTATAAAGCCGGTCACTATGTGAAACAATTGAAATTCCATTCTCTTTTCTTGCCAGGAATAAACAAACGAGAAAAGAGAAGAAAGATGTGTTCCCGTTTGAGAAAAGTTTTAATGGCTAAAATTGAAACAATAATCCAAAATAGCTCGAAAACGGTTAACTCTACAAAAAATGTATATGACATATATTGTATGCTTTAATGAGATCTAAATTTGTGTGTAGTAAGTTTTTGTATATCTTTTACGGTTTGCCAGTTATATAAAAGTCATCTAGAATGAATAGGTCTTCAGGGGTTATTTCCAGAAAATTCAAGTTGTTCATTTCGCTTGTCATAAAAGTATCTAAATTTAATAATTTTAATCAAAATTGTTAGAGCCATTTTTTAGAGAATAAAGGATTTCGAAAAATATTTCATGTAAAGGGTAGTTTGGGGTGGAGGGATGTTCTCACAAACCTTCATGTCCCATTGGAAGATACCAAAGTTAAATACCAAGTTTAGTATTGAACAGTCTTTTAGATTTTGTCCTATGCTGTGTACACACACACGGACCTTTTTCTATAAAGCTTATTTGGGATTCAGAGGGACCCAGAACGTGTATTTCCGGTGAAATATCGGTATTGAAGTTTTGGGTGCATTACAATGTTTTCTCTATAAACTATGTCCATAGTACTTGTAGAGGAAGTAAAAGTGTACCTGAGGTAACGTTTGTATACTGACGATATCTACATGTTTTTAATTACTTACAGTTAACCAGTTAATGCAAAAGTCACCCAGAGTGAATAATGCTTCTGAGATTATTCCCAGAAAGTTCAAATTACAGAGTTTATCAGAAAAATACCTTAACCTAAAGATGTCTAGTTTTTTAATAAAATAATTTAGTCCGGGAGATATGTTATTTAATATTTAGTTACTAAATTATTGAGATAGTTTAATTTTAAAAGGGATCAGCTTTTTTAAAAACTAAGTTATAATAGATTTGAAATGAAAGATATTTTTATCAAAATTATTAGAGAAAGATTTTCAGGGGTGGAGAAATTTTCATGAACATCTTAGTAGCGTATCCTTGTAAGATACTGAATTTAAAAATCAAATTTGGCGTTCAATGGACTTTTTGTTTTAGTTATGCTGTTCATACACATATAGTACCTGCTTCTAAAAATGTTAATTAGCAATTCAGGTGATCTCAAAACCTATATTTCCCGTGAAATCTTTGTATCGAATTTTTGGGTGGAATTGTCGATTATCGAATTGTAGGTTTGTACGGGAATGTCACTTCTCCTGTGCCACGCCCCCAGTTCAAACCCCTGTCAGCTATAGCAAGGGATGATGGGCGTTGCCCTTTGTTTCGCGATGGCAACCCAGATGCTCAGACAATTTTAAGTTTTAGATACATTGAAACATATAATGCAGAATGTGTCATAACTTAATTTGTGTTAAAAGGAAAGGAGCAAAACGAATAATGAAAACTGCTAAGCTTTGTGTATTTTTCGGCGAAGTAGATGAGAAATGAACCATATTTAATTGTTTTTATTATACGTGTATTAACTTTAACTCTGCATTATACACATTTATTTAAAACATGCAATTTTATTATAAAAAATCTGATGTAATCCATTCATCTCTGCAACAAAGTTTTGTAAAAAAGTTTGCTTCTATTTACTTCATGCTAAGTTAGAAAAAATTAGCAAAAATAGTCTTATTACTTGCTTCCCTGTAACTAGAAGCGAAATAAGGGAATAATATAGGTTAAAGGGATAGCAAAAGATGATTGCTATGTGACTGAAGTTCCTTTGTTTGTATGGACAGGAGTTGACAAATTCCTGTATGAGAAAAATATAAGTTTTTTAAGGCTGAAACCAAAAACAAGGAATATCTAAAAAATGATCAACTGCACGAAAAAATGTATATAACATAAATTGTGTGTTCTACATTTTTTGTGTGGTAAGTTTTTGTCTTATCTCTTACGGTTTACCAGTTGCACAACATTCCGTAAAATTCATTCAGAATAAAGAAGTCTTCAGGGGCTATTCCCAGAAAATTCAAGATATACATATTATTTATCAAGTATATACCTTTAATATATATTTTTATCAAAATCGTGAGAGCCATTTTTTAGAAAATTAAAATTTTCGAAAATTTTTCCATGTGAAGGGTAGTTGGGGTTGTGGGAATTTTCTTGAAAATCTGCGTGTCGCATCCTTTGAAGATACTGAACTTAAATACCAAGTTTGGTATTTAACGATCTTTTCGTTTATGAGCTATGCTGCCCACAGACACACACACGGACATTTTTCTAAAAATGTTTTTTTTTGGATTCATGTGGTCTCAAAACATGTATTTCCGTTGAAATCTTCGGTAACGAATTTTGGGTACGATGCAATACCTTCTCTATACACTATGTACATAGTACGTAGAGAGAAAGTAAAAAGATGCTGTAAATTAAAACTCGATACACACTAAATATACTCAGCATACACAAGTATGTTTTCGTTAAATAGACAAATATAAGGGAGAAAACACAAAGATGATGATGAAACTAAAGTAAGCTAATGTTCTGTAACTAATCTACGACTCTCTGTTCCTTATATCAGCATCCAGCCAGCCAGAGGTGCTGTTGACGATCGTCCCACTCGTGCCTTGCTCTTCCTTTTGCACTACTCGCCTTGTTCATCGGCTGTTGCTTATATGGGGGGCTTGAATAAAAACCGATAGGATATTTCAAACCCAGGGCTGATGTGGATCACAAATTGTGAAAAGATTCCTCAAACATTAAGTTAAGAAACACACCAAAAGACACTACAGCATCAGCACAGTTCTGTGCACCGGACTGTGTATTGTAATTCATCGTAGAGAAATTCATCAACCTCCAAACAGGCTGTGCTGAATTTTTAAAACCTGATATACTGTCGGAAGAGGTTAAACAAATCAGACGTTCTACCGTTTCAACTTTTCGCATGAATTTGGGAGATTGTTTCATCCGTTATTTAGAATAGATCATTGTACAATCATTTCATAAAGAACGGAGGGGGTAACAATTTTTATACATTTTCGGAGTTGGCCAGGGTCGTCAGGGGAATGCTGGACAGGTTCATTGCCCCGCTGAAATTTTTTACCATCATTTCTTGTTCCCATGACTTCCTTGTCATCTATTGGTTGAGGGAACAGACGCAGGTGATCTGTGTCTCGCGTCTGTATGGTGGCTTGTGAACTGCACGAGGCTGATCAAAAAGTGGGAATTATCACCTCGAAAAAATAAAGTTAATTTTTTTCTGCACGTGAATGTCTGCAGTCCTAGTACAAATTGAAATCCACGCGCCATACTACCGCAGCATGCCATTAGAGGAGCCAAAACAAAATGATGGCGTGGTAATTCTTTTTATGCCATTGAATGGACAGCATTGTAACGATTCCTGCAAATTTGCTGGAAATGTTTGGCAGCAATGGTTGGTGGTGCAGTCGCTTTCACTGTCATCACATAAATCTGAAAGACAAAGAACGAAATGCCAAACCATCTCTCTATGATGAACCGGGAATTGCAAGTGACGTAGAGGCCTTGTACTTGAATATCGCTGTAGCACAATAAAGACATAGGGATAAATGAAAATTAGTCATGGATAAGTTTTGAACATGACAAAAGTCGCCGCCCAGTGAGTTTTACGGCTACTCACTTCAATTCAAAAATTTCGCCGAACTGAGGCAACAGTGGAAATGTTGCATCCATATTATCAGCTTAACGCAGATGACTGTTTTAGCCGCCTAATCCCCACGGATCAGTGCCGTGAGATTCACTTTGACCCGGGACAAAGGAACAAAACAAGAAGTGGAAATTTGTGGATTCACCTCCGCCGAAGAAGGCGAAAACGCAACCACCATAGACAGAGTGATGTTTGTGGTAATTTTTTTTTTCCTTTTCTTTTAGCTGCTTGTTGCGATGTTAACAGCCCAGTGGTAATTATCGGAATCTCCTACCGAGGCTAAAGAGGGTGGCAAGATGAAGCGTCGAGAACCTGTCCAAGGTGGTCCTTTTGCTTCACCTCAGTGCCCCAACTCATTCTGCACATTCCGTACAGTCTCACATGCATCAAATGTTGCCTCGTACATCATATTATTCTGACGACAGCCAATGATTTCTTCCTCTTTGCTCTGATGAAGAAACCATTGAGCGGCAGACATTTACAGAATAATGAGAAGATTTTCGAAATGGATTGTTTCCTGAACAGCCAAAATGAAGACTTCTACAATCACGGTCTCCAATAAGACATCAGAGCTCTTGGTGAGTGGCAGTTGTGTAAGTGATGCGCGGATGCATGTGCTTTGTGAATACTGTTTTCGGCGTTGGGAGGCGTTGTGGTCGCTTTGGTCGTAGAAAAAGAGACGGTTGCCTTGCTGACATCAGGATCTTTGTGGTGTTAGCGGCTTTGTGGCACTCCTAGCCCTGAGATGAATAACTATCAGAAAAATAGATATCAACTTCGGCATGTATCTATGGCCGCCTGTGTTTACCTTAGTTCAACCTGGGGAATGTTACCACGCACATATCTGTATATGCCCGGTGCATGAGGTGCATTCCACCGTTATCAGGCCTTCAGCTTCACCTTTTACCTACGCCGAAACCTTCTCGTACTGGGCTTCGGGACGTGGAGACGTCCGAAGAATTCCCGGCCGGAAGTCTAGAAGTGGCGTAACTACAGTTAAAAGATGCATTCAATAGTGTATAGTGCAAAGTTCAATAGAGAGTGTGTACTCAGGAATTCAGTCGTGTTATGTACCAAGTGTGTGACAATATTACAATGGTGAAGTGTTCTGTTACATTGAGTGACTTAGCGGCAAATATAGCGAGATTAGCGAAAATGGCCCTTTCATTTATTATAGGAGATACATAAATTCCTAGTGCAGCTTATTACATGTTAACTAATCTAATTTTTTAAAAAACTAAAACAAAGTACGGAAAGTTGTTCACTGTTATTATAGTGCAGATAAGTTGCCGTAAAGCTGCAGCTTGAAACGTATGCTAAAATGCATTTATAGATTAATCATTTTGCTTTCACAGCAATTATTATTATTATTATTATTATTATTATTATTACTGGTAGGATTTATTTACTTCACTTTAGAATGCTAAAGTAAGTTGTTCTGAAAAGGAGTTCTAAAGCGTTGTTTGCCACTGTAATAGAAAATACCCCCAACGAAACCTCAATAACGATGTTTGCTAGCTACACATGTTGATTTACAGCACCAAAGCCGTGTCTTTATTTATTTAGACAGCATCTAAACCAACCTTCTCGTGGGCGTGTTAAGTTGGGTTTTATTTACGGACGCTCTTGCGCGTGTGTAGGAATGCTGAATTGATTCACAAAAGATTTTGCGAGAGCAAAAGGAAAAATCTGATGTGTTACATTCATATGTCATCCTCTACCCATTCTGTAATAAATTCATCTTATAAACGCTTATTCTTCTACTTGTGCGATGCTTTTCAAATTAATATTAACACAAAATTGTTTTACTACTTGTTTCCTTATAGGATAAAGGGAAAATACTAGGCTATAGGGATGATCAAATCTTTGAACAACTGGTCGCTAAGTGATGGGTTTGAAACTAAAGAATAAGAGAATGACGACTTCCCATTAAAATGATAAGTACTGGAATATTTAAACGTATTACAGGGAATATCTTGGAAATGGTTAACTTCACGCAAAAAAACTGTATAGAAAAACATTGTATGCCTTAAAAATATATACCTACGTGTTTTGAAAAGTAACATTTTGGTCCTCTCTTATGGTTAACTAGATATGCAAAATTCATCCATAATGAAGAAGCTTTCAGATGATATTCCTAGGGATTCCAAAACATACACTTTATTTGTGCCTATAAATTCCTTACTACATTGTTACAGCTATTTTCAGAAAATGGGAAATATAAAAATGTCTCCCACGTAAAATGTAATTCGCTGTAGGAGGATTTTGTTGAAAATCTGTAGCATATTTTTGGAAGATACTGAACAGATACCAAGTTTGGTATTTAACTAACCTTTAAGTTTTAAGCTATCCTGTTCACATAACACACCGAGAGTCGTACTCAGACACAAGGACGGATCTTTTTCTAAAAATTCTTTATTTTTGGATTCAGGATTTCTTAAAACATGTTTTTTCGGTGGAAAAATCTAATGTCATACATTCAGATGCTTTCTTTAGCTATTCTGCAAAAAAAAAAAAAAAAAAAAAAAAAAAATACAAAGCATATTCATCTATGTACTTAATGCTAATATAAAAATTTGATAGCACATATCCCTTTTCTTTGTGTTAGTTTTTTGTCAATAGAAACGATTAAAAAAATACGCTAGGCTTAAAAGAGAACAAAATCTTTTAAAAGTTGGTTGCTAAGTGATGATTCGGTTCTTGTGATTATCTCTGGTGTGAAAAAAGAAGCTCAGTATTGGAAAATGTACACCAATAGCCATGATTAACTCTTGAAAAAGAAGAAGAAGACAAAAACTTGCACTTTAACATTATAGCATTTACGGTTTACAGGTTATGCGTACGTCATTTGGAATGATAAGTGAATATATATATATATATATATATATATATATATATATATATATATTTTAATTTTAGCCTTTAGGCATACGCTCTGTAGTCATGATATATTGTTTCTTTTTCCTTTCCTTTGCTCCTGTTTTTCTTTTTTCTATTGTATGTGTTGGTGAATTTTATTTTTTAATTCTTAGAGTAAGACTTTCCCACAGTACCGTGAAGCTTAAGCTAATAAGTATTTTTCGTGTTCTTCTTTTCTTCTTATAACAATAACAACAAAAATAACAATGTAGTCCGGATTTATCAGCTATACATATACAGCCCTTTGTGTTTCAGTTTGGGGTTACCAACTAACATTGTTGTGTTCTATCTGCTGCCTGTCCCACACAACAACAACAACAACAATAATAATAATAATAATAATAATAATAATATAATAATAATAATCATCTTACAAAAGTAATCCAGAATGAAGAGGTCTTCAAAGAACATTCCCAGTAAGTTTAAAATATACATTTCGTTTGACAAAAAAACTATCTTAAACTTACGGTATTTTATTTAAAATCGTTAGTCATTTTTGTGAAAGTCAAAGTATTCAAAAATGTTTCATATAATAGGTGGTTAAGTAAATTTAATAGCATTAAAATAAAATGGCGTCACGGTAATGCACACGACTCACTTCCGGAAGGAGCCGGATTCATTTCTTGGTGAACATATATTCTCACTCATCTATTTTTCGGGATTTTCCAAAGACCATTAGTTAAATGTTGAAGTGTCTTATCTCATTTCCCGAATTTGCTTCTCCTCCATATCGTTTCGTTAATCATGTCATTCACCCTACTTTCCGTTTTATTTATTTCAAGATTGGAAGTGTCGTCGATGGTGTTTCGGTGCAGGAAGAAAATATAGTCCCTGTGGAACTTTCACCGTCGTTCGGGTATTATGTGTTTACTGGGATGTACAAACCACCTCCTCGTAGGTGATATTGAATTCGCTAGGTGGGGCGGGAACCCAGGTCTCCCTGTCCGACAGCCAGAGGCTCTCTATCAAAAACTATTATTTCTGTACCGTCACTCTTGGCTCTGGCCACCCCCTCTCGTCTCAACCTTCCCTCTGGTGCATAGATACAATATCCTCACTGCATCGGTGTCGGATCCCATTTTCAGTATAATTACCAGCCTTATACCGGCTTCTACACCCGAACTTGCCCTATCTCTATCTCTGAATTAACAACAGCTGTAATTTAAATGGGGCATGTTTATTAATATGTTTCAGTTTTGGGAAATGAATTATATACTGTTGGAATCAAAATTTTGGAGCGTTGAAAAAGTAATAATTTTTATACAATAATAATTAGATGTAGCTTTAAAAATATGCGATATGACAGACGTATTTGTAAGCAAATTTACAAAGGCGTTCCGAAAAGGAGGTACAGGTTTGGAATAAAGGCAATATTTTCAGAGCATTTGTTTGTACATCAAAGAGCATTCCTTCACCTATTTTCAACATAGTTACAACCTTTGTTCAGGCATTTGACATAGCGGAAAATCCACCTTTGTATGCTATCTTCCAAAGAAAGCTGCCGAGTGAAGACAGACACCGTGTCCTTGGAAAGCACACCACTTAGTATCTTATTGCGAACTTTTTGTTTTCATGAAGAGACTCATTAACTTGTTAAACCAGCTTCAGTGACAGCAGAAAGCAGCCCAATCTCTCATGAGCGTTGGATCGTCCATCACTGAACTGCCTAACCCAATTTCTCACCATTCTGTCATTACATTTTCACCGCAAATCTCTACAAGCTAACGATGAATTTGAGCAGGCTTAATATAACTTGCGTTCAAAACCCCACTTCAGAGATTGTTGACGAGTTCAGAAATTGTCCTAAGCATCTTGAACAATGACAAACAACTGTAAACAGAACACGATCCGGCTGAATAGCGAACAAGAGAGAGGTGCACATGCGTAGAACTGCGATACTAGCGTTGCGGTGGCAGTAGAATCAAGATGTACTTACATTTCCGGATAGGCCTAGACTATAAATTTGTATTTTTGTTGTGAATGTTCTTTACAAACACATCATATGAAGCATTTATATTAGAACAATGTATTTTCAAAACATAACGTTAAGTAAAATGTAAAGGTAGTGTTGAAAAAAATGCAAAAAAGCACTTATTGCGTGTAATAACATATAATTTTAAACAAGAGATCCTACACACTGTGGAATTTCTAAATTTTACAGCTGCATTATTTTAACTATAAATATATCAGCTGCTTCAATCAGGCAGTCTGCTTATATTTGTACGCAAACATTGTCATTCTTCTTCCTTGCCCACTCCTCTTGCTTAGTTGTGTATATGACGAATATCAACAGACAGTGACGTTTCATTTAACGTGGTACACGACAATCCCCTGTGCAAATTTCTTGTAAATTAGGAAATTGCTTGTTATTTAGAATGGAAAAAACTGAATATCTATTGTGCTATAACAGTTATCCTTCAGACTTGAAAAAAGCTGATGTTCCATTTACATTACTTTCTGTAGCTGTTTCGAAAAAAAAAAATCTTACAAGAGATTATCTGTATCACGATAAACATTATCAGAATTGTCTTATTGAAGGGAAATAAGGGAATGCATAGAATAATGCGATAGTGAAATCTTTTAACAGCAGGTTGCTATGTGAAACAATTGAAACACAGTTCTCTATGCTTGCCAGGAGTAAAAAAATAAAGAAACAAAAGAACGGTACTTTCCACATGAATAAAGTGTATGTAGGTACCTTAAAACTGAAACAAATAGCTCTGAATATCTCGGAAATAGTTAGCCCCACGAATATACGAGTATATATACAGAGTGTTTCAAAACGACACCAAACGAAAATGTGGGCCTTGTTGGTCATACCGTAAGTGATACGTGAATATAATTTTCAGCTCTAAATTTGGCACATACAAAAACTGTCATAAAATCACCATCTTATATAACTTAATGGCACGAGCCTGGCTTACTACAAGATGCCGGTTGGTAGCGAAGGTCCCATTTGCGTGGTGTAGGCGTATTTTGATAGACACGCCGGCGTGGCGCAGGTCACCTTAGTAATGGAAAACACAGCATGTGGGATTTGTTATGTGTTTCTTATAACACGTTCTGAGGTTGTTTATGTGCCGTATGTTCCTTCGCTGCCTAACCCAAAGGTGTAAGATTTTTAAACACACATAAAACTTTAAATAGAAGAGTTTGAAAGTTGCGACATCAAGTTTCGGACAAGTCGTAAGCTAATCAACTGCTATCTTCATTTTGCAAAACTTTGCATGTTCCCGTTTGAGAAAAGTAGTTTAAAATTGAAACCAATAACAAGAAATATCTTGAAAATTGTCAACTTTGCAAGAAAAATGTATAGATATAACGTAAACTATGTGTTTTAACACTTTTTGTGCAGTAATTTTTTGTCTAGCTGTTACGGTTTACGGTAAACCTCGTGCAAAATAAACAGTTCTTCAGAGGCTATTTCCAGAAAATTAAAAATATATATTTTATTTGTCATGTAAATATTTTAATATACCCATTTTAATCAAAATCGTTAGAGCCAATAAGTATATCTTATATAAATAACCGCTATGTGCTGATTGAACATCATTAAGAAAAAGGAAAAATGAATTGCTAAATGCGAGAAGCGAACCTGCGACCCTCAAGGAAGAAGTAACCTACGTTTTGTCACAGCGCTACAGTGAACACACGTGGAAGATAGCAGGTTTAGTAATGCCGTACAATCCAAACTGTATCATGTTTTGTGTCAATATTTTTAGTTAATATTGATAATTTGTTGTTGAAGAGGCTTAAGTTATGTATTTGATTATGATTATTGATCATAGGGTTATTACTGTTAAGATTTAAAACTTGTGACAAATTGATGCTGCGCTACACAACTGTATCGCGGATGGTGTATACAAGGCGCTGTGCCGTGGGTACTTAAGACGAATTTGGCGTTCCAGACAAGACTCTTTTTGGCGTCGGGTGCAGGTACATTGTACACCCAAAATTTCATGTCGAGATTTACCCGGAAATATACTTTTTTGATGTTCCCTGCATCCGTAAATGGCATTTTTAGAAAAACGTTCGTGGGTGTGTGCTGTCCGTAGACGCATAGATCAAATACTATTAAAAACCAAACACTATTTTATTAAAAAAAAAAAATACTCCCATCTAAACTACCGTTAACATGGAAAAAATTCTCTTATACCTAATATATTTACACGGCAAATAAAATGCATATCTAGAGTTTTCTGGGAATAGCCTTTTCTGAATTCTGCACAACTGGTAAACCGTAAGAGATTGTAATTAAAAACTTACTGCACAAAAACAGCAGATCCTATTAAAACTCACAATTTATGTCATATACATTTTTTCGTGCGGTTGGCCGTTTATAAGATATTCCTTGAAATAATTTCAGTTTTAAAATACTTACACTTTTCTCACATGGGAGCTTGTCAACTCCTGGCTGCGCAGAGGAACGGATTTCAATCCCACAGCAACCACATTTTAAAACATTTGTCTGTCAGTTTAGGCTATTTCTCTACTTCTATATTCTCTTATTTCTCATCCATTTACAAGAAAGCAAGTAATAAGACCGTTTCTGCTAATTATCATGAAGTGTATAGAAGAATAAGCTTATTAAATATAATTTGTTAGAGAAATATGAGAAAGTCATGTAAATGGTACTTTTTTTAGAAAAAGATTCGTGCCTATGTGTCCGTGGTCAGTGAACACGATAACTCAGAAACGAAAACTACATAAAATATCAAACTTGGTATTTAAGTTTAGTATCTTCCAATGATGCGAAACGAAAATTTTTAGTAAAATCCACCCTCCCCAAACTAACCTTTACATGAAAACAGTTCCGAAAATTTTGATTTTCTCAAAAATGACTAACGATTTTGTTTAAAATACCGTATATTAAAGATACTTAAATGACAAATAAAATGTGTATATTGAATTTTCTGGGAATATCCTCTGAAGACGTATTTATTCTGGGTTTTGCATAATTCGTAAACTGTAAGAGACAGACAAAAACTTGCTACACAAAAATGTAGATCTCGTTAAAACACACAATTTATGACATATATTTTTTTAGCGGAGTTAACCATTGCGAAACATTTCTTGTTATTGGTTTTAGTTTCAAAATGCTTATCGCTTTTCTCATAGGAATTTGCCAGCTGTTGGCAGTGCAAGGAATCGGATTCCAAACACATGGAAACGAGATTTGAAAATATTTTAGCCTAGTGTATTCCCTTATTTCCATTCTACTTAAATATATGCTATTTCTGCTAATATTTATCTTAATTAGCACCAAGTAAATAAAACAATAAGTGTTTTAACAATAATTTGTTACAGTTATGGAGAAAGTCATGTGAATGGAGCATATCAGATCTTTATCTTCTCTTAAAGTTTACCGGTTATGGTAAAGCTATTCATAACGAAGCGGACTTCAGAGACCATTACCAGAAAATTCAAAATATACCTTTCATTTCAGCATTTCAATGTTTTTTAATCAAAGTCATTAGAGCTATATGTAATTTTTTTTAAATCCTTTCCATGCAAATTGGTAGTTTGGGGTGAGATAATTTTCACGAAAATCTTTTTGTCACTTCCTTCAAAAATGCTGAACTTAAACATGTTATGTTATGTATCCGACTTTTCGTTTTTGAGTTATAGTGCTCAGACATGTTTTTTTTCTAGAAATACTTTCATGTTTTTGGACTAAGGAAATGTTATAACATATATTACGGGTTAAACCTCGACTTCGAATTTTTGGGTGGAATATAATACCTTCTCAGTTACTATGTACATAGTATGTCTATATGTAATAACGTTCCAGTTTAAATGAAAATACCCTGTGTCTCTGTGTCTACCATTAAGCCTGACTTTAGTAAATCTGTCTCGAGAAAAGATGGCAGCGTTCTACTACAAGCAAAAAAAAAATTTAAAACCTTATTTGAGGAAGAAAGAAAGACAAATTTTGGTACCCGAACACTCGCCTTTAAAATTTACTAACCCCGCCACTGCTGTGCTACACATATTGAACAGGTGGAATGGGAATACGTCAAACTTACCCTCCGTTTACCATCTGCCCAGGGCTAACTAAACCCAACTGCTTTCACATCTCGAATTTTCCGTATAGATTCAAGACTGCCGATTCCTCGCAAACCACGATTTATCAAATTATTACATTAGCCCTTTCGAACTACAAATAATACGTCCCTTGTGCACAACTCTCCCGTGCAATAGGAGAAGAAGGTGCAATAGGATACAAACGTGTCTGGATTTTAAATCCATTTCGTAGATAGAAAGGTACGTACATCCAACACGCCTGGCCATGCATTTGAGTAGAGAATACCAAACAAACAAAAAAAGAAAAAGAAACAACAACAAAAAAACAGGGCATGCTCCTCATGGCAGCTACAACTAGAGATATGATAAGAGAATAACTGTCTTCATAGTTAAGAGTATGATATAGCATTATGTTTTTTTAGAATATCTAATGTGCTCCATTCACATGACTTTCTCTACATCTCTGTTACAAACTGTTGTTAGCTTATTCCTCTTATCTACTTCACGCCAATCGAGATAAAATAAACAAAAATAATATTATTACTTGCTTCCTTGTAAGATGATGGGAAATAAAGTAGTGCCATAGACTAAAGCGATTGTCAAATCTTTAAAAGCTGGCTCGTATGTGATTGAAATTCCTTTGTATGGCCAGGAGTTTACAAATCCTTGTATTAGAAAAATATAAATATTTTAAAGCTGAAACCAATTACAAGGATTATCTCAGTTAGTTATGGAACAAAACAAACAAAACAGAAAAGAAAACAAATCAAAAAACTAAAAAAAGCGTATATGCTATACATTATGTATTTTAACGAGATCTACATTTGTTGTATAGTAAGTTTTTGTCTATCTCTTACGGTTTAACTGTTATGCAAAATTCTGCAAAGTTCAAGCACGAAGTCTTGAGAAGCTATTCCCAGAAAATTTAAGATATACATTTTATTTGTGATGTGAATATCTTTAATATAACTCCTTGGCACAATAGCTAACAAGGAACCTTGGCCTACCGCCCGGCCGCTGAGTCCCCCATCTCGGTCCATGACAGACGTCATGGATGGGGTGGGTGCAGTCGAATCCCTTCCGACCGGTTAATGTGGTCCTCATGACCTGGAGCCGCTACTTCTCCATCAAGTAGCTCCTCAATTGGCCCCCCAGGGATCTCACGAGGCTGAGTGCACCCCGGTCCAGGTCTCGCAGCGGGGAAAAATCCCCACACCGGTACTGGGAATCGAACCCAGGTCTCCCGCTTGGTAAGCAGCTGCGCTACCACCGCGCTGAAGAGACGACCATATCCTTAATATAGGGTATTTTAAAAAAAATCGTTATAGTCATTTTTGAGAAAATTAAAATTTTGTAGTTGGGGATGGAGGAATGTATTTGAAAGTCTTCGTGTCACAACCTTGGAGGATACTAAACTTAAAACTAAGTTTGGCATTTAACCGACTTTTCGTTTGTGAGCTATGCTGTCCACAGCCACACACTTCGGATCTTTTCTAAAATGCCTCTTTCGTGCTCAAGGGGACCTCAAAACACACAATTCAGATGACGATATGAATTTTTGGGTGGAATACAATACTTTTTCCATTCACTGTGTATATTAGACATGCGGGCTAGAGAAAGTAAAAAAGAACTTGTGTTCCATTCACAAGACTTTCTCTTGCTAGATAAAAAGATCATTCCTTTATCTACCTCTTGCTAATCAAGGTAAACTTTAGCAGAAATTGTCTTATTACTTGTTTCCATGTAAGCAGAAGGGACATAAGGGAATAGACTAGGCTAAAGCGATAGTCAAATATTAAAAGCTAGTCTTATGTGAAACAATTGAAGCTTGGTTCGCTTTCTATGACCTGCAATAAGATAAAGAATATCTCGAAACGGTCAGCACTACATAGGAAAACATATATGACATAAATTATGCGTTTTAACGAGATATACATTTTCTACTTTCTCTATACGTACTATGTACACAGTGTATAGAGAAGATATTGCACTTCACCCAAAAATTCGATACCGAGATTTCACCGGAAATATATGTTTTAGGGTCCCCTGTATCCAAAAAAAGCATTTTGAGAAAAAGGTCCGTGTGTGTGTGTCTGTCTGTCTGTCCGTGTATCAGTGTGTCTATGAACACGATAACTCAAAAACGATAATTCGGTAAAATACCAAACCTGGTATTTAAGTTTAGTACCTTCCAGAGATGTGACACGAAGATTTTGAGAAACATTATCAAAATCTCCCACCCCAAACTACCCTTTACATGAAAAATTTCGAAAATTTTGATTTTTGAGAAAAACAAACTTTACAAAAATAATCCATAAAAAGGGTAGATTGTGGTGGGGAGATTTTCATGAAAATCTTCGCGTCGCATCCTTGGAAGATAATAAAATTAAATACGAAGTTTGGTATTTAACGGTCCTTCTATTTTTGAGATCTACTGTCCATAGACATGCAACGTACACACATTCCTTTTTCATCCCACTCAAGGGACGCCAAAACATATATTTCCCGTGAAATCTCAACATCTAAATTTTGACTAATATACAACACCTTCACTAGCTATTTACATTGTACACACGAGGTAGAGAAAGTAAAACAAAACTTTGTGAATGTAGTGTATGCGCACGGAAATATTTGCGTTAAGTCATTTACGCGCTGAATTTTGCAAAGCAGTATTTACCAACTGCCTTGAAACCAGTAATTCTCATTTCTTCAGTTTATTATACCGTCCCTATTTTGAGTTCTTGGAAACCGTCATTAAATTCCTATCCCTTAATTAGGGTTGCTCTGTAGTTCTCTAACCAAAATTTAGTCTGACAAGAAATCATGGTCACTTATGTTACTGATCGCGCTGTAATTTTTACTGAAAGTAGATTGAAAACAATGTGATATGTTCCATCCATATAACTTTCTCTAACTTTTACACAAACTAATTTTTCCAACAGAAGAATATTTTATTCTAGATAAACATTAGCAGGGCGGGTATTATTACTTGCTTACTTGTAAGTAGAATGAAAATAAGGGGATATATTAGGCAAAATCAAAAGTGAAACATTTTAAAAGCTGGTCTCTATGTGAAACAAATGAGGTTGGATTCGCTTTGCAAGGTGTCGTATGAGAAAAGTTATTTAGTTTAACATTGAAACTAATAACGAGAAATATCTCGAAAGGGATCATTTCTACGAGAAAAGCGCATAGGTTATAAAGTATGTCCTTTAACGAGATTTACAATTTTTTTTGCAGTCAAGTTTTGCCTACTTATGCAAAATTCTGCCAAATCCAACCGGAATAAAGAGCTCTTCAGAGTCTATTCCCGGAAAATTCAAAACATATGTTTTATTTCTGATGTGAATATCTCTTGTATACGATACTTTAACCCAAATTGTAGTAGCTATTTTTGAGAAAATTAAACTTTTCGAAAAATGTTCCATGTAAAAGATTCATGGGGTGAGGGAATCTTTTTTAATCTTCATGTTGCATCCTTGGAAGATACTGAATTTAAATACCAAGTTAGGTATTTAAACGAATTTTCGTTTTGGTTTTATGCTGTCCACAGTCACAAACCTACGATTTCCTACGAAGTTCTTTGGGGGATCTCAAAACCGGGTATTCCAGTGAAATGTTGGTATCCACTTTCTGTAAAGCACAATACCTCTTGTATTACGTACATTGCACGTAAGTGATACAAAAAGTAAGTGAATAATTCTATTTTCTTGAAGTACCCCATTATTGGGAAGAAAATGAAACTATCTTCGGTCGATGTTCTCTTCGGTAAATGATCACACGGAACATACACAACGCTATAAATTTACATATATATACACACATATATGTATATATATTATATAACAAATAATATCTTTCAGGGTACTGAATACCCCTTTCATGGGAAAATGAAATGAAATGAAATGGTGATTTCTTTTTGGACGCTCTTTAACTGCTATGGTTCTCAGCATCCTATGCTATACTGGGCGTGAAAGAAAGCTCACTTTTTACTCAAAAGCCCCTTAATCAGGCTTGATGTTCTTTTACGTGTCGGTTTTTTTTTTTTAATAAATACACTTCCGGAGGCTTGTCAGGACTCCGGCGCTGTATTCCTTTTTTCTCCATTTTTTTCCAGTTTCCTATATTTCCTTAGTAGACCTTATTATTCGTAACGTTTTCCTTTTACATATATATACACAAACATAGACACATTTACAAACACAGAAACACCCATGCCCAAGGCGGGACTCGAACCCACGATCCTGTGTACCACGAGGCGCCAAAGCGAGACACTTTAGCGAGCGCGGCCACCGGGATCGGCAAAAGGGTTTGAACGATGAGTATACGAAGTTAGCATGGCAACCATTACACCACGGAGGGCGACCCTTTCATGGGATATGAGCAACTATATATCTTTGAGATGTCGTGCTACCATGAAAAGTAGTCAGTCTGAATGCATACTTATTTAAATCTATGTCGCTCCATTCACCAATAATGCAGGCGAGTCTGTTATGACTTGTTTTTTTCGCTTTAATACCCTTAATAAATGTTCAAGATTTTTTTTAATGTTCAAGATTTTTGTTTATGCTTATTTATCACGTGTTTACAAGATAGTGCTTCACCTTTAATACCACAGCTTGTATACTTCTATGATCACTAAATATTTATGATTACCATAATTGAAGTAAAAAGTACAGCTTGGCAAGCTGAATAATAATTGTGATTGTAATAATAGTTATAATAGTAACAATAATAGATAATAATTATAGTTAATAATTAATCATGTCATGTTTACCATTATTATATTCTTTCTTAATAGTGATTCAGAATTATACATAAAAACAACAGTTAATTATACACCGAGAATAAGCAAAGCAGCAACAGCAGTAGCAGTAGCAGATTTTCCCCTACTATATATAAAAAAATGAATTTTACGGAATTTTGCAGAACTGCTAAACCGTAAGGGATAGACAAAAACTGACCAAACAAAAAATGTAGAGCACATTAAAACACATAATTTATGTTATATATATTTTTTTTTTCGTGGAGTTGATCGTTTTTGAGATGTTCCTTGTTTTTGGTTTCAGCTTTGAAAAAAACTTTACTTTTCTTATACAGAAATTGGTCCACTCTTGTCCACACAAACAAAGAACTTCAGTCACATAGCAACCAGCTTTTGACTATCACTTTAACCTATGGTACTCCTTTATTTCACTTCTACTTACAAGGAAGAAAGTAATAAGACTATTAACATGAAGTAAATAGAAGAATAAGCTTTTTAACAATAATTTGTTGCAGAGAGTTAGAGAAAGTCATGTGAATGGAACACATAGGACTTTTTTTTTGTTTGGTTCTTAAATTATTGAGATGGAAAAAGCTCACTCAGAAAAAGCTTGTCCCGAAAAGTTGGGGATTTCCTGTATATTAAGATTTCAGGTTTATATCCCTACACTAGAAGAATTGGGCTACTGCCAGTGTTTGATTTAACTTATTTTTACTTTATAAAAATAACTTACCTGCAATGTTTTCTTTTAATGATTTAATGCAATGTATATATGTATATATATTACATTGCATTGTTCGAAAGCGTTTTGTACTAAATCTGCTCTGTTTTGGGAAACTGCCTGCGTGAAGATTTCTAATAACATCGCTAACGCTGACAATTTCGCTCTGAAGTTCAGCGAAGTGTGAAAAGCCCCGTAGAATTACAGAACGGAGAAAAGCATGAGGAACGTCAGGCACGAAATAACCTTTTATAAGGAATTGTAGAACTTAATGATTCTACGCAATATATGTGGATCTGTCTTCATTTGTGTTACCATGTCAACCAGTTTGCTGTGAGTAGCATACGGCTGCAGTTGCTGTTGAACCAAAAGCCACACGTAATAACATCCTGATAATTCCCGACCCTCTCATTGAAAACAACATTTTTTTGGCATTATTTCTCAACATAATCTCCAGAAAGGCTAATACGTTGGTCATATCGGTGTTCTAATTTAATTAAACCATCTCTGTAGTGCGATTTATCAAGGTCCTCAAAATAGCTGTTTACTGCATCAATGATCTCCTCGTTGCTGTGAAATCTTCGTCCTCCACGAAACTTTTTGTGGTATGGAAACTGGATGCTTGATCCGGCGATTAGGGTGGATGTTTAAGCAATTCCATCTTTAATTCGCACATGTTACCCATTGCATGCAATGACTGAAAGATAGGCCGGAGCATTGTCGTGATGAAACAAGATTTTTTTTTTTACCAAATGAGCTCTTTTTCTTATCTGATCACTCAAACGTTGCAGTAAGCTTGCCTAGCAGCCACCAGTGATTCTTTTACCCTTTTCTAAGTAATCAATACAAATAATTCCCTGTGCATCCCAGAAAACACTCTCCATAACCTTCTTAGCTGACAAAATTAACCTTGCATTTTTTGGAGTTGGTTCACCTGGCACAATGCACTGTTTTGACTGTGATTTACTTTCTGGAGTGTAGTGATGTATCCACATTCTTAACAGCTTTTCTTAGCAGCTTTTGATCAGATGTCAACAAACACGGCACCCATATTGTACATACCCTGTAAAAGCCCAAAACATTACTTAAAATATTACCTGTACGTTCTTTTGATATGTTTACAGCCTCTGATATTTCAAACATCTTTAATCTGCGGTCTTCCAGTACTAAACGATGCCTTTTTTCAATGATCTCAGGAGTTCTCACTTCAACAAGGCGTCCAGATCGAGGCTCGTCAGTAGTGTTCGTACGTCCCAGTTTAAACTTTGCAATCTACCTTTTAATCATTGACTATGAAGGGACAGTCTTTCAATGCAGTGTTCATCTCCTCCTTGATTTCTTTAGGCGTTAAGCCTTTCAAATGGAAGTATTTTATTACTGCTCGTTTTTCCAAATCCTCCCTTTTCGTGAAAAGTGTAAAGTTTTCTTCTTTAAAATGCTATCATTCGAAAACTAAACAAGCTATTGATCTGTAACCATGGATACAAGCTAGTCTAGAGCTCAGCTATACAATGCTACCGTCTAGCTGGCCTAGTGCCGCCATATCTGTGTGGAGCCCGGGACATGTCAGCCGACTCTCATATAGACCTTCGAAAAATACACAGACTCCATGGGCGTATTTCGTGACCTAGCTACGAAGTCCGATAAATTTGTAAAAAAAAGAATATCTAATTCATTTAAATAAATATAATTTTTTCCTAATTTGTCGGCTGCTGTTTACATTTTAGACCATTTTTACTTTCTCCATATGTACTATGTACATAATGAATAGAGAAGGTATTGTTTGCACCCAAAACATCGATATCAAGATTTCACCGGAAATATATGTTTTGAGACCCCCTGAATTAAAAAAAAAATTATGGAAAAATGTCCGAGTTTGTGAGGGCAGCATATCTCAAAAACGAAAAGACTGATAAATACCAAATTTGGTATTTAAGTTTAGTATCTTCGAAAGTTGCGACACGAAGATTTTGAGGGAAATCCCCCCACCCCAAACTACCCTTTACATGTAAAATTTTTTGAAAATTTTTATTTTCTCAAACATGGTGCTAAAGGTTTTGATTAAATACTGTATATTACAAAGACATTTACACGGCAAATGAAACGTATGTCTTGAATTTTCTGGGAAAAACCTCTGAAGACCTCTTTTTCCTGGATTAATTTTGCTGGATTTTACATAGCTTAAAAACTGTTAAGAGATAGACAAAAACTTACTACACTGAAAACGCAGATCTCTTTAAGCCACATAATTTGTCATATACTTTTCTTCGTAGAGCTGACTATTTTTGAGATATTGCTTGTTATTTGTTATAGCTTTAAAAAAAACTAAAAACTTTTCAGTTTTGTGAACTCGGATAGAAATGGATTCCATCCACATGCCAACTAGCTTTTAATGTCTTTTCAGTCTAGTGTATTTCTTTATTTCCTTTCTGCTTACAAGAAAGCACTTCTCCTAATATTTATCTCGATTAGAATGAAGTAAATAACGGTTTAAGCTTTTTAACATGAATTCGCTACCGAGATGTAGAGAAAGTCATGGAATAAGACTCGTGAGATTTTTACGATATAAAATAAGTTCCTTGCAATAAAACTCGATTGTGCTGTAGCTTATCTTCTTAGGCGGCAGTAGCATGAATGTTCGATGTGATATAAGGGGTATATTAGCGTTTTCTTCACAAACACAGCTCTAAGAACTTATTGCTTGTTTAACTTATTATGTATGCAACTTGAAAAGGCCATGTATGGAAGAATAGGATGCAACAAACATTGGAAGTGTGTATTATATTTGTAGGAGACATGGTTAGAATGACCCTTTTCGGTGTTGCTGGATCAGTTTTCATCTCTGTGTATAAAAATTGTCTTAGGTTGTGGAGTATACAATCAGTGGAATTATCCAATTTATGTAAACACTTAAATGTACCCATGAACAATTATACAAGGGAATTATGTAATGGAAGACTCGGCCGCCGTATATTCAGATGTAAAATGTCGATTGGTGAAGGCTTTCAACCGCCAGGTATCAAAGTGCGACATTTTTCAAAAACCCAAGTCCATGCTTTACCGGATTACTCCAGCGATCAATCTGGAAGTGAATCTGCTGCAAGGCAAATTGGGCAGATGTAGGAGATTTAATTGTTTTGTTCACACAAGCCGTGTGTAGGACAGAAGTTGGATAGGTAGAGGGACCTTAGCCGGGATTTGAACCACGGATCTCCAGTCTCTAACCGGTTCCTCTACCACTCAGTTACCATAGCAGCAAGCCGGTATAGCATTGAATTTCTCAAATGACTCGCACATTTCCCGGTATAATAAAAGGTGATCTCAAATTATTTTGGGATTACAACCCCAACGGCGACTTATAGTGCGGTAAGTACTTTAATGCCCATGATTCATATTATAGTCAAATACTATGGTCAATTGGCATTGATTTAATTGTTTTTTCACACAAGCTGTTTGTAAGACAAGAGTTGGATATGAACATTCAGACTGAAGGAAATGCCATCCGGTGACGATATAACAATTGTCTGCCGAAGGAAGAATTTTGTTAACCACCTATTACACCTATTCATTCCTCATTAATCTGCGGAACACCAAAACAGCTCCAAATGCGTTTCCAAGGCACCTGTGAGTATTTCGATTGGTCATGAGTTGGTAACAGTAACCGGTTGCCGAAGAAAGCCATAAATATTCTTTACAGAGCGAAAACCACCACTGTCAACCTTCTCCGGTGTAACACACTTAAAGCATGGTGCGTTGCATGGATCAGTTGGAGAACCTTGTCACTCCAAAACGATGCGTACTTTCTTTGTAATATGATATCCACGGGGTCACCTTGGTTATCTAGGTCAAATAGGAGTAGTTTAAGTATCAATATCTGGGACTGGAGAGCCACATCTAGTAATCCCCAGCCATTTTAGCCTTAGGGAGACGCAGTTGGGTACGCGCAATGCGATAGAGCGTCCCGACCCAAATAAAATAGACCCAATCTGTTCAATTTTTTTGGCAATGGTAAGTCATTTGTTGGAAAACATGAGCAAGAAACCAAATTCTACTCAAAGCAAAACAGTTATAGAACTATATACTTGTGCCAAATTCTACATGCGTGTGTTCTGGTTCTTCATGTCCCCACGTAACACATTAATACGAGGTGTTCAGATGCATTCCTTCAAGTCCGAGTCGTCACTGAAGTAAATATCCAGAATCTTCCTACGCTGCAAAACAGGAATGCCTAAAGTTGAGTATCTGTATGGGTATATTATATTTCATTGAACTCATTTATATTCCCATAGATAACTTTCATTAATCCAGAACAAAAATGCATTCATAATTTATCGAGTGAAAAAACCGTTTGATCAGCGCTTAGTTGCGATAGACACTTTAAGGAACTCTTATTTCTTTATTGATTATATGCGCTAAATTCAATGTTTGTTAAATTAAAATAATAAAATTAATTAATACAAGTATTCTCATGACATGTTGACATTAGGACACCTATTACGGTGTTTCCTTGATCGCGAGTTCGCTACTGTGCGCCCCATGGTAACGAGGTATTATTCATCGCCCATAGATGGCACTATAGGACGAAATTACGACTTTCGAATGACAAAAAATGGCATATTTAGGCTAAGGAGACCTTTTCTTTTAAAGTGTGCGATTCTTTTAGATGCAAATAAACATTGCACGGGACCAATAAGGTTACTTTCCTTCCGAAGGAAGCAATTCTAAGGATATTTACATCCAACAAAATCCATCACCCTCCACCGGGACTGAAATCGCAATCTTGGGTATTAGATGTTTATATGAAGCATTAAGTTTAATACCCGCATTTTCGTTTCTTGAAATGCATGTCATTAGAGGGCACACATATAACGGCGAATACTTGCCTGAACATCGGTGATTGATGTGCCTTCTGGTATTTTACTCTCATCTGCTGCAATTTTTTGACGAAGAATCTCCGTTATTAATAGTTTCCTGCGATGCAGGACATCCTTCTAGCTCCTACAAGACAAAAGTCCAGTGACGAATGCGAGAACAGCAACTCTTGTTCTGTCCAAGTTCGCCAGGCTTAAAACCTGAAAATCCCGTATACTTAATTTTAAGATGCTTAAAACCCTCAGCCTCACAACAATAAATATACTACCTTTGCAAAGAATTCTTGTGGGATGAAGTTCCAGCACACTGTCGGCTCTAATATTATCCTAGTAATTGATATTGCCGTTAAGAAGGTGCCTACAAATTCCTGTCCAGGGACGATGACATTCCTCGGACAAAGTGTGAAGATGGAACTATAAGATTTATGTGCTAAGCAGCTTCAGATGCTTGGCGCCAGTAACTGTATCTCCATAAAGAAGAATCATGTTTAAATCCCTAGATGATAGTCCACAGTAGACATTCACCCGTTTAGACTTTCTTATAAGCGTCAATATGTGGATTTTCTGCTGGCTAGTAAACAGAATTGTTACGATTCGCTATTAGTTTCGAATTTAGCTCTTTACTATAATTTACCATATGTTGAAATCGTGCATTAACTATTTGGTGGCCGGAATCGTCCTTGTTTTACTCGCGCAATAATCTTGGTATATATAGTTGTCATTTAGCGCCTCTCAGAACGTGTCGTACACTCGCTCCGCTAACCGCGCCTCATAAACACACAGACATATGAGATGATGTTGAAGCCACTGCTAGGACTATAGCCGAAGAAATAGGACTTGAATCTTTGAGAAGTCTTCCTGGTCTTCAGTGTGTACATCACCAACGGTCCATACATCTCAGAGTTATTACAAATTTTAACCGTGGCAGGTTGAACTTCAGTGATATTTTCAAAATTGAAAACCGCTTTAAAATGAGCTTTCTTTTCAAGCATCAAGCTGCCTCGGTTATTTAGTTCACTGTCATAAAGAGGGTCGTTAGATAAGTTCTCGGAAAAGAAACCCAACATAGACTTGATTAAAATTATTTACATTTTTAATGCAGTCCCCTCTACTCTAATGCACTGATGTTTCAATGCATATTCCATCGCGAAAATGAGTTTCTTCTAGGGTTGTAAAATACTCAACTCGAGCTATGAGTTCTTCATTTCAAGGGTATCTCCCGTCACCGAGGAAATGTTTGAGCTTAGGAAAGAGCTGAAGGGCTAAAGCCATATTAGCGAATAAGGCGGTTGGAGCACCAAATCGCACCTGAACTCGAGTATTTGCCGTGGCAACGACACATATGTGGGCGCACGTTGTCCTGATGAAAATAGCTTTCTTTCTTGCTAAGCCTGAACTCTTTGGCGTAGATTTTGTTGTAGCTGGTCCGAGAGATTAGCGCAGTATTCTTCTGTAATTGCTTGACAATTAGGCAGATAATCTATCAGTGGAATCCCCTTCGAATTCCAGAAACCTGTTGACCTTCCCGGCCCACTGTAGGCCCTTGCTTTCTTTGAAGGTAGACAATCAGCACGGCACCACTGTTTCGACTGTTTTGTCTCTGGTGTATAGCAGTGGACCCATAGTTCATCTGTGGTGACGAACCGGTACAAAAAGATTGTGTGTGTGTGTTTTTTTGTTTGTTTTTTTCTGAAAATGGGCCAAATGTTGTTCATAAATTTGCGCTGGGATGCGCTTTTGATCTTGTTAACCGTCGTTGCACTCATTTGCAAGATAATTTTATCATATCCAATTCCTAAGTCAAAATGTGATATGCCCTTTCACACGATATCACTGGTTCAGCAATTTCTTGCACTTTCTATCGGCGATCATCTAAGACCTTGTCATGGAGTTTTGTAACCCTTTCTGGGATGGCGATCTCTTGGCCGACCACTACGCGGACCATTTTTTTGCTCTTCCGACTAAACTTAATTTCGTTGGTCCACCTAGGAATAGTTGAGCATGAAGGAAAAGATAATAAGTTTTCCGCAACATAGCTCTCCATCAGAGCACTGAAACGTCACCTGTCCACTCATAATGGATGAATAATTATTGCATCATAACCGCGTTGCGATTGGGAAACTTATCAAACGACCTTCGTATGTTATTTTATTCCAATGAACACACTAGAAAATAAATATGACACTTGTTCTCTCATGAGTGTAGTACACCATTTTACGAGCATTTTACAATACATTTTACGAGCAATTTAATATAGAAGAAATGTTCAAAATGGCGCTTCACAATAACAAATCAGGTTGCTAGGCAACAATTTAAAATAAAAAAATCTAAAATAAATGAATGATATGAATAAACAATGAAATCACTTTCATATTTTAGTATAAAAATATAGGGGTGTCTTTTGAAATTTCAAAGTAGGAGTGGCTGAAAGCTGAGGGAGTGAAACCCAAAATGCTATTAAGACCAAAGGCTAGTGGCCAACTCCTTTAATAAAAATTACAAGTATAATATCATCTCGATCCAATAATCCTAGAAGTACAATACAATCAAAATAGAGTGACTTTGGGGTGTTTATTTTTTGTTTTAAGTTTCACTCTCAATATCTATGTTGATGTATTTTTTGTTTAAATTTAATTTAAATTAAATAAACTGTTGTTTAGCTGTACATTTTTTAAAATGAAAACCTTGTATATTATTTATGTATTTAGGAGCACCAATCGAACAGTGGTGTGAATTGTTTTCTTTGAGTAATTATTCCAATTTCTTAGCTGAAATTAGCTCCAAATTACAAGAGTATACACAATTCTAGAACTTATCTTAAAAAGCCTGTTTGTTAAATAATAAGTTAATTTATTTAAATTCATATGAATATTTCATTATGTGACAATTATTATTATTACTACTATTGCTGCTGCTACTACTACTACTATTCATATTATTCTCATTTTTTCAGGTTGTGGTGTTCTCGTACCAAGAAATTGATCCCGGCATCTACGATTGTTGGGCAACCTTCATCGAACCTTGGGGGAAGCAGGCCTACGTCACATGGTGCGTATTGATTTGATGTCCATGTGTTTGGAGCTGTTAAGGATTTTAAAGTAATAACACTTTCGTTTTTGCGAACATTTTGTTCTCGCTGCATAAGGTTTTACAAAAGTCTAGCAAATAGTGGTATTCCGTTTCATTCCACAAAGCATTCCACGAAGCACTATTTCAGCACGTGAAAGATATAAAGAGAATAAAATATACATATTAAATTTTACTATGCAGTTGAAAAACTTGCTATAACTAAATATCTATAAATTCTGTAACACTTGAATAAAATCAAGTACATTCAGTAACTATTCTGCAACAAACTATTTATACAAAAGCTTATTCTTATATCTACTTCGTTCTAATCAAGATAAAGATTAGAAGAAATGTTAGGTTCTTATACGGGAAATAAGGATATACACTAGGTTAAATCCTTTAACAGCCGCAGGTAGGTGAAATAATTGAAGTTTCTTTGCAAAGGTCATCCATAAAACAAGAGAAAACTAAAGCGAAAGATGACATCTCGTTTGAGAAGAGCTTAAGTAGTTTAAAACTGAAATAAATTACATAGAATATCTTGGGAAAGATTAAATGAACAAAAAAAGCTTATGTGTTCCACTCACATGACTTTCTCTACATCTCTGCAACAAAATATTGTTAAAACGCATACGCTTCCTTTTAATTCATGCTAATCGAAAAAAAATATAGCAGAAATAGTCTTATTACTTGCTTCCTTGTAAGTAGAAGGGGAACATGGGAGTAGCATAGGCTAAAATATTAGTCAAAAGCTGGTTGCTACGTGATTGAAGTTCCTTTGTTTGTGTGGACAGGAGTTGATAAATTCCCGTATGAGAAAAGTATTTTAAAGCTGAAACCAATAACCAGGAATATCTAAAAGCGATCCACTCCACGAAAAAAATGTATTCAAGATAAACTGTGTGTTTTATCGTGCTCTACATTTTCAGTCAATTAAGTTTTCGCCTATCTCTTACAGTTTACCAGTTATTCAAAATTTTGTAAAATCCATCCAGAATAAAGTAGTTTTCAGACTCTATTCTCAGAAAAGTCAAGATATACTTACATTCTATTTGACGGATAAATATCTTTAATATACGACATTGGTTGGAGCCATTTTTGAGAAAATAAAAATTTGCGAAAATATTTCTATTTAAAGGGCAATTGGGTTGGAGGGGGGATTTTCTTGAAAATCTTCGTGTTGTATCCTTAAAAGATACTGAATTTAAACACCAACTTTGGTATTTAACGGACGTTTCGTTTTTGAGCTATGCGGTCCTCGGAATCTCACTCACACACACACACACACACACACACACACACACACACAGGCGTACACACGCCCCTTTTGCCAAAAATGCTTTTTTTGGATTCTGGGGGACCCAAAACATGTACGAGTATTTCCGGTGATATCTCGGTACCTATCGAATTTTTGTGTGCATTACAATATCTAGGTACATAGTACTTTTAGAGAAAGTAAACATTTATAGGATATAGACTGTATGTTTAATGAG
This sequence comes from Hymenopus coronatus, assembly GCA_030762935.1. Taxonomy (NCBI): domain Eukaryota; kingdom Metazoa; phylum Arthropoda; class Insecta; order Mantodea; family Hymenopodidae; genus Hymenopus; species Hymenopus coronatus. Next base: position 51,630,589 of record CM060882.1, read on the forward strand.
ATCTAACATTATCTATGTAACACGTTTTCGTTCTATTTCTTATGGTTTAATAGTAGTAGAGAAGTTGTTCAGAATGAAGAGGTCTTTAGAGGCCATTATTAGAAAATTCCAAAAATGCATTTTATTGTTATGTAACTTTCTTTAATATACAGCATTTGAATTAAAATCGTAAGAACCATTTTTTAGAAAATCTAATATGTTGAAAATGTTCCATGTAAAGGGTTGTTTGGAGTGTGGGGTTTCTTTGAAACTTTGTGTCACGTCCTTGAAAGATATTGAGCTTCAATATCAAGTTCGATACATAACACACACACACACACACACACACACACACACACACACACACACACACACACACACAACCGCGTGCGCAAATTTTGCAAAAATTCGATTCGTTTCATTCACATAATTCTTCTAGTACTCTACAGCCGATTATCTTATAAAAACTTATTCTTTTCTCTTCTTCGTGCTATTCATGATAAAGACAAAATAGCAGAAATTGTCGTATTAATTACATCCTTATAAGTAGAACAGGAATAATGGAATTCATTAAACTAAAGCAATAGCCCAATTAGTTGACAAATTCGCGCATGAAAAAACTCCACATATTTTAAAACTGAAACCAACAACAAGGAATATCTTGGAAAAGGTCAATTCCACGAAAAAGTGCATACTACATAAATTGTTTTTTTTTTTTTTTTTTAATGAGATTCTATTTTTCTGTAGTAAGCCATTCAGAAATATTATTATCCTACGGTTTAGCAGTTATGCAAATGTCATCTAGACTGAAGTGGTTAATAAGGATGTACATTTTTATTTGCCATGTAAATAGCATTAATTTTCGGCATTTTATTCAAAATCGTTACTGCCATCTTTGAGAAAATAAACAATTTTGATATGTGTGCCATGTAAAGAGTAATTTGGATGGAAGTATTTTCGTGAAAATGTTCATATCCTTGGAAGACACTAAACTAAATATCAGCGTTGTTATTTTGCTGACTTTTCGTTTTTGAGTTATCGTGTTCACACACACAGAGACCACGCCGTAGGCCAGATCTCAAGTGACCGCACGTGAGATTGTGGCGGCAAAGCGGCGCAGGGGCGGGTTTTCTCCGGGTTCTCCGGTTTCCCCGCCATCGCATTCCACAGGTGCTCCATCTTCATTCCGTGTATCACCAGTGTCATCGCCAGGTACTAAAAGTGGGCGATAAACACACACAAAAAAGACACACAGACATAGGACACATACATTTAAAGCGAATACATGAGACATTTAAACGTATACTTCCAGTGAAACCTTGGCTTCGAAATTTTGTATGGAATGAAATACTTTCTCTACTATTATTTACAATGTGCACACGTGCTAAAGCATGTAAAAAAATCTGATGTGTACCATTCATATGACTTACTCTACATCTCTGCAACAAATTATTCTTAAAAATCTTATACTTCTATTTACTTCATGCTAATCAGTAAAACATTAGCAGAAATAGCCATATTACTTGCTTTCTTGTAAGTAGAAGCGAAATAAGGGAGTACCATAATTTAAAGTGATGGTCAAAAGCTGGTTGCTATGTGACTGAAGTTCCTTTATCTGTATGGACACGAGTTCACAAAGTCCTGTATGAGAAAAATAGCTGAAACCAAAAACAAGGAATATCTCAAAAACAATCAACTCCACGAAAAAAATGTATGTAACATAAATTGTGTGTTTTAAAGTGCTCTACATTTATTGTGTGGTAAGGTTTGGTCCATCTCTTACGGTTTAGCAGTTATGCAAAATTCCGTAAAATTGACCCAGAATAAAGTAGTCTTCAGAGGCTATTCCCAGAAAATTCAAGATACACATTTTATTTGTCAGGTAAATATCTTTAATATACGATATTTTAATCAAAATCGTTAGAGCCATTTTTTAGAAAGTCAAAATTTCCGAAAAAAGTTCCATGTAAAGGGTAGTTTGGGGCGGGGGGATTTTTCTCAAAATCTTCGTATCGCATCCCTGGAAGATATACTAAACTTAAATATCAATTTTGGTATTTTACCAACTTTTCGTTTTTGAGTTATCGTGTTCACGGACACACGGACGCACGAACACACGGACACAAACAGACGGACCTGTTTCTGAAAATACTTTTTTGCATACAGGGGACCCTAAAATGTATATTTCCGGTGAAATCTCGGTATCGAACTTTTTGGTGGAGTGCAATACCTTCTCTATACTCTATGTATAATGTAAGCTAATGTATCAACCATATTTTGAAAATAATAACTAATCTATTTGCAAAATTTGATTCTTCATCAAATATTATAAATTTAAAGAAAATGCTTATATTCAAAAGGTCTAAATAAATATTTATGTTAGTCTTTTACAAAAGTTAATATGATTGTGTATTTGTAAATATACAAAGCGGACGGAGATTGATTTGGCCGGGAACGGTGTGAGCTCGAGCTTGTTACTTTCTCTACATAGCACATTGGCAGAGAAAGTATTGCACTCCATCAAAAATTCGATACCAAATTTTAGGGTGCCCTGTATCTTTAAAAATATTTTTACTTTCTTTACACGTACTATGTACATAGTGTATAGAGAAGGCATTGACTCCACCAAAAAAAAAAAAAAAAAAAAAAATCGATACCGAGATTTCACCGGAAATATATGCAAAAAATATTTTCAGAAAAAGGTCCGTGTGCGTGTGTGTCCGTGTATTCGTATGTCGGTGTGTCCGTGTGTCTGTGTATCCCTGTATCTGTGAACACGATAACTCAAAAAACGAAAAGTCGCTAAAATACCAAACTTGGTATTTAAGTTTAGCATCTTCCGAGCATGCGACACGAAGATTTTGAGAAAAATCTCCCCACTCCAAACTATCCTTTACATGGAACTTTTTTCAAAAATTTTGATTTTCTAAAAAATGGCTCTAATAATTTTGATTAAAATGTCCAGTAAAATGTATATTTTGAATTTTCTGGGTATAGCCTCTGAAGACTACTTTATTCTGCATGAAATTTACGGAATTTTGCATAACTGCTAAACCGTAAGAAATGGACAAAAACTTACCACACAAAAAATGTACAGCACATTAAAGTACACAATTTATGTTGTATACATTATTTTCGTGGAGCTGATTGTTTTTTCGATGTTCCTTGTTTTTGGTTTCAGCTTTGAAAAACTTAACTTTTCATATACAGGAATTTGTCAACTCCTGTCCATTCACATAGCAACCAGCTTTTGACTATCACTTTAACCTATGGTATTCCCTTATTTCGCTTCTACTTACAAGGAAGCAAGTAATAAGACTATTTCTGCTATTTTTTTCGATTAAGGTGATGCAAATAGAAGCATAAACTTTTTAACAATAATTTGTTGCAGAGATGTGGAGAAAGTCATGTGAACGGAACTCATCAGATTTTTAGAAAAAGGCCCGTGTGTGTCCGTGAACACTATAAATCAAAAAAGGGAGGTAGGTAAAATACCACATTTGGTATTTAAGTTTAGCATCTTCCAGGATGCGACACAAGTTTATCAGAAAAATACCCCCACTCCGAACTACCTTTTATATGGAAAACATTTCGAAAAGTATGATTTTCTCAATAACGGTTATAAAGGTTTTGATTACTTACATGACAAATAAAATCCATATCTTGATCTTTCTGGGAATAGGCTCTGAGTACCTAATTATTTTGGATGAATTTTGCTGAATTTTGCGTAAATACACAAAAAATGTGTATCTCGTAAAAACACGTAATTATTATGTTCATCCGCTATTATTAGTTTCATTTTTAAAACACTTAAACTTCTCTAATTACGGGAATTTCTAAATCGGCAATGTAAAGAAACGGATTCTACACATAGCTTTTAAATTTTTTGAATATCGCTTTAGGTGGTATATTCACTTATTTCCCTTATACATATGAGGAAGTAAATAAGACCGCGCTGTGGGCGAGTGGTCAGACCACTTACCTCTCACCTAGACGACCCGGGTTCGATCCCAAGCGACTCGTGTGAGATTGTGATAGACAAAGCGTCGCGGGGGGTTTCACCGGGTTCTGTGGTTTCCCCCGCCATTGCATTCCACCGGTGCTCCGTCTCCATTTCATGCATGACCAGTGTCATCCCTTCGGTGCTACAAGAAGTAGAAGCGGATGTTTAAAACATTGCATAAGAAAAATGAATAATTAAACCGCTTCTGTTAATGTTTATCTCGAATCGCATGAAGTAGATAGAAGAATAGCAGGATACCTGGGTTCGATTCCCGGTAGCGGCGTGGGGATGTTTCCTTCACTGGGAGACGTGGACCGGGGTGCACTCAGCCTCGAGAGGTTCCTGAGGGGCCAATTAAGGAGCTACTTGATGAGAAGGAGCTGCTCCAGGTCATGAGGACCGCATTTACCGGCCGGGTCGAGGCGCTGACCACGTCTCACCCTCCAATACGTCTGTCATGAGCCGAGAAGGGGTCGCAGTTATAGCTAGAAGAACAAGAGTAATTTGTTATAATAATGTAGAGAAAGTCTCGTTAGTTGAACACGTCAGATGTTTGTAACTGTAAGAATACTGTTGCAGGTACAGCGTGTCCGTGTTTCTGGTGCCGCTGACGGTACTCACGACCACGTACTCGTGTGTGTGCCGAGAGATCTGGCGGCACGCTGGCAGGAACAAGACCACCACACAAGGGTGTAGCCCACTCATATCCCGCGCCAAGATGAACACGGTCAAGCAGATGGTGGCCGTGCTTGCCCTGTACATCGTGTGCTCCACACCCTTCATCTGCGCCCAGCTGTGGTCAGTCTGGGATCCGGGAGCCATGAGCAGTCCTTTCTTTTCAGGCAAGTCCTTTACAGTGAACTACTATATACACATTTACAGTTTTTATAATTAATCTTGTATATTAGAAGTTGTTTAAGTTTATCTACTGTTTTCACTAAAGGTTTATTCAGCAGTGTTTTCAAATTTTATTTATTATAAACGCCAGTTGAATAATTGCTTATTTGAATATACTTTCAAATTTTCTAAATACCCATAGCTGAAAGGTAAATTCTTACCTTCTCTACACGTACTATGTACATAGTACATAGAGAAGTTATTGTAATGCACCCAAAAATTCGATACCCAGGTTTCACCGGAAATGCATGTTTTGAGACCCCGTGAATCTAAAAAAGCCGTTTTAGAAATATATCCGCGTGTGTGTCTGTCTGTGTGAGTGTGTGTGTGTGTGTGTGTGGGCAGCAAAGCTCAAAAACGAAAAGTACGTTAAAAACCAAACTTGGTATTTCGGTTTGGTATCTTCCAAGGATACGGAACGAAGATTTTCAAGAAAATCCCCCCAACCAAAACTAGCCTTTACAAGGAACTTTTTTCGAAAATTTTGATTTTCTCAAAATGGCTCTAACGATTTTGATTAAAATATCACATATTAAAGATATTTTCCCCACAAATAAAATGTATATCTTTAATTTTCTGAGAATAGCCTCTGATGACTGCTTTTTTCTGAATAAATTTTACGGAATTTTGCGAAACTGTTAAACCCTAAGAAATGGACAAAAACTAGCCGTAAAAAAAAAAAAAAAACAAAAAAAAAACAATGTAGAGCACGTTAAAACACACAGTTTATGTAATACATATTTGTTCATGGAGTTAATCGTTTTTTTAGATATTCCTTGTTATTGGTTTCAACTTTGAAAAACGTATAATTTTCTCATACAGGAATTTGTCAACTCCCGTCCATAGAAACAAAGAAACTTCAGTTGCATAGCAACCAGCTTTTGACTAGCATTTCAACCTATAGTACTGCCTTATTTTGCTTCTACTTACCAGGAAGCAAGCAATAACACTATTTCTGCTAATTTTTTCTCGATTAGAATGAAGTAAATAGCAGCATAAACTTTTTAATAATATTTTTGCGGAGATGTAGAGAAAGTCAAGTGAATAGAACATATCAGATTTTTTGTATTTTATTTTAGAATTTTGTTGCTTCCATGTAGTAATTTCCTGAATTTTTTTGATATATTGTTTTCTTAAAAGTTCGTCAAGGAGAACAATTAAGAAATATTAAATTAAAACAACATTACAAAACCCGAGGAATACAGAGAGTTGGGAAACATTTTTACTCTCAAAAATCAAAACAATTATACTTTCACACCTACTGTTATTAATTCAAAAAAACATGCAGCATATGGGAACGCAGCTCTAAACCATCTTTAATGCCGGGAAAATAGCGTACATAGTTCAGTAGAGGGACGTGGATGGGTTAACTAATCTACTAATTTAAAGACAAACACTTCTAAATAGAAAGTTATATTTTTACCATTTTACATGATTCCACGTTTTAACATCTTGGCGTGAGGCCAACCTAGGCGTCCTTCTTACATATCCTTCCCCCACTAGCTACACATTACAAAAGAGGAAGACGCAACTCTACCGGTGGATTTTATGAATAACAAAGTTGGCAATGTCGCCAACATATGAAACATTATATATTTCCAGTATTACCACATCCTGTGCACACAGCCAGGATGTGACAATACTTTGAATTTTGAAATACTCTCTTCGAATTTTTGATACGGAATGCTCAGATGCAACTCTAGTATTAACAGCAACCCACAGTTTGCAGAGTTAGAAGAAGTACTACTCGCTTGTGACCACAAAATAGTATCATATCAACCTACAAGTGCACCTGTGCCTGAAAATCTTCATCAAGATGGACCTAACGAGGTCCGAAATGCGGATCCGACTTTGGAGAACATCACATAAAAATCTGATGTGTTCCATTCACATAACTTTCTCTAGCTGTTCCGCAAACAAATTTTTCTTGCGAAACATTATTCGTATTTTGACGTCAAGCTAGCAGAATTACTTTTTAATTGCATTCTTTAAGTAGAAGGGAAATACAGTTACTTTACGCTTAAGCGATAGTCAAATATTTTAAAAGCTGGTTTCTATGTAAAACAATTGAAGCTCGGTTCGCTTTGCATGGTTTCATTTGATAAAAATTTATTAGTTTAGAATAGAAGGCAGTAATAATGAATACCTCGAAAGCAGCTAACTCTACAAAGAATATATGACATAAATTATGTGTTCTAGCAAGATCAACAGTTTTTGTGTAGTAAGGTTTTATCTATATTTTACAGTTTACCGTTATGCGAAATTCTACAAATATGGACCAGAATAAAGAGTGCCTCAGAAAGTTCAAAATATACATTTTATTTGTTATATGAATATCTTTTATCGGTGTTTTAACCAAATTGGCTATCAATTTTTGAGAAAATAAAAATGTTGTAAACATTTTCCACATAAAGGGTAGTTTGGAGTGGGGGAATTTTGGTATTTAACCGACTTTTCGTGTTTGTGTATGCTGTCTAGAGATACTTACTCACATACACGGACATTTTTCTAAAAATGTGTTTTTTTTTTTTGTACTCAGGGAACCTCAAAGCATATATTTCCAATGAAACATCGATATTGAAATTTTGGGTTGAATACAACACCCTTTCTATCCACCTTATACATTGTGCATACGGGCTAGAGAGAGACTAAAAAAGTGAGTAATCTTAAAACTTTGCACAGTCAATTCTCCATGTAAAGATACCCATGTGTTCGACACATAGCCAGCGATCGGAATAGAAAAGTGACCTGTGTTCCACACTTTAGCGAGCGAAACACCTTAGCCAGTGACAGAACAGAGATTTAGCAATCGATCGAAAGATAGAATCTATTCGACATTTTAGTAAGCGGCCGTAAGAGCGAGTTCTATGTACGACACTATGGTAAGAATCCGGAAGAGAGACGATGGCCGTGTTCTACATTTTAGCGAGTAAATAGAAAAGAGAGAAGTATGTGTTCGAAACAATTGCCAGCTTCCAGAAATGAGAATTGACTTCCGTTTCTCGCTTTAGCGAGCGACAGGAAAGACAGAAAAACTTATTTCACTTATCATTAATTGCAGGGAAACTGAAAACCTGTGGAACAACTTCTATTTGTTTTCTTGTTATTTATTTTGCTATTCATGCAAAATATGCTGTTTGTTAGCTAATTACTTTTTGTGAATTACAGTTTTTATACTTTCCTGAAACACACTTCCAACCGGATAATACGTATGCTGAATTAGAACAAAACCTCAACTGTTTATATTACGAATCCACATGAGATAATAATGAGTTCCTGAAAATAAAAACAGTCTTCTGGACATTTTAAAGAACGCTACCAAGTAAACTATAATTAAAATCAAGCGACTTATTTTAAGAAAATAAAATGATCATTATAACAAATTTATATATTTCTTGCTATCTCGAATACTAGCCGGTTATATAAAACATCGTAATTGTTATATATCCTGGCTAAACTCTCAGAGCACTTTTTGTAGAGATAAAAAAAATTATGAAAAATAATAACAAGTAATAATTTACCTCATTTATATATAAGAATTAAACGAACAATTTTACCATCTAGTTTCCTTTTAATGTTCGCTTAGGCGATGATACGGCTCACTATGACATTACCGTCGAACTCACTCAACTGTTGCATGCGATACATCCCCAGTAAAAACTGAATGAAGGGGTTCGTTGCCCTATTTTATACCTCTTGGACACGTAACAGAAAATCTCATAAAGCATCGCACGTGCAGTACACCGCAACGTTCATAAACTCACTCAGTCTTAATAATACACGGCTTCGACGTCAAAGAACCTTCCGAAAAAAAAAAAAAAAAAAAAAAAAAACACGTTTTCATTCGTCCAGGTGTAACAATACAGATGCGAAGTAGAAAAAAAAAAATAAAAGGTTGCCACAGCACAGGTGTGCATTAACATAGCGTAACAATGGATGCCAACAGTCAGCTATACTTAGAAAGCAAGCCGCACACACATATTCGGCGATTACGGCCGAGGGCGCAGTCACAGTACATATATTATATATGGGATTAATTATTCGGCCAGTTCAAGTTCTGTTGCAATATGGTAACCCCAGCCTAAATGTGGGATTCCTAATATATTCGTATATCATGCGAATCAAGATGAACATAACTAGAAACTGTTTTATTACTTGGTTTTACTTACTTGTAAGTAAAAGGGAAATAAGGGTATACACTATGCTAAAGCGATAGTGTATAGAGAAGGTATTGTAATGCACCCAAAAATTCGATACCGAGATTTCACCGGAAATATGTGTCTTGAGACCGACTAAATCCAAAACAACATTTTTAAAAATGTCCGTGTATGTGCCTCTGTGTGTGTGTGGGTGTGTGTGTGTCTGTGGGCAGCATAGCTCAAAAATGAAAAGACCGTTAAAAACCAAATTTGGTATTTAAGTTTGGTATCTTCCAAGGATGCGACACGAAGATTTTCAAAAAAATCCCCCCACTACATACTACCCTTTACATAGAAAAAAATTCTAAAATGTTGATTATCTTAAAAATGGCTCTAACGATTTTGATTAAAATCACGTATATTTAAGGTATTTACTTGGCAAATAAAATGTATATGTTGAATCATTTCATAAATTTACTTCTGGTAGTGATTCATGAGAAAAATAAGCCCTAAAAGTTTAATAAGCTGCTCTTGTCTATTAAACCAGATAAATTCTTCGTTTAAAATAAATAAATCTTAGGTTAAAAAGCAAACCGATGATGCTTTGGGCCACGATAAACAAATTTTGAACTTATAATCAAGGCAATGAAAATATTAAAATCTTTAAAAGAACCAACTTTATAATGTGTATCAAAAAACGAAAATACTAAAGCATTGTTTCTTAAAGAACAATTCCAAGCATAAGGGGATCGAACTGAGTCTTAGATTGCGTATTATGGCAGAGCAAATCCTCATCGGCAGTCCAGTAATGGATTCATTTGAATAGGTCCCTTTCTTAACCATCCTGCTTTATATTGAAACGGTTTACAGGCAAATGTAAAACAAGAATGCCACAAATCTCCTAAGTTCATAGCGCAGCGGCTATCCGAGTTACGTAGCTTCTAAGTAAACGAGGAAATACTGACAGTCGATGGTATTGTGTAGACTATTCGACTAGATGAGCAACATGTAAGATCAGCTGATGTTGCAATAATCAATGTAGACATGACCTCAAACAGCGGAACAATGAACTTTCTGCAGATGTGATTTAAAAGCTTTATTTACAGCTAATATTTGTTGAAGCCAATGAAACGTTTGTTACATTATATACATTTGCGATTTTGGTTCAGCTATGTTCTACGTCTAAGTTATCGATTATGTAATTTATAGATTTGCGAGCGCAAAAAAAGTCGCTAAAATGCGACAAGAGAGTTAAGAATATTTCGGATAACAGTTTCCAGGAAACTTTCCAGACTTTTTACAGATTTGGCAATAGTGTCTTACGCGGAACTATTGTGAAGGAAATGTTGCGTAAATGAAGCTATGGAAGCTTATTTTGGTATTATTTACAAATTTAGAACCGTTTTTAATCCAAGTTTATAAATTAATCTTGGTCGAAATTATTTTACCTCAAAATTTGCTGCCGTCTATGAGATTGGTACTGATTCTATTCATAGTCAAAGTTATAAATACGCATTTTATTAATTAAAATACTGGTACATTTAAAAGCACGTTCTACTCCTTGGCTATCATCGCTACAATACGCAAGCACTCTTGACCTCACAAAACGCAACAGCGCAGCAGGTTTTACCTTTGACAACGACGGCTGGCACTTAAGCATTTGCGTTGTACCGCCCTTAGTGTCCCTATCATCAAGTGGCAATGGATGCTGGTGGTCTTGACACAAATGACTGAGTACACTGACATGCTTCTCATATTCGAGAAGTCTGAAGGAATGGGAGATTTGACGGCTTCATCAACAACGTTACCTCAACAGGCGTAACCACCCCACACCATACATTCTAGGTTGAAGAGTCGTTTAAGTGAAGAAAAAAGCTAACATACACCCCTGTGGATGTCCGCGAATACTCCATATACCAGAGTTACATATATTTACAACAGTTCGACAGCCTGTAACCAGAAATACGCAAAAGTATTGGAGTAGGCGGCAGACATTTGAGCATCTCCAGTAGTGTATTAAAATGTTATCTGTTTACCTGCAAACTTTACTTTTCTTTTTACTCATTTACTATCTTTAGTGAATTAATCTACTCTCTATGGCCTCCTCTGTATTTCAGAGACGAAGCAAACAATGAGTGTTTTGTAGAAATGAGTTCATCATACATGATGATCACTCATCTATCTACCGCTTAATACATACGTATACCTGTATCTGTACACACACACACACACACACACACTTACATTTCAATTCCCTTCTATTTGTTTCTCTATTCGTGCACATGAACATATATTGAAAGTAATAATTAACATGGTATTATAAATAAAAAATATATAAACTATAAATGACGTTCAAAAATGTCATAGTGACATCTTCTGCAGTAAAATGTCCTGCAATGTGCTCACCTTTTCTTGGGCGCTAATTTTATGGAGAAGTGAGGGTAGGCATTTAACTTTTTGCAGTGTTGTCAACCAATACGTGAATAGGTTATCTAATTTACCGAGAACTAGCTGGACTATAGCGCACGTATGTATGCGTGAACTCTGAGATCTACAGAGAGTGAAACATTTGGATTAAAACCACAATATGCAATTCATGTCTCTATGTTGTCATTTTGCTCTGCTCCCGAAACTAAGCGAAACCTACCAAATGAAGACTAGGGAGCTGAGCGTCCAAGAAAAGTTGCGCGCCTAGTTTACTGTTGTGTGTTATCGACTATGATGTACACCCAGATTTAGACCTTAAATGCCTCACGTGTAATTAAAATGCTCATCTAGTATACTGTTATGTTAATGTTGCAGGTCCAACTTTCACCATCCTGGCTCTTCTGTCTTGCCTCAACAGTTGCGTCAACCCATGGATCTACCTGGCGTTCAACAGAGAGTTGGTACGACTGTTGAAGCAGCAGCTGACTTGTAGGAGTAAAGAATACAATACAAATTCCAGGGCAGGCTCCGGAGGCAGCGGATCTTCCACAGGGACGGCTCCTGGTGCAGGAGATGGCTCTTCCTCTTCCAAGAAGAGGACGGTTAATCCCTCACTAAAGGCTTCCTCCCTGGAAGAAAAATGCCGTTCTGGTTCTGCTGATACCTCAAAAGCTCCCTTGTCAAGAACGCAACAGAAGAGACGCCGTCTTCAACTATCTTTTCTGCTAGGAAAGACAACTACAGAAGTTCCTGCTAAGTGCCCCACAGAAAACAACGATAGTAACGGTTGTCCCAATTTCTGTGCCACTGGTGTAGTTAAGAGAAAAGAGCCTAATAAGTTCACAGTGATTTCTGAGACTGAATCAAATGCGCGCCTCAAGAACAAATCAGGCTTTCTAAATTGTCCTTTGCGACTTAATTCCGGTAAAAAAGAAAATGTTTCGAACAATCTAACGGCTCCAAAAATAAAGAAGTGTAATGAAGATACTATTGAAGATGAGGCACAAATAATATCTTTGCTCCAGGTAGGCGAGAATCAGAGTTCGCTTAATAAGATATGACAACGGGAAGGGGTTATCGATCTCATAGTCACTGCAATGTAGAGTTCTCGGTAAGTTTGCATCCGTAGAGAATCTGAACCTGCCAAACATGCCTTGCGACGTAATAAATAGCATGTATGTATGGAGAGCAGATAGTTCAACAGTTATAAACAGGCCAGAGTGGTATGAAAGTAGTATACAAACAATAATCCGTATCTTTGTGCCCTGCTACCGAGAGAGGAAGTTTAGTTATATTCACCACAAAATGATAATACTCCTATCCTATTGCTGTTTACGTCGATGCCCATGACAAGCCAGTATAAGGAAACGCAGAACCATTCACCATTTACGAATAAGATAGACTCCACAAACAAAAATATATTACAGGCACAGGGAACTAAATGAATGCCTTGATTTTAATTTTCAGATTACTTAAGACTAAAAAAGATGCTCACGACTACACATGATAATTTTTATGCAGGTGATTTCATCAGTAAGTAACTAGAATGGTTTTACGAAAATAAAATGTAAAATGAAGGCCTTAGAACATAAGACTTTTATTCGGATAACAGGGTCAGAAACATTAATCTCCTAAGAAAATCACTAATGTGCAGTGCAGTTTTATGAACCTCAAGCTAAACTATTTAAACAGATTGAACTAAGACAAAGCAAGAAACATCTAACTACGTTATTTAAGACAAGCTGAATTTTCAGCATTGGATTCTTTACCATGAAAATAAAATTTAATATCTAGAAGCTGAAAGAAACTCATAATATGTGCTGTGAAAATCTGTCGTTATTTCCGATGTACCAGGTATAGACAATGTAAATATATTTGGCTTGGTTGATTAGGCAGACGGAAATACATTTTGATCTCTATTTTACGTCGATTGATAATATGCAACAGATCTATTAGGAGATACCTCTTAGATCGGTTTGTGGCGGGCAGTTAGCCTTCTCGGTCTCATCTTGTACCATATCATCTCTGCTTCTACACTAACTGAGCAGTTGGCATTAGGGTGCCATCTAGTGTAGCTGCTTTCTTATCTGTAGATAGATGGCGGAGCATTCACTATTGACAGTTATTTTCATTTACTTCCAAATGGGATTTTCGTAATTTTTTTTTCATTTTAATGTTTTAATTGCATAAAAATATTTAAAATCTCCCGCTCACTTTGTATAACTTTCATAGAGATACCTAACGCTAAATATTTTTAAAATATTGTTGAAAATAATCCTGTGTAGTAGTTTTTAGAACCTGTTGATTCACGCACTTGGTAAAACATCAATAACTTTCTAAATATTAATGTTAGAGAAGACATATTTGTTTATTTTTATCGGAAAATTTTACTTAACCGATTGGCAACATTGGCATCTGGCTCATACTGCTTTCATGTGAGTGTTTTGATGTACTGCGAAATTGCGTTTTTTGAAAGTTAGGTTTTATATATATATATATATATATATATATATATATATATATATATATATAAATGTTACGTTTTAAAGCAATTTCTGAAGAAGTAAAATTGTTTATACAAATGTCCCATTATCTCAGAGACAAATTGACACACAGGGCTGAAATTTTTACCACATATTTGCACCTAAATAGGCTTATTTTAACTAAAACGTTTTTATGTAATTGGAACAATTATTTATATTTAAATTTAAAATCTACATTTTTCAGTAAAATTTGTAGATCTTTATTTAAAAATGTATACTTTTCCTTCTAATGAACAGAAAAGTTTCATTTCAATAAACTGTAAAGGTATTGCGGAATATACCTTGAAAATGTTAGCCCATTATATTACACAGTTGCTGAGATAATGGGTCAAGCTTTAACATCGGCAAGATAGAGCATTTCGACTGCTCTTAAATATTGTTTTAGACCTAAAGTGAATTTTGGGTTGTGGTGTTAAATATCAAATTCGGTTTTACGAAAATCCCCAGTCATGTGGTGAGTCCATTTGATTGAGTGCCACCCACAGGTATTGCCGTCTAAACCATCCCGCTGGTGGTACCAATTTGGAACACTTCATTCTTTAAAACCTATTTCAGAAAACAAAATCTGATGGTTCCATTCACATGACTCCTCTACATCTCTGTGAGAATTATTGTTAAAAATCTTCTTCTATCTACCTCATGCTAATCGAGATAAACATTAGCAGAAATGGATTGTAAGTATAAGGGATATACATCTTTCAAAAGCTGGTTGTCATGTGATTGAAATTCCTTTGTATCTATGGCCAGGAGTTGACAAATCCCTGTATGAGAAAAGTATTTTAAAGTTGAAACCATTAACAAGGAATCTCTCAGAAAAGGTCAGCTCTAAAAAAAAACCCCTATTCCACATAAATTGTGTGTCTTAACGAAATCTACATATTTGTGCAGTAAGAATTTGTCTACCTCTTATGGTTTATACCAGTTATGCATAATTCAGCTAAATTCATCCTGAATAAAGAGGTCTTCAGAAGATATTCCCAGAAAATTCAAGATGCATATTTTATTTGTCATGTAACCATTTTTAACATATGACATTTTTAGAAAATCAAATGTTCGTAACTTTCTCCATGTTTGGAGTGGGTTTTTTTTTCTTCATGAAATCCTTGGTTCCTTATCCTAGGGAGATACTAAGCTTAAATACCAAGTTTGGTATTTTACGTAAGTTTAGTTATAGAGCTCTACACACACTGACCTTTTTCTAAATTTATTTTTTTATTTAGGGCATCTTAATTTATTAAGATATGATTTATGATGAAATTTCGGTATTGAATTTTTGTATGTACCAATATATAGTAGTGTAGACAAAGTAAAAATACAAACGTTTGTATCATTTTTGTTGAATCATATTTTTACAGGATGAGACTGCATCTACCATGAAGTAAAAATCATGAAAGTAAATAACAAAATAATATCTGAACTAGATTTATTTAATAAAATGTATTTCTTGAATGTACCGTTTGCTACAGCTTATCAAGCTTAATTTGTATTTTTGTGCATGGTAATGATCTAGCACAGGAATCAAAGGGTTGGGTTATAGAATCCTATTGACAGTGTTATAATACTTCACGCCACATCACTCATTTCTTTTGCCGTGTGCTCAAATTAATGTTTTAATATTAACTATTAGATAAATCACTAAAACAATTAACTGAAAGAAAAATAAACGGGTCCCTTGGACAAATTTGGGAATTCCGCGCGTCTCTGTGGCCTGTATGCCTGCGACCTGCTGCTTTCTGTGGTCCTTTTACATCAACCCATTCTTCTGTAAGTTGTTGGATTTTTTGCATGGGGTTCTTTTGGGTCGTGTGCAGTTTCAGCAATGTGAGATTCTTAATTTTGGGTTCGGGTGCGTTACTAGATCAGAATAGTATGGATCTTATATGTATTTTAGAGCTGGTATCCAACGTAACTGGTTAAGTTTTTTTAACCCTTTATTTTCCCGTCACTGTTTTCTTTTGTTAACCTTGCCTTATCCCACATGCATGCTGGTATCATACCCCGTAATTTGTTGCGTACCCGACTCTCCAACGAGGAGTGCAATAGCAGACCTCCCGACTGAAGTAAACTGGCGGACTTTTTCAGTGTGAGTATTATTCTCCCATTGGTCGTTTTGTATCTTTTTCGTTGAAAAAATGCCTACAGCGCACGTGCAATGATTTCATATCCCTTACCAAGGTAGCAGACTAGTGCTAATGTCCCCACTTTTGTCACAGACTCATCGGCCTGAATGCTGGGAAAGACTCCTTAACGGTACACATTCCCATCGTTCTTAGCTTGGCTTTCGTAGCAATTTTATTTCTGCTCGTGTTTAACATTATTACGAATAATTTGTATTATTGCCCTCATTACGGAATATATTTCATGTAAAACGTACTGTCTCAATGTGCAAATAAGTATTGCACGGGACCAACGGTCTTACTTCTCTTTCGAAGGAAGCCATGCTAAGAATTTTATATAGATAGAGAAGATATTGCACTTCAAGTAAAATGCGATAACGAGATTTCACCGTAACGTGTATGCGAAATAAAAACCTATGTGTTCCATTTATATGATTTTCTCAGTAAATTTCAGAGGTAAATTATTCTTAAAAAAATTATTTTTCTATATACTACTGCTAATCCAAACAAACGTTAGCAGAAATGGTCTTATTACTTGCTACCTTGTAAGTAGAACGGAAATAAGGGAGTGAGCTAGGCTAAAGCGATAGTCAAATATTTTAGTTCGAAATTTGTTTCTTTGAATAGTCAGATGTTGATTAATTCTCGCACGAGAGAAGTTTAAGCATTTAAAAACTGAAATACCTCGGAATGGTTATCACCGCGAAAAAAATGTATGTGACATAAATTCTGTGTTTTAAGGAGATCTACGTTTTTTGTGTAATAAGTTTTTGTCTGTTTGTTACGCTACAGCAAAATTCATCCAGAATGAAGAGATCTGCAGAAAGTATTACCAGAACTTCAGGATATACATTTTATTTGTCATAAAATATATTTTATATGCGCTATTTTAATTAAAATCGTTATAGCCATTTATGAGAAAATCAAAATGTTCAAAAGTTTTTACACGTAAAAGGTAATTTGGGGGGGGGATTTGCTTGAAAATCTCCCTGTGTCATCTTTGAAAGATACTAAAGTAAATACCATTTGGTATTTTATCGAAAAATAAGCTTTTTAACAATAATGTGTTACAAGACGTAGAAAAGGCATGTGAATTGAACACCTCAGTGTTTCTCAGGTTGGCTTACAAGTAATTGCTATTGAAATGTGTCTTCTGTTTTCTTCTCTGTGTTGTATTTAGTATTTTCTTTCCAGTTGACGGCCACTAGAGGAAGAACTTGATATCATGGCAGGGCTTCAGCAATATTTCTATTTTGCGATAAAAAACATTAAACAGAAATGTAGGTCTCTGTGAATGAAATGTACATCTTACAGAGTAGGAGCAATATAATGTGTTTCCTTTATGTACCGAAAGCAAGAGAGCTCTAAGTAACTTTGCGTTTAAGTACAAAAGGAAGTATGAATTTTCCTCAGTTATCACAATCTAAAAGCAAAGCTAGTGAAAATTTCCAGCAAACTTGCCTCAACCGCTGAGAACATTTTGTTGAAGACTTTTGCAAACAACATATAGAACTTTGTCGAGAGCTACATCAAACAGAAATGCAGAGTAAATATTAAACTTTCAGATTCACATTGCCTTTCAGAGTTTGATGTTCAGTCTTTGATACTTTAAAATACCTATCTTTTGTAAGATGTACAATGGAAGAACGTAAGTTTACTCAAGGTAATGTCAAATTACTGGAGATAACCTTACTACTCTATTTTAATTTATTTTATTTTCTATTTTAATTATTTATTCGTACTGTTTTCTTTAAAAAGTCTGATTCTAATATGGAATTAAGTATTACAACCATCGATTTCCATTTTAAGCTTCAATGCTTATGAATTTACCTTGGTATTCTGTGATATCATTTGTTTGGAATTTTTTTCCAGTTTTTTTTGATCAGTTCCTGAAGTTATGCTAATAGAAATATAATAATAATAATAATAATAATAATAATAATAATAATAATAATTGTAAACAGAATACATTGATATTCAATCATAATTTTTCTTCACTATTGAAATATATTGATATATATTTAAAGTAATCACATCAAATTGCTTGTTCTTTTGTGCTACTTTCTCTTAATCTGCTCTTATAATATCTTGGGCGCTAATGACATTTTTTCATCTTAGCAGCACCTGGGAAATTCTGCAATATCACTGTAGTACTCTGCTTCCAGCGACATATTTTACACAATAATTTGTTACCTGTAAAATTCTATGATACGTATAGTTTTTAATCTTTTCAGTATATTCCTTCTGTTTCCCTAACTTTCTGTTTTATATTTACTTCTAGAGAAAATTTACGGTTTTAGGCTTCTAAATTCCTTTTAAATTTTGATCTTTTTACATCATTCTTTGGGTTAAATTCGTTCCAATCATGTAAAGTTTCTGATTTAATGTCTGTCTTTTAGAGAAAGTCAATTACTGCTACGGATTGACCAAATGTTTAACTCAGCCAACTGGAAACCATGAACTTAATGTATCTTCCTTCGCTTATCCTGATCTCAAACGCGAATTATGAGGTGGTGTATTTTCCACGGTTATCCCTTCGCTCATATCCTCTCATACTCTTTGATTTTTCACCTTAATAGGGGTCACGATTCGCTCGGTGGCGGGCAGAAGTTGCTATTTGTAACTTGGCGGGAAACTGCCAAGCATCCGTTGCTGGTTCATGTTTCCCAGCCCCGCTAGAGGGACGTCATTGAGCGACTTACTTTTTGCAGGGTGGGGCTTCTGCGCGTATTTGTTTCTGTGCCGGCATTTAGTTCATTCGCTTTCTGTTCCTTCATCTCATCCGTTCATCGCCGTGTAGGAACAAAAGATACCCTGAATCCAGGTGACAAGTTGACCCCCTCCGCCAACAAATTATCGTGATTGTCAACCTTGCCTTATGAACGGCTCATACTTTAACATTTAAAGTTTTAGGCTACCAAAAATTGAAATCCATTCTGGAATAGTATTAAATCCGTCGTTTTACTTTCTATATCACGTAAGTGCAATGCACGTGGTACAAGAGAAGGCACCGTATTACACAAACAAATTCGATACCACGATTTTACTAGAAGTGCGTGTTTTGAGACCCCCTGAATTAAAAAAAAAAGTTTTTAGAAAATATCCGTGTGTGTGGGTCGCATAACTAAAAAAGTCGGTTACATACCAAACATTGTATTTAAGTTCAGTCTTAACACAAAGACTTTCAAGAACATCCCCCACGACACTACCCTTTATATGAACATTTTTCTAAAATGCTGGTTTTCTCCAAAATGTCTCTAAAGATTTTGATTAAAATGTTATATATTTAAGATATTTTCATGGAAAATGAAATGCATATCTTGAGTATTCCGGGAATAGCTTCTGAAGACCTATTCAGTCTAGATAATTTTTGTATAATTTATAAACCGTGAGAGATAGACAAAAACTTACTAAACAAAAGCTATATGTCTCACTAGAACACACAATATATGTCATATACATTCTTTTTTGTAGAGTTAACCGTTTCTAGATACTCATTATTATTGGTTTCAATTTAAACTTTTCTCAAACGGCAAGTCAACTTTCGTTTCATCTCTCTTGCTTTACTACTAGGAACGTACAATAGCAATAACTTGTAAAACATTTGACTATCGCTTTAGTTTATTCCCTATTTGCCTTCTACTTACAAGAAAGCGAGTAATAAGACCATTTGTGCTAAGGTTTTGCTCTATTAGCATGATGTAGATAAAAAGAATAATCCTTTGTTTGTGGAACAGCTAGAAAAAGCAATGTCAGATTTGTTTTGTTTGTTTAAGAAATGTGTTTATTCTTCACTAACGATGTCGAGAAAGCTCTGAAATGTTAATTAAAAAAACAGCAATGCTAGAGGTAGGTGTAGATATATTCAGCATATTTATCCTGCAGAAAGTATGCTATTAATATCTCGCCATTGAGGTCTCTTAAATAAATTACTTGATTGTCAAGAAGATGTAAATAAGGCAACTAGAAGAAGAGCAAACATATAACGGCGGAAATTATATTTTCCTTTAGCATAACGTTCTTTTTTATTTGCATTTTCTGTAACGGACCTATTGGCCTGTGTTTTCTCTTATATTTCAACTCCTCAACAATCGTTCTGCATTCAAACCATCTATTCTAGATAAACTAACATACCGCGAGCCTTCAACTGTTATAATGAATCCTATATAGTTCTTTGTGTTCTATTCACATGGCTTTCTCTGCGTGTTTTGCAAACAAACTTTTATTAAAGGAGATTATTCTTCTAAATATTCACAATAGTTAATAAACATTGACAAAAATAGTCTAATTAGTTACATTCTTGTAAGTAGAAGAGAAACAAGGGAATTCACTAGGCTGAGGTGATAATCTATCCCGCAAAAGCTTTGATACAATTTTAATTCGGTTCTCTTTGCATAGTCAGGAGTAAAACCAAAGAAAAATGAAACTAATAACGATGTACCGTTTGAGAAGATTATAAATATTTTAAAATTTAAAGCAAGGAATACCTCTGAAATGGCTAACTTCACAAAAAAATGTAATAAATTGTGTTTTAAAGAAACCAATAATTTTGTGTAGTAAAACTTAGTCTATCTCTTACGATTCATCGGTTATGTAGGTAAAAGTCCTCCAGAATAAAAATAGGCTTCAGAGCTTATTCCCAGAAAGTTCTAGATATACACTTTATTTATCATGTAAATATATTTAATATACATGGTGTTATCAAATGCGTTAGAAACATTTTTGAGAAAATCATATTTTTCGAAAAATGTTCCATGTAAAGGGTCGCATCCTTGAAAGATACTGTACTTAACCCGAACTGCTTGCTTCCAACGGAGGAGGAGGAGATGGGGGGGGGCAGTTACATAGCGCATATCCACCGCGCACCACACACCGCCAAATTACCCAGTTAGGTCTGGTACCTGAAATGTGAAATAAAATGAAATTATAGCAAATGAGGGATATAAAAAGAAAAAAAAAAATTCGTGGTTTATAAAAACCGGGAATCAAACACTCGACTTCGCGAATAGCGGCCACAGACCAGACTGCCTGAGGAATTAGCAAGTTCACATTTTTGTTTTTTAAACAAAAAATACAGTTCCGGAAACTAGTTGGGAGTCTGGCGCTGTATTACTCTTTCTTATTTCTTTTTTTTTTTCCTCTTTCCCTAAATTTCCTTTATTTTATTTATTTATTTATTTTACCATTTTCTGTTTTATAGCAAATACACATACATTTACACATTCACAAACATATAAAATTCATGCCCAAGGGGGGACTCGAACCTACGATCCCCGTCGCCTTCCTGGTGTAATAGTTACCATGCTAACTTCATATATTCAAAGTCGGGGGTTCAAACCCCGCGGAGGACGATACATTTCCTTTGGATGTAAAAATTCTTAACATGGCTTCTTTCGGAAGGGAAGTAAATTCGTTGGTCCCGGGCCGTAAAAGAATCTCAAGCCTGATAGACAGGCCTCTGAGCAAAAGTAAGTGGTTTTACACGCCCAATTTAGAATGGGACGCTAAGAGCCATAGTATTTAAAGAGCGTCCATGAATAACAACACGCCATTTACATTTTTCTTACTATCACCTGCGCCACTAAGCACCAAAGCGAGGCACTTTAGCGAGCGTGGCCACTAAAGATAGTTACATTTTTTGTAGTGTTTACTTGTGGCACCACAGGCGATGACACTAATAATACGTGGAATGAAGATGGAGCACCGGTGGAATGCGATGGCGGGGGAATCCAGAGAAAACCCGCCCCATCGCCGCTTTGTCCACCACACATCTCACATATAGTCACTTGGGATCGAAATCGGACCGTCTAGGTCAGAGGCCAGTAGTCTAACCACTCGGTTACGTTGCGCCTCACAAATCGAAGTTGCATCTCGGCTGTACGTCAAGCTAGTTTTCAAGCGAACCAGTGTCCAAAGAAAGAATTCATGACATGAAAACATACGCTTATCGACCAAAGCAAGTTGGAGTTCCGTCGCATTACTTTTGATAGTATGAGAATGACTTGGTCAGTAGTTTCTAAGTATGTGGATTGGATGTTGGGGTCCGATAAATGGCCCCCAAGATCACCCGATCTAAACACTACAAATGTTTTTCTTGAGAGGCTTTCAAAGTAAAACATAGCTCATCCGCTCCAGGTGATTATCCTGGAATTCAAACCCAAGGAGGCCTGTTAAAACATTCCATTAATACTTCTAGCCTGCGTCGAATTGAGCCGAAATTGATGTATTCAATTCACATGAATTTCTCTACATCGCTGTAAAAATTATTGTTAAAAATATATTTTCTATCTCTTCATGACAATCGAGATAAAATTAGCAGAAATTTTCTTTAATACTTGCTTCCTTGTAAGTAGAAGGAAAATAAGGTAATGCACTAGGCTAAAACGATGGTTAAATATTTAAAAAACTGGTTGTTATATGGTTAAAATCCGTTTCTATGCACGGCCAGGAATTTACAACTTTCTGTGTAAGAAAAGTAAGTATTTTGAATCTGAAACAAATAACAAGGAATGTCTCAGAAATGGTCAATTCCCGAAAAAAACAACTTATATGAAGTAAATTGTGTGTTTTAACGTGATCTACATTTTTGTGTAGTAAATTATTTTCTCTGTTTACCAGTTACACAACATTTAGCAAAATTCATTTAGTATGAAGGGGTCTTCAGAGTCTATTCCCAGAAAATTCAAGATAGGTGTACATTTTATTTGCCATACAGATATCTTTAATATCGATATTTTAATAAAAAACATTAGAGAAATTTTTGAAAAAATAAAATATTTAGAATTTTTTTTCCATGTTAAGGATAGTTTGGGGTGGGGAAATTTTTTCTCAAAATCTTCGTGTCACACCCCTGGAAGATAAAATATAAATTCCAAGTTTGGTTCTTTACCAACTTTTCATTTATGAGTTATCATGTTCACAGACACACACACACACAGACCTTTTTCACAAATGCCGTTTTTGGATACAGGGGACCCTTAAAATATATATTTTTGGTGAAATCTTGGTATCACATTTTTGGGTGGATTAGAATACCTGCTCTTTGCTCTATGTACATATACGTGTAGAGAAAGTAAAAATAGAAGCTCTTCATTTGTTTCACAGATTTATTAGTATTAATAAAGTGAGTATTAATATGTTTTATATGGCTTTTGTCTTGTAACATTTGCCCATGCTTCGAGCCGGACTCATGTTCGGTTCAGAAACAATCAAGACGTCCGGTTCATAATTATAATGTCCGGCTCCAGGAAAGAAGAGCAAATCAATAGCAATTGTCAATCATTTAATCTCTTGATCAGTGTGAATTTTTCATTGGGTTGCGCAAACGCTAATCCCTGTCAGGAAGAGTTCATCAACTGGACAGAAATATTTATCAGACGATGTTCCTTTCTGTGTTTGCTAAAAGCTTCTTGAGCAGAAGACCTGTCCATCGCGAATTTAAAATAGGCGATAATCAACCGCTCTATTAGGTCTCAGCAGTTTCATCGTTTAAATCACAGAGTAAAGAATTTATACAATACATGACCTAACATAACCTGAAAGATTCCAACTGATTACGATAGTAATTTCATTAGAGAAATTGGGAAGTTGCGATTAGTCACATTCTTTTTTGTAGTGTGTCTCATCCAACAGATCGCCAATTCAAATCTTGCTTAGGGTGAGTTACCCGAATAAGATTTTTGGGGAATTTTCTCTTATTGTGAGTAAATTTAAGCTACGTGGCCTCCCGAGATTATTTGAACGTCACTTCACCAATTTCATTCATCGTTCGATGTGACCAGCCAGGTTAAAGGACGATAAGATAAAAAAAACAAAATAAAACTTTCTTTCATACTAAAAGAAAAACCATATAAGAGTCCTTACTTAAATATCATGTTCAAAAGATCCATCTTTAAACGCAAAGAACAGTTCCTGTCTGTGTCTCTCAGAGATGCCTTATTAGTACATATAACATCTTCAAACTATTCGAAAATTTGATCAGAAGAAACCATTACTTTGGCTTTAGGCAACAACACAATCAAAAGCAGTAGCTGAGCTTATCGTTCTACGAGGACTGTCCCAGAAGTACCCGAAAGCGAAACACTTTGGGGAAAAAACATCTTTATTTCTCTGCATAGTCTCCTTTCAGTTCGAAACACTTCTCCCAGCTTCGATACCCTGTTTATAGTGAGAGCTATCGAGGTCTGCAAAATAATCATCAACTGCAGGCTCCACCTCTTTATTGCTGGCAAATCTTCTACCACCAAGACATTTCTTCGAGTTTGGAACAGAAAATAATCAGAAAATAATTGGCTAATAGGGTGCATGAGTAAGTAATTCCAACTTCAACTCGTTAATTTTGGACATAGCCATAATTGACGTGTGAATTGGTACATTGTCTTGATGAAACAAAAGTTTCTTTTTCGGTAAATGCGGCTGTTTTTGCACGATTTCATCACTCAAACGCTATAACAACTTCGCAAAATATTCGCCATTGATTATTTTTCCTTTTTTGAGGTAATCAGTGAAAATTATCCCGCGTGCGTCCAAAAAAAAACTGCCTGCAGATGGAACTGTCTTCACCTTCTTTGGGGTGAATTCTCCCCTTTCAATCCACTGTTTTGGTTGTTCGTTTGTCTCAGGTGTGAAGTGATGGACCCAAGTTTCATCCATTGTAATGAATCAACGCAAAAATCTCAGCTGTATTGTATCCTCACGACGCTGTTTTTGTTCTATTGTGAGCAAACGCGGCACCCACCTTACACACAACTTTCTCATACCCAAATTTTCAGTTAGTATGCGATGCACAACATTTTCTGGAATGCCTGCAATGTTGCTAACTCGCGCACTTTGTCGACGGTCATGCAATACCATTTTGTAGATTTTGTGTACAATTTCTGGACCAGTAACCTCGATCACTGCGATGTTCATCTTGGCAGCTTGTTCGGTCGCGCTTAAACTCTGTCTCTCTATATTTCACTGTTGTGAACGAAGGAGCAGAGCTCCAAAACCCTGCGTATACCGTTGAGCTCCGAAACACGATCCTGATGGCTCCATTGTTCTTTTCGGACATCATACAGTTGCAGTGATCTTGTTTGTTGGAACGTAGAATGAGTTTCTTATTTGAAACGCTTCAGAAATACATATAGTTTTCAGTAAAACTGCTGCAGACGAGTAAACATTTACTTTAATTGCTGCTTTCGATGTTACCTGGTAAGAGTCTGAAGATATTTAAGAAATTGGTTTTATTTTTGGATTTTATTTTCATTTGATCAGTAAATGTTACAATTCGTGTTATAATTGTTTGGGTATTTTCTGAATGTACGTACTTATGCAAAGAAGAAAATCAGTCAGTCAGCCTTATATATGTATCAATGTGTATGTCGTACATAATAATCTACATTTATGAATATCTCCTAAGTCATGTTTGTTCTCTGGAAACAGTACTGTTTACTTGACAACAGATTTGTTTACCTCTCCCCCCTGCGTTTTTATCAATGACTTGTTTTGATGCGGCCAGATGGTCGGTCGCAAACTATATTCGGAACGGCGAACGGTATGAACTTCCTAGCTCAGCTTTAGTTAGGTTTTGAAGATTTCGATCTCTAAATACTCCCTTGATTCGTAATGAAGCCACTAACCAGCAGAAATCTATTGATTAATCACGGAATAATAATCTCCAAAACACTGTTTCTCCTTTCTGCAACTGAAATTTTACTGATCACCAATCAAAGCCGGCTTTTTCGCCGGTCAGTTTTGTTTCTTTCCTGTAACCGGATATAATATAAGCAAACAATTAAGAAACGCGGTTCAAATTTACCCAGAAAAGAGAAACACAGCTGGAAAGAAAGGTTCCACTATTACAAGAAATGTGTACATATTTGATTCCAGCAATGATGCGATCGATGCTAACATGTATATCACTAGCGATTTATTTTCCAATCTTCAAAGTCTCTATAGCAAAAATAATAGTCCGTACAGTTTGAGTCATAAAGTGCAATTACGTTCATTGCTAGAGGGGCTGTTTTCAAATTGCACTTTGACACGCTTCAATGACAACAAGTTGCTATAAAAACAATCGAGTAGCAGTCAGGATGTCCGTTGTTTAACTGCGCTTACACATGCAAAGTTAATCACACAGGATAATTAATAATTACTGCCTCAGACTTCTAGATGTAACAGATATTTCCAGACAAAAAACTCTCATGAGTTATATTAATACGACGCTTTCTACACATTATTGTTTAGTTTTATTTTGTTTCTACAAACTATTATTACGATAACCCTCTTTTGTTTACTTTATTAGCACAACCTACAGAGCACATAGAGAAGGTGGTGTATTCGACCCAAAAAATCGATATTGAGACTTAACCGAAAATGTTTGCCTTGAGACCTCCGTGAACAAAAAACTACAACAGATTTTTAGAAAAAGGTCCTGTGTGTCTGTGGACGACATAACTTAGAAAGAAAAGTCCATTAAATACCAAACTTGGTACCGAGATTCAAATTCGAACTTCGTGAAAGTGATGTAGACATGCTGCCCTTACACTTCTGAGGCAAACAATTTATTATTGTATCATTATTATTAATAATATTATAATTATTAATATTATTAATACTAATATTATTGGTATTATTATTAATATTATTATTAATAATATTATTATTATTACTATGAATATTATTAATAATATTATTAATAATATTATTATTATTAATAGTATTAATATTATTAGTATTATTAATATTATTATTAATAATATTATTAATATTATTATTTATAATATGATGATTATTAATAATATTATAATTATACAGTGCCGAAAAACTGCAGCAAAACTAATGTAAATGTGTTATTATTGAAAAAGTAACAATCCACCTGAAAAATTCAAAGTTTCACCTGGGATTTGAACCACAAATCTTTGACTTCCAATTCCCGGTGTTATACCTTCTAAGCTATTTTGGCAACATGGCCCAATCTGATAAAATTCCGTAACCAATTCACAGTTTCCTCGGTCAAACATAATTGTTTTCAAATTCGTTTTAGATAACATATGCCATGGTGATTTTCATTTTCTTTTCTTATGAGTTTAATGCATTTTAACCTATTAGATCAAATCAGACGATGAATGAAATGCATGAAACGATTTTCACTCTCGCCCGCGGTTCATACAGCTTAAAGTACCCGACATTTGTTTTCTCTAACTGAGATTCAAACTTGATAACCCGAGATTATGGGGCAGACATGCTACCACCACACCACAGAAGCGGGATTTTGCAACATTGTGGGTACTAGAAGTTCTATAAGGCATCATTGTTATTCATCGTAGGTTAATCAACGTTAATGAATTATTACTTAGCATATAAGCATCATTCTGTAATTCCAGTTTTGAGTATGCTATTGAACTTTTTAATTTAATTCTACTTTTTCAATTCAAGTGCAAGAGGGCCGATGTGGAAGAACAATAAAATTAACTTTTTACTTTCTCCACTTACTACAGAGAACATACAAAAGGTATTACATTCAACCTAAAAATTCGATACCGAGATTTTACTGACATATCCTTTTAGGTTCACCCGCCTCCCCCCCCCCAAAAAAAAATTAGAAGTGTTCGTATGTCTATATATATATATATATATATATGGTGATATCGTATGATAACCAAAAACGAAAAGTGGTCAAATAGAAAACTGAATCTTCCTAGTATGCGATTTAGGATCTTCTCAGTATACGACACGAAGATTTTAAAAAAACGTACCCCATCCTAAACTACCCTTTACATTAAAATAATTCCGCAAATTTTGTTTTCTCAAAAATCCTCTAAGGATTTTGCTTGAAGTGACGTATATCAAAGATATTTTCATGATAAAATGTAAATAACGGCGTATTAGGGAATAGCCTCTGAAGGTCTTTTAATTTCGATTACTCTTGCATAAAGTGAGTGAGAGAGAGAGAGAGAGAGAGAGAGAGAGAGAGAGAGAGAGAGAGAGAGACGCAAAACCTTACTACGATCTCGTTAAAACACGCATGTGATTGGTTTAAAATTTTAAATATTTGTAGTTTTCTCAAACGGGATTTTTTCATTTATTACTTTCTCTACACGCACTATGTACATAGTGTATAGATAGGTATTGTATTGTACCCAAAACTTTGATACCGAGATTTCACCGGAAATCCAAAAAAGAAAAAGAAATCCTAGGAAAATGTCCGTGTGTATGTGTAGACAGCATAGCTGAAAAACCAAAAGACGTTAAAAACCAAATTTTGTACTTAAGTTTGGTATCTTCCAAGGATGCGACACGAAGATTTCCAAAAAAATCCCCCACCCCCAACTACCCTTTACATGGAAGAAATTTCGTAAATTTTGTCTTTCTCAAAAATCTTATAACGAATTTTATTAAAATCTGTTATATTTAAGATATTTACATGTCAAATAAAACGTATATTTTCAATTTTCTGGGAATAGCCTATGACGACTACTTTATTCTCAATGAATTTTAATGAATTTTGCATAACTGCTAAACTGTAAGAAATGGACAAAAACTTACCACACAAAAGTGTAGGGCATGTTAAAACACACAATTTATGTTATATACTTTTTTTCGAGGAGTTGATTGTTTTTGAAATATTCTTTGTTTCTGGTTTCAGCTTTAAAAACTTACTTTTCTCATACAGGAATTTTCAACTCCTGTCCATACAAACAAAGGGTCTTCAGTTACATAGCAACCATCTTTTGACTATCACTTTAACCTATGGTACTACCTTATTTCGCTTCTAGTTACTAGGAAGCAAGTAATAAGATTATTTCTACTAGTTTTTTTTCACAATTGGAACGAAGTGAATAGAAGCATAAGCTTTTTAACAATAATTTGTTCCAGAGAGGTAGAGAAAGTCGTGTGAATCCAACACATCAGATTTTGTTTAATTTATTTTCTCATGACTATGCCAGGAACCAGTTTTTAAAAGGTTTCACTGTCACTTTAGTCTAGTGTATTCTACCTCCTTTCTACTTATAAGGAAGTAAGCAGTACGACCAACTATGCCAATGTTTATCTTCATTAGCACATGTTTGCATAACATGTAGCGAAAGTCATGTGATTGGAACAAATCAAATTTATATTGTTATTACTTTGTCTCTATTAATGTCATGTTACCAGAGCGTTTTCTGCGTTCCTTTGCACCTAAAACGACCTCTCGTCCTAGCGTATAGCTTTATATGAGAGGCGCCGAGGTCCTCTGTCTACAAACGCTCACTTTTTACTTTCTCTAGCCCCGTATGTACAATATACACAGTGAATAGAGAAGGTAATGTATTCCATCCAAAATTTCATGCTTAGATTTCACATATATTTTGAGGTACCCCTGTGTCCGAAAAAAAACATTTTTAGAAAAAGTCCGTGTGTGTGTGTTTGCGTTTATGTGTGTCTGTGGACAGCATAGATCAAAAACGAAAAGACCGTTAAATATCAAACTTGGTATTTAAGTTCCGTATGCTCCAAGAATGCGACGCAAATATGTTCAAGAAGATCACCAGTTACACTTTGCATGGAAAAATTTCGAAAATTTTATGTTCTAAAAAATGGCTCTAACGATTCTGATTAAAATCTCTTATATTTAAGACATTTATATGAAAAATAAAATACTTTCTGGAAATTGCCTTCTGAAAACCTCTTTATTCTGGATGATATTTATTGAATTTTGCATAACTGGTAATACGTAAGAGATAGACAAAACCTTACTCCACAAAATATGTTGATCACGATAAAGCATACAATTTATGCCATATACATTTTTTTCGTGGAGTTGGCCGTTATCGAGATGTTCCTTGTTATTTCTTTCAGCTTTAAAATACTTAACTTTTCTCATAAGGAAACTTGTCAACGCTTGGCTACGCAAAGAAACGGATTTCAATCCCATAGAACCACATTTTAAAATATTTGACTGTCGGTTTAGCCTAGCGTATTCTCTTATTTCCCTTCTACTTATAAAGGAACTAAGTAATAAGACCGGGTCTGCTAATGTTTTAACATGAAATAGATATAAGAAGAAGTTTATTAACAATAATTTGTTACGGACATGTACAGAAAGTGTGAACGGAATACGTAAGACATTTTATAGTGTTTAACGTCTACCTTTACTAATGATACATGGAATGAAGTCTGAGCTGGGAAAATCGGAGAACCCGCCCCTGCGCCGCTTTGTCCACTACAAATCTCACGTGCGATCGCTTGGTAAACACGTACTGAGCATTAAGCGAGCCGGTTTAGCTGAATCGAGTGGCAACTCGTTTCGAAATTTTCGGTGCAATCCCGCAATTCAGATCTATAAACGTATATTACCCTATGTTTTCCTTATTTTCGCCCTTCTATTTTTTAAACCGGGTTTCCATAAATTCATAAAGAGACGTGGAGTTTTTTTTTTTTTTTAACCATATACGTTACTTGATACATGTATCAATTCCGATTTCATTGATGGCTCAGATATAGGCTGCTGCGAAATTCTAGAGTGAATGAGATGCTTGAGGGCGAAAATAAAGGGACGGAAGTTTGGTAAATAATCAAATGTTGACAATCTGCATCTAAAACGATCCTTTTTTTAATTTCTCTACACGTACTATGTACATAGTGTATAGATAAGGTATTGTATTGTACCCCAAAATTTCGATACCGATATTTCCATAAATTCATAAAGAGACGTGGAGTTTTTTTTTTAACCATATGCGTTACTTGATACATGTATCAATTCCGATTCCCATTCCGTTGATGGCTCAGATATAGGCTGCTGCGAAATTATAGAGTGAATGGGAGATGCTTGAGGGCGAAATTAAAGGACGGAAGTTTGGAAAATAATCAAATGTTGACAACCTGCATCTAAAACGATCCTTTTTTACTTTCTCTACACTCATGTGTATAGACAAAGTATTGTATTGAACCCCAAAAATTCGATACCGATATTTCACCCGAATACTTGTTTTGAGACCCCCTGAATCCAAAAAAAAATTTTTAGAAACATGTCCGTATGTGTGAGTATTTAGGTTTGGTATCTTCCAAGGATGCTACCTGAAGATGTTTAAGAACATCCATCTGCCCTCAACTACCATTTACATGGAAAAAAGTGTGCGAAAATTTGGATTTTCTCAAAAATGTCTGTAACGATTTTGATTAAAATCTCTTATATTTAAGATATTTACATAACAAATAAAATGTGTATCTTCAATTTTCTGGGAATTGCCTCTAAAGACATGTTTATTTTGAATGCATTTTGCGAAATTTTGCATAAAAGATAGTCAAAACACAAAATATGTAGAGCTCGTTACACACACAATTTATGTTACATGCTTTACTTTTGTGGAGTCGACTGTTTTTAGATATTCCTTGTTATTAGCTACAATTTTAAAATACTTATCTCATACGGGAATTTGTCAACTTCTGGTCATCAAACAAAGGTACTTCAGACATAGCAACCAGCTTTTAAAATTCTTGACTATCGATTGCTAATGGTACTCCCTTGTTCCCCTTCTGCTTACATAGAAGCAAGTAATAAGACCCTTACTGGCAATTTTTCTCGACTAGCATTAAGTAAGTAGTAGAATAAGCTTTTTAACAATATCGTGTTGTAGAAAGAGCCATGAAATGGAACAAATCAGATATTTTTTACACTTTTTTTAGTATTTTATAAGAAGTGCTTTATATGTTGAGATCGAAGCAGATGGCTCTACGTTAACATGTAAGGCTCGCATTCAGGAGTTCCGTGTTCGATTCCCGGTAACCGCTCAATCTGTTCCTGGATTTTTCGTGGTTTTCCTTGTGTGATTAGGCAGTATATTCTACTAGATTTCATCGCTTACCCATTTCCTCTCATTTCAGTTCTCTTCATCATGTTTCACGCTTTCTTTGAATAAATTATAATTTACAAACATCCACAAGTAGATTCTAGGATTTTAAAGCAAATCATAGAATTAAGTGGAGGTATAATTAAGCAAGTTAATTAATTACATTTTTTAGGATGTTTATTTTTAAGTAATCAAAATCGTGATCTAAAACAACATCTACCTACATTATGGAAGGTATTATGCACAAAACTCTGAGAAATAAAAGAAAAGAGACCGTTTTAAGGTTTAAATGTAATTCTCAACGTTAGTGAGAATTGCTCCTAAAAAGAGCAAAGATTAGAACAATAGAATCCATAGAAATGAGATTTTAAGATGAATATTAGGATATTCTTTAAGAGATCATATACGCAATACAGTATAAGGGGCCAGTTAAAAATAATAGCTTACAAGAAATAACATGCTACAGATATATAGAAAGATAAGAGTCTCAGGTCCCACAAGGCAGATGGTCAATAGGTAGACCGAGATTACGATGGGAATGCAGTCTTTGCGGCAGAACAGTGTATTCTAGAAGTGAAAGTTGAGCCTTCACTGCGGGTCCAGTTCTTCAGGTTCCGCTGGAGGGTCTTTTCTAAATGAAGTTTTTGTAATGACTGCTTTATCTTGTGCTCTGACGTTTCTTGCGACGAAGAGAGGCAGTGTTGCCAATTCTTGCGTCAGTTATGTGCACATGTGCTCTCTTTTCATAAAATGTAAACAATAAAAGTTGTAACGTTAAATATAAGAGTAACTACAACTATAACAATAGCTGCAACAATAACTATAACATGATTACACATGCACTGAAAACAACAACAAAGAAAACAGGTAATGATATTACATGATCCGCTTAAAAGTACATTGACAACATAGTCAAATTGCAGTACTCGCACAAGGGGAGAAAGTATACAATTTGTTCTAGCAGAAAACTTCCACGCTTTCCTGTGTAGTCAACCCAGTACTGCAAGCCTTAATTGACTCGTTTCTTTTCTTTCGCGTTATAATTGTGTGCAGTAAAGCTCAAAGCAATAACAGTACAAAATGTTTATTAAAACATTACAGGAAATCCAATTAAAATGCGGTTGTAAATGTTAAATCTAATCAGAATAACTTCATTTACTGTAGATATTCACAGTGCTACTATTCCTAATAGATGCTGACACTGAAACACTACGGCCGTACAATAGTTGTAGATAATACTGAGGTCAACCAGAGCTTTATAATATTCTTTAAATGGAATTTTGAGCTAAAGTTTAATATAATTGATAGTATAGGCCTTTGTTTCTTTTACTGAGCTATCCCCCTTCACAAACCGAGCGGCCCTTTTAAGACCGGCTGGTCGATCCTGTATTTCTTAGCGAACTTTGCGTGTTTCTGTCGATTGTGACGGCCTTCCTGTAGCCCAGCCTCCTACGGTTGCTTCAACTCATCCGTTCCTCCCTGGGGTGTGTATATGAAATATCTATTAAAGGTCGATATGTTAGATTTCCCCTCGGTCAATGGCCACGGTAACAGTCAATACCTTGGTGGGATTGCAACTAAAATAATAATTTCATGGTATAAAACTATTGTCTAAGCTCTGAAGTAAAATATAAAATTATATCGCGTAATTAAGGAATGTTTAGAATTAATATAGAGGTGTTTCAGGCTGTCTTTGTGCTTAATTTTTTTAAAAAAAAATATGTTAAATTAACACGTCTTTCTCTACTCATTCAGCAACAAATTATTTTTAAATGAAAGTTGAATGAACATTGAGATCACATGAGCATATTTCAGCGATTTTATTCATCGTCCAATATAACCAACTAGGTTAAAGGACGTTAAGTTATAAAGAAAACTATTCTTACAAACATTTATTTTTCTATCAGTTCACGTATATCGATATGAATATTTACAGAAATACTTTTATTACATTTTGTAAATTGCAGGAATAAGGGAATACACTGCTAAATTCTTCAGGAGCTGGTTTCTAGGTGATACAATGACATTCTGTTCTGATTGTTTTACCAGGAAAAAGAAAAATTAATACGATTTTCCATTTGAGAAATACATAAGTATTTTAAGTGAAATCAATAACTAGAGTATCTCGAAAACGGTCAACTCCGCAAAAAGAATGTACAGGTAGGTACATTATACACTTAAAATGTGTGTTTTAACGAGATCTACATTTTGTCTCATGGTTTACCAGTTATACAAAGCCATTCAGAATGAATAGAGCCTGCAAGGCTAACCTCAAATTCAAAACGTAATTTAATTTGGCATAAAACATCTTATATATACGTTTTAAATAACATCGTTAGAGCTTTTGTTTAAGAAATAATTTTTTTCGAAAAATGTTCCATGCAAAATGTTGTTTGGGGTACAGTAAATTCTTGAAAATCTTCCTGTCGCTTGCTTGAAAATTTCTGAATCTAAGCATTAAGTTTGGCAACATTTGCGGACTTTTATTTGTAAGCTACGCGGATCTTTCTCTTAAAATGCTTTTATCGGATTCAGGGGATCTCAAAACATGTATTTATGGTAAATTTCGATGTTGAATTGTTGGATGAACTGCAATACCTTTTTCACCTTACTATGTATATGCACGTGTCACCAATCTTGGCGTTCAGATTTCATCCTTTACCTAGACGGCCCAGGTTCGATCCAAGTGACTGCATGAGAGATTTGTGGTGGATAAAACGGTGCAGGGGCGGGTTTTCTCCGGGTTCTCCGGTTTCCCCCGCCATCGCATTCCACCGGTGCTCCATCTTCATTCCATGCATCAGTGTTATCGTATGCGGGACCACAAGTAGTAAAATCGACCGTTAAACAGTTCACAAAAATTAGCATTTGTCACAAAATATGATTAAATCAAATTTAAGGCTTCTTTTGGTTTTCTTTTCCTTTTACTCATATTTAGGATAGACTTAAATTTGTTGCAGATGCTAATGTCCATACCAGAATATGGTCAGAAAGTTGGAGCGATTATTAATTAATGACAATGACCGGATAGTGAAAGAAGTTACCTGTCATTCTACAGAAAATTCAACACGACATGTTGCTATAATGACAATAATATCTCATAGAAAATCTCAATATTTGATCAAACAATCTGAAGTTGAGCTTTAAAAAGGGGGAATGTTTTGGACCATGCATTCGTGACCTCACTAACATGTATAAGTAATTCGCAAGTTAATGTATTATTAATAGGGAAAGATATCTTCCGATATTATTATGCTTGTGTTTATGTGGTTATTCCTTTAGCAAAAATAACTTCTTACACAATCCTACATGCAGCACACGACCGGAAAAGTCTACAATTTTATCTAAAGTCTGAATTTTCCTATTCTGTTTGTTTGATACGGTTTGGTTTATTTGGATTTTATTGGTGCATGGTGCATGACCCAAATTCTAATCTAAGGCTGAAGTTTTCTTAACAATAATGGAATTGCATCTGCTATTAATTGGTTCAAGTTTCTATTGGGTAACACGCTGAAGAAATTTAAACCCCGTCGAAAAAAATAAAATAAAAAGTTTTGACATTCCGTACTAATATATGTTTATTATCACAAATATTTTTATATTTGTACTTGTGAACATTGAATATTCAATTTTGGAAGATGAAATTATATTTTTATTTGGATTGTTCGTTAAATAAATATGCCAGATGCTTATTCCTCATGAAATATTGTATCATCAATAGAGTCAATAATTTAATTTATTGCAGTTGTTATATTTATCCTTATACATTTCACAAGGGATCATGTTCGGGAGATGAGAAATATGCACTCGCCTCTGTCAACGCATAAGAACACAGAGGTAGGAATTGTTGGATCTGTTCATCGAACCTGTTGCGACCTCACTGAATTTGGCCCAATAACTACTTTTGTTGGTGTCAAAAATGTTACGCGTGGAACTGGAAATCCGTCTCGCTTTTCCTAGGCAAAAACGTAATTATGTTCTGTCCACAATGCAGATCATTTGAAACAACACCGAATCTACATGTAGAAAATGTTTTATACTGATATACTGAAATGTGTTCATTTATTGTTCAAAATCTATATCGAAATGAAAAGCACTTCCATAGAGATTTTCATTTCGACATAGATTTTCACGCATGCGCGCAGCCTACTAATGGCTGTTCTTTGCCTGCCAATCTGCTTAACATTATACAAAATCTTACGCGTACAATAACCTCCAAGTATATGTAATTATATATACATATATATATATATATATATATATATATATGAATTATAAGAATATATAATTATTTCCCGAATCGAAGCTCATAATATTACGTAAGCAAAGTGAAGTAGATCATATCATTGCCATCACAGAGACGAGGAAATCAATAACTCAGGGCATGCGCGCTAGCTCTCCTTTAAAGCAAAGTATTTATTTTTACGATAATAGCTATATTTACATACCATTATCAGTAGATATGTATTGTCCGGTGCTTCATCAATGAAGGTTTTAAATTTATCTGTGGAAAATTTTTCGTTTTTTTCACTCTGTACCCTACCATTTTCTGTTTTAACTTCTCATATTGGGATATATTAATTCCATGTTTCACATTTAGAGCAGCTTTCATACTGAATAACTTGTCCACAAGGTTGGGGATTTTATTGTTTATGAGGACATGAAGTTATATTTTTTGTTATTCTTCATGCCATGAATTTATTGTATAACTTTTCGTAGATCCTTTTTGATGCCTGTGGAAGAAAACTGTTAACAACATTGCTCGCCTCCTCTGTTATATCAGGAGGCGTGGAACAAAATTCCATATCATTATCACTAGGCCAAAATACTTCAGTTCCCAACTTGCAATTCAACTATCATCGTGAATCGAATTTATTTGTTACAATATGCATAGCGGTCGGCAGAGTTCATCTTTCGTAAGTAGGATATCTAAATATTAAACATTAAATATATGTTTATATATATTTATATTAAATATTTATAATTGTTTATGAAACCCTCATATAATAGTCATTAGAATACTCGTGATATGCTCTTACTCATATCTCATTATAGAATTGTTAATCCTGCCTCACTCCTCTACAAACGCCCACAATCAGGAGTATGACACAATTGTTAACATTTATGGAATTTGGTTTAATAATTTTTTCACACAGGCCGTGTGTAGGACAGGAGTTAGATAGGTAGATTCAAAATTCAATGCCATAGCCGTGATTTGAACCACGGATCTCCCGGTCTCTAGACAGCTGATCTACCACTGAGCTAACATGGCAACATGCCGGCATATCATTGAATTTCTCAAATGACTCGCATGTTTCCCGGTAACCACAAAGTGATCTCAAATTATTTTGAGATGACAACCCCAATGGCAACTTACAATGTTGCAAGTGCTGTAAGTCCCCGGATTCATATTATATACAACTATTATGGTCAATTGGTATTGGTTTAATTGGTTTTTACACAGTGGAATTATGTAAAAATTAAACATAACCTTTCTGCATATTGTTAAGATACAGAAAGAAGTATACAGTTTGCATTTCTTCTGAGCTGCGGATGGACGTTCAGTTTAATCTGTCCCGTACGGATCCAGCAGACCGGAGTGCAATAATAGTTGGTCATAAAATACACTTTTCAGTCTTTTTCCCCATAAACACACATGCCGTAAAACTAACGCAGGAGATAAAATAATGTGCAAATAGCAAACAAGCTGTGATATATCGTTCTGAATTATGGCCTAATGCGTACATATCGCGGAAGGGATATTATCGCCTGTTTAAATAAGTTGCTTGTTTTAAACAATACTTTTAAACAAAAGAAATTCTCTCATAAAATAGTAACATTTTAGGAAACCTAGCAGGGAGATAAGCGATAATTTTTCCCCAAAAATATGGAGGATCAATAGTAAATTCGGAGTTCGAAGTATAGAGCATAAGGGTACATATGATTGGAGTTTCATGAAAATCCACAAAAATAGACTTTTATCTAAATTCTATAAAGTAAATTAAACATTCTTGAATACAAAAATGTATAATTGGTGACAGACGCCATTTTTAAATATCTTAAACCACTGAGCTACAGCAAACCGGTAGAGGTGAAACTTCTTGCGAAGAGATTTCATTCGCAGCACGTCTTGATATTTTCCTATTAGAGTCTGTATCTCTTTACAATTGTTAGGTAATCTAATCAAATTAGAATTAAATTATTTTGTTTGCTGACGACGCTGAGAATTACGAGGATGTTATTAACCTAGGCGCTCCGGGTTCGATCGCACTTGTGGGATTTATGGTAATTAAAGCGGCGCAGGTTTTCTTTCCGATGTCTCTGATTTTCCCCGCCATCGTATTTCACCAGTGCTCTATATTTATTTCATGTATCCATCAGTGTCATCGCCTGGGATGCCACAGTAGTAAGAGTAAACACTATAAAAGTCTGCTGTGTTCCATTTCACTGACCTTTTCTACATCTCTGTAACAAATTTTTGTTAAATACCTTATTCTTCTATTTCATGATAATCGAAATAAACATTAGCAGAAGCTGTCCTCATTTCTTGATTCCTCGTAAATAGAAGAGCAAAATTTAAACAAAACTTTTATTCAAAACATTAATCTATTACCTACATATGCTAATCAAGATAAACATATACAAACATAGTCTTATTTCTAGCTTCCTTGTAAGCACAAAGGTAATAAGGAAATGCCTAGGCTAAAGCGATAGTCTCGTCTAAAAATGTGTTGCTATGTGAAACAATTGAAATTCAATCTCTTTGATTGCCAGGAATAAACAAACGAAAAATGAGAAAAAAGATGTCTTCTTGTTTGAGAAAAGTTTATATGGTTTAAAATTGAAAATAATAATCTGGAATATCTCAAAAAGTGAATATGCCATAGATTGTGTTGTTTAACGAGATCTACATTTTGGTGTAGTAAGGTTTTGTAAATCTCATACAGTTTGCCATTTATATGAAAATGGTCTTCAGAAAATTCAAATTATACATTTCGCTTGTCATAAAAATATATCTTATACCTGAGGTATTTTAATCAAAATCGTTAAAGAAATTAAACTTTGCGTATAAAGGGTATTTTGGTGTGAGTGACTTTTCTTGAAAATTTTCGTGTCGTATCCTTGGAAGAAACTAATCTTAGATACCACGTTTGGTATTTAGCGTCTTTCCGTTTTTGAGCTATGCTCAAAATTTTCTAAAATTGCTGTTCTGGATTCAGGGGATTCCAAAATATGCATTTTCCGGTGAAATCTTCGTATTGTGTGTGTGTGTGACTGTGGGCACCACTGCTCAAAAACGAAAAGTTCATTAAATACCAAACTACGTATTTAAGTTTAATATGCGACACGAAGATTTTCAAGCATATCTCCCCTCCTCCAACTACCCTTTTCATGGAAAAATGTTCGAAAATTTTGAATTTCTCAAAAATAAATTTAACGATATTTCCAAGAAAAATAAACTGTTGATCGTGAATTTTCTGGGAATAACTTTGAAGATACCTTTAATATGGATGAATTTTGCGGAATTTTGCATAACTGGTAAACCGTAATAGATACACAAAAACTTACTTAACAAAAAAGGTAGATCTCTTTGAAACACATAATTTATGTTATATGCATTTTTTTGTGGGGTTAATTGTTTTTGCGATATATCTTATAATTGGTATTAGCTTTAAAATACTTTTCTACTTAGAAGGAACTGTAACAAAGCAGTTTCTGCTAATATTTATCTGGATTAGCCTGAATTAGATAAAAGAATAAGCATATTAACTATAATTTGTTACAGAGATGTAAAGAAAGTCATGTGAATGGAACACATCAGATTTTTTTCCTTATACAAATAGGAAATCGGAGCAAGGAGGACCCGATTTCTTAAACATTTCTTCGGTAAGGAAAGAGGTAAATGAGAGAATTTGGGGTGCAGTGTAAAATTAGAGCAAATAAATGTTGGATTAGAACCGTTTAAGGAGATCAATCGCTAATGGGGTGATCCGCTAAGCATGGAAGGACATTTGACATGGGCATCATAACAATTTAAAAAAAAAAAATTAAAGGTATAGATATTATCTATATTTAGATGTTGGCCAGGGATATAATCGGAGTGTTTGAAAACTAATAAAGAAGCTCCTCCGTGTTATTGACACGCAATAAATAATTGTGCATACAGTCTGGGCTAAACTCGAAATTGGATGTCCAGCTATAAATCAAAGTGACAACAAACTCATTAGAGAGGAGCTCGCGTAGCTTGTTAGGAGTGTGACGAATGATAAAATGGAAGGACACTTTGTAATAGGAAAAATCGTGTGTAAATATATTGACAATATGTAGGGATACGGAGAAATGGAGGGACAAAATTTACCGCGAACCTTCACCACCTCAATGGAGAGTTAAGGGTATGTTGGATGTTACTGGCAGGCAGGGGAGACATGACGGTATAGGTAAATTTCTGATTAAGACGAGACAGTTGAGATCTGAGTAGACTTGTAGTAATAATGGAGAGTAAGAAGAGCTAAACCGTGACTTTAGATAATTTTATATATTTTTCCACTTATTGTTAGTGCTGCGTCATTATTTCGCTCAACTTTTATTTACTTACTATAATAGAGCATAATAAGGCATCGGAAAATGATGTAACTTGTTTTGTGGGTTTTCTATACTTAGTATACCTGAATATATTTGTCTGTCTTTTTTCGTGCCCATTTTTACTTTCTCTAATCGTACTATGTACATAGTGTATAGAAAAAATTCGATACAGAGATTTCACCGGAACTACATGTTTTAGGACCCTCTTAATCTGAAAAAAGCATTTTCAGAGAAAGATCCTTGTGTGTGTGTGTGTGTGTGTGTGTGTGTGTGTGTGTGTGTGTGTGTGTGTGTGTGCCTGTAGACAGCATAACTCTAAAACGAAAAGCCCGTTTAATACTATACTAACTACTTAAACTTAGTATGTCTTAAGGATGCCATTGGAAGATTTTTAAGAAAAAAACACACCACAGCTATCTATTACATGGAAATATTTCCGAAATTTTGAATATTCTCAAAATTAGCTCTAACTATTTTGTTTTAAATGTCGTATATTAAAGATATTTATACGACAAATAATATGTGTGTCTTGAATATTCTGGGAATATCCTCTGAAGAGTCTTTATTCTAGATAAATTTGGCTGAATTTTGCATGACTGACAAACCGTAAGAAATAAATAGAAACCTACCAAACAGCAAAGGTAAATCTCGTTAAAATACATAATTTATGTCATATACGCTATTTTGTAGAAATTTGCTGAGATATTATTTGGATTCAGTTTTAAAATGCTTATACTTTTCTCAAACGGTATCATACAGAACGTACCAAATCTCAATTGTTTCACATAGCGACGAGCTTTTTAAAGGATTTTACTATTACTTTAGGCTAATGTATTCCCTTATTAACCTTTTACTTAAAATGAATTAAATAATAAGATCAATTATGCTAATATTTATCTCGATTAGCATGGTGTGATAAAATAATTAGCTTTTGTAAAAATCTAATGTGTACCATTCACATGACTTTCTCCATATCCCTGCAACAAATTAGTCTTAAAAAGCTTATACTTTATTTACTTTATGCTAATCAGAAAAAATAGCAGAAATAGTCTAATTACTCGCTTCCTTGTAACTAGAAGCGAAATAAGGGACAACCGTAGGTTAAAGTGATAGTCAAAAGCTGGTTGCTATGTCAATGAAGTTCCTTTGTTTATATGGATAGGAGTTGACAAGTCCCAGTATGAGAAAAGCATACGTTTTTCATAACAGAAACCAAAAATAAGGAATGTCACAAAAACGACGAACTCCACGAAAAAAATGTATATAACATAAATTGTGTGTTTTAATGTGCTCTACATTTTTTGTGAAGTAAGTTTTTGTCCATCTCTTACGGTTTAGAAGTTATTCAAAATTTAGTAAAATTCATCCAGAATAAACTACTCTTCAGAGGCTATTCCCAGAAAATTCAAGATATACATTTCATTTGTCAGGTAAATATGTTTAATATCCGAAATTTTAATCAAAATCGTTAGCCATTTTTGAAAAAATCTAAATTTTCGAAAAAAATTCCATGTAAAGGGTAGTTGGGGTGGGGGGATTTTTCTCAAAACCTTCGTGTCGCAGCCCTGGAAGATACTAAACTTAAATACCAAGTTTGGTATTTTACCGACTTTTCGTTTTTGAGTTATCGTGTTCACGAACACACGGACACACACACACACACACACACACACACACACACACACACGGACCTTTTTGTGAAATTGCTTTTCTGGGATATTGGGGACCCTAAAACATATATTTCCGGTGAAATCTCGGTATCGAATTTTTGTTGGAGTGCAATACTTTCTCTATACACTATGTACATAGTGCGTATGGAGAAAGTAAAAATAGTTTGTATTTGGAACTGTTAAAGAAGCTTATGTGAATGGAACACATCAGAGTTTTTTTCATTCTTTGTGTACTTTATGTAATGCTGCTTATTATTCTGTGTATTATATATAACACGTCACTTACGATCCGTGGCCCCACGCAACAGATGGGGATCGTATGTATATTGTTTTTTAAACAAATATACTCATTCATTTAAACATACGTCATTCACTGATAGGATCACGTTGATAATACAAGGGGGTACAATGCAGAACATAGATTATTCAGTGATTCTTATCATTTTAATTACCATTCTATTTAAATTTCAATATGGATGAGATATTTGCTCCAACTTTACTGATAAAAATAAACAATAAATCAAAATGACGTCTTACTGGTCTAAATGATGATGACAAAAAATGTGACTTATTTACAGGCATTCATTTATTGAATTAGTTACTGGTTCAGTTATTTGCATACTCGTATGGACGAGTGGTGGCTTAATTATATGGTTGGTGTTTTAAATCTCGAAACATAACTTAATTTATTCGACATTTAGCTGTCTGTAATTTTCATTTAATTCGAAAGATTTGTCGCCTACGTTGTGTAATGGTTACCAAAACCCAAGATTACAGGTTCAAACCTGGCGCAGGATGATTGCTTTTTTTTTCGAAGGCAAAAGTACTTATCATAACTTCCTTCGGAAGGGAATTAAAGCTGATGGTCGCGTCTAATGTTTATTAGCAAGTAAAAATTTCGCTTTCGCAAGTCGTGATTTCATCCTACAGTGCTATGGGCAGCGAGAGGATCCCTCGTCGTCGTCATGGTGCATAGTGGCGAACTCACGAACTAAAATTCAAATCCGATCGGAACTATGCTTTGCTCCACTTAACACCACCACCACCACCACCGTAGTATTAGTACTATGCAGCCTGTGCTTCCTTTCCTCGCAAGGGTTAGAAGATTTAAGCATTGCGGTCAGAGGTTTTTTGTGCCATAAGGCCGTAATCGCCGAACGCGTGTGTGTATAGCTTACTTCGTAAGTCATAGCTGATTGTTGGCATCAATTAGTGAACACCTGTGCCAACAGTTAATTCCTTTGACATCACATTTATGATTAATACACCTATGCTAGTTGACACGTGTTCCGTTGGAAGATTTATTGAGTAGAAGCCCAGATTGTAAGTTTGTGTACTTCTGCAAAATTCCAGACACGTAACCGACAGATATAAAAAGCGCAACGAAGCCCTACTCAGCGTTTAGTTTTCATTGAGAATGCATGGAATGTGACAGTTGAGCGAGTTCGATGGGAATGTTTGTTGTGATCTGTGTCGTTGCCACAGCGAACGTCGAAAAGACGCACAATTGTTTCAAAAGACTGCTATTCGTTAGTATGTTGTTATTGTAATCAGTTTGTGGAAGATATAAAGAGGTTTTGATGGAGAAAAAGTAAGATTTAGTTATACTGATGTCAGGAGTGGGAAATAACGTCACGATGAAGGACAGATGAAAACTTTACTTAGCAAAATTATGATCTTCAACACAGAGATGCAACTCGGAATGAAAGAACTGAAAACGCATATGAAAACGGAGCCGAAAAAATGAAAAAAAAAAAAAAAAAAAAATGATACTCGTAAAGGACTCGGAAAGGACGAAATGAAATCCGGAGCGGAAAAATGGAAAAATACAACTCGGAATGGAGGAAATGAAAACGGAAATGAAATCCGGAATAGAGAAACTGGAAAAGATGGATAGGACAATGAGAACTGACATTATGACAATGAATTGCGCGATGAAGAAGATGGAGAAAAAAATCTAGTCCAGCATGGACAAATTAGATGAGAAACTGAAATGTGGAATGGTGAACGTGACGAAGAGATAGTGAACAGCATCGAGAAACGACTGGCCGAGGTGGAGAAGGAAGTGGAAAAGCTTGTGGAAAAGATGAAAGAACTGGTTGGAACGATGCAACACCGCGACCAACGACTTAATGCCATGGAGGGAAGATTCGACAAAGAGCTTGATGCCGTCATATGTGTCCACCAACGCGCGTGCAACAATGGATGCCATAGTCAGCCGAAGGACGTAATGACAGTAGGAAGGATTTCTGTCCGGACCAAATAGTGGCAGAAGCAGATATTTCAAGGTCCCTAAAGTTTATATAAGGAGACACTATATTCCTAGAGTTCCCCAGTGCTCCTCCCGATGAACAGGTCCGAATTGACCTGGAAGAGCAAATAGTCACATAGCGCATATACACAACGCACCACACACCACCAAACTACCTAATGAAGCCTGGTACCCCGAAATATAAAATGATAGGTAATTAGAGCCGGAAATATTTGTGATAAAATAAAAACCAGAGTGGTCGGACGATAAGGATCGAACCCGCCCCCTT
Source organism: Hymenopus coronatus (assembly GCA_030762935.1). Taxonomy (NCBI): domain Eukaryota; kingdom Metazoa; phylum Arthropoda; class Insecta; order Mantodea; family Hymenopodidae; genus Hymenopus; species Hymenopus coronatus. The sequence continues at coordinate 51,675,299 of CM060882.1, forward strand.
CCGAATGCAGACAAACCGCCTGAGCCATTCCGCTCGGTTAGCTTTATAATCTTGTACAGCCCCTTTATCTCCCTAATAAGGAATAAACATATTTATGTACACGTAAATGTGCAGGAAGTATTCTAGGATACTGCATTACTGATTTCCTCAACCTCCCGAGACTCTTTTTCAAATTTTGTAGAGCTTGAAAGGTTCTTTCTGGATTAAAACTGTTATCATAATTGTCAAGTAGTAATTTAAATGAAATTAAAACCCTTGAGCCTTTCCTTTGGTCTCGTAGTTATTTAAAAACATGAAGACTAAATAAATTAATATAAATATACAAAGAAATAGGAGCGAAGATTGCGAGTACTCTCTCTCTCTCTCTCTCTCTCTCTCTCTTTCGTCACACTCCGTGGTGTAATGGTTGTGTAATGGTTAGCATACTAACTTCATATATCCAAGTACGCGGTTTCAAACCCGGCGGAGGACGATGGATTTTTTTGGGCGTAAAAATTCTTAGTATGGCTTCCGTCGGTAGGGAAGTAAAGCCGTTGGTCCCGTGTCGTAGATTTATGGCACGTAAAAGAACCTCAAGCTCTGATAGAGCAAAATTAAGCTGTCTTTTACGCCCAATATACGAATGGGACGCTGAGAAGCACAGCAGTTAAAGAGTGTCCATAAATAAAACTACATTTCATTTCTCTCTCACTCTCCCTCTCTCTCTCAGGCCAATAATTTAAATGTATAAGTGGCACATAGTCTACAACACTTTCCTCTTATGACGTATTGGCTAATTAATTTGTGATGCTATACTGGGAAACATTCTCTCTTTATGAAATATACGTCGCTATTGCACTTAATAACAGTATACGCAGAAAATGCAGCAATTGTTTCTTACATAAGAGTACTACAATATATGGCATGCATATCGTAACATGATATATACAGATCCAATGTTTTTTTTCTTTTGCTTTCTCATTTGCATTGTAAGCATATTCAGCATGAAATGTCTCAGATATTTGTATTATTTTCTAGCATTAATGCACCCCCTGTTGAGTGAAAACAATTTTTTTCCCCCCACTCCATTCCATTCTATAACACGTACTTATGTGTACCAGGTGGCTCAACTTCCCCGTAAATGGCGTGTGCAGATATTCCTTTGTGCGTTGAAAGATTGCAGAACTAAACGAGATTATTTAAATTAAAACCGGCCGGTGGGGAACTAGTGACAGTAACCTTCGTTTTACCCTTCCCAATTAGTGCGAACCAGCAAGCGTCTCCGCTGATAAGCAAGAGGGCAATTCGTTATTCCTTTGTAAAAGTAAAAATTTCAAATTCAGGGGACCAGTCTAAAAGATTTGACCTTCATTTAACCTAGCGTATTTCCTTATTTCTGTTCTCCTTTGAGAAAAATAAGTAATAAGGCTGTTTCTCAATGATTATCATGAAATAGCAAGCTTTTGTAAGAATAGTTCGGTTCAAAATAGTTAGAGAAAGTGAATGTATCACATGACATTTTCCCACTTTATCTATACCGTTCTTTACACGTGTTGTGATGATCTTACATAAGATAATGTGGAATAACAGGTTTGGAAATGCTGCCTTAGGAATAGCTATTTTTCTCTTAGTAAGTGGGTCAGCAATAGCTCCATTGCAAGGTTGCCCTCTCTTCTTTACAGGTTCATTACCAAGTACCAAGCAATCATCATCAAGTCAATCACAACAGAAGATTTGAATGTCAATGATGTTTTTACATCTCTGAAAAGTATTAATAGATTTATTTACCGGTGTCATGTTATAACTATACGTAGCTACACTTCAAATGCCATTTTTTATTTTTGAACCGATGGATGTAATGGGCAATCATCTGTATGGATCATAAGATCTCTGTATCTATTACAGATACAAGGTATGACTGGAAAGTTAGTTTCACATGTCGATTCTAATGTGGGTGGTGCTTCTGTTCATCATGATGCCAAATAAATATATCTGGATAACGTTTGTAGAACTGGTGAACCGTAAGAGATGGACAAAAGCTTACTACGCAAAAAGTGTGGATCACACACAATTTATGACATGTACATTTTTCTTAAACAATCGTGTTCGATATATTCCAAGTTATTGGTTTTCAGTTTTAAGCTATCTACTTAAACTTTTCTCAATGGGAAATTAATCTTTCTTTTCTCTTCTGTTTTGTCTACTCCTAGCAACAAATAGAACCAAATTTCGATTGTTTCACATAGCGACCGGTTTTTAAAACCTTTTATTATCACTTAGTCTTTGGATTCCCTCATTTCCCTTCAACTTACAAAGAAGCAAGTAATAAGATTAATTCCAGGTTTATCTTGATTAGCATGATATAGATAAAATAATAATCTAGAGTAACACAAGTTGTTTTTGGAACAGCTGGAGAAACTCACGTGAATGGAAAACCACAGATATTTCTTTTAATGGTCTCAAGAATCTACCTCCTCTGTTATCTGAAAATATCTACTCCTGCAGAATTAAGTTTTCAACATTTTTTCTGCGATAGAGTCACCTTCTCTGTAATACATTATATTCAAAATTTGCAAAAATTTAATCACAGTACTGGAATAATTATCACGGACACGTTTCTAATTCCAAAAATATTAATATATTCATTAATTATTATGAAAATATTTATGCAGAGTGACTAGTAGTGGCACCTACGTAGTAGGTAGAGAGGGTATTGGATCCCACCCCGAAATTAGATAACATGATTTCGTCGGAAACATGCTTTCAGTAAATCCAAAAAAGTAACTTTTAGCAAAAACCCAATGTGTATGGGCCTGTGTGTGTTTGTGAAGAATAAAATTCAAAAATATAATGTTGGTAGGAATAAAACTTGATTTTTAAGTTGAGTATGTTCCAGGGATGGAACACAATTCTTCATGGTAATCCTTCCACCTCAAATAATTTTATATGGATTTTTTTTCTCGAAATGTTCGATTTTCTCAAAGACGGCTATAATGATTTTGATTAAAATTCCGTATCTACACGTATTCACGTGACAAATATAATGCATATCCTGAATTTTCTAAGAACAACCTCTGTTAATTCTGGAATACATTTGCATAACTGATAAAGCGTAAGATAGAGACACAATTTTAGTACAAAAAATCTCATTAAACCACACCAAGTATGTAAACTATTTTTTCTGGAGAGAGCTATTTCCGCAGTATTGCTTATTTTTGGTTTAAATTTCGAAGCTTATACTTTTCTCAAACGAGAAGTCGTCATTTCTTATCCTGTTCATGCAAGAGGAATTGAATTTTAAGACGATTACAAAGGACCAACTGATAAAAGATTTGTCTAATACATTGCCTTATTTCTTTGTATCTGATTAGTATGAAGTGGATTAAGAGTGAAGAGGAATAAAACAAAACATATGATTCCATCTAGAGATGAAAATGGATGGGTTAACAATACTAAAATATCTATACAAGATAGTCATTTCCATAGGGTTCGGTGTTTCAAATACTTGGGTTCAATAAAAACATAAAATAGAACAATAGGGGAAGAAGTTAAAGAAGATGGGAAATAGATATTCTTAGCCCTGCTTCTCGTTCTGAAATCCAAATATCTTTCCAGAAAGGAAAAAATATATAATTAAACCTGTAGTGAATTATGCAGCAAAAACTTGGTGTATGTTAAAGACTGACGAGCTTAGAATCGCAGTATGAGAAAGAAAGATATTACGAGGAATATAAGGACCCAAGTACGAAAATGTGGAATAGTGAATTTGGATTAATAAAGAACTTTATGAGCTGTATGATCATCCCCAAAATGTGAGCTTTATTAAAATTGTAAGAAAAGCTGTCAAGACCGAGAACTAAATGGACAGAGAATAAAGAGGAGGATATGAAGGAGCTGGATATAAGAGGGTGGAGGATAGTAAGGCAGTTCTAGCCCTTCAAGGGCGGTAATGCCATGGAGAAAATATTAAGATAAAAGAAAAATATTGTAAGACTATTTGGTAAGTAGAATAGGTAGAAAACGTCATATGGATTTAATACTTAGGATTGTTATGGAATAAATATATTTTTAAAACATGGCTCTAATTTTCCGCAAACGATTACTTCCAGTCAGCTAATGGGTATCTTCGATATCTATTGTTTCATCCAACGAAGTCAGAAACGTAAGGAGAGGACTTTTAACCATATATTCTGGTGTCAAATGTTATCTTTATTCATTAAATGAGTAGTTCTTATTCCATACATCCAACATAAAAGAAAACTCTCATCATATGAAACTAAATGTTTGGCTAACTCTTCAGCGACATCTATCCAGCTTTCAGTATAACAAAATCAATAATTAAACAACTTCTGGAAATATTTATCTCAATTGCATGGAACAGAGAGAATAAAAAACTTCTCTAACAACAGTTCATAGAAGAGGTATAATAACAAACAATGCATGAAACTCATCTGGAAACTGTCAGCAACGTGTTCCTAGAATATGATTCTAGGTAAAACTAGATTGCATTTCCTTGCATCTAAATGAGGACATGAAACATAACGGCCAAGTCATGAAGAGTGCAGCCTTAACTGAGTTGTGAATGAAACCAATATAACTAATGCAAGTTTCTGCTATTACCTGGCTTCGTGACTTAATCTAAGTCATTACATATGGCTAGTTCGGCGAATCCCGCAGAAACAAATGACAAGATGTGAGGTAATGAAGCGGTTGAATTGTTGTTTAATTCTTTCATTTGTGCTTATACAAAGAATTCACATGTTATGTTGTAGTTGCGAATATTTTGGGACTAGTTTTAAGCTAATCGTTAAAGTATACTGGTGGCTAAGGGCCAGTTGTACGAACTCGGAATAAACCTCTGTTAGGCGTTATTCCATGGTTATGTGCTAATTGTGTTATACGACCACCGAATAGAGACTATCAAGGGAATAAACCTGGAATAACTTATTCCGTGATTCCTTGCGGGGAAGCCGCTATTCCGAGTATAGAGTATAAAAAGGAAAATGGCTGCGTGGGTACGCGACACAATTTTGACCCATATTTGACCGCTATAAACGATTAATTTCTTTATAATATGATTTTAAGGACATATACCTAAATACAATATGTACACGGCTATAGTGCGATTAAAGTTGGGAAAGGATATCACACAGACACTTGGTGGTTATAAGATAAATATTACAAGAAGATTGTTAAAATAAAGTTTCATTTATAAAAGAGTAGAATCTACCTACAATATTACCATCAAAATACCTCTATTTTTATGAAAACGATTCAATTTAATCCAACCCAAGCAGCAATTCACCAGCACAATGCATAGCGTTGTAAAGAGTGAGGTTACGTTTTATTGACGAAATACAAAGGATAGCTTACTTCTAGGGCAATATACTTCAAAACGTAAGATAACCACAAGTATTAATTTTAAAATGTTAAAAAAGCCATTACATACAGTGAAGCTGTCAATTTTATTAAAATCTGGACATCTACTACCAACACGTGCTTCACTTGGTCATGGTGTAGATGGGTACTCTACAGATTTTGGAGGTTAAGTGCAAGTTTAAAAACGATAACACTACAAGCTTTGTGATGTAGGTTGGAGATGCCCAGATTAAAAGATGCCTTCAGAGCTCGTAAATCTAGGTATATTATTTTACAATAAATTCATAATTTTTCGTATTATATGCTGTAGATTTAATACATTAGAGACAATTTTGTTTGAATAGAGAATACCATCCATAAAATATAATGTTCTCGGATTTATTGGTTTGGTTAACAATTTCTAGCTGCTGTATTAAATATTGCCATCAGCAAAGTGCGAAGTGTAATGGGAACGGTTTAATGTACTATTCGACATAACTACTAATATTTCTGTTAGTTAATAATACCTGTATAGCAAATTGTTTTTGTACTTATCTTGGTGCAACGATTCAATTATGCATATCTGAAGTTGATAGTGGCATTGGCAAAACTAAAATGTAATTTTCAAAATTCGCTTACTAAGTATCTTAATGAATAAAATGCAGAAATCGTTAGCTATTTTGAGTACAGAAACGGAAATATGTCATATATCAGTACAAGAAACAACTTTGCACATACGGCAAGGTTTCACTCCCATATTCCTAACCTATCGCAAGAAGTCGCAGTATATATTTATGTTTTGTAAAGTGTATAGCAATTCTACATCCGAACACGCTTGTGAACATTCATAATTATTTCATAGTATCGTAAGTAGTTAAAATAAGAAATAATGCATAATTTAGGAACAGCTGATTGTGAAAACAATGCAAATTTTCAGCAAAATAAAGCATTAATTGCGTATCACGTTGGCCATGAATGACTCGCAATATAGCCAACATTAGTTTTAAATCTACAAACGGTGGAATAGATATCTAAGGAATAAAATTGCATCGTACAACCCGGCACCATATTTATACCGTGAATAGTGTATTCCAAGAATAACTATTCTAGGATTTATTCCGAGTTCGTACAACCGGCCTTAAATGCTATATTTACCTCCGAGACGGATAACGAACCTCGTTATGAAACTGTAATGATTCTGCTTGCAATAAGCTTAGAAAAATAGACTCCGCTTTTTTCTTTAGTTTCATGGGAAAGGTATATTAGGTTATATTTCAAAGATTTCATAATAAAGAACAATTACTTGCATTTGTTTTCTATAGATAGAACATTATTAAAAAAAATCTGATGTGTTCCATTCACATGACTTTCTCTATATCTCTGCAACAAATTATTGTTAAAAAGCTTATACTTCTTTTTGCTTCATGCTAATCGAGAAAAAAAAATGGCAGAAATAGTCTTATTACTTGCTTCCTTGTAAGCAGAAGGGAAATAAGAGAGTACTATAGGCTAAACTGACAATCAAAAACTGGTTGCTATGTGCCTGAAGTCTCTTTGTTTGTATGGACAGGAGTTGGCAAATTTTTGTATGAGAGAAGTGTAAGTTTTTCGTAGCTCAAACCAAAAATAAGGAATATGTCAAAAACGATCAACTCCACGAAAACATGTGTAGAACATAAATTGTGTGTTTTAATGTGCTCTACAGTTTTTGTGGGTTAAGTTTTTGCCCATCTCTTACGGTCTAGTAGTTATGCAAAATTCCGTGAAATTCATCCAGAATAAAGTAGCCTTCAGAGGCTATTCCCAGAAAATTCAAGATATACATTTTATTTTTCTGTTAAATATCTTTAATATTTGGTATTTTAATCTAAATCGTTACAGCCATTTTTTAGAAAATCAGAATTTTCGAAAGTTTTTCCATCTGAAGGGTAGTTGGAGGTGGGGGTGTTTTCTTGTAAATGTTCGTGTCGCATCCTTGGAAGATGCTGAACTTAAATACCAAGTTTGGTTTTAAACGGTCTTTTCGTTTTTGAGCTATGCTGTCCACAGACACACACAAACACACACACAGACAGACAGACACATACAAGGACATTTTTTCTAAACATGCTTTTTTTAGATTCAGGGGGTCTCAAAGTATATATGAAATCTCGGTATCGAATTTTTGGGTGCAATACAATGCACATAGTACATATAGAGAAAGTAATAAAACTTTAGTTACATAAAAGGTAAGCAAGTAAATTATTATTATTATTATTATTATTATTATTATTATTACTACACTCATCATTATTATTATTACAAATGTACTTTACTAATAAAGCATTATCAAGGTAAATCCTTGCTACCAATTGGCGAATGTAAAACAGGAGCAATTTTGAGGTAAACAAAATAGTTACATACGTTTTATACTCAGAAAACTGCTAATAAGAGTGAGCAAGCATCATAATTCAATTTATATAAAATATTCAAAATCTAGTCTTCATAATCGCATCGTTATCGAGTGACGATTATCGAGAAGTAGAGGCATCCTCTCTCACAGGATTATAATAATAATGACAATAACAATAAAAATCGAAATGTTCCATTTACATCATTTTTATAGCGGTTCCAAATACAAACTTTTATTACAAAAGATAATTCTTTCATTCTCATCACGCTAATTGAGATAAACATTAGCACCATTGGTCTTATTGCTTGTTTCCTTATAAGCAGAAGGGAAATAAGGGAATACATTAGACTAAAGCGATATTCAAATCCTTTAAAAACTGGTCGCTATGTCAAACAATTCAGATTCTGTTCGCTTGCCATGGTCGCGTTTGAGAAAAGTTAGGTGGTTTAAAATTGAAACCAATAATTAGGAATCTCAAAAACGCCAACTCTACAAAAAAAAACATATATAACATATATTATGTGTTTTAGCGGGATCTACATTTTTTGTGTATTAAAAAGCCTACCTCTTACAGTTTAAACTTTATGCAAAATTTTGCAAAATGTATCAAGAATAATGAGGTCTCTGGAAACTATTTTCGTAAATATCTTTAACATATAGTATTTTAATCAAAATCATTAGAGCCATTTTCGAGAAAAAAATGTTCAAAATATTTTCCATGTAAAGGGTAGTTTGTGATGGGGAGAATTTTCGCATCCTTTCTTCATGTCGCATCTTTGAAGAGGTAGGTTTGTAACGGTATTTTCATTTTTGAGCTATGCTGTTCGCAGACACACACATGGACCCTTTTATAACAATTCTTCTTTTTTTGGATTTGGAAGACCTCAAATCGTACATTTCCGGTGAAATCTCGCCATCAAATTTTTGGTGGGATACAATACCTTCTTGGATACTATGCACTGTCTATGCATATGTGGTAGAGAATGTAAAAGTTGCTATCAGTAAATAAGAAAACAATGAATACAGTAGGAAATTTGAAGCATTAATTTGCGGTCTCCTTTCACAGAGGACGCTTAGCAATAAGTTACACCTCAGTTCCGGAGTCTTGATACCGCACGTGTTGAAAACGTTTCCTATAAAGTATGAACTACAAAATTGTGGCAGTGTGAAACTCCCTGAAGAAATGGTCGCATTTTAACTCGGTCTACTTAATGACTTATTTATACTGACCCTACTACTCTTGCCATCATGTGTCATTTGTTTTGAACACATAATTTGATTTATTGGGCTTTGGGTGAACTTTTAGACCAAATTGTGACAATATCACAGATTTGATGACAGTTGTGAATAAACACAAAGGAGATCCAAGAATCGAAAAGATTGTAATGTATAAAATGTATGCCAATTCGTAATAGGTAGAAAATGCTGTGTGATATATTACATCAGGGTTTTACTTTTCGCTATCGGTTTCTAAGATTGTGCTAGTGTACATAAAATAAATAAGCAGCTTCTTTGAAACGTGCAGCAAGCTATGACAAAATACCGTATGTAACATAATACATTAATAACTATGTGTAGTTAAGAAAAAATCTACAATCATGTAAACTAAAACAGTTCAAGTTACAATGATTATTCTCCATAACAGGTCGGCAGCTCTTTGTACAAAAACCACGACCGTACAATGTGTACCAAGTTTGCAAACACTTGTAGGTGTGTTTTAATGTGTCCAATCAATGACGGTCTAACACAATTTCTATTCTTGTTATAATACTGACCATTGCAATGGTTTATAACAATAAAACAAAAAAATTAATTTAAAATGACTCAATTTGAGCAATGCAAAAACACATTTAAGATAAAAAATACATGTTAACAGATGATATTTGATAAACATATGGAAACTAAACTTCTCAATATTGTGATAAGTGTAATGTATTTATATAATAAAGTATTATATTAATGACTCAGAGAACAGAGTTTGATACCCAAGGGTTTATAAGCTATCTGAGGTATAATCGTTAATTAATGTAATAGATGTATTATGTTTAACTTCCTCATTATAGGTATTTATGAATATTCCTTAAATAATAAAGGAATAAAAATAAACTTCGAGATTGAAGAGTTCTGTTTATGAAATCAATGACAATATCTAAGCAGATTGTCAATAAAAATAAAAAGTATGTACCTTATGGATGAGTTTGTTGATGTTCCTTTAGAGCGAACATTGTTACTTGAAAAGTCTACATATAAGAGCTGAAGGAATATGGTGTATTTTTTTTATATGGACATTGTTAAACGAGGCTAGGTGCATTTTGGAAACATTTTCGATTCATATAGTGATGATGATGATGATGATGACAACTGTAACATCTACGCATACTTTGGGTTGCAGAGAGACGTTTAATAATTATAGTCTTTGCATAAGTATTAGTTACTTCTTTGAAAGCTATATATCATTGTAGTAGCTTGCGTGGGCTTTATAACAACCCTTAATTTCCACACATAGTGAAATACCGTAGTGGTATAAATTCTGGACTTTTTTTGTTGGTTTGTTCAAATTTGAATATGAGATCATTTGTGTCTGATACTTATAGTCAGGATTTATTAGCATACTATCTACAGTATTGAACCTTTTTCTATAAGCTGAAGCTAATTTTGTGTTAATTTAGAAATGATATAGTTTTAGAAATATATATATATTTATTTTATCTAATGAGAAAATTAGATTTACTGCTCTCATCTTATATAGAGGAGCTGAAGATTTGAATAAATCTATTAATTTTCGAATTATGACAATTAAATACCAGTTTTGGGCTTGCTATTATATGAGAATGATAGTTTATTATATTTAATATTGGATTCAATATAATTTATTGTGAATCCAAAATGAAATATAACAAATATAACAACATATTAACACCCAATATTTGAGAACCTCTATGCAATTAGAAATCAAGCGTTTCGATTTTCATATTAAATACCACATAAAATAAACTATAGATATGCGTATTTATAAAATCATATATTATCCAAAGTTGTGCCAGAGTAATCCAGTTAAGCACAAAATTACTTCCTGTTTATGGTAAAAGGTTCAGTAATGTATTATGGAAACACTTCCTGGCTATAATTTATCAGATAATAATGATCCTAAATAAGAAGTTGCATGCTATATTCAAATTTGAAAGTCATTTTAACAAAATTGTGTCCGAAAGTATTGCCACTAGTGAACTATAATGAAGAAGTAACCATACACACATTTAAGAGATAAAGTAAAAGTATACAGGTGCTATTGGATACCTTCGAAATGGAAACTATTTTAAGTGATAACTGTCACCGAGCATTTGAAACTATATCACCTATTATTACAAAAATATATCATATGTAAAGTACTGCTTTAAAACCTGTATGCACAGCATTGTACTCGTAAAATATTTTTCATACAATTTAGTGTTCTAAAACAACGAAAGTAATATTTTTGTATTAATCTTAACAATTATACTTCACTTATGTGCTCAATGTACTTAGCCCATCTTCTGCTATAGCTGGCAATTGTAACAAAACCCTTTAATTTTAACAACTCTCTTATATCTGGCAATGTTAGTTGGTACTGCTGAAAAACAGAATCGCACTACTGTTTATACTTTGATATGGGTGTTTATTGTTTTATATTAAGAAATATATCAAGTCAAGTGGATCTATTTTAATATTAAAACCGTGTGAAATATATTTTTAATGTTATTGTTGTTCTACAAATGTATTTTGCGTACTGTATTTTGCATGTAATCTATAACAGTTTTTGTGGTTTACATTGCTAATGTTGTTTAATGTTTGTAAATACAGAATTCAATAAACTGAAACATACTGTTGCAGTCAATTTCTGCATTTCTTAATCTTTATAAAAACACATATTTACATAGAATCAGAAAAAAACAACCTTTTTTGAGTAGCCCTGCTTTCAAGACAACCGAAAGTGACAGTGGACATAAACCTTTCAATAAATGGTAGCGGCTGCAGTTACACGTGATTGCGTTGATTAATAATCCAGTGGTAGCTAGGGTTTGTTACCTCTGTTGACAAAATGTATTTATTGCAATTGCTTAACTTATTTATTCATACCATTGTCTTCATTTCTACTATTCGGAACACGAAAAGCATGGCAACATTACTACAATATACAGTAAGGTATCACTAGTTGTTTTAAAAATGCTCAACAAACATAATATAGCAGCTTCTCTCTAGGTCTCTTGGGAGACCTTAGTGTTTAGTCTCACACACCTCCCTTGCTGCACCACTAATGAATCATTTAATGTATTTGTATGTACTAGTTGGGGCATCGGTCGGGTGATGTGAAATCCCTTGGTAGCGTCCAGCAATACCTTTTGTACCATCGTCTCTGCCTGACCTCAACTCAGTTATGGGGAGTATTATCACATGTTGCAGTAAGACAATGTCTCCCACCTTGAGTTACATCAGCAATCTTTTGTTTGTGCCGGTAGTGAGACTAGCGAGATTTTGGTTTGCTGGTGCATGTGGTTTTCCTTGCCCGGATGATATTGTGGTTAACGTTTCCCCGATCAAGAAGTGTGATAGTGTCAAGACGTCTTCGTTTTCTGAATTGAGGGCCGCTTCAATGCTAGTCAGTAATGCTTTTGTTTCTTCCTCGTCAATCTGCAGATTTTCTAGTGCTTTTCGCAGCGCTTCACCGAACGAAGTATTTTTCTGAATTGAGGGCCGCTTCAATGCTAGTCAGTAATGCTTTTGTTTCTTCCTCGTCAATCTGCAGATTTTCTAGTGCTTTTCGCAGCGCTTCACCGAACGAAGTATTCTCCCCCCCCCAAGGCGCCCTAGAGTGGATGAACTTCTATTTGACATTGTGATGAGGATATTGGTGAATCCGGGTATCTGCGAACCTATAGTGTAGGCCCTGTAGTTCCTTATTAGCAGTTTTGAAGTCCTGAGCACTGGAGTAAGTCTGCGGTAATCCTCTTCTTGCGACAAGGCGTTGGAAAGCCATTAAATATTTGTCTGTGGAAAGACACTTGTAGGCTAAAAATGGATTGCCCTTGTTACAGTGCAGCACCAGCAAACCGACCCCTGTAACTGAGAAAAGTTTTAATGTTAGAGCCCTATCTACGGCAAAGGTGTTTCAGTGTTGTCTGTTGACTTGTTCCTGGCTATTTTGCAAAGCATACGTTTCTGCAAGGCTGTTTAGTGGCTTGTCTAGTTCTCAGGATCCACAATTCTTTCTGCAGCTCCATCAAAGGGATCTGTGATCGCAAATTGTGAAGGCCACATGGATGTCACTTACCAGAAGTTTCCTGAAGTTATGTGAACCATCTAGTAGGATTGGGTGTTTTTCGTTGGCGGCCAAATCTGAGAACTGGAGTCTGCTACCTAGACAAATCAGGTTATCTTTTAGAAAAGGACAAAGATAAGTAATCGTGATTGTTTAAGTTAGTGGGTTTCTGGCCTACAAAAACTTAAGTAGGAAGACAAGCTTATTCACGGGGTCACTGTCCACGTAGACTCATATTTGGTTAGTGAAAGACGTGTGTAGAATAGTGCAACCAATAAAGAAGCATACATTTAAGTAATGTTAAATAGGGTTTATTCCCCTTTCATAGCTCCTAGCGATACGAATCCATGAATTTTCTGGCGCGAAACCAGGGAATTGCTATTGTGAAGTGTTTGCAATGTTTCCCGTAAGATGTCGGCTGCTCTCTGCAAGTCTGTACTAGATAGTACTAATTCCTTAAACAAGAAATTTTCGAATAGTGGTTCGAGCAGAATTCATTGCATGGCCTTCCTTCCTATTGATATTAATGCAATGGATTTATTTGTCTGAGAGCATTTAACGTCCCTGCTGCATGCGACTCCTGCACTAGATGTTGATACTAAGAGGGGGAGGGGTAATAATCCTAGATTTGATCAAAATACGAAATTTTCCCGAATTTATAACAGAGTACACGAAATCATAACTGCGGATTGGGGTATGCAATGAAGCAGGAAACGTTTTTGAAAACTTCTCTTGTAATTCAGTAATAAATTACTTTTTGCCCATCTTAATACGGATTTTACTTACTGTTAAGATATTGGGAGGGGCAATCCCAAAATACATGACACAAAATAAGAAACATGCTTTACAGACGTTCATTGGAATTTTTAGTCTGAATCTACCTATAGACGCTTATCGTACACACAGCTTGTGTAAAAAAGCAATTAAATTAACATTCATCGCTATCTTTTCTGACAGAAATTATTAACTTCCCAACTTCTTATTCCAATCATTAGTTGTTTTTTTTTTCTGAATGCTTCAGTAATTTCTTTTAGTCCTCTTTGTTGTTAACGTGTATTCCCTTGTTTCCCTTCTACTTACAAGGAACCAAGTAATAAGGCAATTTCTGATAATGTTTATCTGGATTAGCATGATGTATACAAAGGAATAGTCGTTTGTAAGAATAGTTTGTAGAGAAAGTCATGTGAATGGAACACGTTAGATTTTTCATGTTTAGAAACAGGAAGAAAAAATTGTGGGAAGCCAGGTTGGGCAAATATGCAGGTTGCGGCAGCAATTTGGTAAAAACAATTCAGGATAAATGTGTTGGTGCGATGTTGAGATGAAAAAGTTCTTGTTTCTTCGGCAAATGGGACCATGTGCCCTTGAAATTCTTGCTGAATGGGGCCAATTACTGTAGTATTGTCCAGTAATCTTTTTTCTGGGAAGTTAATTAGTATAACACACTTCACACCCCAAAAATGTCGTCGAGATCGCGACCCACTGATTTAACTGTTTAATTTTTGGAGTATAATGATGAATCCAGGTGACATCCTTCGACGGTGACAACTGGACGCAAAAATTATTCGAATTCATCTTCCAAGTTGAAAGTTGCACCCGCTTGTGTGAACTGTGAGCAATCACAGCACCCATCGGTTGATAACATTTCATCTACAGCTTACCATACAAAATGGGAATTGTAGTGAGAATTTTCATTCAACGATCAGCGAGAAATATGTCGCAACCGCCTTTTCTACTAATAACTCGGGGAACTCGCTGTGGCTGCGAAAGGCAAATACAAAACTATTCTAACTGGATGCGACATGAGGGACGTATCCCCCATGCTAACTTATGGGAAATTAGCAAACTCAGGAGTAAAACAAGGAAATGTTGGAACAGAATCAAACTACTAAATTAAAACATGTTAATTCAAGAGTAATTCCAGCTAATTGCTATATTAAACTTTTACCTGTTATGTTGACGCTGGATGATGCGTAGCCAAAATCTGGGTGAATACTATAGCTCCATTATTAATTACATGATTACTAAAAACGTGCGATGCGCACCCCACGTCGTCCCGCTGGCAAAGAGGCCGAAAAGCCACGCTCCCGTCGTTATTTTAAACTAAACTTTTTTCTACAGTACAGCCAAAACAAATAAAAATTAATTAGTCAATCATGCCACACGTACCACATTCTGCATGTGACAATATATCGCAGACTTTTTAAATGATTCCTCGCAAAAAATTCTTTGGTCACACAAAAACAAATTAATTGATATAATATAAATAAATTATTATATAATTAATATAATAAATATATAAAATATTTATTTTTTGCAGATTAACGTATTTTTACCTGGTAGGTCATATAAGAAGATAAATGTCATTGGTACAATGATGCTCAAATTGCTGTATCCATAGAACTTAAAATTTTCTTCTTCTCAGAATAAGACAAAAGCCCGAGAAAAAAATCTTATTATCGTAACACATCCAAACTGAACTTAAACCTCTTGAGTGTGAGGCAGACACGCTACCTCGCACTGCAGAGCCAGGCTTATTAATGTTGTATTATGTGCAGGGAGCAAAGCAGCACTGTCCACAGATGAATTAAAGCAACGACATTTCGAAACGCAAATGGGATTGGTATCTATGCCTAGAGAGATAGTGATATATGTTAATCGGGAAGGGAAAGAGGAAATACAAGAGCTAAGAAACATTTTGGGAAAGGTAACAGAACAATATATCTGTAATGAAAATGAGGAAAAGCCCGGCGACGGAGAGGCAAATGTAACACAGAAACGGCTACAGTTACTGACAGCCATAAGGCTAAGCAGGTGTAGCGCTTGCACACTACAATAAGTAAATTATCGTAACAAAGGACTCTTGATTACTGCGACCGACAATGTGTGCAACTACTTAAAGGAAACCGGGCGAACACGTGCAATAATCGGCTATAAACTTTTCAAAGGAAAGAGCTAACACACGTGCGGCGTTTACGGGCCAGCAAGGCGTACTCACAATATTGTAAGTATTGAACATATAAAGTGTAGCCTAATTATTATTATGTAATTGTTGTGGCGGATATGGTTATAGTGCCGCTGACACTCATTAATAATGATTATACTGGGCCGATTGTAAACTAGAAAAGCATTATTTTTCAATTTCCATAAACCTGTTTTCAGTTCCTAGCCACGCTATTTGAAAACGCAGCATAAGAAGACAACATTCATAACCAACGAAAACAAAAAACGCTTCCTGCTCTAACTTCATGCTACCTTGGGAAATCTCTCGCACACTAAAACCTCTTAGAATAGGAAATCCTAAAATGCTGCATCATATGAAGTAGTATTAATATTTTGTCTGGAAGGTAGCTTTGAAGGAAGAAGCAGTCTGAATGAGCTATTTTTGGCACGTAATGACTTTTCCTCTGGATCTTATATAAGACTAGTTAAACAGTAGAGCAAAAAAGTTGAAAGAGTTTAGTTAGTTGCTTCTCTCTTGGTTTGGACGGAATTACAGACGTAAAGAACAGCCTGATTAAACCTTTTCACTAGTGGCACAGATGCACATTTATTGGGGGGGGGGTGGCATGACGGTTTAGTCACCTAATTTCCCTTAGAGATGCTACTATAGATGAAGACGGAAATCCGGATGGTTTGAGTCAAAAGGCTGCCATTCACTCTCATGGAGAGCTTTGGTTTCAATGATATTCAAAAGATGTCTTTCAAAACTGGGGAATCACTGTCATCCAAGCTGCTTTAGAAACAAGAAATACAGGGTGGAAAGTATTTATTAGATGCACCATACATTAAGAGATTTTCCACTTGGTAAATGTAAAAAAAAACTATTGTAAATTCACTCGCTGAGATACTAGCGTTTAATAAGTCCTTAGAAAATACAAGTGGTTACACTTGTGGCTTCGGAAAAAGTTTGTCTCTTACTAAACGGTAGTTAAAGTTTCAGCTATATCATCTCGTGGTTTCGTTGCCAAGGCGATTGGATCAACAATCGTGTGCGTCGTGTGAGGTGACTAAACACTTCTATTTAAAAGACTTAACACCGAGTTGGGTGAGATTTATTGCACATCTGCTCCTATGTTTGCTACAATTTACAATTGGATAAATGAATTTTAACGTGGCCGTACATCCATATATGATGATCATCGTTCCGGACGTCCAGTAGAAGTGACTTCCATCGAAACGATTCACAATATCCAGGTGATCGACGAATCAAAGTTCGCGAAATAGTACAGTGTTCTCAATTTTGCACAAATATTAGGTGTGACATAGGTCCCAGCTTGATGGTCCCAGATTTGGCTCCCAGTGACTTTTTGTTTATTTCCAACCTGGAAAATGGCTACCCGGAAAACGATTCACGTCTAACGAAGAGGTAATCTCCTAAATATATGCCTATTTTGAGGATCTTACGAAATCCTACTTTGGAATGCTTAATACAGTTGGAGAAACGCTGGGAAAAGTGTATCAAGCTAAAAGGAAAATATGTTGAAAAATTAAAACAAAGTATACTAAAATAGTTCTCTATCCTTCTCTAAGAACTTACTGAACGCCTCTTGAACAGTTTACAAGTACAAAATTATATAATTAAAATGGCCTAAATGGTCCAACATGAAGAGCTGATATTTTCAGAAAAGAAAGCGTAACATTTTCGGATAAATTTTCATATGTCTTCACAAGATTCGAAGTTTAGCCAGATATTATAGTTCAAATGTTACGTTAAGCATAGCTCTGCACGTCAACTTGGTTAGGCTGCAAGCCAGCACCCCGCGGTGTTAAGGAGTTAGGAAACCAGTGAACGCAGGCAAGCGTCAGTAGCAAAGCTTCAAACAGGCTTTGTCCAATGACCTCGCATAGGCAGCGGACCTCAACACTTACAGGGCTCTGTTTATGTTAGATGCAACGACCATCTTGCCGGCCGCACAGAAAGCACGTGGCGGTGAAGAACAGTGCTTTTTACTTTCTCCACGCATACTATGTACATAGTGTATAGAGACGGTATTTTAATGAACTCAAAAATTGAATACAGAGATTTCACCGAAAATATATGCTTTAGGTACCCTGAATTAAAAAAAAATAGAAAAAGGTACGTGTGTGTCAGTTGTGGACTGCAGAGCTCAAAAACAAAGATACCGTTAAATACCATACTTCGTATTTAAGTTTGGTATCTTATCAGGATACGACACAAAGATTTTCAAGAAAATCCTCCACCTCCAAATACTCTTTTGAGTACATGAAACTTTTTCCAAAATTTTGATTTTCTCAAAAACGGCTCTAACGATTTTTATTAAAATATTTATATCAATGATATTTACCTGACAAATAAATTTATATCATGAAATTTCTGGGAATAGCTGGATGAATTTTACAGAATTTTGCATAACTGGTAAAGCGTAGGAGAAACTGGTAAACTTGATAGAAAATGTAGAGCTCGTTAAAACACACAATTTATGTTATATACATTTCTTTCGTGGAGTTGATCGTTTTGAGTTATTCCTTGTTATTGGTATCAGCTTTAAAATACTTACACTTTTCTCTTACGGGTATTTGTCAACTCTTGTCCATACAAACAAAGGAACTTCAGTCACATAGCAACAAGTGTTTGAGTATCACTTTAACCTATGTCACTCCCTTATTTCCCTTCTACTTACTACAAGTAAGTAATAAGACTATTTCTGTTATTTTATTTTTCTTGATTAGCACGAAGTAAATAGAAGCGTAAACTTTTTAACAAAAGTTAGTTGCAGAGATGTAGAGCAAATCATGTGACTGGAACACGTTAGATTTTTATTAGAGGAGTGGTTCTGAATAAACACTTGCGTAAACATTTTTGACCGTCTCACCGATACAAATTTATATTTTTAATTTGTTGCATTAAGTACCTTCTATCCTTTAATAATATCTAGAGGAAGGAACATTTTAAACTTAATAATCGAGGTCATTTTCGGTATTTATGTAACAACAAATATCTTTAGCACAGCATAGAATTCCATGCATGTGCATGTGCATGCCACATCATCTCTACGATAACATAGTTCATTGGTAAGAATGAGTCTTTCGAGTGCACATAACTATTTTGCATGTACCTCCCATTAACAGAGGCATTGGGCTGGTAAAAATAAAAATCTGATGTGTTCCATTCACATGACTTTCTCTACATCTCCGCAACAAATTATTGTTAAAAAGCTTATGCTTCTATTTACTTCACTCTAATCGAGAAAAAATTAGCAGAAATAGTCTTATTACTTGCTTCCTTGTAAGTAGAAGCGAAATTAGGAGTACTATAGGTTAAATTTACAGTCAAAAGCTGGTTGCTATGTGACTGAAGTTCCTTTGTTTGTATGGACAGGAGTTGAGATATTCCTGTATGAAAAAATATTTTCAAAGCTGAAGCCTAAAACAATGAATATCTCAAAAGCGATGAACTCTACGAAAAAAATGTATATGACATAAATTGTGTGTTTTATCCTGATCTACATTTTCGTGTAGTAATTTTTTGTCCATCTCTTACGATTTAACAGCTATGAAAATTTGCATAGAATTCATCCAAAATAAAGTAGTTTTCAGAGGCTACTGCCAGAAAATTTAAGATATACATTTTATTTTTCAGATGAGTATCTTTAATATACGATATTTTAATCAAAGTCGTTACAGCCATTTTGAGAAAATAAAAATTTTCGAAAAAATTTCCGTGTAAAGGGTAGTTGGGGTGGGGGGATTTTCTGGAAAATCTTCGTGTTGCACCCTTGGAAGTTTGGTATCCAACGGACCTTTTACCAAAAATGCTTTTTAGGATTCAGGGGGACCCAAAACATGTCTTTCCGGTGAAATCCCAGTATAGAATTTTGGGTGGAATGCAATACCTTCTCTATACACTATGTATATAGTACGTGTAGAGAAAGTGAAAATAAAAGTGCCCGGCTTTGTTTCGCAGTTGTGGAAAGCAGATATAAGACAGCAATTCTAACTTTTACCTTTTATACACGTACTATCCATATAGTAGGTAGAGAAAAGTATTATATTTTAATTCGATGTTGATATTTCATCGGAAATATATGTTTTGAGGTCCATTTAACAAAAAGTGTTGTTTTAAAAAAGCTCCAATGTGTACGTTTGTGTGTTCCTTTGGACAGCACAGTTCATAAACGAAATGGCTGTTAAATAACAAATTTGTTATTTAAGTTTAGTGTCTTTCAAGGATGCGACACAAAGATTTTCAAGAAAATCTCCCACTCCAAACTATACTTTACAAGGATTTTTTGAAGTGTTTATTTTTCTCATAAAAGGCTATAACGATTTTGATTAAACTGCCGTATAGTAAACACTCAGATTAAAAATAAACTATATATCTTGAATTTTCTGGGAATAGCCTCTGAAGCCCTCTTTTTCTGGATAAAGTTTGCATAACTAATGAACCGTAAAATATCTGAGTATTGCTTCAGCATGCCTTATTTCTCTTCTATTCAGAAGGAACTAGTACCACAATGTTTGCTGCGATGTAGATTGACGAATAATCTTTTGTAGCAATAGTTTGTATAGAAAGTCAGGTGAATGGAAAGCATCACATTTTTCCACCTTTTCTCTTACATATTTCATACTCGTAGGTATTTCTTGGAATGGTGTTACCTAAGTTCGGTTTGATACCAATCTTTAATCTGAAAGGAACGACGAATATACGAGTAATTTATTCAAGTCTACAGTAAACTTAATGTGTTACACCACTTAATTTAACTGCCAACAACTCTGGATTAAAAATCAACTCTGTCGTACTTCAGAATCAGTCCGCTCCGCCTGGTACCAAGCAATTCACGCCAGTGATTGGCAGCTATATATCTGAATGTCTCTTCGACATATTCCCGTGTAAACAACTGGAAACACCAACTCATCACTTTCCACTGGCTCCACAGCATCCTTTGTTTCCTCCTCAATCCTGAAAAACATTTACGAATCGGGATTCAAATGGGAAAAAGTGTAAAATAATGATACAAATCGAATGTCTCTTGCTGAAAAAATGTGGGAAAATATGCGGAAATTGTGTGTACCTTGCATATAACTTTCTCCATGTGTTCTGCAAACAAACTACTTTTACAAAAGCGTATTCTTCTCTACCAATTTCATGCTAATCAAGATAAGCATTACCAAAAGATAAGCATTATTCTATTTTCTGACATACTTGATAGCATTGCTCAGGCATTTGTCTAGCGGGAAATCAACTTTTGTATGCCCTCTTCTAAGGAAGCTGCCGCCAGTGAAGATAGCCACTGCTGAACATCGTTTTTGTGGAAACACAGCACAAATCATTCTTATAGTGAACCGTCTGTTTTCACTTGTCCAACAAAACTATCAGTAACATCAGAAGGCCGCCCACTCCGTGCTTCGTCATGAACATTGTATCATTCATCATAGAATTGTGTAACCCATTTTATCACCATTCCATCTGTGATTACATATTCACTATTTTCTAAGGTCTCTGATCTATTTTTATACAATAAGTTCGCTTATTGAGAAAGATGAGATTATTTTTGGATACATAATAACTTTTGATTAAAATTCACAGAAATCATTTAAAAATGATTTACTATGCTATTAGCATCAGCGTAGAAAGGGGTCACAAACCGGTTGCCCTTTTGTGTGGAGCAAAAAGAGCCAATTTGCTCGATGCTCCTGCGCGGAAAGTGGGAATAGATCATTCCTTCAGTGCTGGGGCAGTGTGCAACATTTTGCGTATATATCGATCTCTTACTGCAATAAGTATGTATTGATTCAAATCAAAAGCCCTTTTATAACACATTTTGGGGTAAAATTATATATTTTTTTCTCATAATTAACAATTTGTTATTCCTTCTGTGGATCTTATTATGTTATGTGAGGTATTGTTAAGCCTATAGAAAGTGTATCTGATAAAAATTATACCTTGTTTGTATGGATAGATTTTTAGTTTACATATCTCTTACAGTTTACTGGCTAAGCAAAAGTCCTCCAGAGTGAAGAAAGATTCGGTACTTCTCCAGAAAATTCAAAATATGCGTTGTTTTTAATAATAATCGTTTGCGTCATTGTTAAAAAATACAAAATAGCGAAAACTTTTCCTAAAAATCATCATATTGCATTTTTGGAAGATACTTAACTTAATTACCATGCTTAGTAATTAACCAACTTTTAATTTAGAGTTATGCTGTTCTCTCTTTCTCTGTCTGTCGGTTTGTTTGCCTCTCTCTCTCTCTGACACATGGACCTTTCACTAAAAATGCTTTTTTTCCGGGTTCAGTATTCTAAAAACATGTACTTTTGGTGAAACTTTAGTATGGAATTTTGGGAGGGAATAGAATAGTTTTCTTCTTACCAGTACATTGTAGATGCGTGATAAGAGAAATTAATGAGTAATGAAAATGTTGTGGATATGGTTGATAGTACTTTGTGAAGACGTAAATATATTATATATGTATTATATATGTATTATATATTATATATGATTTACAGGTAGGAAACATTAAATTGATAAATTGCATGAGTTTATAAGTCATTGTGCACAAAAAGTACAATGTTCACATCATGCTCTGATTCTGACTAGGAAGTTGTGCATTACTTGCCACAAAGTATTCAGTGGGGATTGTTTAATAGCTTTACGGGCTAAACTTATATATTATGTAGTAAATAGTATAGCATTCTTACCTTTCTGCATTCTTTTATTTGCAGTTTAATTTTCAATTTTTTTTTGGGTTACTTTTACCATGTATACAAAAGAAAAAATGAAGAATTTGGAACTTAGTAATACATGTGAAACACTTTTTTATGTATTTAGAGACACTGAGAGTGAAATTTAAAATGTCAGTATATTTGTACTGATATTCCTTAAAATGTTACTGTGGTGTAATATGTTAATATTAATACCATAATTCATTCCAATTGGAGAAATACTATGCAAGCTATAAATTATTTAATAAATGTTATTATGTAGATATATTGTATAATTAAATTATCCCACTCGACCATATTTTGAGAAAATTGCTTGGCAGTTTTTAATTGGAGTTTTGAACCACATACAAAAGCTTTATGCATGAATATTTAAAAAGTTTCTTGCTAAATTATAATATTTAAGTTATAAATTACTAACTATAAATTAATATTTTCTTCATAAAGATATGCCCTTTCAAAAATTACTATTGGTGTTAGGATAATTTGGTCATCTTTAATATTACAATCTAGGAAACTTTAGTTGTATTTCAAAAAAAGCTGAGATGTCTGGAATATTTTGAAGGTTTGAAAATATAGCTTTGAAAAAAATTCTGTTATATAAAATGGTGTAATAATAAACAGGTATAATGTACGATCTTTGAATAAGATCTTTGGGTGCCCAGATGTTTCGAAAAAATTATTTGCTGCAAAAGTGCGATTTTTTTATTTTTGAATCTATTGAAGTCAAAATTTCACTCCTAGTTTACCTTAAATTTTGTCCACAGTTAAGCATCTTCAATATCCATTAAACATTAAATTTATTTCAAGTTGTTATCTTAAAATGTTACTTTTAATTTAAAGCAAGATAACGATACTGATTAAATTTAATTAGTGTACAAGAAAAATGTGCTGCTAATGAGAATTTATTATGACATCGATAAACTCAAATTATGTCCTATTAAATTAAAATAAATTTGATGATGCAATGTTGATTCTACCAATGTTGATATTTACAGTAATACATTTAATATCGGAAAGAGATGAGATCTACCTGACATATTTACTTCTAAATAAATATTTCTTAATTATTACAAAGTTGTATTTGAAGAAATTTTACATATTGTTTCTACATGGGCATACAAAATTATCACAGTACGTGATTTTAGTTGCAGCTTTTCTCTGTCTGTATTCGGATTAACATGATGTCTGTAATATTATAATGTTAGATGAACATTTGCATCTTCCATACTGAAGGAGCCACTACCAAAAATGACTCTTGCCTTCTGTAGTGCTGTTCCACGGGGTATACGTGATCTGTTCTGAGAAGGTCCTCCGTCAATT
This sequence comes from Hymenopus coronatus, assembly GCA_030762935.1. Taxonomy (NCBI): domain Eukaryota; kingdom Metazoa; phylum Arthropoda; class Insecta; order Mantodea; family Hymenopodidae; genus Hymenopus; species Hymenopus coronatus. Next base: position 51,699,334 of record CM060882.1, read on the forward strand.
CCAAAAGTATTGTGTCCCACCAATCCCCGAGGGTTGTGCAACGTTTCCAGCAAACGATGTACCACTGCAACAAATCAGGTATACGGGAAGATGTTGAATAAGTCCACAATGGTAATGCAGTGTAAAGCTTCTATAGGCGTTCAACGAAGGAAAGAATGTTAGTCCGCGCAGGCGCACTTGAAAATATGGAGAACATCTCCCTCACTATTTACTGTCTTCCTATTAGGCGCGAGTGTAAGTAGTGAGCACGTTTCCCCTACAATGACGATGACTAATAATGAGTGATTGGCGGAAAGCACGATGAAAGAGGGAGGGCGGCAGGTGGGAAAGTGAGGAGAGAAACGGCAACTTTTCTTAACATTCGTTTCTAACTTGTAAACTTAAAATTCACCGCACAGGAGATTGGATGGACAAAGCAGCGCAGGGACTGATTTTCTCTAGTTCTCCAGTTTCCCCCGCGATCTTCCATCTTCATTCCGTGTATCAACAGTGTCATCACCTGCGGTGCCATACGTAGTAAAAGGTGGGCGTTAAACACAATCAATCCCCCTCCCCTGTCCAAAACTCACACACAGTTTTTATAGTGCCTCGAAGCGAAAATACATCAGCACAAAGAAATCTAATATAAGATAGGTATGTCTAAACCTTTAACGGCAGTTAGAAAGCGATTTAAAACAGAAAAAAACTGCAAAAGCATGTGGACAAATTTAGGGGACTGCATACCCCTGATGAATCGTTAAATTTAATTCAGGAAAATGTTTACATCTCTGATTAAACTTTACGATATTTTTATGTTTGAGGAAATCTTAAAATTAAAAGAGTATGGAACAACTTCTATATATTAGAAGAATTACAGCAAGCATAGGCGAGAAATTCAATACATTTCCGAGATTTGAGTATGAACGCAAAATTCCTGAAGATATGTTGGATACATGTGTGGATAAAATAGAACAATTTCCAAAATTTCTTATCATAAGGTATGTGCTTCTTATCATTTAATTGCAACGATTCCAATTAATGGCGGGAGGGAAGGGCGGAGGGAAAGAGGGATGGACGGCTGGATGGTTGGACACACGAAAGGACGGAGGACTGAACAATTTGTAATATTTATGTTGTCTTACAAGAACTTCCCGGCTTATATAAATATACTGTTTCTTTTTAAGAATAGACAGTCAAAGATGTTATGAGAGACTCCCCTGCTTGCCTATTCTACTGACGGGTTCACCTTGTACATTCTTTATGCAGCTGTTTCCTAAAATGATCATGCTTAGTGCTTAATAAATTTAACCCTTTGTTGCTTGTCAGTGCCTATAAGTTCTGCATGTTTTAAGCGTATCTATACAAATAGGGTTGTACTCTAGGATTAATTTCATATTATACTAACCTTCAACCATAAACGACAAGTAATCAAGGCTGTTTTATATTGTAAAAATATATACAATTTTTTCCCTAAAATTGCAGTGAACTTTATAAATAAATAAAAGAGTAAAACCAGCATAACTAGCCAAATTTAGCTCTACTTGCTTAAAAGCATCAAATCGATTATTTCACTTGGGCTCTCCCCATCCTTTACCACAATCACTGGCATTTGAACTTGCAACATTGGGCTTTGAATGGATGGCCAGTCCATTATCTATCACTTAACATTCATGGTCATTTGAACCACGTTTTTTGTAGTGCCTTTGGCAGGATTATGGAAACTAGTTTAGAAGCATTTAAACTTTTAATTGGAAAGAAAAAGATTATAAAGGATCTACATATATTTTATGTTCTATTTTCTCTATTATTTTGTATGATACTTTATAGGTTTATTCCCATATATTTTTACTTGAGCTCCAATTTTAAACTTGAATTAAAGGAGAATGGCATATCCAGTATACTAATCGAGGCAACTATGGGTTAAATAATTTATATAATCTGTATTTAAATACAATTCATATATTTAACATAAAATCCAAAAAGGAAACATTTAAAGATTGAGGGATTATAGGGTTTACTTTTCTTGTTCTTGAAAATGTTACATGAACCTAAAACCAGTTTTCTGGCCCATCCTTGCCACCTGAAGTGATGTTTTTCCCTTAAATCTTTTATTCATTTTTACTTTCGGTTTCACGTACTATGTACATAGTGTATAGAGAAGGTATTGTATTCCACCCAAAATTTCTATAGCAAGATTTCACCAGAAATACATAGTTTAGAATACCTGAATCCAAAAAATAAAAAAAAAAGAGTTTAAAGAAAAAGGTGCGCGCGTGTGTGTGTGTGTGTGTGTGTGTGTGTGTGTGTGTGTGTGTGTGTGTGTCTGTGGACAGCATAGCTCAAAACGAAAATACCGTTAAATAGCAAACTTGGTGTTTAAATTTGGTATCTTCCAAGGATGCGACCGATGCGAACTTTTAAGAAAATCCCCCCACCCCAAACTCCCCTTTATATGTCAACATTTTCGAAAATTTTTATTTTTTCAAAAAAGGTTCTAACGCCTTTGATTAAAACACCACATATTAAGGCCATTTCCATGACAAATAAAATGTATATCTTTAATTTTCTGGGAATACTTCCTAAAGACCTGTTTATTCTGGATGAATTTTGCTGAATTTTGCATAACTAGTAAACCGTAAGAGACACACAAAAAGTTACGCTACAAAAAATGCAAATCTCGTTAAAACACACAATTTATGCCATATACATTTTTTTTTTTTTTTTTTGTGGAGTGGACCATTTTTGAGATATTCCTTGTTATTGGTTTTGGTTTTAAAATACTTCTACTTTTCTCATACGGAAGCTTGTTAACTGGCCACGCAAAGAAATGGATTTCAATCCCATAGCAACCACATTTTAAAACATTTGACTGTCGGTTTAGCCTGGTGTATTCTCTTATTTCCCTTCTACTTAAAGGAGCTAAGTAATAAAACCCTTTCTGCTAGTGTTTATTCGATTAGAATGAAATAGAAGAATAAGCGTATAAACAATAGTTTCTTACAGAGATGTAGAGAAAGTCATGTAAATGGAACACATCAGATTTTTCTTTTTATTGTAAGGAGGTTTTGGTAGAACGTGCATTGCTTCTAAGTATGGGTTCAGGGCCAAGATAGGGTATCACAGTACCCTTTTAGCCGGCTGATAATTTTTTTTTTAATTCCAGAAATGCTCTAATGCCTTGACACCCAGCTTGTTGCAGGATGACCAGACAATCAGGACGTTCAGACATTCCTATAAACACTGACCTCTATGTTATTGACCTCACATATTATTCATATTACAACTCTTGAACATTTCTTACTGGTCAACATTTCTCAATCCCATCCCCAAAGGGTGTTTTCTTTCTTTTTTTTTTCTTTTTTTTTTCGCAATCTCAACCTAAAATAATCATCTATTACTTTGTTATTGAGAAAATAGTCCTTTTCAAAATGATGAATATCTCCACAGCTAAACCTGGTAGCATTTTGAACCACTTCTCCCATTGTAGGGTGGTTTTGAAAACCTAACGGAATAAAAAATATATATTATTCATATTTTACTTCACAATAGTATAAAGAAAACATAATCGTTTGTAATAGAACCTCAAAGCTGCTTTTCGGTTAACACGTTCCTCCCCTCCTCTGTAAAGTTCTTTTTATGAGGGGGGAGGCTTTCTCTAGCACGTAAAATCAACGTGCATAATAAGGGAGATTTGAACTTAAAAATTCGGTACCGGATTTCACCGGAAATATATGTTTTGAGATCCCTGAATCCACAAAAAAAGCATTTTTAAAAAAAATGTCCCTGTGGGTGTCTGACTGAACATCTCTCTCTCTCTCTCTCTCTCTCTCTGTCTCTGTATCTCTCTCTCTCACCTTCTCTGTGTGTCTGTGGGTAGCGTAACTCCAAAACGAAATGTGCGTTAAATACCAAACTTGGTATTTAAGTTTAATATCTTCCAAGGAATGGGGCACAAAAAATTTCAAGAAAATCCCTCCCCTCCAAAATACACCTTTCAGGTAATATTTTTCAAAATATTTGATTTTATTAATAATAATTCAAACTATTTCATTAAGATAATTTCAGAAAAAAAATATATATTTTGAATTTTCTGGAATAGTCTCTGAAGACTTCTTCATTCTGGATGAGGTTTTAATAGCTGTAATGTACACAAGTTAGACAAAAAATTACTTCACAAAAAATGTAGGTTTCATTAAAACGCAATTTATGTCATATATTTTTTGTTTTTTATAAAGTTTACCATTTCTGAGAAATTCCTTGTTATTGGTTTCAATTTTAAACTACTTAAATGATTCTCAGGCGGAAAGTCGGCTTTCGTCTCATTTCTTTTGTTTTACTCTTGAGAATACAAAAGAGAACTGAATTTCAATTGTGTCACATAGCGATAGTTTTAAAAGGTTTGACTATCGTTTTAGCCTAGTGTATTCCCTTATTTCCTTCTACTTACAAGAAAGCAAGTAATAAGTAATAAGTTTATTTGATTAACATGACCATAAAAGTATAAGCATTTGTAGGGAAACTTGTTTGTGGAACAGCTGGACAAAAGCATATGAATGGAGCACATCAGATTTTTAAAAATTATTTTATTTAATCTTAGAGAGTGGCTGCTCGTAATTACTTTCCAAATATCAGTTTCACTTTCCGCCTTCATGAGGACGAATTCATTTACTCATTTGTTCTGTTACTTTCAACTGTTTCCATTTGCGTTATTCATTTGAAGCGCTCTGAGGCTAATGGGTCTGAAAAGGTTTATTATTCTTGCTTTCTATGTATGTAATTGGGAACTGCTCCTATTTTAAAATGACCACAAAATATATGTTATTGCTGTAAGCAAAGAAGCTAACGAAAAGAAAATATTCAATTATAACATATCCACTGCTTCCGTTTTCGATATTTATTCTCTTTGCAGGGAGTTCTTACACCCGCAGGACTTACAAGCTAGACCTAGGTCAGGTGCCTGTTGCGGAGAATCTGATCAGAGAGGTCAATCAGAACGGGTGATTTGCCCCTTGCCTGATATGAGAGAGAGAGAGAGAGAGAGAGAGAGAGAGAGAGAGAATGGTAAGTAGAAACGGGAAAATGGATGAAAGGAAAGGTAATGATGGAGAAGATGGTCAATTCGGAGAAAAGCCGAACAGAAACCCGTTTGACAATCACAAATCCCATAAACAGCCTCCTGATATTGAACCCGGGCCGCCTTGTGAGAGGCGAGTGGACTAACACATTTTCATTGCCTTTTAATAATAATGTTTACGGGCTAGGTTAGACAGAGGTGGCCCCGCGTAATGACAACATTTCTACTAATGTTTATCTGGATTAGCAAGAAGTAGAGGAAGAAACGTTTTAACATTAATTTGTTACAGGGATATAGAGAAAACCATGTGAATGGAACACATCAGAATTTTACTTCCTCTAACCCGCATGTACAATCTACTTAGTGGATATAGAAGATATTGTATTGCACCCAAAACTTGATAACAAAATTTCATCGGAGAATGTAAGTTTTGAGGTCCCCTGAGTCCGAAAAAAACGTTTTCAAAAAAGGTCTGTGTGTGCGTCTGTGAACAGCATTGCTCAAAAACGAACAGTTGGTAAAAAATAAAACTTGTATTTAAGTGCAGGGTCTTCCAAGCATGTGACACGAAGGCTTTCAAGAAAATCCTCAAACTACTTTTATATAGAAAAATTTTGTAGTGATTTTGATTAAAATGCAGTATATTAAAGATACTCATAACACAAAATAATTATATTTTGAATGTTCTGGGAAAAGCCTCTGAAGAACTATTTATTCTGGTTGTTTTTTGTAGAATTTTGCATAACGGTTTAACAGTAAGTTGTTTCACATAACGACCTGCTTTTAAAAGATCTTACTATGGCTTTAGCCAACGTATTCTCATGTTATTCTACTAGTTACAAGGAAGCGAGCGATAAGGCCATTTCTGCTAATGTTTATATAGATTACCATAACGTAGATAAAACAATAATTTTTTGTGACAAAAATTTGTTTGTGAAACAGCTAGAAAAAATTATGCAAATAGATTAATTCAGATTTTTGAGTTTTATTTTTTTTTTTTTTTAAAGTTTGCTCATCCTGGGAAGACGTGACATCTGAACGGAAGGTTTGCTGTGGCATGTGAAGAAGGAAGACGAGGAAAAGAAAGCACAGGAATGAAAGCTAGATTAGGAAACTTACTTTCCAAATTAACACTGTAGATCACTAGTGCAGTTAGGCTTAACGAGTTTTAACAGTTGACATTTCTGATTTTGAACAGTGATGAAGAAGTACAGAAACGTACCTCAACAGCTGGCAACAACAAGAGCCGTTTTGGATTTTATTTGCAATAATATCTTCGCTTTCGTCTGATGGATTTGGGCGAGGGATAGAGCAAAGATGGTAATTATATTTCTATATTTCTGCTTGAATATACTTGTGTGTAATAATGGTATTTCTATTAATGAATTAACTAATTACTAGGGATAGCATCTAGGGGACCGATAGCGGGACACATGTGGATACCAGTTGAATACCTACCGAGTAGAGACCGACCTGCATTGGCGACTGCTGCATGTAAACAACCTGTCGGCGCAGCAGTATACTATGCTGTATATTACAATGCCTTTGGTGATAGTGCAAGTTCTTCAGTCAAGATTGTAAAATCTCTTGCTTTAGATGGATTGCATGAAGATTCGCAATTCATACAGAAGGACTTTACAGATGTATCTACTATAGTGACACATATATGGAAATATCGAACATTGAAATGCCTCGAGCCCTGAAAGCTGTCGATGAACTTGTGCAAGCGATTAATCAGAGACCCGTGACAACTGTTTCAGATCTGTGAAAAGGAAAGTGAAAACAGTGTTTGGAAAAAATGTCGGATTTTTAATAACGCGTGAAATACGAAGTGTGCTACGAGGTGTTACTGCGGAAATAATTGCTGCTGGAGTAACTTATCCAGTCGATGATGTGTCCCATTTCCATATTTCTCCAAGCACATCTTGTGATGTAGTGCGAAGTTTTTAACAATATAAAGCTTATTTACTGCCAATCGGAGACGATTCACATTGTAGACCTTACGAATGTATGTTGTGCATTGTAATCTAGTTTCTTGAGAGAAAATGAAACGGATAATGCTACTGATGACTTGTTGTACAACAGTAATTGAATTTATGTAAATGTAAAAAATGTTAGTTCCGTAAATCAGTGGTGTTTATGTTTACCACCCTCCCAACCTCAATCACCTTCCACTTTCCTACACACTGCATTGTCAACACATCACAACTATATACCATGCTGCGCTAAGTTTGATTCTGTCCCGCTATCGATCCCCAAGTTTCTGACCCTACTAATTATATTGAAATTCCCAACAATAACTATGTAGTATATTCTTTTAATAGGTTATTGTTAGGGCAACAAACTTTTATATTTAAATAAATTATTTTTCAGTCATCGTGCCTTCCAGACAGAATGAGACGCACATTCACTTCTAGAATATGCATTGGAAAGATGGAGTACCAAACATTTTGCACTGCATCCAAGAAGGACACAGACCGAGACTGGGCGACACAACCACCATGTTTAAGTCTTCAAGCTATTGGGACCGCTCCATCAAAGAAGCCATAGCTATTAAATACGAAGAAAATAACATCAACAGAGACAGCGGCTTGCAGGTGAATGGCATTTGGAGTTCGGTGCTCAGCAAACACTCTCAAAGATTTGTGAAACTGCCAAAAGCTAGCCCTAGTTTTAATACAGGCTCACATCTGGCAACGGGCCAATCAGAGCAGTCCGTCCCGGCAACGGAGACCATTGGTTCCTAGTCAACGCCTCCCATGCCGGACCCGGGCCAATCACAGAGCGGCATCTGGCCGATCCCCCCCACCGGACTACTATATATAAGGCGTACCAGGAGTCTCTACATCATTCCCTGAAGATGAGAGCGACGTTAGCTCTTGAAAGCTTGGAAATTATTCCAGAATTCACCTGGCTGATAGCCCGAGAAAAGTTATCTTCATACCGCCGCCAGGAAAGCTTCAAGTCATTTTGCAGTTGTTAAGACAACGGGTGTAAAACTTAAAATAGCTTGAGCCTATTTGAGCCGAGTCAGATACTCATAGTGTTAAATAATCTGAAACCATTACTAATAACATTTGTTGCATATAATGTTTGCAGAAGTTTCTTTGTAAAACGTTGAGAAAAGTTTTCGTGTTATGCAACTTTTTCAAAATATATTATGCTACCCATTTTGTAGAATAAATGACAAGTTTCAAAAACACGTGTTATTCGTCCCATTTTCCGTCAAATTCCACAATTCAACGTTAGTTTTTGCGAGCTCACAAAACTTCGATGTAATTTACGTACAAAAGATTTTACCATAAAAACTAGGAAAAAAAATTATTGCAAGGTTATTAAATGTTTTATACGTGTGATACAATCATGTATTATAGTATACAGTATTTCTGATAATATAATTAGTGACTTGAACCAGCAACCTCTAGAAAGCGCATTAATATAGCAGCAATTTATGTATCGGCTATTAGATTTTTTATATAAAACAAATTGTATACAAATAAAGCAAAATTTTCATGTTAGGCTAGCTATCAGGTGTGGAGTTTATAATTTACAGGCAACTAAATTTAGTTGAGGTTTAATCACTCCCTTGAGAAGCAATTTGAATACTGAAAGGCAATCATGATTATCCAAGTTCAGAAAATTAATTAATTACCTTTTTGGCCAACAGTAGCGATACAGTAATAAGACATCCGATCAGCTGAACAAGAGACCTACAGGTAAAAAACTCTGATGTATTGCAGTCACATGACTTTCTCTACCTGCCCTGCAAACAAACAATTCTTACAAAATGCTAAACGAGATGGACATTGACACAATTGGTCTCACCACTTGTAAGCAGAAGGGCAATACGGGAATATACCAGATCAAAGCAATATTCAAATATCTTAAAAGCCGATCGTTATGTGAACAATTGAAGTTCGGTTCACCATGCTCTTCTTGAAAAACAAAAGAAAGATGAAACGAAAGGTGACCCCCATTTGAGAAGATGCTCAGTTTAAAATTGAAACCAATAATAAAGAATACGGCCAACTCTGCTACAAAAATACGTACGACAGAACTTTTGTATTTTAAGGAGATACATATTTTTTTTGTATCCCTTACGGTGTACTAGTTATGCAAAATTCAGCAAAGTTCATCCAAAATAAAGAGGTTTTCAGAGGATATTCCCAGAAAATTCAAGATATAAATATTATTTTTCAAGTAAATATCTTTAATATACTATATTTTGATCAAAATCGTTAGACCCATGTTCCATAAAATCAAAATATTCTAAAATGTAAAACGTAGTTTGGGAGTTACCATGGCTATATAACTATTAGTTCTATTAATGTGCTAGCATCTTGCCATTGGAGCCCAGTGGGTTAGATCAACCGACTAGAAACCGGGAGATCCATGGTCAAATCCCGATTACGGCATTGAATTTGGCAGTCGGCCTATCAAGTTTGTAAAAAGAAAAACAAAAAAAAAACAAGTAATTAACAGTCATTAACTTAATAGTTGATTAAATTTGGAATCCCGGGACTTAAGTACTTACGACATAATAAGTCGCCATTGGGGCATGTTATCTCAAAATAACTAGAGGTCACCTTGTGGTTTACCAGGGAACATGCGAGTCAGTTGGGGAATTTAATGTTGTGCTGGCATTGAATTTTTCAGTCTGACTCTATCTATCCAACTCCCGTTCTACACACGGCTTGTGTGAGAGATAAAAAAACAAACAAACAATTAAATCAATACTAGTACTACTATGAATCCTGGGACTTAAAATACTTACAGCATTGTAAGTGTCAATAGGTGTATGCCATCTCAAAATAAAAATAATTGATGTCACCTTATGGTTTACCGGGAAACGTGCGATCAGCTGAGAAATTTAATGCTATGGTAGCTCAGTGGTAGAGCAACCGGTTGGAGACCTGAGATTTGTAGTTCAATCCCGGCTACGGCATTGAATTTTTGTGTCGGACTCTACCTATTCAATAATAATAATAATAATAATAATAATAATAATAACAATCCAATAATAATAGTAATAATAACAATATAATACTGTTTATTTCATAACATTAAAAATATTTGTATTACTTTGTACTATCATGTAATGCTTTCATTGGAGAAATAACTAAATACCATTGAAGCTTGCTCTGTTGAAATATGTAATGTTGAATATCATAGAACTTTAGCCCTTGTTTATGTTTGACAATTCTGCAAATCTCAACTGATCATCGACAGCGCAGTCAGCTAATTTTCTGCCCTTCAGGAAGTAAACTTACCCCAGGAAACTGAGGTAATGTATTCTCCTAGACAATGTAGAGTTGCAGCAGTGCATGCCATGCAGATCAGAAGCAGCAACACTGCATGATGGCTAGATGTTTGATTCCAATGGGCCCTCTCCGTAAACAGCCACATAACCCTGCAATATATCATACATTTTATTGATCTAGTATTGTTTGGTTATTCTAAGCAATACACAAGTGAATATGGCTGGTGTTCTGCTCTGGTTCTCTACCAGTCATATTCATGCTATATAATAATTCCTTTACAATAATTCCATAATTCTAGTTAATTGTCTCATTTGCAACTTATTCTTTAACCTTATTTTCTGTCAATTTCCATTTGTTTTTTATTTTGTTAACATTTTTTCAACTTTCCTACAAACCTTATGGAACATTTCAGTTACCTGCACCATATTTTTCTCTAATATAAATCATTCCTTATTGCTATATTCTTTTCTTCAAATTTCGGTTCCTTTACATTTAGATATGTGTTTCAGATCTTAGTTCCTACTACATTTAGGACATTGGTTTTATGGAAACCCATTTTTAGACCTTCTAGCCTTCATACTGCTTTCTCACCCTCGAAACCTTCTCGCTACCTTTGTCATGAGACCCTGCTAGATAGTTTTTGTGTTTCTATATCCTCAAATGTCTTTCATAAATTAATCACATTGTCCTCTGTTTTTCCCCTTATCTCCCCTAACTCATTGCTTTCCAAGTTATTTCTAAGACATTTTACCCATCCATTGTACTTTAAACTTTTCTCTTGATAAGCTAAATACTGTTTTAACAAATTTCTTTCTTATATGTTCAACATTCAATACTAATTAACCTAGTCGGTTTATCCTCCCCGTATCGAGGACCTAAATCCCCTGGGTACCTAGATTCAGAAGGCTGTCAAACCGCCAACATTTTATCATGCAATGAAGGACCTGGAACGAGAAATCGCTCCATAGCAAATATGAGAGTGTGGTACGAACTAAGGGGAAATGGATGATAGGGAAGATGATGCTGGAGCTATTGATGGAATGAACGGTAGGGAGAATCCTAAAAAAAAATCCCAATTACCACCATGTCTCCCCCATAAACTCCACATTCGGTCTTCTGGGATTAACTGGGACGCCTAGGTGAGAGGCGAGAGGTCACGAAGCTGCCAAAGTTACTAACCTGTAGAAACTTAAAAACTGCAAAGAGATCCGTTACAGACTTCTCTTACGTCTACATACAATTTTCAAGAGTTATTATTTCAGACAAATATAATCTTTGAGTCCTGAAGCAATCATCTTAAAAGTGAGTTTATTAATATAACTATGTGATTCCGAAAAACTGGATTTTACTACTCTTTAACACATTTAAATTTAAAAGGTTAAAAAGATTTTGAAAGTCCAAATATGTTCATAAAACAAAATTAAGATTTTTTAGAGTTTAATGCTTTCCTTTTTAATTATCTTTGTTATGACTTAGCGTGGAAGCGGAAGTGTAACAGTGTTTATTTTTGCATATTTGTGCGCTAATAAGTTATAGATATTATTTTAATATACTTTACTGATTGTGTTGGCCTTTTGTAAATTACAAAATGTATCCTTGCATTTTTCTGATGACTTTGAAGTCCAGAAATGGAAGTTGTCCGTTAATTTGTTCCATAGTGATTTTGATGGTTTTCTCCTTATATGAAGTAGTTTTATGGCATTTTATAAATGTGATGATTTTTCTCAAAAAATAAAGAAGAAATGAGACCGAGTTTGGTTAAAATGCTTGCGACTGTATTTCACTGCTGTTGTAACAAGAAAGAAGACATTTTAGGTATATTGGGCACGGGACCTTGGCCCCTAAAACAGTTACTTGATTTATGCCAGTTTGACCACCAGGGATGGTTTAATCTAAGACCTACTTATTCCGCTGAAACTGGTAAAATGCGTTTAATGAATATAAAATCAACGTTTAATTCCCTATGTAGTACAGCTAGGTACTCCAGCTTAGGACCTTTCCTCTACCAAGGCAGCAGCTTTTACAGCACTCCGCAAACTTTCCCTTATAATCCCTTGCTACTTTCCTCATTTACCTCCCCCCCCCCTCATCCCTTTTAACTTTGTCTCTCATCTCCTAACAGGGCTGCTAAAATTCCCTCACTTTCAAACATATTCATAAGATTTCTGTTCTTATCCCAGGAGTACATGACTTTTTGACATTTATTATTACAAGGGAATGTGCGCGAACCGCACAAGGTAAAAACCATTTGTTTATTTTACATTATTTTACTTAAGGTAATGGTAACTTTAGTATACGAAAGCCTGGCCATGTCATGAGAGATTGACAAGATAAAAGTTCTATAAAGTTCTAGAGGTACTGATATAATATCTCTAAAACATGCATGACTTTAAACACCCACTTATATCTTTGGTATAAATGCGCACACATCTTTAGTTTGTAATCATATGTCATTATACACATAAGTCAGAGAAATAAAGAATTAAATACTTCAAGAGAAATTTGTCAAAAGGATCATATACAAAACCCCTAGCTTTGCATCTTATCTTAGGCACATTAAACACAATCTTTAATTTATAACCCTATACCACTAAACACAAAAGTCAGAGAAATAAAGTATAAAACACGCCAAGAGAAAATGATCAAACGGATCATATATTCACATTTATACAACCCATAGCTTTGCATTTTACCTTAGGCGTATTACACAAAATATTTAATTTGTAACCGTATGTCACTATATCCAAATGTCAGACAAATAAAGAAAATGGTCGTAAGAAAAAAATCGTAAGAGAAATAAAGAAAATATATACTTATGTAATCACATATATAATTATATAGGAATTATATATTATATAACCACATATAAAGCCTCTGGCTTTGCCTCTTGCTTTAGGCAAATTACTCATTTCAGTTTTGAGTTCTGGGCAAACAGGTAGATTTCAGACACATTGAACAAATTGTTTATTTTCTTTCCTGTCAAGACTCGAGGGCACATCGGTTCAAACAAAAATCTGATGTGTACCATTCACATGACTTTCTCCATATCCCTGCAATAAATAATTCTTAAAAAGCTTATACTTCTATTTACTTTATGCTAATCAGAAAAAATTAGCAGAAATAGTCTTATTACTCGCATCCTTGTAAGTAGAAGCGAAATAACGGACAACCGTAGGTTAAAGTGATAGTCAAAAGCTGGTTTCTATGTCAATAAAGTTCATTTGTTTATATGGATAGGAGTTGACAAGCTCCAGTATGAGAAAAGTATACGTTTTTCATAGCAGAAACCAAAAATAAGGAATGCCACAAAAACGACGAACTCCACGAAAAAAATGTATATAACATAAATTGTGTGTTTTAATGTGCTCTACATTTTTTGTAGTAAGTTTTTGTCCATCTCTTACGGTTTAGCAGTTATTCAAAATTTTGTAAAATTCATCCAGAATAAACTACTCTTCACAGGCTATTCCCAGAAAATTCAAGATATACATTTCATTTGTCAGGTAAATATGCTTAATATTCGAAATTTTAATCAAAATCATTAGAGCCATTTTTGAAAAAATCAAAATTTTCGAAAAAAGTTCCATGTAAAGGGTACTTGGGGGTGGGGGGATTTTTCTCAAAATCTTCGTGTCGCATCCCTGGAAGATACTAAACTTAAATACCAAGTTTGGTATTTTACCTACTTTTCGTTTTTGAGTTATCGTGTTCACAGACACACGGACACATACACTCACACACACACACACACGGACCTTTTTGTGAAAATGCTTTTTTTGGATATTGGGGACCCTAAAACCTATATTTCCGGTGAAATCTCGGTATCGAATTTTTGGTGAAGTGCAATACTTTCTCTATACACAATGTACATAGTGCGTATGGAGAAAGTAAAAAAGGTGGAATAGTTAGAACACATTTCTCAAACATTCTTGAATTTATGTATAAGCTCTAAACACTACCACTATCTTCTAGTAAAGGTGGTTGGATTTTTTGACTAAATGTTCACACTAAAACCCGTTTTTAAACGAAAAGCTATCCTTGGAGAAAGTAAAAGCGAAACTTATGCAACGGTAACCCCACAGCAGCGCAGAAACAAAACAATGAACACATTTAGGGTGACCGCGCACTCCCGTCTCTTCGCCAATATCAGAGGATAATAGAAAAGTTATTTCGGGGACACCAAGCCTATAAAAGTAATTTTCTTGAGTATTAAGATTAGAAATTTAATTTTTATGCAGACATTATCGGTAAAACAGCAATTCATTCAGACTAAGTTTCACTGCAATATGTCCTTTTGCACTGGACCATTAATTTATACGATTTAACTATCTATCAGTCTGACTCTACCTATCCAACTCCTGTCCTTTACACGATTTCTGTGAGAAAACAATTAAAACTATCACAATTGCCCATAATAGTTGGCTATACTATGAATCCTGGGACTTAAAGTACTTGCAACATTGTAAGTCGCCATTGGGGTTATAATCTCCAAATAATTTGAGATCACCTTGTGGTTTACTGGGAAACATGCGAGTCAGTTGAGAAATTCAATGCTATGCTGCTATGTTGCCATGGTAGCTTAGTAATAGAGCAACCGCCTAGAGGCTGGGATATTCGTAAATCAAATCCCGGCTATGGCGTGAATTTTTCAGTCTGACTCTACCCATCCAATTCCTGTCCTACACACGGCTTCTGTGAGAGAACAATTACAATTATCAAAATATATTCTCTTCTGCAGATATTGAGCTAAATAAAACTATTTAAACATTATATTGTTAATATCTTTGTAGCAAAATATCCGTTTGAAATGCTCCTAAAGAGAATATTTGTTTAAATATCTGATGTGTTTAATTCACGTGAATTTCTCTACCTGTACGAAAAACAAAAAGACTATTCTTACAAAAGATTATTCATTTATCTACATCATGTCAATTCAGAAAGGTATTAGCAATAATTGTCTTACAATTTGCTTGCTTCTAAGCAAAAGGAAAATAAGGGAAATCACTAGTTAAAAGCGCTAGTAAATGTTTAAAAAGTTGGTAATTATGTGAGCAATAGAGGTAAAGCAAGAAAGAGATGAAAGAAAAGGTGCATAAGATGAGCTAATGAATGCATTACACATAATATTTGCTTTGTAAGCATCCCTTCCAATACGTACTGATTCAACACATCACCACACATCATCAGCCCTTCACAATGGCTTCTTAGAATGCTGCAATACCAAATCAGGAGGCAGCACAGAGAAAAAAATTGATATGTAAATGACAGAGCGAACAATCTTAATTATCTTAGGTTTTAACAGTTGTAATAATGTTATTTTATGTAAATGTTCTTGTATATCACCACCGCGTCGCCGCCGCTGCCAGCACCACCACCAGGAATTAAGCTTCGAGGTGCTTGTTGCTGTCTGCATCGTTTTTCGGTCTACCAATTTTCATTTTTGTTCTTCTACTCTCTCCGTTTAACTTTCTTGAATGTACACCCCCGCCCAGTGCCTGGGGTGAGACTCCTGTTGAGGAGTTGAGGCTATGGAACAGAGAGAGGCGAGCATAAGTGATCAGTCCGATGTCTGGTATGAAAGTGTGAAAATGGATGATTAGAAATGACGGTGATATGGATGAGTCGAAAGATTAATATGGAACAATTGGTGGAATGAGTGGCGCGAAAAACACGAGAACCCAGAGAAAACCCTTTCAGACGTGGCTTCGTCCCCCACACATCCCACATGCGGTCTCCTGAAATCGAACCCAAGCCGTCTAGGTGAGAGTTGAGTTGTCTAACCATTCGGTCAGTGAGCCATTGTATCTCTGTCTATGGATTTATAATTTAGTAGCAAATTGGGTCGCGATAATCTTCCATTCTGTCAACATGTACCTTCTATCTAACTCCGAGTCTCTTCTCTTATTTCAGCGTTTCTCCTTTTATATAATACAGTGTAGCCTTCGACGGTACCTAGGAATGTCATCTCTCACTTTGTATTTTTCTTTCTTTGTTTTCAGAGGTGTACAACACTCTGCACCGTATAACAACAGGGCACAACCACTACTTTGAAAAATGATAGTTTACTTTCTTTTCTGCAGTTTTAAGTGTTCGTTTTAGGTACCACATACCGGGTGACCACACTATTCCAAAATTGAATTTGCAGATTGTACATTGAAAGAGTTGGAAAAATTATGAGAGATTTTTAAGGTTAAAACCGGCTGCTCTTCACCCGTATAATCTCGTAAATATTTGTTCGTGTTTGCGGCTCCATGCACGAGGTAGGCGGAAGGGATGTAACATCTTTTGTCTCTAAGACTGGATCGATAGTACGAAAACAGGAAGGATACTTACGTGTACAAGCTCATAAATGAGAAAATTGATGTAGAGATTATCCTTTGGAACTTGTTGCTAGGATACGTGTGGGCCTTCAGAAACAGTTCCAGAAATAGAAGCGCTACACAGATCAAACACATCCAAGGGTTGTCTGATCCTCCAAGCAAATATGCTGCGACTGCAACACACTGAAAATTACAAGAGAGCAATTTGAATGTATCTGATGTGCAACATGACCCAGGCATTCTGATTTTTTGGGCAATCTAAGAACTATATTGTAATATTTTTAGAATATGCAATCATTCCTCATGCCATTTTATATGAAACAGGAAACAAAGAAAGCTTTCTCTCTATGTCTCGCTCTGAAACCGCATGATCAAGGCGCCGTGATGTTCGTCGTCAGGTATAGGAAAAAAGCTCTTGACGGCGCTAACACTATTACTTACTCTCGCAAGCCAAAATCTATTTGAGGTCCCAACCTGTTAACAATACTTGCTAGGGTGAGAGGGTCCATTATCCTTGAACGCCGGAAATCTTAAAATATTTTAAACAAGTCATTAGAGGTATTTTAAATTTTCGAAGCAAATCTCCAAGTGTATCCTGGGGTTGCAGAAATTTCTGGAACATCCCGTGTTGCATCTTTAGAAGGTATTGAACTTAAATAACAAATTTGGCATGTATCCAACTTTATGTTTTTCCATTATGCTGCCAGTGCATAGAAACGAGCCTTTTAAAAATGCCTTCTTTTTTTTATTCAGGGGACTTGTAAACATATATTTCCAGTTTCGGCGAGGAATTGCGTATTGCGTGGGATGCAATATCTTTTCTACCTTATTACCTGAGGAGAAAGTAATGTTACAGAGGAAGGTAAGGCAGGCCAAGGAAGTGAGGCAGGAAGTGTAAGTGACGAGAAGAGGTCGCTGAAAGCAACAACTGTAAATTAAGAAATGCTACAAGGTGATAATAGATGGGCACCACGAGATTGTAATGAGAACTGTCAATATATCGTGTTTTCGTAGCTGAGTTGGGGTTCTGCTCGGCGATAGGAACGACGAGAGGGAGTGATCTGCGTCAATAACTTAATCAAGGTCTCGCAACGCAGTTTGTACTTTTATCAGGTTACAATTAGAACAACTTATTCTATTCTACATCAAGTGCTTATGAATCATAATGCAGAATCCGTTACTGCTGTCGAGATTATTTGAACCATGTGACTTTTATCTATGCTAATCATTAAAAAATAAAGAACAAAAACTAATAGGCACCGTGAGATAATCAGTTTCTCAAAGAGAAATAAAATTAATAGATAATTTATGGCTAAAAATCTCATGTGTTACATTCACATGACTTTCTCTAACTCCTCTATAAACTTCTTACAAAAGATTATTCTTCTTTCTACACATGCTAATCGAGATAAACGTTAGCAGAATGTTCTTATTACCTAGTTCCTTATGAGTAAAAGGAAACTAAGGGAATACACTAGACTAAAATGCTAGTCAAATGTTTTAAAAGCTGTCGTTATTGCGATTGTCATTGCAAATCGCTTATTTGCTTGACTAGGAGTAGAAACAAAAGGAAAGTATAAGTACGTCACAATTGAAACCAATAAAAAGAAATACCTTGGAAACGGTTACTTCCACAACAAAAACGTAAAGGACCGAAATTGTGTGTTTTTACGAGATCAACACTTCTGTAGTAGGTTTTTGACTATCTCTTACGGTTCAGCAGTTATTAAAAATTCCGTAAAATTCATGCAGAATAAAGTACCCTTCAGAGGCTATTCCCAGAAAATTCAAGATATACATTTTATTTGTCAGGTAAATAGCTTTGATATATGGTATTTTAATCAAAATCATTTAGAAAATAAGTTTGGGGTGGGGGGATTTTTCTCAAAATATTCGTGTCGCATCTCTGGAAGATACTAAACTTAAATACCAAGTTTGGTATTTTACCGACTTTTCGTTTTTGAGTTATCGTGTTCACAGACACACGGACACTCGGATACACTGACACACGGACCTTTTTCTGAAAATACTTTTTTTGGATATAGGGGACCCTAAAACATATATTTCCGGTGAAATATCGGTATCGAATTTTTTGGTGGAGTGCAATACCTTCTCTATACACTACGTACATAGTACGTGTAGAGAAAGTAAAAGGCAGGTAAATAGACTAATTAATTACTAGGCGAGCTCAAAATGGCTACCGCGGACTTTATATTGAAGTTTCAATTGTTTGATGATGTCAGGGTGGTTGAACCCTTAGAGAGTAATGGGATGCCAACACACTTTGTATGTAACTGGAATCTGGTACCTAATACACCAATCTTTCCCTCCAACTCAACCATATGGTAATGCATATTATTCATAAGTATGAACTGCTGCCTTTAGAGAGACATCTCAATAGCTTCGATAATCTCATTTCTTGTGCGGAAAATCACAGATAAAATGAACGCTATATGATGTAGGCAATTCCGAAGTGTGGTGGTCTTGGAAATACGGTAAGAGCTGGGTGACCGTTAAGAGCAACGTTTCTGATGGAGCCGGCAAGGCCTGTTGCATCCCTTTGGGCTTCCCCGAACATGAGTAGCATCTGAGTATACATTTGTGTATAAATTGTCTATTTGTAAATAGCAGGAACATTCTGTGAAATACTAAATTACTATCTGCCTAATGAGAATGTGTAGTATTGAGGTGATATTGCTAATGTGTCATGGCTAAATTTAGTGCTGATGTCTGAACGAAAGTACAGGATAGAATACGCAGGGAGGGGGCTCGAAATGAACCAGTGTCGTTTTATACCATATCTCACTAGGGAAAGCTCCCGGGAGGGATTTGTCGTGGTGTAATGCTAGCTAGTTCAAACCCGGTGGAGGACATAGATATTTTCGGGTGTAAGAATCATTAGCATAGCTTCCTTCAGTAAGGAACTAAAACCGTGGGTCCAGTATCGCAGATTTACGTAAAGGAACATCAAACCTACAAGGAGGCCTTTGAGCAAAATTAAACTATCTTTCACGCCAAATATAGAATTGGACGCTGAGAATTATAGTGGTTAAGGATCATCCATAAAGAATGTCTCCTCTCACCTCATCCCTTTCCATTTCCCGAAAGGGATGAGGTGAGAGGAGACATTGGTCGACCGGAGCCAGGAGCCATGACACAACAAGGACAGGAAAATCGGAGAACCCGCAAAAGGTCATAAGCCCCAAGGGGGACGTCGGGTCTAAGTCGGGGGACGTAGGGCTACAGTGAGAATCTTTTTTCCCTCCCACGTGGGGCGGTAACGTAGTTACGGGTTCGTGTCCCGGGTGTAGGTTTTGATTATTAGGAATCGTGTGGATTAAATCAAGACAGGACGATTAAATCAAGCAACCTTTTGATTTATCGTCCTGGGGTATTTTATGAACAATATTCAGAAATCTGTGGTGTACAGGACGATAGAATGAGGCAAGAGTAATCACAACGGACAGCCGAAACCGGACGGTGGTGAAGGAGTCACCGCGGAGGGTCCCTAACAAAGTCCAAGCAGTTCATCTAGACGTGGCCACGCTCCAGCTCTAACCAAACTCCCTGGTTCTACTGACCGTTTCCAACGTTATCCCACTGTGACTGAGCTGTATTTCCAAAGCTCAGTCACTACTATGGAAGGTCCTCACCTATACTTCCAACCCTGATAGAGACCGGTTGGATGAAATAGAGATTAAGTGAAGCGACAGGAAGGTTGGAGGAACGAAGAAACCTCCCTAGCATTTGCCCAGAGACCAGGAAAACCCCCCCAAAAGAAACATTGGTCAGAGAAGTCGTCCGCGGGAATAGAACCCATAACCTCCCGAATGCCAGTCTCAGACGACCTGGCTTGGTCACACAGGTCAGACTGTAAATACTGATGCAAACACCACCATTGTCTATAAATGTGGTGAAGGATTCTGTGCATCACATGTAACAGCTGATAAAGCACCAATGGTAAACAACTCTTAACCAAAGAATGCAATGTCAACTCTATATCGCAGAGTGAACAGTTCACCTCCAAACATTTACTTTTAATTTGGCAGAATCCTACATATAAACAAAGAGTTTCTGTTCATGAATTTATAAAAATGTAATCACGTGTCAAATCCTATAACTTATACACTGTATAAGTGGTCCAGGCTAGAATTGATCGCAAAGGAAAATCCTTTGAAGAAGCTTGTTATTTCGTATTTATTTATCCTTGTAAGGTTTTGTACGAAAATGTTGTTTATAAAATATATGTATGGTATAAAAACCCCTGGTTCCAAAACAGTAATTTTCTATAGAGAAAACATTTCGTAACATTATTTCTTGTTCTTTTGCTTTGCTACGACCAAATTATTATTTTATAGAACCTACGATAAAAAGCGTGCCATCTATTGAAATACTCAACTAAGATATCAATCACTTAATAAATCAAATATATCTTTTTTTTTTTTTTTATTTCTATAGCCCCCTTTAACTTCAATGGTAATATCGGGGGCTTGGACTTGTGAAATAACTCGTATTACTGTAGGTAAGAACATTAGGTTAATCGTTATTATATTACTAATTAACACGCACATTCACTCTCACATTCATACTTCCAGACTCTGTGGGGGATAGGGAATAAATCTGGTTAAAGAAAAATTCCCCGCCCCAGCCGGGAATCGAACCCGGGACCCCCGGGTAAGAATTCAGCTCGCTGACCACTCGACCACGGAGGCAGTCTAAAATGTATCTTGTTCCTTAATTTTTTGAAAGATTGCTTTACAAAGTAAATTAAAAAAATTTGATCTGCTCCTTTCACATGACTTTCTCTACATCACTGTAATAAATTATTGTTACTAAGCTTATTCTTCTATTAAATGCTAAAGCACTAGCAAAAACGGCCACGTTAGTTAGTTCCTTTATAAGATGAAAAAAATGGCATGTTATTTATGGACGCTCTTTAACTGCTGTGGTTCTCAGCGTCCCATTCACTGGGCGTGAAAGACCGCTTAATTTTACTCAGAGGCCTCTCTATCAGACTTGGAGTTCTTTTACGTGCCTTAAATCTACGACATGAGACCAACGGCTTTGCTTCCTTTCCGAGGGAAGCCATGCTAAGGATTTTTACACCCGAAATAATCCATCGTCCTCCGCCGGATTTGAACCGCGACCTTGGGTATATGAAGTTAGCATGGTAAGCATTACACCACGGAGGGTGATTTATAAGATTAAGAGAAATAAGAGAATACACTGGCCTAAACCGACAATCAAATGTTTTAAAATGTGGTAGCTATAGGATTGAAATCCGTTTGTTTACGTGACCAGAAGCTAACAAGCTCCCGTGTGAGCTGACAAGTTACCGTAATTTCCTTCAAAAACACGTAATATCTCGAAAACGGCCAACTCCGCGAAAAAACAAATATATATGACATAAACTGTGTGTTTTATCTTGATCTACATTTTTTGAGTAATAAGCTTTTGTCTATATTTTACGGTTTACTAAGTATACAAAATTCAATAAAAATCATGCAGAATGAAGAGGTCTTCAGAGGCTGTTCCCAGAAAATTCAAGGTATACATTTTATTTGTCATGTAAATATATTAAATATAAGAGATTTTAATCAAAATCGTTAGAGCCATTTTTGAGAAAATGAAAATTTTCGAAATTTTTCTGAGGGGGTGATTTCTTCAAAATATTCGTATCGCATCCTTGGGAGATACCAGACTTAAATACCAAGTTTGGTATTTAACAGTCCCTTTGTTTTTTGAGCTATGCTCTCCACAGACACACACGAACTTTTTTCTGAAAATGCTTTTTAGTTTCTCTACACGTGCTAAGTACATGGTGTATAGAGAAGGTATTGTAATGCACCCAAAAATTAGATACCGAGGTTTCACCGGAAATACATGTTTTTGGGCCCCCTGAATCCAAAAAAAGCATTTCTGGAAAAAGGTCCGTGTATGCGTGTGTATGTGTGTGTGTGTGTGTGTGTGTGTACAGCATAGCTCAAAAACGAAAACACTGTTAAATATCAGACTTGGTATTTCAGTTTAGTATCTTGCAAAGATGACACACGAAGGTTTTAAACAAAATCCCCCCACCTCCAAATGCCCTTTACATGGACCTTTTTTAAAAAATTTTGATTACCCTCTAACGATTTTGATTAAAATATCTTATATTAAAGATATTTACCTGACAAATAATATGTAAATCTTGAATATTTTGGGAATAGCCTCTGGATGATTTTTATTGAATTTTTATAACTGGGAAACCATAATAGATAGACAAAAACTTATTATTCAAAAATGTAGATCACGATAAAACACACAATTTATGTTATATACATTTTTTGCGTGGAGTTGGCCGTTTTCGAATTATTCCTTGTTATTGATTTCAGCTTTAAAATACTTTTCTCACACGGGAACTTGTCAGCTTCTGGTCACGCAAAGAAACGGATTTCAATCACATACCAACCACATTTTAAAACACTTGACTGTCGGTTTAGCCCAGTGTATTATCTTATTTCCCTTCATATTATAAAGGAACTAAGTAATGAGACCGTTTTTGTTAGTGCTTTAGCATTTAATAGAAGAATAAGCTTAGTAGCGATAATTTGTTACAGAAATGCAGAGAAAGTCATATGAATGGAGCACATCAGTTTTTTTAACTTATTTTTGTAAAGCAGTCTTTCAAACAATTAAGGAACAAAGTATATTTGCTTTATTAAGTGACTGCTTTGAAGCAATAGGTTTGTTATTGATATCTTATTTGAGTGTTTTTATAGATGGCACGCTTTTTATCGTAGGTTCTATAAAATAATAAATATACACTATGTTCATAGTACGTGGAAAGAAATTAAAAAAAAAAAAAAAACTTCTGTGATACTTCCCGCATTAATAAATCTGACAAACGCTGTGTTACATTTGTGCGTTATTTGTCCAGCGGTATAAAAAATATGATTTGCTTCTTAATTAAGGATTGATATTCAAAACAAATAAATTTGTTTTAATATTCTGTGGCTTACCAGCGGCTCTTTCATGAACATCAATGGTGCAGCACACAGGTTGAAAAACACTGATATAAACAATTCAGTACTATACACTCTTGACTTACATATGCAGAACTTATTCGTGGCATGAAACAGCAGCTAGAGAGCTCTCTAGTCGTAAGCTGGCAAAATGAAGGAGGAAGAAATTCAGGCAAAACATTCAGCGTAAGTTCTTCTACCGAAATCTTTACGTAGATTGTTTATATGCAATTCAAATTGTCTATGGGATCAAAAAGCAACATTAGAAACCACAAAGAAACATCTGATGTATTCCATTCTCTATCTATTCTGCAACAAACGGCTGTTACAAGAACTTTTTCTTTTATTTACTTTAGGATAAATACGATAAACACTAGCAGGAATGATTTTATTACCTATTTCTATTATTGTAGGTACAACGTCAACAAGGGGATTGGGTTTATTATATATTATTTCCTTACACAAAGGGTATAAGGAATATACGATAGGCTGAAGCAATAATCAAACCTTTTAAATGCCGGTCGCTATATAACGGTGTTAAAATTCCGTTCTCTTTGCATAACCAGGATGAAAAATGTGAATAACGTCTTTTAATTTCAGAAAAGTATCAGTACTGTAAAAATATCAGTTTGACATAAATTGTGTGTTTTTTCGATAATCTGCACACTTTGTGAGGTAAATTTTTGTCTTTTTCTTACGGTTTACCAGTTGTGCAAACGTCATCCAGAATTAAAGATGACTTCAGAGGCTATTCCCAGAAAATTCAAGATATACATTTCTAATATACGATAGTTGGATCAAAATCGTTACAGCCAATTTTGAAAAAATTGAAAATAGTGAAAAATCTTCCATGTTTAGGGTATAGAGATTTTTCTGAAAACCTTCGTGTCGCATTCTAGGAAGATATTGAATTTAAGTACCAGCAATACACATACAGACCTTTTCCTAAGAACTTTTTTTTTTTAATTTAGGGGTGCTCAATATCTATATTTCTGGTGAAATCTCGGTATAAAGTTTTCGCTGGAATGCAATACCTTCTCTACCTAATATGGACATATATAGAACCTGGTAGAGAAACTAATATTAAGGTTAATCACAAATAAATGAAGTTCTAATGCACCAAAACAACTTCCCATTTTACTGCTAATATGATCATCTGCAAATAGAAATATTTTACCTATTAGTTCTACATTTCCTATATCATTAATGAAGATAAGAAATAAAATTGGACCTAACACTGTTCCTTGTGGAACTCCATACTTTACTGTTAATATTGGGCTGGAATAATTGTTTAGGCTGACATATTGTGCTCTAAGGAGATAGCTTCTAAACCAGTTCAAGGCAACTCCTCTTATTCCTGACTGATAATTTTATTATTTATTTACATAGAATGTCCCGATGAGCATATTGCTCTAGGTAGGGACTGCCCTTTAGTGAGGCGGTAAGAAAAATACAAAGAATAAATCACATTAACACATATAAAAAAGAGTATATAAGTATACATTGATATATACATTCCGGTTCTCGTTCCGGGTGTACTCCATACTGTTTTGCTCCTCGTTCCTGTTTCCGTTCTGGTCTCCGCTATCGGACAGGCGCACATAAATGGAATGTAATAGAGAAAATATGTAGTTTAAACAAATATTGCCGAATGTACTTACTGTTCCTTGTGGAAATACATAGCAAGTGAAGTAATGATTTCTTTTAACAGACAGAAGTTTCTGCAAGACTCCATTATCACCTTGCAGTAAATGGAGAACATCTTCTGCTATGGACAGTGCAAAATGGGCAACCTGCATTGCCTGCAACAGGATATTATTCTGTTATAAAAACTGTTTTAGGGCACACAAATCAGCAAAATGGGGAAAAAATTGGATATGTCAATTAAAGGAAATTGTAAGAGAAGTTGATTGGGTGAGGTAGTCAATCAACAGATAATGGGGGGACAAAATCTGTGGAACAAAGTGAAATATTTTGGTCTTTTTTTTTTCATAGCTTACTTTATTGCAGGGTTGACTCATAGATAATGTTTAACAAATACAAACTTTAACAAGAACACATATAAATGGTTAAATATAGCAATAATAAATAGCGTAATAAACAATATCAAAGTTCAAGTTATAGACCACATAGAGAAACAAGAAATAATAGATATCTAAGGGATAAGACCACTTAATGTTATACAGGAGTGTTACGAAAGAATGGGGAAGACAAAAATACATTGATGTTTTTGTAAAGAAAGGAAAGAGGATGTCTAGCATGGGCAAGAACAGGAACAAAGTTATTAAAAGTACTAAAAGTTGATAAAAGATCTATGCCCACTATGTGGAAATGTCGATAGACATTTATGTTGTATAATTGAGGGTAAGGAAACAAAAATGGAGAGAGATAATATGGAACAAAAATTCTGAAAAGTTTCCAGTAGAGATATTACACTTAAACCTGTTTTGGAAACAATAAGAAAGAATTTCTAAAACAAATAGGTAATTATACAGAGAAAGTAAGAGTGAAAGATGGGAAAGTTGTCAAAGAAACAGAGGATATTAATAATAGAACTGATGAGGTTGTAATTTATAAAATATAAAAATAGATTAAGTTGTTAGCATATAAAATGTACAAGTAGAGGGACAGTTAAAAATACATAAATAACTGTTTATGATTTCAAATTCAGCAACTCCCAGAAAGCATGATACATATATGTATAATGTTTGTAACTTGAAAAAATGAAATAAAATATTTATTGTAAAATCTGTCTCAATTATTCTCTCTACGTCTTCAGCCTATCTCTAACTAATTTAGCTCTTTCTTCACCTTAAGGGAAGCCATCAGTGAAACCTGGGCAAATGAATTAAGTTCCAGCTTAAAGTTGGCATATATTGAGCCACCTTTACAGTGGTTTCTTGATCACCGAATTTCCAGTTCGTGAGTTCGTCACTATGTGCGTCACTATCAGCCCATTGTCATAGATAGTATTATAGAACTAAATCAAGTATTTATTTCATCTACACGTACTATGTGCATAGGTATAGAGAAGGTATTGTAATGCAGTTTTGCTAAAAAGACCCATGTGTGTCTGTATGTGTGTGTGTGTGTTTGTGGACAGTATAGCTCAAAAACGAAAATACAGTTAAATACAAAATTTGATATTTAAGTTTAGCATCTTCCAAGGACCCAACACATAGATTTTCAAGGAAATTCCACCATTCCAAAATATTCCTTACATGGAACATTTTTCGAAAATGTTGATTTTCTTAGAAATAGTTACAATGATTTTGATTAAAATACTCGTACTTATGTTTAAAATACTTTTATGACAAACGAAATGCATATCTTGAAATTTCTAGGAAATGCCTCTAAAGAGCTCTTCATTCTGGATGCTCTTATATAACTGGCAAACTGTAAGAGATATACAAAAACTTACTATGCAAAAAATGTAGATCGCATTAAAATACGCAATTTATGTGTATACATTTTTTGTAGAGTTAACCGTTTTTTAAATATTCCAGCTTATTGGTTTCAATTTAAGCCTAAATGGCACCGACATTTGTTTTTCGTTTCTCATTTGTTTACTCCTGGCAAGCAAAAATATTAGAATTTCAATTGTTTCACATAGCGACCGGCTTTTCAAGGACTTGCACAGTCTATCGCTTTAGACTGTGCATTTTCTTATTTCTCTTCAACTTACAGGGAGGCTAGTAATAAGACTAATTATGCTTACGTTTACCTTGCTTAGCGTGATGCAGATACCAGATTAATGTTTTGAATAAAAAGTTTGTTTACTGCTGTGAATGTAACACATTAGAATTTTACCCTTCTACTAGCAAGAAACCAAGTAATAACGATAGTTTCTGCTAATGTTTATCTCGACTATCATTAAGTAGATAGAAGAATAAGCTTTTTAACAATAATTTATGAGAGAGATTTAGAGAAAGTCATGTGAACACATCAGATTTTTTATTATTTCATTTGTATAGTCCCTTTAACTTCTTTGGTCATATTGGGGGCTTTCACTAGTGAAACAACTCTTAGATTAACTTAGTTATGAACATTTAGTTAATCATGTATATAAATAAACACACGCAAATTCACCTTCACGTGCATACTTCCAGACCCTATGAAGGATAGGGAATAATTCCGGGAATCGAACCCGGGTGAGAAATCAGCTTGCTGACCACTCGACCATGGAGGCAGTCAAATCAAGTCTTGCGGGAGTGAAAAATTGTGAATTTACCCATGGAACTTTTCTTTCAAGGTATGGAGTTTTTGTACATGCAAATAAACATTATACAGAACAAACACCTTTACTTCCGAAGGTAACAATGCTAAGATTATTTATGTTAACGAAAAGCCATCACCTTCCACCGCGTTCTTGGGCATTTTAGGCTAACCAGTACACCACGGGGAGTAACAAAATGGGACAGAAGGGATCAACAGTTAAAGTTTAGGTTTCTACATTAGTATAATTATTATTATTTTTACTAACGAACAATAAGTAATAAAATTTAATTTTCTAGATACATATAGATAATAAACTAAATACGTTCAATTATATAACAGGAACACTAAATAGAACGTTGAAAAATAAAGCCAGAAAAGAATCTACCGTGAAATTATATAAGACGATGGCAGTTCCTACAATAATTTGTGGATCCGAAACATGGACTATGGCTAGAAGCAAGCTGCAGAAATGAGATTCCTCAAATCAATAGCAGGATACCAAAGAACAGACAAAAACATAATATAAAAATCAGGTACAGTTAAATGTAGAAGAACAAAATAGAAACAACACATAATAAGGATGACCGAAAACGGAATATCAAAAGCAGCATATAACTATTTACTACGAGGAAGAAGAAACAGAATACCAAAAACAGTATGTAACTATTCACCACGAGGAAGAAGAAATAGAACACCAAAAGCAGCATATAAATATTCATCACGAGGAAGAAGAATACCAAAATCAGAATATAACTATTCACCACGAGGAAGAAGAAACAGAACACCAAAAGCATCATATAAATATTCATTACGAGAAAGAAGAAACAGAATACCAAAATCAGAATATAACTATTCACCACGAGGAAGAAGAAACAGCATACCAAAATCAGAATATAACTATTCACCACGAGGAAGAAGAAACTTGGAAAGACCTAGGAAAAGATGGAATCAGCAACAATTTGGAGCCATCCTAGACCAATAATGACTAAACCGTGCAGAAGAAGATTAAAGGATGATATTTCTGATAGCTTACAATAACTTATGCTTTGGTAGTTATGTTATTAATAAGTACACATTTTGACCTATTTCATACTAGTTTTCCACATATTTCCGTTATTAATTATTAACAACATTAGAGTCAGCACTATTAGAGAACCCCAAATAGGCATATAGTTTCGTATTCACAGTAAAATTGGTACTCACGGAGTTCCATGTTACGAATATTCCCCAAGTGTCACAGTCCAAAAGCAAGGTTTCGTTTTCCAAACAAGTGTTATCAGAAATTAAAACTAGAACTTGATAAACAAACGCAAAAGCATGAAATAAATACAGTAACATGTTAGAAACGTGTCGTGTTAAGTGAGATATCACCTTTCGTAAGCGTGGGAACTTTCTTATTTAAAGTAGGTATTGTACTGCAGCGTCCTTGCGACCGCTTGACTCTCCACTGTTTGTGTTTTGTTTCAAGCCGTCATTTGTTAAAGCCAGTAAACTGATGCCATTAAAGCGGCGACACGGCGAGAAACCAAACTATGTGTAACAGTCACGCGATTTTACTACCCACTGTCTTTCATAGGGATTCTCAAGAATATTTATATTAAATATTATTTTTATTGAGTTAACTTCACAAATATCTGAACAGGTGTTTCAATTAGATAACAGCTAGTTTCTGTTTTGTCTAGCAAAAGATAATACAGTGTTTGTCTTATATTCCGATTTCATCAGGTGTACCCTCACATTTTGAGGTTCTTGAATACAAAACAGGGAAAAAAAATTCATTGTTACATTTACATTACTTGCTATATACACTCTTTCGTTTATTAAAGATTATTCAAACCATTCTACAAAGCCTTATTTTCCTACTGACTTTATATTGACTTAAACCTTTGCAGAAACAGACACATTACACATTTCATAGCACATAAAAAGGAAATACCGCTTGTTAAATTGTAAGCACTTAACCCTATATGGAGATTTTAAAATTCCATAGAAACAACTGAAAATAGACATAATTTTATAAAAATGAAAAGAATAGAAACATTTGCACAATTACTAATGGATAACTCTTGAAATAAAATTATTATTATTATTGTTATTATTATTGTAGCTTAATGTCGTCTTCTAACCTAGTTGAACATATCGGACGATGAATGAAATTGGTGAAATGATGCTAAAATGGACTCAGGGTCCTTGGAGCTTAAAGTTACTCGACATTCATCTTCTCAGGATAAGGGAAAACCCCGAAAAAAACCTTTATCTCGATTACCCTGAAATACATAGAAAAATAAGTTTTATAAGAATAATCTGTTCCAGAAAAGTTAAATAAATTCATGAGACTGAAACCCATCAAAGTTTCTTATTCAGCGAGTCCTAATATGTAAACTTAAGGTAAACCCCCCTTATTGCTAAAAGTAAATAGTAGAGATCTACATCTCTGTAACAAATTATTGTTAAGAAGTTTATTCATCTATCTAATTCATGTCAATCAAGATAAACATTAACAGAAATGCTTTTTGTAAGTAGAAGGAAAATATTGGAATACACTAGGCTAAAACGATAGTCAAATCATTTAAAAGCTGGTTGTTATGTGATGAAATCGTTTTTACATTGGCAGGAGTTGACAAATTCCCGTATGTGAAAAGTTCAAGTATTTTAAAACTGAAGCATTAAGATATAAGCCCCTATAAGCGCTCGTCAAATGTTGAATTAAAAGTCTACTCGCGCTTATGTTTGACTTTGAGTAGCAATTGACTCTTCTCAGGGCTTGTTGGGCTTCACAGACCCAGAATACCTGAAGGCTTCTTAAATAATAAATCGCTAGGATCTTTGTAGAATCGCAGTTTATTTTGTAGTTATTTTTTACAATTCCAAAGAGAAACTGTAATCGTTCGATGCAAGTTTTACATTGTTGAACGCTGTGCGCGTATAATTCAACGCGAATGCATTTTAACGCGTTATCTCTAAGCGTGAAGAAGCCTCCTTCTTGATAACTTGGCGACACCAGCAATAAAA
Organism: Hymenopus coronatus; assembly: GCA_030762935.1. Taxonomy (NCBI): domain Eukaryota; kingdom Metazoa; phylum Arthropoda; class Insecta; order Mantodea; family Hymenopodidae; genus Hymenopus; species Hymenopus coronatus. Next base: position 51,730,202 of record CM060882.1, read on the forward strand.
TCAACACGTAACTATAGATACTGTTGAAAAATAAAATCGCATCGAGAAAGTCAAAACACTCATATGCAACGAAAGCACAAGGAGCAATAAAATTTTGCATTCAGCTATTTCAATTCGGAAGCAAAGGAATAAAAACAATTGAACATCAAACATTACAAACATGACATTAAAGTCATAAAATGTCGGCAGATTTTGTGAATAATATATAAATATTGCCTCAAAACTGAAACCAATAATAAGGAATATATAAAAAATGACCAACTCCATGAAAAAAATGGGTGTTGCATAAATGGTTTGTTTCAACGAAATCTACACTTTTTGGACAGTAAATTTTTGTCCATCTCTTACGGTTTACTAGTTATGCAAAATCCAAAAAAATTAATCCAGAATAAAGAGGTTTTCAGAGACTCTTCCCAGAAAATTCAAGATATACATTTCATTTGTCGTATAAATATCTATAATATACAGTAATTTACTGAAAATTTTCAGACCCATTTTTGAAAAGATAAAAATATTCCAATTTTTTTCCATGTAAACGGCAGTTTGGAGTGGGAGATTTTCCTCGAAATCTTCGTGTTGGATCTATGAAAGATAGTAAACTTATATACCATATAATATACAGTAATTTGGTACAAACCCATTTTTAAAAAAATAAAAATGTTCCAATATTTTTCCATGTATACGGAAGTTTGGAATATTTAACTTATATACCATATAATATACAGTAATTTAATAAAAATTGTTAGACCCATTTTTAAAAAAATAAAGATGTTCCAATTTTATTCCACGTATACGGCAGAGATTTTCCTCGAAATCTTCGTGTTGGATCCATGGAAGATACTAAACTTATATACCAAGTTTGGCATTTTACTGGCTTATCGTTTTTGAGTTAGCTTGTTCACAGACACACGAAAATACACATACACGAACGAGGACGTTTTTCTAAAAATGTTTTTTTTTTGGGGTAACCGGGGAACCTAAAACTTTATTTCCGGTGAAATCTCGGTATCAAATTTTTGGATGGAATACAATTCCTTCTCTATACACTATGTACATATTACATGTACAGAAAGTAAAAATCTGATGTGTTCCATTCCCTTTACTTTCTGTAGCTGTTCCGCAAATAAAGTTTTCTTAGAAAAATTAATATTTTATGTACATCATGATAAACATTAACGAATTATTGTGTTCTTGCTTCTTTGTCAGTAGAAGGGAAATAAGAGAATACACTAAGTAAAAGCAACAAGCAAATCGGTTAAAAGCCCGTCGCCCTCCGTGGTCACCATAAACCTACCCAAGGTCGCGGGTTCAAACCTGGCGGAGGACGATGTAACTTTTTGGGCGTAGTATGGCTTCCTTCGGATGGGAAGTAAAGGCGTTGGTCCGGCACGCAAAAGAACCTCAAGCCTGATAAAAAGGCTCTGAGCAAAATTAAGCGGTCTTTTACGTCCAGTATAAAATGGTACGTTGAGAGCCGCAATTTCCAAATGCTTCCTTTTTTCCTCTTTCGTGGGAAGTTAAAGCACTTATTAATATACTTAATTGGAATAGCTTTTTGGCACGTTTTATTCTAAGGTTATAATTTTTAATTCATTTTCATTTTTTTTAAAAGCCGGTAGCTATGTGAAACAAATTGAAATTCGATTCTCTTTGCTGGTTAGGAGTAAACAGAAGAGCAATGTAAAGAGCGATATCTTTCTATTCGTTAAAAAGTTAAGTAGTTCAAAACTGAAACCAATAACTCAAAATATCTCTAAAACCGTTAACTCTACAAAAAAATCTACATACGTGACTGTCTATCTCTTACGGTTCATTAAGTTATACAATAGGTTTACTGAAGACATCCAAAATAAGAGGTCTTTAGAAGCTAGCCGCAGAAAAATTAAGATGTAAATATCGTTGAAAATACCTTAAACTTATGGCACTTTAATCAAAATCGTTACGTCATTTCTAAGAAAATCAACGTTTGAAAAATGTTCCATGTAAAGTGTAGTTGGTGTATGGCAATTTTTTTGAAAATCTTCGTGTCGCATCCTTGGAAGATAGTGGATCTTAAATAGCAAGCTTGGTATTTAATCGCCTATTCTGAACCATGCTGCCCACATACATATACACTCATACGCACATGTTTCTAAAAACTTTTTTGGATTCAATAGATCTCAAGTCATTTATTTCCGGCGAAACCTCAGTATCGAATTTTGGGCTGGAATACAATACCTTCCCTATTGTGAAAAAAGTAAAACGTCTAGTGTACTCTAAAATGCTTATTTACTGTAGTAAGAATATACTGAGTTCTGCAAGTAATTAGTGGTTATAATAAACAGATAAAATTAAAAAAAAATTGAAATACTTGATATGTAAGGTAATCGCATATTTGCTAATGTAAGCTAAATTTATAATTCATTTATTATTTACCAAGCCAACCAGCACTGTAAGTACTTACAGTATGAGCTTGAGAGGTCATTAATACTTAAGTACAATAGGAAATGACGTAACACTCAAGACATGTGCTACTTCAAGTAAGGAATCCATTACAATCATTAACAAAAGAAGGCTTTGTCCGTATAATTTAGATGTCACGTTTCATTTATCCACATCGATATTTCATTTTTTTAATGCTGAATAAAATATTGAAAAGCAATTTTAATATAGTATTGTTTTTTAACAGAGTTTCAAGTATTCCAAAAAGTAATTGGCTAACAACGAATTGTAAGTTGCTTATCAGATCTCGAATGCATTCTCGACCCGATAAGCATAAATTATAGTTCTTAGTACGCAATATACTATACATACACAGTTAACGAAGCATAAACATTGCGTTCTTACATAATTTCCCGTCAAGATTTTTTACAATATAATGTACATACATATTTATAAAGCACCAATTTTGGATCAATATTTTTAACTTCGTTCCAATCTTGGGTAGAATGTAATATTCTTTCTACCCTAGATTTCGGGAAAGACAAAGAGAAAATCTTTACAACGTGAAGAGATTGTGAAGGTTCTTACGAAGTGCGTTGTAAAGATATAGTTTTAGAATAATTAAAGCTACAGCGGCATATTGTCATCAAAGCTCCGACAAAATTATAGATGTCAAGATCGCCAGATGGCAGTAGTAAAGAAGCATGAACAAGGTTGCCATCTAGCGACCATTACAGCTCTGCCACCTCGCGGCGAGAAACACGTTTCACAACAGAGTTCTCACGTTGGCCGATAGGGTAACATTCAAGCTCTCTCGATGTGTCCTGCAGCCACTTGGCATTTTTAACAACTACAACGCTTTTACATTTGTCAATCTTCAAGAGTACATAAAAGATGTTTTATTCTTATTTCAAATGAATTGTGTGTTTCAAGAGTTCTATATATCTTTTGGAGTAAGGTTTTTACTTTCTCTACACGTACCATGTACATAAAGTATACAGATAGTATGTATTTCACTCAAAAATTCGATACCGAGATTTCACCGGAAATATATGTTTTGAGACCTCTTGAATCCAAAAATATTTTTAAAAAATGTCCCTGTCTGTTTCTATTAGTCTGTCTATCAGTGTTTGTGTGTGTGTGTGTGTGTGTCTGTGTGTGGACAACATAGCTCAAAAATAAAAGTCCCTTAAATACCAAACTTGATATTTGTATTCAGTATCTCCCAAGGATGCGACACGAAGATTTAAAAAGAAAAAATCCCCCAGCTACCCTTTACTTGGAAAGTACGTCAAAAATTTTGATTTTCTCAAAAATGACTAACGATTTTTATTAAAATCTCTTATATTTAAAGTATATACATAGCAAATAAAATGTTTATCTTACATTTTCTGGGATAGTCTCTAAACACCTCTTTATTCTTGATGATTTTTTTTTTTTAATTTTGCATAACTAGTAAAGCGTGAGAAATACACGAAAACTTACTACACAAAAAATATAGAGCTCCTTGGAACACACAATGTATGTCAAAAACATTTTTTTCCTATTTTGATCGTTTTCGAGACTTTTATTGCTATTTCTTTCAGTTTTAAAATACTTTTTTCATACAGGAACTCCTGGCTACGCAAAGAAACGCATTTCAATCCCATAGCAACCACATTTTAAAACATGTAACTGTCGGTTTAGCCAAGTATATTTCCTTATGGCTTCAATGTAAGGTTTCATGTTGTCTGTAGATTTCAAAGTTCATGAAGTACGTTTTATATCCTGATATGTAGTGGCTTCAATGTACGGTTTCATTTTGTCTGTAGATTTCAAAGTTCATGAAGTACGTTTTATATCCTGATATGTAGTGGCTTCAATGTAAGGTTTCATGTTGTCTATAGATTTCAAAGTTCATGAAGTACGTTTTATATCCTGATATGTAGTGACTTCAATGTAAAGTTTCATGTTGTCTATAGATTTCAAAGTTCATGAAGTACGTTTTATATCCTGATATGTAGTGACTTCAATGTAAGGTTTCATGTTGCCTATAGATCCCAGAGTTTACGAAGTACGTTTTATATCCTGATATAGTGGCTTCAATGTAAGGTTTCATGTTGCCTATAGATCCCAGAGTTTACGAAGTACGTTTTATATCCTGATATATAGTGGCTTCAATGTAAGGTTTCATGTTGCCTATAGATCCCAGAGTTTACGAAGTACGTTTTATATCCTGATATATAGTGGCTTCAATGTAAGGTTTCATGTTGCCTATAGATCCCAGAGTTTACGAAGTACGTTTTATATCCTGATATATAGTGGCTTCAATGTAAGGTTTCATGTTGCCTATAGATCCCAGAGTTTACGAAGTACGTTTTATATCCTGATATATAGTGGCTTCAATGTAAGGTTTCATGTTGCCTATAGATCCCAGAGTTTACGAAGTACGTTTTATATCCTGATATATAGTGGCTTCAATGTAAGGTTTCATGTTGCCTATAGATCCCAGAGTTTATGATGTATGTTTTATATCCTGATATGTAGTGGCTTCAATGTAAGGTTTCATGTTGCCTATAGATCCCAGAGTTTACGAAGTACGTTTATATCCTGATATAGTGGCTTCAATGTAAGGTTTCATGTTGTCTATAGATTTCAAAGTTCATGAAGTACGTTTTATATCCTGATATGTAGAGACTTCAATGTAAGGTTTCATGTTGCCTATAGATCCCAGAGTTTACGAAGTACGTTTATATCCTGATATATAGTGGCTTCAATGTAAGGTTTCATGTTGCCTATAGATCCCAGAGTTTACGAAGTACGTTTTATATCCTGATATATAGTGACTTCAATGTAAGGTTTCATGTTGCCTATAGATCCCAGAGTTTACGAAGTACGTTTTATATCCTGATATAGTGGCTTCAATGTAAGGTTTCATGTTGCCTATAGATCCCAGAGTTTACGAAGTACGTTTTATATCCTGATATATAGTGGCTTCAATGTAAGGTTTCTAGTTATCTGTAGATCCCAGAGTTTATGAAGTACGTTTTATATCCTGACATATAGTGGCTTCAATGTAAGGTTTCATGTTGTCTGTAGACCCCAGACTTCATACACATGTACTGCGCTGTGTTCAGTTTAATGAATCAGCTAGTTCGCGGTATATTAAATAACCTATTCACCATAATGGCTGAGGGCCTCAAAGAAAAAAAACTTTCTTTGGTGAATAACACTGCAGAAATCCAGGTGAGTGGGATCTCTGTTCTTCCCCCGGCCCTCACTTCCCCGTAAAACCAAGAAAATGTGCGGGCTTGTATATACCCTTCTGAGTCTCCATAACAATATTAAAATGCACCGAAATGTACCTGTTTGAGATGGAGTATACTATTCTCGTGCAACAAACGATATTTTGTACATTCTCAAAGCAGATTCGGATATTCAATCACAGAGATGTTATTTCAAATTAGGCTATGAAATCGCCAAGGAAGTGTAATTTCTTTGGTCTATCGAAGTTCTAATTCTTCCCGTGGCTCAAAGTACTCGAAAATATAGCACCAACATAATTAGATATAAGTTATTTAACGGAAAAGAACATCTGGCGCACTGCAGCCTACATAAACCTATTGTGGCTAACATAATTTAAATGACTAGACTGAAGTAATTACTGGAAGAAAAGCTCTCGTTTTAAGTTTGGACATATCAGTGATTTAGAAGCTCCTGCGAAATAATGTGCGATGTTCTCGTACAATTCCCTAGAGTGTGTTACATGCAACAACAGTATGCTATCAAAATATGTTCCCCAAATTTAGTCCAGCCAGAACATATCCCAGAATTGCCTTACTGAGTAGTTGCCACGTCTAGCTACGGTGGCTCTCTCTGTCTATGACCTCTCTGTTTGTGGTCTTCCCAAGCAGTCCAGCTTGGGAGGATCGTTCCAAACTTGGCCGCGACTGGGCAAAACAGATGAAGAAAAATGACGTGTTTCTGATGACAATCGTCATTTTTCGAAGTCATATCCAATGGCGTTAATTCAGTGGCTTGCTACCTGTAAAACTATAGCAAGGGGTGAAACTGGTGCAGAGATAATAGTACAACATATATTAACTACTGTGTCTACAAACTATAATTTTGAGTACATAAATTGTAAATATGTATATGTAATAATATATGCATACATCGTTCTGCTGTAATACTGAAGGTTACATGAATTATAAATAAATATATAAAATAAATGTCCATGTTCATCTACTACAATACAAAATCCAATCGTCAAATACTTTATTCTGTAAACCTACCTTTCCTTTGTCTTTTCTGATCAAAAACGGTTCATAAAGCACGTTCTTACATATACAGGTAAGTGTGCAATGAACTTTAAGCGCTAGGAACTTCAAATGCACTGGTTACTGACTAAGAATATATACTAAATTTATTTTTTAGTTTATTTTACGTCATTTTAACAACTTGATCAAATCGTAACATATCTCTTCGGTAAGATACCTCGTTGACTTAACGTGGTGGACAACGTGTTATCCCCATACACACTACTTTTCGCTTCACGCCAAGCAGACGGTGCCAAAGTGCCAACCAGTCTAATTGGTCTACCATCCGTAATCAGATGGTGATATCGGTAGTAAGATGGCGAAGCGCATCTAGCCTTTCGAAATCTCTTCCCCATTTATCCCTATAGTACTTACCTCCGTGAAAATCAGATGGGTTTAGTGTGCCGTCTAGTCCATTGGTTTCACTGTCTGTGGATAGATAGCAGCGCAATCGCATTATATCTATTTTCAGTTTTATTATTGTTTCAGTTTTGGGATGGAAGTTTGTGAAAATGAACTGGCGTGTTATTTATGGACGCTCTTTAACTGCTGCGATTCTCAGCGTCCCATTCTATACTGGGCGTGAAAGACCGCTTAATTGTGCTCAGAGACCTCTCTATCAGGATTGAGGTTCTTTAACGTGCCATAACGTGCCACGGGACCAACGGCTTTACTTCCTTTCCGAAGGAAGCCATGCTAAAGAATTTTACGCCCGAAAAAATCCACCGTCCTCCGCCAGGTTTGAACCCGCAACCTTGGGTATATGAAGTTAGCATGGTAACAATTACACCGCAGAGGGCAACAGAAATTTGGGTCACGATAATAAATATCCAATCCGATTTTTAACTTGGTGACTGAGGGAAACCACGACAAAATCCTTGCTAGATGGGATTTGAACCCATGATCTCTCGAATGCTGGCGACAGAAGTTATTGGCTGAGCTATTCCACTCGGTTACGCTGAAGTTTTCTTACAGCAAAGCCATCAAAATCTACAGCTTATTGTTACGTTGTTCCTGAAGAATGCAAAAACAAAACAGGGTCAAATACTGTCCAATTTTCCACGAAATCATATCACTGACTATTTATAGCATTCCTTTCCTGTATACAACGTTTGCTTCCTGAACTATAAGCCTGAAGGAAAATGTGCATTCGATATCAAATTTTCCCACAAGTGTATGTTTGATGTCCCCCGAATAAGCGTAAATAAGCGTAGCTAAAGCTGCTCACGCACCAAACATTTAAGACGGGGGCATTTTGTTATTGTTTATTCTGTCAAATGTTCAATTACGACTTTAATTAAAATTAAAATGAAGACCTGCTTTCTACTGCCTGACGAATGAATATGCTGGGGAAAAGCGTGGATGTCATTTACCTTATGAGGTGATTTAACATACAGGTTGCTTCGAAACGACTGATACTTGAACTGTCCAAAATTAAAGTCGCCACTCGGAACTCCTTTAATTCCAAAAAAAAAAAAAAAAAAAAAAACGAAAAAAAAAAAACAACATTTTTATAAAAATGTACGTGTGTTTGACTCTGAGTGTGTAGGCAACATAGCTCAGAAATAACAAAATACAAACTTCATATTTAAGTTCAGTACCTTCCAAGGATACAACACGAAGATTTTCAAGAAAATTGTCCCACCCAAACTACCCTTTATAAGGAAAAAATTTCGAACATTTTTGCTTTCTCAAAAATGGCCCTAACGTTTTTAATTAAAATATCGAATACTAAAGACATTTACCTGACAAATAAAATACATAACTTAAACTTTCTAGAAATAGGCTCTGAGGATGTTTTTTTTGCTTTTTTTTTTTGGATTTGCATAACTAGTAACCATAAGAGATAGACAAAAATCTATTACAGAAAAAATGTAGATTCCCTCAAAACACACAATTTATGTCATCTACATTTTTTTCGTGCCGTTGACCGTTTTCGAGAATTTCCTTGTTGTTGGTTTCAGTTTTAAAAATGTTAAGTTTTTCTCATACGGGAACTTACCAACTCCTAGTCACGCAAATGAACGGATTTCAATCCCATAGCAATCACACTTTAAAAAAATCTGATGTGTTCCATTCACATGACTTTCTCTACATCTCTGCTAAAAATTGTTGTTAAAAACCTTATGCTTCTATATACTTCATTTTAATATAGAAAAAATTAGCAGAAATAGTCTTATTACTTGCTTTCTTGAAATTAGAAGCGAAATAAGGGTGAACCATAGGTTAAAGTGGTAGTCAAAAGCTGGTTGCAATGTGGCTGAAGTTCCTTTGTTTGTATGGACAGGAGTTAACAAATTCATGTATGAGAAAAGTATGTTTTTTAAAGTTGAAACTAAAAACAATGCATACATCAAAAACGATCAACTTCACGAAAAAATGTATATAACATAAATTGTGTGTTTTAACGTGCTCTGCATTTTTGTGTGGTAAGTTTTTGTCCATCTCTTACGGTTTGGCAAAATTCCGTAAAACTCTTCCAGAATAAAATAGTCTTCAGAGGCTATTCCCAGAAAATTCAAGATATACATATTATTTGTCAGATAAATGTATTTATTATGGGATACTTTAGTCAAAATCTTTGAGAAAATCAACATTTTTGAAATTTTTTCCATGTAAAGAATAATTTGGGGTGGGGAGATTTTTCTCAAAATCTTTGTGTAGCATCCCTGGAGGATACTAAACTTATATACCAAGTTTGGTATTTTACCGAGTTTTCGTTTTTGAGGTTATCATGCTCACAGACACACGGACACACTGACACACGGACACACACACGCGGACCTTTTTCTTTAAATACCTTTTTTTGAATACAGGGGATCCTAAAGCATATCTTGGTGAAATCTTGGTATCGAATTTTTGGGTGGAGTGCAATGCCTTCTCTATACACTGTAATTAGTACGTGTAGAGAAAGAAAAATTGACTGTTACTTTAGCCTAGTGTATTCCTTTATTTCCCTTCTAATTGTAGGGAACCAATTAATAAGCCCGATTCGCATGAATTAAACGGAAGAATAAACTTATTTAAAAAAAATTGTTAAAGAGTTGTAGAGAAAGTCATGTGAATGGGACATATCAGATTTGTTATGTAGCATTGATGTTTCAAGCATACGAGCACTTATTATGATGTCCACATACACTTCCGAGGGGTTTGTTGTCAACCAAACAAACGGATTTCTCCTTGTGCGTTATCGTCAAACCTGTCTTTACCCATAGACTACAGGGCCAGGTCCGACTCTTACGAGATTGTAAAATGCGAAATATATGCATTTTGTCCCTAACACTGGCATTTTGTACAACTTATCTTAATTACTTTTTAATTATCCTAATAGTGAACTCTCAACACCTTATGCTAATCAATAATACTTGCTATTAAATTTACAATTAATGTCACATTTAATATTTCGAGTTAAAAACTGGAAACTAAACTTATTATGTCCCTGCAAGAGGGATTTATTTTTGTTTAACTTTATCTAGGATCCTTTGGTACTATTGTAATTGTATTCTTGCCTCTCTTATCTTTATGCATTTCTTGCTCCATCTTCAAGATCGCTAATATTAAGGGACACGGAATGATCTTTTATGTTGTTGTTTTTTTTGCTGTAAACTGATGTTGGAACCTTTGGGCATCCGTAGAGTGATTTACTAGGGGTGTTCAATAAGTGCTTACAAAATCCAAGAAATTACACTCGTGGTATCGATAAAAGTTTGTCTTTAGTAACCGTCGTATGTTACTAGAGGGCAGATAAAGTTTCAGCTATATCCATCACGTGGTTTCGTTGTCATAGCCGATTGAATCAGCAATCTTGTGCAGTGATTAAATACATCTATTTAAAAGACTTAATACCGAAATAGGTAAAAGCCGAGTTTAATGAAGTCCATTGCACACCTGCTTCTACATTTGCAACAATTTACAATTTGATAAATGAATTTAAACTTGGCTATATATCCACAAATGTTGAACATCGTTACAGACATTCAGTAGAAGTGACTTCCTCCGAAATGATTGACAAAATCCAGAATATCATTCCGAGTGATATGCAACGGGCAGTGTAATAGGCACCGTGGCAGGTCCCTACCATATTCCAGGCAGTTCGTCTTCTCACTGGGTAGCGCCAGGAGCCCGTAACCTAGACCTCATTGAACTCCCCAAATCCTGCTGAAGACTACAGTGCCACCCTGATGCCGAGAGCTGTATTTCCAAAGCGCATTCATTACCACGGAGAGACAACGCTGAAGAAGACCGGTTGGAATGAAATGAAGATATGGGAGAATGAAGAAGCCTCCTTAGCATTCGTTTGGTGACTTAGGTAAACCCCCGAAAAAGCAAATGGGTCAGAGAGTTGTGCCGCAGCAATCAAACACACGACCTCCCGAATCCATCCCAGATGATACGCCTGACCCACCTGATTCGGATGTCCGTTATGCTATCTGTTGCCATCAGTTTCCACTCGAAGATAACTAACATACACGTTGCGAAGAGAGAAATGACTTTGGCGTAAACCATATTTCTGAAGAAATAACTCATTTTTGGAAATGTTGGCAAGTAACACCTTTGAAAAGTCCACTCTCCAAACAGTCATATTCCTATTGTAGGATATTCTGTGTGGGGTAGGAGTTGCCTCTACACTGTGTATCTCTAAAGGGTGGTAGGGTTTTAGTTGCTGGTATAGCTCCTCGCGCCTGTGAGAGGGAATCAGGTGTAATAAGATATACATCTGGAAAGAAATCAAGAGTTACAAATAAATACGTCAAGCGAGAAAACACAGGCTTTTACAATCAAATAGATAAAGGACTTGTTAAGGATGCAAGGAGAAGAAAACCCAAGGGGTCATTCAAACTCCATTTAAATTGTCTGATTAATTGTGATTCTTGTAGTTCAACCCTTTTTAAATAAAACTAGGCGCGCTCGGTGGACGTCGGTCCGGAGTATGCCCTACAGCGGCAGCAGCTCCGACGTAAAGGTCTTCTGTGACCTCGTTATGGACGCTTTTATAATAAAACCCACTTTTGCCAGCGTTGCATGAGTGCATAGCTATGTCAGCATTTTGACATCTTACCAGTATTATTGATTGCTGAAACTGGTGCAATATTACCTCTTACTCAATGTAATTTATTGAAAATGACCCAATAGGGCTCCTTCAATGGTAATGCATTGAGCATATCACACGAGTGCTTTAATGCATGTCTTCCTGTACAATATGCAAGCAAATGAAAGGAATATGAATCCTCCCTCTTTAAAACCTCGTTCCTTTCTACTAACTGTATGAAAATAGTCCTATAACATCATACTCCCTCTGCCATGTTTCACAGGAGGATGAGTCTCAAGTATTCCTCTCCTAAGCGATGGCAAGCATCACTTTTGGATCCAACTTCTCAGAGCTTCACTCAACCGCCATGCAACTTTCTTCCAATTAAACTGACTATATACAACATTGAGTACGTTTATCTATAGTCTCGTTGTTTGGTGGGTGCTTTTAAAAGCCTTTTCTACAGCGCTAAAGCTCCAAAAAGTTGAACCTTGCAACACTGGCATTTCTCTGATGGTAGAGACAGGATTTGTGTTTATCTAAAGAGGATCGGTTTCTCACGAGCTTAAAAAATACCTTAGTTTCAAATTGTCTACATTTTAACATTAGTATTACAACATGCACGGAGGGGATACAAGAGAAGACGGAGGGATGAGTTGAGAGGATACACTGGGCGCATGGAACCAGAAGCAACGGCACAACAATGATAGGGTCCCTACAGTTTCCACATTGAAATACCGCAAATGTCGGACAGGCAAACCGGAGATCCCGCTCCACAGAGTGCCCAAAGCCCCTACTAGAGGTGGTTCTTATTCCGGGAACCAGCTGAAGTTGGTAGAGGGCGATAACTACTATCCGCAGCCTATTCCCTGTCACGCAGTCCAAAGGTGGTTGCTATGTGGCTGAAGTTCCTTTGTTGGTATGGACAGGAGTTCGACAAATTCCCATATGAGAAAAGTGTAATTATTTTAAAGCTGAAACCAATAACAAGAAATACCTAAAAAACGATCAACTCCAGAAAGAAAATATATATAGCATACCGGACAACGGGGTAAAAAATGAAATTACAATGGAAACGACATGATACGATAGCAAATTCAGGGCATGAAAGAAACCTACACAGCATTCGTCTGGCCACCCGAGGGAACTCCCAAAAATACACACGAATCACTTAGCCCGGCCACGGTAATGGAAACTTCTACTAGATTTAAACACTTTTGTTCTGCCATTTTTACTTTGTACTCTACGTATGCTAAGTAGTGCGTTACACCCAAAAGTTTGATGTCGAGATTTCACCGCAAAAGTTTTTTGAGGACCTTTAAATAAAAACAGCTTTTTTTAAAAGCGTATATGTGTTGTGTTTTCGTGCGTGTGTATGTCGAAGCATATGTCTGCAAACAGTATGAACGAAACTTATTAAATACCAAACTTGATATTTGAGTCCAAACCCCTCGAAGGGTAAACATAAAGATATACAAGAAAGACCCCCTTACCCCAAACTACCCTTTACATGGAATACTTTTTTAAAAATCTTGATTTTCTCAAAAATAGTACTAACAACTATGATTAAAGCACAATATATTTAACAAATGTACATCTTGAATTTCTTGGGAATAGACTGTGAGGCCCTTTTCAATCTGGGTGACCCTTGCACAATTAGTAAACAATAAGCACATAATTTGTGCAACATGCATTTTTTTCTATTTATGAAGTGAGGCATTTCCGAGAAATTGTTGTTATTAGTTTAAATGTTCCAGTTCTTTCTCTATTATCAAACGGGAAACAGAAATGTTTAAAAACATTATATAGCGTCGAGGTATTAAAAGATTGAATTACCTATTTAGCTTAGTTGTATCCCTTATGGTCCTTGTACCTACAAGAACATAAGTAATATAACCATTTCTGCTAATGGTTATATCGATTAGCATGAAGTAGATAGAAAATTAGGCTTTCGTAAGAATGGTTTGTAGCAGAATGGAACATGATATTTTTTAATTTCGCTACACGTTCTATTTAAATAGTGTATAGAGAAGCTATTGCATTCCTCCCAAAAATTCGATACCGAGGTTTCATCGGAAATACGTGTTTTGGGTTCCACTGAATCCAAAAAAGGATTTTTAGAAAAAGGTCCGTGTGTGCACGTGTGTGTGTTTCTATATGTGTGTGTGTCTGTGGACAGCATAGCTCAAAGACCGTTCAATATCAAATTTGGTATTTAAGTTTGGTATCTTCCAAGGATGCGACAGGAAGATGTTTCAAGAAAATCCCCCCACTCCCAACTACCCTTTACATAAAACTTTTTCGAAAATTTTGATTTTCTCAAAAATGACTAACAATTTTGATTAAAATATCGTATATTAAATATATTTATCTGACAAATGAAGTGTATCATTTGAATTTTCCAGGAATAGCCTCTGAAGACTACCTTATTCTGGATGAATTTTACGAAATTTTGTATAACTGTTGAACCGTAAGAGATGGACAAAGACCTACCAAACAAAAACTTCGGTTTAGCCTTGTGTATTCTCTTAGTTCCTTTCTACTTATAAGGAACTAAGTAATAAGAACATTCTGCTAATGATTATCTCGTTTAGCATTGTGTAGAATGAAAAATAATCTTATGTAAGAAGTTTTTGAACAGCTAGTGAAAGTCATGTGAGTGTAGCACATCGATTTTTTTTTCTTTTAATATCCTGCGAGATTACTACTACTTAAAATTTTGTGTAGCCGACGCTGTACAGCATCCGGAAGTTTCAAATTTCTTTATGTACACTCAAAAGTTGAAGAACTGTTTAACTTTATTGTAATTGTGCATGTTAGTATGATATGTAGCAAATGCCACTTATGTATTTTCCCTTAATTCTATTCGCAGTACAAATTAAAGAGAATAGCATAGCTAACTGCAATAATTATTGCTCGATTCAACCTGTTTAATGTTTTATGAGACAAGATTTATCTTATTTAATATATCTTCATAATGTATACTTCCGATGTTAGCTTTCACAAACATGCTGTACTCAAACATAATTTATTGTTTTGCTTTTAATTTTCATGGCACTCATTACGTCAATACTTGCTGTTCCAAGCCTGCACATACAAACTAGCAACAATTTAGCATGTGAAATAGCTATAAATAACGGTGGTACATGTTATTTGTACAAAAACATTATTAAAAGCACACATACATAATTCAATCGAGTATTTCATTGCGTGGCTATTTTATGACATCACGAGATGTGGAAACTTAGTGTAATTTATATTTTATCTTTCATTCACCATATAAAGAATAGATATATCATTATTTTTATTTATTTACCTCTCTTTTCTGGGCAAGTAATCTATTAGTGACATATTACTATATTTAATTGTTTTAAATTAAAAAAAATATGATGTGTTCCATTCACATCACTTTCTCTACATCTCTGCAACAAATTATAGTTAAAAAGCTTATTCTTCCATTTACTTCTTGCTAATTTAGAAAAATTAGCCGAAATGGTCTTATTACTTGCTGCCTTGCAAGTAGAAAGCAAATAAGGGAGTACCATAGGTTAAAGTGACAATCAAAAGCTGGTTTCTATGTGACTGAATTTCCTTTGTTTGTATGGACAGGAGTTGACAAATTCCGTATGAGAAAAGCACTTTTTTCAAAGCTGAAACCAAAAAACAAGGGATATCTAAAAAAGCGATCCACTCCACGAAATAAATGTATATGACATAAATTGTATGTTTTAATGTGCTCTACATTTCTTGTGGGTTAAGTTTTTGTCCATCTCTTACAGTTTAGCAGTTATGCAAAATTTCGTAAAATTCATCCAGAATAAAGTAGACTTCAGAGACTATTCCCAGGAAATTCAAGATATACATTTTATTTGTCAAGTAAACATCTTTAATATTTGACATTTTAATCCAAATCGTTAGAGCCATTTTTAAGAAAATAAAAATTTTCGAAAAATGTTCCAAGTAAATGGTAGTTGGAGGTGTCGCATCCTTGGAAGATGCCAAACTTAAATACCAAGTTTGGTATTTAACGGTCTTTTCGTTTTCGAGCTATGCTGTACACAGACACACAAACACAAACACACACACACACGTCCTTTTTGTAAAAATGTTTTGTTTTTTTTTGGATTCAGGGGGACCCAAAACGTATATTTCCGGTGCAATCTCGGTATCAAATTTTGGGTGCAATACAATACCTCCTCTATACACTATGTACATAGTACTTGTAGAGGAAGTAAAAACTGCAGATGAAACTTGGAGTCCTATATCATGAAGGCCATTGATCTTCGCTGTTGCGCGCGCATATCAGTAAGGTGCTCAAAACGACTACAGTCTCTGGTTATTATATGATTGCACTAGGGGTGCTACTAATCATCAGCCGTGTCGGTGGGTTCTTACTTTGCCTAATTAACATCACTTCAACGAGTTCTTCCTAAACTTGCAAATCATTTCAAGGACTGTTCATAATTTTTTCGCAAACTTTGTTGTCGAAAATTTCTGTGTATATTCCAAATTGTTATTTTAGATACTCTCCCTGTATTTAATTCTTAATAGGCGTCCCAGAACATTTTCATATGTATGGAATGTGGGAGCAATTTTTTTTATGTCCAATCATCTTGGCCAAAATGTTTCCGTTCTTGCCCATAAATATCCTTTTTATAACAAAATGTGCCTAATTTTCCGCCATAATTCATTCCCAAAGTTTCTATAATATTATATGCTGTGCCTTTGTTGAGTTTTCCTATCACATTAGCGTTTTTTTTTTTTTCGCGATAGCAATGAAAAGAATTCGCGCGAATTTTCTCTTGTATGTTGGATCAAAAACAACTTACTGTCTCACTTTGTGACTCACTCGCGAGCACGTTCGCTTGCCTACAAGTGCGAGAGTTTCTAGATGCTCGCAAAAGAAAAACAGAAGAAACTTATAAATTGTGGTGTTTACGTGACTGTTTCTCTCTTCAACCGGTCAGTTGATCGGTAATTGTCATGCTATGGAACTTAGCTGCGTCACAGTATAAGTATATAGTTTTTCTCTCCGAAAGGTTTCCCCTATCAGGTAACGAACTTTTTATTACATATAACCGATATCACATTTCTATCTGAATGACCTGAAAAAAAAAACTGAACACTAATAACATAAAAATCTTATATGTTCCATTCATATGACTTTCTCTACGTCGCTGTAACAAATTATTGTTGAAAAGGATGTTCTTCTATCTACTTTATGATAATTGACATAATTACCTACTTGCTTCCTTTTAAGTAGAAGGAAAATAATGGAATACTCTAAGCTAAACCGAATGTCAAATCTTTTAAAAGCTGGTTGCCATATAGTTGAAATTCGTTTGTATGTATGACCTGGAGATTGGAACTTTCCATGCGAGAAAAGTTTAAAGTATTTTAAATCTGAAACAAATAATAAGGAATATCTTAGAAATAGTCAATTCCACGACAAAAACGTATACATAAATTGTGTGTTTTAACGTAATTTACTTTTTTTTTAATATAGAAAGTTTTTTTGTATTTCTTACGGTTTACCAGTTACGCAAAATTCATTCAGAATAAAGAGGTCTTTAGAGGTTATTCTTATAAAATTCAAGATACAAATTTTATTTGCCATATATATATATATATATATATATATATATATATATATATATACGGTATTTTTAATCAACATCATTAGGGCACATTCAAACTCTCATGGACTAGCTCTCCATGCTGTGTACTGTTCCTACACAAGTGGGAAGCTCTTGCCCTGAAGGGATGTTATGGGCTCTATTTATTATTATTATTATTATTATTATTATTATTATATTACCTTTCGCAGGTCGGATATATTGTCGTATGTGCCTGGAGGGTTGCCTAACTGGCGGGCATATTGTGGACCTTTTGATTAACATTTTAGGATTCCAAATTACAGCTAAATTCTTAGCCAGTATTATTTGCTCACATTCACTCCGGCGTCGTCAAGTCGCCGGTGAGACACTCTAGGGAGGATGATGAGGTTAACCCCATCCGGGTACTTTAGCAATGGGGATTAACATATGTACGTCATCATCCGCCTAGCAACAGGCTCATCCCGGTGAGCTGTCTCCGGTCACGTAGGCACGAGAGTACCAGAGGTGGTAGGGCGTGCAGCCATATTGGCCGAGTACCCTCTAGGGTAGAGATGGTTAATATAAGGCTTTGACCGGAAGGGCGAGTGTCGGTTGCGCTTCTATTCTCGAGGTGGTAAGAGTGTGATCCTCCGTGATCGGAGTCTGCAGGGCGGTGGCAACGCCAAAGTACTAACATCACCCAACCTCCAGCACATCGACATCTAACCAAGGTAAAGTGACACATTTGTACTAATAACCTTTTGAATATTGTGATGACACTAGGATAATAAATCCAGCTTATGCAAATTAATGAGTGCTCTATCAATTACTATACCCCGCTACGCCCTCCTGTTCATGGTCCACCACCGACTGTGACATATGGCGGAGGCTCCGGCTTTTCACAATCGGTGAAAAGTATGGTTTCAATCCCAGTACTTTCGAAATTTCTGTAAATAATTTCAAAATTACTAAATTATGTGTATTAGATTCATATTTTATTTGTTGTAAAATCAGTTTTGGTACACCATGAGATTTGATGCTGTTTCTACAGGATTACTCTTTTTGTGCTGGTTGACAGTGGTCTGTCTTATTTATCTGATCCTACGTATTACGGGAGTTATACATAAGCTTGATCAGTGCACTTATTCAAATTCCTAATTGTTTTAAGTATATGGATTTATTATCCTAGTGTCATCACAATATTCAAAAGGTTATTAGTACAAATGTGTCACTTTACCTTGGTTAGATGTCGATGTGCTGGAGGTTGGGTGATGTTAGTACTTTGGCGTTGCCACCGCCCTGCAGACTCCGATCACGGAGGATCACACTCTTACCACCTCGAGAATAGAAGCGCAACCGACACTCGCCCTTCCGGTCAAAGCCTTATATTAACCATCTCTACCCTAGAGGGTACTCGGCCAATATGGCTGCACGCCCTACCACCTCTGGTACTCTCGTGCCTACGTGACCGGAGACAGCTCACCGGGATGAGCCTGTTGCTAGGCGGATGATGACGTACATATGTTAATCCCCATTGCTAAAGTACCCGGATGGGGTTAACCTCATCATCCTCCCTAGAGTGTCTCACCGGCGACTTGACGACGCCGGAGTGAATGTGAGCAAATAATACTGGCTAAGAATTTAGCTGTAATTTGGAATCCTAAAATGTTAATCAAAAGGTCCACAATATGCCCGCCAGTTAGGCAACCCTCCAGGTACATGCGACAATATTATATGGCGTAGCTAAAGCATGGTGCCAATCCAGTTATTAAGCTTTAAAAAACTGATACGTTCAATTCACATGACTTTCTGTGCATCTCTGTAACAAATTATTATTGTGGAAAAGCTTATTCTTCTATCTGTTCATGCTGATTGAGCTAAAAATTTGCAGAAATGCTTTCTTATAAGCAGAAGTTAAATAATGGAATATACTAGGCTAAAATGATAGTCAAATATTTTCAAAGCTGGATGTCAGGTCCATGAAATCTATTTTTTTTTTTTTTTTTTTTTTTGCATAGACAGGAGTTGACAAATTCCGGTATGTGAAAAGTTTTAAGGTATTTTAAAACTGAAACAAATAACAAGGCATATCTAAAAATTGGTCAGCTCCAAGAAGAAAATGTATATGGAAATTGTGTGTTTCAACGAGATCTACATGTTATGTGTAGTAAGTTTTTGTCTACCCCTTACGGTTTATTTGTTATGCAAAACCAGCAAAATTCATCCAGAATAGAGGTTATTGCAAGAAAATTCATGTCATACATTTTATTTGTCATGTAAATATATTTAATATACGGAATTTTAATCAAAAGTTTTAGAGATTTTTTGACAAAATCAAAATTTTCGAAAATGTTTCCACGTAAAGGGTAATTTGAATTGGGGGAATTTTCCGCAAAAGTTTCTTTTCGTATCCTTGGAAGATACTAAACTTATATACCAAGTTTGGTGTTTTACCGGTTTTTCATTTTTGATTTATTGTGTTCCCAGACACACACACACACACATGGACCGTTTCCTAAAATACTTTTTTTGGACACAGAGACCTTAAACCGTTTATTACCGGTGAAACCTTTGTATAGAATTTTGAGTTGAATGTAAATCCTTCTCTATACACATGCAGAGAAAGTAAAAACGAAGGAGATCACCTTAATTGGGGTGAGGCTAGATTTTGTTCAATTACAGAACACATTTAATGGATGCTGAAATACAAAATAAAAATCTAATGTGTTCCATTCACATGGTTTTCTCTGCCTATTCTGTTGATAACTATTCTTAAAGTAGTTTATTCTTCTAATTCATGCTAATTGAGATAAATGTTAATAGAAATTGTCTGATTACTTAGCTCCATATAGGTAGAAGAAAAATAAGGAGATACACTAAGTCAAAGCTACAATTAAATCTTTTAAACACTGTTTGCCATATGACTGAAATTCGATTCTCTTTGCAAAACCAGAATACAACAAAATAAACAAGAATGACAAATATTCGTTTGAAAAAATTTAAGTATATTAACATTATGACCAATAGCAAGTAAAATCCACAAAATTATGTATAAACTATATATCTTAATGAGGTACACATTCTTTTTGTTCAGTAAGCTTTTATCATTTTGTAAGTCGTCTAGTATGGTCGTCTCTTTAGCGCGTTGTCGCTTGCCAACCTGGGTTCGATTCCCAGTACCGGCGGGTGGATTTTCCCCCCGCTTGGAGACGTGGACCGAGGTGCACGCAGACTCACGAGGTCCCTGGGGTGTTAATTGAGGAGCTACTTAATGGAGAAGTAGCGGCTCCAGGTCGTGAAGACCGCATTAACTGGACGGGGGTGGGGATTCGAAGCGCTGACCACGTCTTACCCCCCAATAAAGCACCCCATCCATGACGTCTGTAATGGACCGAGCTAGTATATGCAGAGGCCGGGCGGTAGTCCGTAGACCAAGGCTCTTAGCGAGCTGTGCCACGAAATCACAAATCATCCAGTAGAAACACTCCTTCACATTTTATTTTACATGTAAATAAGTTTAATAAGCATTTGAATAAAAATCATTACAGCAATTTTTTAGAAAATTTATAATTTTTTTCCATTTAAAGAGTGGCGGGAGTATTTTTTTTAAAAGTATTTGTGTTATATAATTTGGAGATACTAAACTAAATACCAATTTTATTTCTAACGGAATTTTGATTTCTGAGTTATGCAGCCCACAGACCCGGACCTTTTTATAAAAATCTGATGTGTTTCTCTCACAGGACTTTCTCTGCATCTCTGCAACAAATTATTGTTAAAAAATTTATGCTTCTATTTACCTCATACTAAAGGAGAAAAAATTAGCAGGAATAGTCTTGCTTCCTTGTAAGTAGAAGCGAAATAAGGGAATACCATAAGAACTGAAGCTTTCCTGGCGACGTGTTAATTCAAAATCTTCTCGGGCTTCTAACCAGGTAAAAACTTGGCTTGACACCAACGTTTCGAAGAAGTGCATCTTCCTCGTCTTCAGGGTGAACTGATGGTTTGAGCTTGCGGAGACTGGTAGAAGATAACGAGATAAACGTTCTTGATTAGCAAATTGTTGTCTATTTCTTACAGTTTACCAGTTATGAAAATGTCATCCACATGAGAAGGTCTTCAGAGACTATTTCCAGAAAATTCAAGGTATATATTTATTTTACTTTAATCAAAATCGTTAATTATTTTTGAGAAAATGAAAAGTTTTCGAAAATGTTTCCATATAAAGGAAGCATTTTCTTGAAAATCTTCGTGTCGTAACCTTGGAAAATGTAGGTACTTAATCGACTTTTCGTTTTTAAATTATGTCCACAGACAGACAGGCAGACAGACAGACTGACACGCACGGACTTTTTCTAAAAATACATGCATTTCCGAAGAAATCTCGGTATTGAGTTATTGGGTAGAATACAGTATCTCTACTACTATACACATTGTGCATACGTACTAGAGAATGTAAAAGGTTCACATACATATGGGTCTAAAAATTAAAAGTTTTTAAAGGATTTGCGCTTCGTTGAAACCGATATAATAAATAATTATTTGGATTAAGGTTTTCCGCTGATTGTGTGATTGTATTCTGTTTGGTTATTTGGTGTAGATTCGTAATGAAAAAAAAAAGTGTATTCTGTGATTGAACAGAATAATTGCATTACATATGAGAATGTAACAGGAGCACGTGAATTTTAATCAGAAAGTTCCCGGGTCAGCAGTTACCTAGTTCGCAAACATTCTTATGAATTCAACAATACTCGAGATGTGTTGGCTGGAAAGGATGGACGGGCGAACTCTTGCCGGGCCCTCGGGCACGCTCGCTAAAGCCTCTCGCTTTGGTGCTTCGTGGGCAGGGGATCGTGGGTTTGAGTCCCACCTTGGGCATGGTTGTTATATGTTTGTGCAATGTTTATATGTTTGTGTATTGGAACAGCAAAACACAGTAATCGTACAGTAAATTTAGGGGGGGATGTAAACAGGGGTATACAGCGCCAGAGTCTTGGCCAGAAAAAAAAAACGGACGGTCGGACGAGCGAATGGGCCGGACAGATGGAGTGAGCGAAATGGGAGTGGCTCATTTGAGTGCAGTGTTTCGGATGTTTAGAAACTAAGAGCGGTGCTTAGCTTTGACCGTGTAGAAGGAATGCTTCCATATGTGGACGCAAACCCATCATATAGCAAGATGAATTGTAGCAAGAGGATGAGCGTAATTACTTGACTATCTGGAGAATTGTCATATAAACAGCTTTTGTGCTCGTTATCATCTTCAGCGGATGCAAACATTAATTGTCGGGGCTTTAACTCAAGAAGAACCTTCTGCCATCGCATGATACAGAATTGTGCCGTGTATATGAATATATTAATATTAACCTTGTTCCTGATAAGTGGGGATAGCATCTTGGGGACCGATAGAGGGACATGCGAATAGTAGTTGCATACCTACCGAGCAGAGACTGACCTGCATTGGCGACTGCATGCGCCAAATGTAAACAACCTTTAGTAACGCGATGGGGAATGTGGCGACTCGACGCAGCAGCGTACTATACTGTATATTATAATAATGTTATATAGGTAAGTTCTTCCTTTGGTGATAGTGCATGCTCTTCCATCAAGTTTGTAAAATCTCTTGCTTCAAATGGATTGCATGAAGATTTGTTATACAGAGGACTTTTGCAGATATATCTATGACAATAACACATACTGGAAATGCCTCAAGCTCTTAAGCTGTGGAAGTTGTGCAAGCAATTAATCAGAGTCCCGTGACACCCGTTTAAGACTGTGTGAAAAGGAAGTGAAAACAGTGCTTGGAAAATATGGCGGATTTTCAATAATGCGTGAATACGAAATGTGCTACAAGGTATTGCTACGGAAATAATTGCTGATGAAGTATCTTAGCCAATAATCGAAGATTCCGTTTTGCTTCTATCACGTCTTGTGATTTGAAGCAAAGATTTTAACAACATAAAGCTTGTTTACATGCCAATTGGAGACGATTCATATTTGAGACATATATTATTTTGCATTGTAATCTTATATATCGTGAGAGAAAATTAAACGGATAATGATGCTCATAACTTGATGCATATCAGCAATTGAAAGTTTGTAAATATTAAAATAATTGTCAGTTCCGGTGAATCAGTAGTATTTATGTTTAACACCCACCGAACCTAAATCTTCTTCCACTGTTAATGAAAACATCGCAGTCTACCACGCAACCAGTGCCCCATTTTCCTTCTAATGCACTGTCAACAAGCCACATCTATATATCTTGCTGCGCTAACTTCGATTCTGTCCCGCTATTGGTCCCTAAGATGCTATCCCTACCGATAAGTCTGGATTTTCTCTTGATAGTCTATACAATTTGTACAATGGCATAATTTGGCTTGTGAAAATTTATATGAAATGTGAGAGGAGAGAAATTAATAGAGGCTCTCCCTAAACTTTTGGGGTGGATTCATAGTCACCATACTGGTACTTATTTCTTTCCTTTGACTCTGAATTGAGTGACTTAGTTTTAGTAACCAGAAATTAGGTGATTCATTCAATTGAGAAGATGCCTCTGATTCGAAGAATGTAGGTATTTCCAGGATGACTAGCTCATTTCAGATGGATAGTATGTAATTTCTTAAGTGATTTTTCCGCATGTATAGACTGGTCAAGAGGGATTCATTGCATGGTCTCCTCAATCTCCTGATGTGAATGAAATAGATATGTCAGATGGAAAAATTTAAACTCTTGGTATATGTGACACCAGACCCGGATTTTTATTTTATTAGAAATTGTATCCACGTAGAATTTGACCGAATACGAAGCAACATTCTATGAATTTGTAACAGTGTATGCAATAGCATAGAACACAAGCTTATGACAGGAATGGCCACTTTTGGCAATTTCTATAGTCGTCAATTTAGTCTTGTAGCTTAGCAATAAATGATGTCAGACTCATGTGCCCAACAACTTTTGTTTACTTTTTCTACTTCGCAAATAACACATGACTTGATACCAATATAATTAATACAATATACACGTTTTAGGGTACCTTGTTTCGAAACAGCAGTTTTAGAAACAGTTTTGCGCGAGCGCTTGTGTATGTGTGTCCGTGTATCTGTGAACATAAGTCAAAAACAAAAAGTGGATTAAATACCAAACTTGATATTTTAGTTCCGAATTTTCCAAAGATACCACAAGAAGGTATTGAGAAAAGTCCCCGTACTACTGTTTGCAAGGAATATTTTTTCTAAATTTTTCATTTTCTCAAAAATGGCCCTAACAATTTTCATTAAAGATATTAAAGACTTTTACTAAAAATGTTTGAATAACAAATATTATGTATATCCTGAAATTCTTGTGAATAATCTCTAAAGCTCTCTTCATCCTGAATGACTTCTCTATAACTGGTAAACCATAGCAGTTGACAAAAAGTTACAGCACATAAATATAGATCTCGTTAAAACACGCAAACTTTCTCATATACTCTTTTGTGGTATTAACGATTTACGAGATATTCTTTTTTATTTACTTCAATTTTCAAATATATACTTTACTCAAAAGGAAATCTGACATTCGTTTTATATCTCTTTTGCTTTATTCCTAGTCACGCAAAGAGAAGCGCATTTCAATTGTATTACACAGCGACCAGCTTTTAAATACTCCTTTACGTTTATTTCCCTTCTACTTACAGAGAATTATGTAATAAAATCATTTCTGTAATTCCAAATCTTCTCGGGCTTCTAGCCCGAGAAGATTTGGAATTAACACGTCGCCAGGAAAGC
The DNA here is from genome assembly GCA_030762935.1 of Hymenopus coronatus. NCBI lineage: Eukaryota > Metazoa > Arthropoda > Insecta > Mantodea > Hymenopodidae > Hymenopus > Hymenopus coronatus. The sequence continues at coordinate 51,755,313 of CM060882.1, forward strand.
TTCAGTTCTTATTTCTGTAATGTTTATCTCAATTAGTAGAAAGGTACAGAAAGTCGTGGGAATTAAAAACATTAGATATATTCTGATTTTATGCTATCCCTGAAAGACGTGATACTAACAAAATTACTAAACACGTGTATAGGGAATAATTATAAATTTTAATGGCAAGAGCTACTCATTTAGTCTTGTACAGCCCATTATTTGTTCTGAGCTATTCTTGAACAGTTCATTCCTGAAAATGTATAAAGTTAACCCCTAAGCGTAGATGACTTTCTTAAATCATTACATCTACAGTACTTTCTGCCAGAGTCAAGTGAAGTAGAAACTTAAAGATATCGAAAAGCACACCAACTATTTTAATACCGGAAGGAAAATGGTTCCGGAGTTCTATGGAATGAAAAGGAATCATTGAACGCTTTCAATTGGGCTTCCATTATGTCAGATAAATGCAAAAATAATTACTTTAATCTAAGTAGGGGCATTCTTCCCTAGCGATAACTTTTAACTTCTATAACAACTTTTAGTTTTCTCGGAATGACTTAGATATAACGTGTAAATTACATGGGTTCCATTTTGAAAATCAGGGAAGGCGAAATTTCCCTCAGCGTCATTATTATTATCATTATTACTATCGAGAAAATCGGCGAATCCCATTATTTTTCCTGCATTAATGTGACGCCCCCTTACTTCTCTCTCTCCTGATCCATTTTTAAACGAGTGTCATAAAAAATTCTTCATTAACTGAAATTTCTATTCGGTCTTGATGCGAAGGAGGAATTCAGGGTTGCCCATTCTAGCTCCGGCAAACATTTTAACACATTCAAATATAAAGGGAAAAAGTTCTAAAGTTTTAACTGATTCTATCCATACAATGCAATTATACCTATTTCAGAAATCTCATCACAAAAACTTGATTTTCTATTTAATATCCTTCAGTTATAAGCATGTAATCAGGAAGCAGCATATAGAGATTATAAAATGGTACTATAGATTAAAGTTTCCTCTCCAATGTTTAAAAATCTTACGATTTTATTCACCTGATCTTTTCTAATCACTCTTATACAAGTCAAGGTTTCGAAATTGTATTCCCCTGTCTACTACTTGTTAAATGAAATAAACCTCATTACATTTAAGCAATCTTTATAATTACAATATCTTATAATTATGTGCAAGAGGGATAGAGTAGGTCAACGCAATAGTCAATTATTTAAAAGGTGAATCCTATTTGACAGCTTTAAAGCTCTATTCTCCCTTCATGATCCCGAGAAAAAAAGAATAGCGGCTTTCAATTAGTATGATATATTTAGAAATAAAAGCTTTTAGAATATTAGGCAAGAGTGAATAGAGAAAGTCATGGGAGAGAAACAAACATTATTGAAGTATGTTTTTGCTACAGCCATGCAAACTAAGAAATACATAAATGCGCATCATGAAGGGGTATTAAAATGTTTATTTTTACTTTCCCTAGCAATATACATAGTAACTAGTGAAGATATTGTATTCAACCCAAAAAATTCGCTGTCGAGATTTCACCGGAAATATTTGTTTTGAAGTTTCCTGAATAAAAAAAAAACATTTTTAGAAAAGGGTCCCCGTACGCGCGCGCGCGTGTGTGTACGTGTATGTATGCGAATTTGTGGATAGCATAGCTGGAAATTAAAACGATCGATAAGTATCAAACTTGGTATTTAAGTTTATAAACTTCCAGGATGTGACACGAAGATTTTCAAGCAAATCTCCCCACCCCAATTTTTACATCTTTAAATTCTTGAAATTTTTGTTTTCTCAAAAACGACTAACGGTTTGATTAAAATACCTTACATTATTCATATTTACATCACAAATGATATCTATATTTTGAATTTTCCGGGAACTCATTCTGAAGACCTGTTCTTTCTGGATATATTTTTATGAATTTTAAGTAACTAGTAAATGTTAAGAAATAGAAAAAAACGTACCACATAAAAATGCAGATCTTGTTAAAACACACTATTTATGGCATATGCATTTTTGTTGTAGAGTTGTCCGTTTCCAAGATACTCCTTGCTATTAGGTTCAATTTTAAACTATGTATGCTTTTCTCAGACAGGAAGTGTCCGTTTTTCATTTTTCTACTTCTGGTCAAGCAAAGAAGCAAATTTCAATGGCAATTGCATAGCGACAGCTTTTAAAACATTTGATCATCGTTAGCATATCGCATTCCTTTAGTTCCTTTTTACTTACAAGGAACTAGGACATTCTGCTAATGTTTTTCATGATTAGCATTGTGTGGAAAGATGAATGGTTCTGTGTAAGAAGTTTTACGTAGAACAGGTAGAGAAAGTCATATGAGTGTAATACATCCGATTTTTAAATGTAGTACTTTTGCAAGAGGTGGAGGAAAAAATATCGATAAGATCTGTATTACAGGCGAAGAAAGAGACACATAAACGAGACGGTCACATCAGACATAATAAACTGCCACTATATGAAACACACCGTTAAGAAGAAGAAATGTAAAACTGTTTGAAAATCTTTACAACTCAATTGTGCGTTGGTGAGGCGGGAACGAGATTACCTACATTCTACTTCTAGAATTTTTATATTATGTGTATAGCTGTCGAGTAGTTATTTCTTGGAATTAAAGTGTTACGAGCATTATTTTAATACATTTTAAAATATATTAAGGCACTGCAAATGTATACTTCTTCTGAAATAAAAGAATTCTGATTTGTAGCATTCACCTGACTTTCTCTGGCTCTATACCGTTTATTATAGCTATTCATACGAAAGCTCATATTTCTATCTGCTTCATTTAAAAGAAATAAATCTTGGCAAAAACACCTACAGTTCATATTTCGTTATAAATACAAAGAGAATAGCGATAGTCAAATGTTTAACAGCTGGGCGCTATTTATATTACCCCAACAATTACATACTCTTTCCATATTGTTGCGAGTAAAAATTATACATCGAAAGGGCTTTGAGAAAGAGACAACCATTATAATATTCGAGTAGTTAACAAGGGATATCTCGAAAATGGCTTACGGTACAAAAGGGTGATTTAAAATAAATTGCGTACTTTAAAGATATCTACGAGGTACGTCCAGAAAGTAAATTCCGTTTGGAAATAAAATTAAATTGTGCACAGATACAGAATAATTATTTATTGCACAAAATTCTACAACTCCTAAACTACTTTTCCACATAACTGCCGAAATTTTACAGGCATTTGTCATAGCGTGGCACAAGTTTTTGTATACCTTCTTCATAGAAGTTTGCCGCCTGTGTCTTCAAAAAGTTGGAAACATTTTCTTTCAGCTCTTCGTCATTGTTGAAGTGTTGACCGCTAAGGAAAGACTTGAGATGTAAGAACAGATGAAAATCGCTAGGAGCGAGGTCAGGGATGTATGGAGGATGGTCAAACACGTCCCAGCCAAATCCCTGTAGGAGGTTTTTCGTCACATTTGCAGTGTGTGGTCGTGCGTTGTCGTGAAGAAAAACAACACCTTTTGATAGCAATCCTCGGCGCTTATTCTGTATTGCGCGGCTCAATTTCCTAAGTGTCTCGCAATAAACATCTGCTTTGATTGTTTGACCACGCGGTAAGAAATCAATGAGTAAGATGCCTTTCCAGTCTCAGAACACTGTGCACATCATTTTTCGAGGTGTCAAGATTTATTTCGGCTTAACCTTTGCTGGGGATGAAGTGTGCCTCCATTCCATTGATTGCCGCTTACTTTCAGGGGTATCGTAAGAAACCCAAGTCTCATCTCCTGTGACTATCTGTGTCAGAACTTCTTCGCCGTCTTCATCATAACGGGTTAAAAACTGAAGTGCACTACCCATCCGTTTTGTTTTGTGTTGCTCAGTAAGAATCTTTGGTACCCAACGTGAGCAAAGTTTACGAAATTTCAGTTTTTCGGTAACAATTTCATGAATTAGTGATCGTGAGCTTTGGGGAAATTCCACTGCGAGAGCACTAATTGTAAACTTGCGGTTTTCCTGGACCTTGTCATCAATCGCGTAAACCAGTTCTTCTGTAACCAAAGATGGACGTCCTCTTCGTTCTTCATCGTGCACTTCACTACGTCCTTCGTTGAACTGTCGGACCCATCTTCTCACCATTGAATCACTCATCGCATTTTGTCCGTAAACTTCGCAAATTTGCCGATAAATTGCAATTGGTTTCACTTTCCTAGCATTCAGAAAACGAATCACAGATCTGATTTCACAAGCGGCGGGATTTTCAATCAACACCGACATTGTAAACAAGCACAGCAAAGCGTATGTGACTGACAGCGATCTCAAAATGGCGCACGTTTCTTCTCCTTGATATAGAGCGTCTACCGCGCATGTGCGGCACTGCGGTCGCAGCGCTGCAGCGGAGATAAATTGAAACGGAACTTACTTTCTGGACGTACCTCGTATATTTCTAGTACAAGATATTGCATTGCATCCAAAAATTCGAATTCAAAATTTCACTGGAAAATAAAGTTTTAGGATCTCTTGAATTCTAAAATAGGCATTTTTAGAAAAAAATAAAAACTCCGTGTGTGTCAGTCTGAGTGCAGCAGGAGGAGGAGGAGGGGTGGTGGTGGTGGTATATATTACAGAGAAGTCCTCGCAAACGTTGCAGAGCAGCGCATATGACCTTATGACTTGTTGTACTTCTTACGTTACCCTTCCAGAAAGGATTGACGGAAGAGACTGAATCCGATGGAGCCTGCCTGAGAGCACTAAGACAGGGACCAAGTTGTTCGGTCAAATGATCACCAGGAAGAAATTTCAACAATGCGCACATCCACCGCCCCCTGACGCCTGTCCCTCAGCTGTGAAAAAGATGATAATGAAGAAGGAAATAATGGAACAGGAAATGAGACATGAGGAAGTTTTGTTAAAAGAGGAACTAGCAGAGTATTAGCCTACCGAACCAGAAAGCTACGAAAAACCCACTGATAGAGCAGAGAGTTACCGAAAATGGAATCCGAAACCTCCCAAAAGCGAGTGTTCGCATTTGCATGGATGCATCTGGCTCGATAAATTCCAAATCTGTTTTAACCTGGGTCAAAGTGCATAATAAGAAAGGAAATTTAAAATATGTATATCTGACTACACGGTGCATCATCTCTACTTTAAGATAGGGGCAAAGAATCAAATTTAGTAGGCCCGGCTTCACCGTTTTTAAACTATGCATCAATTGAGCTGCCAGGCACGGAATATTCTGCTGCACAGAGGTGGTCCCTTTGTTGACGGCTTGAGCATGTGTTCCATTGACATCTGAACATCGGCGGCACCGTTTGCGATGGATCCAAGAGCATCAGAAATGGGGATGCGAGCTCTTTTCGGCTAAGAGCAGATTCAGTCTGAGTAGTGATTCTCGATCTCGACGTACCCTCATCTGGCGAGAGGTAAGAACATATAATGTAGCCAGGAACATCCTTGAACATGATCGTTTTGGTGGTCCGGGTGTAATGGTTTGTGAGGCATAAAGTTGTATGAGCGAACTGACTTCCAAATCTTTGAACACGGTGTGCTCACTGATCTATGTTATTGTAATACTGTAATTATTTACACTATACGTTTTTCATTTTTATTGAAGACACTGCGCAACCGCATCAAACAGTGCAGAAGGAGAATTTCTTGGAACAAGAGGATATTCGGAGAATGCCTGCACCTTCCCTCGAATTAAATCCTATTGAACACGTGAGGAATGCATTTCAGCAAGTCTACATGTATCAACGACCATCCAACAGTTGTCAACACCGCAGATGCAAGATTGAAACGCCCTACCACGAAGGCCAGAACGGGATCACAATACAGAGCATGCAATGCTGCCCATAATGATCGTAAATTCTTTTAAGCACCATTCCTCTATTTTTGTAACATTAGATGACCATCTTATGACGTAATGACTTAAGTAAAGATTATTTTCTATGAATAAAACTGTCATTATGTTCATCCCATTGCTTATTTAGTTTAGTTACATACTGTAGCACACTGTAGTATTTTTACTTTTTCTACACGCACTATTTGTAGAGAAGATATTGCACTCCACCCAAAAATTCGATACCGAGATTTCACCGGAAATGCATTTTTAGGGTCCTCTGTATCCAAAAAAGGCATTTTCACAAAAAGGTTCGTGTGTGTGTGTCCCTGTGTCTGGAACACGATAACTCAAAAACGAAAAGTCGGTAAAATACCAAGTTTAGTATCTTCCAGAGATGGGATAGCCCAAACTAACTTTTACTTGGAACTTTTTTTCGAAAATTTTGATTTTCGCAAAAATAGCTCTAACAATTTTGATGAGAATATCATATATTAAAGATATTTACCTGACAGACAAAATGTATATCTTGAATTTTCTGGGAAAAGTCTCTAGAGACTACTTTATTCTGGACGAATTTTACGGAATTTTGCTTAACAGCTAAACCGTAAGACTTAGATAAAAACTTACTGCACAAGAAATGTAGAGCACGTTGAAACACACAATTTAAGTTATATATATTTTTTTTGTGGAGTTGATTGTTTTTGGCTTCAGCTATGAAAAACTTACTTTTCTCATATAGAAAATTGTCAACTCCCGTCCATATAAACAAAGGAACTTCAATCTCATAGCAAGCTAGCTTTTGATTATCACTTTATCCGATGGTACTCTCTTATTTCTCTTCTACTTACAAGGAAACAAGTAATGCTAATTAGTACTCAAGTAGTAGGAAGTAAATAGAGGCAGAAGTTTTTTAACAATAATTTGTTGCAGAGATGTACAGAAAGTCATGTGAATGGTACACATAACATATTTTACTTTCTCTATTAGAAATATTACATAGTGCATAGAGAAGGTATTGCATTGTTCCCAAAAATCCGATACCGAGATTTCACCGGAAATACATATTTTGAGACTCCCTGAATCCAAAAAAAAAAAAAAAAAAAAGCATTTTTAGAACAATGTGTGTGTATGTGACTGTCTGTGTGTGTGTGTGTGTGTGTGTGTGTGTGTGTGTGTGTGTGTGTGTCTGTGGCCAGCATAGCTCAGAAACGAAAAGACCGTTAGAGCTCAAACTTGGTATTTAAGTTTGGTATCTTCAAGGATGCGACACGAAGATTTTCAAGATAATCCCTCCACCCCAAACTACCCTTTACATGGAAAAAATTCCGAAAATGGTAAATTTCTTAAAAATGGCTCTAACGGTTTTCATTAAAATATCATATATTAAAGATATTTACCTGACAAATAAAATCTTTACCTTGAATTTTCTGGGGATAGCCTCTGAAGACTGCTTTATTCTGAATGAATTTTACGGAATTGAACATAATTGCTAAACCGTAAGAGATGGACAAGAACTTACTGCACAGAAAATGTAGAGCACATTAAAACACACAATTTATGTCATATATTTTTTCGTGGAATTGATCGTCTTTAAAATATTCCTGGCTTTTCCTTTCGGCTTAGAAGAACTTATTCTTTTCTCATACAGGAATTTGTCAACTCCTGTCCACACAAACAAATGAACTTTTGACCAACACTTTAACCTTTTGCACTCTCTTATTTCCCTTATACTTAAAGGAAGTAAATATTAAGACTATTTCTGCTTTTTTTCTCTATTAGCGTGAAGAAGCATAAGCTTTTTACCAATAATTTGTTGCAGAGAGTTAGAGAAAGTTTTGTGAATGGAACACATCAGATTTTTTCTATTTATGTCTGAAGTTTCATCGCGCTATATTACTTGGCAGTGACATATCTTAGGTTTGTACCAGCGAATCTTCTTTCTGTTTACACTCCTCGTGTGTAGAACTTACACACTAAGGGCGTATAAGCCAACGCCTGTCAGACGTAAGGTCAGCGCCTGCTGAAGAGCGGAGAATCTGGATCACAGAGAAATGAAGATAAGTGATGCTCTCATGCCGGGTATGAAGTGAGGACGTAAATGACGGTGAAATGGATAACGAACATGGAGCAGCTGGTGGAATGAATGACAGGTGAAACCAGAGACCCAGAGAAAACACGCCCAGACGCCACTTCGTCCATCACAAGTCCCAAATGCGGTCCCCTGGGATCGAACCCAGGACGTTTAAGTGAGAGGCGAGAGGTCCAACTTGTTTTGTTCATTTTGTGCATTCACAAATCGGACATATAATTAATATACTACATGATTTATCGGTAAGTCAGGAAGATTGAAAACAATTAAGACGATTTTAATCCATCGAATTTTAATAAAATGAATTTATAATACAATATAAAAGCGCACTTCGATGAATTTTCAGTATCAATAACAGAATCCTGGAGATAAAATACACAGTTTTACTTACTACTAGTCGGGAATCCACATGCTCCACTTTATAATTTGGGTTATTTAATTCTAAGACAACTCAAAATATACCACTTTAACCGCATAATTTATTTGTGTTCATTCATTGTTAATGGTTCTTCCATTAATGTCTTTACTATTTATGAATAACTAAATAAATACCCTCTCTATTTATTGTGATTGACTGAGTAGTATGGTTCAGGTGGTGTCGTTTAATTTCCTGTTCCTCCATGCCGTTTTCATTGCCATTTCATTTATAATTCGTTCCGATTCTTTTTTTCATGGGTTGTAAGATGGAGCTCGGGGCGGCGTGACAGGTTGAGATGTCTCTCCGTCCATCGATTCGGCTGATTGCCTGAATGAGCACCGCTCCTGGCAGGGACATTAGATCCTATGTGAGGCGGAGCTCTGGTCTGCCTGTCCGACTGTCGTGGGGGGAGAGGTTCAATCTGGAAACTTTAGGGACTCCGTCATTGCTGTGCAGCTGCTCCTGGTTCCGGTCGCCCGATATATCCTCTCACTGCAGCCCTCCCTCGCCGGGGTGCCCCTCATGGGGCTTAGGTGCAACGATTTCAGGTTTGATGACCAGTCCCCTAGACAGTGTGCTATCCTATCTCTACTGTGTATGTATTTGAGCAAAACAAAAATCTCATTATTACATTCATATGATTTTCTCTATCCTTCATCGTTAAATTAAAGGGTGTAAAAACTGTTCTTTTTTAAAGTTGAATCTGTATTTACTTAATTTTAATCGAAACACACTTTTGCAGAAGTAGCTACATTATACGTATCGATATGAATGCAATGGGAATAGTTAGATTTGACTAAATACTGTCCTTAAATTTCATTCTATTTCCACGTATGCTAAAAGAAATTTAAAAATATATACAAAATTGAACAATTTAGACCACTGATAACGGCTCTCTCGGAAATGGCTTATGCTACGAAAAAGTATTTGAGATAAATTATGTATTTTAAGAAGACCTAGATTATTTGTAGAGTACATTTTGTCCCATTGCGTTATACAAGGCTATACAAAAGTTATCCCTTCAAAATAAAGAGTAGTTCAGAGTACATTCTCAGCAAATTCAAAATATATATTTTCTTTTTATTTAAATACATAGTGATAGGAGTGTAGATTCAGAAGTTTATAAATGGTACCTTAATATATATTCACTTCGGTGTTAGTTGCTTTTTACTTTTTCTACACGTACTATGTACATAGTGTATAGAGAAGGTATGTGTGTGCGTGTGTGTGTGTGTGTGTGTGTGTATGTGGGCACCATAGCCCAAAACCGAAAAGTCGATTAAATACCAAAATTGGTGAATGCGATACAAAGATTTTTAAGAAAATCCGCCTACCTCGAACTGCCCTTTATATGGAAGATTTTTCGAAAATTTTTATTTTCTCAAAAATGGCTCTAGCGACTTTGATTAAAATAACTTATTTTTAAGATATTGTTATGAAGAACTAAATGTATATCTTGAATTTTCTGGAAATAGCCTCTGAAGACTTCTTCATTCTGAATGACTTTTGTATATCTGGCAATCCGTAATAGATATACAAAACTTACTATACAAAAAATGTAGGTCTCATTTAAAAACGCGGTTATTTATATCATATAGTTTTTTTTGTAGTGTTAACGTTTTCAAATTATCGGATTATAGGTTTCAATTCTTAGCCACTAAAACATTTCTCATACGGGAAGATATCTTTCTTATTGTTTCTCATTTGTTTAGTCCTGGCAAGCAATTCAATTGTTTCACATAGCACCGGTTTTTAAAGGTCGGGACTATCGCTTTAGCCTGTGTATTTTCTTATTTCCCTTCTACTTACAAGGAAGCTAGTAGAAAGACTAATTCTGTTAATGGTTACCTTGATTAGCCTGATATAGATAAAAGATTAGTCTTTTGAATAAAAGGTTTGTTTTTTGAACAGCTAGAAGATATCATGTTAATGGAACACATCAGATTTTGTTCCTTCTATTTAAGGAAACAAGTATAAAGACAATTTCTGCTAATTTTTATCTCGATTAGAACAATTTTGGTAGAAGAATAAGCTTTTTAACAATAATTTGTTGCAGAGATGTAGAGAAAGTCATATGAATAGGACACATCAGATTTCTTCTGTTTGTTTAACAGTTTTTCAACAAACCAATCACATAATGTACTATGTGATATTTGTTGCATGACCTTAATACGCCCCGAAATGATTAACACTTGTCAGTTAAGACTATGTGTTTTGGTTCGAGTTTTCACATCTCAGTGCGCGACCTACCGGCCTAGGCTTTAAGATGCACTCAGCTTACAGAAAGCATTTGAACTCAATTTCGATACAACATTCCTTAGCGCGAGACATGCGCTTTCGGCCCCGCACTCTTGGGATAAAATAAACTTCATGATTTGTGTGTATCCACCTACTTAGGACTACTAATCAACCAAAAAACATACTACTCTTAATAAGTAAAATTATTAGTCTTCAAATGAAGCAAATATTGATGTAATTTTGTAAAGTTAAGGATTTAATTTGAATAGAATAAATATAATATATTCCTAAATAGACTGAAAGTATAATAGGCGAGAATCAAAATATTATACATATATAACCTCTGACTACACACATAACATGTTTCATGAAAGAAAGATATAAAACCTACTACACGGTGCTCAATTACAATGCAAAAGCTGCATATATCACCTAACAGCTTGTATGTTTATATAAAGTGTTTTAATCAAAATGCTGAGGCATTTTTGAGAAAACAAAACATTTCGAATAATTCCATTCACATGACTTTCTCTAGCTGTTCCGCAAACAAAATTTTCTTACAAAATAATATTCTTTTATCTACCCTATGCTAATTGTGATAAGCATTAGCAAAATTGGTGTTATTGCCGGTCTGGTTGAACCATTTTTTAGGCGCTGGCTCTCTAATTCCAAAGTCTCGGCTTCAAACCCGGCCCAGGCCGATGGTTTTTAAGTGTGCTCTAAAGCGAAGTCTCCATGTCAGTAGATTTACTGGCATGTACAATAACTCCTGCCGGAAGAAATTCCGGCACACTGGCATAGCTGATATGATCCAAGCAATTGACAGCATCGTAAACAAACAACCAAGCAAAAATTGGATATACAGAGTCTGAGTGAAAAATTCAATGGCAAATCCCGGCTATGGCATTGCATTTTTCAGTCTGACTCTGCCTCTCCAACTCCTTTCCTACATACGACTTGTGTTAAAGAAAACAAACATTTATATTATTACTCCTCTCTTTCTAAGTTGAAGGGAAATCAAGGAATGCACTAGGCTAAACTGATAGACCAATCTTTTAAAAGTCGGTTGCCATATGAAACAATTGAAATAGGTTCTCTTTGCTTGCCAGGAGAAAACAAAAGAGAGGCAAAAACAAAGATTATTTTCCGTCAGTTTGGGAAAAGCTTAAATAGTTCAAAATTTTAAAAAAATTACACGTAATATCTCGGAAAAGTTAAGTCTACAAAAAAAAAAAAAAAAAAAAAATGTATATGACATAAATTGTATACAGAAAATGTTACTCTATCAACCTGTATACCAACTGTACAAAGCTATACAAAAGTAATATGAATGAGTAGGTCTTCAGAAGCTATTTTCAGGAATTTCAGGATATAAATTTCGTTTGTCATAAAAAAATCTTAATCAAAATCGTTAGCGCTATTTTTGTGAAAATCAAATTTTCGAAAAATGCTCCATGCAAAGGGTATTTTGATCGGGAATTGTCCTGAAAATCTTCGTGTCACCTTCTTGAAAAATACTGAACTTTGTATTTAACCGACTTTTCGTTTTTGAGTTATGCCGTCAACAGACACAAATGACATTGGATTCAAATGACAAAAAAAAAACAACAACAAAAAAACATACATTTTCGGCAAGCTTTTGGATGGAACACAATACCATATCTAGCTACCAAGTACATAGCACATACGTGCTAGAGAAAGCAACAATGTTTTGCATGTTTAATTTCTCTACGTGTATTATGTACATAGTGTATAGAGAGGGTATTGTATTGCACCCAAAAATTCAATACAGGAAATACTAGTTTTTGGACCCCTGAATCCAAGAAAGCATCTGTGTGTGTATGCGGGGGTGAGTGTGTGTGTATGTGTGTGTGTCTGTCTGTCTGTGAAGACCGTTAAATACTAAACTTGATTTTTATGTTCAAATTTTCCAAGGAGGTGACACGAAGATTTTCAACAAAATCCCTCATTGCGATTATTTTGATTCCCTCAAAAATGGCTTTAACGATTTGGATTAAAATCTCTTATGATTAAGATTTTGACATGAAAAATAAATGTATATCTTAATTTTTCTAGGATTAGTTTCTGAAGACTTCTTTATTCTGGATAAATTGTTTACATTTTTCATAGCTAGTAAACCGTAATTTATGTCATATACATTTTTTTTGCGTGGAGTTGGCCGTTTTCAGATATTTCTTGTTATTGGTTTCAGTTTTAAAATGCTTCTTTTCTCATACGGGAACCTGTCAACTCCTGGCCACGCACAGAAACGGATTTTAATCCCATAGTAACCATAGTTTAAAACATTTGACTCTTAGTTTAGCCTAGTGTATTCCCTAAGTTTCCTTATACTTATAAGGAACTAAAGAATAAGATCTTTTCTTCTAAAGTCTATCTCGATTAGAATGAAATACATAGAATAATTAACAATAATTTGTTACAAAGATGTAGAGTAAGTCATCTGAATGGAACATATCAGATTTTTTCTGGACAGTCAATTTAAACACCAATAATTAATACTTATCCGAATTTTGACATTTGAATTACACTCATCACGCACAGAGACCATTTTCTAAAATGTATTAATAATTTAATTTAGGGATTCAGGGATCCTCAAAAATGTAAAATCTCGGTATCGAGTTTTGGTCACTCTATTGAAAGTAAAATTAATAGAATATGCAATAAAATATTTTGTTTCTTAACGTTAACAGTGAAATTACACAACTCTGTCCGTCTCCTTACTGGAGCTGAACGAGAACTATTTAGCTGGAGTCTATCGTGTTCGCTTAATTACATTCTGGAGGCGGTCTCTCTGTCGCTATCAATAATGACATTCTTCTCCAGCACACAGTCATCAGCGTCCAGAGAGGAGAATTAAGTGCTGACAAGAGAGTTAGAGGGGAACAGCTAAAACGGCGACAGGATATAATTGTCTCCAGCAACAGGGGCGCCAAAACTCGCTTTTCTCCCTCAGAATAACCCTGTTTCACGTCCACTACAATGTCAACAAAGTTTGCTGGTGTATTTACATGTAGTAATATTTTTCAGTTTCACCACTACGCTGCAGATGTACTGATTCTTTTCTTGCGAATGAATGGCTGTAATAAAAACTAACTGGGCAGTTCAGAGCTGCTGACCGATTGAGTTGACTCTACGGTAACGTCTGTCGCCCGCATTCACGAGGTCCTGCCTTCGATTTTCGCGCTCACTCTAATCATGTTTTATTTCTTTGGTCAAGGCGAATACCTCGGTGGGTATTCTAACACGATTCTCCTTTCTCTCATTTCCTTTCATTTCATTTCCTTTTCATGTTTACTTTTTCCACGCATACTATGTATGAAGTGAATACTTTCTCTAAACGTAGTATGTATATACTATACACAGAAGATATTGTATTCCACCCAAAATTTCGACACCGAATTTTCACCGGAAATACACGTTTTAAGATCCCCTGTATCCAAAAAAGGTATTTTTGAGAAAGATCCGTACATGTCTGTGTGTGCGTGTGTGTGTGTGTGGTGTCCGTGTGTTCGATGTCTGTGAATACGATAGCTCAAAACGAAAAGTCAGTAAAACACCAAATTTGGTATTTAAATTTAGTAACTTGCAACAAGAAGATTTTGAGAAACATCCCCCTCACCTCAAACTAACCATTACACGGAAAAAATTACGAAAATTGAAATTTTCTCAAAAATGACTCTAACGATTTTTTATTAAAATATCGTATAATAAATATATTTGCATGAGAAATAAAACTCATATCTTGAATTTTCTGAGAATATCTCCTAAGTACTTTTTATTCGGGATGAATTTTGCTGAATTTTCCATAACTGATAAACCGTAAGAGATAGACAAAAACTTAGTAAACCAAAAATGTGGGTCTCGTTAAACCACACAATTTATATAATATACGTTTTTTTTTTTGTTTTTTTTTCAGTTTATCACATGGAAATTTGTAAACTCCTGGACGTGCGTAGAAACAGATGTAGAGAAAGTCATGGGAATGGAACACATCAGACTTTTTAAATATTTGTATTTAGTATATACCGATTTATTGGGTTTTTCATTTAATGAGTTTCAAAAATTATTTTATATGCATTTAGTAGAGCAATTTGTAAATTTAATACTTGATAGTAGCTGATACCAACATGTTACTTAAATTGCTGGAAAAAAATCTGATATATTCTATTCACATGCTTTGCTCTGCCTATTGTCCAAAAAATTATTCTTAGAAAAGCTTATTTCCCTACTTAAAGTTAATCGAAATAAATATTACTATCAATGATTGTATTACATATTTTACTTGTAGGTAAAGGGGTAATAGAGCACTCCAGCAGACTAGAATGATAATGGGTCGCATTGAAATACATTTCATTTCTATTATACGGAGAGAGAGGGAGAGAGAGAGAGAGAGAGAGAGAGAGAGCGTGGAAAAAGTCAATAGTGTGGCATAAATTGTGCGCTTCAAACGAACTTTACATTTTGTGTATAAGATTTGTCTGTGACCAGATATTCAAATCAGTGTAAAGCGGGTAACAGCGTGATTTCCCTAAAAATTCAAGATATATATTGTTTTTGTTGAGAAAATCATAATATTGTAACGAGCTATATCTTGGGTAATTTTGTTGAAAATTGTCGCGTCCCATTCTTGGAAGGTGCTAAAATTAAAACACCAAGTTTTCTATTATACCGACTTTTTGTTTTTGAGTTATAATATTGTTCACTGACACCACACAGACACACACACACACACTCAGTCACGCATAGAAAAATGACAAACAGGTATGCAAATCATCTTTTCTATTGATGTTTTTTTTTAATTTTTAATTTTAGTTTTCTTATAGTTTCATTTATATAGTCCCCTTTAACTTCTAAAGCCATATCTGAGGCTTTGAACTAGAAACAACTCCTTATCTGCAGGTTCTTTACATTGGATTTATCGTTTTTATTTTCCTCAAACACACACATTCAATCCACATACATACATACATATTTCCAGACTCTGTAGGGGACAGGGAACAATTTTGGTTAAAGAAAAATTCTCCGCCTCAGCCGGGAATCGAACCCGGGACCTCAGAGTGAGAAGTCAGCTCGCTGTAATGATGTTTTGTATTTAAGGGTGAAATATCAACAGTGAATTTATTAATGGAATAAAACATTACTATATGAAATAGAGAAAGTAAAGTGTTTTAAATTCTTTATAAATAGGCAGTTTAATTAAACGTTTGAAATATAACCTACATTTTTATTTCTGCATATTAAAGTTAAGGATCATGCTGTTGGTGCTGTTGCTGGAGTTGTTTGAATGTAAATTAGAAAGCTCCGGTGTTTTCAAACACAAGATAACATTACATTTTAAAACAATTTGTCATCAGATATAAAATGTTGCTAAATCAACCTGCGATGGACAACTTTGTTGTTATATTTATTGTTTACTCTTCTAACTTCATCTCTTGACGGTTGAAGCTATTTTTTTAGATCGAAGTTCCGTCGACGTCGACGTCCTTTGCATATAGACAGGTTGTTACTGAAAGTTGTGACAAAGTCTATAAACCTTAACAGGAAATCAATAGCGTAGTTTCTGCAGAGTAAAATGTTATTTCAGCTTTCATCCATTTCTTAAAACAGCAGCTAAAACCGAGTAAGTGGATAGGCAACAAGATAATGCTTTTGTCTCACTGGCAATAACAAACCTGTATGATTTCAAATTCCTGTATTTTTGAACCGGTAATAAAGTAGGAGGAAAGGAATGAAATGATAAAAGGAAATGAAACCCTCAGGAAGTTGATATATTTATTTGTTTATTTTAATATTAATAGCTGCATTCTAAGGACACCAAACTCCTTATACTTATGTTATATTATGTGTTTTTACTTTCTCTACACGTACTATATACATAGTGTATAGAGAAAGTATTGCACTCCACCCAAAAATTCAATACCGAGATTTCACCGGAAATATATGTTTTAGGGTCCCCTGTATCCAAAAAAGCATTTTCAGAAAAAGGTCCGTGTGTGTGAACACGATAACTCAAAAACGAATATTCGCTAAAATACCAAACTTGGTATTTAAGTCCAGTATCTTCCAGGGATGCGACACGAAGATTTTCAAGAAAATCGCCCCACCCCCAACTACCCTTTACATGGAACTTTTTTCGAAAATTTAAATTTTCTTAAAAATGCCTCTAATATCGTATATTTACCTGACAAATAATATGTATATCTTGAATTTTCTGAGAATAGCCTCTGAAGACTACTTTATTTTGAATGCATTTTACGGAGTTTTGCATAACAGCCAAGCTGTAAAACATGGACAAAAATTTACGAGACAAAAATGTAGAGCACATTAAAGCACACAATTTATGTTATATACATTGAAGTTGATCGTCTTTGAGGTATTTCTTGTTTCTGGTTTCAGATTTAAAAAACTCATACTATTCTCGTACAGGAATTGTTCAACTCTCCTGTCCACACAAAGAAACTTCAGTCACATAGCAACCAGCTTTTGACTGTCACTTTAAAATATGGCACTCCCTTATTTAGCTATTACTTACAAGGAAGCAAGTAATAAGACTATGTCTGCTAATTTTTTCTCGGTTAGCATGAAGTAAATAGAAGCTTAAGCTTTTTAACAATAATTTGTTTCAGTGAGTAGAGAAAGTCATGTGAGTGAAACACATCAAAACATACTTCAATTTAAATGTTTGCATGTAAGCTTAGTTTCCCACAAAATTGTAGGAAAATTCGACACTGATTCTTCAAATACTAAATTATCTGCAAAGTAACATAATAGCCTCTGGAACCCAAGGTCGCGCATTCAAACCCGGCGAAGTGCGATGGATATTTATTTGCAGGCATAATAATCCTTAGCATTGCTTTCTTCGGAAGGGATATAAAGCTGGTGATCCAGTGTCATAGCTTTGCGGCAGCTAAAGTAACCTATAAAGAGGTCTGTGACGTCAGAATAGAATAGCACGCTGAAAACCACAGCAGTTGGAGAGCTTCCATAAATAAACAATCTCATGTGTTCCATACACATGACTTTCTCTACCTGTTCTGTAAATAAAATATTCTTAAAATATATTAGTTTTATCTACGTAATGCTAATTGAGATAAATATTAAAAGAAGTTATCTTATTATTTGCTTACTTCAAAATAGAAAGGAAATAAAGGAAAACAATAGGCTAAAGTGATAGTCAAACCTTTTATAGTACTGGTCGCTAAACAATTGAAGTTCGGTTCACTTTGCGTTGCCAGCTGTAAAACAGAAGAGAGATGAAACGAAAGATGATCTCTTTTGAGAAAAATTACGCAGCTAAAATTGAAATAAATAACAAAACTCTACAGCAAAAATATATATCACATAAATTGTGTTTTAACGAGATCTACCCTTTATGTGTATTAAGCCTTTGTTTGTTTCTTACTCTGCATCCAGAGTGAGCAGATCTTCAGAAGCTATTCCCAGAAAATTCAATATACGTTTTGTTTCAGATGTCTTTTAATAAATTCGTTTGTGTCATTTTTGAGAAAAATAAAACTTTCAAAAAATGTTCCATCTTAATGCTACTTAAACTTTTCTCAAAATGTTCATGTCTCATCCTTGGAAGATACTAAACTTAAATATCAAGCATTTTTATAGAAATGCTTCTTTTGGACTCAGGATACCTCAAAACATATATTTCCGGCGAAATCTCGACATCCAATTTTTGAATGGAATATAATACCTTCTCTATATAATATGTGTAATAATAGAATGTGTAAAGAAAGTAGAAACTAATTTTCAGAATCCCTATAGAGTAATAGGAAGATAGAAAGAAATAAATGAAAATAAAATAAAATCTCATGTGTACCGTACAAATGAATTTTCTCTTTTCTCTATTGTTTATTTGTGGCTACACAAAATACGAAGTCATAGTTCTATATGTGATTCTCATTAATCTGGACAAACATTCATAAAATAGCAACATTACATATTTCGTTACAGACACAAAGGTAATGGAGATCCTCAAATATTTAAGAAGTAGACTTTAAGCTAGATTATACCTACATTCTCTTCCCGAGAAACTACTGAAAATTGAAGGGACTTTAAAATAATGGTTAGGTATAAACAAATCGAACTACTAATAAATGGTATTTTGGAAGGACTTAAGTCTCAAAATGGTTGCCTGGAATAAATTGTGCGTTTTAAAATGATCCTGTTTATATTGCGTTTTCGTCTTACCTTAACGTGTTAAGTTATATAAGATTTAACAAAATTTGACATACGTTTCATTTTTCATGTCTATATCTTTAATATGTGGTTTTAATCAAACTCTTTACAGTAATTTTTTTAGAAAATTGAACGTTTCAAAAAATCTCCCATGTCAAGACTTATTTGGGGTTAGTGGATTTGAAAATCTTCTTGTCGCATCTTTGAAGGACACTTAATTTAAAAACCAAGTTTGATATATGACCGAATTTGCGATTATGAGTTATGCTATTCATAGGTACACAGACACATATATGGACATGTTTCTAAAAATACTTTTTCTTTTGAATTCAGTGATTTTCAAATCCCCCATTTCTGGTGAAATCTTGGTTCAAATTTTGGGGTGGAATACATTTCCTCTACTTACTGTATGTTGTAGAAAAAGTAATAAGCTATTTTAATAAGAGAGGATGAAAAAGCTATGTGAATGCACTACATCCGATTTTCCATTTATCTATCGCATATGTACAATAATATATTTGGTAGACAAGATATTGTATTCCACCCAAAAATTCTATACGGAGATTTTACTTCAATACGTTTAAAAAGTATCCATGCGCGCGCGCGCGTGTGTGTGTGTGTGTGTGTGTGTGTGGACAGCATAACTCAAAAACGCAAAGTTGATTAAGTACTAAACTATTTAAGTTCAGTATCTTCCAAGGATGCGATACGAAGAGTTTTAGAAAAATACCCCACGCAAATTTTTCGAAAAATGTATAACTATTTTGGTTACATTGCGGTATATTAGAGATGTTTACCTGACAGATAAATGGTATATTCTGAGTTTCTTAGGGAATAGACCCTGAGGTCCTCTTCATTAAGAATGCCTTTTGAATAACTATAAACCGTAAGATATAGACAAAAGCGTACTTCACAAAAAATGTAGATTCGTTAAAATACAATTTTTTATCATGTTCATTTTTTGCAGAGCTAACAACTATTATTGGTTTCAACTTTAAAATTCTTAAATTCTTCATTCGGGACACCCACATAACATTTGATATCTGTTTTGTTTTACTCCTGGCTGTGAAAATCGTATAGCAAAAGCGTTTAGAATATTTTACTGTAGCCTATTCGTTCTCCTGTTTCCCTTTTTGTGACGAGCAGAGTAATAAGGTCAATTCTGGGAATGTTCATCTTAATTATATTAAATAGCCACAGGAATAATCTTTTGTAACATCAATTGTTTTCAGAACAGATAGAGAGAGTCATGTGAATGGAACACGTCAGATTTTTGTTTATTGGAGCCCCCTGTGCCCATTAAGTCAGTTATTTATCAAATTCGAGAATTACCTGAAAAATCTGATATGCTCCATTCACATATCTTTCTCTACATCTCTGTAACAAAGTATTGTTAATAAGCTTTCTCTACACTCCACCAAAAATTCGATACCGAGATTTCACCGGAAATATATGTTTTAGGGTCCCCTGTATCCAAAGTGAGTATTTTCAGAAAAAGATCCGTGTGTGTCTGTGAACACGATAACTCAAAAATGAAAAGTCGGTAAAATACCAAACATGGTATTTAAGTTTAGTATCCTCCAGAGATGCGACACGAAAGTTTTGAGAAAAATCCCCCACCTCAAACTACACTTTACATGGAACTATTTTCGAAAATTTTGATTTTTTAAACAATGGCTCTAACGATTTTGATTAAAATATCGTATATTAAAGCTACTGACAAACAAAATGTATACTTTGAATTTTCTGGGAATAGCCTCTGAAGACGAATTTATTTTGAGTGAAGTTTAGGCAATTTTGCATAACTGCTAAACCGTAAGAAATAGACAAAAACTTACCACACAAAAATATACAGAACATTAAAGCACACAATTTACGTTGTATACATTTTTTTTTCGTGGAGTTGATTGTTGTTTAGATATTCCTTATTTTTGTTTTCAGGTTCAAAAAACTTAATTTTTCTCATACAAGGAATTTGTCAACTCCGGTCCATAGAAACAAAGGAACTTCAGTCACATAGCAACAAGCTTTTGACTATCGCTTTAACCTATACTACTCGGTTATTTCCCTTCTACTCTCAAGGAAGCAAGTAATAATACTATTTCTGCTAATTTTTTGTCGATTATCATGAAGTATATAGAAGCATGAGCTTTTTAAAGCTAATTTGTTGCAGATATGTAGTGAAAGTCATGTGGAACACGTCAGATTTTTTTTCTCTTTAATTTAGCTGAAACGGTCTTATTATTTAGTTCTTTTATAAGTAGAAGGGAAATAAGAGAATACACTAGACTAAACCGACTAACAATTGTATTAAAAAGTTTGGTATGGGATTGAAATCCTTTTCTTTGCATGACCTGGAGTTGTCAGATTTTCGTAATAAAATGTTTAAGTATTTTAAAGCTGAAATCAATAACAAGGAATATCTCTAAAACGGCCAACACAACACAAAAATGTATATGGTATAAATTGTGTGTTTTATCGTGATCTACATTTTTAATGGAATACGTTTTTGTCTATCTCTTACGGTTTACCAGTTATGCAAAATTTCGCAAAATTCACCCGGAATAAACATTTCTTCAGATGCTGTTCGCAAAAAATTCAAGATATGCATTTTATTTGCTATGTAAATATCTTAAATATAAGAGATTTTAATCAAAATCATTGCAGTCAATATTCAGTAAATTAAATTTTTTTTAACATGTAACGGGTGGGGAGATTTTCTTGAAAATATTCCTGTTAGCATCCTTGGAAGATACCAAATTTAAATAAAACGTTTAGTATTTAACGATCTTTTTGCTTCTGAGCTATGCTGTCCTCAGACGGACCTTTTTCAGAAAATATTTTTTTTTTATTCAGAGGGGCCCAAAACATATATTTCCAGTGAAATTTCGGTATCAAATTTTTGGGTGGAATGCAATACTTTCTGTATGCACTATGTATATAGTACGCGTAGAGAAAATAAAGTGTTGGTTAGAGCATATTTTCGTTTGCATATTAAGAACGATTCATGTAGACACATTTTAAAGGCTTTGAGTCAAAGGAGGTGCTGTATGCCACCAGAACAGAGTTGTTAGACCACTAACTCGAGATAAAGCTCCCCTAGTTAATGTCAGTAATAGTCCCTGAGGGATGAACTCTGAGGGAGGTAGCAGCGAACGGGGGTTGAAGAAAGAAACGGCAATTTTTCTCATCATTATCACCCTTCATAATCTGAGAAAGGTGACCTGAAGGGAAGTTAACTACCTTTAGCTCCATCAAGCAGTCCTGATAACATCAGCTAAACCAATAAAACTACTGCTAAAACTCGAGTTGGGTGGACAGAAGAAATTGCTTGAATTTCTATAAAGATAAGCAGCACAGCGTTGCCAAGCCTCGGGGCTATGCTGCTTCGAAAACTTGCCGACAGAGGCCTATATCTTGCTTAAACAAATACGAATCCGAATCCAGTGATTTCTCTTTGCTCTTTCGGTAAATTTCAGTTTCCTGAGTGAGCAATAACACAAGAGTTCCTCTCCATATATCTTATTTCTTTATTTTTATTTTGAAAAAAGCAGATTCTACAAACTTTGTCGAAGAAATTGCCTCAAAGCTATATTCAATGTGTTATCACTAACTCTCACTGAAGTCAAACAGATTTTAATTACTTAAAATATAACATATTACGTTTCAAACACGGTCGCAATATTTTGTGTCTCGCAGTCTGGTATTTAGTCTCTTGTTTCACATTTAAAACTTAAGCTTCGAATCGGATGGCGCCCTCCGTAGCTTCATATATCCGAGGCAACGGCTTCAAACCCGACGGAGGACGCTGGATTTATTTCGGCCGTAAATATCCTTGCATTACTTCCTTCGGAAGGGAAGTAAAACTGTTTTTCCCATGTCGGAGGTCTACGGTATGTAAAAGAATCTCAAGCCTGATGAAGAGACCTCTGAGAAAAATGTGATGTGTTCCATTCACATGACTTTCTCTACATCTCTGCTACAAATTACTGTTAAAAGGCTATTGCTTCTATATACTTCATGCCAATCGAGAAAAATTAGCAGAAATCGTCTTATTACTTACTTCTTTGTAAGAAATAAGGGAATGCCTTATTGTTGGCCAAGTTCCGTAGTTTGTATGGACAGGAGTTGACAAATTCCTGTATGAGAAAAGTATAATTTTTTAAACCTAAAACGATCAACTCCACAAAAGAAATGTTAATGACATAAATTATTTATTTATTTATTTATATATATACATATCGTGATACACGTTTTTTGTGTAGTAAGTTTTTGTCTATCTCTTATGGTTTACCAGTTATGCAAACTTCAATAAAAATCATCCAGAATGAAGAGGTCTTTAGAGGCTATTCCCCGAAAATTCAAGATATACATTTTATTTATCGTGTAAATATCTTAAATATATGAGATATTAATAAAAATCGTTAGTGTGGGGTGCGGGATTTTTTTTTTGTAAATGTTTGTGTCACATCTTTGGAAGATACCAAACTTAAATTCCAAGTTTGGTATTTAATGGTCTTTTCGTTTTTGAGCTATGCTGTCCACAGACACACACACGGACCTTTTTCCAAAAATGCTTTCCATGGTATCAGTGGAACCCAAAACATATATTTCCGGTGAAAACTTAGTATCGAATTTTTGGGTGCAATACAATACCTTCTCTATACACTATGTACATAGTACGTTTAGAGAAAGTAAAAATGAATCGGTCATTCCCGCCCAATATAGAAGGAGACGACGAAAACCACAGTAGTTAAAGAGCGTCCATAAATAAAACTCCATTTCCATTTCTTTCGAATCCGAGTTAAGTGGAGCTTAGAACTGCACTAGTCTTTTATAATACATATTTGAAGTGATAAGCTGAGCTTTTTCGTTATTTATCTTAAATTGTGCGGAGCTGTGGATAAGTTACGGAGTCTCTATATTACTGAAGAAGATATTAGTGACGAAAAAAAATTAAATTATTTAACGCATATGTAAATCAGAAGTGTCTCTAAGATGTTTAGCATGAGAACCATTCTCACCGAGGATTCCACGAGAGATTTTAATTAGGTAAGCAGTCACCAAAAATGCTATCCCAAATTATTGATTATACAAATAAACTAAAACCAATGGTAAACAAAACTTAATTTTAAGGAATATAGCTAGCGTAATTTTAAATTGCTATTTTTGTATGGATTTTCTGAAAATTTAATGGGATTAAACTTGGCCAAATACTTGCAAGGTATATTTTATTTATTGTGTAAATATATTACATAACCAAAATATTACTCGCGCCTCAAAATTTGAGAAAGCTGGTTGATATTTTTACTTTCTCTAGCCCATATGTACAATGTACATAGAGATTAGAGAAGGTATTGTATTCCACTCAAAATTCCATGTCAATATTTAACCTGAAATATACATTTTGAGCTCTCCTGAGTCCCAAAAAGCATTATTAGAAAAAGGTCAGTGTGTGTCTGTGGACAGCTTAGCTCAAAAACGAAAAGACCGTGAAATATCAAACTTGACGTTTATCTTTAGTATCTTCTAAGGATGCAAACAAGGTTTTTAAGAAAAGCCCTCCCCTGCAAACTCCCTTTACATGGATCATTTAATTTTGATTAAACTATCACATACTATATCACAAATAAAATGTGCACTTTGATTTTCCGAGAGTAGATTCTGAAGACCCCTTTATTCTGGGGAAGATTTGCAGAATTGCTTCAGAAATAATAATTGCATTTAGAGATGTGTAGTACTCCCGAGAAGCTTCAATTAAGGTAAGAAATTTGATTTCTTCTTACATGAAATTAAGCGTCACTCCCTCCCCCGCTTACATATTAAATAATTAGCGAAATAATCGTACTCGCGTTATAAAAAGTGTATAACCACTTATCTCTACATTACAAATATATGTAAGAAAAAAATCACATTTCTAAATTTCAAGCGGGATTCAAAGAAGACTTTTCAAACACTGATGAGATTTTTGTTCTAAAAACCATAATTAATGATAATTGAAGAAGTAAGGGAGGTTAGGTATCACCGTATTTGTAGATTTTAAAAGGGCATTTGATACTGTGGAACGTAGTGCCCTGTGGGTTAAATTAGCACGTAAAGGACTTTCCGAAAAAATGATTAGGGTGAAGGCAATGTACAAGAAAGAAGTTTCATTTTTTGTCAAGACTGATCCGCACAATACAAGTAAATATGTAGTCAGACTTTCTGGTTATGTGTATCTTGATTAGCATGAATTAGAAGAATAAACTTTTGTAAGAATAGTCTGTTATATAATGCGTAGAGAATGTAATTTGAATTAACATATAACATTTCTTTACAAGGATAACTAAGGAGCTAGGTAATTTCTGGAGAAGCAGATTTATGTAGTGCATTTAGCTGTGAACTGAGGAAGGGAAAGCTATCGACTAACCATTATTCATGCGAGAATCTTCGTTCCTATGTCAATGAAGAGCGTTAGGTGGAAGAGAGATGGCTCTGTGGAGACAGTGCGAAGAATATAAATAAAAAAAACCTACAGTTGGAGGCCAGACATCACGAAGAATTTATCACTGTTACCAATTATTGAAATGATGGAGTCGGTGAACCGCGAAGTCGGGATAAAACAATAGTGTGCCATCCAAAACTTTGTAATTGGTTATTCGGCGGGGAACTGGGCGGTGCAGGTATCGCAGCTGGATCACGTTGTCACTCTCTCAGTCTTTCACAATTTATTGCACGTTCTTTTAACTTTTAACAGCGTTTTCAAAGATGCTTAGTTTCACTGATATGATACAGGAACTGAGATTTTGGAATAGCATGTACCAAAAATGTGCGTCGGAGATTTAGGAGTGTATTCCTCCAATGGAGTGAATGGAAATGCACCAAGTCCGGAAGCGATTTTTGAAGCCTTGATAATGCGTGTTTCAAAAGGAAACTGAAACACTTTGATGTGAATGCTGTAGCGATCACAAGTGTGAAGGTCAGCTTTAGAACACTCTTGTAGGGATATTAAGATTGTAACTTATGATAAAATTGTGTATTTTAACGACATCCAAATTTCTATATAGTAAGTTTTTGTCTATCTTATACGGTTTACCAGTTATGCAAAAATAATTCTGAACGAAGAAGACTTCAGAGGCTATTCCTAGTAAATACGAGATATACGAGGGTTGGGGCAAAATCATTGCAGCTAGTTTTTTTTTTCTTGTAGATATGTCAACGGATCACAAACGTATATGTGTCGTGTGGAAGTTCTGCAGGCCTAGTGTGTATGCAGAACAACAGATGACTCTGAGCTAGCCGGTAATAGTGCAGCGAGGGCTGTGAAATGAGTCATTTGGCGAGTGTTGTATGAGATGGAAGTAACCCGTGTTATGCAGCTGGCTTACATTAAAGTATCCATTCTTCGAGGGAGAAATGCGTTGGAATGTCACAGTGAATTAATGGAAGCCCTTGGGAATAATGCCCTACCATACCGTACGGTAGGAAAGACAGTTTTAGCAAGGACGTGTGTCAACCAGTGATGAGCAACGTTCGGGACGACCTGCAGTGTGCGGACCAACGTAGCACGTGCCGTCATCGAGCAGTTCCTGGATGAAGACATTCGATGGACGCTACTGGAGCTGAGAGGGCAAGTGGCATCCAGAAACACACCGTCCACAGGATATTGTGTAATGAGCTGCAACTAAGCAAAATCGCATCGCGCGGTTAGTACCTCATGCACTGACTGAAGTTCAAAGGTGGGTGCGCTATGCAATATGCTCCGACCGCGCTGGCAACAGGACGACGATCAATTCTTGTCACGAATAATCGCCATCGATGAATTTTGGGCCAAGGTATACGAACCATAATTGAAAAGTCAGTCCGCGGAGTGGCGACATGCTGGATCACCAAGGAAGCAGAAGTTCCGTCAGAACCCTTCCCCAGTCAAATTGATGGTGATCGTCGCGTATGACGTCAGGGGTGTCATTGTTTGCCACTATGTTCCACATGGCAGAGCAGTGACCGCACAGTTGCTACAGGGACTTCCTGGTGCGACAGGTAGGCGTGGTGTTCGGGAGAAACGTTCGAATCTTGTGCACAGTGCAGTAATCCTGCACAACAATGCAAAACTACATAAATCAGAGTGAGTAGGGCAGCTACTGCGATGTTGGGGATGGGAAGAATTGGAGTGCCTACCGTACTCTCCCGACATTTCGACCTGTGACTTTGATCTCATTCGAAAGATTAAGAAACCACTACGTGATAGGTGGTTTGCAACACGAGAGGACATTTCTAATGCTGTGCGCGAACAGATGATCCGGTTCATACATGGTGCGGCAAATGCTGCAGCACCAGGTATTCAGCACCTCCCACATCGTTGGCAGCGTATGGTGACAGTAGCAGGGGACTACTTTGATGGTCTTTAATTCCAGGTTTGTAACGTCAGCTATATGTGTACTGTGTTGTCATTCTTTTGCACCGTGAAGGCCATATTGCCATGTATACTACCGTAATAAATTAGTGTGTTACGATATTTAGTACTATTTATTGTCCACACATATAGTTAACACCTTTTCCTTTCATCTGTATATGTCACATTTTCCAACCAGACTGGTATCTTCAAGAAAATAAATAGTTGCCATGACTTTTGCCCCAACTCTCGTATATTGTATTTGCCTTGTGAATATATTTAATATAAGGTATTATAATTATCGTTAAAGCTATTTTTGAGAAATGCAAAATTTTCAAAATATTTCCATTTAAAGCGTAGTTTTGGGGTGCGAGGATTTTCTTTAAGATCTTCCTTTTAGCATGGAAGAGATACTCAACATAAATACCAAGTTTGGAATTTAACAGACTTTTTGTTTTTGAGTTACACTGTCGACAGACAGACAGACAGACAGACATGCACACACACACACACACACTGACCGTTTTCTAAAAAAATGCCTTTTTGAATTCAGGAGTCCTAAAACATATATTTCTTTTGAAATCTCATAATCGAATTCTTGGGTGGAATACAAATAGCTTCTCTATCAACTAAGTTGTATATAGTGAGACAGTACATGTCGTGTAACGGGATTAAAAGATCTCTAAAAGGGAGATATAAATTACATCTAATATAATATATAAATTATTAAAAGGGGACAAATATACATTGGAAATAGCCAGGGAAGAAATGACGTCTAAAAGCGCAAAGTCAAAGTTACCACGAGTTGGCAAATGACTCGGGTAGAAGTGCACCGTTAAGGGCAGGGCAATGGACTGAAGGGTTAGGAAGTTCCACTGCCGCCCGAGGGTGGGCATAATGAAGTAAATACAAAGGGCTTGGTCGAGCGACGCGAATTCACTTGCTGCGGAAGTCTCGTTGTGTTAAGACGTTACTTGTGAGTCTGCGGTGGAAACGAACGGGCTACGTATGGCCGCGACTGAAACAGTGTTTAACTAATACGCCAGAATACGGTCACCAGTAATAAGAGATGATAACGGGAAATTTAGGAGGAATGCGTGTGTGTGTTCGACGGCAGAAAATGTCGAAACGAGTTCCATAACAATGGTGAACTCAAGAAGATCACTTGTGCCTTGCCACATCTGAGAAAGACTCCATGCCAACATATTTTGAGCTAAAGCACCCACATCTCCACACCACACCATGATCTCCTAAACCTTCACGTGGGAATCGAACCCGAAACCCTCACCACATTCTGAAAATAGTAATTTAAAAAAAAAAGGATTCCTCTGAATGTCCATGCGTAGGGTGTATGTGTGTGGTGTGAGTTTTGTGAGTCTATGTGAGAGCTTAACTCAAAAACGAATATTCGGTTAAAAATCGGTTAAATGCCTATTTATTCAAGCTTTCCGTCTTCCAAGTGTATAACAGAAAATTATAAGAAAATTCCCCCACTCAAACTACTATTTATTTAAAGGTGATTCTATGAAATATAGTTTTAAGAATTTTATTACAATCCCAGCCGTTCCAATATTTTCAGCACAAATAAAATGTATATTCTGAATCCTCTGGTAATAGTCTCTGAAGCCCACGTTCTGGATTAACTGCCAAATGGTAAGAACTAGATAAATCTCATAAAAACTTAAATGTTATATTCAAATGACCTTCTCTATATTTTCTAAAGTAAACCAGTCTTGGAAAGCTCTTCTCCTATATACTTCATGCTAATCAAAATAAACATTAACAATTATTTTATTACACATTTCTTTATAGGTATAAGGGGACTAAGATAAATACACTAGACTAAAGTGATAGTCAAATATTTCAAGAGCTGGTCGCTCTCTCTTCCTTTGAAATTCTTTCTGTTTTCATGACCGAATGCCGAAAAAAACGCTTTCAATTTCAGAAAAGTATAAATATTGGTAGTTTTAAAGTAATATCTCAGAAATTGTTAATTCCACAAAAATAAAACAGTATTTGAGATAATTAATGGGCTTTAATATTTTACTCATCTGTGTAACTTTTGTCTATCTCGTACGGTTTAGCAGTTATGCAAAAGTCATCCAAAATGAAGAGGTCTTGAAAAGCTATTCGCAGAAAATTCAACAAAAACATTTTATTTCTCAAGTAAATATCTTTAACATATGTATTTTAATCAAAATATTTAGAGGCATTTTTGAAAATATAA
Source organism: Hymenopus coronatus (assembly GCA_030762935.1). Classification (NCBI taxonomy): domain Eukaryota; kingdom Metazoa; phylum Arthropoda; class Insecta; order Mantodea; family Hymenopodidae; genus Hymenopus; species Hymenopus coronatus. The sequence continues at coordinate 51,784,673 of CM060882.1, forward strand.
TTTTTTTTAAATACTTTTCTATCTAAAGGGTGGTTTGGCATGGGGGATTTTCCTAAAACTCTTTGTATCGTATTCTTGGAAGATATTGAACTTAAATATCAAGTTTGGTATTTTGCCGTGTTTTCGTTAGTGAGCTCTGCTGCCCATAAAAAGCTTTTTCGGATATAGGAGACCCTAAAACGTGTATTTCGGGTGAAATTTCGGTTTTGAACTTTTGGGTGGAATGTAATACCTTGTCTACCTATTATATACAGTGGACATACTTGGTAGAGAAGTTAAAATATGTAGCCCTCTTTAAAGAATACAAGTTATTGCATACTTTTGTGGCAAAACCTATTTCCAGCATATCTGTTTTTAATTAGGTATAGTACATTTGCTATACTGATCATTGCTTTAATGTCTTGTCAACTTCAATTGTTTTCAGGTTACACGGAGAGAGTATTTCATTTAAGGCCAGTATTTAGCGTCCACTTCTTAAACATTTGACTACCGCCATTCCCATTGAGTCTATAATGAATTATGTAATAGTTATTTTTGAAAAGGTTTATCGGTTAAACTGAATTTCTAAGTTTACGTAGCTGTATTTAGATCAGGCTGTTTCAACTTGTCTTGTACTCGTGCGTATTCAACCACAGATCTTGGACCCCGGCTGGCAGAAGCGTGACATCACGGGTAAAGGTCATATAGCACAATGCTTGCCACTTGATTTCTAGCACTTTAACTCAGCTCACTTTGCTAGCTGTTTTGCATATTGCAGGTTGACTCCAGTGAGTAATGAGTAGGCTGTTTCTCTTTTGGTGCGTTCATACGCTGGAGCAGCCTAGAGAAGAGGAAGTAACGTGAATATAACTCTTCACGTTTTTCTGTGAAGTATTTCAGTATTCACAGCATAAAGCGTCTTCAAAATATATTTCAAATATAAGTATAGTACAAAAATGATCATCCAATCAGGATAATCGGATTGGATGATCCTCTACGACTGCCGTGTTTAAGTGGGCAAGAGACCCTCAACCCAGCTGGTAGCCTCAGGTTGTATTCAAATGACTTTCTCTACCTGCTCTGCAAACTAAATATTCTTAAAAAAATATTATTCTTTTATCTACTTTACGCTAACCCTGATTAACAGAAGTGATTTTGTTACTTATTTCCTTGTAAATAGAAGAGAAATAACGGTATACATAAATTTAAAACTAAGTCAAATATTTTAATAGATGTCGTTATCTGGTGATGTTTGAACTTCGATTTTCTTTCCATGGGCAGGAACAAAACAGGTGCATAAAACAAATGACGACCTCGTGTTTCAGGAAAGTATAAGTATATTAAAATTGAAACCAATAATAAGAAACATAAAAAATATGTATGTATATTTCAAATTGGTTTAGTGTGATCTACATTTTTTTGTAAAATAAATGTTTATCTATCCCTAACGGTTTACCAGTTATGCAAAAGTCATTGAGAGTGAAGAGGACTGCAGCGGTTTTTCCTAAGAAATCCAAGATAAGCATTTTAGTTGTCATTTAAATCTGCGATTTTAGAATATGAAATTCTAATCAAAATGTTAGAACCATTTTGAGAAAATAGAAAATGTTTAGAAATGGTGCGTAAAGAGGATAGTTAACTGTTGGGGGATTTTCTTGAAAAATCTTCGTATCGCATCCTTGGAAGAACTTAACTGAACTTAAATACTAAGCTCGGTATTTAGACGACTTTTGGTTTTTGAGTTATGCTTTCAGACAGACACACAGACACACAAACTGATGTTTTCAATAAAATACTTTGTTTGGATTCGGGGACTCTGATATCATATATTTCCGGTGAAATCTCGATATTAATCTTTGGGATTTTTGCGTGCAATACAACTACTATGTATAGTGCTAGAGAAAGTAAACATAAAGGAGTATATTTATTTATGCTGAGCAGTTATACAAAGAATATGGCTATACGTAAGCACTGGCTGTTATGTTGCCATATTCCGAACCAAGTTTTCCTTATAATCTAGCACATGTATTTTAATCATAAAGATGATAATTCTATTAATAATAATAGCAATAATAATAATAATAATAATAATAATAATCACATTGAAACATGCGTTACACATTCATTTCATAAAGCTTTTATAAAGAAAGTTAAAAATCAATGTTGATTGGATTTTTCTTCTAAGGTAGGAAGAAGAATATGTCATATAGAAAATGGTAGACTATTAAATGACTTTAATGAAACCTTTAGAAAACTGTTTTGTTTTACACTACACTTGCATTTGCTTATAATAATTATATAAGTGTGAGTCTATCTGTAGGGTATGCATGAGCGGTTCAACAAACTGTATATTCATCTATGACATTAAGGTTATAGAGAGACAAGCCAAAAGAACACTAATGGTAAACAAGTGAATAAATAGTGGTATATGTGTGCTTTTGATGTTACTCACATATTAATTAAACTTATTTATACTCCATAATACAAAGAGAGTGAGATGAGCCGTGATTGCGCCATGACAAGGCTACGGTTTACTCGACAAAAACTATAATTTGTTCCATTCAGATGGCTTTCTCTACGCATTCTGCACCAAAGTACTTTTATAAAAACTTATTTCTCTACCTATTTCATGCCAATTGAGGTCACGTTTAACAGAACTGGTTTTACTACTCATTTTCTAATAAATTCTCTGACTAAAGCAACTTTACAAAAATGTATCTGACATAAATTTCTTTACGAGATCTACATTTTTTGTGTAGTAAGATTTTGACTATATATTATGGTTTACTATAAAAATCCATCCAGAACGAACATTACTTTAGAGGTTATTTTCATAAATTTCAAAATGCATGTAATTTATCATGAAAATATCTTAACACGGTATTATTATCAAAATAATTTGAGCATTCTTTTAGAAAATCGAAAACTTGGAAAATGTTCCATGTAAATGTTATTTTTGAATGGGAATATATTTTTGAAAATCTTCATGTCATATCCTTGGAAGATGAGGAACTTATATAAATTTTGTATTTAAATGATGTTTCTTTTTGACATATAGACAGACATATAGAGACACAAAGAACAGTTTACGAATATTCTTAAGTGTACCATTCACATGACTTTCTCTACATCTCTGTAACAAATTATTGTTAAAAAGCATATTCTTCTATCTAGTTAATGCTAGTCGAGATAAAAATTACCAGAAATTAAGTATTTTAAAACTTGAAGCAATAAAAAGGTTTTTCTTGGAAATGGTCAAGCATGAAAAAATGTATCTGACGTAAATTCTGTGTTTTAACGAGATCTACATTTTTGTGTAAGTAAATGTCTAACTTTTAGGGTTTACCAGTTATGAAAAAGTCATCCAAAAGGAAGAGATCTTCAGAGGCTGTCCCCGAAAATTCAAGTTACCTATACATTATTGTCATGTAAATATGTTTAATGTACGACATTTTAATCAAAATTATTAAAGTTAATTTTTAAAAATTAACATTTTCGAAACGTTTTCCGTGTAAAAAGTAGTTTTAGGAAGCGAGAATTTTCTTCAAAATCTTCGTGTCACATCCTTGGAAGAATCTAAACTTAAATCCAAGATCTGTATTTTACCTACTTTTCATTTTTGAGCTATCGTGTTCACAGACACCCGGATAGACACACGTCGATCTTTTTCTGATTATTCTCTTTTGGATATATTATTTCCGGTGAAATCTCGAAATCAAATTTTTTGTTGTTGTGTAACACCTTTCTACTTATTTACGTGCACTAAGTAGAGAAAGCAAAATCTGTTTTTGGATTTAGTGGTGTCCAAATATGTATTTACTGTAATATCTGGGTGTCGAATTATAGGGTGGAGTGTAATACCTTCTCTATGTACATTGTAAATACAGGAAGTACAATATAATTGTAAATTAAATCTAAGGGTTAATTGGTTGATATATTCAGTTTTATTCAAGAATATTCTGTTTTATTTGACTAAAACTGAATACATCAACAAACTCACTCTTAACATGATTCTCTTAATAGAATAGTTTCATTATATTTTTGTTTGTTTTTCTGTTTGTTAGTTTAACACCCGCTTAAACTACTTTTGACACAATAACTGTTGCAATTATAATTCTTGTTGCAGCTACAATAGGTTATGTTCTAAGATAACTAAACGGTAAGGATAGTTTGTATGTATTGACATTATTAGTTAGCTTCTCTAGAATATAATATTCTTAAAGTTGCAGGCGATTCATTGCCTCATGTGACTGTTTAATGTAAAAGGAGAATCTATCAGTGTCGGTTTATCGCAGAACAGAATAAGAATTTCAGGAAATTTACGAGTGATCTGATTGTCCAGGAGCAGGGATGGAGGTTTAGCCACATGCACAAAAACTTCAAATTCCACTAGCTCAAAAGTCTCAAAGGCTTGGCGAAATAAAAACCCTATATCCACTATTTTATCCTGGGATCCTCTTTGTTCGCGAAAAGTTTTTAAATCTCTCCGCATCCGCCCACCTGCGCTATCTTCTTTTCTTGCTTCACACGCACTTTCTCACCTATCATTTCCCTTCCGTTAAATCTTCTCCTTCCATTCAAAGCCTCATAGTAATCTATTTTATATTCACTTTTACCGAAATTATTCCCCCATTTTCTGCGTCTCTTCCTTTTTCGCTACATTGCAGTCTGCATCCATCACTTGGCGATAGCCAATTCCTCATTCCTCCACCTCAGCCGTGACCCACTCTATCCCCAACTCTAGACTATGGCTGGTTCGATCCAAGGCTTCAATAAATCTCGTTCCTCAGGTCCTTAGGAAGTGCTTACTGCTGACAAATCTGCCACTGTGGCTGCTTTTGTCCATTTAGCGACGTTCAACTTCCAGCAAGAGTAATTATGTCTCACAGTTCGATATAAACAACTGCAACCAAGGTCCAGAATTGCTGCTTCGTATTCTATTAGGCATAATGGACATTCACTGCTTATATAGTGGTAGTAGTGGTAGTAGTAGTAATATAATAATAATAATAATAATAATAATAATAATAATAATATAGGCCTTTGATTGGTGCTTAGACTTTTTAACATACATATAGACACAGCAGCTGTTGAATGGCAATCTTAACTGAGAAATAACTTTTATAGTCAATTTAAATACAATCTTAAATGCTAACGGTCAAGTAATGTTTTTTGGAAATGAAAATATGTTTCAATTAGCAACAGCTCAGTTGGGAAAAAAATGAGTCAATACAATTTAAATATTTAACACAAAAAACAAAAGTCGTGGCCTTTTTAGGGAAAAATAGAATAAGATAAAAATAGTAATTAAAGATGCCATAATAAACAACTTTTTAATTATTTGGGATCTGATATACATGTTATGATGACACAGATAGAAAACAAATACCATATGAATTTCAGAATATATTGGTACTCTTAAACGAACTTGGAAGAATAAACTGTAAAGGATACAATGTTGAAGTTTTATAAAGTCATGTCCATTGAAACACTCACATATGGTTCCGAAAACTGCACGATGAACAGAAGTGATAAAAAAGTATTGCTGGATATGACCATATGGATCACATAAGAAATTAAATAATTACTGCCCAACTAAAAGTATATAATTTAAACAGCTTAATCTCTACATACAAACAAAACTGGTTCGATCATATTACACGGATGTCAGATAATAGACTAACCAAAACAAGTTAAAAATACAACTGTAGAGAAAAGCACAATATGGGAAGACTGACTGAAACAACTTTCGTTTAAATGATTTTCTTGTACAGAGTACAAGAGTAGTGAGCATTGATGAAAAGCAGATGCAGAGAATATCAACACAGCACGGGTGTTATGCAATATTGTTTCATAAACATTGTACCTTAATATATAAAAGTTCCGAATGATGCTGTTCTACCTCTATACATTTTCCAACTTTGTGAATAAACGATTCCTGTGTCCGTAAAAGCATGTCACTTCCAATATTGGCACAAGCATTTCGATTGCGCGTCTTCACGTTGTCCGGAGTTGGAACACGCATAGAGGTAGAAAAGCTTCAATTTGAACATGTATTACACCAAAGTATGATGCTTATGAAATAATACAATACCCCTGCAGTGGTGATACTCTGTGCATCTGACTTTCATCACTGTTTAATTGTCTACACCAGTAAAACAACCCTGCACAACAAAATTGTTCAAACAAAAGTTATTTATTTTTTGATGAGGAATAACGAGAAAAAAAGTTGGTTCCCATTCAAAAAATCTGATGACTTTCTCTAGCTGCTCTACAAACCTTCTACAAAAGATTATTCTTCTTTGTACACAATGCTTATCGAGAATGTTTTTATTACTTAGTTCCTTATAAGTAGAAGGGAATAAGCGAATGTGCTATGCTAAAGTGATTGTCAAATTTTTAAAAGCTATCGTTATGCGATTGTCATTGCAAACCATTTCTGTGCTTGGCCAGGAGTAGAAGAAAAGAAAAACGGACACTTCCTGTCTGAGAAAAGTTTAAGTACTTCACAATTGAAACCAATAACAAGGAATATCTCGGAAACGGTTACCTCCACAACAAAAACGTAAAGAACATAAATTGTGTGTTTGTGTGTTTTATATACCTTTGTGTAGTGATTTTTTTCTACCTCTTACGGTTTAGCAGTTAAGCAAAATTCGGCAAAATTAATCCAGAATAAAGAGGTCTTCAGAGGCTATTGCCAAAAAAGTTCGAGATATACGCATTATTACGGACATAAATAGCTTTAATATACGGGATTTTAATCAAAATCTGTAGAGCCATTTTTAACAAAATCTAAAGGTTAGAAATTTTTTCCATGTAAAGGGTAGTTTGTGGCGGGGAGATTTTTTTGAAAATCTTCGTGTCGTATCCTTGGAAGATACTGAACCTAAATACCAAGTTTGGTATTTAACGGTCTTTTCGTCCACAGACACGCACACAGACAGACACACACACACGGACCTTTTTTTAAAAATGCCTTTTTTCGGACTCAGGAGACCCCAAAATATATACATCCAGTGAAATCTAGGTATCAAATTTTTGGGTGCATTACAATACCTTCTCTATCCTTATGTACATTGTACATACGGGGTTAGAGAAAGTGAAAACGCACCTTGAACCTCAAATTACCAACTAAACCTTCTTTAATTAAAATACAATAAATGACACTAACTTTCCCCCGTTATATCAAGCAACTTTTATTCCAGATGTTTCCTTCTACAACGCTTAGTTTTGGAGATGTTCTACAGTCTCAAGTTAAATAGTCCATAGAGAGAGAGAGAGAAAGAGAGAGAGGGAGAGAGAGAGAGAGCAGACAGAAAAGGGAGAAGAGGCATGGATAAGAACAGGAGGATTGTTGCTAGGAGGATAAAGAGGTGGAGAACCAAGAATGTGTGTCATTTGTGGAGAAAAAGACAATAAAATTCATTGCTTCGTAGAACGCAAAGAGTTAGAGAGGAGACAGGAGGTCTGGGATTTGAAGTGGAATATGCGTCTATAAATCGGTTGATTGTGTAATAAACTACTGCTGCAAGGAAACCATAAGTATGGAAAATTCTCTGTTTGTCATACTGCACATCCAGCTGGTGTAATTGACATGTATGGATATTTGTATGCCTTGAAAAAAAAAATAAATAAATAAACTCTTTTGACAAAAGCTTAGCTACCTTTTGTTGACCGCATTGTATTTTACATACATGTTTACATATTACTTGACAAGCATCATCATGCAACTTTTTTTAAAAAATCTGATTATTCCATTCACTTGCCTTTTTTTTATATATCTGCAACAAATTATTGTTAAAAATAGTATTGTTCTATTTGCTTCGGGCTAAACAAGAAACATAAGCAGAAGTAGCCCTATTTCTTGCTTCCTTGTAAGTATAAGAGAAATAATGGAGTATCATAGGTTAAAATGATAGTCAAAAGCCGGTTGTAATTGAAGTAATTCCCGTTTGAGAAATCTTTAAATCTGAAACAAACAACAAGGAATATCTCAAACACGGTCAACTTCACGAAAAATGTATATAACATACATTGTGTGTTTTAACGAGCACTAGTTTTTTTGTTAAATTAGTTTTTGTCGATCTGTTAAAGTCTATCTGTTATGCAAAATTCCGCAAAAAATTCATCCAGAATAAAGATGTCTTTAGAGGCTATTCCCAAAACATTCAAGGTATACATTTTATTTTTTATGTGAATATGTTTAATATACGATATTTTAATCAAACTCGTTAGAGCCATTTTTGAGAAAATCACAATTTTCGAAAATGTTTACATGTAAAGGGTAGTTTGAGGGTAGGAATATTTTTCTCAAAATCTTCGTGTCGCATCCTTGGAAGAAGTTGTACCAAGTGTGGTATTTAACGGTATTTTAGTTTTTGAGCAATGTTGTCCACAATCGCGCGCGCGCGCGCGCACACACAGGCAGACAAACATACTTGGACATTTTTCTAAAAATGCTCTTTTGTATTCAGGGGGTATCAATATATTTCCGTTGAAAATTTTGATATCGATTTTTTGGGTATAATACAATACCTTCTCTGCACATATGTACATAGTACGACTGTTCTGTTAAGGCACCTAATTGATGGCCGGTCCCCATGGCCGCGCTCGCCAAGGCGTCCCGCTTTGGTGCTTCGTAGCGCTGGGGATCGTGGGTTCGAGTCCCACCTTGGGCATGGGTGTTATATGTTTGTGTTTATGTGTGTGTTGTAACAGCAAGAAAACGCAATTCAGTAATAATACAGAAAAATAGGGTAAAAAAAAGGTAAATAAAAGTAGGGTATACAGTGCCGGAGTCCCGATCAGACTCCGGTACCATATTTAAAAAAAAAAAAAAAATTGATGGTAATGATGAAATAGTGTTTAAGGAGTGTCCCGTGCCATTCCGCTTTGTGCCAAACAGCGATGCTACAATCTAGTTTCTTTCAATTCGCAGTCAGATGGCGCCATTCTACATCAGATAGCTTGTATAGCGAGCTATCATGACCTCTAGACTAGCTGCCTCTACCATCTGTAGTCAGATAATAGAGTTCAACCAGTCCTTCTAAATCACATCCCATCATTTTTGTAATGTTTTTTATACTCTTTAGTAATATCGGAATGGATGAAATTAGAGAAATTATGATCAAATGATCGCGACAGCTTAAAATTAATGGGAATTCGTCTTCTCAGGATAGGGGAACGCCCCCCAAAGAAAAAACCTTATCCACATAAATCATCCTAGGCTAGATTCAAACTCGGGCCCTTTTAAATGAGAGACAGATACGCTTACCTCCACTATGCGATCGCGTGTGAGATTTGTGATGGACAAAGCGGCGCAGGGTGGGTTTTCTCTTATTCCACCGGGGCTCCATCTTCATGTATCATCAGAATAAAAATATTTATTTTTATAAATATATTCAAAGATAATAATTATCTCAATAACAGCTTCAATGTTATACTCCCTAATATTAGGTTGTGATATATTTATCTTTATGTTTTATTAGTCTTTTTTGTTAATATTTATATCATTAATAATATTTTCATCACCTGCGGTGCCAGAGCAGTAAAAGCGGGCGTTAAACAGTACCAAAAAAAAAAAAAAAACTCACACTATGGAGGTGGGCTTGTTATACTATTGTTTTAGACTGAAGGTGCAACTTTGTGTTGTGGAGTATATAACCAAACCGGTATTTGCCTTGCATGCGGAACTTGAACCCGGGAGATCCCGGTTGCGGGCCACAGGCATCACGACCCTAACCATATCGGTTGAAACATATTTTGTTTGTGAACGACCCTGTCGTTTGCCAGAATCATATCAGCGCCACCGGTGTGCCTAAATTTGGTCCCGTACGACAGATTTTAAGCAAACTTAAAAATCTTCAGTGTGTGCGGAATTTAAACCCACGAAATTGTGATCAGAAGAATAGCGCCTAATAAATTTGGGCCATCCCAATCAATACAAAGGATACAATACCCACAAAGCAGTAGTAAATGTTTACTTTCTTTATTCGTTATACATAAATAGTGTATAGAGAAGCAATTTTATTGCACCCAAAACTTCGATACCGAAATTTCACCGGAAATATATTTTTTGAGACCCCCTAAATCCAAAAAAAGCATTTTTATAAAAAAGTTAAGAGTGTGTGTGTCTGTGGACAGCATAGCTCAAAAACTAAAAGACCGTTAAATACCAAACTTGGTATCTAAGTTTACTATATTCTAAGGATGTGACAGGAAGATTTTCAAAAACGCCCTTCCCTCCACAAACTAACTTTTACGTGAAAAAGATTTTAAAATTCTTGTTTTTCTCAAAAATGGCTATCGCTTTTGAATAAAATGCTGTATATTAAAGTTATTTACAACACAAATAAAATACATAATTTAAATTTTCTAACAATAGCCTCTGAAGAACATTTTATTCTGGTTGATTTTTGTAGAATTTTGCAAACGGTTAAACCGTAATAGACAAAAAATTACTACACAAATAATGTAGATCATGTTAAAACAAATAGTTTCTGCCTTATGCATTTTTGTTATAGAGTTAACAAGATATACCTTGTTTTTTGTTTGTTTTAAAATGTAAATACTTTTCTCAGACAGGAAGTGTCCATTTTTCTTTTGTTCTACTCTTGGTCAAGCAAAGAGCCAATTTCAATGACAATCACATAACGACAGCCTTTAAAACATCTGACTATCGCTTTAGCGTAGCGTATTCCTTTAGTTTCCTTCTACTTATAAGGAACAAAGTAATACGTACATTCAGCTAAAGAGTATTTCAATTAGCATGGTGAATAAAGACGAAGAATTTTTGTAAGAAGTCTGTTTGAAGAAGAGTTAGAGAAGGTCATATGAGCGTAACACATCAGAGTTTTAAAAAGGGAACACTATGTCTTAGATTTTAAATTTCGTTTGCTTTATGTGACCACGAGAGAAACTTACCTTTTGTCTGCTTCTTAATCAATATTAAACTTCATTGCACAGTTTTTATGTATAATAAAGATACAAGTCTAAATCGGTAGTCAGATATTTATACAGTCCATCACTATGTGACGGTTTTGGAGTTCCATGTTACTCTCATTACCACGAGAGAAAAAAAAGTTGATGTGTTACATTAATATGACCTTCTTCGCCTATTTAGCAACTAACTATTCTTACAGAAGCTTTTATTCTATTTATGATATGCTAATTGAGACAAATACTAACACAATTGTACGTTAGACCTCAGGAGGATAGGACGAGGTCAGAGTAATTATAGCGGGCAGCCGGAACCAGACGAAGGAGGGGATCCACCGTGGAAAGTCCCTAACAGTTTCCATGGGGTTCTGCTCTCGTCGCGGCGAGGCCTAGGAGCCCGCGTCTCAATACCATCCCACCGCCCAAAGATGTATTTCCAAAGCGCAGCACAAGGCACGAAGTCCTCACTTACCTACATGAAAGAGCCTGGTTGCATGAAATGGAGATGAAAGCTCAGGGAGTTCAGTGAATGAAGATACCTTCCCAACATTCGTCTAGCGACCCGGTAAAACCTCCGAAAAAAAATGGGTCAGAGAAGTCGGCAGCGGGGAACCGATCCTACGATCTCGCGAATGCCCAGTCTAAGACGAATCGCAGAGCCATTTGGCTCAGTAGCTAAAGTGATAACGAAAAACTTTAAAAGCTGTCGCTATTGGATGAGATTCGGTTCTCTTTCAACATAATACAATAAAAAATAAAACAAAACAAAACAAAATTAAACAAAAAAAACCAATAAAGTACAAAATATTTTAAAAATTAAACCAATGACATGGAATATCACGGTTATTGCAAAAAAGTACATAAAATGTATGTTTTAACCAGATTGATATATGTTTGAGTAGTAAGATTTTGTGTATCTTTAATTTTTACTAGTTATGTAAACTTCCTCTAGAATCAAGAGAGCTTGAGAAGATATTTTGAGAAACAGCTTTTATTTGGCATATTAACGAATGAATTTTCTCAAAATTGTAGCGTCATTTTGAGAAAATCCAAAATCTCGAAAAATATTCCATGTAAAGTGTATCATTGGAAAACAGTTAAATACAAAGTTTGGCACTTAAGTGACTAAGCTTTTGAGATATGTTGTGATAGACCCCACACCACGTACAGACACACACAAACACACACACGTACAAGCGCACACAGCTTCAGGTAACATAGAAAAGGGAAAGGTATAAGCCACTTTCTCTTATAGGTCAAGGAAGCAACGTAAAAGAATTCTATTAAAAGCTAATGAAAGCCTTTCCTACGCTATACGAAACATCTTGCCTTTAGCCGAACGCCTTTAAAAAGCGCAGGAAATAAATAGAAGATGATGCTTTAGCTGAGAAGAATTTTATACACGAACTGTCACAGGTTCAGCTGCTAGAATAGTTGCCTGAAGTGCTGGCTTTTGTTGAATAGTTCACTAAAACAAAGTGCTTTATGTCCTTAGATATACAGGCTTTTATCCTTAGAGGACCTGCTTACTATATTTGATTGCTTATTACGTCTGAAGGAATGATCCCCTTGGCTTTGCGGTAGCGCAATGTCCCTATCCTGAAGTTTGAAGCAAGATCCAGCATAGCGGACCAATAGTCACTTTTACTTCATATTTTACTTGCATTTTTTTGATAGTCTTCTTCAGAATACGCCTTTTTCCGTCATCTTGTGTTGTTATGTTATTACTCCTTGGTTAGTTTTTTATAAAGACAGAATTTCGTTGCGGTTTTGTTTTCGTAAGTCGACTTTTCATATGGCGACGAGCTTTTTAATTTTGTGTAAATAAACTATTTTAGCAACGGAAAATTTTTTCAGTAACCAAGGAAAATTTTGAAAGTTATTTACACTTCTCCTTGTAACGTCGGGGTAGGAGATCCTCGAGGGATTAAGTCTGAGGGTTAGCATTTCGTCAACAAACAGGAACATTAATTTGGCGTGCTTCGTAGTAATATTATGACGGAGAATAGATCCGATATAATTTTTGACGAGATAGTTGGTTTTTTCAGGGAATCGAGAAAATCATTGTCCGGAACATTTAGTTCGAGCTAGAAGGAAAGCATATTGCATGCAAGGCAAAGATAAATAGTAAAGTTAATATTTTTTGACGGGAATAGAGAAATGTCATCTGGGAAAAAGTCGTTAAATTACAGACGATTATCAGTTTTAAAAGAAAGATAGTCAGCTTTTACATTTGAAACTGTTGTTGAAAAGTTTTGAATAAAGGCAAGATGTGTTACAAAGAAATGAAAATGTTGTTCTTTACACCAAGTAAATCTCTGCACCATGTACGCCCCCTGAGTAAATGTGATTCTTAAGAAGTGCTCTACTGATTAATCTAGACCCGCGTAAAAAGCATCTGTTTAAACTCTACTGCAAATTCCCTCCGAGTTCGTCGAACGCCGACTCTTTTCGTTGCTTTTCCTGGTATTTAGGCAAATGCTGGGGTGATTTCTTACATACCATGACTTACTTTCCCTCATTTATGTTTCATTCACTTTATATTCTCATTTTTTAGGTGTGCTTCTAGATGCTGCGGGTGTTTGTTCCAAGGAAAATGGACACAGGAGAGGTTCTTGGTTGAACGGTTAGTTCATCGCCTTTTTGGGCAGCTCCTTTTTGGGCAGTCTTCGAACCAGGGAATTTTCCTGGACTTCCTCACGTCTAAGTGGTGAGTTACTTTCTGTGATTCATCCATTCCTCATGGGGTGGTAGGCACAGTAATTCTAATGTAGGTCACATTTCGCGAAAATGGCACTCTCCGTTGTATACCCTAAATCACTGCTCCTTTATTTGTCTATGTAGTGATGATGCTGACAGGCTCATTTAAACTGTTTTGATTAATTTAAATAATACAATTATTAACGTTATATAATTATAACGTTCCAATTATAGCGTTATTGCTTCAGAAAAAATGATAATGGGATCCATGTACTAACAACTTTTCTGGCACACAAACCTAAAGTTTTTAACACCTTTTTTAGCACTTTTTCTGTTCTTGCCTATTGTACCACAAATATTCCTCAATTTTCCAAACAATCATTGATCCTCATGTGATCTTCCTGCTTCACTTTTTCATGGGTATCCATTCTATTATCCCTTTGGTAATCTTTTTACTTCATTCTTTTAGCATGCCCAAATCATTCCTCTTGTTTTTGTTGATTAAAATCTACAGTTGAACTTTGAACATTCATATTTTATTTTACAATTTCATTTTTATTTTTTTTCTCTTCTAGCTATTCTAGCAGATCTCCAATTATTCATTTATTGCCAATACTTTTCAGAGCACCTGATAGTTCAGAGTTCACACGTCAGATCCTTAGGTTATCACCGCTCTATTGTTTTAACAATTGAAAGAAAAATTACACATATTAATACTCTTATAAATAAAATACTAGAATACTCTTCCATACCCAACATTAAATCCTGACACTAATTCAAATTCCCCTTCAGCAAAATCAAATGCTCTAAATATAATGCTAAACATAAATACTACGTTTGGTATTATTTAGAATCTTCGTTTTATTTTTTGCTGATCACTCCTCATACACTCTCGCGCGCGCGCGCGCGCACACACACACACACACACACACATACACACACAGCGTTATACAGATGAACCTCTAACAAAAAATATTATTTTATTCAGGGGTTCTTAGGACAACTATTTTCGGTGAAATCTCAGTATAGGGTTTTTGATTGCACGTCCTGTGCATGTTGAGATAAATTATTATATACATTGAGGGTATCGTACGTTTAATACAGAGAAAAATAAAGTATTGATACACAAAAATGCAAACTAAATTAAACATTTTAATACTCCTTGCGACTAATTTCAGTTATTCCCTCTAATTACTGAAGTCCAAATTTGTTGGAGAACGTTTACTTGCTGTAGCTGGCGTGGACCGCAGAATCTCACACACTTCTACCAACCTTATCTTACTTGGAACGAAAGTCATTAGGCAAAAGGGTTAGGCGACTCTAATTAAAAGGTGAAGTCTGTTGCAGGGAGTGTAATCAAGTCTCTTATTAGAACATGGACATCAAGTCAGACTATTGCGCACGCGCGTGGCAACAGCTGCTGCTCTGGTGTAGCATATTGTTGCTTTGGTGTAATTGTTTACATGACGTCCGTGTTATTCTGTATGTTATTGCGCCTGTTTGTGAAACGGAAGGCCTTATATTATATCAGATATTCAGAATGTGCTTCAGTTAAGTGTTCAGAATCGATGTCTTGATTTTGGTGGGGATATTTTTGAATACAGGGTTTTCAGTTGGGCACCAGGTGTGTTTCATCTATATCAAAAGTAGAAAAATCTTATGTGTACCATTCACATGACTTTCTCTACATCTCTGCAACAAATTATTGTTAAAAAGCTTATGCCTTTATTTACTTCATGCCAATCGAAAACAAATTAGCAGAAATAGTCTTATTGCTTGTTTCCTTGTAAGTAGAAGCGAAATAAGGGACTAGCACATGTTAAAGTGATAGTCAAAAGTTGGTTGCTATGTGACTGAAGTTCATTTGTTTATACGGACAGGAGTTGATAAATTCCTATATGAGAAAAGTAAGTTTTACATAGCTGAAACCAAAAACAATGAATATCTATAAAACGATCAACTCCACGAAAATAATGTATATGACATAAATTGCGTGTTTTAATGTGCTCTACATTTCTTGTGTAGTAAGCTTTAGTCTAACGGTTTAGCAGTTATAAAAATTCTGTAAAATTCGCCCAGAATAAAGTAGTCTTCAAAGACTTTTTCCAGAAAATTAAAGATATACATTTTGTTTGTCAGGTAAATATCTTTAATATATTATATTTTAATCAAAATCGTTACAGCCATTTTTGCGGCTATCAACATTTTCGAGAAAAGTTCCATGTAAAGGGTAGTTTGGGGGATTTTTCTCAAAATCTTCGTGCCGCATCCCTGGAAGATACTAAACTTAAATGCCAAGTTTGGTATTTTACCGACTTTTGAGTTATCGTGTTCACAGACACACGGACACACGGACACACACACGGACCTTTTTCTGAAAATACTTTTTTTGAATACAGGGAACTCTAAAACATATATTTCCGGTGAAATCTCGGTATCGAATTTTTGGGTGAAGTGCAATACCTTCTCTATACACTATGCACATAGTGCGTGTAGAGAAAGTAAAATGTGAACATTTGTATGCGTGTGTATTTAGAGTATTATATAAAAACACAATATTACTTTTTATAATTCTTTTATAATAGAAATTCCCTGTTCTTACCGACGCACAATGGCATTAAAGTTCCTGATAATTTTTTGTTCATCAGTATCATCATAATAATAAAATGATATACAAATTAGGCCATTCGACTTTTTGCGACTCCTGAATTTAACATGAACTTTTGTGGTATTTCTGTCTTGGGAAATTCGTACACACGGTCACAAACTGATAAAGGGAATTCGTAAGGGGAAGAAAGAGCTGCGGTCAAGAGGAGAAAATAGTATATTGAGCACTTCTGGAAAAAGGAGAAAAACTAAACCTGAACATACTGTTGCACAAATCAATTACTTTAAGGCTACTGTTATACGAATAATAATATGTTTAACTCAATTTATATATTTTTATTTAAAAATGTCTATATCATAAAGTGTGTGTTCTAATGAATTCTAAAAGTTTTGTGTAGTGAGTTTCTGTCTTTCCCTTACTTACAAAAGTCTCCAGAATGAAGAAGTCTTTAGAGGCTATTCCCAGAAAATTCAAAATATAGATTACGTTTGACAGAAAATATCTTAAACATATGGTATTTCAATAAAAATAAAAATTTTCAAGAAAATGTTACAGTGTAATGAAGGTGTGGGAATTTTGTTGAAAATCTTTGTCGAGCGTTCTTGGAAGATTTTGTACTGAAACACCAAGTTTGGTATTTAACGAGCGTTTTCTTTTTGAGCTATGTTGCCCAAAGATACACACACACACACACACACACACACACACACACACACTAAACTTCTTCTTCAGAAAATGAAACAGCGTTGAGTTCAGAATTGGACCCGGAATTGGCTGCATGTTATTCTTCAATACCATTTCTATCTGCCAGTGTCACCTTATCTGTACTCGTGTATGTGTTGTGTACGCATGCCCTTCAGGGTCCACGAGCTGGGAACACAACTATAGGTCAAGTAAAGTTTCATATGCTTTTTATTTTTAATATTTGTGTAAAGTTTACACATTTTTTGAGAATGTCCTTACTTTTACACCAAGTTTGAAGCGCTTCCTTAAATTTCTTTGATCAATTCCAACTTTCCTGACTGTTGAGGTTTCTCTGACTTTCTGCATTGGTGGAGATGCTGTAAGCTCTTTGTGTCTGGTTGGATCTCTTTTGAAAGGACGTTCACATTGAATGAAGAAAGTGATCACGTTGTGAGGTAGAACATTTCCAGGTGCCTTGGGAGATCTTGAGCTCCCAGTATCGATTATCTAGCGTTCCACCACAGGGATACCACTGCGTCTTTATTTTCCACTGTGGATTTCTTTTCGTATCAATCATTTCTCTCGTTTCCCATTCTTCTATACTTCCTTTATTCTTTCTTATTTCTTACTATCGGGTTTAAGTAAATATATCCCCCACATTTAGGTTTTATTTGCAATCTTTTAGATCTACATATTATATGATTCCCTGACTTTCTCTCTCTCTCTCTCTCTCTCTCTCTCTCTCTCTCTCTCTCTCTCTTTTTTTTTTTCAGCACACTACGTTTCCGTTATTTCAGTTTCATTTCTCTGATACAGTCAAATTTGACAGAAACTGAAGCCATTATCAGATTACTTTTAAACATTTAAATAATAAAGGAGTTCTATGAATGAGATACCACGTTCAAATCTCGGTGATATGAATTGGTTTTTGCTGAAAACAAGTCCGGATAGCATCGTGTGGAATGCCTTAAGGAGTATCATCTGAGTCACGCGTTCGAAGGATCTCAGGTTCGTTGTTTTCCCAGTCCGGTAAACAATTGGTAGATAGGATTATATACTACCACAAATTTTCTCGTTCCTTATTCGGTTTCATTTTACTTTTTCTACTACGTATATTAAGCAGAGGAAGTGTATCTGTATTAAACCCAAATATTCGATGCCGAGTTTTCATCGAACATATGTTGTTTAGGTCCCCTAAACCAAACATTGTTTCTTCTGACAAAAAGCTATATATATAGTGTATATCTTTGAACAGGACAGCTCAAAAAGGAAAATTGATTTTAAACCCAAATATCTCATTTAAGAATACAACATGAAGATTTTTAGAAACAGATCCCTCTACTGCAAACAGCTTTTCCAAAATTGTGATTTTCCCAAACATGAGTGATTTTGTTTAACATACTTTCATGACGAATTATTTTCTTGAACATCTTGAATTTTCTGTAAATGACCTCTGATTTTTTTTTATTCCAAATGACTTGTTTAACCGGTAAATTTAAGAGATATACAAAAATTTATTACACAAAAACTGTAGGTTCCATTAAGACACAAATTTATGTCAAATAAACATTTAGTAGAACAGACGTTTTGATATATTCTTTTTTATTACCTTACATTTTAAAATACACATAGGTATTTATTTCAAATGGAAAATCGTTATTCATTTTTGTATTTTCTCGTACATACAAAGAGAACGGCTGTTGTTCCAGAAACACCACCTGTTAAAAGATTTGTTACGCTTAAAATCTAATTTCTGTACTACTTGGTTCAACTGTCTCGTATTTGACGTGCACAGATGTCTCTTGGTGCGCTAAAAGAATAGCAGAATTCAACGGAGCTGTTCCAAGTTTAAACCTGCCAGTACAGTACTGGCGTGAGTTACCGCGCTAATTTAGGATAAGCTAAAAGCAATACACGAAAAACAGATAGTTGGACTAGCTGGTATTTCTATATTTCCATAGTACTTTAAGGAAATTCTCCATAGGACTATTTCATCAAAGGTTTATCTAAGTAGCATGAAATAGATAGACGAGTGGTTTAAGAGAAAGTCGTGAGACTGCAATATATCATATTTATTATATCTTGCAGCATATCACAGACGTGGTAAACGGTGGTGTGCGGCGTATGCGGTGATTGTGATTTTATGACGTAATCGCTGTCTTCCTTGGTTTTAGCCACACAAGTGACACACGCACTTCTATTACACGCAAATGCTGGTTACTAAGTAATCAAGTATTAACCTGATGGAAAACGACACTCGGCTATTCTAGAGGCGACACTTCGAATCCGAGTAGATATCTGATTGATTATACATTGTGTTAGGTGGGTAGATACATATAGTTTAAAAATTGTTCCTTAGTGTAATCACTTCGGTATGTGAATTGATTCCTCATCTGTCACACAAACCAACCCCATAATTTACCACTGGTGCGTAAATGTGCCACCAGTGAAATACGCCTGTCAGAACTGACTATCCGGTTGGCTTCCACGCTTTTATACTTCTATGTGTAACTTGCTGTGGAATAATTTGTCTGGCAGAAAAATTGCAACATAGTTCCCATATATTTGTTGTAGCGAGGCTTGCCCCCTCAAGGTTCTTGGGAAAACGAAAACGGATGTTTTGAGTATCCCATGTCTTCTTGGACGTACTAGCAACCTGAAAACATACTAGGTACCCATAATAGTAAAATTATTAGTCCAATAATGAAGCAGATATTCATGTAATGTTGTTCATTACACTGTTTTCAATTACCACCACTAACAACCTGTATGTGCATTTCACCGCTTCATTTTGTCATTAAATCTGAATAAGAGCTCCAATGGTCGTTTATTTCACTGCGCTTTATATTAGTTTAATTCAGCATTGTTTGAAAGGTTAAATGTTAGTTCGTGGCGCATTAGTTCTTGACGAATGACTTTTTAAATGAGAAAATAGATGGGAGTCACTTACTCACCTTTATTGTGTATTCTCCTTATGTAATTATAAGGAAGCACAGCTGTTTGGCCGCGCCGTGGCCGAGTGGTTAGGCCACTCGCCTCTCACCTTGACGGCACGGATTCGTTCCCAAGCAACCGCATTTGGAGGGATAAAACGTGTAGGGGCGGGTTTTCTCCAGGTTCTTCTGTTTCCCTTGACATCACATTCCACCGGTGCTACACCTTCATTCCACAGTGTCATCGCTTATAGTGCCTTCGCATTAAAAGCAGGCGTTAAACTCTATACAAAAGAAACTATTGTAACATAAATTATTTGCTGGCCCATTTATCAAGGGCACTCTAGCTCACTGTACCTTCACTAAAGGTCATTCATCTAGAAGGAACGAGCAGCCTGCACAGGTTGGGCGAAAAGTAGCTTTCACTGTACTTAATCCAGTTCTATGAGGCAAATATGGAAGGAAATATGCAATGCGAATACAATAATCAGACTACCGATCTTGCAAACGCATATCGGAAACAATACAAAGAATTCCCGCTGAAAATAGATGTTACATCAATGTGGCAGACATGAATGAGTGATTTTTGGAAGAGCTCCAAGAATCACCGGACAAGCAATGCAGGATGTCCAGAATTACTTTTCGGTGTGTTTTGGCAAAAGTCACTTTATTTTGGAAATTCAGAACAATCCGCCTCAAAATATATAATTTCTCTTTAGTTTATTTTACTGTACATTGATTTAGCTTCTAGTTCATATTACGACGGGTCTGTTCCATAGGGTAACCCGTTGAGATATATGGTGGACAATAGCCTTTCAGGATTATGCCACTTCCTTGAAGATACTGAATTTAAATACCAAGCTTGGTCTTAACCGACTTTTCGTTTATGAGCTATGATGCCCACATATTCTACAATCTCTCTCTCTCTCTCTCTCTCTCTCTCTCTCTCTCTGTCTCTCTCTCACACGGACATTTTTCTAAAGATTTTTTTTTTTTCGATTCAGGGGGTCTCAAAGGTATCTATGTATTTCCGGTGAAACCTCCTATCTAATTTTGGGTGGAGTACAATACCTTTTTATCTACTATGTACATGGTAAAGACAATGGCTGGAGCACGTTGAACGTATGAGTGAAGAATGATGCAGGAATATCAGCCAAGAGGCAGAAGAGCTGGACAACGATAGATAGATGGAGAGGAAAACCCAATTTTAATAGAATTTTAATTATCTTAAGATTTAAAGGTTGTAATAATGTTATCTGATGTACATTTTTTGAATTGTATAAAAGAAGTAATAATTAACTGAATCCGGAACAAATGAAAGACTTATTCCTGTTGATGATGTAAAGAGTAATACATTTGCATGCTCATAAGTATGCTAGATTGTAAAAGAGTAATAAGGGTTAACAAAATTAAGCTTAGGTGTTGCATATCTGGTACACTCAAAGACAAAACATACTTTGGCGCTGTGATTTTGCTGAAAATGTGAAGGTTTGAAGGGATTCCTTCCACGATTTTCATTGATACCATTCTGGTACAGCATACTACGCGAGTAAGACAAGATTACGCCGATTGGGCAGTCCACCTTTTCATCCCTCAACCCCGCCTGACACTCCCTCAGATTTACTTGACTACGTGCGTGCATTACCTTGACATTAGAACTTCAGTATATAGTGCAGAGAAAAGATTAAACTAATTTGGTGGAGTTGCCTAACCAGAAAGTTAAAGATTCACAGTTCTCAACTCAGAAATTCATTTGTGGCAGGTTATGTTTCATGTTAATCTCCTTCCCTTCAGAAATTCATTTGTCGCAGATTATGTTTCATGTTAATCTCCTTCCCTTCAGAAATTCATTTGTCGCAGGTTATGTTTCATGTTAATCATGTTCAGGAACGTTACATAGCAGCTGATTCCGAAAAGTTGTCCAGGTACTTCCTTCACACAACTTTCAAATGAAGGTACAAAGATACAATCGTCATGTTAGTTCTGATGCACTCAAAACTTAATTGGGCACCAATATGTGTAAATTAAAAACTTGTGTAATTAAAGGCCAGGCACGTGAAACTGTGTGATCAATTTTTTATTTTCTGTGCTTCTGGTCAGGGCATATTCTTTCTCTGTTACTGTGTCATCCTGTCTTTCTTAACGAAACTTAAATTTCTTATCTTCACTTCTTTGGGCATAGATCTAAATTACCTTTAGCACTCTTTTTCGAACCATCTACATCCTACAATAGTATACTTTAAAGTAATTGCTCAACTATATCAGACCTTCTTCTCCTTAAACTCCATTACAGTGGTGATGAGCAAAGAACCCGGCACGAGGTATTGGCGCATGGTGGTGAGGTAAAAGATGACATAAAATATAAAATTGATTATAAGAAAGATGATAATGGAATAACTGGTGAAATAAATGACGCAGGACAACGGAGAAACCAGAAACATTCAGCCAGATGCCACTTTATCCACTACAAATCCCACATGCGATTTACTGGGATTGGACCCAGGTCTCCTTAGTCAAAAGGCAAGCAGTGCTACCGCTCGGCCACGACACCGCTTTCCGTAAGAATACAAACAGAAAGACATATCTAACGTCTTTGAATTCGTTTCATAGTTTTCATTAATCCATAACGAAAAGTTATCAGTTGCGTTAAAAAGATGTGAAAGTGTATAAGATCTGTGTTAAGTTTAATTTCTGAATAAGTGGTTCAATATTTTCTGGAAACTTTGTGGAGTTTTGATTGATTTTAATAGGCTTATGTATACCGTGTTTGTATTACAAAGCCAGCCGTAAACTCTCTACTTTGTAATTAGCTACTTAGTGCGTGTTATTTCCATTGAAGCATGAAACGGACCGAAAGCGCTTAAACCTTCTCGATATTCTTCCCTGGGGTTGAATAAACTTTTAGAATAAAAGTGAGTTGAAGCCCCGTGAAGAAGGAAGGCGATATGTCGGACAATGGAAGGCAACACTTGGGCCCCGCTCGGGGGCCTAGCACCCCGTAAACATTGCGTACCACTCAACAGCTCGTTATAGCAAACTTTGCCCTCTCTGAACCTCCAGGGGCCTGCATATAGTATGTGTGTGGGCTTCTGGACGCTTGACTGACTCCACCGAGTTTTGTTGTTGTTGTTTCAAAGTTGCCCAACTTGCCATGCCAAGAGCTCAGGGCTATCCGCGTATAAACACGTATACCAACCTTCTTCCTCTATCCCTCGCACCTTCTTCTTCCTTCCCACGGAATGACAAATGACTGCGACACGCCGCAACAATACAATGCCGCGTGTTCACCACAAATACTGTGCACTAGGATATCGGAGGTTTAAGTGCGGAATACCGGTTATGGGCACATCAAGGGAGGAGGACACACGTCCCTGCTCACAAAGCAAAACATTAATAACAGTAAGGCTGCAACAT
This sequence comes from Hymenopus coronatus, assembly GCA_030762935.1. Classification (NCBI taxonomy): domain Eukaryota; kingdom Metazoa; phylum Arthropoda; class Insecta; order Mantodea; family Hymenopodidae; genus Hymenopus; species Hymenopus coronatus. The sequence goes on from CM060882.1 coordinate 51,807,932, forward strand.
AATAAATCTCTATTAAGGTGCAGCATTTCTGAAATTTGATAAATCAACAGCATTAAGATATTACTGAAATTTATACCCATATGTAGTGAGAGTTTGGTCATGTAACAACATTATAGCCTGTATGTTGATTTAAATAATAATTCTCTAATGCCTAATTCATTGTTCTAATAAAACGAATCAAGTGATGCATTTTTAAAAATATTCAATCTAAAAATTTAAGTTATACAGTAAATATATTTACAAATAGATCTATGATATACTGTGTATTGCCCTAATTATTGTAGAAAATTATTTCTATTCGTACTTCCCAATATGTATTTCTCAAAATCGGAACATTAGTTCCAAAGAGTATATGACCATTTTCTTTAATGCACTGCTGAGAGACAGCATCAACATTTTGAAACAAATTAGTACAAATTCGTGTGTGTTCTATTCACATGACTTTCTCTACATGTTCCACAAGCACACTTTCCTTACAAAACATTATTCTTTTGTCTACGTCATGCTAATCAAAATAAACATTGCAAGAATTGGTCTTATTACTTTCTTCTTTGTAAATTGAAGGGAAATAAGGGAATACACAGGCTAACGTTATAGTCAGATATTTTAAAAGGCTGTCGTTAGGCACAATTAAAATTCGGCCCTCTTTGGAAAATAATAGAATATCTTGGCTAAAGTAATAGTCAAATATTTTAAGATAATGTATGCATGCATGTTAAGAAGCTGTTTTTTTCTGAAAACGTTCAAACTTTATTACTTTCTCAACAAGGACAATGTACATAGTGTATAGAGAAGGTATTGTATTGCACCCAAAAATTCGAAACCGAGATTTTGCCGGAAATATGTGTTTTGAGACACCTGAATCCAGAAAAAGCATTTTCAGAAAAATGTCCGCGCGTGTGTGTGTCTTTGGGCAGGATAGCTCAAAAACAAAAAGACAGTAAAATACCAACTACCCTTTGCATAGTAAAAATTTCGACAATTTTGATTTTTTCAAAAATGGTTGTATAAAATGATTTTGTATAAAATCTCTTATATTTAAGATTTTCTTATGACAAATAAAATCTATATCAGCAATTTCATATAAGTATCCTCTGCAGACATGGTAATTTTCAATACATTTTGCGTAATTATGATTAACTGGAAAACAGTAAGAAATAGACAAAATGTAGATGTCGATAAAACATACAATTTATATTATATAATTTTTTTCGTGGAATTGACCGTTTTAGACACATTCCTTCTTATTAGTTTTAGCTTTAAAACATTATAATTTTCTCATACGATAATTTGTCAACTCCTGTCCATACAAACAAAGGAACTTCAGTCACATAGCAACCAGCTTTTGACTATCACTCTATTAAGAGTATTTCTGCTATTTTTTTCTTGATTAGCATCAAGAAAATGGAAGAATAAACTTTTCAACGTAAATTTATTGTAGAGATGTAGAGAAAGGCATGTGAATGCAGCACGGACTCTTTTTGTTGCTGTTATGTGAAACTATAGCCATTCCTAATTAAAATGGCGTAAGGTTTATATAAATATTCTGAATCTAAGTGGGAACAAATAGGTTTAAATAGTTCCGCTGCGCTCATGGATTTCAGAAAGGTGAGCGCGACAGCATATTTTGAATAACTGCTTTCTTTACTTTTGTGATTCAAATCTCTCTTCTTAGAGCTAACATGACTTCTGGAAACAATTTTTAGGTTATCAACAGATGGCACTAAAAAAAAATCATAGGGTTTGTAATTTGGAATTTATAGCGGCCTTGACATACGGCTGCTTAAAGGTGAAGCATCTGTGATCTATCACCAAAAATGCTGAAAATGTTAAAAAATACTTTATATCATAATAAAAGATAAAAATTCAAAACTTAAAGAAAATATATGATTTTTCCTACTTGGGGTACTTTATATAACAATTAACAGAAGCTATAGATGGGTAGACGCATGCTTATTAATAGGCACTCTCAACTTTAAAACCTTAGTTTCTCGCAATTTTTTTCCACCCTCTAAATGTTCCACACGCTGCAAATTTTCACTAATTTGATTCAAATATTTATACTTTCAACTAAAACAACATTAAATACAACATTTTTCAAAATAATACTTCAATTTTTATGAATAAATTATTACATTTTAAAAAATGAAGAGTTTTGGAGAGTACGAAAGGTAATACTTTTTCTACTCCAACTGGGCCTAATATAAAAAAAATAATATGACACTTCTTTTATATTCATGTACTGTATAACTAGATTTTTGTGTAATGTATTTTGAAAATGTTTCGCATGTCTCCTTTTATTAGAACAAAGAATTTAGGCAGTAAAAATTAATATTTAAATCACTGTGCAAGCTAGAATTTTGATACGTGGCGAAAAGATTTATTATTATGCATAATAACTCATATAAATTGCAGTAAGTATCTTACATATTGTGCATTTTCAAAATTTCACACATGCATCACCTTAAACAACTTCTATGAAAACATGGTATCAGTTTGTTTACAATAAAATTTCAACACAAATGGCCATTTTGTGAACAATTGCGAGTTCAAATGGGTAACAAATTTAGTGTTCGTTCACGGAAGAGCAAGTTTTAGGGAAATAAACACACTAAAAAGTTCAATGAGAGTTGTGAAGTTTGAGACAGCGTATGATCATATACATATCTACAGTAAATATTGATACATTGAGTGCCTCCCTTTCAAAAATTGAATTGTAATTTTTAATAGAGAATAGATAGAGGATAAGAAAGTGAACAAGAAAGGTCCTATCTATGAAGTAGGCTTGTTTTAAACGTCTCAAGTAAGTGGTTTGTCATACTGAATAATATCTTAATCTTTAAATTCCTTTTTGGTAAAAGAAATGAAAATGTCACGCTTTGAAATTTCAAAACCGCAAAAACTATACTATTAATTACACCAAACATTTCATTCATACATCAGACTAAATCTTAAGGAGCAGACTGTTTTGTAAAGCCAAAATTTTAAATTACGATAGAAATCACCAGTGGGACCCATTTTTAAAATAAATTTGCCTATATTTTTATGTATTCTATTAATCATGAAATCCAAAATATTCTAAGTTGCAGAATAAGGGTTACAATAAGACATAAGCCCGGCGGAGGACGATGGATTTATTCGGGCGTAAACATTTTTAGAAGTATAACCGTTAGTCCCGTGTCGTAGATTTACGACACGTAAAATAACCTCAATCCTGATAAAGAGGACTCTGAGCAAAATTAATCAGTCTTTCACGCCCAATATGGAGTGGGACGCTGAGGACCACAGTAGTTAAAGAACGTTTAATTGTTTAAGTGTAACATTTCACAGAGTTCATTGAAAATTATAGGAAAGGTGCTAATGGAACTATAGGTGAAATACATGGGAAGTAACCGGAGAACTATGACAGCGCTTTGCTCACTACAAATCCCAATGTGATCCACTGGGATTGAACCCGGCCTCCTTAGTCAAAAGGCAAGCAGTGCTACCCCTCGCTTATCGTAATAATACAAACAGAAAACCATATCTAACGTCTTTGAATATGTTGCATAGTTTTAATTACTCCATAATGAAAAGTTAATATAAGTACCATAGAATTTCTTTCCAAGCGTGTAAGCATTCCTAAAAGCTAGTTCCTAATTGTGATGACATTGAAATTTCGTACTCTTTACATAGCATATAAATTCCCATTTGAGAAAACTATAATTGGAAAGTTGGAAATTTTAAATTAATAAGGAGACAGGAATATAAACACACCGACACACATATACATGATACACATTTGCGGATTTTATCATAACTTTTTTTTGGGGGAGGGAGGTTCAGAGGGCCACAAAAAATATAATTACGGTAACACCCCGACAAGTAATTGGCCCTACTTATTCTGTGTGGTAGAGAATTTAGCAAACCGTTTGTAGGAATAGAAAATGTATATAATAGTAAAGCTATAAAAAGTGTAATAATGGGTGAAAGAAATACAGCGAGTTTTAGTCAGTGTTTATGCAATAGGCAGTTGTCGCCACAAAATGAAGAGAACCCATACATATAAGCTTGTGAAAAGCCTGTGCATTTTAGTATATAAATGGGAGCTATTTTATATGAATGTAAACTGAACGAACGTCAGCGCTACCTGTACGGCGAAACACCGAAGTGGAGGGAAATGGAATTTGTTTTGTTTTGGGAATGCTAGTCATTTAACACGCTACACTCTATGGTGGTCTGTTGAGAACTGGTATTTGTGGCCTCTAAATTAACGTTGTTTCTAATGAACTAACAAAAATAAATAGGACAGCCAAAACAGCTGGCATGCTCCAAAGTCCTCTAAATGCCTGGCGCGACCGATTTTCACCAACGCCGTTTTAACCAGTCTGCTTCATTGACTGGTTCTGCTTTTTTCATTAAAAATTAACATACTTTTTATAAACATTTTATTTAGAGCATTGAAAAATAAACCTTTATAAATTGCAACTTAAAACAGCTGGTGTGTTTCAGTCAAACGACTTTCTCTGCATCTGAGTAACAAATTATTGTAAAAAGCTTATTCCTTTACTTCATATTAATCGAGATAAACATTAACAAAATTGTCTTATTACTACCTTTCTTGAAAGTAGAAGGGAAATAAGGGAACACATTAGGCCGAAGCGATAGTCAATTCTTTTAAAAACTGAGAACTGTTTGTTTGTTTGTTCGTTTTTGTTTGTTTGTTTTTTTTTTTTTGCATTGCCAGCACTTGACAATTCCCATATGAGAAAACTTTAAATATTTAAAAACCAAAACCAACAACAAGAAATATCTAAATAATTGTCAACTCCATGAAAAAATGCACGAAATTTAATTTTTTTTGTCTAGTAGGAGTTATTTCCAGAAAATTCAAATTATGCATTTTTGTTTGTCATGTAAACATGTTTAATGTACGGAATTTTAATCAAAATCGTTAGAGCCAAAATAAAAAAAATTGAAACTTTTTCCATATAAAAGATAGTTTGGGGTTGGTGGAATTTCCTCAAAATCCTCTTGTCGCACCCTTGAAAATTGTCAAACTGAAATAACTAAACTTGGTATTTTACTACTTTTCGTTTGAGTTATCGTGTTCTCAGACACACGGAAAAACACATACACACGAACACGGACCTTTTTCTAAAGATGCTTTTCTAATTCAGGGGACTCAAAAACGTGTATTTTCGGTGATATCTCAGTATCGAATTGGGTGGAGTGCAGTACCTTCTTTAACCACGTACCATGTACTATGTGGATAAAGTAATATAAAACTGATAATTATCACCTCTGATGTATTATCTTTACGCACTCTCAACACTTTTTACTTCCATAAAACTCTACTGCGTTACATCAAAATCGTTTACTGTATTAACCTCTGCCAAGTTTCCTACGAAAATCAATTTGTCCCTCCACTTTGTTAATTGAGACAAAATCTTTTCAAAAATAATTTAATTACTCGTTTCGTTATGCCCGTATTTGATGTGTGAAGATCTATCCGTGCGTAAGAAGAGTTGCAGAACTCAACGGGTGTATTTCAAGTTAAAACGATCAGTGAGTAGTTGGCATGAGCAACCTTCGTTTTATCCCTTTCAATGAACGCGATCGCTCACTGTCTCTACTGAACCGAAAAGAGATATATTACATATATGCAATGTCAATAAATTTCATGGGACATTAGCAAGAAGTTATGTGTTGCATGACCCCTGATTTCGCATTAGGTGACTTCTTATGTATAAGCCGGCCACGGCGAGTACAGTCCTGTACCTAGGAGCGCCATTTGTACATGTAATGGCTTCCCCACCCACCTGTACATTTGGGAAAACGCGAGCGGTAGTTCGTGATGACATTTCCCTTGTGTGTGTGTGTGTGTTAAAATCGTGTATATATTCACATTATAAGTAATCAAAAATATTCTCAAATCCAATACAATACAATAAATGTTTACATCTCTGTCACTCTCTCGCGTGCTTGCCATTATTCCATGATATCTTCCTCATTTGCCGTGTCGGTCTCCGATCCAGTGGCCGTTTCTTCTCCCAATTCAGAATTGCTGTTGAATCCTGGATTGATTATTATTCTTTCCATGTCTTTTTCCATTGATACGTCTCTATTTTGACATGTTTCTTGTATATTTTTCACCTTTTCCATTCATTTGCTGTTATTGACCAAATAGCATTCTAACAATTATGATCTTTGAGCCACTTTTAAATTTCAATATTTTTCTATTCGTTGTTTACATATAAAGAAATTAATCTTCTTCTTGCAAAAATGCAATAATTTTCGCAGCGTAGGGATTTCCTTTTAACCACATAATACTTTATTTTCTTCCAATGACACTCTAGTCCATATTCAAAACTACTTTATTGCAAGAGGTTTACCAATCTTGTGAAGAGATTTAATTTTGTTCGTCCCACCTTCTTCAAGCCGGCCCTTCTTTTCTGATATTGTATATCGTTGGCCTATTCTAACCGGTAGAAGCAACAAGTCGAGTAGAATTTGTAATAGGTATTTTCTGAGCTTCTTTCTTCTCTTCGTCACAAAACATAAGAACCTTATAAATAACACGCTTTGCATTCCGTCAAAGCCACTGTATACTAAGTGGCGTGTTAATGAAGTAAACCAGACTGTACAGCATTTCATGACGCATGCGTGAAGTCGTATTGCGTAATTGCGTTGGTTTGCCAGCTCTCCTCTCCCATAATAGGACTGCACTCACCTTGGCCGGCTCTATGTGAAAGAAATTCTGCAGATGAAATTTGCACACTCCAAGCATTAGCTGAGATATTATTTCCAATTCAGAAGCTTAGCTCAGCTCTATTTTTTAAACAAAATCTAATGTGGATAATTCACTTGACTTTCTCTACCCATTCTTCAGCCAACTCATCTTTATAAAACCTATACTTCTATCTACATGAAGATAAACATTTGCAAAAATGTTTTATTACACACTTCCTTGTAGATAGGCACAAATAAGGAAACACATAGGCTAAAGCGATTTTGAATTTTTTGAGCGGGTTGCTAGGTGATACTATTGAAATTCCATTGTGTTTAGCTGACCAGCAGAAATAAAAAGGAATAGCGACTTACGTTTTTAAAGTATACGCATGGAAAATATAAACAAATAAGATTATCTTAGAAATGGTTAACCACACAAAAAAGGCATTTCACTTAAATTGTGTGTTTTGGCTGATCTATCTTTTCAGTTCAGTGGATTTTTGTTTATCTCTTACGTTTACCAGTAATGGAAACGTAATCGAAAATGTAGAGGACTTCAGAGGCTATGCCAACAAAATTTTAGATATAGATTTCATTTATCGTGAAAATATCTTAAACATACGCCAGTGTAATCAACATCTGTAAGTCATTTTTGAAAAAGACAACATTTTTTAAGAATCCTCTATGTATTGAATACTTGGGGAAGATTTTTGTGAAATTCTTTGTGTCGCTATCTTTGCAAGATGCAGAACTTAAATATAAAACTTGGTATATAACCGACTTTTCGCTTTGAGTTATACTGTTTGCAGCCATACATTCATGGACATAAAAACACATTGACCATATACTTAAATTATATTATTTTGGACTCAGGACCTCAAAACATACATTTCCTGTAAAATCTTCCCTATCTGTTGTACTTTAATACCTTTTCTACCTACAGTTATGTACAGTACATATGGTAGAAAAAATATAAAAAAATGACAGTTAATTAAGGGATTTCAACGTCTATTGTGGTAAGTAAATGTCTAATTTATTTTTTTAAATTCTATTTGTTTAGCGTCACTTTAGCTCTTTTGTAATAAGGCGACGGCTCTGCTCGTATCTTCGTTTGATCTGTATGCTGCACAGTAGCCTTCAGAGTTTTTTCCCCGCGCCCATACAAATTTCGCTTCCTACCAAGAGCTCAGTGCAAAGGTGTCATCCACTCTGGCTGCTTTTTCATCATCTGTAGTCAGTATACCACCGTAGATCTCAAGCATTATACTCCATACTACTTTGCGCCGCGATAAGCAGATGGCGCTGGAGCACTCTGCGGTAGACCTGTTTTCACTATCTGTGGGTAGATGGCAGAGAAAGAATTACAATTACCAACTATTTTCCAGTTTTACTGCTGTTTTAGATTGAAGGTGGAACTTTGAATCGTATTATTAAATAGCCAGTGCTCATTATCTTGGGTTCATTACATCTCCCGAATTTTCCGGTCCTACATTTCCTATTCCCATCATTTCTTTAACTTATTCAGGGTTGAAGGTCCAGGTAACGCTGTTCGGCATGTGGAGACTGGAAGGTGATTTTCGCATTGTAAAAGGTTGTTCTGTGGTAGTCGCCGTCGGAAACACTTGGTGGGAACCCACCTTCCAATTTCAGGGCTCCTTCTGGCGGCTTGTCGGGAGGCTCTGGAGCTCATGTACAGGGTTTATGGTGGCTTAGTACGCATTCCAACTGTAACCGATAGGGACTCCATCCATGCTTGCGCCCGTCGTCGTTCGGATCCCGTCGCCTTCCGGAACTCTCCCTTCATCCCTTTTTCCGCGAAGAAACAAGTGGCAAAGGGTCTCAACGCCTGGTGCAGAATCCTAAGAGCCCCGTCCGTGACTGATTCTAATCCTAATCTACTCCTTCATGTGTTATTTTTCAAACTCCTTTCATTAATCTATATCTGCGGCCCACATACTTTCTAGCTCGTTATTATTTAGATCATTAATACGAGGGTCGGCTGATAAGTCCCAGGTCTCAAACAGATATAATGCCACTAGGCCAGTTAGAATGTAGCATCGTAAAGTTTAACTCTGGATTAGCTTGTATCCATAGTTACAGGTCAATAGATTGTTTAGTTTTCAAATAACAGCATTTTAAACAAGACAACTTTAGAGTTTTCACGAAAATGGAGGATTTGGAAAAACGAGCAGTGATTAAATACTTCCATTTGAAAGGTTTCACACCTAAATAAATCAAGGAGCAAATAGACCGTCCATTAAAAGACTCTGGTCCTTCATATTCAATGATTAAGAGGTGGGTTGCAAAGTTTAAAATGGGACGTACGAGCACTAGTGATGAGCCTCGCTCTGGACGCCTTGTAGAAATGACAACTCCAGAGATTATTGAAAAGTTCGTTTAGTACTGGAAGACCACAGATTAAAGCTGTTTGAGATATCAGTGGCTGTAAATATATCAAAAGAACGTGCAGGTAATATTTTACATAATGTTTGGGATTTCACAAGTCCTGTGCAAAGATGGATGCCGTGTTTGTTGACACCTGATCAAAAGTTGCAAATGAAAGCTGTTTCTGTTAAGAATGTGGAGGTCTACCGTAAAAATCCCAGTGAATTTTTGAGACGGCTTATTACCATGGATGAAACTTCAATACATCGCTACACTCCAGAAAGTAAATCACAGTCAAAACAGTGGAATGCGCCAGGTGAACCAACTCCAAAAAAGGCAAAGTCAATTTTGTCAGCTAACAAGGCTATGGCGAGTGTTTTCAACGATGCACAGGGAATTATTTTTATTGATTATAATGGTGACTTGATTACTTGGTGACTGCTACGCAACGATTGAGTAATGAGGTGAAAAGAAAAAGACCACATTTGGCAAAAAAAAAAAAAAAAAAAATTTTTTCATCACGACAATGTTCCGGCCCATCCTTCAGTTATTACAATGAGAAAAATATGCGAATTGAAGTTGGAATTGCTTGAGCATCCACCTTTTTCGCCAGATCTAGTACCCACTGACTATTCCCAAACTTCAAAACATTTCTTGGAAGGCAAAGATTTCACAGCAACGAGGAGGACCTTGTTAAATCGCTCTACAGAGATGGTTTAATTGAATTAGAACACCGATATGACAAATCACTAGCACCATTCCCTAGCTCCATTAAACTGCGCCCGCCTATACCTTACCATCCTGTAGTTGCCGCACGTCGTGAATGGCTTACTTTCGGTCGTTCTTGCCTAATTATTGCCGACGGGTTTCTTTCTATTCTCAATCCATTGTCACACCTGCATGACACGGTCGGCCGGCGCAATACATTAAAGTTCCGAACACTTTGTGGTTTACCGGGAGACATGCGAATCAGTTGAGAAATTCAATGCTGTGCCAGCATGTTGCCATGGTAGCTCAGTTGCAGAGCAATCGGCTAGAGATCGGGAGATCCGTGGTTCAAATCCCGTGGTTTGGAATTGAATTTTTCAGTCTGACTTTACCTATCCAACTCCTGTCTTATACACAGCTTATGTGAAAACACAATTAATGCAATTATTAGAAATGGTCTTATTACATGCATTCTTGCAATAGAGGGGAAGTAGGGAATGCACTGGCTAAAGCAGTAGTGAAATCTTTTAAAATATTGCTACTATGCTATAAAATTTAAATTCAATTTTTTTTCATGGAAAGGCGTTAAAAAGAGACATGAAACTAAAATCCCATTCCCATTTCATAATAGTAAGTACTTCCTGTCTGACGACAGAATGCAGTTGCTAGGGGAGTTCGAAGATATAGCGTGGCACGGTTTAGAGCGTCAGAGAGGACGGTGCAGTACAATCTGGACAAATAAAGATAAGCACTGTGTACGTAAATAGGAATAAGATAAACATCCACAACAGGTTACAATTGCTGTTTACTTTATCAATAATAATGGAGATTGGTTTTCTGCTTTGTAAGCATAAGACTACACGCGGCAGTGTTTGCATTTTGACTTGATTCGAACCTGTCCATTGTAAGAGTCTCAACTGCTGCAGACCAGTATTACTGAACTATTCAGGGCATGCACCGGGAGTGATAACGTAATACCGCTTGTCTGTTTGTGTTTACGCAAGCTTCCCCTCATGGCCATCTACATTCATTTTTCAGACATGCAATACTTTAAAATTGAAACCAATAAGAAGGAAAGGCAGTGCTGTAGCCTAGCGGTGGCCCGGGTTTGATCCCAGGCGGCCGCGTGTAGGATTTGTGATATACAAAGCAGCGTAGGAGAGTTTTCTTCGGATTCTTCCGTTTCCCCCGATATCGCATTCCACCGGTGCTCCATCTGTGTTCTATTTATCACCAGTGTCATTGCTGTGGTGGCATTTGCAGTAAAAGCGGGCGTTAAACATTATAAAAGTAACAAGGAATATTTTGTTAATGGTCAACTCTACAACAAATAAAAAAAAAAAAAAAAATTATGTATATTTTAGTATAGCAAGTTTTTGATCTATCTCTTAAGGTTTACAAATTATACAAGCGTCATCCACAACTTAAATGTCTTCAGAGAGTTTTTTAAAAAAAAATTAAGTCGTATATTTTATTTGTAGAGAAATATCTTAAAGATATAGAATTTTAATTAAAATTATTAGGGTCATTTTTGACAAAATTCAAATTTTCAAAAGTTTTTCCATATAAAAAGTAGTTTGAGGAGGGGAATTTTCTTGAAAATCTTCGCTTTATTGCACATCCTTGGAAGGTGCTGAGCTTAAATAACAAGTTTGATATTCAACGGAATTTTCGTTTTTGAGCCATTTTCACTGAGATTCAGACACATGGACACCCGGGGTCATAAACACACCATCTGTCTTACATACCTACGGACCAGTTTATAAAAAAGTTTGTTTTGATACATCAGACCCTAAAGCGTATATTTGCAGTGAATTGATTGTATCAACATTTTTGGTGAAATGTATGAAATAGAGAAAGAGAAAGGTATCAGCAACGCACTATTCTGCTAAATAACTCCATGGCACGACAGCTCACGGGGATCCTTGGCCTACCGCCCGGCCGCTGCGTCCCCCATCTCGGTCCACTACAGACGTCATGGATGGGGTGAAGTATTGGAGGGGAGACGTGGTCAGCGCCTCGAGTCCCTCCCGGCCGGTTAATGCGGTCCTCATGACCTGGAGCCACTACTTCTCCATCAAGTAGCTCCTCAATTGGCCCCCCAGGGACCTTACGAGGCTGAGTGCACCCCGGGCCAGGTCTCCCAACGGGGGAAAAATCCCCACGCCGGTACTGGGGATCGAACCCAGATCTCCCGCTTGGTAAGCAGCTGCGCTTATTCTGCTAAATATATTAAATAATTCCCGGACGATTTCGAGCCCACAAAGCGAACCCTAGCAACTACGCCACGCAGACCGGTTTTGCAATAAAATAGTATTGCAACAGCATTTCATTAAGACCTACGTGTTTTAAGAACATTAAATGAAAAGTCATGCGAGTGAAACTGCAATTAAATTACATACAGAATTAGCAGTCACTTTCTAATGACTTGAGAGTATAATACGGGCACAACAAACACTAAATTGCAATGAAACCCCGATTTATGTGAGAAGGTAAGTGCGTATTAAAAGGTCATAAAAGAAATGATATGGGAGTAGAGTTATCTACATCGTCTCTTAAACAATAAAAAGTGTAGAGGACATCAAAAGGTCGCGTTTCAAGAATGCAAATGACAGAGGAGTTGAAAGAAATCTTGAGCTGAACAAAACGAGAAATTTCATTCGGTGCAGTATTTGCGTGCGTTAACTGTATTACGGTTAAGCGGTGTAACATATGTAGCAGGCGAGATACACTGAGTGCATGTCAGAGGGCAGTAATGGTCATTTAATTTCAACTATGAAAATTATAGCGAGGGAATCGCATTTCTTTCGATGGTGTCGCCTAACCTTTCACCTTTATCGTCCCATCTGGTCACTTCACGACCCTTGTTTTTCATTCTGCGACCCCGTTTGTGTCAGGTCGGCTGCTATTATCCTCCTCTTTGTGTTACGCAACTTCTAATAGTTCCTTTACCGGAGAAAAAGAAACAAGAGCGCGTATAATTTACTGTTTAAAACGGCTGGGTACAGTCTACTCGAAAATACAATAGCGCTGCATTCAAGCTAGTGAAAGATTGGGATTTAACGTGCCACTCTCCAAGGGAGCAAAACTACTTTATTCAAAACTATCAACTTCTACGATCGTATTGGATACCAGCATTATTGTCGTACTGTATTAATAATAATTTGTATTCTAAACTCAGTGCTGTGGAGAAAGAACATTATGCATAGTATAAGACATTAATATTTTCTTTTTGTGTGTACAAAAATCTGATATATTTCATTCACATGTCTTTCTCTACACTCCAAATTACTGATGATTAGCTTATCCTTCTATCTACTTCACGCTAATGGAGATAAACATTAGCAGAAACGGTTTTATTACTTAGTTCCTTATAGGTAGAAGGATATACAGGTGGCTAAACCGAAAGTCAAATGTGGTTGCTATAGTATAGAAATCCGATTCTTTGCAAGGGCAGGTGTTGACAAGTTCCCGTAAGAGAAAAATATTAAGTATTTTAAAACTCAAATCAATAGTAAAGAATATCTTAAAAACGGTCAACTCCAGGAAAAACATGTATATAACATGAATTGTGTGTTTTAGCGAGGGGTACATTTTTGTATAATAAAATTTTGTCTTTTTCTTACGGTTTACCAGTTACGTAAAATTCAACAAAATTCACTCAGAATAAAGAGGAGTTTAGAGGCTATTCCCAGAAAATTTAAGATATAAATTTTATTTGCCATATAAATATCTTTAATATACGGTATTTTAATCAAAATCGTTACAGCCATTTTTGATAAAATCAAAAATTTTTAAATTTCTTCCATGTAAAGGGTAGTTTGGGGTAGGAAGATTTTAATATCTTCGTGTCGCACCCCTGGAAGATACTAAACTTAAATACCAAGCTTGGTCTTTACCGACTTTTCGTTTTTGAGACACACACACTCGCGGACCTTTTTCTGAAAATACTTTTCTTTTAATACAGGGGACCCTAAAACTATATTTCCGGTGAAATCTCAGAATCGAATTTTGGGCGGAATGCAAAATCTTCTCTGTACACCATATACATAACACGTGTAGAGAAAGTAAAAATGTACATAGTAGCTAGAGAAGGTATTGTATTTCACCCAAAAATCCGATGCCGAAATTTCACAGGAAATATAAGTTTTGAGACCATTTTACGAAGAAGTCCCTGGGTGCGCGCGGACAGCATAGCGAAAAGAACGTTAAATACCAAAATTGGTGTTTACGTTTTGTATCTTCCAAGGAGGTGACACAAGATTTTCACGAAAATTCGCCTACTCCAAACTACCCTTCACATTTTTGAACATGTATTTTTCCAACAATGGTTCCAATGATTTTGATTAAAATATATATATATATATAAATTTCTTGGACACAAACACGTGTATCTCGTTTAAACACACAATTTATACCATATATATTTTTTAACAATTTCCGAGATATTTTCTGTTATTAGTTAAATTTTAAAGCATTTTCACCCTTTCAAACGGGAAATTTTCGTCCATTTCATAACTCTCTTGTTTTAGTTCTGAACATGAAACAGGATCCGAATTTCAATTCCAATTGCAAGGCGACAGTTTGTAAAAGATGTCTCCATGGCTTTAGCCTAGTGCATTCAATTATTTCCTTTATACTTACAAAGAAACAAGTAATAATTTCATTTTTGTAAATGTTTTCTTGATAAGCATGGTATAGATAAAACATTAATCTTTTGTAACGATAATTTGTTAGCAAATAAGCTAAGGAATTTCATGTGAATAGAACACACCGGACTTTTCATGTGGGTTTCACGCTGTGCAGGGTCATCCCTGGACAAAATGAAGGAATAGATTAATAAATATAATCCCAAAATACATTCCAATACCTAATTTATTACACTGACACATATTTTAAAATGCTATATGTTTGTTTGACAACCAATTAAAAAAATCAAAACGCCGCATAATTTTTCAGACACTAAAATAAAAACAGAAGTAAAACCAACAGAATAGAATAATTCAATACTAATTCGCAATTGAACTTCAATACTACTGCCTACATAATCAAAACTACAAGAATAATACAGGTATCCAGTAATAATAAAATCTGATTATCAACTTATTTAAAGCTGTCAAAATAAGGTTTCAACGTTTTACAAAAATGTACACTGATTAATCAAATTAAAACGAAATATTAAAACAAAATATTTACAATTACGTTCATAACGGTATCCCATATTTAATAAATACTACTAATTATTATAAAAACTCACAGAAATTATTTTATTCAAAGTTATATAATACATTAATTTAACTGCTATAACAATCATAATTTAAATAAATATTTACTACCATTTAAAGCACATTTTTAATAATATGCACTGAAGTTGGAAAGATGGAGCAGATTCTTTCCCATTGGAAAGTTCTTCTCGACCCTGTGAGATAATAAGTTACCTGACTCCACCAGTGGGAAGCCTTTTTTAAGTGGATCGGGTCTTCAAGCTTAGAATCGTTAAGAACTTCTGTACGTCTCTGAGACCCATCTGCCTTATAGCCTCCAGGCTTCTTCAGTTCATGTGTTTCTCCTAAGGAATGGTACCCACAAAAGATCCGTCTTTTTTTTTTTTTTTTTTTTTTTATTTTATTATTTCTTGTTTTTTTAATGTGGTTTACGGAGAAAAGTCAAAAGTCAAAGCTGGTCTTGAGCAGGAAGAATATTTCAAGGAGACAAAAGGAGGGGAGTTTGTGAGATGGGTTCCAGATTTGTTTACGTTAGAAGCCGGGTGGGCAAGGAGTATGTTGCCAAGTCTTGCTGCCTTTTTTTTTTTTTTTTTTTTTTTAAATTTATTTTCACTTGTGGAGGAGAATGGACATTTTTTTTTAATTTCTTTTTGTATTTTTCTTTTTTATTTAGTTTGTAATGGCATGGTACCCCATTTGGGAATTAGGAACTTTATTTATTTCAGGAGAAGCAGGAGCTCTACATCACAACAGGCCAGCATAAAGAGGAATAATGCATGATATTACATCCAAGTTCATCCCGGATCGATATAGAATCAATCAGGTGCTCATATCTTGTATATCCAGGGTTTAAAGGCGTTGATTCTGTTGTCTCGAATCATCCGCCACCTCTTTGCATACAAAAAACTTCGTAAAGCTGGAACCACACAGTCAGCTGGCGTGTCCAAGGTACTAAGCCAAGCATAGGTACCCATTACTGTCCAAATGAGAGCTCTCCACAATGCAGGACGCGTCCAGGGAAAATTCAGGTGCAAAATATCCGTTGCTGAAGGCTGCCAGGTGTCACCAGTCCAACCCCGACATCGGCTCAAGAGCCATGTCCATATCAGTCCTTTACCTGAGCATTCCAAGAGTCGATTTGCGAGCGAATCTGGAGCTTGGCACATTGGACAAGCGGGAAGAATTGCCAGACGATGTCTGTGTAATTTATCTGCAGTTGGTAGGATTTCATTGACAATCTCATATGCCACCGAGACCCATTCCGTGTTGATTTCCGGTACAGCAAAGCCACGCCAAATTTGCCTCCAGGGCAATTGTGGATACTTAACTTGTATATGTGGAGTAGTAGGTTCCCTCCGTTGAAAAAAGGTATAGACTTCCTTAGCCGCCCGAAAACGGCCATTAGCCACTTCTGCTGAAGGTAGTGTGCTCAAGTCACGTAGGAAATCGCGTAACATTTTAGGAATCTTATGGAGTTCTCTCCGTTCCCAAAACAACTGATAATGCCGTTGTACTAGCACCTCTACACTATCACCCTGTCCATCCAGTACTTGCAGAATCATTTTTAAGGAAAGTGCTTTACATTGCATCGCCACATCCAACAACCCCCAGCCACCCTGGCCTTTTGGAAGACGTAACTGAGTACGGGAAATGCGATATAATTTTCCTATCCATATGAAGTATCCCATTATTTGCTCAATTCTTTGGCTGTGCCGTTTTGTTGGAGGCAGCAGTGTGCTAAGTACCATATACGACTCAACGCAAAGGCATTATAAAACCACACACGTTGTATCAAGTTCAGCATCCTCGACTTTTGACCGTATAGTACACCACGTAAAGTATTAATGCATGACGTCCAATTATAGTCTCGCAGGTCTTCGTCGTTTCCACTGAAGTATATCCGGAGGATGCGGCCCAATGGGAAGACTTTCAGATTTCCTAAAATTAGACGTCATCCCCGCACGTTGGGCGTATTTCTGTAAACAGCATCGTAGATATGTGAAATCCTGCTCGTCGGTAACCATCACCGAAAGATCATCGGCATATGCCCTAACGGCTAGTTTCTTTCCATAGACCTCCAGACCCGTTATCGTAGATTGCAGCTGTCGGAGCAAAGGATCGACGTACACAGCAAATAACAACATTGATAGGGGACAACCTTGGCGGACGGATCTGTTGACCGGTATGGCGGCAGTCAGAAACCCATTGCATTGAATCCTTGATAACGCAGTGCCATATAGTGCCAGAAGGAGGTGATACAACTTGTTCGGCACTTGCAATGACTTCAAACGTGCCCAAAGACCCTCGTGAACCACATTATCAAATTCTTTCTCAAGGTCCAGGTTTACCAGAGCAGCAAGGCGGGTTTCTTGGCGACAATGAATACAGTCTCGCAAAGCTGCCACGGTATGGTGCATAGCCGCACCTCCGCGCACCACAGCCTGCCGCTCACTAAGCAAGGGCACTAGCCATACTTGCAGCCTACGGGCGATTATTTTTGCAAACAGCTCATAGTCACAATTGAGTAAGGTGATGGGCCGATAATCTGCGGGCCGGCTGGGCGTGGCGGTCTTTGTGAGTTGTAGAACTACCCCATCTCCAAATGTAGGCGGCGGGTTTTCATCCCTTCAGATTTCTTGAAACACTAGAAGAAGTTCTTTCTTAATAAACCGCCAACAATGTTTATAGAACTCGTACGGCAGCCCATCTGGTCCGGGCGCTGTATGAGGTTTGGCTGTCTGAATCGCAGTGAGCAACTCCGTCTCCTTCAGCATGGGAGTAGGCGACCGTTGTAAACCTCCCTGCACAACTGGCACATATTTGGACATATACGACTGGATTGAATCCACCATATCCACCGGCCTAGCAAAGCGCTGGGTGTAATAAGAATGCAACACACGAAGAATCCCTGTCGTGGTCGTAATCTCTTGACCATCATCTATCAATTTGGAAACAAACGCTCTGCGACCTTGCCTACGCTCCTTCGCCAGGAAGAAGAAACTCATTTTTTCACCATAAACCATTTCTGCTGTATGTATTCTGGCTAAGGTTCCCTGGAGCTCTTGCGTTTTACGGTGCTGGATATGAGCCTTGACTTCCCGGAGCTGACAGTGTACGTCCTCCCCATGTTGTTGGCGCAGGTGTAAATCTTGTAGCACTGCAAGATAAAAATCCAAAGTTTCTCTCCGAGCTAACGCTCTACGGCACGCTGCAGCTTTAAAAAAGGAGCGTATCGCTGGCTTCGCCTTATAGACCCACCATGCTGCCTTATTGGGAGAGCGCTGAAAAGACTTCTGCAATTTGGACCAACATTCTTGGAATTCTATCAGGACCTCGGCATCTGTAAGTAAGGAGCAATTAAGCTTCCACACTACGACGTATCTCCGCACGACCTACAACGGCATGTAGCAGTGCAATGTGATCACTAAAAGCTGCTGGCACTATCTCTGTGCGATGTATCCGGGATGCCATCTCCGATAGAAAATACATCCGGTCCAGTCGAGAGGCCGACTGGGCCCGTACGAAGGTGTACATCACATTATTACCGTGCTTGAATTCCCAGCTTTCCACCAATTGAAACTGGTCCACTAACTGCTGCAATGCTATACAACCATTAAAGGCCCCTCTTTGGTCTTTGGCTGCTAGCGTACAGTTAAAATCCCCAATCAATAAGAATGGGGAACTCCGAGGAATATGAGTTAAAAGCTCCTGGCGAAAAAAATCCTCGCGTTGTTTCCTCTTGTTGCTTCCCGCCGGGGCATAGATATTCACGAAGGTAACACCATCATACTCCGTGGAGAGGATTCTACCTGAAGGATGATAGGCAAAGCCGTGTAGGGGCATCCCTGGCGGTATACAATAGCCGTCCCAGTACCACCCGGGCCTAAATTAGTCTCATGGTCATATCCATATAAAAAAGTTCATATTATAAACATTCACCTCTTGAAGAAAGCAAACATCAACATCATTAGTATTCAAAAAATCCCGAAGCAGCTGTTGATTAACTGGTTGACGCAACCCATTCTTGTTAAGTGACGCTCAAATTTGAAGTCCAAATGGCATGCAGGGCAAAGAAAGGTACTCACAATCTCAGGACCAATGATGTGATACCAAACAGGAATTAGGGCACGTGGCAGTTCAATCCGGGGAGTACAACCATTAATTGTCCGCACCTTCATGAGGATCGTCCTTAGTATGCTTGTAGCAACGCCGTAGGTCCTCATCGGCGTCATTGGCATCATCAACCGGCCTCTTACCGGAATCACTGGCCTTCACTACGCGACCGTCAGGAAGCTCGTGAAGAAATCGTTGCACACCCGCGCCACCAGCTGGCAAAGACGATAACAAACAGGCATCAATATGGCGGTCTAGCGGTTGGAACTGGAGGTGAGGGTCGCGAGCAGATACAGAAACTCTGGACGGCGCACCCAAGTTGCGGGTCGCGTCTTCAGACGCTTCAGGTACGTCGATATCATTCGCCCTGCGATCAGTATCCTGTTGTACGGTGTCCTGTACATGCTGGACATCATCAACAATCTCCGGCGTCTCCGGCATCATCATGCTGTCCCCCTCTATAGGTAACTCCTCTCCCTCATCCAACTGTCGTTGTACAGGCATTACCTCCACTTGGGTCTCCATTGATGACCCGGGCGTGTGCATAACACCCTGCTGTTCATCCGCCAGTAAGGTAGCCGGAGCACCCACTGCATCGCTGAAGGTTGCCGGACGATTTCTTGGTTGCAGAGACAACCGAGTAGCTCTAAAGGGACAATCCGCTTTTAAATGCGTCGTCTCACGGCACAAATGACTGGCTTGCTGCTGTCCGGTATAGGCAATAGATATCACATAAGTATCAATAACCAAGGTAGCCGGTATATTGCACTTAATACCCATTTTCACGGTACACACGCCATTGTTAGCCGGAAGCAGATAATGAGAGTGCCATTTCTCACGTCGTATATCAAATACCTTACCGTATTTAGACAATTCTTGTGACAAAACTGCGCTGGGCACCTCCGGTGGGAGGTTGAAAACCCACACATTAACAATTTGCTGGTCATCTGGCGTGATTTTCATTTTGGAGATTTCCCCAGATTCATATGTAAAGTTTTGTTCTTCGGTGTAACGTGATATAAGTTTATCTTATGATAATGTGGAAACTAACTTGACATAAATAGCACGTTCACGACTATTGAGCTGAAGCGTGTCCACTTGATCCGGTTTTAAAGCCAGAAAATTTACCGACTATTGATGTATTTCTAGTGCAGACGGTCTAGTTGTTGCGTTGTCAAACTGAATTTTAATAGTATTTACCCGCTTATACACGGCCATTTTAATGCTTTACCACCTTCTCGCCAGAAGAATGCAGGTGCCCAATTAAGTAGAACGCCTGCCCGCTTTCACAACCGGCAGAGACGCCGCAACAAACAAACAACTCACCGCAGTGAAGACTGGTTCCGCTCGCTATACACAAACAACCTCACGGTACGCCGTCCAGCGAGCCTCTTTAGTCAAGGCGATTGAGGTGTCCTTCTTTGCTGCCTTGTCATACCGAACGACATGATTCCGTGATAATGTGTCAGACTCATTCGGGAGGTGTCGAGTTCGATTCCCGATGACCATCAACTCTGAGCATGGGCTTTTGCTGGTTTTTCCAGGTGGCAAGCCGAATGCAGGGGTCATATATACTACCAGGATTTCCTAAAGTCATTCTAATACATAAACATTTGATGTGATTCATATAACTTTAGCTACCTATTCTGCAATAAAATATTCTTACGGAAGCTTATTACTCTATCTTATTCATGTTAATCGAGATAAAAATTAACAGAAACAGTCTTATTACTTAGTTCCTTTTAATGACGATATACATTTTGGAATTCACTGAACTAAAATGATAGTGAAATATTATAAGGCTAGTCGCCATGTGATGCAATTGAAATGCCGTTCTCTTTGCATGACCCGAACGAAAAAAATGGGTCTCAAAAATGGCTCTAAGGTTTTCGATTAAAATCTCTTATATTTAAGATATTCACATGACAAATAAAATGTATATTTTGAGTTCTCTAGGAATAACCTTTGAAAATCTCTTTATTTTTGACGAATCTATTGAAGTTTGCAAACTAGTTAATCGAAAAAAGATAGACTTCTTACACACAAAAATGTAAATCTACCTAAATCACACAATTTATGTCATATTTTTACTTTCATTACTTTCATGTATATAGTTTATAGAGAAGGTATTGTAATGTACCCAAAATTTCGATACGAGATTTCACCGAAAATACGTTTTCGCTCCCCTTATATATATATATATATATATATATATATATATATATATAAAATTTACAAAAAGATCCGAGTGTGCATATGCGTGTGTGTGGGTGTGTGTGTGTGTCTGGACAGCATAGCTAAAAGCGAAAGACGTTAAGTACCAAACTTGGTATTTAAGTTTGGAATCTTTCAAAGATGCGATACAAAGATTTACAAGAAAATCTTCCCACCCCAAACTACCCTTTACATCGAACATTTCTTTTTGAAATTTTGATTTTCTTAAAAATGGGTCTAACGATTTTAATTATATTACCTTTTGTTTAAGATAGTTTATGATAAACGAAATGTATACCCTGAATTTTCTGGTAATAGCCTCTGAAGACATCTTGATTCTGGATGCCTTTTGTGTAACTGGCAAACCGTAATACAAAAAAGTTTGTATCTCATTAAAACACACAATTTTGTCGTTTTTTTTTTTTGTTTTTTTTTTTTGCAAAATTAGCCTTTTTCGAGATATTCCGGATTGTTGGTTTCAATTTTAAACCACTTAAACTTTTCTTAAATGGAAATACATCTTTTTGTCGTTTCTCGTTTGTTTACTCCTGGGAAGCAAAGATAATCGATTTTCAACGTTTCACATAGCGGCCGAATTTTAAAGAACTAGATTATCGGTTTACCATATGCATTTTCTTATTTCCTTTCTATTTATAAGAAAGCAAGTGATAATATTAATGCTGCTTATGTTTATCTTGATTAGGATAATGTGGATAAAACATTGATATTTTGTATAAAAAGATTTTTGCCAAACAGCTACACAACATCATGTGAATGGAATACATCAGATTTTTCGCATATACTTACAAGGAACCAGTGTTAAGCACAATTACTGATAATTTGTAATGATTATCATGTAATAGATAGAAGAATAAGCTTTTTAACAATAATTTGCTACAGAGATGTACAGAAAGTCATGTGAATGGAACACATCATATTTATATTGCTGCAAGTCTAATAAACATTGTAATTCTAGGGGTGAAGTGTTGTAATTCTGGTAAGTGAGGGGTGAATTGGAATGGTGAGGGGGGGGGGGGGTCAGCGATAATTTTAGTTGCTGCTACATCGCCTCCGCCTTTCCTTCCATTTTGTTCCCCTCTTTCTTGACTCTGGGGCCAGTGAGGGTTGCGTCGGACAGACAGCCCAGAAACTTGTACTCTGGAGCTTCCTGGATGATAGTGTTTCGAGGTCCCGCTGTGTCGTTTTGCCATGTCCCGTTAGAGGGAAACCTCTGAGCAACCCATCAAGGGATGCCTCAAATTACTTTCCTGTGGTCGGATGGTCAGGTATCTGTATCATCTGCTCCGGCCCGTACGGCAGCCTCTCTGTCTCCTGCGGCTCCTTCACTCACATCGAATTGTACACATCAAACATCTATTAGGGGTTGAGATGCTAGGTGTCCTCTCCGTAGCCTAATACTCATGGTGATGATTTCAGTAGCAGGGATAAGGCAACCAATATTAAAATTGAGATCAACCAAGGGAGATGGCTGCTGTAATGTAACATTCAGGAGATCTTGGGTTCGATTCCCATGGCCGTTTTTTGTTTATGAGCAGGATAGCCAGGGAAGGTTAATTACTTCCTCCGAATTTCCCTTTCCGTCACTTCCTTGTCAGCTGTTTGCTTGTCTTTAGCTGTTAAAGAACCAGACAACGTGTTGCGGTGGGCAATGGCTCGTACACTGATGGACTTTCTTCAT
Source organism: Hymenopus coronatus (assembly GCA_030762935.1). NCBI lineage: Eukaryota > Metazoa > Arthropoda > Insecta > Mantodea > Hymenopodidae > Hymenopus > Hymenopus coronatus. Next base: position 51,830,987 of record CM060882.1, read on the forward strand.
GGCGTCACAAGGCCATGCTATCGATACTCGCATTTCGGAGGTTGCTTGGAGACTTGAGACTTATGATTTATATCTGAAACGGTTAGGGTTAGACCTCCTCCCTCATTCCTCCATCTCTGGAGTCAGGTAATGACAGAGGGCCCGTGGTGTTCTACTCCAGTGACTGGGGAATTCGTCGCGGAGTTATTCCTATCCTAATAACATTTCTACTGGACATGAACTTTTTCATCGCGCAGCTACTTTGTTTTGTAAGCTAAATCTTAGCAACATTCGTCAAGAAGTCCAAAAGATAACAGTATATAGAAAACACAGTATATAGAAGTTTAGAATACATAAAATGTTATTACTGAGAGAAAATTGATTTTTCACAATGTTTGGCCAAATTTCAGTGTGTGTAGGTTTATTTTGAATTTACACCTCTTATTGCACACAGTAATAGTGAATTTTTGCTCTATATAAACATTCTAGTCTGCATGGTTATTTGTGTAAATTCGTTGTTCTAAAAATACTATACGTGATGCATTTTTAAAAACATTTACATATTAAAATTCGGGTTTACAGAAAATGAGTTTACAAATAGATCTTATATTGACCTAAATTATTGGTTTTCGTACTCTTCAAAATTCTTAATTTTTTAAACATTTAATAATTTATTTATCAAAATTTGATCTTTTTTTCCAAAAAAGTATAACAACATTTTCTTTAATATAATTTATAAATGTTATATAAACGTTTTTAAACTCATAAGTAATAAGTTGCATCATGTGGAACATTTCTGAAAATGAAAACGTTTGGGAAAATTTGGGGAGACACTAAAGTTAAAAGTTGGGTGCCTATAAATAAGCATTCGCCTACCCATTTGTAGCGTCATTAGTGGGTAGTTAAAGTGCATCAAGTGGGCAAAACACTACATCGATATATGGTCTTAAAGCTCGTAGTCAGCTTACTCTCTACGTATCAAGGACTGGCAGGCCCTAGGACTTACAAACGGATGCTTAGGGTTCAGAAAACTGTCGGGGAGCCAACCGCACAAAACCTTAGACAGAAGATCCTGGTCAGTTCGTAGCTAGGCATGAGCGTGAGGAAGTGGATGATATGAAATGCAAGCGAAATGAATGGAAAAGGGGTGATGGAGTAATTGGTGGAATGAGTGTCGGGGGAAAACGGAGAACCCGGAAAAAACCCGCCCAGACGCAGCTTCGTCTACCACAAATTCCACATGCCGGCGCTTGGGATCAAACCCGGTCCGCTTAAGTGGGAGGCGAGGGGTCTAACCACTCGGCCATGACGCCGTCTTTCTTAAAGTTTAGAATTCATATAATTATATTTTAAAAACTACAATTGTTTTAATTTTTCACAAGCTGTGGTCAAAATTCATCATCTTAGGTGAGAGTTGATTCTCTGGTGCAGCGAGGGGGCTGAGCTTGGGGTCAAACCTTCCAAGAGGCATAGATACATTCTCTTTCTTTTCCTGTTACGGATAGCATGAAAGAAAACCATTTGCCATAAATAAACAAATTAAGTTTCCTTACAAAAGCAACAAACCTGGCTGCGCTACTGACTTCAACTCAACGCAATCATGTACAACTGCAAAGACGCCACCGTTTAGTGGAAGTTTGTGCCCGACCGTCACTCTCGGTGCTCTTGGAAACAGGTCTACTAAAAATACTGCTCGGCGTAATGACATGTCTGACCAGATAATATTACGATCAGGGAGTGACCTCAGGGAGGGAAAGATGAGATCAGAGACCCGAAGAGCGAACCAGATCCGAAAGACAACGAGCGCAAGCAATTGTTCCTTAAAGAATGGACGCCTCTGTCGCCGCCCGACCCCACCTCGAGCCTCCCCCGTGGGAGCCCAAAATTCCCGACGATTCTTAGGATAAACGGTTTATTGTACCACCGTGCAGCCGCAATCCGCCGAACACCGTCACCTAGTCCTTCAAACTTGAAACAGATGACAAGGAACTAATGGGAACAAGGAATAAATAGAAAAAAATGATGCAGAATTTAACATTGAAGCAATCTAGGCAATTGAAAATAAAACTATACTGCCCTAAAACATTATTTAAAAGTAATCAAATAATATTATTTAGCACTTAAAGCTAAAGAAATGAATGTGAGGAATTGCAGCGAGACGTTATCGCTTCACGATACGCACGAAAACTGCTAAAATGGCGTGTTCAACGAAAGTAGCTTAGCCAAGGTTATGTAATAAATATAACCCATTCTTATGTATAAAATAGCTAAGAATTGGTATTTAGGAAATTATATTAAGTATATAAAACTTAAATAAACTTATAATACGGGAGAAGGAGAACAAAAGAGATTGAGATACCGGATGCTGTAATTTGTTTAAGCATGTAACAAAGGATAAGAAGAAAGTTTATCAAATAACTAATTTAGAAAAGTTAGTTATTTGTACGAACATTATTATGTAAAGTATTAAAATGTATTAATTTTAATTACTAGGAGCATATAAAATGTATACTGTATATGTATTTCACGAAATGTGGGAACAAGGCAATCGGTCATCCCCATGGTGATGTGCAGATTACAATACTAAAAACAATGACCTTCAACTTTATCTTAGAAGTGAACGTTTTAAAAAGTTCCAGTACACAGTCCCTGAATAGTGAAGACGTAGCTGCAGACGCTAAGAGTTCGTCTCAGAAATCGAGATCAATATTATAGTAATTGTGTATAAAATAATGTATTGTATTAACTATCATCAATAATTTATGTAAGTACATACCATAAAGCAGATATTGGGCAGTTTTCCACGTCGTTACAACAATGTATACAAATAAAAGTTTTAAATGCCCTATTACTTTTAAATTCATTCTCTCCTAAAAGATCCTACAAGGAGATTGACATTCTTATACTCACCGACTATATAGCTAGCAATCACTTGATGTGTAATGCAACAGGGTTATAAAGGAAATACAAACAACTTCACCGCGGAGAATAAGCTTAAAACTGTCTCAACAATTAGTTCGGCGCTAAACAGTAATTCCAGTTTCGCCAACTGTAAGCGTGACCAACGTTACAGATCCAGCGGCAAATTTAAACTTATAAAAATCGTTTAAACAATTACTACACCGAGGACAAGAGTTCCCGAGACGAGCAGCACCCAATCAACTCCGAGACTACAAGCTACACCGACAGTGAAGGTGAGGTAACCGGCTACGAAGCAAACATAGAGGGACCACCTCAATAAATATAAATCTGTAACACCATATCCAGGCACCAATTTCCTAATCCGGGGCATTATTCCAAACCCTTATGTTATATTTAACTTAAAAATTACTTTTCTATGTATTTAAAAGTTTACAGAGATTTAAAACCACAAGTATATGAAACATTTTAATTGTAAAAAGTACCTAACCGTTTAAGTATTTGCAAATTGGGTTTTACACTTAGGCCATTGTTTCTAATTAATTGTATTATTCATAAAGCAATTTAGTTTGTCTATATGTATTTTATTTTATATTTTAAACTATAATCAATATAGATATTTGTTAATACTATTATACTTAAGTTCTTTCTGTTATTAATTTTAATTTATATATATGTTTTCTTATGTATATGTTTTTATTTCATTGTATTGGTAGTTCTAATATATATTTTTGTTTTAAATACTTTTTATTTTTATTTATTAATTATTTAATTATATTTATTACGTTTCAATATATATATATATATATATAGTATCAAAAAGTTATATTATTCGAAAGGTATAGTCACACAAAAATTTCAATATCGTAGCGGGATTTGAATCACAATCTCCCGGTCCCTAGCTGGTTGCTCTACCACTGAGCTACCATGACATAACATTAAACTCCTCAACTGCCTACATTATTCTAGTCTACAGAAAAGAAATTCGCCGGTATGAAACAACTTTACGACCGGGAGAAACCCCCATAAAAAGCACGGGTCAGAAAGTCTGGCCACAAACGTTACCTCGAAGCAACGTAACTTGGTTCATACCTGCTGTAAATTGACTAGACTTGATGTTTTAATTTTCTTTCAAGATTTGCTAGAATTTACAGTCGCTTTGAACATGTTTGTTAGTGTACAAAGTATAGAAGTATACAAGCACTGTCACATGAATGCACTGCGGATACATACACCCTCATTTAAAATACAGCCCAGGGCAGCCAGTTACTACATCAAAGAGAATTTGTGTTTCCATGGCCTGATATGTTTTGTGTATAGCATTAATTTGTCAAATGTTTACAAATCATTCTGAAAGAGCGCCCGCATTTGAAAAACAAAACACAAACAAGGCATGTTTTTCTAGCAATCCCGGATATTAAATAATATTTATGTTGAACTGAGCGAGCGAACGACATAACTCAGTGTTTGTCAATAGCCCTTTAGGGAGGAGGGGCAAGCAAGCACATTGCCATTCCTCATAATGCAACTTGAAGTATACAAGAACATCTCTATAATAACAAATCTGATGTGTTACACTCACTTACATTTCTCTGTTTTACAAACAAACACACTTCTTACAAAAGATTATTTATTTTTCACCACCATGCTGATCAACACAAGCATTAGCGCAATGTACTTATTACTTAGAACTAAAGGAATTGCTTTGCTAAAGCGATAGTCAAATGTTTTAAAACCTATTAGCTTCTTTGCTTGGCCAGAGTAGAACAAAAGAAAAACGGACACTTCCTATCTTAGAAAGTATAAATATTTTAAAACTGAAACTAATAACAAGGAAACGATCAACTCCACAACAAAAATGCATATTATATGAATTGTGTGTTTTAACGAGCTCTAAATTGGTGTGTAGTAAGTTTTGCCTATCTTTTACGGTTTACACGTTGTAAAATCTTCTGCAAAATTCAAACTGCTCTTTCAAGGCTACTCCCAGAAAATTCAAAATATACGTTAATCTGTGATTTGAATAACTTTAATATAAGTAGATATTTTAATCAATATCGTTGGTGCCAGTTTTGAAAAATCAAAATTTCCAAATATTTTCCCATGTAAAGGGTAATTTGGGGTGGGAGAATGCTCTTGAAAATCATTGTGTCGTATCCTTGGAATATACTGAACTTAAAACCGAGTTTGGTATTTAACCGATTTTTCGTTTTTCAGCAATGCTGTCCACAACACAGAAAGACGTAACAGGAATCTTCGAAACGCAAGACTCTTATCGCGTGATTCTTCTGGAAAAGCTTCGGTTTCCAAAAGTTTCCATAAAGTTTTCTGACGTCATTTTCTAGTTATAAAAGGAGGAAGAATCGCTAGCCGAAGTGTTGTGTTGTAAATTGTGCTGAGTACCGAGTGACTGGAGTGTTAGTGCGCAGTGGTGCTTGATTCATGGATGGCGTGAAGCCATAAACTATCTACACTTCGAAACGACGAGTGAATTATTTGCAGCAGCGAATTTATGACTATTTGTAAACCATTTGTGAGCCAGTAAAAGCATTTGTTATATTATTATTATTATTATTATTATTATTATTATTATTATTATTATTACTACTATACCACCACTACTACTACAACTACTACACTAGTAGTACTTAAATGTCTTTTAAGCTTGAGCCGTGCCTTGCATTCCTGTACCGGAATCCCAGTTGAGGGATTCCACCTGGGTATCGAACCCAGGATGACTAGCTGTAGCAGTTACCAGATGAAGAGAGGCAGTCAACGTGAAGTTTTGTCATCTTTCAGAGGTACTGTGTTTCGAAACCTCTTTCAAAAACGGAGCACAATAGAGGCATGTCTAAGACAAGGGCACCTAGCCCGTTTTTGAACCGCGGGGCATATTTAGCCTTTCTAGCGTTGCTGTGAAGAACACCTGAGGGGCAGAGAGAGACAGCGAGAGTGTTTAACAAACAGCCGTTACACAAACACCGAGAGGGCGAGTTCTTTTGCTTTTTTCAGAATAAAGTGAGAGCCCTTAGGGGTAACAACGTTGAGCCTCCGTCGGTGCTTTGTAATAACAAAACACGTGTGAACTTGCTAGGCTTAGTTGTGATTAACGCCATCCTGCCTACTCGATTGTAAAAGCCTCAGTTACAACAATGTATTAGAGGATTAATGCTTTGTAACGTATCGGCGATGATAGAGGCTGAACATGTGTATATACAGAATAATAGGTGTAAAGAAAGTTTCACATGCAAAACTCCCATGGCTTTCTCTTCTCAATATACTTACAAAACCTTATCCTTATCTTTACTTCCTCTACACATACTATGTACATAGTGTATAGAGAAGGTATTGCATTTCAACCAAAACTGCAATGCCAATATTCACCCAAATAGACGTTTTAGGGTACTTAGAAAAAAGGTTCGTGTGTGTGTGTGTGTTCCCTGTGTCTCTGAACACGATAACTCAAAAACGAAAATTCAGTAAAATACCAAACTTGGCATTTAAGTTTAGCATCTTCCAGGAATGCGAAACGTTTGAGAAAAATTTCCCCTACCCCTGACCTAAACTACTTTTCCATGGAAAAAATTTCGAAAATTTAGATTTTCTCAAAAATAGCTCTAATAATTTTGATTAAAATACCGTATACTAAAGATGTGCCAAATAAAATGTATATTCTGAGTTTTCTGGGAATAGCTTCTAAAGATCTCATTATTATGAATGAATTTTGCTGAAGTTTGCGTTAATGGTAAACTGTAAGGGAAAGACAAACACTTACTACACAAAAATGCAGATCACGTAAAAATACACAATTTATGTCATATATATTTTTTTTTTTTCGTAGAGCTGGCTGGCCATTTTTAAGATATTCCTTGTTATTGGTTTCGCTTTTAAAATACTTGAACTTTTTATATGTGGGAATCTGTCAACTTCCGGCAATGCAAAAAGCTTTTAAAAATTTTGGGTATCCTTTTGGCTTAGTGTATTCCATTATTTCCCCTTCTACTTACAAAAAAGCTTTCTGCTAATGTTTATCTCCATTAGCATGAAGTAGACCGAAGAATAAGATTTTTAACAATAATTTTTACAGAGATGTAGAGAAAGTCATGTGAATGGAACATATCAGATTTCTTGTTAATGCAACTAAATCTTTGGCTAAATATTTGAACGCAGTATTAGTTATTGCTTTTTCCATACAAACACTTGAGAGTTGGAAAGACAAAATCAGACTGAAAAATGCAATGACACAACCGGAATTTGAATCACATATTAACTGTCTTGAAACTGTGCACATTTAATTTTCATAATATACTTTATAGTTTACTAAGGTGATGCGTCTTTGAAACATGAGAAAAAATTGTGAAAAATTAAAAAAATGTATATCTTTTTATCATGGCGGCGCCGTAGCCGAGTGGTTAGACCAATGTGGGATTTGTGGTGGATGAAGTGGTGCCACGACGGGTTTTCTCCGGGTCTCCGCTAATCATTCCACCAATTGCTCCATCAGTGCGTTTCCTATCATCCATTGCGCTTGCATTTCATATTATTCATTTCCTCAAATTTACACGTGGCTTGCTTCAGGTTGTCCGTTCTGTAGCTTAGTGCCGTCGGCTACCCAACAGGCTTCTGAACCTTAGGCACCTACTTGTAAGTCTTATGGGAGTGTGAATCCTAAATAAGAGCCGACTACAAAAAATAGTTTTGTCATAATATTAGTACATATTCTAAACGACAAGAATGCACATAATTTTTTCCACTTGATGCACTTTTACCAATTAACTAATCTTTAAATGGGCAGGCCTATGCTTATTAACAGGCACGCCTAAATTTAAACCGGGTTTATTCGCAAAGCTTTCTCCAATGCTTTTCTATACTCAAAATACCTCAATGCTTTTATTTTTGCTTTTTCTACACCTACTATGTACATAGTCTATACAGACGTTATTGTATTCCACCCAAAAATTGATACAGACATTTCATCGGAAACAGACACTTTGGGCTCCCCTGTACGTAAAAAAAGCATTTTTAGAAAAATAACCGTGTGTGTGTGTGTGTGTGTGTGTCTGAACACGATAACTCAAAAGTCAGTAAAATACTAAACTTGATTTATAAGGTCAGTATCTTCCAAGGATGCAACACCCTAAACTACACTTTACATGGAAAAATGTTTGAAAATTTTGATTTTCTCAGAAATTGCTCTAACGGTTTTGATCAAAATACTGATATTTAAGATATTTACACACAAATGTAATGTATATCTTGGATTTTCTGGGAATAGTCTCTGAAGACCTCTTTATTCTGGACGAAATTTTCTGGATTTTGCATAACTAGTAAACCGTTAGAGATAGACAAAACCTTTTTACACAAAATATGTAGATCCCGTTGAAACACCAATTTGTTTATATATTTTTTTTCGTGGGGTTGATTTTTGTTTAGATATCTCTTGTTATTGGTTTCAGTTTTAAAATACTTAGAACTTTCATATACGGGAATTTGTCAACTCCTGGAAATGCCAAGAAACGGAATTCATCCACATGTCAACCAGCTTTTAAAACATTTCACTATCGCTTTAGCCTAGTATATCCCATTATTTACCATCTACTTACAAGAAAGCATTTCTGCTAGTGGTAATATCGATTAGCATGAAGTAAATAGAAGAGTAAACTTTTAATAATAATTTGTTACAGAGATTTAGGTTAAAAAGTCATGTGAATGGAACACATCAGATTTTTTAGTAATTTTGTTTCAATCTTCTATAATACCTCTTAAAAATTGTGTCATTATTTTATCAATTCAAAAAATTGCTCCATTAATATTAATTTGCTACATATTAAACAATAATTATTTAATTCAATTCACAATCATTATATCCGCATTTATTGGAGCTATTGGTGGATTTAATAAAATTTATATTTGTAATATCCTATTCTTGTCCTCAATTATTCAGTACCTACATCAAAGAAAATAAGTACAATACTTTTTTGAAGTAAAGCTCCCATTTTGAGAAATACATTACTACATTTTGAAAATGAAAGGTTCTGGCGAGTACGAAATGCAATAATTTTTCAACATTAATTGCATTTTAATATGAATATATTTAAAAATGCATCACGCGGCTCGTTTATATTGGAACAATTTAATTGTGCAATTAAATTGTTTTAATAACCATGTAAGCTAGAATGTTTATGCATGACAAAAATATAACTATTATTGTGTGAAATAGCTGGTAGAAATTTCAATAATATATCCTACTGTTGGTTTTCTAAATTTAATAGTCTCGTTATCTTAAATATTACAAATTTAGAAAACCATTTAAATTTTGTTAAAGATGATAGATCTGAAAGCTGCAAATGAGCTACCAGATCAAGAATCTTTATTATTCTATTTCCGCTCTATTTCACTCTAAAGACAGAGTACACGCTAGCATAAGTATCACACATCTAATAGTAATTCCATGGCACGACAGCTCACGGGGAACCTTGGCCTACCGCCCGGCCGCTGCGTCCCCCATCTCGGTCCACTACAGACGTCATGACATCTAATAGTAGGTAAATTTAAAAATAAAAAAATTGAATTGTTGATAGTTTTTGCCATTTCTCATTGTTCAGTCTCCATAATAGGTTATTTTATTGAAAAATTCCAGGCTATCTGGCTGTGATTCCAAAAAATAGAACTGCAGTTTATTTTAAACAACCACAACTTGCTAAGAAATCAGCTTTTACTCCAATACATTTTTACTCCAGTAAATTGGTCGCGGGTTCAAACCCAGAGGAGGACGATGGATTTTTTCGGATGTAAAATTCCTTAGCATGACTTCCTTCAGAAGGGAAGTAAAGCTGTAGGTCCCATGTCGTAAATTTACGGCACGTAAAAGACCTCAAGCCTGATAGAGAGGCCTATGAGCAAAATTATGCGGTATTTCACGCCCAGTATAGAGTGGGACGCTGAGAACCACAGTAGTTAAAGAGCGTCCATAAATAACACCTCATTTACATTTATTTACTCCAATAATTTATAACACGGCCTTCCATCCCGGTAGCTTTTAATAAAAATTTGATTTTTTCTGTCATTAACGTTTTATCTGCATTTATAATTTGGCGCTTTACTCCCCTTTTATAATAATATAGTGTGATTACGGGCCAAAAGCACTGCACCTATATCTGGTTGTCTGAGTCACTGCACATACGAGAACGGCTTACATTTCATCGCCAAGAGTTTATTGTTTCAGGTGTGCGAAAATAATCTGATGCGTTGCATTTCACATACATTTTTCTAACTATTCTGTAACAAACTATTCTTACTAAAGCTTATTCTTTTATCTACTTCATGCTAATCGAGAAAAACATTAGCAGAAAAGTTCTTATTACTTAGTTCCTTATCACTAGATGGAAAATAAGGGAATACACTAGGAAAAACAATGGTCACATCTTTTAAAAGTTGGTTGCTAGTTCACTGACATTCCGCTCCCTTTGTATGGCCAGGAGTAAAATAAAAGAAACAAGAATGACAAGTTTCCGTTTATGAAAAGTTTATATATTTTAAAATTGAGATCAACATTTTGGAAATGGTTAACCCCCAAAAAATGTGTATTATGACATAAATTGTTTTTAACGAGATCTTCATTTTTTGTGTAGTAAGCTCGTGTCTATTTCTTATGGTTTACCAGTATGCAAATGTTCTCCAAAATGAAGAGGACTTCGTAGGCTACTCCTGGAAAATTCCCAATATACATTTTATTTTACATGTAAATATCTTTAATATACAGTAGTTTTATCAAACTCATTAGAGCGATTTTTGAGAAAATCACTTTTATTACTTTTTTCATGTGACGGGAATTTTTAGTTGGGGATTTTCTTGAAAATGTTCGTTTGAAGATGCTAAACATAAATCCCGAGTTATCGAGTTCACAGACACTCGCTTTAGGAATCTTTTTCTAACAAGGGTTTTTGGATTCAGAAAATCCCTAAACGAATCTTTCCAATGAAATCTTGGTATCGAATTTTGGGGGGCTGCAATACCTTCTCGTACTATGCACTATGTACGAAGTAAAAAAAAAATAATAACACGCGTGAGCTGGGGTTTTAAATCAAAGCATTGTCGCAACTGGATGAAGAGCTTACAACTGTGTGCACTTGTACTTCTGGAAACTTCTAGCCACGTCATCGACAGGTGTATATAAGCAAATGTGACATCCACGCCATTCTCTTCACCAAGCTCCGCTTTCCCGCAAATAACCTACCTGAATGTGAATCATACCTCAGAAGAAGGATTGAGTGGACGAGTACCATAGCTTACTTGGGAGTGAAGGTTAATAAGGGCTTAACTTTTGGGGAGCATCAGGAACTTGAAGTGCCAGGGCACTGGAACTGCAGCCTCTTGTCCCCGAACCTGGGGTCCATGATGCCGGTTCCCCTGAAATTGCGTCTTTTGATGGCTCTCATAATCCCCATTTTACTTTACACCTGCGAGATCTGGGCCAGGACTGCTGATTTCAGTCTTCTGCTGCTTCAACGCCTTCGGATTCCTCTGTTTTCCCTTGAGACTCCTGTACGAAGCCTCAGGATTTTTAGTTAGATTCATATGTTTACGGCAAGTTGATGTGCTTTAATCGCTTATAGGATCCCATATATGGAGGACAAGATTAGCATCTGGATGTAAAATTCTACGATAGTTTGTCATTCCAACGAAGCGCCCTCATTAAGTTCTCTTGAGGATTATAACCCCAGAACACACGCTTCAGGATTCACCGGCTTCCCCACATGCCATGCGAGCATCTCCGTTAACAACGAAGAATATAGCTAAGTTTCTGCTCCTATTATGTTTGAACTTAAAAATGTAAATAGCCCCCCCCCCAAAATAAAAATAAAAAATATGAAATAAAACTTACACCAACATTACACTAAGGTTCTTGCACTAAGAGGAACACTACACAACCTCATTTTCACCCGTCACTCTACAAACCTCACATTATGATCAACGAGTGGTTGGACTCCTTGTCTCTCGCCTAAACGGCCCGGGTTCGATTTAGATTTGTGGTGGACAAAGCGGCGTAGGGGCGAGTTTTCTCCGGATTCTCCGGTTTTCCCCACCATCGCGTTACACTGGTGCTCCATCTTCATTCTGTATATCATTAATGTCATCGCCTGCGGTGCCACAAGTAGTAAGCGGGCGTTAAACACTATGAAAACATTACCGTCAGTACGTGGTTAAACTCTAACAAAGACCTCTAGCACTAGCACACTTTCGGGCTGCCCTCCACCCGATATCGCCAGTCGTTTTCGTTGTCGTTGTGTCGCTTAATTCAATTTCGACAGTCATTTTGGAGCGTACTGTTTCAGTAGAGAGACAACCGAAGTGGAAAAGCGAGTGTCGTAGTGACCAGCGATATATTGTGCTACAATTAAAAAAATACAGTTATTGTAATCAAATATATAGTAATACAGATATTTTCTTACAATATCTATACATTTAGTATATGTGTACAAAAATGAAGACTCAATTATGTATAGTATTTAAAAAGGATTCTTGAAAGAAAGGCTAATTTTACCTGAAATTCTCACCCACAAAACAGTTCTTTACTTTTCCTGATTCCCTTTTCCCAATATAAGAAATCATTAAAATATTTAAAATTTGCCATGAATGAATATTGTGAATTTATGTAAAAGGTTTGTTATTGCTTACCTGTGTTCACTGATTGTGGTATTTACCTTAGAGGTACATATATTTAACTTTATCGCGTTAGATATCATTTAAATGAACATTATGTATCCAACTATAATACAATTGAAGAAGTTGCTCGCGGTAACATTAATAACTCGTAACGATCAAGTTCTGGATTGAATTTCCGTCTGACCTTTGAGTTATCGTGGTTTTCCTGACCAGTAGGTGAATGCTGCTACTATGGTTTAATTTCTCTGTTTTCTTTCATTCCATTTCCTTCTAAAGTTTCAGGCGTGCTTCGAGGATTCGTGTGCCGAACAGAAGGCGCAAATGCTTGCTTCAAAGAAATGGTATTCCCAGTGGACACTAAGAGAATTGGCCCAGTCATAGGAGCCGCCCCTCTCTGGGCACCTTCTGTAGTGGAACGGGTCTTCAAACGAGGTCTCTTAGGACTTCCGTGTATCTCTGTGTCTTGTCTGTCTGAGGTCTGTACCCTCCTCGATTCATTACTTTATTTTGCGAGGTGGTAGCCGCAATACATTTCACATAGGAAGCCGTGCGTGAAGTGTTCCCCTCTCTTGTATAGTATGAATTATATGTCCATCTACTTAAATACGTAATATTTATTGATGGGAATGGAAAATCCGGCCACTAGTTTTACTACCAGTATCTACAAAGTACAACATGCATTTCCTTGCCCCTCTGTTTCTCCTATCATTCCTTTTCCCCGTCTATCCTCCTCTACTTCGTGAGTTTTTCTTAATTTACTGGGAAGTTATCGAGCCTAATTCTTTGACGTCACAAAACAAAGCAGAATCGGGTTTTCTTAATAGTTTTGTATTATTCATAATTATTCATTTAAATCTACTAAAATTTTGAGCAATAAGATTTAAAGCGTGGAAAAATAATCAATATTAAGTATTCCAAAGAACTTAAAAACCTTAAGAAAAAAGTTTAAATGTTCCCTACCATTTTAGATCTAACTTTATTACTGCAAAACCAGGTTTCACGTGTACACAAAACTTTAGAAATTTGTGAACATCTGTGATTTAAACGTTGTTCAAAAGTATGATTTACACACAAAATTGTTACTATAATCATATCATCAACAACATGGGGAGCTCTGTGTGCCAGCCTCATAAGTTACCTTATTGCTTCCTTTTATTTAATAATTGTTTATTGTTTTGCAGCGATCTTCCATTCTGATATATTCTCTGCCTTACTTGTAAATTCTTCATGTGTTTTGCAGCTCATGTCTTTATTATTTGTTCCCTGCAATATAATCTACTTCTATCTTCGTTATTATTTCCTTCAATTATATCTTGGATTATTATTTTCAAAATACCTACCTGTCTTAATAAACAACCTATTACCTTATTGTTTCAATACCAATTGCTAATGTCAATACCATTTAAATGATATATTTAGTTGAACTCAACTTTCGTCACTCATCGGAGTATTGGTCGCTATTAATGGCGTTTTTTTTTTTTTGTTTTATCAATGGAATTTATAGTTCGCGAATTCGCTGCTAGGCATCAAGTCATCGCCCATAGATGGCACCATAGGACTAAATCATTATAGGGTTTAGACCAAGGATCTTTCTTTCACGGTATAATATTCTTTTACGTGCAAATAAATGTTATAGAACTTTACTTCCCTTCCGTGCTAAGGATTTTTACATCCAAAAAACATTGTACTGCTGGTAAATAATAAAGTAAGTAAAATATTAATATTTATTTTCCTGAGTGGATCATTGTAATATATTTATAATCTTCTCTGAAAAGTATAAAGGTAAAAATACATTTAAAAACCTTACACTGAAAGTGTATGGTAAGCACACACATTCCATGAAATTCAACAATTAAAATTCAAATAAAATTAATAGATGGGAAACAGAGCCTTGAAATGTGAAGTTGTATTATTAACTATTAACAATATGAAAACAAAGAAAATTTTGTAATTATTACTATTTATTTTCAATCAATTTTATTTGCTATTTTCGGTATCCATAATAAGATATCTTGAGGTAATTTTCTCTTTGGACTTGGTTGATGACGGCTTCTTTCTCCTTGCTTGTTCACCAGAGTTCTTGAAACGCAAGGTAGGTAGTTTAGAACAGAAGACTTTTGAGACAGATATAAGGTATTGTTTGATGGGCACGATGCCAAACTTATAGTTTAATGTTTCTGATGAACCAAAGAGAACTACTTTCAATTCGAATGCATTTATTCTGAATAACCTGAAGTTCTAGCCATCCCTTTGTAACTTGCACCTCTAGAGGTAGCAAGTGCTATGATGGTTCTACATCGGCTTTAATATGGTTTCTAATACACTAAGATATATAACAAGATTATGAGAAGATAGACATGATGATAATAATTGGGCATTCATAAGAAGCAACGTTAGCAAAGTATTAAAAGGTTTTAAAGAAAAAAGTTGCATCAGTCTTGCGAATAATCAGTGAAATTCGCCAGGATGAAAACGTTTCTGACAATGCAGATAGCGATGCCAGAAGAGAGCTGACTGCTAAATTGAGATTTGAATTAGAATAGAACAGAACAATATCATCTGCATACATTGCCGTACAGGTAGTTTGCAATTGTAGGTATACCGCATGTGAATATATTAAATAATATGGATGCTAGTATTGATCCTTGTTGTACTCCAGCAGTAATTACAATGGGTGCTGACGAGAATCCATCGGTGCGAACCACAAAAAGGCGTTGCGTTAGAAAACTCTCGATAACAGGATAAGGTGGTCCGGTAATCCAGTTCTGTATATTTTAAGTAGGTGCTTCATGCCAGACTTCATCGAAGGCTTGGGCAATGACCAAGGAAATACTGCCGTGTATTCTTTATTTTCAAATCCTAAATGTGTTGAAGAATGGTTTGATCAAAAGCCAAACTGGTAATCTTGAATGACCTTATGGTGAAATTAAAGTTGGAAAGGCGTATGAATACTTTTTTCAAATAATTTTGATAATGTTTATAATAAGCTGATCAGTCTATAGTTAGTTAGGAGATGTGTGTGTGTGTGTGTGTGTGTGTTATTAACGAGTTTCTTTGTCTATGGAGCAAAGTCCATTCTCAAAGAAGAATTGAGGAAAACATTTAAGTATGCGAGAGCCTTCTTCTTAAGGTTCTTGGGTACAATATTTGGAATCAGAGCATGCTCTGGTGAATTTTTATCAGGTGACTGCCTAATGGAGAACAGTTCATGTACAGGAATAGGATAGATTTTATTTGGAAGATTTGGTTTGTTGATTTGGTGATGAATCTCTTTAATAATTTCATTTATGACCCGTTTATTAATACTTTATTAGAAGTAAATATATGTAATATGAGGCAAAGCTGGTGTCAATAACAATCTGACCATTGACGAGTAATGCTGGTATTGTATTGGGCTCTCGCAAAATCTACTTTGTTGCTTGCCAGAGTGTGTTATTATTTGTTGAAAGCGAAAAGTATGTCTGATATGTATTAAAACTGATTTATTTTGTATTTAGCTGCTGTTTTCTTCTTAACCATGGCGTTCTTTCTCGTTGCGACTAATGAACAAAACGAAGTTGCTATTGAATTAAGTTTCAGATTAAACGGTGATAATTATAACAATGTTCTTAGTCTTTAAATCATGTCAATGGTTCTTTATAGTAGTAAGAATATTTTCGGTGAAGCTTGTCAATATCCGGTGTGTTTGTTAGGCGATATGCGGTTTGCAAAGATGAATCCAAGGCTGATAGAAAGTTTCCCAGACGTGGTGATCTTGCTATGATATTGATATTTACTTGAAATGTAATGAGAATTTAGCTGTGGTCCAGATTAAGTGCTTTTAGAGATGCAACATTTGTATGTACCTACATGTTCTTATGAATAAAACATCAAGGATATCAGGAATATTTGACTTATATGAATAATATGCTGGTTCGTCTGCTGAAATAATATGAATGCTATGTTTATTAATAGTGTCATTAAAACTGCGGCCGTTTGGATTTGTGGTGTGCTTACAATTTATGTTTTCCAAAAGAAGAGTGAATCCTCTGTTGGGTAATTAATGGTGAAAGTACATTTCCAGCAAACTTTTTCTAGTCCAACATGGAACTTAAATGAAATTTGTTTAAAATTTTAGAAAATTATATGATGAGGCAGATGTACATAGAGCCAAACAATTCAGAAATGTTAAATAACATCTCTGTATACAGATCAAAAGATCCAATTGCCTGTTATGTGTTTCGAAAAGATCATAAGTAGGTCCTCAATTATAATAATAATAATAATAATAATAATAATAATAACAATACATATTTGAACTGGTATATGGCCCACGTGACTATTTCTGAAACTAAATACTGCACAATGTCCAGTTAAAGAGATATGTTAGCATCGATTTTGTAAGCGATCCAAAGTCTTATATAGATCTTAAGGAACGTTTTTCCTGAGCGCTTTAAATAGAAAGGTGGAACGCAACGTTAGGTGATCTGTGTCAGGCATATCGCTCTTGTTCCGTACAACATCTCAGTCTAGGAGTGCGATAAAGAAGGAATGCCACGTAAGAAAGAATTACGTGGCAAGCTGAAGTGCGGGAGGGTGGGGAAAGGTTAAATTCTGAAGAGGAATTCCCTGATATTCTTTCGCACCCTCTGCAGGAGCAAATGGGGGAACATCACGCCAACTGTCGAGGTGAAACATGGGCCCAGCTCTTGAATAGAAGGCATGCTTTTATCAAATGACCACTGTAGGCTTTTGTTCCTCTGTCTGCAGCATTCGCCACTACAAAGAGATAACTACGTTCTGCTCCTCAAAGACGGGCTAAATCAGGGCCTCATTTCCTTTTAATGCTTTCTCATTTAAGTCCAACATTCAGAAAATTATAACATTGCTTCTACGGTCACCAGCTTCAATTCAATCACTCCAAATGAAGGACTATTAATTTATTAATTTCCTTTAAATGAGGACCTGAATTTTAAAACATGCTAACTCCCAAAAATCATTAGAGCTATGTACAACTTCAAGCTAGAAACTTGATAAGAAGATTTGTACACACAACAGACAAATAAAACAGACAAAAATAATTAAAATAGGTAAAACATTAAAAATATAAAAAAATTGCATTTTAAATATATAAATATAAAATAGTTTATACACAGAAATTTCATTTAAGTTTTTGGAATAATTACTGCTTAGAAATAATGTATTCAGCTAATTAAAACAATGAGCATAGTTAAGTTCATATCGACATTGAAAAAATCTGATGAGTTCCATTCACATAATTTTCTCTACATCTCTGTAATAAATTGTTAAAAATCTTCCACTTCCTGCTAATCGAGATGTTCTTATTACTTGCTATGTTCTTATTGTTTCCATGTCAGCAGAAGGAAAAAAGGGAGATTGACAATGCTAAAGCAATATAAAATGTCTTAAAACTTGTTACTATGCGATTGAAATTCATTTCTTTGCATGACAGAAGTGAACAAATTACCGTATGAGAAAAGTTAAAAGGATTTTAAAATCTAAACAAATAATAAGGAATATCTCATAAATACTCCACGAAAAAAAAATGTAACATAAATTGTATTTTATAACGAGATCTGCATTCTTTGTGTGTTAATTTTGCCCAATCTCTTACAATGTACCTTTATAAAAAAGGCATTCAGAATGAAGAGGTCTTCAGACCCTATTCTCAGAAAATTTAAGATATAAATTTTTATTGGTAATTTAAATATATTTAATATACAATATTTTAATAAAAAGTATCTCAGCGTGTACTTAGTGTATTTAACATTACTAGCGCATTAACCCATGTTCTGTAAGAACTAGCTTGATGTTATGTCGGAAGTTGAGCCGTGATCTTTCTCAGAATAATGCTCACGTTGCTGATGCAAGCGCATAACTTCCAGACACACTCTCCTGGAAGAACCGCAGTATGTATAACAAAGTCAGTGAACCTTTCTCCTCAGCTATTGTGATCTCTAACTAAGGTAGAGTATTGGTTCTGTTTCCCAGAAAGCGACTACTTAGACTATTTCATATAAATTTCGGGTTGCTTTGTTTACTAAAAAAAATATTACTTAGTTTAAATTTCAAATATAAAATCCTAAATTTCCTAAAAATGACGAATAATATAAAGTCCAGTAAACTAGAAAAATGAAAATAAAAAATTCGACTTATAATACATGATTCTGATTCATTACAACTGAAAATGCATATTTATACCTCTGGGCATCTGAGAAATAAAAATATGACGTTTCATAAACATCAGCCGCCTATAAATAAATATAAATAACACATACCCCAATTATATAGCATAATTTTTCTTTCCAGCACTTAACTTTTATGAAATTTTCCTTAAGATAACTTACCAAATGCGAAAGCTTTATATTATATTTGTAAGAATATGCTGCTATATCATGCTAAATTCATTATTTACTATTTTATCAGCACATAGTAATAAGTGAAACAAAACCTATTCTGTACCTTAAAGTAATATATTGTGGTTAGTGCCCAAGTTAAAAGGAACCGAAATGGAATCTTAAAAAGGCAGAAATTTTACACCTAGAGGAAGATCCAAGGATAAAAGGCGGGACCTCTGAAAACGATACAAGTGGTATTCCTCATTTAACAAATGAAGAGGAGGAAGATGTAATTTAGGGAACTCAGTTTTAAAAAAAGCCTAGTTGAAAATGTAGAAATTTCTGAAAAAATTCCTCAGCCGGATATGAACCACGGAATGCATATTTACCTACACATAAAACAAATTATATTAAACATGAATCTATCAAAAATGAAAAATGTTCTAGTTGGTCTAAAGTGGGACCACAGGAAGTCGGTGGGACCGTAAATATTGTACTTTAGATAGTTTTAATTGTTTTTGGCAAAACGACTATCAATTACCATCAAACATGTGAAAATAAGTAAAGTCCATATCCGAAGTGTCAGTAGAACAATTCTTCTAACAATCATGAGCCTACAATAGGCGTATTAGTCTAAGAAAGATGGACTACGCACTCCATACTGCCACGTCACTGAATGAATTTTCTGTTCTTGCTTTCCGCGCAGTTGGTGGCGTAGTGCACAGTAAACGATTCGCAGCAGCGTTGAGCAAAGTTGCTATCTCTGCCTTATTTGAAGGCCAACCATTTGGTGACCGCTATATTATTACTAGAAAAGTAAAGAGTATAAAAGTCTTGTGAATGTTATACATGAGAGGTTTTATTTTTCTGAGACACACTTAAGAACACAACATTAGTAGAAACGCAAACAGTTACGCATGTAGGGGGCGCCTCGCCGCAGTGCTGTTGTAATTTCCCAGCTCGCTGAATCCAGAGATTGTCGCCTCGGACGTGCCTTCGTCAGCAGCAGCCGCCTCTTCTGTAAATCTCGCGTCTTCCCCTGAGGGACCGGCGCAACAATGAAAACGGATTTCACTTTACGTCAAGCTTGCTGACCCTTGCTCACGTGCCTCTTCAGGTCAGGCACACGCACACCACCCATACCTTATACTGGCAAAACATTCAACTGTTAAGCATAAGGAAACCTTTTGTTTCATGCGATCCCAAATTACGATTGTTTACCTTCTTTATTGCCTACAGTGCGGTTGTAATATATTTATTGAACTAACAATAGTAACTCCCCGTATTTACAGAGTAACCCACACCAATTATAAATAAACTATCTAAAATAAAACTATTATTAAACTTGAAAATCTTCTATAAACATAATTAAATATCGACAGTTTTCATTAATGTGGCAAAGGAAATTAAAAAGTGAAAAAATGTAAATGGCGTGTTATTTATGGATGCTCTTTAACTACTGTAAATCTCATTATCCCATTCTTAATTGGGTGTGAAAGACCGCTTAATTTTGCTCAGAAATCTCTCTATGATTCTTGAGGTTCTTTACGTTCTCTACGACACGGGACCAACGGCTTTACTTCCCTTCCAAAGGAAGCCATGCTAAGGATTTTTACACCTGAGTTTGAACCCGCGATCTTGGGTATATAGAGTTAGCAGGGTAACCATTACACCACGGAGGGCGACTAAAAGGTGCAAGAGGACTTTAAACATAATATAAATTTGACATACAACAAATAATTATAGCAAAGGAATATAAACCGTGAAAATGCTAAAAATGCTTATTATACACATTATTTAAAAGAAGAGAAATTCAACCTCTTATTGCAGATATGGCAATTTCTTTTACATTTCTCCAAACGTTTTCCAAATATTGAAAAAATGTAAAGGAATGGTGGCACGAGCTCCAACTATCAGACGTACTTACTCCACCAGCATAAAACGTGTCGTCAGATTTTTAAAATATTTGCAAATAATTACCTAGATATGCTATAGATGGCTGCACTGGTTCATGGCACGAATCTAAACACTGATGTATTGCTATTGACAGAGCGTAAGTTATCTAATCAACATTTAAGCGCTTTGTAAATCCGATATAAAACTTTTAATTCAATTGCGATACTTATTCATCGTATTGGAAAGCAATATTATTCCTTTATAATTTATCTAAAATGTTAATATAGGTTGTAAAGAAAGTGATATATTTAATCGGAATTGTATGCTTTGAGATTACCTTAACTAAAGAAACGTATTTTAGTCATATATCTCTCCTCTTTCTGTGTTTATGGAGCGTGTATATGCACGCAGTTTATGTATGCAAGTGTTGAGAAAAGTAAGTTTACATGGAAAGCAAACAATTTAAAATATCTAGCCTCTATACATTACAGGACATTAATAAAAACAAAAATAAAATAATAATAATAATAATAATAAAATAATATATATATATCACTTTCGACATTTAAGGCAATACAGGTGTAAACATAAATGTTACAATTTTCTTTTGATTGCTTTTGCTTTTCTCTATATAGTACTTATTGTTCGTAAATAAAGTACATGATGAAATAGTGCTTAGTGGTCTTAAGAGATCACTTCAATTTTTTAGAAATCACTATTACTCACACTCTTGTGTAAAATGCTTTGTCCACATTTGTCATGTAATAGTTTTTCATATGTATATTTATGTAATGTTGTTATAATGACTTTTATTGTTAACCCTAAATGTATCTTTGTAATTTCTGTTTATATTTATTCCGCTTTTGTATACTTTGTCATTTTGACTACCCATTAATTACATGGGAAGCTGTTATTCTCCTGAATAAAAGAGGGATCTATGACAAAGTACTGTTAAGACATTTGTTATAAATAATTAATCAAATTTTCATATGCTAATATCATATGCTCATTGGACCCTATCTCTCCCAAATTAATAATTTTGACTTATTATTCAAAATTATCTGTAATGAGAGAAATACGGGAACCTCAAGTTTATCAGATTCATAAAATATTGCCAGTAAAAAGTTGTAATTGAAATCTGTACACTCCCAGCACTGTTATATGAGTGCCAAACCATATTGTGTCTTAAACAATGCCTCAAATTTTTCAGTGCGAGATAAAGAAAAATACTGCATGTTGCAATGTGGGACAAGTTGACAAATGAGGCAATAAGTAAGAAAATACGGATGACTGACGTTGCACGGTAGGAGCAGCTGAAATGGAGATGGGGAGGACACCATTGTCAGTAAACCCAGTGAACTAGAATGCGAGACCAAGAATAGGATTGAGAACGACAGAGAGATTGAAGACTTCAAACGGGCAACAGGAGAACTATGGACAAAGCAAGCTGAGGATACACTCACGTGGAATGAGTTGAAAAGTACAGTAGCCCAAAAATACACAACTTATTTGTTTTGAGGTTAAAATGTTGGTGTTAAACGACAGTAATAATTACAATGATAAGTGTTAAACTAAAACAAAGAAAACATTGGCAACCAAATCTGTAATCAAAAACGTATGAATAGGTGAGTTAAGAATACAGACTAAACTGTAGCTTTAAGTGTGCAAGCTTGTGATTAAGCTCGTAAATTAATCTATTAAACACGAGGCTGTTAGGATTTGCTACCTTAATGAGCTTCCAGCAGCGACTTCCGCATCAGCAGCAGTCCTTCGCCCTTAAGGGATGTTTTGGCTATTATTTATTTATTTAATTATTTATGTTAATTATCCACTCCAGTGGTTAGCCAGTGAGATATTTCTCTTAGGACATGCGGGTTGTGGCAGAATGGACAATACCAGTTAAACTGTGAACATTTACTGGAGGTTAACCGGCGAAGTGGCGCTACTATAGCTTGTGCAATTCGCATTCGGTAGGTCCCAGGTTCAATTCTCGGAGACTGCCCACTCTGACACACGTGATTTTCGTGGTTTCCCAGGTGTTGTATTTACATCTAAGGCGATTTCCTTTCCATCATTCCCCTTTCATTCCGCTTCCTTCTCATTTTTCGGGTGTGCTTCTAGATTCGTAGTTAATGATGCTGCAGGACAGATGACGCAGATATTTACTCAATTAAAACGATAATCACGTGGACACTAAAAGGCTGTCAGTCGACGGGTCAGTTGATCGCACTTTCTGGCGGCTCCAAGTATTAATCTTGGAAATGATTGCGGGTTTCTGTGGTCTGTTTACTTGTGACCTGCACCACCTGTGGCTCCCCATTTCATCGCTTTCTCCTTGGGGGTGTTAGCACAAGCTGTCCCTCTCCGTTGTCGCCTTTTATCTTTTTTGTGGATACTAATCACAAATCTATTTAAATCACTTCCAAGTGTAGGAGGAATTATAACTGTGTCGTAACATAAGTACCACCAATTTTATGATTCCCCAACTAAATTCCTACGTTCTATGTTGACAAATTTTACCTTTCATATTAATACCTGAGATGCAACTGTTCATTCTCTGACTTGCTAATTCTCAGTACTATGTTTCCTTTATAATTGTAAGAATTGGCCTATATCTATACAACACGCATTCTTTAGTTTCTAACGTTTGGTTTTTCGTGAATGGAGCTTTGGCCTATTTAGTTCCTTGTCAAATGAGTTTATCTGGAACCTAATTACCTTCACAATTCTGATGCCTACACAATTGCATTCTCGAGCGCTTCAATTGTTATTAAAGCTCCTTACTTATGCAATAACAGAAGTTGTAACTTCTGCTTTAATATAAATGTCATGATTTATTGTAAGTATTCTCGCATTACTTTCTCTAGCACATACGTACAATGTACAGACTAAATATAGAAGGTATTTTATTGGCTTCAAAATTTTGATGTCGATATCTCACCGAATATACATGTTTTATGGCGCTCTGAATTCAAAAAAGCATTTTAAGAAAAAGGTCCGTGTGTGCATGTGTGTGTGTGTGTGTGTGTGTGTATGGACAGCATAACTCAAAAACGAAAAGACGGTTAAATATAACATTTGGTATTAAGCATTGTATGTCCCAAGAATGTGACACGAGGATTTTCAGGAAAATTCTCCAAACATAACTACGCTTTACATTGAAAAATGTTCGAATTTTACTTTTCTCCAAAATGGCTCTAACGATTCTGTTTAAAATATCGGGTATTTAAGTAATTGTTATGACAAACGAAATGTATATTCTGAATTTTCTGGGAATATCATCTGAAGAAGTCTTCATTCTGCACGACTTTTGTATAACTGGTAAATTGTAGGAGGTAAACAAATATTTTACACAAAAAATGGAGATCTCGTAGAAACACACAATTATTAAAAACAAACGGAATATCTCGATAACCGTTTACTCTACATAAAATGTATATGACATAAATTATACAATACAATATTGTTTTCAATTTTATGCTAAGTAATGTTGGCCATCCTTCTTTTAATCCCTCTTTTGTTTACTCCTGGAAACCAAAAAGAACGGAATTTCAATTGTTTCACATAGCGACTGGCTTTTAAATGATTTTACTATCGCTTTAGTCTAGTGAATTCTCTTATTTACTCCCTGCTTACAAAGAGGCAACTAATAAGATCAATTTTGCTAAAGTTTGTCTCGATCCGCAATAGTGTTTTGTAAGAAAAATTTATTTGCGGAACATCTAAAGAAATCGTGTGAAAGGAATGCATTAAATATTTTCTAATTATTTGTTTCTTAGACAATCATTAATTTAATACAACATTAATTCCTGTTTGAAGAGTGCATGAGACTGTCGTGCAGGAATTTTATTTTAATTATTTTATGAGAAAAATCTCTGTTCATTTTACTTATTTTTCTGATTTTACAATTTCAGATATACAAAATAATTAATTTAGCTTTCCTTTTTCGTATATTTATTAGTTCAAAACTGTTATTAAATAGGAGTATATAGAATCTGAAGCTCCTCAGAAAATGTCAAGATCTATTCCTCACTGTGCAACATGTTATATTTAAAGAAGAATTTCCGATGGAAACATTTACATTCCCTTAAAAAATCCATACACGATGGCCAACATAATGTGTAGAGAAAATATCTCTTAAATGAGAAGAAAAACTAAACGCAAAAAGATCTAAATCTTATTGGAAAAGGCGCCTTTAGCTTCAGATTTATAAAATGTGTGGCTCAGAGAGACCAACCTAGAAATTTTAAATAAAACCATGACACTTTTTATATGCTGGGTTCTCTCAGAAAACTAAGACCTTTTGTTGAAACTGTTTTGTCCAAAATAAATTTTATGATATTATAAGATGATTTTGTTAATGTTGGTGCCTGTACTTTACGAATTCAGGGAGGAAGTGTAGTACAAAATGAAAATACATGAATATTGTTGTTCCAAAGTCACTTAACTCTCAAATTATAATGCTGAATGTAGTTCGTCATGTTGACCATTCACTGTGGGTTTTAAAATCAGAAGCCCTGTATGTTACTGACGTTTGGGGGAACCTTGCTAATAGAATCCCCAAGTGTTAATGGCGGCTACTTATCGCTATAGCCAGTAGTGCGACTACCTCGTATTTGACGTGTGTTCATGGGTTAAAAGAGTTGTAGAACTCAACGGGGCTATTTCAAGTTAAAAGCTGGTTAGCTTTACCCCTCGCAATGAGTGCAACCCTCCACTGATGGACATAGCAAGTAAAGCGCTGGTCGCTCTCTCTAGTCCTCCACTGTCGAGTTTTAACTTGAAACAGCTGCATTTAACAAAATTAAACTGTAATCCTAAAATATGAACAAATATTTGTGCAACTTATAAAAAAATGTAGAAAATTAAGCTAAAGTACAAAAGGATACCTGCACACATCAAATAGGAAGCAGTTGGGCCACTTGGTAGAGTAGTTTAAAGCAAACAATTTGGGCATTTATGTACTTATTCGTTTAGTACTCTTTTGTACAATATTATACCTTCTATATATTATTTCAACTCACATTTTTCCAAATTACTGTGCATTTTCACTAATTCAAATTGTGTTAAATACTTAGTATTTGTTCTTTGTTTCTCATGAGGGTATGCACAGACGTCATCCAATTTTTAGAGTAAGCCTTTTAAATTTTTGTTAAATTACTTCTTTCCTTAATTAGTGAATCTTAAACTGAAAAATACGTATTTTTGCTATAGTTTGATGTGCATACATATAATTTGGCATACATATTTTGATATGTGAATGCATTTAAACGTTAAAACGCTTTAGTGAAGCGGGTGTTTTAATAATTTTCAAAACTTTTCTGTGATCCCTTTAACAGAATTTGAATGGTCGGTAAATACAAATATTTGTTTGTTAGCGACGACATAAATTACCGGGATCCCATCAGAGGGGCCGCAAGATCTTTTGCTTTCTTTTTCCATTATTACATGCTACTAAATCAACTGACATGGGATTATCCCTTTTAAGTAAACTTAAAAACTATCGCCTGGGCTATTACAATACTATAGAACTACACTTCTATGTATATCAATAATTCATAAAATTGAGATTTTTGAAACACTTCTGTTATAGAAATATTGTGTTAAAAATACAATGTAGCTTAATAATTTATCAAAATACTTATCCGAAAGTGTATAAAAATGATAAAAAATGCTTTCTACTCTAAAAACAATGTACTCTAGGCTTACATTTCTTATATGTACTAATGGTTTAACTATAATAAATATACATTTTATTTTCATGAACCTATTTCTGAGACTAACGCGAATGGTAAGTTCACTATAATTATTTGAGCACGGGTATGTGACATTGATCACTTCAAGCAGATTATGACAGTCACAGCTGCATGTTTGTGTACATTTTTGTATCAAGATGGGTATGAAAACCATAATGAAAAGATGTATTAGTAACAGAGCGAGTTAAGAAAAATGAGAGTTATTTTAAAATACATGAAAGCGGCTACAGAAAGTCGTGTGTGATTTTTTTTCCATCCTACTGCAGCTCCTGTGAGAAACTTTTGTGACTAACCCCGCCAACCTGCGGCAACTTCTCCAGCACGCGCGATGTGCGGATTGCGTGAGCGGGTTTTGTAGGCGTAAATGGAACAAGAGAAGGAAAAATGCCGAAATCGCTTTTTCAGTTGTTCATTCTTTGGAACTGAATACACAAAGTGCGCGATGTTCCTTTTCCTATAAAGTTAGCTTGTTATTGTAATGGTTAAATTTTGGCCAAACAATTTTGAATCTGGGGTACTGAAAGTGTTAGCTTTTATCAATTTGAATAACTGAACTTATAATCTATACTCATTCAAGGTAATAAAAAAAAAATAAAAATATATAATTAAGTCTTCTAAGAAAAGTATTTTAAAGCTGAAAACTTAGCTTTTATGAAATACATCACATTTAGAATGTCTTCACGTTTTAAGCTCATAAATTGTATTAGTTGTAGAGAGTTGTTTTTTACAATGAAATATTAAATTCTGTTTAAAATTTAAACCACATTTTGCCATCTGAAAAAAATAATACATTTTCTAAAAGTGTAATCATGGAAATTAAAGCCCTATCTCTATTCCATATAAAGAGAATGCTCTTCAATGTTTACACTTCTTTGTAAATGAACTACCATTGTATAACGAGGAAAAAAAAAACTAATATAATAAGTTTACTAGCCCAGAGACCCCAGATTTTGGCACCAGCAGAGGAAAAGGTATATTTTTTATTTGAACCAATCCCTACGCCTAAAGAGAGAGAGAGAGAGACAGACAGACAGAGAGAGAGACAGAGAGAGCCAGAGAGAGATTGAGTTTATCAAAATAAAATATTGGATGATAGGCATTTACGTTTAATATCTGACAATCGTGTGGAAAGCTTTCGAACATTATGTTCTTTTATAAAATGACTATAACAGTTCTGATTAAAATTTCCCAAGTACATATTATAACAACAGGTTTTTTTTTTTTTTGTAGTGTATAACGCCCGCTTTTACTGCTCTGACACCGCACGCGATGACACTGATGATACATGAAGATGGAGCTCCGGTAGAATGAGGTGGTGGGGGAAACCGGAGAACTCGGAGAAAACCCGCCCCTGCTCCGCCCTGACCACCACAAATCTCACATGCGGTTACCTGGAATCGAACCCGGGCCGTCTAGGTGAGAGGCGAATGGTCTGACCACTCGACCACGGCGCGCCAAAAACAACAGGTAAAACAGATTTTGAGTTTTCAGAGAAACCACTAATGTGTATGTGAGTGTATTTTCTAAAGAAAAGGAGTCAAGACCCGCAGTTAACAGTCAAAGATCACCAGTATGAGAACAGAAGTTAAAGTGAGATATAGAAATGAACCAACTAAAAAATAACAAAATAAGGTTAAAATCATGGCAGACGGCAAAATATTGACACTATAACACATGCAATTGAAAACAATTTGCAAACTGATCGATACCACTGCATCAAACTTTGGACAGTTCCTGATTCTGGCATACTGCGGATACGGCATTAAATTCCACAACTGACTAGCAAATTTCCCAGTAAACTACAAGGAAATTTCGAATAATTTTGAGATGGCATACCCAAATGGTGACTTACAATGTAGGAAGCACTTTAGGTTTTGCTATCTGATGATACATGGAATGAAAATGGAGCACCAGTGAAATGTGATGGCGGGGTAAACCAGAGAATCCGGAGAAAACTCACCCTTGCGCCACTTTGTCCACCACAAATTTCAGCCTGGGATTGAACTCGGGCCGTCTGGGTGAGAGGAGAGTGGTCTAACTCTCGACCAAGCACTTTAGGTCCCATATTTCATATTTTACCAATTATTACGTGTAGAGGGCAGGAGTTGGATAGGTAGAGTAACTGAAAAATACAATACTATAGCCGGGATTAGAACCACGGATCTCCCGGTCTCTAGAGTTCTGAATTGACTATCGCTTTGGCCCACTCTATTGCTTCGCACCTGCTAGGACAGAACCAACAGATAATTTCTACTAATAATGTTTGCTACATTTGGCATGACTTAAGCAGAAGAATAAACTTTTGTTAGAATAGTTTGTTAGAATAGGTAGAGAAATAGAATGGAACACGTCAGGTTTAAAAAAACAAAGGAGTTAAAAGTTCGATTTAGCTTATACTTGGGATGATTTCGCACGAAATAGCCCATACGGTGGAGAATAAAGGTGCTTTTAAAAGCCATGTGAGTGAAACGAAAGCTAATTAGTTTCTGGAACGCATGAAGCATGCACATAAACACCAACACAGCGATAAATGTGGTCGATTACCGGAGCCGATCGATATGTTGTGCGTCTCACGCTATGTTTTTCGCAGCGTCATGTGCGGAATCCGATTTTCCGATACTTTAGCGACCAATTTTCCGCGGAACATAAATTTCGAAATGAACATCCAGCGATCATCTCTAGGAAGAATATTGTTGGGACGATAAACTCCGGTTAACCCGGCCATGGATATTTTATCGTGTTCATGAACCTTTGTTTGTCCTACAGTCAATGAAAGGTCAGAGGAGAAGAGAATGAAGGTGGTGGAGCATAACGCAATAAAACCTGGAAAATGGATGTCGTTTCTCTGCTGGTGATTTCCCCCGACGGTTGCAAGCCTTCGCATACTACCGGAACCTTGTCAGCTTTAAACACTTTTTATAATGGATGCACTCCAAAAGATAAACAGGCTTAAAAAGAGAGGATTTCAGACTTTCCGTTCTAATTCCCATTCTACATTTCTCCACTTTCGCAGCCCGAAATGTTTTTGTTTCACTTTTACGAACACGAAGGGCCATTGTAAGGAGATTCGCAAATGAGCTGCCCTGGCTCAAGGGATACAGAACCAAAATGTAAGTATATATACCGCCATTAACAATTGATATGCTGAAAATTGAATGTAATGGGAGGTAGCCGAGCTCAAGGAAAATATTACAAAGCGCTCCGGCCGCTAACACTTAAAATTTTAACCCCTGCTTTTTCACATTAAAGCATATCAAAGCGTAAGGCAGGCGAATTAAACACAGGGGAAGCAATATTCTCAAAACACCAAACTTCGCCAATATGTCTCAATTAATTATTTACTTTCGCCGTAAGCTAGTAAAGTCATTTACTATAAGCTTTCAACAGAAGCTTAACTTGCACCACAAAGGGCTTCTCTGGATGCTTCAGAAATAAAGGCTCTAAGAATAAAGCTACAAGGAAAGCACGCAAAAAACTATATTTCTGTACACTTGGAAATAATTTATTATAATTTACTATAATATAATATGCCTCGGTCTAGACTCTACCGTAAAGCAATGATAACTTTTTTTTTTTTCCATATTGGACGATTAAGAACATTGGTAAAATCATGCTGAAATGATCTCGAGGTTAACTTACTCAACATTCATCTTCTGAAGAGGGGATTGGACGATTAAGAACATTGGTAAAATCATGCTGAAATGATCTCGAGGTTAACTTACTCAACAATCCTCTTCTGAAGAGGGGAAAACCCTGTTGGTTATGAGACAGACACGCTACCCCCACACTCCCCAATCAGGCACTGATATTATTGTATACTAAATAAGAACAGCATCTTTTGGAAGCATTAATTCCACAAATTTATTTATCTTAGACTCACGCATCGAAGCTAACGGCTTCCTAAGAATTAAAAATATGTTCCATTCTCATGACTTTCTGTACATCTCTGCAACAAATTATTGTTAGTAAGCTTATTCTTCTATTTACTTCATGTTAATCGAGAAAGAATTAGCAGAAATAGTCTCTTTATTTGCTTCCTTGTAAGTAGAAGCGAAATATGGGAGTATCATAGGTTAAAGTGATAGTCAAAAGCTGGTTATTAGGTGATTGAAGTTCCTTTGTTTGTATGGATGCGAGTTGACAAATTCCTGTATGAGAAAAATACAAGTTTTTTAAACCTGAAACCAAAAACAAGGAATATCTCAAAAACGATCAACTCCTCGAAAATAATTTATATAACATACATTTGTGTTTTAATGTGCTCTACATTTTAGTGTGGTAAGTTTTTGTCCATTTCTTATGGTTTAGCAGTTATGCAAAATTTCGTAAAATTCATCCAGAATGAAGTAGCATTCAGAGGCTATTCCCAGAAAATTCAAGATATACATTTTGTTTTTCAGGTAAATATCTTTAATATATGATATTTTAATCAAAATTGTTACAGCCATTTTTGAAAAAAATCAAAATTTTCGAAAAAAGTTCCATGTAAAGTAGTTAGGGTGGGGGATTTTCTTGACCATCTTCGTGTCGCATCCTTGGAAGATACTAAATTTAAATACCAAGTTTGGTATTTAACAGCCATTTCGTTATTGAGCTATGCTGTCCACAGACACACAGACACACACACGGACCTTTTTCCAAAAAATGTTTTTTTTTCATTTAGGGGGACCCAAAACATGTATTTCCGGTGAAATCTCGGTATCGAATTTTTGGGTGCATTACAATACCTTCTCTATACACTATGTACATAGTATGTGTAGTGCAAGTAAAAGTACAAGTTATCAATTGTGCCGGCGCAAAACTTTATACACTTATATAACGTCCTCAACCGAGGAAGGTGAAGCTAACTGGTGGTGCTGATGGTTGTAGCACTAATAGAATGACTTTTATTGGCAAATATTTTAATATGCACTGGGAAATATACTACAACCGCATTAGCCTCTTGGCCGTAGGTATCTACTTTTCCTCTCCTTGGAGATTTACATACATTTTTGTTAAATATTTTGTCAAACATAAACTTAGACATTTAGTTATTACAAAACAACAATAGACGAGTAAGAAAAATACATTACATACAAAAGATAAGATAACAATTAAAATAAAATTCAACATAAACTTAGCATTATATACAGAATTTCCCAGAATTCGACCGCACAAATTAGCAGGATTGTACAGGGGTTCAAGATAAATATTTTGAAATATGGAACCTTTGGGCTATGGCTTCTAAATTCTTTGCTACAGCATAAAATGTATTAAGGTTTAGCACGCAGTGGACTGTGATGAGAAAACCCAGAGACATAATAGCGTTATTTAGTTCTATGGTTAACGTGTGGGCATTAGGTCAACATTTGGAGGGTTTCTGTGTTCGTATGTTGTCTCCTTTGTTTGTATTTTACAATGAGCCATACTTAATTTGCTGCGTTATGTAATGTGATTTATTCCTACTGACAAAATAAATTAAATGTACGATTAGCATGTAGGTGCAAGAAACAACATTTGAATAGCAATTGCAATAATAACTGAAGGAGTACAGTTCTCCGTACGCCTCGAAGAAGTTTCTAAAATATAGTGTGTCATACATTCTTGTGTTACGTATGTACACATAACAATTGTAGGCATAGTTCACAATTTACGAAAAAATATTATCATTGCTGTCAAGTTCAAATGAAATGTCTATCTCTGTAATAAAACTAATTAAGACCGATGTACTAGTCAGGAAAATGCACTCTACCTTTGAATGCACTTCCTCTGCATGGAAGGCAAATAGAAATAGATTTCAAGAAGGAAAGAATACAACAGGCCACCAGAGGAACTGTTCAATTTGACGACCTGCAATATCTCTGCAGATATTGCACTCTCTAAAAATTAAAGGAATGTGTGTGTGCGTGTGTGTGTGTTAGAACCTCACCACAAGCAGTTAAATTCGTGTCAGTAATTGTCCATCTAATTCAACAGACATCTGATAAGCGAAGTTCATAAGCATGCGCAATGGTACCACTAGCACCAACATGCACAGGAGCTTAAAAGTTCGTAGTTTAAATTAACTTAGGATCTTAGTGTGTGTCAACTCCATTAGACAACTCGTTGAAACAATTTACTTCCTTATACATGTGTATACTTTTACAATATGAACATAATATTTAGCAACTAATCACAGTAGTCATGTGTAGGCATTAGACAACATTTTCAGAAGGACCTCAGTAGCTGAAGTGTTTAAAATGGCGTAATATCTATATAGGGATAAATTCAAAGTACCACGTTTTGAATCTGAGAAATAATCAGTTTTTTTTATTCTACCCCAAAAGTATAGTTAACTACGTTTCAAATCACACATTTCATAAATGTTTTCAACAAACCTAATTAATTTTTTTTGCATTAATCT
Organism: Hymenopus coronatus; assembly: GCA_030762935.1. Taxonomy (NCBI): domain Eukaryota; kingdom Metazoa; phylum Arthropoda; class Insecta; order Mantodea; family Hymenopodidae; genus Hymenopus; species Hymenopus coronatus. The sequence continues at coordinate 51,863,923 of CM060882.1, forward strand.
ACGCAGATTTTTTGACAATTATTGCACTTAATATTGAATGCTTTACAATCTTTTGAAAGAATTTTTACTAATAGTTTTTCGTGTGGACTTCAGAAAATTAAACTAAGCGTATTAGTGCTGCTCATATTGTGTATCTCTTTGAGAAAAGTAAGATTAAAAAATGGACATGAACTTTGTACACGTGATTTCGATGACCAGCGCTATACCGATTCTCCCATCAGTACGTTAGAGCGGAGCACTGTAGCTAACTAATATAACCTGAAATCAACCGAACTATCAGGCACTTTTCCCAAAGTTTCGAGTCCAATAATCTTTAATACCGTATGATCGTGCACCAATGCTGCATTTCTTCAACCAATGGCATACAAATGAGGCATTCTGAATGAAAATAGGACACACTTTCACATACTTTTAATTTGCGCGATACAAAAAACATGTAATAACTTTGACATTTGGCAAAAGGGACAATAGGTTCCCTATCTCAAACTGTTTATTCTGAACCCCTCTACAATCCGGGCCAATTTGTGCGGTTGATTTTTATGATAGCATATGTAGTGGTGGTAATGGTAGTAGTAGTAGTAGTAGTAGTAGTAGTAGTAGTAGTAGTAGTAGTAGTAGTAGTAGTAGTAGTAGTAGTAGTAGTAGTAGTAGTAGTAGTAGTAGTAATAGTAGTATTAGTAGTAGTATTTATTAAGTTTATAATAATGCAATATTTCGTCACACAGTCCCATGGGACGGGTGACCGTATATGTTGTCTAAATATTCGTGAATTTAAAATACTACCTACATATTTATTTTATATGTCTTTACAACATTGGAAACACACACACACACACACATATATATACACATGCTCATGCGCTACGACAATATAACCACTTAATAATAACTCCAATATCTCTCTCACAAACACACACACACACACATACGCACAAACACATTGCACTCACGTATTCACGCATATAGGTTACTCAAACACCAAATAAGTCTATATACTATTTACACAAATATCTTATTTCTTAGTGCACGTACTTCAATTAAGTATGTTCCCAGGCTTGGCTAGTTTTGGCTGTTTAGAATCAAATTCTAGAATGCTGTTTTTCATCTGTTTGAGGCTAAAACTACTTCCGACAAGAATGTTTCCTAACATCCTCCATCTGCACGCAATCTGCCAAAATATAGTAGTCTTCCAGATACCCGCATAATGGGCAAATCCTCCTACCAGCTTCATCAATTACCTTACAAGTTTTCCACTCTCTCAACCTGAGCCACGCTATTCCTGACCTTTGTTTCATACCCACTTCTAAAATATATGTTTCTTTACCCCACCCTATGTTTTTCTTTCTACCTTCAGATTCTGTTACCTGCCTGTTTATATCGCATAGTTGACTTTTTACTTTATTTTCTTTACGCCATCTTAAATTACCTTTTACCTTTCTTTTACATATTTAGCACATATAATTACATTAATACTGGACTATATAACATGATACATCTATACACAATATTATTTTTAAATAAATTTGCAGTATATTACTTAAACAATATTTCTATCCATGCAAATATCGAGCGCAATAGTATTCGTGGCTGCATCTCAGCAGGTTTGCACGTCTTTTCTTTGTATCGTTTCAAGTATTTGTTATATTTAAAAAAAATATTCAGGCTACTGCAATTTAAGCTCGGTTACACATTCACATAGTTTCTCTACTCACTCCTCTATGTTAAGGGGACAGAGAAATTCGTTTTAATGACAAAAACAAATGTCGATTTTTGCAATTTTAGTGTAAAAATGCAACATTCTTTAAAATGCATATTTGAAAACTTTTATTTTTCTAGGACGGACGTAATACATGTTTTGGACTATGATTTAAACAGTTGCGCTTTTTAAATGACTCTCTTTGTCAAACTTAAAGCTATTTTTCCCCAGGTTCACATTTCTTTTTGTATACTCAAATATGTCTCTGTCACAAAAGTACACCTATATACCTGAAAAGCCTTCTCATAACACTGGAGAGTGGTTCGAGTTTTATATTGGTCCAACATTAATTTAAAGCTTTTAATTAGTGTTATCACTGAGATATACATTAATTTGTACTTTTTCTACAGATAGAATGCGCATAGTGTATTCAAAAGGTATTGTATTCCACCAAAAATTCAATACCGATATTTTGCCGAAAAAGCATGTTTTGAAGTCCCTTGAGTTCAATTTTTTTTAGAAAAGTGTGTGTGTGTCTGTAGACAGCATAGCTTAGAAACGAAATGACCATTAAAACCAAGTTTAGTATGCTCCAAGGTTGCGACACGAAGATTTTCAAGAAAAATCCCCAACCCAAAGCTACCCTTTACAAGGAATTATTTTAAATGTTGTTTTTTCCCAAAACTTGTTCTAACAATTTTGATTAAAATAACGTATACTAATATATTTTATAAATATATATATATATATATATATATATATATATATATATATAGATACATGTATATATCTTGAACTTCCGTAAAATAGCCTCTGAAGTCCTCTTCATTTTGAATGACTATCTGGTGTAAGCGTTAACTGGTAAATCGTAAAACATAAATAAAACTTACCACACAAAAATGTAGATCTCGTCAAAACTTATAATTTTTGTGGTTATATTTTTGTTTTGGAAATCCATTTCCAAGTTATTCGCTGTTAATGGTTTCAATTTTAAAATACTTATATGTTTCTCAAATGGGAGGTCATCCATGTTACTTCTGTTTTACTTCGGGTCATTCAAATAAATTACATTCGCATAGCAACAGCTTTTCAAGCAATTGATATCATTTTATCATGATGTATTTCCATAGTTCCTTTCTACACATGGAGAACTAAGTAATTAAACCATTCTATTAATGCTTATCTCGATTAGCATGGAGTATAAAGGAGAATAACATTTTTTAAGAAGTTTGCTTTTAGAATTGGTAGAGAATGTCATGTAGATGACATCAGAAAAAACAAATTAAAATAGTCTATATGTTATAGAAAATTTTGAACAAAGGTAGCATGGAATGTAACTTTTAAAAAAATCTTGGATATATCTCATTATCTGTAGGAGAAGATATATTTTGACTTTAGATAATTAAATCGAATAAATTAATTAACATGTTAAGAAGAAAGCCACATTTAAATGAAACGTACTACAAATACTTGTTTTGTTGCTAGTAATGCTTGCGCAAAAATACTAAAGTTCTACTTTTAATACCTAAGAAAGCCAATTGTATAATTTCGGTGCCCCCTTAAGGCCTGAAAACAATGCATGCTAACTCAGCCTCCATTTCAAAAAAGCGCGTAAAGTAGAAAGTGACAATACGGACCTCACTTAGTGATATTCAATGACATCCCTTTTGTAACCAATAGTAGCGTACGTGTTATCTAGCTGAAAATCAACTCCACGTGGAGTATTGTTGGTAGCCACTCATTGCAGGTCACACATCTTGTCTGCGCTCTTAACGGTTAGTGCAATTCCCGTGAAATTCCAGTTGGGAGAAACAGTTGGTTGTCCAAATGGCTGAAAATGTTATTTAAGAACAATTTTTTTTTAATTGAAGTGATGCATCTTTTAAATTTGGCCAATATTTGGGAAAAATTGAATAATAACTTTTTCATAATAAAATTATATGAATTGAAAACTATAAGAACATATTTATAGTTATTCCACTTTGCGCACCTTATCTACCAATTAACTGTAGCTCTAAATGAGATGGCGCAACTTGTTGATAGGCACTTCCAACTTTAAACCTTATTTTCTCCAAATTTTTATCCAATATGGATAGGTAGAGTCAGATTGAAAAATTCAATACCATAGCCATAGAGGCTTAAAACACGGATCTTCCGGTCTCCAGCTGGTTTCTCTACTTAGGTATCATTAAATTCCCCAAATTACTCGCATATTTCCCAGTAAACCACAAGGCATATTTCCTAGGCTTCATAGTAGCTCGGGTCTTAAAGTACTTACGACATTATACATTGCCATCTTGTCGTTCACCAGGAAACAAATGAGTCAGTTGGGGAATTGAATGATGTGCTGATATGTTGCCATGGTGGCTCAGTAGCTAGAACAACAAGCTGGAGACCGGGAGATCATGGTTCAAATCCCGGCTGACATTGAATTTTTCAGTTTGACTCTACCTATCCAACATGTGTGAAAAAACAATTAATTTACGTTTTATCCAGCTCTTATCCATTCTTAAAATATTCCACAACATGCAGTGTTTCACTGATTAGGGACAAACGTTTAATCTGCCTCTCAAAACACATTAAAGAAAATATCCATATAATTTTTCGAAATAATGCTTCAATTTTGAGAAATGCATTTTTAAGTTTTGGAAAATCATGAGTTTAGGGAGTACAAAAATTCATATTTTGTTTACACTAATTAGACATAATATAAAAAAAAATATGATAGTTACATCTATAAACTCATTTTATGTAACATATTTCGTGGCCCATTTTTGTTACAACAATGAATTTAGGCCATACAATTTTATTATTTTAATGTCAATATATGCTAGAGTTCTAAAAGATGGCAGAAATATCACAATTATTATTTATAATGACTGGCGTAAATTTCAATAATATATCTTTCAGGTTGAAGATTTTCCAAATTTCACAGATGCATCATCTTAAGTTGCTTACCAAGCGTGAGACCTGGGTTCGATCTCCAGTACCGGCCTGGGGATTTTTCCCCCAATGGGAGACCTGGCCCGGAGTGCACTCAGCCTCTTAAGATCCCTGGGGGGGGGGCCAATTGAGAAGCTATTTGATGGAGAAGTAGCGGCTCCAGATCATGAGAACCGCATTAACCAGCTGGGGTCTCAAGGCGCTGACCACGTCTTACCCTCCAATACTGCACCCCATCCATGACGTCTGTAGTGGATCGAGATGGGGAACGCAGCGGCCGGGCGGTAGGCCAAGATTCCCCGTGAGCTGTCGTGCCATAGAGTTAATATCACCTTAAGTCACTTTGCATTTGGAAGGACATCATAAAGCCTGTTAAACTTTACTTTTCTTTTGTAAGAAGTTACGATAAACATCTTTACACATAAAAATCTGATGTGTTACACTCACATGACTTTCTCTAGCTCTTCTACAAACTTCTTACACATGATTATTCTTCTTTCTGCACCTTGCTAATCGAGGTACTCATTAGCGCAATATTCTTATTACTTAGTTCCGTAGAAGTAGGAAGAAAATAAGGGAATACACTAGGCTAAACCAATAGTCAAATGCTTTAAAAGCGGTCGTTAGGCAATTGTCATTACAAATCGCTTCTTTTCTTGGACAGGAGTAGAACAAAAGAAAAACGGACACTCCCGTCTGAGAAAAGAATAAGTACTTCACAACTGAAACTAATAACAATGAGTACCTCGAAAACGGTAAGCTCCATGAGAAAAATGTAAATGACAAAAGTTGTGTATTTTAAAAACACCTACATTTTTTGTATTGTAAGTTTTTGTCTATCTCTTACAGTTTACTAGCTATGGCAAATTAAATAAAATTCATCCAGAATAAACAGGTCTTCAGAAGCTATTCCCAGAAAATTCAAGATATACATTTTATATGTCAGATAAATATCTTTAGTATACGATATTTTAATCAAAATTCTTAGAGCCATTTTTAAGAAAATCAAATTTTTCGAAAAAGTTCCATGTAAAAGGTAGTTTGGGGTGCGGGAATTTTTCTCAAAATCTTCGTGTCGCATCCCTGGAAGATACTAAACTTACATACCAGGTTTGGTATTTTAGCTACTGTTCGTTTTTGAGTTATCGTGTTCACAGACATACGGGCTCACGGACACACGGACCTTTTCCTGAAAATGCTTTTTATGGATACAGGGGGTCCTAAAACGTGTATTTCCGGTGAAATCTGGACATCGAATTTTGGGTGGAATGCAATACTTCTCTATCCCTATGTACATTGAAGAACAAGTATGTTTATGAATTAAATTGCAAATATTGGCACCTTTGCACGCGGTGTTCATATTTAAAATTTTAGTTGGTTGTATTTTATAGTAGAAATAAAATAAATAAGGAAAACAAATGGTAGTTTATGCCTTTTACAACAGCACAGCTATAGCATTGTCTCTAAAAGCTACAACAAGGCGTTCATTTGAAGAAAATAAAAACACTCACTTTTGTTGATGTTTTATTCATTTCGTCTTTAATCCTAAGAGGCTTAAAAGGCCCAGCAGCTGCTAATTCAAAATATAATATTTTTTCCTCACTTGTAGCATTTCAATTCCGTAGAGGATTGTGGTAACAAGTCAAAACACAACAGGACCTACGCATTCAGATTCTTCGTTTGTTCGGTCTTGGAAACAGGTGCCTGCTACGCGCAGTTAAAAAGGAAATTGAAAAGCGTTTGTCACTATCGACATGTTTACCGAACTGTCGAAATTATTAAAAATTGCCTGTAAAAATTATTGCTTAAAATTTTGCTTTCGCGTCTTCAATTTCTTGGTGGGGAAATTGATGTTCAAACTTGTTTTCATATTTCCCACTTCGCCAATTTCTAAAGAGCAGTTTTTAGCAATGGCACCTGAGCCCGGAGCTTGACCTGGATTGCGTTCAAGAGATTGAGGATGGGGCCTCAACATCGACTATAGCTAGCAAGTGCTTTTATTTCTCCAGTTAAACAGCTAAAGGAAGGCAGATGGAGACAGACAAACAGATACTTAAGGTTTCGTCCTTCAGTGCTGTGTTTCATAAATTCATGACCAATTATATCAGGAATGATTTGAAGTATGAAATAGAAATTTACAAGAATATAGATACATCGGTTCTATTTACACTGAACTCATTTTATAGAATTATGTGATCTATAAATTGAAGTAGCATTTGCTTTGTAATTAAGCAGTCTTTATTAAAACTTTCTCTACTTAGACATACGTAGAAAATATATTTTAATGTACCTGACAAGTCTATAACGAGATTACACTAAAAATACACGTCATTAGGTCCCCTGAATAAAAAGGAACCTTCAGAAAAAAGACCCATGTGTGTATTTGTGTGTGTGTCTGTGTGTGCGTATGTCTGGGAACATGATATCTGAGAAACTAAGTCGGTTAAATACCAAACTTTTATGTTTCTGCATTTTTCAAAGATGCGACACGAACATTTTGAAGCAAACCCCCCAATCCAAAATACCCTTTACATGGAAAAATTTCGAAAATGTTTATTTTCTCCAAATTACTCTATATATTTTGAATAAAATACCATATATTAAGTATTCTTATATGACAAATAAAATGTACATCTAGAACTTTCTGGAAATAGCCCCTGAAATCCTTTTCATTCTGAAGACTGAAATTGTAGAACTCGTTAAAACACACAATTTTGTGGTGGTAATAATTTCCGAGATATTCCTTGTTATAAGTTTCAATTTTAAAATACCTTTCTCACACTGGGAATATATCAACTCCAGGAAATTCAAAGAAAATGCATTTCAATCACAAAACAACCAGTTTAAAAAATTGACTACCGCTTTATCCTATGGTACTCCATTATTCCCCTTCTAATTATAAGGAATTAAGTAATAAAGTCTTTCTGCTAAATTTTATCTCGATGAACATGAAGTAGGCAGAAAAATAGTTTTTTAAGAAAAAATTATTACAGAGATATAGAGAAAGTGCTGAGAATGAACACGTCCGCTTTTTTTTAAATTTGAGCAATGAAGTTATTGACAGCAAAATATGTTAATAGCGCTAGACCATAACACATTTGAAAAATAACGTTAAGGGATAATCATCCTGTCTAATTAATTTAGAAGGCTAGAGGTGGTACTGTAAATACTCACTTGCAAGAAGGATGTAGTATATTTACTTCTATTAAACATCTATTTGTATTCTGTGTTAACATTTCAATGGAACGCGCAGGAAAATTTTGCCATGAAATGTAGCTTCTTTAGATTTTTTAGACCTTTGCACGCCGCACATGACATCAATACTAGGTAGCGAGTTTATCACGCATCGCCTCTTGGAGTGGCTAGCGAACGATGAGTAGAAGAGGTGGATGTCAATAGTTTCGAGGTCGACCTGTATCGTACCTTTCCAATATTTACATTTGGAACATTCACTTACGCCTCGTAATCATAGTCCTTACTGATAAGCAATTGATTCTGTGATCAGTGATCACTTCCATCTCGTGTGAAAAGACCGCACAAAATGTCCCCATGAAAAACAGTGCTGCACCGCCCAATACATCAACCTGTTTACAAAATCTGCAATGCAGTGTAAGATTCAATTCCGCACCTCCCCCTGAGACACAGGGCTCGCTTAACTAATAATGACGTCATGCATTTAAACACATTGGCGCTAAAGGCCGAATAAATCTGGAGATATATGAAGTAAAAGAATACTTTTACATACAATTAATTATTTTTATAAGAAACCCGTCAGCTATATAATATGATAATGAGCTGTTATATTTTACACTTGCCACTTTTCATTATATGAAAAAGTAAAAAAAGTTTGCATTATTCTTAAAAATCTTATAGGTTATAAAACCCTTACAAGCCATGCTATAATTCAGTGTTATTTTAATTTACTGCTTTATCAACAACATTCACCTCTTTCAAAGTTCAATTATTTGTTCGAAATTTAAAATGCTCTCGTTTAAACCCGTATGAAGTTTAGTAAATATTACATTAATATATCATTGAAGAATGTTAAGAAATATTTCTTTACAAATTTTGGATTTTTCATTGACCTTAAACTCCAAATGCACAAAATTCTTCATGTACATACATACATATACAAAACTACACTTGACCATGCAATATTTACTAAGTATTCCTGCTTTATATGACTGTAGCAGAGAGTATTCTCAATTTTCGACAAAGAATTTAACATTAAAAGAAGTGAATGTTGTTATAAGTACTTCATTCAGATAAACATCACTAGGAATGGCCTTATTACTTAATTTCTTGTAAGTAAAAGGAAAATAAGGGAATACACTAGGCAACATCCATAGTTAAATATTTTAAAAGCTGTCGCTATGCGGCTCTCTTTGCATGGGCAGGAGTAAACCAAAAGAGATAGAAAACGAATTATGGTTTCCGTATGTAAATAATTATAATAAAATTTAAACAAACATCCAAGAATATTTTGAAAGGATTAACTGCACAAAAATGTATAGAATATAAAATGTGTTTCAACAAAATATACATTTGTTGTGGCGTATGTTTTTGTGTATCGTTTACGGTTTACCATTATGCAAAAAACCTCCAAAAAGAAGAGGTCTTCAGAGGTTATTCCCATAAATTTCAACATATATATTTTATTTGTAATTAAAATATTTTAAAGATTTAGTATTTTAATCAATATCCGTAGAGCTATTTTATAAAATAACAATTTTTGAAAAATGTTCTATGTAAACGGGAATTGAGAGTGGAGAAATTTTCCTGAAAATCTTTGTGTGGTATATTTTTACTAGATATGTAACTTAAATACGAAATTGATGATTAAATGATTTTATCTTTCTGAGCCATGTTGTCCACAACACACGCACACACAAATGTACCTTTTTCTACTTTTATACAAGGGTCTTCAAAACAAATATCTCCAGTGAAATGTTGGAATAGAAGTTTTGGATACAATAAGATAACTTCTGTATGTATATAATACATACGTTCTAGAGAAAGTAAAAATCCAGGCTCAATTTGTAAAGTCATTGTGACAATGGCCCTTTGTCAGTTATTAGTGTAATGGACTTTTATTAAATTATATTAAGTCTAATATTATACCCAGTGTTTAAGTATTACTTGAACGTTTTGCAGTAGACTACCGTGGTTACTGGTTTGCATGACCGTTTAAGCTGAAACTTATTTTCCAAGCGAACAGATACAATACAGCTGCTATAAAATGTGCATGACTGTTTTTTGCAGTGGATCATGGCATATTAATAGCGATATTTCGTGGACCAAAAGATGGCATCGCGCATGTGCGCTCACTAACTCCAGCTAATTACTTTAATATCAATATTTACTCGCGCGTCTAATAGACGCCACGTTTTATTTTTGTTTTTGTTTATTCTGAGAACTGCTTTGTATTTCATATCATGATAACACTTGTAGTGGTTTCCTGCACGTGCAAACCATTTAAGCGATTAAAATAATTACATGGTTTTATTGTAAATTACATTAGTGAAAAAGTAAATTTCATATACACAGAAATTGAAACCTAAAATTAAGAGATAATTTATACATCATAAGTTATGCCTAAATATTAATATCAATAAAATGTGTAATGAATAATAATTCGTCAGTTAATTATCTGATGTATAAGGTATTTTATTCATAATCCTAGAGCCATTTTTATGAAACAGCATTTCGAATGTTTCTCCAAGTAGAAACGTATTTAAAGTGGAAATATGAATTAGACTTCTCATTTTGGAATTATGCTCTTCACAAATCATATACTCACACACAGACACTCATTGACGTTTTCCATAAAATACCCATTTTGGATTGAGAGAATCTCTAAACATATATTTCAGAGATATATTTCTCTATAACACGTAAAAGAACCTCAAGCCTGATAGAGAGCCTCTGAGAAAAATTAATCGGTCTTTCACGCCCAGTATAGAATGGCACGCTGAGAACTACAGCAGTTAAAGAGCGTCCATAAATAACACTCCATTTATTTCTTTCTAGAGATCTATTGTGGCTAACATCGCTTAAAGGGAGTCGAAATGGGATTTTCATAATTTTTTTCCATTTTCATATTTTCATTGCATATGAATATTTAAAATATTCCACTCATTTTGGTATATCTTTCAACGAGGTACGCTAATTGTAATTAGTTTTAAAATATTGTTGAAAATAATCATGCGTAGTAATCTTTTAAAAATATTCTGGTACATTCACTTCGTAAAACATCAAAACCTTTTTACATATTAGTGTCAGAAAAGAGATATTTTTTTTTATTTTGATCGGAAAATTTTAATTTATCCGTTGGCAGCATTGGTAATGACTTCATATTTCCTTAATATGAGATTTTCGTAGTACTATGAATTTCATACTGTATGGAAAATTAGGTTACATGTTTTATTAATATTATGTTTTAAAGCAATTTCTGGAGAAGCAACATTTTCTATACAAATGTCCCACCCATTATCTCGAAACTAATTGACATTGAGGGTTGTTATTTTTACCGAACATTTGTATCTAAATACTAATTATTTGAACAAAAAGGTTTAATGTATATGAATTTGTTATTTTGTTAAAATTTAAAAATCATTATTTTTCAATAAAATTGTAAGAGCTTTATTAAGAAAAAGCATATCTTTCTTTCTAATGAACAGAAGTATTCTATTTTAACTTTCTCTACACTTACTATGTACATAGTGTATAGAGAAGGTATTGCAATCCACCCAAAAATTCGATACCGAGATTTCTAAAGAAATGTATGTTTTAGCAACCCCTGTATCCAAAAAAAGGCATTTTTACAAAAAGGTCCGTCTGTGTGTATATGTGTGTGTGTGTGTCCGTGTGTCTGTGAACACGATAACTGAAAAACGAAAAGACGGTAAAATACCAAGTTTGATATTTAAGTTTAGTATCGTCTAGGGATGCGACACGTACGTTTTGAGAAACCCCACCCCACCCCGAACTACCCTTTACATGGAATTATTTTCGAAAATTTTAATTTTCTAAAAAATGGCTGTAACGATTTTGATTTAAGTGTCGTATATTAAGGATATTTACCTGACATATAAAAGGTATATCTGAATTTTCTGGGAAGACTACTTTATTCTGGACGAATTTTACGGAATTTTGCATAACTGCTAAACCGTAAGAGATAGACAAAAATTACGACACAAAAAATGTATTTCACTTGAAAAGACACAATTTATGTTATATGCATTTTTTTCATGAAGAGATATTTCTTGTTTTTGGTTTCAGCTTTAAAAACTTATACTTTTCTCCCACAGGACTTAGTCAACTCCTATGAATACAAACAAAGGAACTTCAATCAACCAGCTTTTGACTATCCTTTTAACCTATGGCACTCCCTTATTTTGCTTCTACTTACAAGAAAGCATGTAATAAGACTATTTCTGCTAACTTTTTGTTGATTAGCATGAAATAAATAGTAGCATAAGCTTTTTAACAATAATTTGTTGCAGAGGTGTAGAGAAAGTCATGTGAATGGAACACATCAGACTTTTCATCAATCAACTGCAAAGGAATTGTTAAATACACTTTGATAAATGTAGTTCATTATATTAAATAGTTGCTGAGATAATGGGTCAAACTTTAACATGGGCAAGATTGGGCGTTTCGACTCTTAAGAGAATGGGATAGGGTGAAGATTTAGATACAAGTTGCAGATTTTCTGGAAAATATTTGTGTCGCATCTTTGGAAGGTACTCGACTTAAATATCAAGTTTTGTATCTATCCGACTTACTGATTTTGTGTTATTCTGTTCATACACACATACACATACAGCCGGATTTCATATAAAATGCTTTTTTTTTGTTTCAGGTTTTCTGAAAACGGGTATTTACGGTAAAATATTGCTTTCAAATTTTGAGTGGAGTAGAATAACTTCCCAGTCTATTTAAGTGTGGCAGAGAGAGTAAGATACCAAATAAAAAGTTATATAAGCATACCTGGATGGACTTAATTTTGTATTAAATAGACTTTTACATTTAAAATGCTCCCTTATTTTTAATTGTTCCAGCTACCGCTAAAGACATAATTTGTTAAGTGTGTCTTTTGAAGACTTAAGGGTTGGAGCAGTGCTTTTTAGTACGTTTGGTAAAAAGTGTCGATAGTTGAATTTTTTATAAAAATTGTACCATTTTTTTAAGCATATGCAGTATTTTATTCTCCTCTGGAGGATGTTGTATTTTGGAGGCCATTTTAAATTTTTTTGCTGATTAAATGGCTCTATTTATAAATTTTTAAATCAGTTTTCGCAGATTAAATTTTTTTCTTATTCTACCATATTCAAAATCCATAAAAATATAGTTAGATGTCTGAAAGCTTTTCCCAAAGCAGTACAAAATGTACATAATAAAATGTTTAGTTGCATTTTTGATGTTGCATATGTATTTGTTTATAAAAATAACTATTATAAACATTCGCTGGTTTTGCAGTTTTTCCACTTTGTGACATATATATATAGTCTTAAATTACAAGGTAACCCTTATTGCGGCCTCTATCCACTGCGCGAGGGATTCGAGAGTCGCTGGGAAAGTGGTGCCAGCAAAGGCGCACTAAAATACGTATCTTAAGATAAATTACGGAAATGTTGTTGTTCAGCACAATTTGCGAAAATATTCTCGCTCACTCGTCTGAACTTAGCAGTAGGATTCCTTGTGATTCCTTCATATTATGACTAAGCTACTGTGGATTACACAGAAATTTCTGCTGCTGAGCTTAGGAGAATGAACGAGAACATCTGCCTGTTTGAGGGCAGATGGCCAATATTTTCCGCATTTATTGAAAATAAGGACTCAGTTTTTTTTGGTAGTGTTTAACGCCCGCTTGAACTTCTTATGGCACCACAGGCGGTGACACTGATGATACATGCATGATGGAGCACCGGTGGAATGCGATGGCGGGGGAAACCGGAATACCCGGAGAAAACCCGCCGCTTTGTCCACCACAAATCCCACATGCGGTCGCTTGGGATTGAACCCCGGCCGTCTAGGTCAGAGGCGAGTGGTCTAACCACTCGGCCACGGCGCGGCTTAATTACTCCAATGCGCCTTTGCCAGCACCCCTTTTCCGGTGACTCTCGGATCTTTCGCGCACTGAAGAGGGGTCGCGAGAGGGTTACCATAGAATTGAATGATATATATGTATATATATACATAATAAAGGTGTTAACGGATGTAATATTAAATAAATGCTGCATGTAGCTCAATATTCATAAGAGAAGAGAAAATTTTATTTTAGCCAAAGAAATCGTAAATATTTACAATGAAATGACATATTTGAATGAAACTTGGTATGACTGCTTTTGTTGCAATAATAAAACTATATCATTAATACTGAAAATCACTTAATCACCTTGGTGCCCCATTAATTGGAAATTAGTTAATGTATACAGAATGACATTTTGTTAACTTGAAACCGATATTCCCGTAGAAAATACGATACATCCCTTGCGTGTTTTTTTCGTTTTTAAGCAAGGATACTTTGCACTGATGCCAATTATGATTTATTTGAAAAGACATTTTTTGGGACATACTAATACATGATAAAGTAATTAACGCTGGAGAGATTTTGAAGTGTTTATCCACTTATTTATTCTGCGGTCTGTTTTTACATGTCTACTTTGAGCTATCCGTGCAGCAGGCAAGTTATTATCTCGAGGTAAGAGAGGAATTAATTCACCTAAAACACTTCGCTAAATCAGTCAGAATGAACTGCAGTGCTGGCAGACGAAAATAAGGCGAGGCTACTCTTTATTTGCAACTGTCACGAAGGTTACATGTGCACTTATAAGTCTGTTATTTCTTTATTGGGTTAATGGATACTGATGCTTCTAGCACAGCGGGTTAATTCGCTCTCTCTCTCAGCTACTTTTACTGCATGAAACACGGTGATAACGGGGATTAAAATTCTCAGGGATATTTCTATACGTATATAGTTTTTTAACTAAAGCTGAGCGGCAAGCGGTTTAAAAATATGATGTGTTTTATTCACCCAATCCTCTCTATCCGTTCTAAAAACCATTCCTACAAGTAATTATTCTGTTACCTCCATCATCCTAATCAAGATCAACATTATCAAAAATGCTCTTATTATTTGCTTCCGTGTAAGCAAAAGCAAAACAAGACTAAACCAATAGTTGCATATTTTAAAAGATGTCACTACATGATACGATACAATTAACATTCTGTTTTCTTTGCATGGTAAGGAGTAAAACAAAACAAATGATAAAAAATAATGATTTCCATGTGAGAAAAAGTTTATTAATGTAAAATTTAAATAAATAACATGGAATACTTGTGAAATGGTTAACTCTACAAAATATATAGCATAGGTCGTGTGTGCAGCATAAAATGCGGTAGCAAGTTTTCGTCTGTCTCTTACGGTTTACAAGTTACATAAAAGTTATCGAGAATGAAGAGGACTTCAGAGACTGTTCCTAGAAAATTCAAGATAAAAATTGCATTGTTATGAAAATAATTTAAAAATATGTCTTTTAACCAGAATTCGTAACGCCAGTTTTGAAGAAATCAACATTTTTGAAAATTTTTGTATGTGAAGGAACGTGTCGTAACCTTGGAGATACTGAACTTACATTTTGTATTTAACAGACCTTTTGTCTTTTAGTTAAGCTGTCCATAGACACAGATAGACAGACACAAACATACGACATTTTTCTAAAAATGCATTTGTTTTGGATTCAGGAGTTCTCAAAATGTATATTTCTGTAAAAATATCGGTGCTAAATTTGTTAATGGAATACAATATATCCTCTACCTACCATGTGCGTTGCACATATACACTAGACAAAGTGAAAATCTGACATGTTCCATTTACATGATCTTCTCTATCTGTTCTACAAGCAATTCTTACAATTAATTATCTACACAATTCTAAACATTATTTATCACTCGTTTCCTACTAAGCAGAAGAAAAATAAGGTAAAAATTGTAAATATTTTAAATGCTGGTCGCTATGTGATGAACTTTTGTTTTCCTTGCATAGCCAAGAGTAAAACAAAAGAAATGTGAAACAAAAACGATTCCCGTTTGAAAAAAGTTTAAATATTTTAACATTTAATCTAATAACAAGTAATATCTCGTAAATGTTTAACTTCAAATAAAAAGTAACGCAAATCGTAACGAGATCTACATTTTTTTGTAGCAAGTTTTTGTCCGTCCCTTAAGATTTACCAGTTACGCAAATGTCATCCAGAGTCATTTCGTTTGTATAAAAATGTCTGAAACATATGATATATTAATAAAAAATGTTAGAGACATTTCTGAGAAAATAAACATTTTCGAAAAACGGTCCATGTAAAGGATTGGGGGATTTTTCCGAATTTTTTTTGCCGCATTCTTATAAGATTGCGACACAAAATTACTTAAACCTAAACACCAAGTTTTGCATTTAACAAAGTTTTCGTTTTTGAGGTAGGCTGTTCACATACACACGGACACATATATATACACTTATGGACACTTTATTTAAACTGGATGTTTGGTTTCAGGAGACATATATTTATGGTGACGTCTTGACATTTCATTTTTAGCTGGAATGAAATATCTTCTCTACCTACACTACTGGGTACATGATACATCGTAGAGAAAATAGCTTGTATTTTATACTTGACAATATATTACACAAAAACTCTATGTTACAACAGAGCTCCAAAGTACAGAAAAAACAAGAACGAATAGTTTTCAATGCGTTTCTATGTACGGTCGCGTGGCAGAGTGGTTAGAACACAGATCAGCAACTGATTGCCCGTTTAATAAAGCAGAGAGAGCAAATTATCTCGTTGCTGTCCGAATCATCTACCGAAAATTGTGCGAACAACTCAGCGGAAAGCAAGAACAGGTAATTCTTTCAGTGCCGTATGCAATGTTTTGCTTTTGAAATACGCAATTAGCCTTTTATAGGTAATTGTACCTATTTTATGTTCATGATTGAGGACAAAATTATCTCTTTTTTTCTCTTAAATTAGCTTTTATATTTCAGATATTAAAATATACATTTATCAAGTGTATATTTTTATAATGGGTATTCAAAATATAAATAATTGAAAAAATTGCATTTATTAAAGTATTAACATAACCTTCTCTACAGCTCTGTAACAAATTATTATTAAAAAGCTTATTGTTCTATTTACTTAACGCTAATCAGAAAAAAAAATAGCGGAAAAAGTCTTATTACTTGCTTCCTTGTAAATAGAAGTGAAATAAAGGAGTACCATAGGTTAAACGGTAGTCAAAAGCTGGTTGCTATGTGACTGAAGTTCTTTTGTTTGTATAGTCAGGAGTTGACAAACTTCTGTGTGAGAGAATTATACTTTTTTAAAGCTGAATTCAAAAACAAGGAATATCTCACAAACGATCAACTCCATATAAAAAATGCATATAACAAACATTGTGTGTTTTAAAGTGCTCTACACTTTTGTGTGGTAAGTTTCTTTCCATCTCTTACGGTTTAGCCGTTATGCAAAATTTCGTAAAATTCGTCCAGAATATAGAGTCTATCGTCAGAGACTATTCCCAGAAAATTCAAGATATATATTTTATTTGCCAGGTAAATATCTTTAATATACGATGTTTTAATCAAAATCGTTAGAGCTAACTTTTAGAAAATCAAAATTTTGGAAAAAAGTTCCATGTAAAGAGTAATTTGGGGTGGGGGAATTTTTCTCAAAATCTTCGTGTCGCATCCTTGGAAGAAACTAAACTTAAATATCAAGTTTGGTATGTTACGGACTTTTCGTTTTTGAGTTATCGTGTACACAGACACACGGACACACACGGACCTTTTTCTGAAAATACTTTTTTTGGATACAGAGGATCCTAAAACAAATATTTCCGATGAAATCTCGGTATCGAATGTTTGGGTGGAGTGAAATACCTTCTCTATACACTGTACACAGTACGTGTAGAGAAAGTAAAAGGTTCGCTCTTATAGCAGTGAATATGAACAGGCATCTTGGTAATTAATGATAATCTACAGCATTTGAAAGACACGTTCTTCTCATTGAGAAGTGTTATTCACTTACATGGGTTGTGTAATATCGCTGAAAATGAAATATTTTGAGTGCAGAACTTTACCACAAACTTTACCAAACATTTATTTCGCCTCTTACTAACAGTAAAAAAGAATCCTCCTAGGGAGGTATAAACGTAGGAGACAATAGCCTGCGTGTTGGATTGCTTTCAGTTTCCAACAATGAACTCCCACATCACAGTAAAATGAAGCATCACTTCACGGGTTACCCCTGCTTATTTCAGGACAAAATCAAGTTGTTGACGGCCTGGGTCAGATCGCTCTTCTCCCCCTTGGGCGAAGTGGGTTCGATTCCAGAGGACTTGGCCAAACCTCCTGTCACGTTGCTAAGGCCCGGGAGACCTCCCATCAATTGTGAGCACTGCCATTAAAATACATTTGTTTCAACTTTGTCGTTTTCGTTCTGGTTACCGTTCTCGGTTGTTGTGAATTAGCCTTAACTCTAAAACGGAAAGTCCGATACATGACAACTTTAATATTTTAAGTTCAGTAACTTCCAAAACGTGATCAGTATTTTTTTTTAGTATAATTACCTTCGCCAACTGCCTTATAGAAAAATATTTTCGAAATTTGTAATGTTCGACAAAAATGACCTAATGATCTATGTTTAAGATATTTACGTGTAAAATGAAAGACTATCCTTAATTTTTTAGGAAATAGCATTTAAGGTCCTTTCCATTCGGAAAGAGTTTGGTATACATTTAATATAACTGATAAAAGATAACAAATAGACAAAAAACTGCTCCTGCGGTGCAGTGGACAAGTGATTAGACCGTTCCCACCTAGGCGGTCTGGGTTCGATTGCAAGTGCCCGCATGTGGGATTTGTGGCGGATGAAGCGGCGCCTGGACGAGTTTTCTTCGGGTCTTCTCGTTTCCTCCGCCACTCATTCCACCATCATCTTTCCTAGCATCTA
This sequence comes from Hymenopus coronatus, assembly GCA_030762935.1. Lineage (NCBI taxonomy): Eukaryota > Metazoa > Arthropoda > Insecta > Mantodea > Hymenopodidae > Hymenopus > Hymenopus coronatus. The sequence goes on from CM060882.1 coordinate 51,882,574, forward strand.
TTTCGCTTGAATTTCATATCATCCCTTCCTCACACTCATACCTGGCTACGAGCTGACCTCTCATTTCAGGTTCTCTATGCTGTGGTTTCTCTATTCTGTGCTGTTGGCTAAGAGTGTGTTCGTCCTAAATAATTAAACGAAACGAAACGAAAGTTCTACTACACATTAGATTTAGTTCTCTTTAAAACACACAGTTTTTTGAAATTATTTATTGACTTCAATGTTTTCCGAGGTAATATTACTAGTTTATATTTTCGTATTGTGCTTTTTTTTAAAGCACTGGATAGATAAGAAAGCAATTGTAATTTACAAAAATTAAAACTCATAAAAAAGTTGTGGAAACAACAATAGAAGATTTGAAGGATGTGCATCTTGAAGTGTCAAGTGAAAACGCTTCCAAATCCGTGCAGTTTTGGCAACATTTATACATGTTCTCTAATTTTACCTTCTTATCTAATCTAGAAAGGAGTAAGTTAAGTTGGAAATCTTGTACTCAGTCACTTACTCGTGGTTAGTAAGATATGACGCAATAATTGAAGAGATTTTCATGGTATAACTTCGTGATAGCCAAATACAGTTGGTGTTTTATTTCCTGGCCAGAGGAAGGGAAGATAAAAATCACTTTATTTAAGTTGGCTTGCGTGAGAGCCATTGGTCTTCATTGTTATTACTGCAGAAACGTACCACGTCTTCCAACAGATAGCACGAATATGAAAAACGAGGCAATGCATGTTGGAGGGAAAAGCCTTTTATTGGTTGCATGCAGGGCAGAATTAACTTGCCACCCGCAACTCGGTAATCCCCAATTCCGTCCTAGTCCAAGCACCGTCCAGAAATGAACCTATGCAGCTCACTTGAACGACAATTTTAAATATAAGATTTTCATTTTAGCGATAATTTTAAACATGTTTTCTTTAACACATTGAAGCCCGGGCGTTTCGGTAGTTGAAGGGCCAAGAAACCCAGGGTTTTTATGCCTAATTTGAGTTATTATTTACAGTACATCAATTAAATCTGCCGAAAAGTATTGGGACAATCTAAAGGTATGGCATTCAGGGATTTTTCAGCAAGTAAGAAAATTGTCATAACTTCCGTGTTAATATTTTATTTTAAATTTACAACAAGTACCCAATATGAGTTTGAAAAAAAGCTGCGTAAATCTGCTTTCACTGCATTTATTGAACGTTTGAAAAACTCTCCCTCGGAAACAGAATTTTTCAAAGCTGCATTTGTATCCAGAATTTCAGCTGCAGTTCCCAGAAATCGAGGAAAATGCAGCATTTTAACATTTAAGAGCACAAATGTAATTAACAGACCACCACCTTCAAAGAAAATGGCTGGACTACCCCAGAGCAGCCAATATTACTAACTCTCTTAATTTCATAACAGTTGACTAAAGCAATTCGTTTACACTTTTATAATATATACGTTTATCTAATGATTCTAATTTTAAAGCTAATTTTAATTTATTTAACTGCAATATTTATACGAGTAGGAAACCGTTATTTTTGCGCTTTGGTAAAATTTCGAATGGGCGCCCCATATGCATCTGTCGCTCTTTTGGAGTCATTTTTAGACAAAAGTGTTGATAACGTAGTATGGATGAAATAATTACTTTTTAATACACACTCAAATATGTAACTACGTAACCAGTAGAGAAAGTCGTGCAATCACAACACATAAATATCTTAAGTGAATGCAAAGTATTATACCGACAATTATTATTAAGGCTATAGTTGCATAACTATTTTCTCCTGCACATAAAATATACATAAGCTTGGACGATATTGCATTCCAGTCAAAAGTTTCATACGTGTATCTCGCCGGAAATAAAGGTTTGTGGACCCTGAATAAAAAGTGTCTACGTGTGTGTCTGAAAACAACATTAATCAAAAACGAAAAGTACCAATATGGCACTCAGTATTAACAATGGATAAGACACAAAGAGCTGTAGAAAAAACTTCCAATCACAAATTATCCTTTACATAAAATATTTTTCGAAATTTTCGATTTTCTCAAAAACGGCTCTAAAGATTAGGAATAAAATATCATACATAAAATATATTTACATGAAAAACAAAATTTATGTCCTTTTCTGGGAACATCTTTGAATCTCTCCTCATGTTGGATGACTTTTTCTTAACCGATAAACCGTAAGAGATAAGGCAAATCTTACTACACAAAAACTACAGTTTTGTTAAAACGCACAATTTATCTTCAGTATATTTTTGTGGAGTTTACCTAACCCAAAGATTCCTTGTTATTGGTTTAAATTAGCCAGAACTTACACTTTTAACAAATGGGAAGTTGTAATTCGATTTTCTTCCTTTTGTTTACTTCTGACCATGGAAAGAGAAAGCAATTTCAATGTAATCGCTTAGAAAGCAGCTCTATAGTCTAGTGTATTCCCTTATTTCTGTTGTACCTACCAGCAAATCAGTAGTAAAGCTATGTTAATTAGCATAGCGGAGAATAGAAGAATAGGATCTTATAAGACTAATTTGTTGCAGAATAAGTAGAGAAGGTCATATGAATAGAACATTTCTTAGTTTAAGTGTCATTAAGTATTCCCAAACTACAGTGGACATAAATGACAATGCATTTGTGTTCTCGATTGTGCTAGTGTTGATTTTTTCACATACTCAGCATATGGTACACATATCATTTTAACGATCTATGCCAAACTGATGTCATGATGTTAACCTTTATTCAGAATTATTAATCTTTAATCTTAATCCTTTAATATTTTAACCTTTTGAGATTATTATGCATAGAAATTTTGTACAACTATTTCTTAATTTCATTTTACGTAGGAGAAAAAAAAACGGTGTGTACTCAAGAGGAAGAAAAAACCTGTCAATAAAAGAGCCGTGTGTTGATTTGGTGAGGACTTATTAAAGTAATTCCTCCTACAGCCATATCTACATTGGTTTTAGCAACAAATTGATTGGCATATCATTTTTCATGGAGGATGTGTACCTCCAGAGATTAAGTCCAAGACAGTTTCAGATTCATTGAGAAAACATAATTTAATTTGAATGATTGTTCTTCCATAAACTGAAGATGTGCAATAAAATGTGCAAAGTAATTTGACATTAAAGTATATTTCCTGAACATAAGTTGAGAAGGCCTTGCTTTTTACCGAAATTTAGTCAAATCAATAGCTTCACCACCTGACAGCATAGATTTCGTTGGTCAAATGGAAGAGCAGCGACAAGCGAAACCGAATATTGGTAGTTTGGATGCTGACCATGACACAGAATTCTTTATATCTATTACACTATTCCTAACTTATTGCGGAAATTTGATAAGTCTTACTATCGAACCTTTACAAGAAAATAAGTACATATAATGACGATTTATAAGCTTCTTTATTTTAAGTGGTTCATGTTTTTTAACATGACTTTGCTCTATTCCAGTGTCCCCCTTCCTGGCATTTCTTCCCTCAGTTAGGCGCTGTTCTTGGAGATACTTTATATAGCTCCGCATCCCTTTACTCTAGAACAATGTTCGATTTAATTTCCATGTCCTTTGTTCCTTTCAACAGCATAAAATCAAGAGAGCAATTTCATACAAACACTTTATACAATGCTTATCTTACGCTCCTCTTCCCTTCTCTTTTTACCCAAGAATTGATGTCAGTTCATTTGTTAGAGTTTGTGTGGCAGACTTATGACAAAAACCAATAGGATATGGGCACATCTAGCAACATTCATTTAGCCGTTTCACATCCATTTCGCTATTTCTTTCTCTGTGGGCAATCAAAGAAAATGAAATATCAATACATTATATACCGACATGATTTGACTATCGTGTAACCTAGTGTATTCCCTTATTCTCGCGTATCTATAAGGATGTATTTAATAAAAGTATTTCTACAGATATTTTCATTGATATATATGAATTAGATAGGAAAATAAACTTTTGTAAAAATAGTTTGTTGTAGACAGGTAGAGTAAAATTATGTGAATGTAACACATTAGATTTTTTCCATTTTTGTTCGAGTTTCACAGATACATCGCCTTAACTGTACGCATACGGCATAAGTTATAACCTTTTTGGACACACTGTAGATTCTTATTGTTCCAATAAAGGTATAACTGCATGAAATTGAGCTTTATGGAGATATCACTCTAAATCTCTCCCTTTTACAATTCTAAAGATCTCGTTCTTTGCTGTAATATTGACCCTAAACCCACTCCACTAGGCCTACCATAATTTCTGCATTACTTGAATTCGCACTTAACTGAAAGCTAGTGGCTCTAATGGCGAGCGTGAAAACCCTCATAAAACCGCTACTGTTAAACTTAGATGGCAGCTATAGCGGAAATAATTTTAAAAATAAGAGCAAACCCTGCTGGGTTTGTGGTGCAGTAGGAGAGGGCTGCACAAAAATCTCAGGCGGAGTTTTCTTTTGTACGGCGAAGTTCCTTTATAGCTTATATACACAACTTTCTCGTCCCACTCTCCTTACTGCAATAAAAACATGTGAACGCAGGGATTACTATTCAAATAACTTCAACAACAGATAAGAAGTTGACAACTAATTCAGCATACAATAGCCGAGATTAGGCAATTTCAACCAATCTCGCGTTCATCTGACTAGAGCGAATTGTTGAAACATTTTATCACAGCTGATGTTCATTTATTTTATCTCCTGTCTTGGTTGTTGGTAATAAGGTGACATCCATGAGCTAACCTTCATTTTTAATAACTGTTCCACAATTGTACTTTCAATTAATTCAGTTACAAAGTCTTATCCAGTGAATAATGTATTTATTCAAAAAAGAATTGAAATAATCAATATTCGTATTTATTACGTATGAGATGAGTGCAATAACCTCAAATAAAATAACGTTTCTTTCCATTTCATGTATTACTATTAAAATTTGAAATAAAATGATTGTTCCTTGTTTCTAAGGTTGCTATCGATATTAGTACATTGGGTGTAGACACGATCGGTCATATGATAGTTCAGGAGAGAGTGAAGAAAGAAAGAGAAGCAGATTCGGTAAATAAACGTGGTCGAATTGCGGCATCTATCATTTGAGAACTAATGCAAGTATTACAATTATAACATGATACAATCTCCCTTCCTATATGTTATAAACTATTAATCGTATATATTGGATCTCTTAGGACATGTCATTCCCCTCGCTTTGCTCCGGTCATGAAATATCGAAAAGATGAAAATACTTGTGGTATTACTTATGATAATTTAAAAAAAAATTCTTTTTACACACATATTGGGTTTCAGACGTGGTCTAATTGGCGACCAGGGCAGAGATTAAGATAGAATACAAATAGAGATATACACCACGAACACCCATGGTTAAGACCATCCCCTGTGCCACGAAGCACCACAGTCATTTATCAAAAGCGGCCATGGAGACGGCTAAATGCTTATTATCAAAATATAAACGTTTACCAGGACACAGAAGATCTTTTTTTTAAAACAATTTTGATCAAAACTGTCTAATTTTGGATAGCAAGCTTTGGAGGCCATTTTAAAGCTTTGAGCTGGTTCAATTTATCTACGCGTAATGTGTACATAGTGTAAAGAGAAGGTATTGCATTCTACTCAAAAATTCGATACCAAAATTTCACCGGAAATATATGTTTTGGGTCCCCGTAAATTAAAAATAAATTAGAAAAAGTCCCTGTGTGCGTGTGTGTATGTGTGTGTCTGTGGACAGCATATCTCAAAAACAAGAAGGCCGTTAAATACTAAACTTGATATTCGAGTTTGGTACCTTCCAAGGATGCGACAAGAAGATTTTCAAGAAAATTCCCCCACCCCCAACTATCCTTTACATGCAAATTATTACGAAGGCTTTGATTTTCTCAAAAATGGCTCTAACGATTTTGATTAAAATATCGTATATTACAGATATTTACCTGAAAATAAAATGTATATCTTATTTTCTGGAAATAGCCTCCAGGGTCTACTTTATTCTGGGTGAATTTTACGGAATTTTGCAGAACTACTAAACCATAAGAGATGGGCTGACTACAGGAGTTTGTCAACTCATGTCCACACAAACAAAGGAACTTCAGTCAAATAGAAACCAACTTTTGACTATCACCTTAACCTATGCTACTCCCTTATTTCTCTTCTACTTACAAGGAAGCAAGTAATAGGACTATTTCTGCTAGTTTTTTCTCTATTAGCCTGAAGTAAACCGAAGCACAAGCTTTCTAACAATAATTTATTGCAGAGATGTGAAGAAAGTCATGTGAATGGAACATATCAGATTTTTTATCTCGTATTTTCAGAATCTGATTTCTCCCACAATTTTTCCAAAAATATTTCAAAAGGTGTATAATTAAATGTGAGGTTAGAATTTTGAAATTGGTCATAGGTTTGTTTAAAAAATAATCAGTATAACCATGTGTTAGTTTTTGCAGTTTCATCCACTTTGTGTAGTAAACTATTAAAAAAAATACCCATCCTGGGAAAATTTTAAACAATAAACTTTTTTTAAAGGTATTAAGAAATATAAATTTAAAAATCTGTTGTGTTGTATTCACATGTCGTGTTCTGCAAGCATACTGTTCTTACAAAGCATTACTCTTTTATCTATATCATGCTAATGAAGACAAACGTTGGTAAAAAGTATTTTATTAGTGGCTCCCTTCCCTCTAAGTAGAAAGGCAATAACGGACACACTAGGCTAAGGCGATAGTCAACTTTTTTAAAAGGTAGTCGCTATGTGAACAATTGTAGCTTGGTTCGCTTTATATTGCCATGTAAACCAAAAGAGAGATGAAACTAAAGGTGATCCCGTGTGAAAAATATTACATAGTTCAAAATTTAAGCCAATAACAACGAATATCTTGAAAAAAATATATAATTTAAACTGTGTGTTTTAGCGAGATCAAATTTTTGAGTAGTAAGTGTTTGTATAATTCTTACGGTTTACTAATTGTGCAAAATTCAAATAAATTCATCCACAATGAATGGTTTTACAGAAGTTATGGCCAAAAAATTTAAGAATTACATTTTATTTGTGATGTAAATATTTTGAATATAAAGTTATTTTAATTAAAATCGTTGAAACCATTTTAGAAAAAAAAACACAATTTTCAAAATACTAAGTAAAGGGTAGTGTAGGGTGGGGATTCTCTTGAAAATCCTCGAGCTGCATCCTTGGAAGATACTAAAAATAAATACAAATCTAATATTAACAGTCTTTTAGTTTTTGAGCTATGATGCCCAAAGACACACAGAGGAATTGGGGACCTCAAAACATATATTTCCTGTGAAATCTTGACATCAAATTTTTGGATGGAATACAATACATTCTCTAGCTACAATTATAGTATTCCGTACGTGCTGAAGAGAAAAAAAAGACTATCCACCATAAGAAAATTTCAATCAGAAAATTTGTTAATAAGGCATCAAGAAATGTAGTTTTAAAAACAGCATGTAGCTCAATATCTTTAGGAGAAGATTGATGTATGATTTTATACAATTAAATCAAATAAATTTATTAATATCTATGTCCAAAATTAAAACATATATTTGAATGAAACTTGATATGAATACTCCCTTTTTTGACCTGTGCAAAAATTTAAAACTTCGAGTTTTAATACTTTATAAAATCATTTTTATATCTTCGGGAACCCTTAAACTCTATTTAACCCAGTACTGCAATGTACAATGGTATGTGTATGAGAAGTTAATTTACAGAGCTGAAATCTAATTACTGCAAATATGTTTTTTCTCGATACTCTTTCCCCTGTTGATAATACGGGTGCACTTTATCACAATATTTATAACAAAAGTATCAAAAGATAATATAGTGTACCTAGAAATACACACCGGAAAGCACTTAGGGCAGTTGGTATTGAAGAATGCCTAGTGTGCGTACTATAGGAAATTTATAATAGGAGCATGTGCCAGTTAAAAAAAAATATATATATATATATTTTTTTTTATAAAAAATACAGTTCCTGAGTCCGGTCGGGACGTCGGCGTTGTAGTTCTTTTTTTTTTTATTCCTCTTTCCCTAAATTTTCTAGTTTACTGTTTTCTGACAAATATACAATCACAAACACACAAACACCCATGCCCAAGGCGGGACTCGAACTCACGATCCCCTGCGCCACGAGGCACCAAAGCGAGCGCGGCCGTGGGGATGGCTTATGGCAGAAAATGTAAAAATGATGATGATGATGATGATGATGATGATGATGATTGCTCTCCTGTAATATATTGGTGTGGGCCAGAAAATTCGTTTAAATATATAAACGCAAATATCTCAAAACTTAATCCAGTGATGCACGCGCCTGAAATTCCGAAATCATTAAACGCAACTGATATGGAATTCTTAAATCTTCCATAGCTTTTAAAATGGTCTTTGTGATATATTGGAGGAAAGTATTAGTAAACAAAACTAGTATCACAACTAATCACCATACTATGCTTATTTGAAAGAAAACGTTTATGTTTTTTACTGATTCATATAATTGAGGTGTAATAGAATAATTAATTTATTCTATGGGATATTTTGTCGATTTTTATTTGGTATAGAGTAACAGAATGTTCTACCAAATGTTTCTGGCAGTTTTTACAAATATTACTGCCTTTTATGTTTTCACAGTCCACAACATCCTCGTGAGCTCGCAGCTGACACTAATTCAGTACTTTTCACACCTAGCGGTTCTTCAGTTCTCTCACTTACGTAGTTTGCCAAAGATTTTGACAATGCCTTTTACTGAAGATTTTCTTGCAAAGATGCAAAAGAAAGCTGTCTTTAGGATCATCAACTGCACTTTCAACCATTACTTCCTCTATCAGCTGTCTAATTATGTCCTATTTTGCTTCGCAGGAATATGTCACTATGCAGTTACAATACCCTAAGATAATAAAATAAGGTACCAAACACTAACAATGCCAATTATACATACATTTGTGCACGAGAGTAACTAAGAGCAACTAGCAATAAACTGACACCACTGCATGCAACTAGTCCGTGATTACCTAAAACTGTCTGATGCAAATTATCCGAAAGTATAATTGTTGAAATACACATACATCATAGCGAAAGAATACTATTAAGCTAACTTAAAGGTACTAAGAAGATATCTTCATGCAAGTAACTGTCAAACACTATATTAATGTAAAACTATTTTTCCTGGTGTCACGTGTCACTGTATTAATGTAAAACTATTCTTCCTGTTGTCACGTGTCACTGTACTAATGTAAAACTATTCTTCCTGTTGTCACGTGTCACTGTATTAATGTAAAACTATTCTTCCTGTTGTCATGTGTCACTGTATTAACGTAAAACTATTCTTCCAGTTGCCACGTGTCACTATATTAATGTAAAACTATTCTTCCTGTTGTCACGTGTCACTGTATTAATGTAAAACTATTCTTCCTGTTGTCACGTGTCACTGTATTAATGTAAAACTATTCTTGCTGGTGTCACGTGTCACTGTATTAATGTAAAACTATTCTTCCTGTTGTCACGTGTCACTGTATTAATGTAAAACTATTCTTCCTGTTGTCACGTGTCACTGTATTCATGTAAAACTATTCTTCCTGTTGTCATGTGTCACTGTACTAATGTAAAACTATTCTTCCTGTTGTCACGTGTCACTGTATTAATGTAAAACTATTCTTCCTGTTGTCATGTGTCACTGTATTAACGTAAAACTATTCTTCCAGTTGCCACGTGTCACTATATTAATGTAAAACTATTATTCTTCCTGAAGTCACGTGTCACTGTACTAATGTAAAACTATTCTTCCTGGTGTCACGTGTCACTGTATTAATGTAAAACTATTCTTCCTGGTGTCACGTGTCACTGTATTAATGCAAAACTATACTTCCTGGTGTCACGTGTCACTGTATTAATGTAAAACTATTCTTCCTGGTGTCACGTGTCACTGTATTAATGTAAAAATATTCTTCCTGGTGTCACGTGTCACTGTACTAATGTAAAACTATTCTTCCTGGTGTCACGTGTCACTGTATTAATGTAAAACTATTCTTCCTGTTGCCACGTGTCACTGTACTAATGTAAAACTATACTTCCTGGTGTCACGTGTCACTGTATTAATGTAAAACTATTCTTCCTGGTGTCACGTGTCACTGTATTAATGTAAAACTATTCTTCCTGGTGTAACGTGTCACTGTATTAATGTAAAACTATTCTTCCTGTTGCCACGTGTCACTGTACTAATGTAAAACCATTCTTCCTGGTGCCACGTGTCACTGTATTAATGTAACACTATTCTTCCTGGTGTCACGTGTCACTGTACTAATGTAAAACTATTCTTCCTGGTGCCACGTGTCACTGTATTAATGTAACACTATTCTTCCTGGTGTCACGTGTCACTGTACTAATGTGAAACTATTCTTCCTGTTGTCACGTGTCACTGTACTAATGTGAAACTATTCTTCCTGTTGTCACGTGTCACTGTATTAATGTAAAACTATTCTTCCTGTTGTCATGTGTCACTGTATTAACGTAAAACTATTCTTCCAGTTGCCACGTGTCACTATATTAATGTAAAACTATTCTTCCTGTTGTCACGTGTCACTGTATTAATGTAAAACTATTCGTGATGGTGTCACGTGTAGCTGCATTGATGTAAAACTATTCTTGCTGGTGTCACGTGTCACTGTATTAATGTAAAACTATTCTTCCTGGTGTCACGTGTCACTGTATTAATGCAAAGTATTCTTCCTGGTGTTACATATCACTGTACTAATGTAAACTATTCTTCCTGGTGTTACGTGTCACTGTAACTAATGTAAAACTATTCTTCCTGGTGTTACATATCACTGTACTAATGCAAACTATTCTTCCTGGTGTCACGTGTCACTGCGCTAATGTAAAACTATTCTTCCTGGTGTTACATGTCAGTGTACTAATGTAAACTATTCTTCCTGGTGTCACGTGTCACTGTAACTAATGTAAACTATTCTTCCTGTTGTCACGTGTCACTGTAACTAATGTAAACTATTCTTCCTGTTGTCACGTGTCACTGTAACTAATGTAAACTATTCTTCCTGGTGTTACGTGTCACTGTATTAATGTAAAACTATTCTTCCTGGTGTTACATGTCACTGTACTAATGTAAAACTATTCTTCCTGGTGTTACGTGTCACTCTACTAATGTAAACTATTCTTCCTAGTGTTACGTGTCACTGTATTAATGTAAACTATTCTTCCTAGTGTCACGTGTCACTGTAACTAATGTAAACTATTCTTCCTGGTGTTACGTGTCACTCTGCTAATGTAAACTATTCTTCCTAGTGTTACGTGTCACTGTATTAATGTAAACTATTCTTCCTAGTGTCACGTGTCACTGTAACTAATGTAAACTATTCTTCCTGGTGTTACGTGTCACTGTATTAATGTAAAACTATTCTTCCTGGTGTTACGTGTCACTGTATTAATGTAAAACCATTCTTCATGGTATCACTGTACTAATGTAAAACTATTCTTCTTGGTGTTACTGTATTAATGTAAAACTACTCTTCCTGGAGTCATGCGTCACAAACAACTTGCTTATACTTACAGTTTACCCTTCCCGATTTTCGCCAGTTTCTCTAATCGCCTTTTCTGCTATCTGTACGTCTTTATATGACAAGCCATATTCAGTTCATTTAGACTTACCGCTAACAAAAGATGTAGACAAAGATTTTCAGGAAACCCCCCCTCCCCATACAAAGCTACCCTTTACATGGAAACGCTTTGGAACATTTTGATTTTTTCAAAAATGCCTTATTTATGATAAAGCTATTTTCATGAAAAACAAAATGTATACCTATCTTGATTTTTTTTAAATAGTCTTTAAAAATCCTCTTCATTCTAGATTGCTTTTGATTAAGTGGTAAACTGCAAAATATGGACATAAACTTAATACATTAACATATATATCTTATTATGTCATAAACATTTTTATGCATTTAAGAGTTTCCAAAATATTCCATCTTATGGAAGATTTATTGAAACGGGAATATTGTTATTCCTGTTTCTTTTGATTTACTCCTTACCATGCAAGGAGAAACAAATTCAACCACACAGCAACCAGATTTGAAAGGATTTCACTGTCTCTTTAGCCCAGGATATGCCCCAACTACCATTCTACTTGGAATGAACTAACTAATAAGATTTACTCTGCTAATGTTCATCCCGATTAGCATGATGTATATAAAATTATAATCTTTTTTAAGAACAGTTTGATTTCAGAACAGGTAGAGAAGTTATGTGAATGGAACACATCAGATATGCTAAATTGTCTTCGTTTCTGTGCACTGAAGCCCTTGTTTCATAATATAATTGGTGCGATTTGAAAAGAGATACATGCTATTACGTTAATAGCAACGACAGTTTCTTCGGTGTTTTTTCTATTCGATTAAAGCTTCCAAATAACCTGAAAGGTGAACTTGTTTTATGTATATTTTCACTCATAATTGACCTTCAGGTGTAACCTAATTGAGTATTAAAGGAGAGAGCACACAAGAAAAAGAAGAATACAAACACCTATGCCCAAAGTGGGACTCGAGCTTGCGATCCCCTACGTCACCAAGCATGAAAGCAAAACAATGGATACCAGCCAAGGTGAATTTAGAAATGTGAACTCACTTTTTACACCCTTGCTTACGTTAATAACTTATTCCTTTTCCAGATTGTGATGCTAAACAAGTTTTTCCAGGAATATCGGAGGATATATTTATAGTACTATAAACGCCATGTTAATGCCTAACCATAAAGCGCAGTTAAGTGGGGCATAACCTTATTTCAGATTTAGGAACAGTCTTCTGCATTTTAGATTAAAAAATACACCCTAATCTTTGTTGCGTTCGCCACTTGAATGTACGAGAGCCGTTCAGAAAGTAGCCTCCGGTTGATTGCAAGAAATTCACCAAGTTAAATAAAAATATTTTAATATATACATCTTACAACTACATCTTTGCACTATTTTTCTACATAGTTTCCATAACGATTGAGGCACTTATCGTATCTGTTCACAAGCTTTGAAATTCCTTCTGCATAAAAATCACCCGCTTGTGCCTGGAGCCAGCCTGTGACCGCATCTTTGAGCTCTTCGTCGTCATCAAACCGCTGGGACCCGAGCCATTTCTTCATATGCATGAAGAGGTGATAATCGCTTGGCGCCAGATCTGGGCTGTAAGGTGGATGGTTGACAACGTCCCACTTGAAGGACTCAAGAAGGGCTGTTGTTCTGCGAGCAGAGTGAGGACGGGCGTTATCGTGCAAAAAAACGATACCGGAAGTCAGCATACCACGGCGTTTGTTCTGTATAGCCCGTCGTAATTGTTTTAGTGTTTCACAGTACACGTCTTGATTAACGGTCGTCCCACGTTCCATGAATTCAACCAACAACACCCCTTTTGCATCCCAAAACACCGTTGCCATCAATTTTCGGGCAGAAAAATCTTGCCGGGCTTTTATTGGTTTGGTAGGCGAATTTGAATGTGCCCACATCTTTGATTGTTCTTTTGCCTCAGGGTTCACGTACTTAATCCAGGTTTCGTCCCCGGTCACGATTCTGTTTAACAATGGTTCACCTTCAGCCTCATAACGTGACAGAAAGTCTAATGCAGAGGCCATTCTTTGAGTTTTGTGGTGGTCGGTAAGAATTTTGGGCACCCATCGTGCACAGAACTTACGGTAACCCAATCTTGCTGTCACTATCTCGTACAAGAGAGTCTTAGAAATCTGTGGAAAATCAGTAGACAACTCCGACATTGTGAAACGTCGGTTTTCACGAACTTTTGCATCAACTGTCTGAACGAGTTCGTCCGTGACCAATGATGGTCTACCACTCCTCTCTTCATCATGAACGTTTTCTCGTCCACTTTTAAATAAACGTACCCATTCACGGACCACTCCTTCACTCATAACTCTTGGTCCGTACACGGCACAAAGCTCACGATGAATAGCTGCTGCAGAATATCCTTTGGCTGTAAAAAACATTATAACAGCACGCACTTCACATTTGGCGGGGTTTTCTATTGCAGTACACATTTCAAACGGCCACAAACACTAAACTAGCGCAGGTACGACTTTCACTCGACCACGGCTTGATGCCGACTGACCTGCTGAGTGCGTGAATGCACAGATGGCGTCGCTACTCCCCCCACTACCCGCACTGTGACCGATCGGAGGCTACTTTCTGAACGGCCCTCGTATAATGGTCCTCAGAGCAATATAGCACTTGTTTTATTTTTTTTTTTTTTTTGATTCTTTGTTTTCAATATTACGTTTATGTGTCTAAAGTACTAAAGAAATTTTAATCAAAATCGTAAGAGCTGTTTTTGAGAAAATGAAAATTTTCGAAACATTTTTCATGTAAACGGTAATTGAGGGTGGAGGGATTTTCTTGATAATCCTTGTAAGATAAAATGAAATGGCGTGTTATTTATGGACGCTCTTTAACTGCTGTGGTTCTGATTAATTTTGCTCAGAGGCCTCTCTATCAGGCTTGAGGTTCTTTTACGTGCCGGAAGTCTACGACACGGGACCAACGGCTTTACTTCCCTTCCATAAGGATTTTTACGCCCAAAAAAATCCATTGTCCTCCGCAGGTTTGAAACCTTGGGTATATGAAGTTAGCATGGTAACCATTACACCACGGAGGGCGATCTTGTAAGATACTGAACTTAAATATCAAGTTTCGTATTTAACGGCCTTTTCTTTTTTGAGCTTGATGCCCAAAGTCACACACACACACGGAAATTCTTCTGGATTCAGAGGTCCCAAAACATATATTCTCGGTGAAATCTGGGTATCGAATTTTTGTGTGCGATACAATACCTTCTCTATACACTATGTACATAGTATGTGTAAAGAAAATAATACGTTTTACTCCTAAAGTTTGAAAGGAAAGAAGGTAGATGTATAAATAGAACAGACTTATTAACATTTCATATTTTCAGATTATTTACAAATACGTCGGACTAAGTTTTGAACCTTCTGCCAGAATAATTCCCTTACAGAACATTAAGCAGCAGAAGTCTGTTGTTGTTGTTGAAGTCTTGTTAATCTCCGTCTGTGACAAATATTGTTCGCTAAGGTTTTACTGCTTTATTAACTTAGCAGTTCATACAAGCGTTCGGGCCTTTGGGTAATATAGATTAATGGGAATGCGTGTGAGTCTCTGCATTTTCTGCTGGTTGTCTTCTGTCCTCTTTGTGTTGCTGTTGACTTTAGTGTTGTATGACACGCGTGCTCTACATTATACCTACTTCGTGCAACAAACTCACGCTGTGATCCACAGAGAGAACTGCGATGGATTTTATGTTACACAACAAGGGCGGGTTCAATAAATTAATCGTGTTAGGAATAAGGATGCTGTTTTTACTTTCTCCAAATGGTGCATACTTAGAGAAGATACTGTATTTCACTGCAAACAAGTTTTAGGCTCCCCTGAATACAAAGAGAAAACATATTGAAAAAAAAAATTGATGTGTTCCATTTTCATGACTTACGCTGCATCTTTATGACAAATTATTGTTAATAACCTTACTCTTCTATATACTTCATGCTTATCGAGATAAACATTAACAGAAACAGTCGTATTGTTTAGTTCCTTATATGTAGATGCGAAATAAGGGAATACACTAGACTAAACCGATAGTCAAATGTGGTTGTTATGGAATTGAAATCGTTTCTTTGCTTGGGCAGAAGTGGAAAATTTCCCGCGTGCGGAATGTATAAGTATTTTAAAAATGACAAGAATATCTCGAAAACGGGCAACTCTATGAAAATATAGATATGACATACATTATGTATTTTAACGAGATCTACATTTTTTGTGTAGTAGGTTTTTGTCTATCTCTTACGGTTTACTAGCTATGCAAAAATCATCGAGAATAAACAGGTCTTCAAAGCTATTCCCAGAAAATTCAAGATAATGGTTTTATTTTCAATTGAAATGACTTTGATATGGTGTATTTTAATGAAAATCGTTACAGCCATTTCTGAGAAAATCAACTTTTTCGAAAACTCTTCTATGTAAAGGGTAGTTTGGGGTAGGGATATTTTCTTGAAAATCTTTGTGTTGCATCCTAGGAAGATATTAAACTTAAATACTAAGTACACATACACGGACCTTTTTCTGAAAATGCCATTTTTTGTCAGGGGGACCCAAAACATGTATTTCCGGTGAAATCTGGTTATCGAATTTTTGAATGGAATACAATACTTCGCCTATACACTATGCACATAGTGCGTGTAGATAACGTAAGAAGAACTGCGAGAGTGTCTGTGTCCAATAACTCAAAAACGAAAAGTTTGTTAAATACCTAACCTGATAAGTTCAGCATCTTCTAGGGATTTGATAAGAAGATTTTCAAGGATCTCCCACAGTTTCATTCCACCCTTTGTATGGAAAAAAAATTAAAATGTTTGACTGCCTCAAAAATAGCTTAACGATTTTCATTAAATATATTATATGACAAAACACAATTTATGTGATTTATATATGTTTCTTATGGGGTTAAGTATTTCGGAAATATTTCTCTTAATGGTTTAAAATTTTAAAGTGATTCAAAGGTTTTTTCAAACGGAAATGTGTCATTCACGTTTTCCTTTGATCCACTCCTGGCCATGCAAAGAGAAGAAAATTTCAAGCACAAACATCCTGCTTTTGAAGAATATAATTATCATTTTGGCCTAATGCATTTCTTTATTTTCTTTCTCCTTATAATAGACTAGGCAATAAGGCAATTTATTCTTGGTTAGCATTAAGTAGAATGAGCTTTAGAGAGAATAAAAAAATAATGAAAACATATTCATGTGAACTGTAGGTAGGGGTAGAAGGACATTCTTCAAAATCTTCGTGACGTATCTTTGAAAGCATCTCACTACACAAAAATGCAAATCTTGTCAACGCACAATTTACAAAGGCTATTCAGAAGGTAACGAACGATTTGGTCTCATTAAATAATAACGAAAGATATTATCACAAAACTTTATTTAAAAAGTTGCAATAAATTGCCACTACTCTCATTATTTGCTTTTTATTATAATGTGGTACAGGTTTTTCTGATATGCACTTTCAGCGATAAAAACGTAAGCACTACCGTTTTGAGGACATCATCGGTTGGGAAATATGTTCCGCCTTAAACGTCATGTACGGTACCCATAGTGAAACACCGGTTTTTCTGAAATATTTTTATCAACATTTGCTTTCAATTCCTCCATAATGATTGACGAATTTCCACTCCGGCTTTTTCGTGCATACTGGTTTTTCCTTTTCTCGTAAATTAGGCGCAATTTCCTCATTGAAGACTTATTCATTCCATTATTAACATACAGCTGGTTACTTGTCTATAAAATTCGATTGGCCTAACACTGTTTATGTTAAACAAATGAATAAATTCTTCTTTTGTAGTAGAAAAGCATAACATCGCCATTGAAAAACTGGTAATATGTGACAATAAATCTCTTGACAGAATGGAGATTACGCCCAAACATTGTAAATAAAGTTTTTTGTTGATATCTTATTTTATTATTTAGTTATGCTGAGTCATTTGTTACTTTCTGGATGGACATTGTACATTTTTGTTTTGTAAAGATTCCAGAGCAAAGCCCTTCCTCCCTAAAAATAATTTTTTGCCCAAAATTTTTAAAAATAATATAACTAGTCATATTCAACCAATTATTCTATTTAATAAACCAATTACCCCTAATAAATTTAATGAAGGAGGAGCTGCTATAGTAGATATTCCTTGTTATTGGTTTCGATTTTGGAACACTTAAAAGGATTTTCGAATGGGAGTTTGCCATTCCTGGTTCTTTTGTTTCACTCCTGACCATGCAAAGAGAATAGTATTTTAATCACATAGTATTTTAATCACAGGTTTTAAAAGATATGACTATCGCTTTAGTCTAGTGTATTACCCTTCACCCTTCTACTTATAAGGAAGCAAGAAATACAACCATTTCTGATAACATGGAGTACAATAATCAGTTTTTGAAGAGTAGTTGGTGATAGAATAGGATGAGATAGACATGCGAATGTAACACAACAGATTTTTTTAAAACAACACAATTATTTATTTTTCAAAATATCCCATAAAATGCACTTTTCCTGCAACGTTTAGTCCCTCCAGTTCGGGCGAATATGGGGTTGTGGCAGCATTTCATAACGCGATTGATGGAGTTTGACGGCAACAGCTCTGAATGTGCGGGTTCTTAGTCGTAGTGTAACAGCGCTTTCTTCTTTGTAAAATGGATATAGAGAGAATAGAGAGAAAATGCCTTGTCCTTATGCATTATGGTAGATGAAGCACGTTTTGTCAAGCCCCCATAATTTGATTCTACACTTCTGAGATGAGTATGGCTTTTGGGTTAAATATGCACCCAAAAATAAAATTGTGTGGTGTTAAACATACACTAAACAGTATATTTGGACTTTAGGTTTAACCCAGTATAATAGTGAATATGTGTGGGTGAAGCAAAAACAAGGAAAGGGAAATTATTTTATTTTAATTCATAGATTTGGGTACTCATTTAAGTGATTTTGTGATGTTAAATGTTCAGTTAAGCAGTAAATTCAGATTGTAAGTTTTAAACCAGTATAATGGTTAATACGTGTGTGGTGTTTGGTTTTAGTTTCTTGGATAGTAGAAACATAAACAAGGAAAGGTAAATGTGTTTCAATACATAGATTAGTGTACTTATTTAAGAGATTTTTTCGGTGGTATACTGAAATATATTATCATTATCAACAGAACGATTCTGTATTGTTTGTTAGATTTTAGAATTCCAACTTGGAAAGGTCGTTGAGAAGCAACCAAAATGGGCAACCTACTCCGGTCTGTAAGAAACCTTTTACTAATGCGCCCATTTATCAACTAACGCGAGTATCAAATATATGAGCTTGATCGAGTGATTATTGAGCTGACATCTCACTCGAAGGTTCCGGGTTCGATTTCCGGCTGGAGTGGGGAATACTCTTTAAGTAGAATTATTCCCTTTCCCCCACAGAGTCTGGAAGTATGTATGTGCGAGTGGATATGTGTGTCTGTTTGAAGAAAATAAGATCATTAAAACCCAACGTAAAGAACCTACAGTCCACGAGCTGTTTCTAATGCAAAGTCCCCGAAATGACCTTATAAACGAAACAGTTAAAAAAAATATGTGCTGATGATACCAGAACCGTGTGTTCCTCGGACTCTGAATGCAATACATGTAGTCCACAGTAAAAGGCATTACAATCTTTGGGTTATCTCTGATACTTGTTACTTTTTTTGGTGTGCACTTATAAATAAGTTCTGGAATTAATGGCTATGAGGGACAAACAATACGGGTTGGTAAAAATCTCATATTTTTAACTCCTTTAGTTTTAAATCAAGAAATTAGAACAATATTAATTTATGTCCTTGCCGCTATGTTTACTGCAATAATACACATTTATCAATAATAACTCCTGACAGGCCGAAAAATGTGATTGTATTAAATATTCCTTCAAACAATGACCTCTCCCCTTCCATTGTTCTTGTTTTTTTCCCTTCAAATGCTGAGAAAAACAATTAATTGATAGACGTTGCGTATGGTAGTGAATCGCAAGAAAGCGGCTGGTCACAAAACGTGCATCAGCAAAACGATAGGTATTTCCGCCCTCTGCTCCACCCCCCCCCCCACCTTACAACTTCTTGTAAAATCAGGCCAATAACTCATGCAGAATTATCAAATAATCGTTTTCCTTCTTCTAAGAAGTTAAGCATCCTTCGCATTCCAAAACGATCACTTCTAGTCAATGAGACCATCTTTGTCTTATTTGGAGTGGCCAAGCCAGAAACAACCCATTGTTTGATTGTTGATTTACAGGGTATAATGTTGAATCTAGTTTTCATGAACGGTGGCTGCTGGATGGAAAAAAAAACAACAACTTTGATTTCGCTTAAATAACACCAAAAACAGCTTCAAGCCACTCGCGTTTGTTTCTGTGAGCAATCACGGCACCCATTGGGCCGACATAGTTTTCATCTTGAATTTATCATGCAAAATATGAATTGCCGTTCCTGTCAACACACCTATCACTTCTGACGACTCACGGACTTTCGTTCGATGATTAGTGAGAATCATACCGTAAACCTTTTCAATTATTTCCTCGGTAACCACATTAGGGTACCCTGGGCACTTCTGATCACAAAATGGATGTTCGACCACGTTTAAAGTCATTAAACTAATAGATGACTGTTGACATAGATGACGAAAAGTTTCCCCAAAACAGCATCCAATTTAATTTTCATCAGCAGAGATGGCTATTTCATATTATTTCCTTAAATAAAAGAAGAATCAGAGGATATAACAAGCAAAACGATATTCATTTTTTTTGAAAGCTGGCCGCTATATGATGACTTTGAAAACCGTTCTCTTTGCCTGACTAAAAGAATTACGACTTCCCATATAAGAAAAATGTAAGTCCATCTCAAATTATTAACGAGTTATATAAAAGTCTGCCAGAATGAAGAGGGCCTCAAATACTATTTCCTGAAAATTATTCAAGATATACATTTTATTTGTGATGAAAATATTTTAAAATATAATATTTTAACCAAAATCATTAGACATTTTTGATAAAATGACAATTTTCGATAGTTTTATGTACAAAATAGTTTAGGCTCCGAGATTTACTTGAAAATGTTCTTGAAAATCCATACACACCTTCACACGCATATCCTCAACCTACATATACCTTCCAACATTCAATAATCTACTCAACTTTACACACCTAGAAACTCATAAACAACCTTACACACAAACACACCTCCACCCAAAAACCCATATCATACATCCACAGTCACCCTACACCTAAACACACACCCACAAACCATAATTATGCCATTCACCCATACCCATATGCATCCCATAAACCATTAACAAACCCTTACCCAGACCATAAACCTACTCATACCCATAGACCCAACTGAGCCAGGTGGCTCAGGCGTCTCGTCTGGGAGTGGCAGTCGACGGTTCGGGTTCGCCTCCAGTCTGGACCTGGGTTTTTCCGTGGTTGTCCAGGGGCGGCTTAGGCAAATGCTAGGGTGAACGGTTCTTTTTACTTTAATTCCTTCATTTCATTTACCTTCTTCATCTTTCAGGTCAGCGCAGGTGTGGCTTGAGACTTTGCAGGCAGATGGCACGGTTGCTTGTTCCGAGTAAAACTCAATTCCTCCTGGTTGCGCTGGTTGAGGCTAGGTGCCCTTGTAGAGGCATCCGTTCGGCCTCCCGACGCTGTATAGCCTCCGTGGCGCGCCAGGGTTGCCACCTAGTAACTGTTAGGGACATCCCCGCATCTCTGCCCTTAACTCCATCGTTTCCTGTGTGTTGGTCTGTGCTTTCCCCTCCTCTTATCCCTTTCCCGGAGGAGGGCGCGGTACGCCGCAATAGATCCGTACTGGGTCGCATTGCCAGATGTCCCCGCTGTTAAAATGATCTATCCTCTAGACCCACACCTGTCCAATGTCGTCCTCCATAGTCTAAGGATATCATGTTAGTCTCTGGTTCCCAAGATCGCGGGTTCAAACCCGGCGAGCGCAAAGGGTTCCTTTTTCTGGCGTAAAAATCCTTAGAATGGCTTCCTTTGGGAGAAAAGTAAATCACTTATTACCGTGTTCTAGATTTACGGTACATAAAATAACCTCAGATTAATGAAGCCTTTGGGTAAAATTAAGTGACCTTCCATGTCCAATACGGGATGAGATGCTGAGAACCGCAGCAGTTAGCGTCCATAAATAAAATTCATTTTAATTTGATTTATACCCACCCACATGCCCACATGCCCATACACCTACATGCATCCACACACCACCTACACAAAAGCACCCACAAATCCATACCCACACACATCTATAATCAGTTGCACTTAAATTTAAAGTATTTTGAAGGAGATTTGAAACCAGTCATTTTCCAGAGTCTCTCTCCATGCTGATTTCTTTTTTTGAACTGCAATGTGCTTAAATAGATAAAGAGTTAGTGGATAGATAAAGCGATACAAAGTTCGTTTATATCTGATCAACCCCGGTCCTATTACAACAAAGGACAAAGCCTGCAGTGAAACGACAAGCTGATCCAGAATTCAGGGGAGACACAGTGCATGTAAATTCTTCGCCTTAAGGCAAGTATAGAGGGATTTAGGAGAGATAGAGGTCGCTAATAAACACTTTGGGATCAATGTGAGGTGAAAACCCACCGTTGCTATTCCCTTCTTCTTCTTCCGCGCTTCTTTACTCGCCCTGCTTGGTCCAAATTACTTTATATCCTTGGTTATAACGGGGCCCGGTAACAAAACCGCAGAGGATGTAGCATTTAACCAAATTCACCGTTTGCTTTTCGTGAGCGTTTGAATAATACAGGACTCACTTTTCCCTGCGCGCACGCACACACACAGCACTGGGTGCTGCATACAAAGAGTTGACTGGCGCCGGCCGTACTGGTCTGCTGATGGTTCCACACTGACTATATAATCAAGTGGGCTGGCTATTCCACTTTCTTTTGCTTTTAACTTTCTAACGTACACTTCTTTGCATAAGAATGAAAACAATTCCCTAGATTATAATAGTATTTTTATTTCTTCCTTTATTACGTATGTACATATATAAATAAATATAAATCTGCAATATCATACCACGGTACTCAATTTCTTAAACCAGGGCACGGATTCCAAATTCTTACATTTATTTCTTATATCAAAGTACTGTCATTATTTTAATATTGTACAGATACAGATACTTTAAGCATAGATAACACTAATATTAAACTAATTACAACTAATATTAAACTACAATAACCAAAATATATATCTATATTTTTTTCTAGCTTAACGTACTTTAAGCTGGTTAGTCACATCGGACGACGAATGGAATTTGTGGAATGATGTCCAAATGATTTCGGGGTCCGTGGTCTTAAAGTTCTCGACATTCATTCTTCTCAGAATAAGGGAAAATCCCGAAAAAAAAACTTATCCGGGCAACTCACCCTAAGAGAGATTCGAACTCACGACTTTTTAAATATGAAGGGGAGACGCTAGCACCGGCGGATTAAAATGTATAGTATTAACAATCTAAACAAAAATTTATCTTTAATCTCACTTAATTTACTTCATAAATATTCCTTTTAAGAATTTTAATGTTTTTATTTTTAAATTTTGTTATTTTTTATTTTTTATTCTATATTCTATAGGCATATTATAAATTAATAATTTTCCTTAAAATTTACTTGTAATAAACTTTACCGGCACCAGTAATAAAAAGAAATAATACATAAAAATATGATGTGTTTCATTCACATGACTTTCTCTATATCTCTGCAATAAATTATTTTTAAAAAAACTTATGATTCTATTTACTTACTGCTAATCGAGAAAAGTTTAGCAGAAATAGTCTCTTATTTCTCGCTTCCTTGTAAGTAGAAACAAAACAAGGCAGTATCATAGTTTAAAGTGACAGTCAAAATGTGGTTGCTATGTGACTGAAGTTCCTTTGTTTGTATGGACACGAGTTCACAAAATCCTATATGAGAAAAAAATATGTTTTTATAGCTTAAACCAAAAACAAGGAATATCTCAAAATCATTCAACTCCACGAAAAAACGTATACAACATAAATTGTGTGTTTTAATGTGCTCTACATTTATTGTATGACAAGCTTTTGTCTCTGTCTTACGGTTTAGCACTTATGCAAAATTTCGTAAAATTCACTTAGAATAAAGTAGTCTTCAGCAGCTATTCCCAGAAAATTCAAAATATACATTTCATTTGTCAGGTAAATATCTTTAATACATTATATTTTAATCAAAATCGTTAATCCCATTTTTTAGAAAATCAATTTTTTTTAAAAATGTTACATGTAAAGGGTAATTTGCAGTGGGGGAATTTTTCTCAAAATCTTCGTGTCGCATCCCTGGAAAATACTAAACTTAAATACCAAGTTTGGTATTTTACCGACTTTTTGTTTTTGAGCTATCGTGTTCGCAGTCACCCGGACACACACACACGGACCTTTTTCTGAAAATACATTTTTTGGATACAGGGGACCCTAAAACATATATTTCCGGTGAAATCTCGGTATCGAATTTTTTGGTAGAGTGCAATACCTTCTGTATACACTATGTACATAGTGCGTATAGAGAAAGTAAAACTATAATAAAAATAACTGGTATCCAGCTATATCTATAACATTTAATTCGAATCTAAAACTAAGTCCATCGATATCCTGTGGCTACACAAAATACTGGTTTTCAGCATAAATTGAAAGCCTTATTTCCTTATATATGCATATATCATCTTTAATGGCATTTATGTGGTTAAGAAAATAACCAACTCATGCTCTATGTTACTACTAGTTTACAAAAGCATTTAATTTATAAAATAGTACGTTAAACAATAGTTAATATTTCTAAGATATACCTGTTTTTCAAATCATTACTTTTTCCAAAGTATATTAGTTTGTTACTCTTCACTTTTTTGCACGCAAATAATCTTTTCACACTTTGATTTATTACGTATGTACAAAATACATAGTAGGTAGAAAAGGTATTGTGTTCCGTCCAAAACTTTGATGCCGGGATTTTACCGGAAACACATGCTGAATTAAAAAAAAAACATTTTTATAAAAAGGTCCGTGTCTGTTTGTTTATCTGTGTTGTTATTTGGGACATCATAAATCAAAAACGAAAAGTGGTTAAACTCTAAACTTGGCACTTAAGTTCACTGTCTCCTGAGGATGGGACACAAATCTTCAGAATCCTCCTACCTCAGACTATCTATTACATGGAACATTTTTGTATTCTTCAATTTTCTCAAAAATAGCTTTAACGATTTTGATTAAAACTCTTTACATGACAAAATGTATGCTCTGAAGGAATCGCTGGTAAATCGAAAACTGAAGAGAGTAACTTGCAACACAAAATTGTAGACCTATTAAAAAATATGTTATGCCATATATAGCTTTATAGTAGAGATAACGATTCCGAGCTGTTCCCTGTTATTTATTTCAATTTTCAAATAGTTACATTTCTCCAACGGAAAGTCTTTCTGTTTGATATCTCTTTTGTTTTACTCCTGACCTTGGAAAAATAATTGAATATCAATTTAAATCGTATAGGAATAGTTTTTAAAATATGTTCCTATCGCTTTAACTTAGTGCATTCCCTTATTTCCCTTCTGCTTAGATGGAAGAAAGTAATAAGACCATTTCTGCTAATGTTTATTCTAATGGTGTAAGAGTAGTTTACAGATTTTTCTGTCCGTAAAATTTCCAGCTCACAATCAGATAACTATCCTGTAGCTACAATCAGCCGGTATGAAAAACATATACATATGTTCCATTCACATGATTTTCTGCTCATCTCAATAAATTATTGGTAAAAAGATTACTCTTCTATCTACTTCATGCTATTCAACATAAACAATGGCAAAACCCGTAACGCATAAATACACTTTGCAGTCAACTGTGTGTTGTGATTCGCGAAACTATAACTTTTTTTCAAATGGAAAGAGTTCTACGCTACAGAGAATGAGATGCGTTATCGGGCTCTGCGTTGCCAGGTCGCTACTTCCACTCTTTTCATATTTTCCTCTCACTCGCACACTGAACATGCAAATCTGCCTGGCGACATAATGTTGATCCATGTGTATTATGAACACTATTGGCGCTAAAAATCTGTGGTTTTTACGGTTTTGCTATGAACATTACTCCCTATCTTCCTCGGGAATTATTTTTTGCAAAATTTGATTATTTTGTGTTAGCGCAAGTTGTATTTATAAGAGACGAATTCACTTAGCGCGTTACTCCCCAGTTAAGCGCGAATGCAATATGTCAACACAGTAGCACTCCGATTGGCTGCCGGCCTGGTGGCGCTCAAGGACAAACCTCATCTTATCTGAAAGTCACTCTAATCATAAGGATGTAGAGCTGTTTGTTATTGTAACATACACCATTTGCTGACCTGTTTATCAAGGGTAGGAAACCTCACTGTATCTTCGCATAAGGTCATTCGCCCTTCGAACAGCCTGTAGTAGATTTTGGATCCGAGCTCTTTCATACCTACTGATGGTGCTGTTTAAATAGTTTTAGCTTCAAACAGACGGAGGACAGCATGCTGGGTCTTGATTCTAAAACAGCCAAAGCTGGTCAAGCCAAGACACATACTTAATGGAAGTACGGGTAGGTACTAAGAGATAAGATATGTGTAAATATTGTATAAATATTTTGTATATGAGTTACCTATATGTATGACCAGCTGTGAGTGCGGATGTATGTATGGGCGATATCAGAGCGTTATTTTTTTATTAGTATGTTGTTCTGTTGTTGTAGCGTGTGTGTATGTGTGTGACTCTGTGTGTATTTACAAGGCTGTGAAAATATGTAAAATAGGGGTAGATAATATTTTAAATTCAATTATTTTTAGAGAGCATATATGATCACTCGACCCGTGCGGAGCAATTGTTGTATTATTATGATTATTATACACTTAATATTATTATGTTGTATTATTATACACCTAGCCTCGTAGCTTAGTAGGTAGATAACTTGTCTAATATGCGAGGGGTCTCTGGTTCGAATCCCGAATAAGGAGCGGTAATTTTTCTGTAGCCAACATTATACCCTATCCTCCACAGATCTGCAAGAATCAATGAGAGGGTGAATATGTGTGTGAGAGTATTTTAATGAATAAAATTAAAGAAGTAAAAATCCCAATGACAAGAGTAAATAAGTTAACACCATTACCGATAGTCAAGTATTTCAGAGCAAATACCACCGATATAAACATGCAGGGTATAAATAAAATAACCTAGGAGCTTCATTCAAAATCTCTCAAAATATATATTGTTGTATATGTCATTAAGTGTGATGATGAGAGAGACTATAGTAGTACTACATAAATTACTTATAACATTTATAAATGACAAATTTTCGTACAAATATTGTAAATATGCATTAAAATAAGTTACACCATTGCTGTAATAGCATAGGTTTAATGCATTATAATTACATTTAATTTCCAAGTTTATGGGTATATTTTTAAAGGAATATGAAACGCATTTGGAAAATATTTCATTCTGCAACCCTGTACTGGTCCCACATACCTTTCTACTTTCTCTAAACGTATACGAAAAGTATTGTATTGCACCCAAAAATTCAATACCGAGATTTCGCAGCAAACACATGTTTTAGGACCCCTTGAATAAAAAAAAATAAAAAAAAGCATTACTAGAAAAAGATCCGCGTGTGTATGTGTATGTGTATGTTTGCGTGTGTGTCTGTGAATAGCATAGCTCAAAAATGAAAAGTCCGTTAAATACCAAACTTGGTATTTAAGTTTAGTATCTTCCAAGGATGCGACACGAAGATTTTCTAGAGAATTTTCCAACCCCAAATACCCTTTATATGGAAAACGTTTCGAAAGTTTGATTCTCTCAAAAATGGCTTAACGATTTTGATTAAAATATCGTATACTAAAGATACTTACATTAGAAACGAAATATATATCTTAAGTTTTCCTGGAATAGCCTCGAAGACATCTTTATCCTGAAGGAAGTTTTCTGAAGTTTGCAGAACTGGTAAACCGTAAGAGATACACAAAAACTTACTACACAAAAAATGTGGAGCTCATTAAAACACACAATTTATGTCATATACATTTTTTTCGTGGAGTTCGTCGTTTTTGTGATATTCCTTATATTTGGTTTCTGCTACGAAAAACTTACACATTTCTCATACAGTATAAGTTTTTCAAAGGTGAAACTAAAAACAAGGAATATATAAAAAACGATCAACTACACGAAAAAAATGTATACAATATAAATTGTGCGTTTTAATGTGCTTTACATTTTCTTGTGTTTTAAGCTTTTGTCCATATCTTACTGTTTATCAGTTATGCAAAATTCCGTAAAATTCATCCCGAATAAAGTGACTTCAGAGGCTATTCCTATTATATCGTTAATGTAGGGCATTTTAATCAAAATCGTTAAGAGTCATTTTTGAGTAAATTCAAATTTTCGAAAAATGTTGCATGTATAGGGTAGTTGGAGGTGGAGGGATTTCTTGAAAATCTTCGTGTCGCATCCTTGGAAGATACCAAACTTAAATACCAAGGCTGGTATTTAACGGTCTTTTCGTTTTTGAGCTATGCTGTCCACAGGCACACAGACACACACACAGACAATTTTTTTTTTTGGATTCAGGGGGACCCAAAACATGTATTTCCGCTGAATTTTGGGTGGAATGCAATACCTCCTCTATACACTATGTACATAGTACATGTAAAGAGAGTAAAAATATAATATGTTCCAGCCACATGACTTTCTCATCTTGGTAACAAATGATTGTTAAAAGGCGTATTCTTGCATGCTAATCGACATGAATATTCTTGTTAAAACACTGGCAATGGCTAAACACGTTACGCAAAAGTAACAGCTGTACTCTGTGATTCTCGAACCTAATCACAAGGATGCAGAGCTGTTTGTTATTGTAACATAAACCAGCGTGCAACAAAAACCCATTGGGACCGAAATCCGGATTTGGAGTCCAACTGCAGCAAACCAGTTAATCTCAAATTGCACCTCATTTTACAAATCTAAATAACTCACTGTAAAAATGTTTTAAAAAAAGAGTTGAAAATAAAAAAAGATCAGCATTTTTTATTATTTATTTTCCTTTATTGAACTTCTTGCTTTTACGTGTGTGTACGTTATTTAGTCTACTTTTAATGATTATGTTACCGTTAGCAGTAATATCAGGTTGACCTCGGCGGAGGATGATGGATTTTTTTCGGGCGTAAAAATTCCTAGCATGGCTTCCTTGTAAGGGAAATAAAGCTGTTGCTCCGGTCTCATAGATTTACAGAACGTAAAAGAACCTCAGGCATGATAAAGAGGACTCTGAGCAAAATTAATCGGTCCTTCACGCCAAATATAGAATGGGACACTGACAACCACAGTAGTTAAAAAGCATCCATAAACAAAACTCGACGCCGTCCTTCTCAGGCAACCCTTTTGTCACCTGTATATTACGTTACGATTTTCTCCTTAGAGCTGACAGACTTTAAAAAACTGTATCAAACCAATGATGTCATGACATGCATTGAAATGAACGTTCGGTATCCTCCTGAATGTATTAAAATTAAACAGTAGTTTATTTCTGGATGACCCCGTAATTTTAACGTCCCTATACAACGGAGGTCCTGAGCAGTTGTGCAGTGGGCCAAAGTGGGACGATGGTTCCCGGTCATAGAATGGGCCTGGGTTCGATACCGCTCACGAGGTTTGTATTTTTATACTCGTGTATAGGCTCGTAAGGTATTTGAAGAGCTGCCACAGGCAGCCAGCCATCCCGGCTAGGGAAGTCAGCACTTCAGCTGGGGGATGTGGTAATGGCTATATCTCCTTCACGTATCAGTTGTCCCTACCAGTGGCCCCGTATTTGACAAGTGTATGTATCCGTTCGTGAGCTACAAGAGTTGTAGAATTCAACGGGGTTATTTCAAGTTGAAACCAGGCCAATGGAGAACTGGCGAGAGCCAATTTCGTTTTACCTCTTTCAATGATGGCAACCCGATCACCACCACCACTGATAAGCAAGTGGGGTAAAACGAAGATCACTCTGCTAGTTCCCCACTTTCCGGTTTTAACTTGAAATAACCCCGTTGAGGTCTGCAGTTCTTTTAACA
This sequence comes from Hymenopus coronatus, assembly GCA_030762935.1. Classification (NCBI taxonomy): domain Eukaryota; kingdom Metazoa; phylum Arthropoda; class Insecta; order Mantodea; family Hymenopodidae; genus Hymenopus; species Hymenopus coronatus. The sequence continues at coordinate 51,912,246 of CM060882.1, forward strand.
CACGACTTATATGTGAGAATTGGCCGGCAGTCGGATGGTCCTCATAAGCTCCAAATATTTTATATAATAATATTAGTATATAACAATTATAATATAATAAAATAATATACTATTATTATTATCACATCGGATGGCGCAAAAATGAGGTGAGCTCAAATGAGCACAGAGCCCCTAGATGTGAACTTTCAACGTTTTTCTTCTAAGATTAAAGTAAGTGAAATGCAAAATCATAAATCTTGAATGTGAACTAGGTACACTACCCCGACACGCTGATACAATGTTTTCTTAATAGGAAAGGGTGTGCGACATGGCTAGCATATAACATGGCGCTGCTTTTAATAGTACGATATTCATTAAGGGAGAGAAACATATTATTTTGCACGCGATACTATTGCAGTATGGGAGAAATCTAGTTCCATCCGTTCTATATGTTAAATGTTTTATTATAGATAGACGGATGGACGGACGGATAGATAGATAGATAGATAGATAGATAGATAGATAGATAGATAGATAGATAGATAGATAGATAGATAGATAGATAGATAGATAGATAGATCGATGGATGGATCGATGGATGGATCGATGGATGGATCGATGGATGGATCGATGGATGGATGGATGGATGGATGGATGGATGGATGGATGGATCGATCGATGGATGGATGGATGGATGGATGGATAGATGGATAGATGGATAGATGGATAGATGGATAGATGGATAGATGGATAGATGGATGGATGGATGGATGGATGGATGGATGGATGGATGGATGGATGGATGGATCGATGGATCGATGGATCGATGGATCGATGGATCGATGGATCGATGGATCGATGGATCGATGGATCGATGGATCGATGGATGGATGGATGGATGGATGGATGGATGGATAGATAGATAGATAGATAGATAGATAGATAGATAGATAGATAGATAGATAGATAGATATATACTTTATTTCACTGCTTAGGGCGTGGCCCGGTGGCAGCGCTGTCAATGTAATTATACAATGAGTTAAATAAACAATAATGTGAGTAATGCCCTGTTAAAATGCCAATGACATAGTATACCAATACATACATAATTGTAACAACAGTAATAATAACTCAATACTTTTATTTACTATCCTGACTATAAATCACTCTTCTTTAGTCTCTTTTTAAAACTATTTACACTTTGAGGCAAAGTCTCCAGTAAATCTGCAGGTATTTTGTTCCATTCGTTTATTATTCTATTTGTGAAGGAGAATTTACCTATGTCTGTTTTCTGTTCCCTATTTCTTATTTTTTCCGAGTGAGCATTCCTCCTACAGTATAATGGCTTTAATAATCGTTTGGATATGTCTTTCCATGCAGGTTCCCTTTTATAGGCTCTAAAAATTGCACATAGCCTTGCTCGTCTCCTACGTTTTTCTAGTGTTTCCCAGGAAGTAGCAGTGCTGGTATGATTTTCGAATCGTTTACTTCTGTCTACAAATTTAGCTGCTCATTTTTGAACTCTCTCTAGTGCCAGTTTTTGCCCCACCCGATACGGATCCCAGCATGCAGCACTATATTCTAATATTGGTCGAACTAAAGAAATGTATGCCAAATTTCGCGACTTTCCATTGCTGCGTTTTAAAATCCTCATTACGAAATGCAACGCTTTCCACGCCTTCCCAGTGATCGAGTTTACATGTTCCCCCCAGTCCAATCTTTGATTTAGTATTGCCCCTAAATATCTGGTGCTATTTACTCTCAGTATTTTCTTATTGTCTAATTTATATATTACGTTTCCTACTATTCTTGCCCTTGAAAATATAATTGTTTTACATTTGTTTGGATTTATCTCCATTTTATTATATTTTGCCCAGAATTGAATTTTGTTTAAATCTTCTTGTAGATCTATTGTGTCACATTTACCGCTAATATTTCTATAGATTATACAATCGTCTGCAAATAGACGAATCTGAGATGTTATCCCTTCCCGTAAATCATTTATATATGCTAAGAAAAGCAACGGCCCGATCACGCTTCCCTGGGACACACCAGAAGTTACATTTGTAGGAGACGATAATTTATTTCCCAACCGCACTCTTTGGGTTCGTTCGCTCAAGAATTCCCGAATCCAAGTTATCACTCTGTTGCCTATTTGCAGATTACAAAGTTTTTCTATTAGTCTTCCAAGAGGTACAAGGTCAAACGCTTTAGAAAAATCAATTATTATTGCACGTACGTTTCCACCCGCGTCAAGTGTATCGGCTACATCCTGACAAACAGCTACTAGTTGACTCTCACAAGAATGTCCGTTCCGGAAACCATGTTGGCCTTCGAAGAGATAATGCGTTTTATCCCATTCGCGTCTTAAATATTGTGCTATATAAGATGCTCAACTTGTTTGCTTACTACTGATGTCAAACTAACCGGTCTATAGTTTGCCGCATTTGTTCGATCCCCTGCTTTATAAATAGGCACAACTATAGCCTGCTTCTAATCTTGCGGTATACTTCCGCTATTTACTGTTACTTCGAATAGCCTCAGTATGTATGGAACGATTGCCTCCCCCCAATCTTAAGAAAGTCGCCCGAAATGCCATCTGGCCCGACTGATTTATGTTTCCCTAATTTAGCTAACCGTCTTCTAATGTCCCTTGGTTTCACTGTCATAGGGGCCCTTCCGTTCTTTTAATACTGGCATTGCTCTTTACTTGAAAAATTGAAGCGAAATGTTGATTAAACACTTCGGCTTTTGACAATGAATCGGTCATTAGTATATTTCCATTCTTGATTTCTGCGCTTCCCCTGCGCCTTCTCACAAATTTAAAAAAATGCTACCAACTATTCCTATCAGACGAGAGAATACTTTTTAAGAAATGTTCTTCCGCGGTAATCTTTTCTAATAGAAGTTTGTTTGATAAAACTCGAAATTTATTTGCGTGATAACTACTAATTTCTCGTGAACTATATGCTCTCCTGACTTGTTTCTTTAGCAGTTTTACTGTTTTATTGTAATATTCCGGGTCAGGGTTTTTAGTTAGCATTTTACGGGGTATAAATTTATATGTTGCTTCCATAACAATTTTTTTAAAATTTTGCCATATTTCTTCTACCGAGCTTCCAGATTGGGATCACAGCGAATATATTTCGTTTAAGAACTTTTGCAGCCTCGGAATGTCTCCTTTGTAGTATTGGTAAAAGTGTCTCATTTCATCCGTGTGAAACTTGGCACGTATTCCTTCTACTTTAAGTAATACGCAGTTATGGTCACTTATACCTGAAAAAACCTCGCACTCTAGTACAGCTTCTTCTGGCTTTACAAGAAATATGTCCAAAACCGCCCCTTCTCTGGTTGGGGTTTTTACAGTTTGAACAAGGCCACCTTCCCAAACCAGGTCATTAACAATAGCCTGCGATTCCCCACCCCTCACGTCACCCGCCCAGTTAACTCGCGGAAGATTTAGGTCTCCCCCTACAATTACCTGCTCACTGGCCATGTCACTCTTAAAAATTCGTTTTGCAAGCGATTTTAGTGATCTTAAGTGATCACCTGGTGGCCTATATATTCCTATTACCTGCCATTTACTTTTACTATAGTTTCCTGAAATTTCTACTTGTAAGATTTCATATTCCTCATCCCTCCATAATTCGACAGCATTGTATATATTCTTGACACAAATAAATATCCCACCTCCTCTGCCATTCCTATCTCTTCTTATTGTCGCGAGGTTATTCCCTAATACTTCAGCGTTTGTAATATCTGGATGAAGCCATGATTCGGTACCTATTACTACGTCTGGATCATAAGCATCTATTAAGTTTGAGAATTCTAATTTTTTGTTTAAAATACTTCGACAATTTACCTGCAAAATCACTAGAGACTCACCTTTACTATTAGGTTTTTCGTCGGCGTTCCCACCGTTCCATTGTCAGTTGCCACCGGCCTCATCCCGTCCACCACCTTCCTCGTCTCGTCCGCAGCCCCCCTCGCCGTCGTGTTCATCACCGTCCTCGTCTCGTCCAGCGCCGTCCTCTTCCCGTTCTCCTCCGAACGATGCAGCCACTCTAGTGAAAAGTGACGCCAATGACGCCGCTCCTCTCCTATTTAGGTGCACACCGTCACGCCCTAAATCATTGTCACCCAGCCAGGAGTTTGGGTCAACGAAGAGAAGACCCAGTCGCTCTGCCACCCTTGAAAAGAGTCATTTACTCTACCAACCTTGCGCCAGTTTACGTCTCTGCGTCGTACCACTCCACTTAAAATTATTTTAGCAGCGGGAAATTTACTCTTCATTGTTGTAGCCAAATCGTACATGTTCCCCATGATGTGGTCTACGCTTCCCCTCAGGTCATTTGACCCTACATGCACAATTACCGTTTCCGGATTTCTTTGTTCCTGCTGCTCTACAACGTGCCTCATCTGCTCCGTTCTTATTCCAGGGAAGCACTTTACAGTCAACTCTGCACTGTGATGTCCAACATGCTTTATTATTGAGTCTCCCACCAACAAACATTGTTCCCGCTTTGTATGCATCTCTGGAGTTTTACTTCTTTCAATTGTCGTATTTGTTCTTCGGCTCGCTGCAACTTTACTCTCAGCCGCCGAATCTCATCCATCATTTTAATTTCTTCCCTTTCTTTTTCCATTAACATGTGGGTTTTCTCGCACTGAATACACTTCCAACTTCTTCAGTTTGCTGTGTTTTCTTTATTTTTGGCAGCTGAAATGAAACCAGCTCATACAGAGACTGCAGAGAAGGCCCATCTTCTTGCATGTCTGGCATTTCACCGCCTCTTGCACTGGTCCTGGGTTTATTTCTACCCCACCTGTCACCAATAACACAGATAACACCAATGCATATGTCTTGGTGCATCTTCGTATCTATGTAACTTTCGTCCCGCTCTATCTGTCCACATGCCGATCCTCGCCCGGCACGTCTGCAGGTCACACCCCATCGCGAGCAGGTAGCATACACGTCCGTCCCTGATGGATCTCCGGAGACAACTGAAGCTGAATTATTGCATTTTATTTCTTGTTAATTTAATGCAATTATTTCATTGAGGTGACAAGGAAAGATTAAGAGTAGGTATGCAAATAGCAACGTCATTCTTGTTTATATTGATTGCATTGTTTACATTTTAATTTAAATCCGACGTTATTAATTCTTAAAAAAAAAACGTATCAGCAAATTAGTCCTTAAAAGAGAAAAATGTTGTCTCAGATGTTAATATGAGGTATAAGATTTGATAATTTACTTTGATGGAGAGTCATTATGAAATTTAAGAGAATTAAGAGAAAGTTAGTTTTTTCACTGCGACTTCCGCGCGCTTCTTTTCCTTACAGCCAATACAAATTACGAGTGTTTTCAGCAGTAGGTAGGCCTTAATTTCACGGACGGCTCATTACCCGTTTAGCGGTGACCGTTAAGTAATTCACCGTGTAACATTTTAGCGATTCATGGTAACTTACATTATCTATTTTACTTCGAAAACGAATCTTTCCTACGTTAAGTTTTTGGTACTCTGGAAGCTGGCAGAATTAATGCAACGTAATTATAATTTATCTTGCTTAAATTCAGAAACAGTCAATTGTTCATCTTAAGTTTCGTTTCAAAACATATTAGTTATTATCCATTAAACATGATGCTGTCCATTCTCGCCCCACACACATGTATCTGAGAGAAAGAACTCAGAGCTACCACTAGAGCAACAATTAGTTGTTTGTTGTTTGTTACCGATAAATTCAGATCACTACGCATTCCATTTTAAGGAATGCAGTAAAGAAATGCTAGTGAGGTAATTAATTATTTTTTACCGATAACTCTAGATTACGATACGCTAGACAGGGTGTTCCAAAATTAGACTGATAAACTTGGGAGCTGATAGATAACATTATTTTAAACACTTTTTGTTAAGGAAAGATTTTTTCTGCGGTGCTTCGTTTAAAATCTAGACAAGTTAATGTCTGTACTGCCTCCCACCTAATTTAAGTATTTACGGCAAAATCAACAATGCAAATTAGAATTGCATTTATCTTAGTAAGGCACGAAGAAACAAACACAGAACACATAAGCAAAACACAAACATCTCATTGTTTACAGTTAATCACAGTTTTACTATTACAGCTGTGATTAACTGGAAAACAAATGTTGGAAAGAATGCATCGACGTGCCATACTCTCGCAAATACATCTGCCATTTCTCTGATTTCGCCAGCTGCGGAGGTTATTCGTGCCACAAGATTCTCTTCAGCTTCAACAGATGTTTCATACACTACAGTCTTTATGTGCACTGACAAAAAGAAGTCGTGGTGTAAGGTGAGGGTGCGTGCCGGCCAGGCAATGGTTCCACCTCTGCCTATCCAGTAAGATGACGACGCACCAAAGTTAGCTGGTGCCCCGTCATGTTGAAACCACATGTCCTGTCTGATATGAAGGGAACTGTTTCCATTAGATCAGGCAAAACTTGTTGCAGAAACAATAATTAATTGTAAGAATTGAGTTGGACCGGCAAAATGTATGGTTCTATTAAGAAGTTATCTTACAATATCAGCCCACATATTAACACCAAATCTCAGCTAATGTGACCTCTGAAATGTAGCATTGGGATTTTCGAAGGCCCATACAAGTGAATTGCGACCGTTAAATAACTGCTCACCAGTGAAAATTGCTTCATTTGTGAATATGACATGGGATGCAAACAGTACATGAACGTGTATACTACAATATACAAAGAATACATGACGTAAATACAGGTTTTGTACGCATGGACACAGTATTGTATGTTAAGATCTTGTTAAGGCGGTGAATGAGTGTAAAATCTAATTTCTAGAGTTTTTAAAACTTGAAACAATGCTACATGACCTATGTACAAACTCACTGAAGTTTCAACTCTGTAACCATCATTGTTGTGCGTTCAAACACGCACTTTCTAATCCTATTCCTCCTACAATTTTAATGCAAATAGGCCGAAAATGTTCCTGAATGATCCAGAAATGATTGATAACACTATGTATCAGAATATTTTATATTTGCTTCCTGTGAAGAATTAAAAAAAATTAAAGCATTTAGAGCAAAACAGTTTGCTCTTTGATATCAATATCATATGTTTTAGTTTTTATTTTATGAACCAAAAAATACATCAAGATGTTCAATACTTAGGTTTATTATTCATAGATTCTTGCGAGTACAGTGAAATGTTACGTGTTTTTGTATAAAAGTCTAGGAGGAGATGAAACGGGAGAAAATATAAGTTTAAAATTTGTTTGTAGTCAGTTGAAATATCCTTAGTACAGATCTATAGTATTTTCATTAAGAAAAGGCTGCTCAAGGTCATGTTTAATGGCTTACCTCGCAGCCCCTCCGCCAACTTCGGTGCCTATCTTCCCTCCTTCATCACTCTTCAAGGCATAAACAAAAGAAAGTGCTGCACAGTGTATGTAATGCATGTGCGCTATCGAGAGGGGAATATGACCTTGACTCGAACATTTTAAATTAATATAGTATAGTTTAAAAAATCTCAGGTTTGTATACTACACCAACCACTTGTTTCCTGCAACCTTATTCTACTAAATGATAACATTGTCACGCGCAACAATTTTATAAGTGATTTTAATTGATTGTTGAATGTTAATGACATTGCACAGCTTGACTTAAATAATTGTAAGCATGTTTTGTTTTCATGATTTATGTTAATATGTTAGAAACTTCATGGATTTGATTGTTAGTTAACATTTCATTCAATAATCAAATATTGCACTGCATTCATTGTTACTTAACATTTCTCTCATTTAGGATTACATTACCTCCCTAGGGGGGGGGATGTTATATTTCTCTTCGTTGTTTGTAACCTAGAGACCGACATTTAGCTTCGGTCGTGGAAAAGGCTTTATGTGATTAATTTACAGAATGCAGCTGTGAAAATAAACGGTAATGGGTTAAAACAGTCATGTAAAAGTTACACACCATATTTGTTTTTCCATGCAGTAATTACTGAAACAAAGGCAATGGCCTATATAATGAAGTGTTTAAAACCGCGCAATGCGAAACTCCAGTGAACGAACGTTAAAGTGAAATGCATAAAAGTAAAACTCCGTGCTACAGATGGGAAAAATAAATTGCTCGTGTGATGCTTGGGATTTCCGTGTAAGCCAGTGAAGCTGTTGAAGCTGTATTGATGTCCTGCTGATGCTCCAAACAAGAGCACTTTTTGGTAACTGCCTTAATATGTGTCATTTGCGCGTCGGATGTCAGTGACATCTGCCTGGAGTTGACGGACTGAAAAGCTGATCCGTCACGTGCAATATATCACACCTACCTGTCTGTCGTTCAGTCTCGTGAAGAGATGCTTGCTTGTTTGTTCAGTTTCCTTCTTTCGGAATACAACATCAATGCTATAAACAACAGATTCAGCAGTTGTATTGCACTGAAAACTTTACTCACCGTTTATGAGAGGCTTTTACCTCACTAGAGTTTACTCTACTCTACTCCACTGAAGGCTACTCTACTCAACTCAAAATGTTCTATTCACAGCGTACCAGAAAAACATGTTTTGAGGCTCCGTAAATTAAAAAAAAAGAGAGAGATATTGGAAACCATAAAACACCTTGTCATAATTTTCACTGGGGAACGGAATGGATCAACAGGCCCAAACCATGAAGTTGTTGTTGTTGTTGTTGATAATGCATGTGTGTGTCTGTGAAAAGCTTTGACCAAAAAGGAGAATTCTGTTACATACCAAACTTGGCATTTAACCTCAGCATCTCCCAGAATATGAAATGAACATAAAAAATCATCAAAGACTCTACTCCAAAAGATACTTTCTATGGAAATATTTTATTTTTAAAAAATGGTTGTACAAGTTTAACAAAAACATCAATATTATATTTGATATTATGAGTATACCCTGAGCCGCAATCGCCTCACGTGTGCAAACGGCTTGTTTCGGAAGCCATTGTCGTCCTATGTGGTGTAATGGTTACCATGCTGACTTCATATACCCAAGGTCGCGGGTTAAATATTCTAATTGATAAAACGCTTCATTTAGCTTTTAAGAAAACACTTCTTGTCATACCATCCGAGGTCATCGGAATATTAAGCGAACTTAGGATATGCATAACTACTGCAACATAGCCAGTGAGGCAAACCGAATAAGTGTTCGGCTGGTCATAATGGACGTTCGAAAATTCAACTACAAACTTCAACTCATCAATTTACTACTTCTTATGATGAAACACATCAATACTTTCTTCTCACTAATATCTAACCCTTTTTTTACCATTTGTAGAATACACTATTTACCAACACATACCTTCGATATCAAATTCTCACATTCACTTTTCCATGTATCTTCGATCTCCACTTCACTGGACAAGTTCTTTATCACGTGTTTCATAATGAAGTAAGAATACATATTATTGTCAACATAACTATAAACTACTAATATGGCGACACCGATACCAACAACTATTACAAACATATATAGAAGAATTACCTTAAAAATGTTATATCTATCTTCAATAATGTGCATAAGACTGATTGTCTCTAAGGTTGAGTGCGTTCTGGCTTCTCAACCCAGAATTCCAAGTTCGATTCCCGGTAGGATGGGGCTTGTTTCTTTAACTAGAATCTTTCCCTATCTCCCACAGGCACTGGAAATGATGTGTGTGTTTAATGAAATAAAGCTGAGAAACCAACGTTAAGAAAACGTACAGTGTAGTGAGCAATTGTTTCTAAAGCCAGCTCAAGATATGACCATAGAATTTAAAAGGGGCTTATAAATTAAACCATTAAAGATATATACGAGGCGTGGTCAAAAAATAACGTGATTTTTTTGTTTTTCTTAAACAATCTTTATTTATCAATTTTGTGCCTTTCAAAATAAACTCCCTTAGATATAATGCACTTGTGTCAGCACTTTTTCCAATCTTGGAAGCAACTCTGGAACTCATTTTTCCTATGGCGTTCAGCTACTCCAGTGATTCTGTTTTAGCTCACTAATAGTGACTAAGCAACGTCCTCTCATTTCTCTTCAGCCCCGGGAATACAAAGAAGTCTCAAGGGGCCATGTCCGACGAATAAGATGACTGAGGCAACATAACGTTTCAAGTTTTGGCCAAAAAACATTACGAACAAGCGTTGAGGTGTAAGCAGGACCACTGTCCATGCGTGGTTTTGCGAAAATGTTGGTCGTTTTCTTCGGAATACTTCGAAAACGGCCCATAATTTCTAGGTGGTATTCCTTAATGACTGTTTATCCATACAGCAGGACCATTTCTAGGTGGTATTCCTTATTGACTGTTTATCCATACAGCAGGACCATTTCTTTGCATCTTTTGCATTGTTATCAGTAATTGATAAGTTAGAACGTCGTCTTCAGAGTGTGCTCGACTCTCTTAAAAACGTCGATACCACTTGAAATCTCTTATCTTACTCATAGTAGATTTGCCAAAAGTCACAGCCAACATTTTGAATACTTTACTACATTTGTCAAGCAAAATTTAATGCAAATTTGCCGAGCCTTCGAAACCACACATAACCCTTTTAACTGTCAACAATATACTATTTAAGTATTTAAAAAAGCTAAAATGGAGACCTACATCAGAAATAAGTGTACCTAGTAGATTAAAAAGAGAAGTTTTTCAAATCGGTTGCATAAAGCCCGCAAAATTAAGAAAAAAACAGCTTTTTTATTGCATGTGTATATATATCGAGTACAATATACCTAGTATGTGGAAAATTTGTATTCCACATAAACATTTGATATCGGAATTACATGTTTTTAGGATTCTGAATAGAATCAAGGATTTTTAGAAAAACCGGCCGTCTGCTGAAAACAGTGTAATTAAAAATTGAAAGACTGATGATAGATCCATTTTTAGGAAATAGTGAACTACATAAGAATAAGCTAAGAGCTATCCTCCCAATTTTATAATTCAGTAACTTCTAAGGATGCGATACAAATATTTTCAGTAAAATCATCCACTCCAAACTGCTCTTTACACGGAAGAGTTTTATTAGAATTTTTTATTTTTTCAAAAAGTGTCTAGCAATATGACTAAAATGCCACATATTAATGAAAAAACAATGTATATCCCAAATTTCCTTAGAGTAGCCTCCAAAGCCCTCTTCATTCTGAATATTTAATATAACTGGTAAAACGTAAGAGATGTACCAAATTCTACTACACTAAACGTGTAGGTCTCGTTAAAGCCGACAATTTTTCACATACACTTTTTGTGGAGTTAACCATTTCCAAGATATTCTGTGTTTTTTTGGTTTACATGCTTCAATATTTAATACTGCTTTTCCTAGACATTAAAACAGAACAGAATTTTAAAATCATTATATAGCGACTGGCTGTTAAAAGATTTGATTATAGCTTTAATTTATATTTCCCTTATTCCTTTGTATATACAAAGAAATCTGAAACAAAACTATTTCTGGTAGTGAATATCTATATTAGCATAAGTTCATAAAGAAAATATGATGTTCTCTATTCACATGACTTTCTCTACATCTCTGTAACAAACTATTGTTAATAAGCTTATTATTCTATGTATTTAACGCTAAAACATTAGCAGAAAACAATTTTATTACTTTGTTCCTTTATAAGTAGAAGGGAATGAATGCACTAGGCTAAACCGACAGCCAAATGTTTTAAAATATAACTGCTATGGAATTGAAATCCATTTCTTTCGGTGGCCAAGATTTGACAAGTTCCCTATGAGAAAAGTTTATAAGTATTTTAAAACTGAAATCAATAACAAGGAATATTTAGAAAACGGCCAACTCCAGGAAAAAAAAAATGTATATGACATAAATTGTGTGTTTTATCGTGATCCACATTTTCTGTCTCTTACGATTTACCAGTTATGCAACATTTAATAAAAATCACACAGAGTAAAGGGGGCATTAGAGGCTATTACTAGAAAATTAAAGATATACATTTTATTAGACAAGCAAACAGTTTAAATATAAGAAATTTTAATCCAAATCGTTAGAGCCATTTTTGATAAAATCAAAATGTTTTCCATGTACATGGTAGTTGGGGGTATAGGAATTTTTCATGAAATATCTTCTTGGAGGATATCAAACGAAAATACAAAGTTTGATATTTAACGGTATTTTTGTTTTTGAGTTATGCTGTCCAAAGACACAAACACACGCACACCCACACAGACCTTTTTCTATTTTTTTTATTCAGAGGAATCAAAAAATATTGTATTTCCGGTGAAATCTCCGTATCGAATTTTTTGGTGTAACACAACACCTTCTCTATACACATGTGCATAATACGATTAGACAAAGCAATAAGATTTAGTTGGAATACTTTGTTGCGGAAAAGATGGAGAAAGTCTAGTGTATATATCATATCAAATATTTTCAGCTAATAGCTCAATTAATATAATTAGATTTATGTAAGTACACATCGTGCAAAAATGATTTGCAATTCACATTTGCCAAGTGCATAACGGAATCTCAGAAATGGAAAGAACTCTCACTCCGCATCAAACACTTACCAAACTAATTTCACGATATACTAATATAGTTTACCTTTGCATTATATGGAGATTTAGGTCATAAAAACCTCAGCTCACTTTTAGGAATATAATTCGTAAATCAAGAGGTTCCGACACACACATTTATAACACTGCTTTTGAAGTTGCAATTCCGTTTCTATGTAGCTGGTAGATGTGCTCAAAAACATTTGCAGTCCAGAGTTTCAAAACTCATATCTCTATAAGCGGAGTTGTGCATTTACGGACGAGTTAGCGTGATTTCTAGCAAAATACTCGACAACCATCCGGTGAGCTGGTACGACAGGATGTTTTCTTATGCAAATCCAGCACGAAGAGTAGACCCCAGCTGTGGATTTTCCTAGACGCATGCCGAAAACAAACAAAGGAAGATCATTAAGCGACGCGGTCACTGCTATGCATGTGGGCAAGGAAAACGCCAGTTATTCTAATGTTTTCAACTGGCACAATTTCCGTGCAATCTGTGCCATTACGTCTGCCTTACCTCCAATTATCATTAAGCTTCTGTAGCTGTTGTTTTATTCATCGGAATATATTCCAATTGTGAGGCTAAAATAACGGAAATGACCTGAAATAACGCCCATTACCAAGAAATGTTAATAGACTTGGCGTATGAATTCAATATATGTAACGCTTTGCAGTGAAACAGCATTTACTTTATGGTTTGTGCATAGAATGCCTGTAAATTACACGGTGTCTTACGGAGGGAAAACACGCGCACGGAAATATGCATTATCGCGGGAAAAAAATTAACCCCGGCAGAACTGCAGCATACTATATCCGTATTCCAGAAATAAACCAAATACCTCTGAGCATAGTTTTGCCGTTGTAGGGGATGGTTTTTATTCGGTCGTGTAACACGACATTCCAAAACCTTACGGTATTAAAATTAAAGTTACAGTTTAAAATTGATTTATCTCTTATTTTCTACAAACACAAAATCTGATAAATCACATTCATAAGAACTTTCTGTACCCTTTATTCTTTAGCTGTGGTTATACAAAACATTTATAAGGTATAGTACTTTCTCTACACGTACCCTATAGATAGTGTATATACAGGGTATTGTAATGCACCCAAAAATTCGATACCGAAATTCCGGAAATAAATATTCTGGTACCCGCTGAATTAAAAAGAAAAAGTTTTAAAAATGACCGGCGCGCATAACTTGGTATTTAAGTTGGTATCTTGTAAGAATGCGACCATGAATTACCAGAAAATCCCGCCATCTCCAACTACCCTTTACATGGAACTTTTATCGAAAATTTTGTATTTCTCAAAAATGGCTCTATCGATTTTGATTAGTATATCGTACATTAAAGATATCTACCTGAATTATCTTGAATTTCCTTGGAATAACCTCTGAAGATTTCTTTATTCTGGATGCATTTTGAGGAGTTATAATTGGTAAACCGTAAGAGATAGACAAAAGCTAGTTTATCAGAAATGTAGAGCTCGTAAAAACATACAATTTATATTACATGCATTTTTTTCGTGGAGTTAATTGTTTTTAGATATTACTAATTTCTGTTTTCAGCTTTAAAATACTTATACTTTTCTAATACGGGAAGTTGCCAACTCCTGACTATTCAAACAAAGGAACTTCAGTCACATAGCAACCAGCTTTTGGCTATCACTTTAACCTACGGTACTCCCTTATTTCGCTCCTACTTACAAGGAAGCTAGTAATAAGACTATTTCTGCTATTTTTTTTTTGCTCGATTAGCATTAAATAAGCAGAAGCATAACCTTTTTAACAATAAATTGATGTAGTAAAGGTCATATGAGAAGGAACACATTAGACTTCACTATTCTTCTGCGGAATATTTCCTACTTAGAGCTCGCAGTTTTCTCTTCACATTTCTCAGCTGTTATAATCACCTTCACGTATGTTTCGTGTTTCTATTCCTATAGCTGTGTATTTCCCCCTCATAGTGCTGGTGCTCCTCTCTTCCTTGTTTATATTGACTGCCATCTTAAAATTCTACTTTCTGTCATTCTGTTTAAATGCCCATTCCTCCATAAGTTCTGTTTTCTAAGGTTTTTGTAATCAAACAACTCACCTTCACTCTTATCCATACCTCTTCATTAAGAATTCTGTTTTCAGGTGTCAATTGTGGACATCTTTTCATATAATCCGATTCCACATTTTACCATATTTGTATTTTCGTCGTCATTGTCCAAACTTCGATCCCAAATAGCGTAATATTCTGTACTATACTATTAAATACTATATTTACCTCTCTACATGTGCTACACAGTATTAGGTAGAGAATGTATATTTCACAAAAAAATGTTCATCGAAATGTCACTGGAAATGCATCTTTTGAGGTCCCCGATTCCAAAAAAGGTATTATTAGAAAAAGATCAGCGCGCGCGAGTCTATGCGTGTGTCTTCGAACAGCAAAGTTCTAAAACGGAGAGACCCTTAAATACTTAATTTGGTATTTAAGTTAAGCATTTTCCAAGGATGAGAACTGAAGATTTTTAAGAAAATCCTTACATCCCGAAATTTCCCCTCACATGGAAGAATTTTGATAAATAAATTGATTTTGATATATTAAATGTATTTACTGACAAATGCTGTATATATTGAGTTCTCTGGAAATAGTCTCTGAAGTTTTCTTCATGTTGATTGAATTTGCATAACTGGTAAGTGGTAAGACATGGACAAAAGCTCAATGCAGAAAAATGTAGCTCTTGTTAAAACACAATTTATGTCATATACATATTTTTGTTTGTTTTGTATAGGGTTATAAGTTTCCCGAGATATTCCTTATTATTTCTCAAACAGCAGGTTATCTTTCGTTTCACCTCTGTTGTTTTACGCCTTGCCATGCAAAACAAAGCTAATTAATATTTTTTTCACATAGCGATCGGCTATTTAAAACATTTTACTATCACTTTAGAGTAGTGTATAATTTTAATTTCCTTCTACAATCATTTCTGTTAATGTTATGTCCATTACCTCGATTTAAATAAAGCAGTATTGTTTTTAACAATAGTTTGTAGAAACTCACGTGAATGGAAAGCATCAGATTGTTTTAATTTTCTGTAATTAGAGCCCATATTAGTCCATGTTGTGCTTTGGTAGCTTTTTCACCTCCTGCCATCTTTGCTTCTATATTCCTGGAGATATTCATTCAAATGGATCATGGAGTCTCAATATTTAAACACTTGCCTATTTTTTCTCTTCTTCTATGTTTATATCTTCAACTTCTTAAACAACACATACATTTTGTAGTTTATCTCCGCTTTTATTTAATATCTCTATGGACGATATTCTCAGAAAATTAAAAGATGAAATACCGTTAGGAATAAAAATGCATAGAAATAATGCCTTAAATATGCTACTATTTGCAGATGACATGATGTTAATACAAGACAGAGAAGATAAGCTGCAAATAAGTATGTACAAGTTACAAAATAGATCGAAGATTATGGTTACAGCATATCAGTAGCAAAATCAAAGGTTATAGCATTTATAGGAAAACATATAAACAGATCGAAGACAGTGTTAAACAATAAAGTGTTAGAACAGGTGGGAAAATTGAACCATTTGGGTTGTAATGTCACCTTTAAAACAAACAATGAAGAAATAAATAATAAAGTGAGTAAGTTCCAATATATTTGTAGAGTAATAGCTCGTACCTTGAAAAGAAAAACCCGAAAAGATACAAACCTAAAATTCTATAAGACAATGGATGTTCCAGTTTTACTATACGGTACGGAGACATGGACCCTTAAAAAGAAAGATTGGAGCCAATTACAAGTGGTAGAAATGAAATATCTCCGAGCAGTAAAAGGATGTAGCAGACAAGGTCATATTAGAAACTTAGACGTAAGGAAAGAATTAGACATATCATCTACACATTTTACTTAAAAGAAAAGATGCAAATAAATAGAGAAAAATGGAAAAGTTATTTACAAAGAATGGATCACTCTCCCATTAAGTATCAGTCATATAAATATAAACCTTTAGGCTACAGAACAACAGGAAGATCAGTTAAAAGATGGGAAGAAATGTGAGAACGGAACAGGAGAATTCTCCTAAACCATGAAGAGTTGATGATGATAGTTATTTATGTTTTATGTACCTTTATTACCAGATCCATTGTTTGTACTCTTTGAATTTTTAACCATACCCTCCATATCCTTCTTGAGTACACACAGTTTTTCATCTGCATATAGGAAAGAATGGAGTGTATTTTTTCCTGTCCCTTATTTTTATACCATCCTTCAAGAGCTTATTGATTATAAATGTTGAATAAAATTGGTGACATACCACATCCTTGCTTTAATCCTTTCGTTACATAATACTTTGCCTTAAAACTTTCAATCAGTTTAGTGCCTAGTTTTATTTGTGCCTTTGTATTATTTTATAGTACATACCTGTATCCATTAATTTTAATGTTTATCCTTCTTATTGTGTTTCATATTAATTTTCTTATCACATATAGATTCTAATAGCTTTCATTAAAGCATCATACACACGGTGACCCAACTGTCGCGTATTTGACGTCTGTAGATAAAGGAGCTGCAGAACTCAAAGGAGCTTTTTCGATTTAAAATGGCCAACTATAACAAGAAAGTCGCTCAATCAGTCCCTCGCTTGAAACAGTTCCGTTGAGTTCTGCAACTCTTTTAAGAAATGAAGGGAAACCAGCTCAAGGCCATTTGGAATTTAATGCCTCATTAAAGACTCATTTTAAGGAGTATTTGCTTTTATAAATTCATAACTAGATGTACTGATTACTTGCCCCAGTTTAATGCAGAATTTATAAGTTAATGTTTTTTTGTTTTTGTTTTTTTTTTCCATAATGGAAACTCACTTCAAAATACTCGTCACTTTTTATGCTTTTCGTAATTAACACTGTTCCACTGGGCCTTAGTGATAAAATCATTTTTGTGAAAATGCACAATTTAAAGATAAAACACAGGGCCGGAACGTATGCAGAGGAATTCAGCCAAACTTCACCCATTTATTCATCATTTTCCACCTATAATAGATAAAAAAAAAACATGACGAAGAGGCTCGTGTTCGTCACAACAGAAAAAAAAAAAAAAACTATAGTGCTAGTTCACCGGCCAAAATAACTCACCATCATATGTGAGCGAGACCATTGATAGATTTTTACCAACTTGAAGCCAGAATGATACAAAGTTAAATATACTAAATTTAGACAAATCGAAAGCTCGCTCCACAATGATCTAGCACGGCGCAAGTGACCTAGAAGAAATGCACCCTCCTGATGCTATATGAAGACGACCTCGATGAGAAGTACACTAAGGGAATGCGCTAGGCTAAAACGATAGTCAAATGCTTTAAAACTTATCGCAATTGTCATTAAAAGTAACTTCTTTGAATGGCCAGGAGTAACGAATTAAAAAATAATAAAAAAACGGACGAATTTCTGTTTGAGAAAACCAATAATAAGAAATATAACAAGAATATATACCTCGGACATAAATTGTATGTTTTGAACGAAACGTACATTTTTTGTGCACTATGCCTTCCTTTCTGTCTTATGATTTGCCTGTTACGCAAAAGTCATTCAGAACGAAGAGTATATTCAAGATATACATTTTATATATCATGTTTTTAATCAAGAGAGTGTAATTTTTTGAGAAAACCAAACCGTTTGAAAATCCATATAAAGGGCAGTTTGGGGAAGAGAAACTTTTTTGACCTAATTATTAAGTCTAGTATTCAACGGATTATTCGTTTATAAGTGTTATTGTCCATGGTCACACACATACATACATACATACATACATACATACATTGGCGTTTTTCTATAAATGCCTCAAGACATGTATTTCCGGTCAAGCATGGATACGATTTTTTGGGTGAAATACAATACTTTCTCTACCTACTATGTATTGGTTGGTACAGAAAGTGAAAATTATTTATTTTAATTCAGTGGTCCTAAAATATGAATTTCCATGCAGGTGCAATCTTAGTATCAAATTTTGGACAAATACGAAGAAAGGAAGGGTAATATCTGGGGAAAAACCTGATGTGTTTCATTCACATGCATTTTTCCATATCTCTGTAACAAATTATTGTTTAAAAGCTTATTCTTCTATCTATATCATGCTAGTCGATGTAAACATTAGCAAAAATTGTCCTCATTACTTGGTGCTTTGTAAGTAAAAGGGGAAAGTTTTAATCTATTCCATTTACATAATGTCCTCTAGCTGTTCTGTAAACGAACCTTTTAATCAAAATATTAATCTGCTATACACATCATGATATTCAAGATAAACATAAGTAGAATTAGTGTCGTTACTTGCCTCCTTGTAAGTAACAATTGAACTTGTGAAACAATTGAAATTCTAGTCTTTTTGCTCACCAGGACTGAACAAACGAGAAACGAGAAGAAAGATGTATTCCTGTTTGAGAATGGTTTAAGTGAAATTGAAAGCAATACTCCGGAATATCTCAAAACCGGTTAACTGTACAAAAAATGTATAATATGATTTAATTGTGATCTTTAATGACATCTATATTTTTGGTGTCGTAAATTTTTGTATATCTCTTACGGTTAGAGATTTATATAAAATTCATCCAGGACGAAGAGCTCTTCAGAGGCTATTTCGAGAAAACTCAAGATATACATTTAGTTTGTCGCAGAAACATCTTAAACATAAGGTATTTTAATCAAGATCGTTTGATGCATTTTTAGAAAGTCAAAATTTTCGAAAAATGTTGAATGTAAATGGTATTTGGAAGTGGAGGCTTTTCTTGAAAATCTTCCTCTAGCATTCCTGAAAGATACGAAACTTAATACCAAGTTTATATTTAACGGTGTTTTCGTTTATGGGCTATACTACCCACAGACATACACCCACATACACATATACACATGCAACATACGGACCTTTTTCCAAAAATACTTTTTTTTTTGTACTCAGGAGACCTCAAAATATATATTTCCTGTGCAATCTGAGTATTTAATTTTAAGGTGTAATACAATACCTTGCCTATACACTATGTACATAGTACGTGAGGAGAAAGTAAAAATGTACCCAGACTAAATCACGTAGTCATAAAATACATGCATGGAAGCGAACCCATGTACGTTTAATAAAACAGGTAAAATCATACACAAAGATCATGCTAGAGAGATCACGACGACCGAGCAGAGGCGAAAACCGTGGTAGATGCCACCTTTGTGATAAAATCCTTTAATTTCATAAGTGTGTAATTTGCGGCGAGAGATTTTTGCGGACCAGGGTCACGTACCACGTCATTTCCATAACAAGCCCCTCACTTAGCAGGACGGTAATTAAATTGCATTCACGGCGAGAGCATTAACAACAACAAACGTCACTCATTATGACCACGTGCTGGTCCGACGTTAAGACAGGCACGTCTCCGGAATGTTGAACAGTTTGCTCCTCGCCCCCCCCCCCCGGTTACGGCTTTTTCATCTCTCTGCGTCCTGCAAAATGCGTCAATGCTAGTTACGTCGTATGTCAGCGCTACGTGGAACAGCTTCTGTGAACGCTGTCCGACATTTTTGGGAGTTATTTTAAAAATCTGATGTGTTTCACCATCTATTCTGCGGTTAAATCTCTCTTACGAAAGGTTATTTAATCTATATTATAATAATCGTCATATCACTTGATGAAATTGTCCTAGTGCATTTCATTATTTAATTTTTACTTACAAGGAATAAGACCATATCTGCTAATGCTTATCTCGATAAGTATTCTGTAGATAAAATAAGTATATCCTTTTGTAAGAATATTCTGTTTGCAAAACAGATAGGTTAACTCTTGATGACGTAGCACATAGATTTTTCTTCTTATGAATTTCCTTTTTTTCAATAAGAATAAGACAGGGTTGAGTTAGACTCGGCAGTGAATCTTTTGTTGATTACTGTATCTAAGCCCTGGGAGTGAGCGTTGAGGTGAGGGGATACACCGGGGACCGAAACCAGGAGCAACAGCATAGAACTGATACACTCCTATAGTTTTCGTATAGAATCACCCCTCCCCCCCGGCCAGTGGGAGTCCTCACCCGGCCACCACATGTCACGTTGAGCCTCCTTTTTCCCTGCCATGCTGCACCGGGTACTATCCCTGACTCAACCCTAAAAGAACCCAACGGGAGATAGTGGAAACATCATGGAGGGGATTCATTCACCTAATCAGCATTCCCCTGGAGACTCGGGGAAACCTCAGAAAACCCAGGAAATGGGACGTTGAGACTACAGCAGTTAAAGAGTGTCCATAAATAAAACTCCATTTACTGTTTTCGGTTAGTTAGCATAGGTAAGCAGCAGAGAAGTTAATAAAACAAATTTAAATATTTTGTGATAAGATGATGCAAATTTAAGATTACTTACTCATATAGCTCTAGTTGGACTTGCAAATTAGGATCTCGGTCCTAAGTCAGGACAATTTTCAATGGGTTTCTGTTCCTTACTGTTTGTTAGTTGGTTCAACAGAAACCCATTGAAAATAGTTCTGACTTAGAACCAAAATCCGGATTTGGAAGACCAACTACAGCTAATTTTGTGAGCAAGCTTAAATTTGGACAACCGTATTACAAAAAATCTGATGTGATCCATTCACATGACTTTCCCTACATCTTTGTAACAAATTATTGTTAAAAAACTTATGCTTCTATTTGCTTCATGCTAATCGAGAAAAAAAATTAGCAGAAATAGTCTTATTACTTGCTTCCTTGTAAGTAGAAGTGAAATAAAGGAGTACCATTGGTTAAATTGATGGTTGCTATGTGACTGAAGTTCCTTTGTTTGTATGGACAGGAATTGACAAATTTCTGTATGAGAAAAATACAGGGGATATCTCAAAAACGATCAACTCCACCAACAAATATATATAACATAAATTGTGTGTTTAACGTGCTCTACATTTTTTTGTGTGGTAAGTTTTTGTCCATCTCTTACGATTTAGCAGTTATGCAAAATTCCTTAAAATTGATCCAGAATAAAGTAGTCTTCAGAAGATATTCCCAGAAAAGTCAAGATATACATTTTATTTGTCAGGTAAATATCTTTATTATACGATATTTTAATCAAAATCGTTTGAGCCGTTTTTAAGAAAATCAAAATTTCGAGAAAAGTTCCATGTAAAGGGTAATGGGGGTGGGGGTATTTTCTTGAAAATCTTCCTG
This sequence comes from Hymenopus coronatus, assembly GCA_030762935.1. Lineage (NCBI taxonomy): Eukaryota > Metazoa > Arthropoda > Insecta > Mantodea > Hymenopodidae > Hymenopus > Hymenopus coronatus. Next base: position 51,933,912 of record CM060882.1, read on the forward strand.
TCGCATTCTTAAAAGATAGCAAACTTAAATACCAAGTTTGATATTTAACGGTCTTTTCGTTTTTGAGCTATGCTATCCACAGACACACACAGACACTTACACACATACACACACGGAATTTTTTCCTATAATGCTATTTTGGATTCCGGTAAAATCTCTATATCGAATTTTTGGGTGGAATATGAAACCTTCTCTATACATATGTACATAATACGTTCAGAGAAAGTAAAAATATAGTTAACGAATTTAAAATAAAAAAATTACAATTTGCAGTGAGTCAGCTGAGCTGCACTGACACAAGAAACTCCAAGGCTGGTAATAGGATGTTATAAGTTCCTGTCGGAAAGCTATTTCCAAATGTTGACTTCAATAAAACCCACAAGGAATCCCGCTTCAAATGAAGGAGGCTTTCGCTAGAGGAATCGATAGTGACAAGACACCTGGCGTCTCTCAAGCCAGCAAACGTTCTTCCACAGCCTATATTAGGCGAAGAGCGCCGCGACGCCTTTATATGGTGCCACCCCGAGTTTGCATGACGTCACAACATTACTCATTCCCCAAATAATATTACCACGAGAGAAAGAAATACCTGCCTTACCTCCACACAAAGGTAGACGAAGACGATGACTGCGACAAAAGGGTGTTCCTGTCGTAAAAGAAGAGAGCGTATAGAAAAGGATTTCCACAATGCCAAAGGGTAGGTGGTCTCTTGATTAAAAACTCGTGCCGAGGTAATAACAATGCAACTCCCCCTTTTCAACAACAATAATCAGTCTCTATGACGTCACAGGGTTGTGTCGTTCACAGGTGCCTGAATAGATGATAGCCAATTGTTCAAACTGAATAGATGTCGAGGGTGAAAGAAATGTCTGAAGATAGTACAGGATTTTCATTAAAATGTTTTCAATGCCGGAATAACTTGTAAGAACCCATTTAAATCTATATAGTCAAAATAAAAGAGAGATATCTATTGAAAATGATGGAATATCATCTGCATCTCTCTCTTAAGGCACTGCCATTGGTGCTAAGTAGAGATACGGTTTATACCAATATAACCTTGAGAAATGTGAAATTAATTTGGGAATAAAATATTCTGGTGTTGCATTAACATGCATTTCTCTGCTCACTCTTTTTACTTCTTTACTTTTGATTTATCTAATCTTTGTTTTTATTAACCTATCTAGCATGTAAAGACACCTAAATATATCCATGAGCGTTCCCTGCTCGCCGATTGGCTGAGATTATTCCCGTCGTACACGTTGGTGAACAGACGACATAACTTGAAACGAATATTAAAAAAATAAATATATAAAAACATGCATGAATTATGTAAATTAAGTATACAACAAATATATAAATAATATTTATCTCTCAATTATGGAGTATCCGGAAATGGAGCAATCCTTTCCATATCGGAATTATGCTCAACGTCGGTTTTGCTATCAGATGAATTTTCTACAAGGTTAATGGCAACACTCTCTATGATATTGTGCGTATTACCATCCAGCTGTCACGTGATTAATTGCTCCCTTTCAATTGATGTCGCTAACCTGCGACAATGTTTTACTAAGTAGTGCTCTAATCTCTAGCAGTTTGAAAACGGTATTATTTCTGGCTACCAAGCAGTTTTCTCACTCAACCCAAACAGCACACTCTCTGAGTATGAGTCTATTCCTCTTTTTTCTTCTTGCATTGTACACTATTTATCTCGCGTAATAACAAATACGCACTTGACAAGTTGTGAATAGCAACAAACATTGGGCGGGAGAACTGAGAGAGGGAAAGTTGTGGGTAGAGATGTACTAAAATCCTTATGCTGGAAACGTTGACCTTTTCTCTTAAAAAGGTGACATACAGATTAAATGATTTTGCTTCTTCGCCTAAGCTTTGCACCAGGAATCTCTGTGATTTCTTGCATGATGCTATCAATCACTAAGTTCTGGTAATACACAAGGATTAGAAGGATACACGAAATTAGAGAGGTAGTTCATAACAGAAGGATAAGTATTGTTTTGCGGTCCCCTTGTTCTAGTGAGCTAACTAGTTGTGAGTTTTATTTATGGGGTTCTCTGAAACAAAAGGAACTAAGTGATAACATCATGCAAGAAATCGCAAGTATTCCTGTTACCAAGCTTAGGCGAGTGAGCGAGAAGATTCTTACTTTCTCTACACGTACTATGTACACAGAGTATAGAAAAGCTAATGTAATGCACCCAAAAATTCGATATCGAGATTTCGCCGGAAATACATCTTTGAGACCTCCTAAATCCCATAAAAAAAAAAAAAAAAAAAAAAAAAAAAGCATTTAAAAAAAAAATATCCGTGTGTGTGTGTGTGTGTGTGTGTGTGTGTCTGTGGGCAGCATAGCTCAAAACGAAAAGTCTGTTAAAAACCAAACTTGGTATTTAGGTTTGGTATCTTCCAAGGTTGCGACACGAAGATTTTGAAGAAAATTTTCTGTAAAATGGCTCTAACGATTTTGATTAAGATCTCGTATATTTAAGATATTTACCTGACAAATAAAATGAATATCTTGAATTTTCTGGGAATAGCCTCTGAAGAGTACATTATTCTGAATGAATTTTACGGAATTTTGAATAAATGCTAAACCGTAAAAGATGGACGAAAACTTACTACACAAAAAATGTAGAGCACGCTATAACACACAATTTATGTTGTATACATTTTTTTTCGTGGAGATGATGGTTTTTTGAGATATTCCTTGTTATTGGTTTCAGCTTTGAAAAACTCATACTTTTCTCATACACGAATTTGTCAACTTACAAACAAAGGAACTCAGTCACAGAGTAACCAGGTTTTGATTATCACTTTAACCTATGGTACTCCCTTATTTCACTTCTACTTACAAGGAAGCAAGTAATAAGAGTATTTCTGCTAATTTTTCTCAATTAGCATGAAGTAAATAGAAACATAAGCTTTTTAACAATAATTTGTTGCAGAGATACAGAGAAAGTCATGTGAATGGAACACATCATATTTTTGCAAGATATGCTGCCAGTTTGAAGACACGTCCAACATTTGGACAATGCACTTCCAGTATTTACTATAATAAGGTGAGGATTTTAGTGCGTCTCGGCCAGCAAAACTTTGCCGGTGATTCTCGGCTCTCTCGCGCAGTAGAGAGAGACCGCGGGAGCGGTTACTTTATAATTTGATCATCCTATATAAACAAGAGAGATAATCTCTCTAATATCTTAGAACAATAATCTATAGAGCGTCATTGCTTGAAACGAAGGTAACTTGACTGAAATACTCTGAATGCAAAGAATAAATTAATATTTTAACTAGGGAACTATTTTGTATAACGGTATGCAGTTACATATAAGTCCAGCAGCCAATAAGAGAGGACTATAGGTGTAATACTGTTGACAAGCGTGATAAGGTAAGGAAAAAACACAGGTACTTTAGAGAAACTTCTATTGTACTCATTCACTGTAGATATAAGGGCCGGTTTCACAGTTAAAGCTTAAGTGGAAGCTTTAGTTAATTACGAAAGACTCTTCATCCAGGCTAGTGATATGGTTTAAGCTTTCGAGTTTCACAATAGGGCAACCAAATTTGGCTATACGGAGACAATTCCAGGGAACGCTAAAGTTGATAATGTTTGCGCATGCCCATTGAGTGAATTCTCATTGTTTGCTTATGGCGATGGTGTTCATGTAACAAGCTTCTATAGGTTAACCAGCAACATACCAAAGGTCAAAATTACTGTCAAGAAGCGATCATCCTCCCACAAATGTGCAGTACATAAGCATGTTAGCATGTAATAAAGTGCAAGCTATCATACAAATTACTGTGAAGTAAGAAACACCAACAGTGGATCAGAATGGTGTGGAACAGTTTGACATTCTGCAGGCTGTAGATTTTGAAATGTCAGTTGCAATGAGTATACTTATCAGCGGAAACATTGAGCGTATCGCACTCATTGCGAGGGCTAAAACGAAGGTTACTCTTACTAATTCTCTGCTGGCGGGTTTTAGTTTGAAATAGTCTCGTTGAGTTCGGCAACTCTTTTAATGCACAAAAGGATATCTGAAAAACTCAAATAGGGCCCAGTTGGGCCATCTGGTATTTAATTTCTTTCATCTTTCTTCATTATTCATTATTTTAAAACGTTGTGAAAGTCAATCTTAATAGTTATTATTATTATTTCTCCCTTAATTGAAGGAAGCAAAAATTCACATGGGTATAAGTAATAAATAAATTAAAATGAATGTAAAAGTTAATTTCCTGTGTTTAGATTTTTAAAATTGCATCGTCTAGGTTATTTTTATCATCACTTGAATGTGAGACTTAAAAATTGTTAATATTGACAAAGGTGTTAAAGATTAAATCTCCAGCATGCTATTTGGCCGTTTATATTGACATGAAATAAATAGCAAGGGTTAGAAAAAAGCCAATGAAAGCTTCAAGTTTTCATTTCTCAAGAAACCTCCCCTTAAATGACATTCTAGCCATTTTAATACTAAATTTACTTTGAATATCTGAAAAGGAGTTGAAAACTGGTTTACTAGCATTACATTAGAAGGTAATTATTTTGGACGCGAGTCACCAAACACTTCACTAGATTTTCGTAATCTGGCTGAATAACTTTATGGTTGTACTCGGCTTGTAATGGTAATACAAATTAAATATAAACATAAAAATCGAATGTGTTCTATTCACATGGCTTTCGCTAAATCTGTGACAAATTATTGTTACAAAGCTTATTCTTCTATCTACTTCATAATAATCGAGAAAAATATTAGCAGATATTGTCCTAATTCCATGTAAGTAGAAGGGAAAAAATCTAACGTATTCCATTCACATGATGTCCTTTAGCTATTCGGTAAACAAGCTTTGTATTCAAAACATTAATCTGTTATCTACATCGAGCTAATCAAGATAAACATAAGCAGAATTAGTCTTATTAAAAGCTTCCTTGTAAGTAGAAGGGAAATAAGAAAATTCAGGGCTAAAACGATAGTGGCCATGTGAAAAAATTGAAATTCCAATATATTTGCTTCCCAGGAATAAAGAAACAAGAAAGTATAAAAAAGATATCTTCCCGTTTGAGTTTTAGTGGCTTAAAATTGAAACCAATCTGGAAAACGGTTAAGTTTACCCCAAAAATGTATATGTCAGAAATTGTGTGTATTAATGAGATCTATATTTTTATAGCAAGTTTTTGTCTATCTCTTACTGTTTGCCAGTTACACAAATGTGATCCAGAATGAAGAGGTCTGCAGAGGCTATTCACAAAAAATTGAAGATATACATTTCATTTGTCATAATAATATCTTATACATAAGGTTTTTAATAAAACCATAAGAGCCATTTTTGAGAAAAGCAAAATTTTTCATGTTTCATGCAGTGGGGTTATGCTGTCCATAGAAACACACATACACACACGGGCCTTGAGCCTTGGAGTCCCAAAATTTGTGTTTGTGGTGAAATCTCGGTATGGAATTTTTGGGTGCATTAGAATACCATCTCTATACACTATGTACATAGCAAGTGTAGAGAAAGTAAAAATGAGACTCTTCAGCACAGTAAAAGGATTGTATCCTATTAGACAAAATTTCAAATGAAAAAAATATTGAAAGGCCTAGAAAATATTAAGTATAGAAAAGAATGGAGGCGGATTGAATGGTGAGAGGAAGTATATCAAAAAAGTGTTGTACTATAAACCTATGGGGTAAAAGACACCAGGAAGACCTAGAAAACTATGGTCAGACATGTTTCGAGCCGGAACAATGAGCATTGTCTAATCCTCAAGTGCAAAGGAGAACAACAATATTGAATATTTTATTAAGTACTCCTCGACAATTATATATATAGGTATATTTCCTTGCGCATATATTTTTATTTAGCAAAAATCCAAAAGTTCGGTAATAATCAGTTATTTTTGCCTCAATTCAAAGACTCTTTATATAAATTATCCATAATGTTGTCCCCATTTCAATCAATTTGAAACGTGTCAAATAGGTTTGTTGAGTATAAATTTTTCAACTCCTTACTTGCTGCGGTTCAGCAAAACTGTGACAAAATTTTGCAAGTTTACTTAAAGTCGACGCCATATTTTCAGTAATTATTGAGCTGCTTTCTAATTTTCAACAATAAGAAATAGCGCACACACCTAAAAATCTGGTGTGTTCCGTTCACTTGACTTTGTCTATCTGTTCTGCAGTAAAACTGATTATTCTTTCATCTACATCATACTAATCAAAATACAATGGTCTTATTACGTGCTTAGATCCTCACCAGTGTAAGGTAAATAACCAGCGTACTAGACTAAAGCTATCTGCATAGCAATGTAAACGCAATTCGGTTCTCTTTCCATGCCCAAGAGTAACACAAAAGAGATAAGAAACTGGAGTCTTCCCGTTTGAGAGACTTTAAGCAATTTAAACTTCAAACCAATAACACAGAATATTTTGGAAATGGTTAGCTCTATAAAAAAAAAAAAAAAAAATGAGATAAATTGCGTGTTTTAATAAGATTCACATTTTAGTGTAATAACATTTTGCTATCTTTTACGGTTTAGCAATTATGTAAAAGTCATTCAGAATGAATAGCACTTCAGAGGTTATTCTCAAGAAATTCCGAATGTACATTTAATTGTTATGTAAATATCCTTAATATTAAACATTTTAACCCAAATTGGTAGGTATATTTAGAAAATCGATAATTTGCAGTGAATCTAGAGAATCTTCGCGACTAATTCTTGGAAAATACTGAACTTAAATACTAAGTTTGATATCCACACACATACCTTTTACTAAAATGATTTTCTCATTCAAGGGTTCTTAAAAAGATGTATTTCCAGTACGACCTCCATCCAAATTTATGGGTAGATTGCAATACTTTCTCTAACTACTATGCACGTTGTGCATAGGCGCTAGAGAAAGCATAGAGCGGTAGGCACAATAGTACAACATAGTAAAGAAAGTAGGTATAGATGCTGGTTGCAAAGGTTAGTAAATAAACCGGAAGGTTACAGAATGTTAGCGAGTTTGCACCTTCTAATGCTTGTTTAACAATGCATAGGGCCATAAAAAGAAAGAAAGTTGGTCATGAGACGCCTCCTGCAATAAAAACTTGAACATGATCGAACTCACTGATTGATTCTTGCGTTCGTTGCACGTCACGATATGTTCTATTATGCATTAAGCTGGGGAGGCGGGAGAAAAGAAAATGAAAAGGGAATGAGTTTTCGCCGAGATCTTGACAGTTTGGTCTCACACATGAAGGATTGTGCTTTCTCGTGGCGGTCAGCAGCTTGATCCGTATTGACTCAAATATCAGTGTCGCACTAGCGTTTATACTCGCATGTAGGTTGTGCGTTCTTGTGGCGGTCAGCAGCTTGATCCGTATTGACTCAAGTATCAGTGTCGCACTAGCATTTATACTCGCATGTAGGTTGTGCTTTCTCGTGGCGGTCAGCAGCTTGATCCGTATTGACTCATGTATCAGTGTCGCACTCGAGTCTCTACTCGCATGTAGGCTGTGCGTTCTTGTGGCGGTCAGCAGGTTGATCCGTATTGACTCAAGTATCAGTGACGCACTGGCGTCTATACTAGCCTGTAGGTTGTGCGTTCTCGTGGCGGTAAGCAGCTTGATCCGTATTGACTCAAGTATCAGTATCGCACTGGTATCTGTACTTACTTGCATGTAGGTTGTGCGTTCTCGTGGCGGTAAGCAGCTTGATCCGTATTGACTCAAGTATCAGTGTCGCACTGGCGTCTATACTCGCATGCAGGTTTGTGCGTTCTTGTGACCGTCAGCAGCCTGATCCGTATTGACTCAAGTATCAGTGTCGCACTAGCGTTTATACTCGCATGAAGGTTTGTGCGTTCTCGTGGCGGTAAGCAGCTTGATCCGTATTGACTCAAGTATCAGTGTCGCACTGGCATCTATACTCGCATGTAGGTTTGTGCGTTCTTGTGACCGTCAGCAACCTGATCCGTATTGACTTAAGTATCAGTGTCGCACTGACATCTATTCTCACATGAGGGTTTGTACGTTCTTGTGGCGGTCAGAATTTGATCCTTATTGATTCGTGTATCAATGTCGCACTGGCATCTACACTCACATGTAGGTTTATGCGTTCTTGTGGCGGTCAGCAACCTGATCCGTAGTGACTCGAGTATCGGTGTCGTACTGGCATCTTACCCACATGTAGGTCTATGCGTGCTCGTGGAGGTCAGCAGCTTAATCCGTATTCACTCAAGTATCAGAGTCGCACATGTACTCCCTCTGTGGGCAACCTCTGAGTGGTGAGGGAGTCAGTAAGCCAACATGCCACCCACGTGTAGGCCGTGCGTGGAGACCCGTGTCGATGGAAACGGATATCCTGGTTGGTTGAGGGTTGAGTATCTGAGCCTGGGTCCCTGTTCTTCAGTAACTGGGGAGGGTACGCAACCTAATACACCACTTTGGTTTCTGCTTCACCTAAACGGGAGGCTAGGGACTAAACTACCCATAGTCAATCGACTAGAACTTGGTATTATCCCGAACTCTAGGGTGAATGGGATGGCGCGCCCGATATATCACCTGTGTAACCCTATCACCCCGGTGGACTGACCCCATATTGGGCTCCGTGATGGGTGGGGAGCACTGGGGGATGAATTTATTCTGCTTTCTTCATGGCAAAAATAAACAAAACAAAACGTTCAATAGTAACGTGTCTGGAAAAGAAGTAGTTGAATGCAGTGGTCCTCGCTACTTGGTTATCAATAGAAGTGTGGAAGACAGGAAATTTACCTCGGTTAGCCCTTTTGCTGTCCAAAAAGGTTTAGACAAAATTGCTGGTCCGTTGAAATCTTGTATTAGAGCCCGAAATGGTACTCTCCGGGTTGAAATACTTTCAGCATCCCAGGAAGGGAAAATACTTATAGCAAAACTTTTAGGATGCTACCCCATTAAGGTCGAAAAGCATAAGAACTTGAACTCCTCGCATAGCGTTATCGCTACCCGCACCTTGGACGGTTTGTCCAACGAGGAGCTTCAAGAGGTCTAGCAGAACAAGGTGCAACATCTGTTTATAGGGTTCAGAGGAAAGTTAAAGGTGAGTTTATGCCTACCCGTACCCTGTTCCTTACCTTTGGCAGGATATGAAGCAAATGAGGTTATGTCCTATACACCCAGCTCACTCAGATGTTACAAATGCTAGCGGTTTGGGCTGCCAGTGACTTTTGTACTGGCAATTCTACCTACTGGTATCTGCAGAGGCGAATCGCATGATGGAAGTTGTAGTGATATTCCATCTTGTGTGAATTGTAGTGGGGAAAATCCATCTAGATCCCGCATTTGCACCAATTTCACAGAGAAGAGAGCGATCCAGGAGATACGGCTGAGGAAGAAGGTGTCTTCCGAAGCTCATGAGCTCCTGCGCGTACCCTCTGTCCCGGACTCTGGTACCTACAGCTCGGTTACAGCTAAACCCGTACCGAACCGGGGAATCGAGACTCAGACCAGCGATATAAACGGGCCCACTATCGCAGAGAAGATTATTGTTACCAGTCCAATAACAAAGACCACAACATCTAGACCGTCTATTGCCCGAGGTTGACGGTTTGGGTGACGCTGCTGCCGGAAAGCATCAATAGCCATCATGATAACGATAAGATGTAGAAGCTTCTAAACACCGCGTAAAAACATAATCTTTCAACTGCTGGGTTTGTGTGTAACATGTTGAGTTTGTGGAATGAATCAATCATGGCGATGCGCGATGTAGCATAGTACAATAACTACTTGATGAGGGTTAAATTAGCAGGTACAATAAGAGAGAAAGCTTATTCAAAATAATTAGTAGCCATCATGATAACGATAACATGTGGAAGCTTCTGAACACCGCGAAAAAGCATAATCCTTCAACTGAATCAATCGATGTAGTATAGTACAATAACTATGATTGCGGAAAATGAAGAATTTCCAATTTTATAAACAAGATGCAGAGTACAATCCTACACTATAGTTGAACACTTACTAAGCTTTAAGCTCGCTATTTTCAGGCGACACGATATAAAACAAGTACGTTTAGCACAAAACTTTACGGAAAATCTATTGCTCAGAGAAAATCAATATTCAATGGATCAACAATATTTCATCTAAAGTATTACGGTGTATAACCAGTACCTGCATAAGAATGTTGAAATGCAATTAAAGTAGTTGAAAGGACATAGTGAGAATGGTCCTTGATGCACCAAATTAAACGCATATATAAAAGGTGATGGGTGAAAAAATAGAAATAATTTTATATTTATTAGTAAATGATAGCTACGAATTACCATAAATATATTTCATTTTTTCCGCTTGCTAATACCATTACTATAGATGAAGGACAGATACCAGGAGCTAATGTGTTTTAAACGGCCCTGCATATACCGGCCAGCTTCTTGTGCTTAATACACATCGCCGATCTGTATTCACGGCACAGCAGTGAGGGAACGTGGAACCGATTCAGTCGCAAACTTTCCTGTATACAATGATAGCTTGACACATGCCGAATTATTAAATACTCATTTAATATACCAATATTTCAATTTCTAAATCGTCATTTTCTCAAAAGATAAGCGTTAACTGTAGTGTATCAAAGGATTTGTGACAAAGGTTCCCTTAATTCCCGGTTTGAATTTTTTTTTTCAATTGTGGAGGTTTTATTTTAGCTTTTCACTTTTATCGAGCAATGAGGATGATTTTAAACTTTAAAAACCAATAAACAAATGATTATATGTTGGTTTCAGTTATGTATTTGTTCAACAAAACCATATTTAAACAAAGTATAGTAATAGATAGGTATAATCATATTGAAAAATTCAATGCCATAGCCAGGATTTGAACCACGGATCTCCCGGGCTCTGGCCGGTTGCTCTAGTACTGAGCTACCATGGCAACTGCCGGCACGGGATATCCGTCGTTGAAATCCCGGGTATGGCATTAAATTTTTCAGTCTCATTCTACCTATCCAACTTCTGTCCTTAACACGGCTCTTGTGAAAAAGCAATTTAATCAACAAAGCATAGTAATGTCATTGGGTTCAAGTTGAACCCTGAATTGTAAATCCTAATTAGATTATGTCTGAAAACAATGTACGTAGATTGAAGTTTCAAAGCGATATTCTTCACTCAATCACATCATCTATAGTCGAATAGGACAAAGGGCAGGGGGGTCAACCGTGTAATCTATTGCGTAAACAATCGTCAAACGTCTGTGATACGGAATAACAAATTCTAAACACACCATGAAGTTTTCCTCATTAGGAATTAACGAAAAAACTAAAAATACAATATCATCACATCGTCCTTAAAGGATGATTCATTTTTTCTTTTTCCTCCTGTCCTTTGAGCGTGTTGTGTTTGGTCTATATATTTGTTAGGCGTTTCAAATTGCTATTTGTAGTTTTTGTAAGCACAAAAGGCGATAAAATGGCTACTATTTGGCAACACCGCTCTGCAGTAAGTCACCGATATGTGCTTCCTGTGCGCCGGTGAGATTATCGGCAGTTCAAATGAAATGGAGAAAAATGAAGCTCACATGAGCACCTCTAATACATATAGAGCTCTGAAAGTGTTTAAGCCTACTAGTTACGCGGGATCATCAAACAAAACATGTTTGAAGCTTTGCTACAGTTGCTTAGTCTTCATGCCCTAACCTAAAGGAGTAGAGAATATAGATAGGAAATACCCTACCCTTATGCATTGTGGTTGGTAAAACACGTTTTTGCCATGTCGCCATATTTAGAACTACACTTTTGAGGTGAGTGCGCCAAGTGTGGTTTAAATGTGCAATCAAAATAAGGTTTTTTGCTGCTAAATGTTCAATTAGCAGTAAATTTAGAGTGTACTTTTAAACCAGTAAATGTAATGGCCAATACGATTTTGGTGTTTGGTTGTAGTTACTCGAATAGCAGAAGCATAAACAAGAAAAGGGAAATGATTAGTATACTTATTTAAATGCTTTTTCAGTGGTAGATACACTTAGCGAAATGTTTCAATACATGGGTTAGTGATTTTTCGGTGGTATATTTAGTGAAATTTTTTAATCATTATCAACAGAATGATTATGCATTATTTGTTAGATTTTAGATTTCCAATTCGGAAAGACGTTGAGAACCAGACAAAATTAGCAATCTATTCCGTTTATAAGAAACCTCTTGCTGATTCGCCCATTTAGTAGCGAGAAATAATTACTATCAAATTAGGTGCTTACGATACAGAACCGTGAGAATGGAGGCTGTTCCGTGAGCTCGTATTGCAATTCATGTAGCCCACAGTCTTTGGTGTAATCTCTGATACTTGTCACTTTTTTGGTGTGCACTTAAAAATTATTCCAAGCCTTACCAAAACATGTGTGAGTTTACGTAATGCACCTGAATATGACTGCCTCATATATTTATAGGATCGTTTATTTCATGCACTCGATGGGCGGGTTCGCTTCGAGATGCCGAAGAGGAAGCAACAACGCAGACCAGCAGCTCCTACAGCAGCCACCGCTTCTTCGGCATCCGCCGGTAGGAAGTGCTCGGCGGCATCTCCGTCACCTGCCGTTACCCCGGCAGTGAGCGCTGCACCTTTGCTGCGCTCACCATCACCGCCGCCGCCCGCCGCTGCTTCACCGGCAGCCAACAATTTTTCATCACCGCCACCGCTGAGCTCCACGCCGACGCCGCCCCGGTACAGTGCCGTGGTTAGGAGGGTCCCTCGGGATCTCTCCACCCGGCACCTCCTCGCCGCTGCACAATCTAGATGGCCTTCATGTTCGAGGGCCACTAGAATTATCTGTGACCGGGGCCCGACACCACTAGTAAGGGTGGAGCTACAGGACCGATCAGACCTGGAGGCTGCCTTGGCGTCAGGGTTGCCCTTATTAGGGCGACTTCTGCACGTTGAGGCAAGCAGACAGGAAAGACACCGGCCCTGCCGTCGCTGCTGTGCCTACGGGCACAGCCAAGAATACTACTCTTCGCCGCCGAAGTACCACTACTGTGGCACCAACGCATTCACTTCGGAGTGCACTGGGCACGACCTCCGCCACCGTCGCCGGTTCTGTGCCGCCTGTGGTGTTACGGGACATTTCACCGGGGAAGCCCAGTGCCCCAGCTACCCAAAGAGCAGGCACTCATCACCTAAACCAGCCCGGACACCATCATCTACACAGCCATCTCCGCAGACTGAACAACCAACACCGACCAACCTGCAGAACGAAATCCAGGGCCTAAGTGAGGCCATTCAGGAACTCCACGCGGAGGTCCTGATTCCTACGGCTAAGCCGACGGCCTTGGAGGACAGGCTTCAGGAACAGGACAGCACCACTTCACATCCAGAACTTTACCAAGCAATAGCAACAGCAGTCATCGACATCCGACTCATCTTCAGGGAGGAGGTGAGAGCTCTACTGGAGAAGTCGGCACCTCAAACTTCCAAGTTCAACATCCAAGATAGACGCCAAGGGCTTAGGCTCGAAAACGTCCCAGGATACGACGACTGGCTCAACAGAGTCAACCAGCACTAACTCCATCCTTCACCCTAGAATTCCTTCATTCCTCTCCCCGAATACTCCGCGGTGGCAGTCTGGGCCTTGGTAAAGTCTGCCTCCCGGTCCTCATTTCACCCCTCTGACTCCACCCTGCAGTCAGTTAATTTATCGCCTTGAATCCGCGGGTGCAATCATGCGGTACCGCCTCTCCTTTCTTCGTTCTAATACCGGTGGAGGGGTTTTTCAGTCGGTATGCCCACACGGGAGACCCCGACACTCCGGGCTTGCTCGGCTTAGTCCATAAGGTGGATTTTTCCCCTCCACTCGAAATTTAAAAAAAAAAAAAAAAAAAAATGCACTCAATAGAGGTATTAGAGTAGACTAACTTAATAAGTTCATGTAGTAAAATTAATGGCTTCAGATATGAGGGATAAACAAAAAGGTTTCATCAAATTCAATATTTTGCCCTCCTTCGTTTTAGAGCAAGAAATTGGAACAAAATTAAGTTATGACCTTTCCGGTATGTTGACAGCAATAACGCCCATTTATTAACAATAACTTCTGACAGGCCAAAAAATGTGTTTGTATTAAATATTATTTCAACTAGAGATATCTCCCCTTCCATTGTCCTTTGTTCTTTAATAAAAAAAAATGGAATAACAATTTGACAGATGTTGCGAATGCTATATATGGTAGTGTGTAGAATCGCAAGATGGAAGCTGGGCACAAAACGACTTCAGCAAAACGCTAAGCATTTCCACCCTGTGCCTAAACCGTTCTTAACAGCGCGGTGTGCTGGTACGCACGCTGACTTGCGGCGTAGCTAAGTTGATCTGAAAAGCAAGGTTTAACATGACATATTAAGCTTCATTTCTGGCTAAAGTCATTGACCTACGATAAAAATAAAGTATCTGAAATGTGTTCTGAAAATTATACGCTTTTGTTTCTGCAACAACCTGCTCTTCATTCTGGATTATTGACATGCTAGACCGTTTGTAGAGTTGAAGTGGAAATAATTTTTCTTCGTAAATTATGTCTTAGCAGGTATAGTTATTTTTATATGTATCGTGTAGAATATTCTGTTAACGTATGGTGCACCAAGCAACCAAATACGTACAAGTTGGGTGGATGTGTAGGTGGGTAGTTAGATATAAATAAATGCATAGAAAAATAAATATGTTCTTCATTCAACTATTGCATAGAGATAAAAGAAAAATCCTCGCTTTCCCCTCAGATAATGCACCAATGCCAGAGATTCAGTTCGATTGTGAAGGGAGTATCTGCACAATGAAGTTTTCCACTTCGGATTTGAGGATAAGAGATTTGGAAAAAGGAAGAACGTGTTTGGCAGGCCGCAGAGAATCTAATAACATGGTCAGATCTCTGGCGCAAACTGGTTTAACTTCTCTGGTTGCATTGACCCGTAAAACGGTGTGATGATAGCAGCAGCATTAATCTGTTTACTCTGGACTATCGATCCAAGATAGTAGTGACGACTGGAGTGGGGATTTGGAAACTGCAACAGAAGCTTAAAGTATGTATCGGTCAATAAAGTTTCTCTTCTGGCCTCTGGGCTTTGAAATAATATGATTCGCTTAGGTCAGAAAATCCGATATCCAACATAATTCTATAACCCTCTACAAATTATACACAAGAAGCTCAATTTCTATGCACTTTTCCAGATATAATAACAAACATTACGATAAATGCTACTTAAACGAATTAAATAAATCGGAGAAGGCTGAATCATGAATAAATGTGATAAACTAGAGGCAAAGGGTAAACATTATCAACAATTGAGGTCTCAAAAAATCAAAATAACGTATTAGAAAATGAAGATGTTCTAGTTACGGATTAAATTAAAAAACAGGAACTTGATGAAGCATTGAAAGAAATGAAAAATAGAAGCCTCATAGTTCCTAACGGAATTAATATTAATTAATGAAATATGGAGGCAACATATAAAATACCTGGAACATGGACAAAATCACAAAGATTATACAGGGTGTTTACGAACATTTTAAATTAAACACTGAAAATTACTTCAGAAACCTTTCTAAACGAAGAAACACTTATATTTTATTCGTATGACATTCTCTAGCTACTCCGCAAACACACCTTCCTTCAAAAGATTATTCTTTTATCAACGTCATGCTAATCTAGATAAACATTAACAGAAATGTCCTTATTGCTCGTTTCCTTGTAAGCAGAAGAGAAATAAGGGAACATTCTAGGTTAAAGCGATATCTTTTAAAAACTATCGCTAAGTGTAACAATTGAAAATCGGATATCTTTTGCATTCACGGAATTAAAACAAAAGAGATGCAGCGAAAATTGACTTCTCGCTTGAGAAAAGTTTAAGTAGTTAAAATGTTGTACTAATACAAAAAATATCTCGGAAACAGTTAACTCTACAAAAAACAAAAGAAAACACAACAAAGAATTGTATATCACGTAAAGTGTGTCTTAACGACATCGAACATTTTCTGTAGTAAGTTTTGCCTGTCTCTTAGAGCTTATCAATTACACAAAAGTCATCCGAATGACCAAGTCTTCGGACGCTATTCCCAGAAAATTCTAGGTCATGAAAATATCTTAAACATTTGGAAAAATTAAAACCATTAGTTCATTTTTCATAAAATTAAAAGTTTTGAAAATCGTTCCATTTAAAAGATAGTTGAGGTGGAGGAATTTTCTTGAGAACCTCCGTTACGCATTTTTGGAAGATACCAAACTTGGCATTTAAGTTCAGTAAGTAACCAGCTTTTCATTTTTGAGCTATGTTGCACACACACACACACACACACACGCACACGGATATTTTCTCTAAATTTACTTTCTGTACACGTTCTATATACAAAGTGTATAAAGAAGGTATTGCATTACACCCAAAAATTTCATACGGAGATTATATCGGAAAAAAACACAACAGTTAAAGAGCGTCCATAAACAAAACTTCATTTCATTTCATTTTGTTTAATCAAGAACGTGAGAGTTAAATGAAGTGACTTTGAAATTCCCGTGTAACTTCGTGCAGTCGTCTATTATAATATATTAGGTTTCGTAATTTAGAGATCTGAAGCAAGCATCCAAAGAGTATATATTGATTTGGAATAAAGTAGATAAAGTGAAATAACCCATGATGTGTCAATAAATATGCTGACATAAACTACAGAATCAATAATGCAGTTTCTACATACCGTCTTGATATATGGGAGTGAAACATGTACATTGAGAATCCAAGATAACGATGCAATCCTTGGTTGAAAAGATAGAGTGGGGCAGATTAAAGAACAAAATACTCAAACGCAACTGGAGAAAAGTAACTTAGCAAAAGAAATGAGTTATAACTAGGGGCATTGGGTGGCTGAGTCGTGAGTGCAAGTTCCGCGTTACAAATTTCGTCAGGACCGTCTTCCCAAACACGTTTGTTTTCCTCAGGCTTCCCGACTTAGCACGGGGGTAGCTAGGCCTGAAATGTTTCCTTCTAAAACTCATTTCATTTCACATATGTCAGTATCCACTTCCTGTAGTGCTGTCGCTGTATAGTAATAACTGACATTATCGTGTTATCAGAATTTCTCTTTGTAAACTCCCAAATATAGTAACAACTAACATAAACATTATCTTGTTAATAGAATTTCTCTATGTAAATCCCCAAATATAATAGCAACTGACACAAAATATTATCTTGATTGAGAATTTGTCTATGTCAATCCCCAAATATAGTAACAACTAACAAAAAATTATCGTGCTATGACAATTTTTCTATGTAAATCCCCAAATATAATAGCAACTGACACAAAATATTATCTTGATTGAGAATTTGTCTATGTCAATCCCCAAATATAGTAACAATTAACATAAAACATTATCGTGTTATAAGAATTTCTCTATGTAAATCCCCAGCTGAAACAAAATATTATCTTGATTGAGAATTTCACTACGTAAATCCCCAAATATAGTAGTAACTAACATAAAACATTATCGTGTTATGAGAATTTTTTATGTAAATCTCCAAATATAGGTCTCCACCGAACGAATTTTGATCATTTCTACCATTCATAACGTCGAACACAAATTAGCTCATACAAAAAGCGATTTGAGTATACTGAATATCGATCAATGTTCTAACCTGAATCCATTCTATTTAGTATACCAAACCTTTGTCAATTTATAAAACTCTGTGAGTATCTGATTAAAGCTAGAGGAACCGACTTCAATGCAAACTTATTTTAATATTCCCAAACAGTCCAATGAACAACTCTCTCGTAACAGTGTGATGAATACTACTATCGCTGTTTCTGGATCTTCGTCCATCAAGGATTTCTTTTTATTCTTCTTTGCAACGTTTATTTGGAAACTCCTTCCGTATGAGCTATGCTTCCTGTATATAGAACTCTTTTGCATTACAAAAATGTCAGGTGTGATGCTCGTAAATTAGGAATTCTTTGCGGACAAATTCTTGCCATAGCTGCGTGTGACATTACGTGGTTTATCATAAATAATGAAATCATCATATCGGTATAAGTAAAAGAGCCATTTTGCAACTCATAATCCGGCTTCGAAAGACATGTACAATTAAATAATCCACTGAAGTGCATTTCTTGCTATATTGCAGTGCTTCCTGTATAATCTTCGTGGTTAAGGATGTACATTTAATTGAGACAAATTTAAACATTTTAAAATAATTGAAAGGCTGAAGATTATTTTAATAAAAGTGTATTTAACCGGTATAAAATATTTATCTTTCAATCTCCTTTAAGAAATATTTAAAGTATTTAAGTTTTGTATAAATATGCAAGTCATCAACAATCGAATACAAAATCACATACAGGAATATTATTTTCACAATGAGTCTCCTCTCACCAATTAATGTGTTTTATTCATCTGTGGGTCTATATGCACAAAACAACTATTGTAATTAGGGTTAGCATAAGGATTATCGTAGATGGACCCCCAGTCATAGGGCAGAACACTCCACGTGGGCCCTTTGCAACTTACATGATCCCTGGGATAAAGGGTTGAGACCAGAGGGGGCGACAGATTCTGATGATGACGGACGCAATCACAGATCATCCCTAACATTCCCAGGGCAAACGCATCCGAAAGACCGAATGCTACCCACCTGCTTCGAGTCCCATGTCCCTAAAAGGTGCTGCCCATACTCAGTTCTGGTATCAACAAACGAACTCTAAAACCTACAAATACTATTAGTCCTTCTATTCCATAAATTATTATTCATCTCTCTTCTCTTGGAATCCCGCAACGACTACGGAAAGAAACCTTTATAGATTACACAGCCACCGCCCAGCTGAAACCCGCCAAACACGGTCCCCTTATCTTCCAATCCTGAGCAGATGGCAAGTAAGTGATGGGTACTGCAGATAATGAACAGAAAAGATATGACAGAATATGAATCCCTCAGTATTCGCTTGCCGACCCGGGGAACTCACGAAAACACTATAGATAAAAGCGAGAGGTTGCCGGGAATCAAACACTTGACCTGTCAAACGCGGGCCACAGTCGTTAAAGCCTGTAACCTCGTGCGGTACTGTTGCACGTAAGTAGTTAGAAATTAATGCCTTTAAGCTCATTAAACACTTCAGAATAATGCGAATCTCTTTACTGATGAATTATTTATCTAATTGTTGCACGAGTTTAAATATCCCTACAAAAGACGCCTTAGCGTAAGGGTTGGAATAATAATGATCATTACGGCGAAACGTAATGGACTGGCCATCCACTGAAAACCGAACGTCACGTCGTCAGTTTGAATCCCAGTGACTGCAGCCAAATGTGTCAGTTTTAGAGGATGGGGCGGGCCCACCTAAAACAACCTGTGATATTGTCTGCATAATAATGATGGCGATTAGATTAGATTTGATTTAAAATAAATAAGAAATAGCTATAACAAATAAATTAATACTGTTTGGTATAAAACAAATATAAATAATTTTATTTTATGAATAAATTAAGTATAACTTGAAAATAACAAAAATAAAATAACAAAAGTTCTAAATAATTAACGTTTTTGTTCGTACTTGTTTGTATTCAGTTTGATATACAATCAAGTGAAGGGTTAATATTACATGTTGTAAGGTCATCTTGTCTTAGACCTGACGTCCTAACTAGTGAGACGCCACTGTTACAATTAGAAGGGCCTGTATTGCGTGGCTAATGAAACCTATACTGTGCTAGTGGATGCAGCAAGTGTTAATTATTGGCTAATGGCGCTGGCGTATGTTCCCCAGGGATCTGCTCCTCCTCCCTGGAGAATGGGGACGTCTCACCACCCCTGATGCAGATTCGTCACAGACATATCTCTCATTCATAAATTACGTCAGCATTACGTCATACCTATAAACATGTCGAAGTGTGCAGTATCATTTGCAGGGTCCTTGTGATATATGGCGAAAGTAAGGAGCCCACTGCTGAATTTGGCATCAACTTAGAGTCTGATTGTACCAAATGTGTTCAAAGGGAAGTTCATTAATACAATATGTCAAAATCAACTTGGAAATAAGATGCCTGACATTAATTTGTATTTTGGGGGTTTAAAAGTGAATTATCCAACATTTCATAAATTTGGATTTTTAAGTGATTTAAGGAGACGGCAATTATTGCTTTCACTATTTAGTACATAGGCAGTAAAAGTATTGCATTCCACCTAAGAATTTACACCAAAATATCACTGAAAATAAACGTTTTATGGTCCCCTGAATCGAAAAAACTTTTAGAAAATGTGTGTGACTGTCCGAGTTAAATACCAAATTTGATAGTTAAGTTCAGGATCTTGCAAGTATGCAACACGAAGATTTTCAAAATAATCTCTACACCACAAACTATTCATTGCATGGCAAAATTTTCGATTTTTCTTCTTTTCTCTAAAC
Organism: Hymenopus coronatus; assembly: GCA_030762935.1. Taxonomy (NCBI): domain Eukaryota; kingdom Metazoa; phylum Arthropoda; class Insecta; order Mantodea; family Hymenopodidae; genus Hymenopus; species Hymenopus coronatus. The sequence goes on from CM060882.1 coordinate 51,954,284, forward strand.
TGACTGTAAATATTAAATATATTTACATGTAAATAAAATGTATATCTTACATTTTCTGGGAATAACCTCTGAAGATATTTGCATCCTCTACATCATTTCACCAAATTCATTCATCTTCCGATATGACCAAACAGGTTAAACGACGTTTAGCCATCAAAAAAAGTAAAAAAAATAATACAGTTAACATGGGCTGTTTGCTTATAACATGTGAGTAATTTGACTTAAAGGTATTTAAAATTACAAAATCGAACATAGTTTAAGCAATCGTCTCCTTAGCGATTGTAACACTGCCAAGCGGGGTTCGAGTTTCGGTACCGGCGTGGGGAATTTTCCCCCGCTGGGAGATCTGATCCGGGGCGCACTCAGCCTCGTGAAGTCACTGGGGGGCGCCAATTGAGGAGCTACTTGATTCAGAAGTAGCTCAAGATCGAGAAGACCGTATCAAAGGGCCAGGAGGGACTCAAGGCGCTGATCACGTCTCCCCTCCAGCACTGCACCCCATTCATTACACCGAGGTGGGGATGCAGCGGCCGGGCGGTAGGCCAAGGTACCTTGTAGACCCTAGTGCTATGGAGTTACGTTAGTTAAATGGAAATCAACCGAGTAAACTATTTGTGTGTAAATTATTTCACTGAGAATGCTATGGTTCTACGGGATACAGCCAAGCAGTACGAATCCAACCAGACAAATGTTATATTACAATATATATAATATAGCAAATATAACTCTATAAAATTGAAACATTAAATATAATAAAGCGATAATAAATTGTACATAACTCGCAATAATTTGGATTTCACAGATCCTTAACCCATAAAATTAGCGGTTGTTTACTTGAAACAAATTAAAAGGCCCAAGATGCCGAAGGTTAACAGTAGTGTAATAAACTGTGTATATTTCCTCCCTCTTGGCATCTGTAATCAAAATCTCGTACATAATTATAAAGAAGTTACAGTCGACCGCTTGTGGCACGCAGACAATTTACCTGGTCACTAAATTTTAATGGCAAACATCTCGAACCCTCACCTCTAGCAGAAGTTCCAGTCAGAAAAGCTTTAATTAGAAAGGAACAGATTCGGCGTGTTCAGATTCATTTTAACTTAGCCCTTCGATAAGCTGTTGTGGACAATCTACACAGCGGTTATGCAAAACAAATAAGACCATGCGAACGGTATGATAAGACCTGCAAGGTTCTTGCGCCAGAAAATGTAAACAAAAAGCAACTACAATGCACGTCAGTGGTGCCAACTAGCAAAATTAACGGAATTATTAACAGTAATGTGTATCAAACAAATATAAATAAAATCTAGAAGGCGGAGTACATTATGAAACCAATATTGAGAAGAAAAGTAGTAAACATTTTAGTACTATGAAGAAAGTGAGGATCATATTTATGTACATTTTTTTATTCCATCGTGACAATTTATTTATCTTCTTCATAACACACTATAAGCTTTTATTTATAATAATCTCTAAATAGGAGGCCGCGCGGGTTCAAACTCAAGCGCCCATATGTGGGGTTTATGGTGGACGAAACGGCACCCGGGCGCGCTTTCTTCGGGTCCTACGGCTTCCCTCGCCACTCATTCCACCAACGGCTCCATCATTACTTTTCCTATCAACTACTTCCTCGCGCTCATTCCTGGCTACGTGCTGACCACTCGAACTCCATTCTGTGGTTACGTGTCGTTAGCTCCCCGACAGGCTTCTGACCCCTAGGCACCCGCTTGTCAGTTCTCCAGACGATTACGTAACGTAAATAATCTCTAAATAACAGGAGCAGAAATATATTTTTATGATATTCAAATTGATATTAAAATCTAACCTTGTTCAGATATACTAATAGCTGACTATTATATTGCAGTTAATTATTAGCAGTTACAAACTTACCCAGTGCAATAACACCTCAGGGAATTAAGAAATTAAATACTGGAAGAACTGCTTGGGTTTAGTAAGAATGATTTAACGTTTAGATGCAATGTCTTCAGTACTGTTTTCATTAAAAATAAACTAAGAAATTACACTTACAAAATATTTTCTTCTATCTACTTCATATTAATTAAGATAAAGATTACACAAAGCTTAGCAGAATTATTGGAAAGATCGTTTTTAAATTCACTGTCATAGGATTCAAATGGATTCGTTATATGTCGTAAACATCGCTTCGGGGCACGAATTGTTTCTATTCAAGTTATTTTTCTCGTACAATTCCTCATAATCATTATGAATTTTGATGTTTTGAAATTAAAACAATTCAAGGGGATCGCTAACTTATTAAGTGTAAGTTTTTCTAAAAACTTAGTTGTACTTAAACGACTATAAATAGCAAAAGGTACAATTTTATAAGGTATAATTTATAACTCTAATTCGTTCAATGTTGTGCCGAAGCAAGCCGGCTAATCACATTCACAGTGAGATACAAGCACAGAGTAACGCAGTCAAAGTGCAAGCGCGAGGGAAGGCCATTCACAATGCAGTAGTAAGCGAGGAATTGGCAGCGGTTTCTAGCTCTGTAAATTGTGTACAATGGATATCTTCCAAGAGCTCTGCAACTTTAAAATTGAATCACATAACTAACAATAATTAGGAAATTCCCTCAATGTTGCTCAAATAAATGGGTTATAAATATTACTTACTAGGAGTCGACTCTTGCGGTAGTGACGTCACAATAATTGTTTATTCAAAAATGCTGAAATTTATACAAATATAGGGGCTGCAGAAAGAGATAAAGCTGCACATTTAATAAAATGTGATGTAATCTATTTGCGCCTTACGATTTGTGAGAGCCAAGGAATCTAGACGCAGATGTTGGATACAACGAATAAATCAAAGGAGGTTTCGCAAGGAAACTGCCTTAACCTCTTGAGAGAAATAAGAGATGGTACGGCACGGTCAAATAGAAGAACATGTATGTACAGTAGGCCTGTAATAGGCCCTGTAAAATCTCCCATTGCGATCGTCTGTTGTTGAACAGCAGGCACTGCACAAAGGAAGGAGTTCAGAATTCTTTCTCTCTGTGCGCGACGCCAGGATAGGGCTGAAGTTCGCAAACTCTTGCGTAGCGCGCGCGTGTTTGTGTGCATGCTTATAAGAATGCTTACATTGAATAACACGGGTGCAAAGTCTTATGCTTACGTTGCGTCGGCGCTTATATACAGAGTGTTTCAAAAATACGGGGCATAATTTCAGGTATGTATTTCCCACATGAAGACAATCAAAATAGTTCATTATAACATGTGTCCGGAAATGCTTCATTTCCGAGTTTTGGCCTTTACAACATTGAAAGTCCCACCTGTAGACAATCAAAATAGTTCATGTCCGGAAAAGCTTCATTTCCGAGTTATGGCCTTCACAACATTGGAATTCACTGGAACGTTTTTAATTCCGTCAAAGGAGACATTAGGAGGGCGCTCTGATACTTCATTCTGAGGAAGGTTACATTCAGTGTTCTTTAGGCGTTAAGACTGTGCGACATGTATTCAAATCAAGAGGTGGCAGAGATACACTTCATGTACGGTAAGGCGGACGGCAATGCTGCGCTGGCTCGTCGTTTGTACCAGGAGAGGTACCCACAGCGACAATGTCCAGATCGGAAGACATTTGTACGTCTCCATTCCCGTCTGTGCGAGTATGGAACATTCACATCTCCTGGTTTGGGAAGGGGACGACCAAGATCTACAACTCCAGAAGTGCATGAGGAGATTCTGGAGGCTGTGGACAGGCCTCCTTCTATCAGCACACGACGGTTAGCGTTGCAAGTCAATGTTCCTCATACGACTGTCTGGAGACTGTTGGACGAGTATCAATTGTATCCTTATCATTTGCAACGTGTACAGGCCCTGTCACCAGCAGATTACCCTGCACGAGTTAGGTTCTGTCAGTGATTCTTGCAGCAGTGTGGTGTAAATCCGAACTTTTCTGCCGTCGTATTATTTACAGATGAAGCACAGTTCACAAGAGATGGCATAACAAATTTCCATAATCAGCATGTATGGTCGCATGAAAACCCACGTGCAACTGTTGTATCTCATCTCCAGGTACGGTTCTCCCTCAACATGTGGGCCGGTATCATTGGTGATCGATTAGTTGGACCCCATGTACTTGTAAACCGACTTACGGGGCAGGCGTACACAAACTTCCTGGAAAACACCATACCTGACGTTTTCGAAGACACTCCACTGATCAATCATCAACACATTCACTTCTTGCATGATGGCGCTCCTGCACACTTCAGTCTTACGGCTCACCGGTACTTGGATCGAAGGTTTCCTAATCGATGGATAGGTAGAGGTGGCCCAATTGCTTGGCCTCCACGCTCACCTCATCTGAACCCTCTCGATTTCTACTTGTGGAGCCATTTAAAAGCATTGGCTTATTTGTCTCAAGGTGCTGGATTTGGAATCCCTTCGGAATCGAATTGTGGCAAGTTGTGAGGACATACGCAATACTCCTGGAGTTTGGGATCGTGTTCACAGGTCAATGAGACATCGATGTGAGGACTGTATTCAAGCAGGAGGTGGACATTTTGAACATCTTCTCAAATGGAAACAACCTGTGGAAAGAAAAACGTTCCAGTGAATTTCAATGTTGTGAAGGCCATAACTCGGAAATGAAGCATGTTATAATGAACTAATTTGATTATCTACATGTGGGAAATACATACCTGAAATTATGCCCCGTATTTTTGAAACATCCTTGTGATTAGGCCATTATTACAAACATGCAATTTGATACTTCTCTCTCTTTCTTGTCAGTGTGTAATGCTTCAGTTTATAATGTCCGGAAGGCAATCTAATACGCAAGTCACTGACTCCTACCTTTATGTCTGCTAAAACGGAATATTTGTTATTTAGAGAAAGTGGTGGAATAAGTATTTAGATTGCGGAAAAAGTTTGCACTCAGAAAATTCGAATTGCAACATCATTACGCAACTCATGCAGATGAGTACGGCAGTACCACGGAAGAATGTTTCCTTAGAATTGTGCTGGACACAAATTATTACCAATATGCCTGTTTATATTCACTGCCATAAACGCAATTTTTTCCTTATAAATGTTATTATTGGTGCTACAATGCAATTACAGTAGTATTAACCAAGTCAAGAAGGCATTTGTTCTACAACTCTCATTATTTTTTGCAATTATTTGTATTTGTATTATGACTCTCTGCTACCAATATATGTATGTGTATATATATATATATATATATATATATATATATGTATATATTCATATCCGAGGCAAAAGATAGAAACCTACCAATCATGAGCTTAGAATAAGCCCATAAGCCTATGAACGGTGGATTATTGTTTCAAATGCAAAATGTTGCATACTGCTACAGCATTGAAGAAATTATCTGTCGGCGCTTTTCGCGCAAAATGTAATTTAGTTTTACCTGCCTCTGCGTTGTGGGCGTGCCATCTCGGCCACGCATTCAAGAGGCCGTGAGTCGAATTTTGGTTAGGGTGGGTTGCCCGAATGTCTAGTAACTTTGAGCTCCATGGGCCTTAAATCATTTGAGTATTGTTTCACAGATTTCATTCATTGCCCGATATGACCAACCAGGTTATAGGACGTTAAACTATAAAACTGAACGAAAAAAAGGAATTTAATTGTGAACGCTCTTTAACTGCAGTGTTCTCAACGTCCTATTCTATTATGGGAGTGAAAGATCGCTTAATGTTGCTCAGAGGTATTTTTATTTGGCTTGAAGCTTTTTACCTGCCGGGACCAACGGATTTACTTTCCTACCAAAGGAAGCCATACTAAGGATTTTTGGGGAGAAAAAAAAAACATCGCCCTCCGCCGAGCTTGAATCTGAAACCTTGGCAACCATGATTTTCGCGCAGTGGATCAAGTGGCGCACCGTAGGCGATTTGTAGGAGCATGGAGATAATTTGCTCTCTCTTCTTTATTTATTGGGCAGCCAGTTGCTGTTCCCTGCTTTATAATGTAAGTACGGCATAATTAGTATAAAGTAATACCAGAATTTGTAATGAGCTAAAGGTTTAAGTAGCTCTAGGAATACAAAACCAGAGAAAGAGGTACAGAGAGGAAATTGATGTTCAATTAGGAACTCAAAGAATTAATATTATGAACTAATTTGGACCTTAGATTACCACAAATATGTAACTCAGCGATATTAATACCAATTCCAAGGCAACGCATATCAGATATGTAAACTTACCGAAGTATTGAATTACTTACTAATAGGGCTATAATTATCATAGTTAGGTACATTATAGTTCCATGTTTCAGGTCCGTTATTGTTCCCCACCAAGACGTTTGGGAAGCATGGTATCCATTTCCAATATCCTTCAAATATCACGTTGCAAGCTACAGGGCGATCAGCAAAGAGCAGAACAGGTTTCACGTCTCTCAGTTAGCCGGCGGTGAAGTATCAGGGTTTAGAGCGAATAGAGCTCTTGCAAACGTAGCATGTTTTAATATATTTCACTTAAGGATATGTATAAGTGAACTTTCATGTAAATTTACAAAAAATCGACCTTTATTTTAAATCCATAATATAATTTGGATATATAAAAATATAAGCAAGATAAAAGTGGGCACCACACACCATTTTAAATGCTAGAGCTACAGCAAAGCATTAGAGGCGCAACTGTACTGGACTCGAAAAGAAACAATTGAGTTTTCATTCTCATCATGTAAAATAAAAAACGAAATTGTGCAGAATAAATGCGGCATTGCAAGATGAAAAGGACAGAAAAGGATGTAAAGGATAGGAAGAGGAAAGCTGAAGGTCTAACCTACCAATCTGGTGGATTTTAATCTCTTTCAAAGCATTCCTTGTTTTCTCTCTATTGATATTTTCAGCATTTTTCGTCCTTGCGGTGCAGTTTTTCTGTTACACAAATAAAATTTGCAGTACATGTTCACAGAGGGATAATGTATGTGAATTACTCTAGGTTTTACTGTCAGATGTATGTAAGTATATGCTTTCTATTTTAAAGCACAAAAATTATATTTTTGTGACAAAAAAGCAAATTCATAACTTTAAATAAAAAATGTTGGAGTAAACCAAAGAAGACACAGGGAAACTTAGGGTTTTAATTGAAACAATTAGATGTGACGTGAACCTAGTGTTAAAATATTAGAACAGCATTTTAATTTTTTGTCGCAAGGAACTTTTATGCGACGTGACAAAAACATACATAAATTTGACCATTACTTACAAATCATTAAAGCAAAATAAATGAAACGTTCACTGTCACTTATCGGTATTATAGTACAACAGTGGTATAAATTTCAAACATTTTGCTTTATTAGTTTGCAATTTCAAAATTTCGGTCATACATGTCCTTAACACAGTATATATTAAGTGGAATGTCTCTATTCTGGTACCGGTATCTTAAATATTTACATTTATGATTCTCATGATTCCCAGTTCCCCCCGATTTATTCCTTGCGACTTATATATTGGTGGGGGGGGGGATTAAAAGAAAAAGTTAAGGAACGTCAAAATAACATTCGTTAAGACATTGCTAACATTTCTCCTAGGGTGCGTGTAATGGTCAATTTCCTAAGCACCTTCTAGAAATGCATGAACAAAGAAGGGAGGCACTTCCATCTCCTGACTTGATATGCGAGTACCTTTATCAATGATGAATTTTTATTTCTCTGTTAAAAGTAGTATATTTTTGCATAGTTCCTATTACAAGCAGCGCTGCCGGGTACTAAGAGACTCGAAATCTGTTCTGCTCTATGCTGATCACCTAATAATAAATACATATTTCAGAATATACTAGATAGCACGTAAAATAATTCGCACAGTCTTGATTAATATCTAAAAAGTGCGTATATTAACATTCACCCCCGGTGCAATCTTATATTATATCTTCAAAAAATAAGTCATCTTTTGTATATTTCACAGTTTGCAAAGTATAGCGCACTAACAAAGGCTGAAAAATAACAACATCTAAAAATAAACTATGAGCACCTAAGAGGTCACATTTCGCTCTGTTTACAAATATTTATATTAGCCCCTTTTTTTTTACTTTGGTATGTGTTTATTTTGTTTATTTAATATAATCCGTGATAAAAGATATGCAAGTACAAAAGATAAGTACAAAAAAATCTGTTGTGTTGTACTCACATGGTTTCTTCTTGCTCTATAAACAAACTTCTTACAAAAGATTATTCTTTTTTCTACACAATGCTAATCGAGATAAACATTAGCAGAATGTTCTTATTACTTACTTCCTTGTAAGTAGAAGGGAACTAAAGGAATTCGCTATGCTAAAGTAAAGTTTTAAAAACTGTCGTTATGCGATTGTCATTGCAAATCGCTTCTTTGCTTGGCCAGGAGTAGAACAAGAAAGAAACGCACACTTCCTGTCTGAGAAAAGTGTAAGTACTTCACAATTTAAACTAATAATAAGGAATATCTAGGAAACGGTTACCTCCACAACAAAAACGTAACATACATAAATTGGTTTTTTTGTCGAGATATACAGTTTTTGTGTGGTAAGTCTTTTCCTATTTTTATGGTTTAACAGTTAAGGAAAATTCGGAAAATTCATCCAGACTAAAGAGGTCTTCAGTGGCTATTCTAAGAAAATTCAAGATATACATTTCATTTGTGGTAGGGGGATTTTCTTGAAAATCTTTGTGTCGCATCTGCACCTAATACCAAGTTTTGTATTTAACGGTATTTTGGTTTTTTAGCTATTCTGTCCACAGAAACATATATACACACACGGACCTTTTACTAAAATGTTTTTTTCGGACTCAGGGGACCACAAAACGCATATTTCAGGTAAAATCCTGACATCGAAATTTTGGTTGGAATACAATACCTTCTCTATCCACTTTGCACATTGTACATGCGGGCGAGAGAAAAGAATTATCAGTTCATTGCGGTTGGGTAATACATAAGATTCTACAATTGTAAAACTTATCTGTTGTCATTTGACTTTTAGTGTAACCATATGAGTTTATTTGCGTAAACACTGAAAACAAGCACTCTACTTCAAGCAGTGTGCTATCCTGCCTTACATTTGTAACTGCTCATCCAAGGGATCTGCAGTCTTTACAACATTTGCAGAGTTTGGATGGGTAATCTCCTGAAGTGGTAATGAATAAAAGCTGCTGCTAGCCAATCTTAACAGATTTGCGAGAGGCAGATGTGGGATCCATGTTTCTGAAAGGAATAATTGTGTAGGTAGACCGCTCGCCTTTCGCCTAAGCCACCCGGGTTCCACAGGTGAGATTTGGGATCGACGAAACGGCGTCTGGACAGGTTTTCTTCCAGTTCTCCAGTTCCTCCAGCCATTCATTTCACCAACTGCTCCATCATAGTGTCTGAGGTCCATTTCAACATTTCAATTCATCCATTTCCTTACTTTCATACTAGGCAACGGCCTTCTCTTTGATCTAGAACTTCTGCTCCTGATCACACGTCTGACCTTAGGTGCTGGCTTTAAATCCAGGGGAAAATTCTACGTTCGAGGATATAAACGAAACATTTAGAAAGAAAAAATCTGTTGGAGTTGCTTTGCTGCATGGGGTCCAGCAGATATACTGCAGACACGTGAGGAAACCAGGTCATGTTAGTGTTATTTTTCTTCTGCAGAATGATGCGATTTAATTAGAGGTAGACTGACACCTTTCACTGAAGTGGGATTTTCAGATCTTAGCTGTCTCATCTTACCTATCCCTTCATGTATTTCTGCCTTCCAATAGCGACCAACATGTTCTGAACCCTCCATTCGAGGCGGTAAATATTTTATCTTTAACTTTATGGAAAATTAGCTTTTTAATAATAATATGTAGCATATAATAGACGTGTGTGTATTCATCGTGGATAGAGGAATTCTTTATAATATTCTCATATGGTTTTTAATTTACACTGCGATTTCTCTCTGACAAACACTTGTGCACATTTTTAATTCATTATTTTCGGCTTCAAGGTAGCACAAAGTTTAAATTTGAGGTCAAATATTGATACATACCTTTTAGCAGCAGCAGCAGAAATAGTAGTATTTATTACGTGCATAATAGTACATCAAATACGTCACACAGTCGTATGGGTCATCTGTACGTAAACACTCATTAAAAATTCTTTAATTTAAATTTTTACCTCGCCCTGTTTTACTACATAAGTACATCCACAACTCACACCCTACAACAAAGAACAGGAAACAAACAACTGCACCCAGGTATTCACAGATATAGATAACTCATATGAAGTGTGTCTATACAATAATTACACAAATATTTTATATCTTAGTACACGTACTTCCATCCAACATTAGCCCTAATTTCGTTAGTTTGGGCTGTTTAGAATCAAGTCCCAGCATGATGTACTCCGTCTGTTTGAAGCTAAAATACTTCATGTAATAGTTTTAGCGTAACATCCTCCGTCTGCACGCAATCTGCCAAAATATGCGTCCAGTCTTCCTGATCCCCGCATAGAGGACAAATCCTCCTACCATCATCATCAACTACCTAACGAGATTTCCATCCTCTCAACCTAAGCCAGGCTATTCTCGTCCTTTGTTTCATACCAATTCTATGGTATATAATTATTTGCCACCCGATTGTTATTTGATTTTGTAGCTACAATGAGTATTTTTTTTTTACATTCCTGCTTGTTTATATTACGTAGTCTTCTTTTTACTTTTTCACACGTTTAATCTATTTTCTTTATCCCTTTCCCAAATATTTTTAAATAATCCTCGTTATAGTCGCGCTTACTCTATGTACAATGGGTAAGAGGTAGAGGAAGGAAAAGTGTTTGAAATGTGTGACGGACCACACGTGTATTGCGGAACAAAAGGCCCACCTTCTCCATTATAGCGCCTTTATGGAAATCGATATGGCGCCTTCCTCTTTTGCCTTTTCCTCTTCCCTCCGGCCTATTCTTCGTTATTGTCCTATTCATCTTCTTTATGGACGTCTAAAACTTGTTCCACCAGCATGGTAATTAAGTACAATTTTAGACATTCTTTCCCGGGGCGTCTGCCAACCATTATGGTCGGACCCTTTTTATAGCTAACCTCAAGATTTTTGCCCGGGGTATACATCACGGAGGGGTAGTAATTGCTGCCTTTGTAACCTCTTAGTACCGAAATTTGTAAAATCCAGAAAAGTACGCCAAGGGATAAGTAAATAAAACACAAGACCTTAGAAGTAAGGGATTATTTTTATTCCTCATTGATTTGTCGCTAGGAGACTGAGATATCTAAATATCCATTTTTGTTATCTTTTAACTTTAGAATATTCTAATGCGATTAGAAATACTATGTTATAATAATTTATTTGAAAGAAATTAAAAAGCGGGTTCTATATATTTATATACTATATGCAATAATATTACATCTCGAAAGTAATATGAGATTTTCATGAGTATAGAAATTTGCTTGAGTATAATCAATTGTATTCTTAGTAATTTCTTTTACTTCTGCACCATATATTACTTATATTAGGCATCTGTAATACAGTTATATCGTATTTTAATTTTTACCGATAGCTTTCTCTGAATCTTAAAATTATGGCTAAGATTTGTAGCAGACACATATTACATATCAAACCTTAATTAATGTATTTTAGAGATATGAACAATGGCAATAAATATTTATATGTTATAGCTTTTGGTATGTGTATGTATATTGCAAATTTCTTTTCATTTTACCACACTTTAATTAATTTTTAGAGTACGTGCTGTATTACACCTAAAAATTCCATACCGAGATTTCACCGGAAGATATGTTTTGAGGCCCCCTGAATCCAAGAAAAGCATTTTTAGAAAAATATCTGTGAGTGTGTGTCTATCTGCATGTGTTTGTGTTTGTGTTAGCCTGTCTGTTTGTGAGTGTATGTGTGTGTGTGTGTGTGTGAGAGAGAGAGAGAGAGAGAGAGAGAAAACATGTCTGTTTGTGAGTGTATGTCTGTGTGTGTATGTTGGCAGCATAGCTCAAAATTGAAAAGTACCAAACTAGATATTTTAAGTTCAGTATATTGCCTAATCTGGAAGAATTTTCGAAAATATGTAACAGAAATGGTCTTATTATTGTAATTAGAAACGAAATAAGGGACTACAATCAGCTAAGTGATATGAAATTTTTTGAAGCTAATTGCTATGTGTACCTTTGTATGGCCAGCAGTTGACAAATTTCTGTATAAGAAAAGTGTAAGTGTTAGCTAAAACCAGAAACAAGAAATATTTTAGAAATAGTCAACTCTACTAAAAACGTGTATGACATAATTTATGTATTTAACGAGATCCAGGTACATTTTTTGTGAAGTATGATTTTGCCCATCGCTTACGGTTTACCGTTATGCAAAGTTAAGCAACATTTTTCAGGAATAAAAGGTCTTCAGAGGCTAGTCTCAGAAAATTCAAGATATAAATTTTATTTCTTAGGAAAATATTTATAATATACTATATTTTATTTAAAATTACATTGTTTTGGAAAATAAATTTTCGAAAATTCTTCCATGCAAATGGTGGTTTGGAGTGGGAGATTTTCTTGCAAATCTTCGTCACATCCTTGGGAGATACTTTACTTAAATATCAAGGTTGGTATTTAAAGGATCTTTCGTTTTTGAGCTATGCTGCCAACAGACAAGCACAGACATACAGCCACAAACAGACAGGCGCTCTCTCTCTCTCTCTCTCTCTCTCTCTCTCTCACACACACATACACACACCCCCAGACTTTTTCTAAAAATGCTATTTCTGGCTTCAGAGTTTCTCTAAACATATGTTCCGATAACAGATAGTCAAATGTGTAGAGAAAACTTATGGCCCAGTTAGGGCAATTTATCTAAGGGAAAGAAAACCCAAGGAAATATCCTGTAAGCTTGGAGAAGGTAAGGTGGCAATTTCAGACTGGTGTTTACCTGTCGGTTCAGGGGAGATTTTAAAACTCGTGCTTCTTAAACACACAAGATTTCTAACAAATAAAGAAGTTCAAGTTGAAGATACAAATTGATATTTTATTTTAAAATAAAAGTGAAGCCAAGAGGAACCAAACATTTTTACATACTTGTTCTAATTTGAACACTATTTTGTTTCCTTTCAGATTTTGAAGGAGGTTTCAGAAAAACTGCACGTAAATTACAAGTAATACTGAACTATACTTTTTAAATATCCACAGCTAAACTCAAGTGACGGATTTTAAAGCAATATACCAATCAGAAACAAAAATAGAAGCAAATGGAAGAATAACTACAATTTAATACAATTTATTGCTTATAATGTTTAATTCCAAATGATGAAGAACATAATTTAGAATAAAAATAAGATAAATGTATCTGCAGTACTATCTACATAGATTTGAGAATCAAAAGACAGTTATCTGATGTGTCGTCTGTTTCACTTCTGACATACGGCAGTGAGAATTAGGCTCTAAACAGCGCAAAGAAAAGAAACATTTAATCGAGGAATCTTTTAACACAAATACTAAGATTTGCTTCAAGAGTTTATATAACCACACAGATTCAAGAGACCAATTATAAATCAGTAGCTTACAAAAAAAAAATGACTGTTGGCCCAAAAATGGCACAGATATATTGAAAGAATGGATCTCAAGATAACAACAAAAGGAATGTTTGTTTACACCCGCGAAAAAGAACAATAGGATTATGATAGGAAGATAGTCTTTGAGACGTAACATACTTTTAAATCTTTTCTTGCTGTGGAAGAAGTACTATGTCGTCTTAAATAGTTATTTAAGGTTACCAAATGAAGGCTTGAAAGAAGCTCCATTCCAACATGAGAGAAATAATTTCATTATTTTCTTACTTTACCACTAATAGCTCAATGAGTTTAATTCAAAACTCCTGTGTCTCAGATGTGCTGAGAAAAGGGATTCAAGTGTTATATTGTAAATAGTTTATAAATACCTTGTTCCATATTATAGCTCTTTTGTGAAAAGGCTTTTAGATGCAGAAATGTTAGCAATACCGTTACTTAGGTGGTGGAAAAACAGGCTTAAGAACTGCAAATGTATGCAGAATAAAATGTCCACTCTATTTCCGAAGCCGCTGCTAATATTTGCGGAATCAGAATAAGCATTCTAACGAGATCAGTAGCTTTTAGTTACGAAGATTATCTATTGTGTAGTTTCAGCGAAAATGTTAAATCCAAAATAATTTTCCTTCATTTACAATGCAATAATAAGAGGAAATAAATATTTTAACTTACGTTTTTGATCTTTGCACTTAAAGTAATCACAATGAGACACAAACGGACCAGGCGATCATCGCACCATTCACTGGAAAGAGAGAAAGAGAATGTTTTTTAACTGTTTAAGGAATTGCAACAAGCCAACAATTAGCTAATCATAGCAAATATGTTCGATGATATGCTAAAATATTATTACTGTGTGTGGCACATATGTACAATGCATATTTAGCCGATAGGGAAAACATTGTATTCCACTTAAAAATTCGTTTCCGAGGCTTCACCGGAAGTACAGTTTTGAAACCACCTGAGTTTAAAAAAAATTGGAAAATATCTCAGCGTCAGTGTCTGTGATGTTGTTGTTTGTATATCTGTGGGCAGCTTGGCTCAAACAGGTAAAACAACAAATAGGGTATTTAAAGTTTGGTATCTTCCAAATATGCGACACGAAGTTTTTCAAGAAAATCTCACCAACATAACTTCCCCTTACATGGAATATTTTTCTCCAGTTTTTATTTTCTCAAAAAGACTAACGAATTTGATTAAAATGATTTACAAGACAAATAAAATATATATCTTGAATTTTTTGAAAACAGTGTTTGAAGAGCTCTTCATTCTGGATACAGTTTGCATAATTGGTAAACCGTAAGACATAGACAAAAACTTACTACACAAAAATATAGATCTCGCTAAAAAACACTCAAATTTGTCATTTTTTTTTAGAGTTAACTGTTTCCAAAATATATCTTGCTCTTGTTTTACTTCTAATCGCGCAAAGAGATTCAAATTTCAATTGATTCACATAGCGATGGCTTTTAAATGTTCGTTTTAGCTCAGTGTATTCCCCCCTCTTTCTTCTTACAAGGAAGCAAGATATGAGATCAATTCTGCTAATGTTTACATCTGATAATTAGGGTGAAATAGATAAATGAATAAATTCTTGTAAGAATGTTTTATTTTCAGAACAAGTAAAGAGGTCAGAATGGAGCACATTAGATGTTATTTTTATAAACCTCAAGCGGCGCAACCGAGTCACCCTGTATACTCTTAATGCTAAAGCAAACGTTATCAAAAGACGTGTTTGTAGTTGAAACTGATGGACCACGTTAAAATCAAGCGTCAGAACATTTGTATTATTAGGAAATCTGAACAGGCCTCTGGTGAAATGCTGTCCCTGAAGGATAGGCACCGGTTTCAGATTTGCAACCATAGGTCCCTAAGGAGATCTCTGCGCCAGTTTATCCCACAGGACCTGGCAATAACAAACAGATCCCAAGCCGTCACTGCTGATTTCAAGATACCCTCCTTCTCCATCTTCCCCTGCTAGTTAGCTGGCTGCCTGTATTTACATAGGTCACTCAAATGAAAACGGGGACGTGGGAGAGCACAGCTTCATTATTGAGCACATATCTAACAGAGAGAAGCAGTACATGCAGACACAACCATATACTTCATTTTTATCTTTACGTTTCCCAACAACAACTGTTTCCTTACTCAAGCCAGAATCAAATATAGAACCCCTTGGTCGAGAATCCACAAGCCTAAACCATATTCAGTTTCTGTAATCCTTATTTCTGCTTCAGAAATCTAGCACAAATCATTTTATTTGCAACAGTATATTAGTACGTTTTTCGGTCAATTGCTTTTATTATTAATTCGCACAAATTTAGTGTAGGAAAGATAGTAACCTTAGTACAAAAACTTGACAGGTCGTAGAACAAACAGGAGAGTAAGAATTTGCTACTGTATCTGCCAAGGCCCTTCTTTTGTTAATCCAGAAAATACAAACGCTTTTGTATCAGCAAGGTGTTGGTGCATTAAAGGTCTAAGTAACAGGGAGTTTCTACAGAGACAGATTTTTTCCCCAAAAGCTCGGAGTTCGGGACTTTTCCATTATGAAGAGCGGTCACCTGAGTAAAATACAATGAATTACCAAAACGTAAACACGTGATAAGTATATTTTCGCGGTTTAGTATCCAATCGGAGATGAGCACGAAGCTTGGATATTTTGGGTATAAAAGTGGCGAACACACGAGAAAAGCATTGTATGTACGTTCTGTTTTGTGTTGTCTGTTCTGTGACGTCCGTTATATTAAATCTTACGCGAAGAAATGCAGTTATCGCTTTAGTTGATATCGCGTAACAGTGAACTAAGCGATTTATGTATATCCCCCAAAGGTGGTAATAACTATTAACGACCATGGCAATAAGGAACTTTGTATGCAAAAGAAGTAGCGTGACTTACTAAACCTACAAGAATTATGCTGGGAGTCACTCGACGGATTAGTGCCTAAATAATAATAATAATAATAATAATAATAATAATAATAATAATAATAATAATAATAATAATAATAATAATAATAATAATAATAACAATAATATAATTAAAAATACAAAACACAAATTCTGAGAATCCAAGTGAAGTACTTATTTTTGTTAGTTGATATTCTTCCTCCCCTCAGTGAGAGTCGATTTAGTGTGCTCAAGTATTGATGAGCATAGCCGGCGCATCACCAAACATCAAGGAGGTATGAACACACTTATTTTTAATAGTATTTCATAGGCACTAATTCAGACCGACTCCAAGGTAGGCGAACGAAGAATGCGACATGTTCTTAGGGCTTCCTATAGGCTTCCTTAGGGCATCCAAATCGAAAATGGCTTGCGTTGGCAGAGTCATATTAACTACTTATCAAATAGAATAAATAAAATGTTATTATTATTAAGGTCACTCAGACATAGTGTCTCCCGTTGTACTCTTGTTACAGCGTATTATGCTCATGTTGATAGTTACCTACTCTGTACTCTGTTGTGTATGTGTATGTACCATATTTGGAGTTTCACCAAGAACTCACTGTAAACCACATTTTTTCAACTTGGTATATTGACATTGGCTTCTTTGTTTGTTCTGGTTTCCCTCCTATATATTAAAAAGAATATTAACATTTTCTCAATAATTACCCCACTCGAAAATGCTATGATATTTGTATTAACAAATGTAAATGTAGTAAAACTCTTAATAGCTTCTCATGTATGTCAGTTAAATTTTTCAACCCTCTACCTCAGAATATCAAGATTCTTCGTTTGTTAAACTTTAAGAGGACGATCACAACAATCTTGAAGGGAAATCCTCTTTATAGTATTTCAGAAATATATGATTTGAAATGGGATTAATCTTATCTTCTTTTTTTTTAAATTTATTCTTCTAAAATTACTGTATATAGTAATGTTTAATTGATATTTATTCTCTCATGACATGTATGCTTTATACTTAATTACTGAAAACAATCCATCCATCCAGCCATTCATCTTATCCATCCAGCCATCCATCTTATCCTTCCTATCCATTCATTCATCTACCTATCTATCTTAATTCTATCTTATCTTTTATCTATTTATCTTATCTAGCTTATTCACCTTACCTCTTATCTATCTTATCTCTTATCTATCTATTTACACCTTCTATCTATCATCCACACCTTCACGGTAGCTATGTTGTGACGTCAAAGAAATTTGGTTCTCTTTGCAAGACCAGAATGGAAAAAACAAATGACCATTTACCTTTTGAGAACTATATAATGAAAAAAATATTTAGGAGACAGTTAACTAAAAAAATATATTTGGCACAAACTGTGATATTTATGACTATTTTTATTCAAATAATACATTTTAAAACATTTTCAAACAAATTTAAATGTACATTTTGAATTTTCTGGGAATATTGTGTGAAGTTCTCTTCATTCTGAATGAGTTTCGCATAACTGATAAACTGTACGAAAAATACAAAATCTTACTGCAGAAAAATGTAATCTCGTAAAAGCAATGTCAAATACATTTTTGTGGCGTTAATGATTTCGGAAATATTCCTTTTTACTTTATGAATTTTCCAACACTTACACCTTTCTCAAATGGGAAGACATTATTCGTGTATGTTTTTCTTTTGCTCATACAAAGAGAACGAAATTTCAAGGTCATAATACAACAACCAGCTCTTAAACATCATCTATCATTTAATACCAGATTTTGGTTATTTTTTATGGTATTGTAATTAGTAGATTAAATTAAAATGCCGTGTATATATAATTATTTAAGATACAAGTTATACTAAAAGATTTTAAGTAATTGACATACTGAAGTTTCATAAAGAATTGAAATTAAGGGGAATAATTGAATAAAATGAAATCGAAATATATATTAAAATCAAATAATTAATATTAATAATTGATATAAATATAAATTATTGCTTGCAACAAAGGTTTGTTGTAATTATGTGTGATAAACAGTGATAATCTGGCAAAAAAAAGGATAAAATAAGAAAAACAAAACATTATTAAAATTTAATTGTATAGTTTTGCAGTCAAGTTTAATTCATTTAATATCTTTAAAATAATTTTATATTTATATGGATATATAAATTAAATTTTAAATACAGGAGTAAAGTTTAGAGATGCCATTATTGGAGAACTGTATTTATTTATTTTAATGTGCCCTTTACTCTTTATCCATACTTTGGGTTTCATTATAATCATAAAAATCATACACGCTTTCTCCCCCATTCATATTTTTAGACTCTAAGGAGAATTGGCGGTAATTCTACCTGAAGAAGCATTCCCAATCTTTGGTCGGCAATTAAACCCGGGACCCTGTATTTGGAAGTGAGAACGTTAAGCACCAGACCACAGAGTCAGGTGCTGGTCAGGTCATGTACTGCATATTGACATCCAAGGGTTTTACTTTGACATATTACACATTAGTAGGTATACAACAGCTGCTAGTAGACATACAATAACACGAATGATCCAGTTGATGCTTGTTTAGCGCGTGATGGAACTGTTTTACACACATACGTCATTGAAATGGTGGACTGTTGAACCATTTTCTAATGAAAGCAAGATGGATGCATTAATTAAAACGAACAACTAAATAAAAACGTATGTTCGAATTACAGTTGCTCCTTTTCTGTGCATCTTATTTCAGTAAAGAACTTTGTATCACGCGAAATTGAAATTAAAGGCAAGGGTAGAAAAGATAGTGATTAATCTACTGTCATCTGTTAAATACTGTTGCATGCTCGTTGCCTACATTATGGAAACAAAGGTCGATCACATTCAGATAACTGAAGGCTTACATTTACTGATTTTATGATGAAATGTTTGCAGAGTCGCTGGCAATTTGAGAACTGTGTTTATTTATAAAAAGATTGTTTCACTCTAGAAATTAAGTATTGATCTTTCAGTCATAGATAACGTCTCCATTGTACAAGTTCTCATTTTAAGATAAGAGGCAATTAATGGACGTTTGTTTTTATGACCTTTAGTTGTTGTATTCCCCGATTGATATATAGTAATTTGCAAAGGAACATTTTTACAGTGTAATTTTTTGTTTAAAAAAAAAGTTATGTATAAGAATTACTTTCCCTAACCGTATAGTGAATTTTTATATTCATTTTTCAAACTTAGTGTGAGGAATGAGTAATCTTTTGTAGCAACAACATAAACTGGTAGATTTTGAGTTTGTGTTTAGCTAAATAACATAAAAGGTTTTAGGTAAACACATATATTACTGGAGAGCTAGAGTCAAACTGAAAATTTTAATGCCACAGCCGGGATTTGAACCACGGATATTCTAGTTTACATCCAGTTGCTCTAACCACTGAGTTACCAGGAAAAAAATGCGAGTTAGTTGGGGAACGTAATACTCTGTTGGCATGTTGCCCTGGTATATCAGTGGTTAGAGCAACTAGGTGAAAACCAGGAGAATCGGGGTTCAAATCCTGCCTATGGCAGTGAATTTTATCTTCTCTAGCCTGTAAGTACAATACATTTAGTGGATACAGAAGGTATTGTATTCCACCAAATAATAATAGTAACAATAATTATATTACATAAAACTTTACTTGCTTTTGTGTTGCATGTTATCCCTTTTATGTTTTGACTATTCTGCTATTGTGTATTGTGCAACAACAATAATAATAATAATAATAATAACAATAATAACAATACTAGTATTAATAATAATAATAAATATAGGAAAGAAAGCTTACTCTAATTTGTGATTTTTGTTACGGAACCTTTATGTTTTGATTTACCCTTCTTTATCTAGTCTCTAATGTTAAATAAGAACAGTGTATACACTATTACACAACTAGCTATCCGTGAACACTGATTGGTGACTTTATTCTCTCAAAAATAAAGGTTCTGTAACTGAAGAGGAAAACAATTTATGTTTTCGGTCGCTTTTATATCACGGACTCGAGTACAAGTCTGAGAGAGCGCGATTCTCTCCCCGCTTTTGCTCATATGCAAGAGGTATGCAACGAAGATCGCTCAGCCATGCATGCTTCCAACTGTCCCGTTGAATTCAACTTGTTTATTACACGAAGGGGTTATCTGTAAACGTGAAATACGGCGCTGTTGGTCTACCTGGTATAAGCACATGTAATTACTAACACGGATTTAATAGATTCAAAGAGTTTATAACGAAACAAAGTAGCAGTTTATCAAATACACTATTTAATACTTAAACATATAACACATATAGTTTAGTGTTTTATTATTTTCAGTCGACCAAGTAGAAAAGCTACATAAACACTCATACACACTAAATACAATTTCATATATAATTTACTGAATCTATAAAACAGACAAAGATAATGCAATTCAGAGGAAAAAATCCGATACGATGTATTAGATAACATATTTTGGAACAGAAATCGCATTTGGAGTATCTAGATTATGATATATGGTTTGATTATTATAATGAAGTAAAATGAAATACATTTTAGGTACTTTTCTGCACGACTCCAGAACATTTAAAATAAAGTAAGACTACAAATTAAAGCATTTTTTAAAAGTAATGGCGTTGCCGACATAGATATATTATAGTGAAACCTGATTACCACTGACAGACAATAAACTAAAATACAGTCTGCTGAAATTAAATTTTTAAGAAGTTTAAAACGATGCATTAAATGGATAGAATAATAAATGAAGAATAAGAGAAAAATTAAGAATAGAATAAAGAATAAACTAATTAATCAATGGCAAAAATAAATCAACCACTTAGAAAAGATGGAAAAAAGATATCCGAAAGCAACATTTGAACATATATATATAAAAGAGGGGAAAAGAGAAAGAGGAGGAGGATCTAGGAAACAATGAAGAATATAAAGACCTAGTAAGACTGAACTAGCCCGCCGAGGGCGAATGTTTTGATTGAGACCATTCGCCTCTCACCAAGGAGCCTCGAGTTCGATCCCAAACAACTGCACCTGGGATTTGTGGTGGACAAAGCAACGCAATGTCGGGTTATCTCCTAGTTCTCCAATTTTCCCCGCCGCATTCCACCGGCACTCCATTTCCATTCCTTGTATCATCAGTGCCATCGTGTGCGGCGCCACAGCAGTAAACCCGGGCGGTAAAAGAAAACTGAACACGCTGGTCCTAATGGCCGCTAAAGTGCCTAACTTTTGGGCTTCGTGGCGCAGAGAATGGTGGGTTCAGTCCCGCCTTGGGCAGGGATATTTGTGTGTTTGTAAATAGGTGTATGTAAACTTGTAGCATAAAAAAGAAACAAATAAATATAAAAAAAAACAGAAACTTAGGGAGGAATTAAAGAAAATAAAAAAGTGAAGAAAAAACAAAGGATATGTACGTATACGTATAGACTTCTTTTGCTGTTAGACAAACAACTCCCTCATAAATAAAAAAAAAAGAGGTTTAACAAACTGAATAAGAAAAAGTAAAAGCATAAACCTGAAAAGATATTGTGAACATTATGCTAGTCATCGCAAGATAATTAATAAAACTAGATAAGGTCATGCGTAAATGTAATATAATGGCTCATGTCAACGTTAACCATTTGTTATACGAGTGTTCTAAAATGTCGTTGGACAAAAGTTGCTGATTGCGTTTTAGCAAATTCCAGCACGCAATATGCCTTTTCCACAGGATTTTCCGCCATTTCAGCTTCTGCAACAACAAACAAAACACTACAGCGTTACCAATAGTAACAAACGAAACTTTGAGAGTTTCTCAACATACCTCCAAAATAATTAGGTCGCTATCTCTAATAGTTTTTGTTTTACAGGCAGTTGAAGTTGTCTATTTCTTTTGTAGTAACCCTGTATATAAAGCGTGCCAAAAATGACCCAAAGACGAACGTAACAACCAATTTTGTCTTAATCAGGTATAAAAGACGAGTAAATGCTTGTTTCTATTAAGAAAATAAGCTTACTCTGCCCTTATGTTTAGACGTAACAGCTGTAGTTTACGTGTAGTGGCGCTGCTACATGCGCAGGAAAAGAGCGTGTGGGAGTTAAGAAGTTTAATGAAGCAATGCGCTCTTGTGTGTTTTCCCTTAATTGGTAGCGTTCGTGTGTTGAGATAAACCAGACATCCTAATGTCGCGATCGCTTAGCCGCTGCAGATGCCTCGACTTCTTTTGTTTTTCCCTTGCTAAGCTGGCTTCGCAATTATCGTAGCCATGCCAAATTTCAACCGCTGAGTTTTTGCTCCGTTGCAACTAAACGCTGCAAAATGCTAACCAGTGTTGAATAAACTAACGATCTTGCAATAACCATTAACTTCCCTTTCAAGTTAAGCAGATGTCAGGGCTTGAAACAAGGAAGATTTTTCCACCGAATTCACTGTTCTTGCATTTTTACTTCCTCTAGCGCGTATGTACATACAATGTGCATAGTAGCTAGAGATGGTATTGTATTTCACCCAAAATTTGCTGTCGAAATTTTAGCGGAACTATATATTCTGGGCTCCCCTGAGTCCGAAAAATAAAATTTAAAAAAAGGCCCATGTATGTATGTATGTCTGTCTGTCTATCTATGTCTGTGTCTCTGGACAAAATTGCTCTAAAACAAAAAGACCGTTGAATACCAAACTTGGTATTTATTTCTGGTATCTTTAAAGGATGTGACACAAGGATTTTAAAGAATATTCCCCCAATACAAGCAATCATTTACATGCAAATATTTTAGAAAATGTTGCTCTTCTTAAAAGTGACATATGACTTTGTTTAAAATACCGCACATTGGGAATATCCTCCTAAGAGCTCTTTATCCTGAGCAGTTTTGTAGAATTTTTCATAACGATTAAACCGTAAAAGACAGACAAAGCTTACTACACAACAACATTATATCTCATTAAAACACTTAATATATGTTTCTCTTTTAGATTTTACCATTTTCGAGATATTACTTGTTATTGGTTACAGTTTTAAACTACTTTTCTCAAACGGGAATATGCAAAGCGAACCGAACCTCAATTGTTTCACATAAGGACCAGTTTCTTAAAAGATTTCACTATTGTTTTAGCAGAATGTGTTCCCTTGTGCCACTTCTGCTTACAAAGAAACAAGTAATAAGACCAATTCTGCAAATATTTATCTCGAATAGTATGTTGTTGATAAAAGAATATTTTTTGTGAGAATACTTTATGTATGAAACAGCTAGAAAAAGTTATGTGAATGGAACATAGTTGTCTAGTCCTGCTTCGAGTTTATATCAACGTTAAGCATGTTAGAACAGTATCCTTTAGCATAAACAGGATAAAACAGGGAAAGAAATAATTACGGAAATAATTTTGAAGGAGGAGACAAGAATATATTAAACATCTGGTGATTTAGAAGAAGATAATTTCAGATATTTTTTTTTTTAAGTGCTTAACGCCCGATTTTACTGCAATGGCACGCAGATGATGACACTAATGATACATGAAGATGGAGCCCCGGTGGAATGTGATGGCGGGGGAAACCGTAGAACCCGGAGAAACCCGCCCCTGTGCCACTTCCTCCACAACAAATCTCACATGCGGTTGCTTGGGATTGAACCCGGACCGTCTAGGTGAGAGGCGAATGGTCTTACCACTCGGCCACGGCGTGGTCAATTTCAGATATAAGAAGGGATATCAAAGAGATAGGAATGGGTGACAATACACAACTACAGGACAAAATTAATGAACTAACCAGTAGTGGCATTTATTTTTGTCAAATTAAGTTTAAAATTTGAATTTCCTATTCAACTCTTATTCAGAATAATTCCTACCTGATAAACTATAGGCAGGAAGTGTTAGTAAAATGAAATATTGAACCTTTTCGCATCAACTGGAATTAATTTTGTCCTTAACTAATTACTGTGGCCATGTGAAAATTGAAATTGTTGCTTTTAAATTATAATATCTAATAGCGGATCGCTAAATTTTAAGAGATCTAAAACACAATCTCCTCATCCTAACTAACCTATATAAGGAAGCATTTTCGAAAATGTTTATTTTATTAAAAATGGGTCTATCGATTTCCACTAAAATATCCAATATTAAAGATGTTTACTTGACAAAATGCATATCGTGAATTTTCTGGGAATAGCCTTTGAAGAGTTTATTGTGGTTAAATTTTTCGGAATTTTGAATAACAGGTAAACCGTAAGTCATAGACAAAAACTTACTTAACCAAAAATGTGGAGCTTGTTAAAACTCACAATTTATGCTTTATTCATTTTTTTTTTTAGTGGAGATGGCCCTTTTTTATTCATTTTATTGGTTTTAGTTTTAAAATACTTAATACTCTTCTCATTTGGGAATTTGTCAACTCCTGGTCATAGAAACAAAGGAACTTTAATCACATAGCAAGCAGCTTTTAAAAGGTTCGACTATCGCTTTAACCTATGGTACCCATTTACTTACAAGAAAGCAAGTAATAAGAATATTTTTGCTAATTTTTATCTCCATCAGCATGAAGTAAATAGAAGAATAAGCTTTTTAACAATTCTTTGTTGCAGATTAATAGAGCAAGCCATGTGAATGGAACACATCCGATTTTTATTTTCTCTACACGTTCTACGTATATAATGTATAGAGAAGGTATTGCATTCCACCCAGAAATTCGATACCAAGTTTCACCGGAAATAAATGTTTTGGGTCGTCCTAAATCCAAAAAGGGAATTTTTAGAAAAAGATCCGTGTGTGCGTGTATGCACTCCGTGTCTGTAGGGTTCCTATGGACAGCACAGCTCAAAAACGAAAACACCGTTAAATACCAAGCTTGGTATTTAAGTTTGGTATCTTCCAAGGATGCAACAAGAAGATTTTCAAGAAATCCTCCCACCCCTAACTACCCTTTATATGGAACTTTTGTCGAAAAATTTGATTTTCTCAAATCTAGCTCTAACGATCGTATACTATCGTATATTAAAAATATTTACCTGATAAATAAAATGTGTATCTTCAATTTTCTGGGAATAGCCTCTGAAGGCTATTCTAGATGCATTTTATGGAATTTTGCATAACTACTAAACTGTAAGAGATGGACAAAACCTTATACACAATTTATGTTACATATATTCTTTTCGTGGAGTTGATCGTTTTTGAGATACTAGTTGTATTTGTTTCAGCTTTAAAAAAATTATACATTTCTCATACAGGAATATGTCAACTCCTGTCCATACAAAGAAAGGAACTTCAGTAACATAGCAACACATAGCAACTTCAGTCACCTTAACCTATGTACTCCCTGTTTTGCTTCTACGAGTACTTACAAGAAAGCAAGCAATAAGGTTATTTCTGCTAAATTTTTTATCTGGATCAGAATGAAGTAAAAAGAAGAAGTATTTTCACAATACTTTGTTGCAGAGTAGTAGAACAAAACATGTGAATGGAATACATCAGATTTATTTTTTTTTTCACCGGACTTCTAAAACCCTATTGCAACGGTATTGGTATTGAAGTTTTGGGTGGAATGGAATACCTTCGTACTATGCATATCTAAATAAAGAGAGTAAAATCGATAAACATATCCCAGCTTTGAAAAAACATATTTTAATGTATATAGAAGAATTAAGAGAAGTTGGTGTAGAGAATGTTTGCAGTATGTATGCAGTAAACAGCAACGGGAGGGAAAGTATGGGTAAAACAAGGGCAATGTTTCTAGAAGGTTTAAGAGGAAGAGAATCAAGAATGTTGGCCATTTGTGGGGAAAAGGCTAATAAAATTAATTACTTTGTAGAATACAGTTAGAGAAGTGGAGACAGTAAGTCTGGAAATCGAAGTGGAACAAAATGTGCAAATAATTGGTGGCTATAATATATTATCAGTTAAGGGAGAGAAAACATTTAAGTCTATGGGCGAATTTACAAGGAAAATGGTCAAGGAAAGTAAAAAAAACAAAGGAAGTGGAGGGCGGGAGGTCGTTGATTTGATCCCCATAGCTGCCCATGGATTTCTTTGAAAGATTCCCCCGGTTGCCAGGCGAATACTGGACAGTTTTCCTTTATTCCCCGTGTTTTCTGTACCTCTATATCGTTTCCATGGTCTTCTTATTCACCCTTCATTGGCTTCCTTCAGGCTGGGGAGGGTAGCAGGGTAAAAGGATTCTCAAAATGCCTATTTACGTCCCCCAAAGTAAGATTGTTGCCGGAATGAGGACTGCCTTTGATGGAAGCGTTGGTCCCCGGTCTGTCTGTCGGACTGGAAAGTTTTTGGACCTTGTCAATGCTGTGCCGTCGCTCCTGGTTCCGGCTGTCCAGTGTTTCCGCTCAACTCATTCATCTCTCCGGGAGCGCTCCCGCATGATACATAGGTATAATAACCACTTGGTTCGTGACATGTGCTTTTGTCCGTTTCCTAATCCTAAGAAAAGTAAGAAATAAAAATCTTTGTTCCATTCTATGGCTTTTTGTACATATCTGTATCACATTATTGTTAAACAGCTTATTCTTCTATCTACTTCATGCTAATTCTGATAAACATCAACAGAAATTGTCTTATTACTTTCTTCCTCTTAAGAAGAAGTGAAATAAGTCAAAAGCGAGGGTCCAATAGTTTAAAAGCGGGTTGCCTTGTGGCTGAAATGCGTCTCTTTTCATTACAAGGAGTTTACAAAATTTCATATGTGAAAACCTAAAATATTTTAAAACTGAATCCAATGACAAAGAATATCTTAAAAATGATCAGTTCCAGGAAAATAGTTAGTGGCATAATTCTGTGTTTTAACGAGATCTACATTTTTTGTATTGCAAGTTCTCGTCGACCTATTACAGTTTATATATATTGAACTCTCAGGGAATAGCCTCGAATGACATTTTTACTTTCTCTATACTGACTATGTACATAGTGAATAGAGAATGTATTGCACTCCACCAAAAAATTCGATACCGAGATTTCACCGGAAATGTATGTTTTAGGGTCCCCTGTATCCAAAAAAGTATTTTCAAAAAAAGATCCGTGTGTGTGTGTGTGTGTGTCCATGTGTCCGTGTGTATGTGAACACGAAAAGTCGGTAAAATACCAAACTTGATATTTAGGTTTAGTATCTTCCAGGGATGCGACACAAGATTTTGAGAAAACTCCCCCCACCCCCAACTACCCTTTACATGGAACTTTTTTCGAAAATTTTGATTTTCTCAAAAATGGCTCTAACGATTTTGATTAAAATTTCGGATATTAAACATACTTAACTGACAAATGAAATGTATATCTTGAATTTTCTGGGAATAGCCTCTGAAGAGTAGTTTATTCTGGATGAATTTTACTAAACCGTAAGAGATGGACAAAAACTTACTACACAAAAAATGTAGAGCACTTTAAAACAGACAATTTATGTTATATACATTTTTTTCGTGGAGTTCGTCGTTTTTGTGACATCACTCATTTTTGGTTTCTGCTATGAAAAACGTATACTTTTCTCATACAGGAACTTGTCAACTCCTATCCATATAAACAAAGGAACTTCATTGACATAGCAACCAGCTTTTGACTATCACTTTAACCTACGGTTGTCCCTTATTTCGCTTCTAGTTACAAGGAAGCGAGTAATAAGACTATTTCTGCTAATTTTTTCTGATTAGCATAAAGTAAATATAAGTATAAGCTTTTTAAGAATTATTTGTTGCAGGGATATAGAGAAAGTCATGTGAATGGTACACATCAGATTTTTTTCTGGATGAATTTTGCTGAATTTCGATTTTTTCCCATATAAAGGGTAGTTTGGGGTCGTGAGATATTCCTAAACATCTTACTGTCGCATCTTGGAAAATATATACCAAGTTTGGTATCTAAGTGACTTTTCGTTTTCGAATTCCTTTTTTGGATAAGGGGACTGTAACACGTATATTTCCGGTGAAATATTGGTATTAAATTTTTGGGAGGAGTGCAATACTTTCTGTACCTAAGTACCATGAACATGTAGAGAAAGTAAAAAAAAACAGGAATTACAAAAGGGTAAGGAAGACTAAAAAGAAGATCTAAATGAAAGCCAAAATACCAGAAAAATGTAACACTTAATAAAAATGGATGCAACTTAATTTGTTCTAAAATATAAATAGATAAGTGATATAATTTTAGTTTCTAATCATGGTGTTCAAAGACACATATCTACACAGAAACACACAGACGAACCTTGTTCAAAAATCCCTGTTTTTGTTTCAGGGAGCCTCAAAATATGTGTTTTCGGGGAAATCACGTTAGCTAATCAAGTTTTTAATACGTATATACATTGCATATAGTAGATAGAGCATATTTGATACCACGCATAATTTCGATACCAAGATTTCACTAGAAATACATGTTTTGGGACATCCTGAATCCAAAAAATTAGAAACATGTCCTATGTGTGTGTTCCTATGGACAGCATAGCTCAAAAACGAAAATTAAGTTAAATACCAAACTTGGTCTGGCTCAGTATTTGATAAGAATATCATATGTTTAAGAGATTTTTATGAGAAACGAAATGCACATCTCTGTACATAAATTTTTATATACATATATATCGTAAAACACACAGTTTATGTAATATGCATTGTTTTATTAGGGTTGTCCAAAGAGAAAAATTCTCCTTAATAAATTTACAATCTATCACCTATAATCTCAGCCATTTTACCTTGCAACGGTGATTATTTTCAACCAACCATAAAGACATCGGAACATTATATTTTATTTTTGGCGCAACAGAATTCCGAATAAAGAAGATGTGTTAATCGAATATAAGCTGCTAACTTAATATTCAAGTGGTTTAATTTTTAAACTACTTAAAGCTTTCTCAAACGGGAAGTCATCTTTCGTTTCATCTCTCTTTTGTTTTACTCATGTAAAGTAAAGAGAACCTAATATCAATTGTTTCACATACCTGTCAATTTTGAAAAGATTTTACTATCGCATTAGCCTAGTGTATACCCTTATTTCCCTTATACTAACAAGGAAGGAAACAAAAATTAATTTCTGGTAATGTTTATCTCGATTAGCATAATGGATACTTTTTTGTAAGAAAATTTGTTTGTAAAACAGCTAAAATGAGACACATCAGATTTTTTGTTGGGAATGCAATACCTTTTATACGTGTTATGTACGAGGTAGAGAAAGTAATATACGGAAAAAGGAAATAAACTTAAACATTTCTTGTTAAAATACTCTGATCTGAATAGATTGTAAATTTGTTAATAAATACTAGTTCTCTTGTAACATTTCTTCCTCTACTAAACCTGAAGTACCCCACTTCTCAAAGTGTATTCGGAGATCCTTATGCAAATCACCTTGGCAAACATTCTTTAATTTGCTTCAAAGTATTTTAAAGGAAGATAAAGTCCAACTGCCAATATTTAAAACAGCAGTGTCTATTCCCTGTTTTCTTAGCAACTCTTTTATATATATATCCTTCTTTTAGGATTCTTATTTAATTGCTTCTATAAAATTCAATGTAAGCTAGGTTGCAGATTTCAATTAAGAAATCTGATGACTCATATTCGATTTTTATAGTCATTCTTCTGTTCCTTAGCAAACCAAAACAAATAAAATATAACTGGGTCTTAATGAGATCATTTCTTCCTTTTTGTAGGGCAATTTTATTTATGGAAATAGAGTTTCACTTATGGACGCTTTTTAGCTGCTGTTATTCTTAGCGTTTCATTCTAAACTGGACGTGAAAGACCGCTTAATTTTGCTCAGAGGCCTCTTTTATTAGGTTTCAGCTTCTTTTACGTGACGTAAACCTACGGGATTAGCGACTTTATTTTATTTCCGAAGGAAATCATGCTAAGGATTTTTACACCCGAAAAAAGTCCTTCGCCCTCCGTCGGGTTTGAATACACGACTCTGGGTATAGTTAGCATAGTAGCCATTGCACTACGGAGGGCGACACGTTTTGTTTCTCTCCTGCGGTAGCATGCAATATTTACACCTTCATCTCAAACTTTAAAAATAATAACAAAATGTTGTCCTTCTAATTTTTAGCAATGTATGTAAAAAGCAGGGGTTAAATAGCAATGCTACATAAAGTCTCTGTGGATGTCGATTAGAGCAACACGTTTGTACCGCAAAATAACCACCGTTTTGAGAGTGCATTGTTTGGTGGTATTTTAATTCACCACAAAATAAGGGCTCTTGCTGAAAGTGCTCAAAATATTCATCGATTATTTGGAGAGCAGTAATGTTGCCAATTGAAATGCAAAATGGCAACATAGTTTGTCCTCAAAACCGTTCACCTTCTCTTAGTAGTCATGTGACATTTTTACTTTCTCTATACGTACTATTTACATAGTGTATAGAGAAGGTATTGTATTGTACCCAAAAATTCGATACCGAGATTTCACTGGAAATATGTTTTGAGACGCCTTCATTACAAAAAAAAGAATTTTTAAAAAAATCTCCGTGTGTGTGCCTGTCTGTCTGTCTATCTGTGTTCATGTGTGTGTGTGTGTGTGTGTTCATGTGTGTGTGTGTGTCTGTCGGCAGCATGGCTCAAAAATGAAAAGGCCGTTAAAAACCAAACTTGGTATTTAAGTTTGATATCTTCCAAGAATGCAGATAAGGTCTTCGCTTCGAGATGCCGAAGAGGAAACAACAACGCAGACCAGCAGCTCCTACAGCAGCCACCGCTTCTCCGGCATCCGCCGGCAGGAAGTGCTCGCCGGCATCTCCGCACCTTTGCCGCGCTCACCTTCACCACCGCCGCCGACCGCCGCTGTTTCACCGGCAGCCAACAATTCTTCATCACCGCCACCGCTGAACTCCACGCCGACGCCGCCCCGGTACAGTGCCGTGATCTCTCAACCCGGCACCTCCTCGCCGCTGCACAATCTAGATGGCCTTCATGTTCGAGGGCCACTAGAATAATCTGTGACCGGGGCCCGACATCACTAGTAAGGGTGGAGCTACAGGACCGATCAGACCTGGAGGCTGCCTTGGCGTCAGGGTTGCCCTTATTAGGGCGACTTCTGCACGTTGAGGCAAGCAGACAGGAAAGACACCGGCCCTGCCGTCGCTGCTGTGCCTACGGGCACAGCCAAGAAGACTGCTCTTCTCCGCCGAAGTGCCACTACTGCGGCACCAACGCATTCACTTCGGAGTGCACTGGGCACGACCTCCGCCTCCGTCGCCGGTTCTGTGCCACCTGTGGTGTTACGGGACATTTCACCGGGCAAGCCCAGTGCCCCAGCTACCCAAAGAGCAGGCACTCATCGCCTAAACCAGCCCGGACACCATCATCTACACAGCCATCTCCGCAGACTGAACAACCAACACCGACCAACCTGCAGAACGAAATCCAGGGCCTAAGTGAGGCCATTCAGGACCTCCACGCGGAGGTCCTGATTCTTACGGCTAAGCTGACGGCCTTGGAGGACAGGCTTCAGGAACAGGACAGCACCACTTCACATCCAGAACTTCACCAAGCAATAGCAACAGCAGTCACCGATATCCGACTCATCTTCAGGGAGGAGGTGAGAGCTCTACTGGAGAAGTCGGCACCTCAAACTTCCAAGTTCAACATCCAAGGAAGACGCCAAGGGCTTAGGCTCGAAAACGTCCCAGGATACGACGACTGGCTCAACAGAGTCAACCAGTACTAACTCCATCCTTCACCCTAGAATTCCTTCATTCCTCTCCCCGAATACTCCAGGGTGGCAGTCTGGGCCTTGGTCAAGTCTGTCTCCCGGTCCTCATTTCACCCCTCCGACTGCACCCTGCAGTCAGTTAAATTATCGCCTTGAATCCGCGGGTGCAATCATGCGGTACCGCCTCTCCTTTCTTCCTTCTAATACCGGTGGAGGGATTTTTTAGTCGGTATGCCCACATGGGGGACCCCGAGGTCCATAAGGTGGATTTTTCCCCTCCACTCGAAACTAAAAAAAAAATTAAAAAAGGATGCAACAACACGAAGATTTTCAAGAAAATCCCCTCACCCCAAACTAACCTTTACATAGAAAAAATTTCGAACATTTTGATTTTATTAAAAATGACTCTAACGATTTTGATTAAGATCTCGTATATTTAAGATATTTACTTGACAAATAAAATGTATATCTTCAATTTTCTGGGAATAGCCTCTGAAGACTACTTTATTCTGCATGAATTTTACGGATTTTTGGATCACTGCTAAACCGTAGATGGACATAAAATATAGAGTATATTAAAACACACAATTTATGTTATATACATTTTTTCGTGGAGTTGAACTTTTCAACAAATTCCTTGTTTGTTGCTTCAGCTGTGAAAACCATACTTTTCTCATATAGGAATTTGTCAACTCCTGTGCATACAAACAAAGGAACTTCAGTGACATAGCAACCAGCTTTAGATTATCACTTTAACCTATCGTACTCCCTTATTTCACTTCTACTTACAAGAAAGCAAGTAATAAGACTATTTTGCTAATATATTCTGAATTAGCATAAAGTAGATAGAAGCCTAAGCTTTTTAACAATATTTTTTTGCAGAGTTGGAGAGAAAGTCACATGAATGGAACACATCAGATTTTCCTCCTTGGTTTGGCACTTCGATTTGTGCTCTTGGATATTGTAACTGCAGAAATAGTCACATTTCCGAAGATATAGCAGTTTACATTTCCATTTGTTTACTATATAGCACAGCGCATATTCCATTGAAGATTTGCTTCATTTTAAAAGTAGTGTAACACACAGCTCCATTCCCGTTATTGCGTTAACTTCAGAAAGTTCCTATGTCTCTTTTTGTTTACCTCATTCTCTCTTTCCACTTTTTATTCGACTTTCTCCTTTATTTCTTCATCTCTCCATAGCTCAATACATATTCACTCTTTTTTACGAAACTAAAATAATTCCACCCAAAATTTCTAGAACTTCACCAAAATAAAATTTTGAAATTTCCTGAATAAAAAAATTATCCAACTTTAAAAGAAAGAATGCGCACGTTGTATATGTGTGAGTGCACCATAAGCCAAAAAATGAAAAATTATCCATCAAGGATGACATAAGAGGACACTTAAAAGTTCCCCACAACAAACTTCCTTTTACATGGGAAACTTTTTGTTATTTACAATTTTCTCAAAAATTTCTTTGATGATTTTGAATGAATTATCTTATAATATATAACTTAAAATCTCTGGAACTAGCGCTCTCATATAATTGTAAATCTGTACAAGAGAGGTAAAATCTTACTATAAAAGAAATTTAGATATTGCTCAATCTTTCGACTTAACTCTGATCATTTTTTATGGTTTTAATCATTTCCAAGATATTTCTGTTATTTGTTTGAATTTTAAAATAGTGAATCTCTCTCAAATGGTAAAATGTTAATATTTTTTCTCGTGACATACAAACGATATTAATCACGAAAAAAGCGTTGCACTAGTTAAATAACTCATTTGTCAATATAAAACGATTTTTTTTCTGTATTCAAATATTACTCACAATGTCGTCCTCCGTGTCCTAGATTTACGGCATGTAAAAGAACCTCAAGCCTGATAGAGAGGCCTCTGAGCAAAATTAAAAAGCGGTCTTTTCACACCCCGTATAGATAGGGACGCTGAGTACCGAAGCAGTTAAAATACGTCCATAAATAACACGCCATTTTTTATTTTTTTTTTAATTTATTTTGCTATCCACAAAACACAGCTAAAGATGCGAAAATATTTTTCAAAGCACTTGTGTGCAATGCAATTTATGATTGTAATTTTGGCATTGATAATAGATTAATTTTAGAAATTCATTAGTATGAGCTGTTTATTGCAGATTTTGCGAGTCACCATTTTAAACTATCTACTATAGTAAAATTTAAACCAGACAATTTACTACAAATATAGGTGTTAAATAACTTAGTTTTTAAAATGGCGCATTAGTTCAATATCTTTACGAATATATAGATTTTGATTTTAGCCAATTAAATCAAATAAATTGATATATACAGAATAAAAATGCAAATTTGAATGAAACTTGGTATCACTAATTCTTTCGCTACCAGGAATACTTGTGCAAAAACTACATCTATGGCTATAGTTTTCATAATATCGTTTATATTACTTCGGTGTGTCCTTAATTGAAAACTGCAAAATACGATACGAGTTTTAAAAGTATATAATTTTGGACTGAGTTAATCAAAGGTTAGTTAATAATTAGGCTCTTGTGCTGATATATTAACAGCACTAATTGGATGTTAGTGCTACCAAGGGTGATATTAATAGGGGTACTTTGAATACACAAGACGCATCCCCATATTTCCGGGCTTAGATTGCCTTCATTAATTATTCAACCACTGGAAGATAATAGCTCGTGCGTCCGTGAAAAGTGACCGGCGCTCTTAAACTCCACGGTGACGTCATATCCTTTATGATACAGTCATCATTTTAGTAGTCTGGTCTCCATTAGTATCATAAATAGGGAAACAAAAGGCAGTATACTTTACACGGGAACGAAATTAATACGGACACTGAGTGAGCCAGCGTGGCCGGACATATACACGGCTTGTTACCTTCGTCAGGCTTCTAACGGAGCAACAATTGAATTTACTCGCAGTCCACTTCTTTTACGGTTCATTTACTCCCGTCAACGTGCTTCGCGGCTGCAGGAAAGCCTAAAGAATGGAAGCTCTAGGCTGGGGAAATCTGGACCAACTAAGTCCCTCATGCATTCTAAATTCCCAAGCGCCCCAGCGCTCTGGGCTCTAATAGCCATTTAAACTGCCCTGAGTCGTTTTGATCTGAAGAGTACGTGTTTTTACTTTCCTCTACTACACATTATAGTAAGAAGAAAAATCTGATGCGTTAGACTCACATGCCTTTCTCTAGCTGCTCTACAAACAAACTTCATACAAAAGATTGTTCTTCTTTCCACACAACGCTAATCGAGATAAACATTAGCAGAATGTTCTTATTACTTTGTTCCTTATAAGCAGAAGGAAACTAAAGGAATGCGCTATGCTAAAGTGATAAATGTTTCAAATTCGATACCAAGATTTCACCGGATATATGTTTTGATGTTCCCTGATTCCAAAAAAAAAATATATTTTTAGAAAAAATGTCCTGTGTGTCTGTAGGCAGCATAGCCCAAAACCGAAAAGTGTGTTATATACCAAATTTGGTACTAAATTGAGTATCTTCCAGGGTGCGACTCGAAGATTTTCAAGAAAATCCCCCTACCCCAACTACCCTTTATATGAAAATTTTTATTTTTCTAAAAAATGGATCTAATGTTTCACATATTTTTATGACAAACGAAATGCATATCTTGAATTTTCTGGGAATACCCTCAGAAGACCACATCATTATGGATGACTTTTGTGTAGCGGGCAAAGCCTAAGAGATAGACAAAAACTTACTACACAAAAATATATATATATATATATATATATATATATATATATATATCTCATTAAAAACACAAATTCTATCA
Organism: Hymenopus coronatus; assembly: GCA_030762935.1. NCBI lineage: Eukaryota > Metazoa > Arthropoda > Insecta > Mantodea > Hymenopodidae > Hymenopus > Hymenopus coronatus. The sequence goes on from CM060882.1 coordinate 51,990,075, forward strand.
AATACATTTTTTGTAGGGTTAAACCGTTTTCGAGATATTCCGGATTATTGTTTTCAATTTGAAGTCACTTACATTTTTCTCAAACGGGAAGATATCTTTCTTCTCGTTACTCTTTTTGCTTGCTTCCAGGAAGCAAAGAGGTTGGAATTTCAATTGTTTGACGTAGCGACCGGCTTTTAAAGAACGAAACTATCACTTTAGCATGTGAATTTTCTTATTTTTCTTGTACTTACAAGGAAGCTAGTAATAAGAATAATTTTGTTAATGTTTGTCTTGATTAGAATGGTGTAGATAGAAGAATAAGTTTAACAATAGTTTGTTACGGGGATGAAGAGAGTGTCATGTGAATGGAACACATACGATTTTACCATTAATACCAGGGATAAACATCGTCAAGAGCCAATTGCATTTGATATCTGATACTGGTGCACATTTCTGATGATTTTGCTTCTAGATTACTTTTAGAACAGCAATTCTCTGCAGTGTGATCAGCTTACTGGCATCAAGGACCAGCGGTGGTGAGATGTGTTGGTGTATCAGATATTGTTTATGGCTCCTCAGTTACGTAATGAGTCTAGGTGAACAATGAGTCTCACGTCGGTCAAATTCTCTTGAGAATGGTCTTTCCCCGTGGTGCCTCCGCCATTAGGCATGAACGTACAGAGATTCGCCTTAGAAATACTGAAATTCCTAGAATACATACAGGACTGTATCTCAGTTATATACGGGGCATAGGTATTCCATCAAATGCATAAAGGATAACTATCAAAGGTATTCTGCAAATACACATGAGATTTTTTCCTTCTCTACACGAACTATGTACATAATTTATAGAAAAGGTATTGTATTCTACTAAAAATTTTGATACCGAGATTTCCGTATGTGTTTGTCTGCCAGTTTGCATCTGTGTGTGTGTTTGTGGGCAGCTCAAAAACGACCAAATACCAAACTTGATATTTAAATTCAGTTTCTACTTGAAATTCGACATGAAGATTCTCAAAATAATCCCCCCAAGCAACTCCAAACGTTTACATGGAAAATGTTTCGAAACTGTTGATTTTCTCAAACTATGGCTCTAAGGATTTTGATTAAAATATTGTACGTTAAAGATATTTACATGACAAATAAAATATATATTTGTAATTTTCGGGAATACCCTATGAAGGCATCTTTATTATGGATGAATTTTTCGGAATTTTTCATAACTGTAAACCGCAAGACAAGACATACTCTTACTTAACAAAAATTGTAAATCTCGTTAAAACATACAATTTATGTCATATACCTACATTTTCTCGTAGAGTTGACCATCTTTGAGATATTCCTTGTGATGGGTTTCAGTTTTAAAATACTTATGCTTTACACATAAGGAACTTTGTAAACACCTGGCCATAGAAGCAAAAGTCACATAGCAATCAGCTTTTAAAATATTTGACTTTCGCTTTGGCGTATGGACTCCCTTGTTTCCCTACTACTTACAAGGAAGTATGTAATAAGACCATATCTGTTTTTATGTTTGTTTTGTTTGTTTTGTTTGTTTGCATTACTGTGAAGTAAATATTAGAATACGCTTTTTAACAATAATTAGTTGCAGAGATGAAGAGAAAGTCATGTAAATGGAACACATCATTTTTACTTTCTCCATACGCACTATGTACATAGTGTATAGAGAAAAATTCGATACCGAGATTTCACCGGAAATATATGTTTTAGGGTCCCCAATATCCAAAAAAAGTATTTTCAAAGAAAGGTCCGTGTGTGTCTGTCCGTGTGTCCGTGTGTCTGTGAACACGATAACTCAAAAACGAAAAGTCGATAAAATACCAAACTTGGTATTTAAGTTTAGTATCTTCCAGGGATGCGACACGAAGATTTTGAGAAAACTCCCCCCAACCCCAACTACCCTTTACATGTAACTTTTTTCGAAAATTTTGATTTTCTCAAAATTGGCTCTAACGATTTTGATTAAAAGTTCGTATATTAAACATATTTACCTGACTAATAAAATGTATATCTTGAATTTTCTGGGAATAGCCTCTGAAGAGTAGTTTATTCTGAATGAATTTTACTAAATTTTGAATAACTGCTAAATCGTAAGAGATGAACAAAAACTTACTACACAAAAAATGTAGAGCACATTAAAACACACCATTTATGTTATATACATTTTTTTCGTGGAGTTCGTCGTTTTTGTGACATTCCTTATTTTTTGTTTCTGCTATGAAAAACGTATACTTTTCTCATACAGGAACTTGTCAACTCCTATCCTTATAGACAAAGGAACTTCATTGACATAGCAACCAGCTTTTGACTATCACCTTAATTTACAGTTGTCCGTTATTTCGCTTCTACTTACAAGGAAGCGAGTAATTAGACTATTTCTGCTATTTTTTCTGATTAGCATAAAGTAAATAAAAGTATAAGCTTTTTAAGAATTATTTGTTGCAGGGATATGGAGAAAGTCATGTGAATGGTACACATCAGATGTTTGTATTAATATTGTTAAATATTATAAGAGTTATACTTAACAAAGCTGTATTATAAATAATTTAGAATTTAGAATAGTTTATTACGTCTAGTTCGAAAGATAGAGTCAGAATGGAATATTCAATGCCATAGACGGGATTTGAACTAAGAGTGTTTTGGTCTCTGCTACTATGATAATATCCTTACAAGGCATTAAGTCGCCTGACTGGCACGCGTTTTCCCCGTCGAAATACAAGACGATCTGAAATTATACCCCTACCTTGTTTTCCAGTTGGAAGTACTTTAATTTTACCAGGTTTCATATCTTAACTATTTGTTCTTTCATTGTTTGATAATTGTTTCATCCACACTACAGTACGAAAGACATAATTCCAACTCCAGACCTATACATGGCTAGTGTTGCAGAAACAGTTAATAGACGATGATATTTATTAAATTACTCTTCAATTGTCATAAAATTTTTATTGAATTGAACAACATTGTTATATATAAACTCTGTTGTATCAATTTTTTCTTTTGGAAAATATTTCTGTAAAATTTACTATTTAGAAAAGCACTAATTATACTAATATTGTGCTACAAAAAACCTGTGATTAGCAAATACCGCGAAAGATTTCTGACGTTAGATATGCTGGATCTTATTAGTTGACGGCCATTTCATGAAACCTGAGATAGTTTCGTTCACAAGCTTGTGTGCTTTTACAGACGTGCAATTTTTACTTTCGCTACACGTACTATATACATAGCATATAGATAAAGTATTGTACTGCACCCAAAAATTTCATACCGAGATTTCACACAAAACACAGGTTTTGAGACCCCTGAATCCAAAAAAAAAAAAAAAAAAAAAATTGAGATTTGCAAGAAAATCACCCACACCTAACTACCATTTACATGGAAAATTATTCAAACATTTTAATTTGCTTAAAATGGCTCTAACGATTTTGATTAAAATACCGTATGTTTTAGTTTTTATTACAAACGAAATGTGTATCTTGAATTTTCTGGGAATAGGCTCTGAAGACCTCTTCATTCTGGATGACTTTTGTATAACGGGCAAACCGTAGATCTCATTAAAATAGATTACTTATGATATACATTTCCAATCAAAATTATTTAGAATAAATAATTCAAATCTTAACTTCTATATCCCTAATTGTATTTAGAATCTCCTTTATTGTAATAATACTAACCAATTTCCTCCTATCAAAAAAATTATAGAAGACCGTGAAAAAAATTCCCCTTTTGAATGTGGATTTGGTCCAATTAGATCCTTACGTCTAATATATGATGTAGATAACAGATTAATGTTTTGAATAAAATACTTATTTGCGTAACAGCTTGAGAAATTCATGTGAATGGACCACATCCGATTTTTGTGTATGCGTTGTAGAAATTACGAGTAATGCAGCGATGCTGTTGCGGGTGAAGAGGAACAACGACGGATCTGCAGACTTGAGATAGTTCCAGGTTATGGAAACGAAGTGAACGGATGGTACAGTTATGGAAAAAATGAATGAGCGCTGTAACCTTTCAGTGTCACTTCGGCCTCACGGAAGTTCACGAAGTTGCACAAGCTGGGTTTACACGTACACGTGCACTATGTTACAAAACATGCTTTTATACAGCGAGATAAGACGTAGTTTATTGCCTTATAGCATAAAATAGCAACCAGGGAACAGTCAAAATTAATTGGAACACTAAAAAATTACTTTCTCTATACACTATGTACATAGGGCGTATGGAGAAAGTAATAAGCCAAACCTTGATAGTTGAGCCGTGCGCTACAGTTCTTTATAAACAGGGAAAAGAGTCCTCAGAGTAAAAGTTGCTCACTGCTAACGTGTTACGTTTGAAACTCGGAGTGCTACCTAAAGTAGGTTCGAGTCCAATAAACCGCATAATTTTTTTTATTATTTTGTGTTTTAAATCATATTAATACTCTTTACAACCGATGTAGATTACGTTGTATAAATCATTCACTCTGTAAAATGAGAAATCTTGTTTTGCTGTCCTCGCAAACTAGGAAACAAAGAACAATTCTGCGACCTGATCTTCGGTTGCTTTTAAATGCAACAAAAGGCTAATAAACCAAGAGGAAAATGGCGCTTGTTGTCGAATTCTTTATCAGGAACCAATACAAATGCGAAACGCGGTGCAAGACATAGTCTGTTAATGTGTTCGACAGGCGATAACGTAAGTCGCAGACACCTTAAGGTAAGTCTAGCTGCATATCGGAAATAGCGACCAGTGTAAACCTCGCTGCGATACACAGTGGGACTTTGAAATATTCTGCCCTCAGAGTGCGCTCAATCATTCTTCCCATTACTGTACCAGCGGTTCCGTGTGGTGAAAGACCCGTGAAAGACGCGCAACAACCAAGTAAGCCTGTTACGTTTACACCGATGAAAACATCGAGAAAAATTGACCACTATGCCAATTTGATTTGGTTTAGAAAACGGAAGCAGGAAGTTCAAACCTTTAAAAGATGCGATAAGTAATGCCTGTGCTTCAATATCAGCAAACGCTTTAAGACACATTCATTCTAATAAGCAGAGGTGTTTGCATAAATGTATTCGAACATGTTTGAAGGTACTAATAGAATATAGTTTAATTTGAGCATAACTCTGATATAAAATAGGATTTTGTTTAATCATGTTAATGTGCAGCACAAATTGGTTATATGGTGGAATTTATTGTAGATTAATTGTAATTTAATTATGTGGCTTAACACAGGTGTTCTGGTTCCTGACCAGCAGCAATCCTTAAGTATTATCGGGAAAATTAGTCATTAAATAACCGACAACACGCACACGCATGCCTGAAACATTGTTACTTAATGAAAAATTACTGAAGTCTAGCTAAGAAGCGAATACCGGTTCCCTAGTAAAGCAGATGGTGTTCTGGCTACGGCACTAGATATAGCATAAGGTTTTATATTAAAGCATTCGTGTTTCAATTACCAAGGTATTCCCTTTGTGTTTAAGAAGTTTCCATTACAGTTGTGTATGACCAACATTTTTTATATTTGCGATATCGGGATAAATTAACTTTAACGAAGAACGGCTTCGCTGTATACTCTGGGTTAAATGGAAATGTAAATGGCGTGTTATTTATGGACGCTTTTTAACTACTGTGGTTCTCAGCGTCCCATTCTAAATTGGGCGTGAAAGACCGCTTAATTTTGCTCAGAGGCCTCTCTATCAGGCTTGTGGTTCTTTTACGTGCCGTATATCTATTTACACCCGAAAAAATCCATTGTCCTCCGCCGGGTTTGAACCCGCGACCTTGGGTATATGAAGTTAGCATGGTAACCATTACACCACGGACGACGACACTCTGGGTTATTATAAACATTTCTGCCGTCCTTTATAATAATAAGAATTATATAAATAGTTATACAATAGGTATAAAACAGGATATTAACGACTTCATTGAGTTTAATATAGCAAACTTGTTAATATACAAATTCAAATTGTAGAGAATATACTTCAATATTTTCTAACCACAGTAACAGGGTATTCTTGGAATGGGTTGTGTCTGTTGAAATGTCCCCGTACATCTCCCTGCTGAACAGGTATAGGTCTGTTTGTTCTGATATACATTTGTGGTACAGGCCAACCTCCACTGAACTGGAAGTGTCAACAGGTATAGGTCTGTTTGTTCTGATATACATTTGTGGTACAGGCCAACCTCCACTGAACTGGAAGTGTCAACAGGTATAGGCCTGTTTGTTCTGATATACATTTCTGGTACAGGACAACCTCCACTGAGCAACTAAACTGGAAGTGTCAACTGTTTTACTACCCTTAAACTAAAAATATAAGAGATTAAATCATGAATGGACTGAAACTCCATGCCTTTGTGTACATTACAACAAGACTATAATATATCTTTGACCAAGAACATAGTTTTCAGTTTGGTATAAGCCGCTAGGTGTTTCAACCCCATTCTCTATGGTGGTCAAGTAAGATATTACCACAAATCACACATTTATCTTAAAATATGTACTTTAATAAACTTTTCTAAAATGAAGAAACTTAAAGTTCATAAGTTTAATGATCATAATCTCTTAAACGTCTTTAAATTCCTCTTAATGTTTGTTTAAGACCAATAAATACTCTACTTATTATAAAAACTGTTCCTTATTACCTAAACATCTCTATTTTTTCTTAGTGCAATAAAATTCGTTTAAAAATAAATGTATTTATTTGATAATTTTGCTACAATTCTGATGTACAGTTTCCTTTTGACGTACGCTCCGGACTTCCCGTTGGCACTAACTCCAATACTGCACGCTGTGCATTTCCAGTTAAAACTCTCTTCGGACGTTGACGAGCGATGGCGGGCTAATGGCAACCCGAAGATGTGCTAGATGTGTACCTACTCTTAGTAGGGTTCACGACGTACTGACGGGATATGGGTTTAGCAGCGTGATGGTTAAGATTGATGTGCAGAGATAGAAGGTAGCAAGATGCTCCTCAACGGCTGTCAGTCATGCTACAAAGGCCCTTTTGCACTTCTGGTGTAAGTTTATCTCAAAGTTATTTTATTTTTTATTTATGGGGATGGTATTTAAATTCTGAAGCCCAAGCAGCTCTTAGAAGAATTGTATAGCTCAGTCTTAGCTACTAGTAGAGATTGGAGATGCAGCCGGTGTGCCTGAGCCGACGTGTTCTGCGGTTATAATCCCCAAGAGATCTAACGAGGACATTCAGATGAAATGGCAAAATGTAACATTTTACATCCTGGCACCTAATCTCGTCCTCCAATTAAGGGACGCCGGGTGTGTTCTCATTTGTGTACCTGCCGAGACGTAGCCTCCGTAGGGGGGAGGTTCCGACATCTTCAGTTCCTCTGGTATGAGCGCAGCGGACTCCGAGCACCAGTGGTACTTCTGAAGTATCACGTACAACGTTCTTAGTCGGGCCGAACGTCTGAACCTCAACCGGAAGGAAATTGTTGTGTTTGGGTTGGACTCGACGTTGCAGTGGTCCCGATACCCATGGGAGATTGGGTACGTCTAGAAGGAGATGCCTTGTCAGAGTTCTGAGACACCACAAACCGAGGATTTTCTGTAGTCTTTCCTACGCGCGTAATTGAAGCATTCATTTCCGCCCCGATACGTTTCCATCCCGCGGGGCTTTTTAGCATCCCAGCTATTGCCTAATGGAAAGACCCACGAAGAGACGTCTGCTAGTAGATGAAAAGGAATGAATTGTCGAAACACGACCAGGCAAGTGTAAACAAGTAGTGTAAAGAATGGACGTCCGTATATATATATATATATATATATATATATATATATATATATAAAAGACCCACGTATAAATGTTTAAATTGTGGAACTGTAGCAAGAAACTTCGCAGGTGTCTCAAACAGGCGCAACTACCGGAGCTTCGATGAAACATACTCGCCGATGACACACGTGTCCATTGATGCAGGTGTAGCAATGCACGGCAAGAATCAAGTAAGCTACTCACACGTAGGGCCGTAAGGAGTGGTCTCAATATTATAGGTAATAATTAAAGAAAGTAATATGTTGTAGAAAGCAAAAGTTGCAAGCTTAAGTTTGGTTGCAACATAGGGCTCTGTTGCCAGTGCTGAAGAAGAGCGCAAATACGTGAAACCATCTCCAAAGTGCTATAATGTGGGAACATTGCAGCAGAAATTTATGAGCATGCCGATATGTGCAACATGGCAATCGATTAACATGCCGTAGCAAGTTAATATTGTTAGATCCCAGGAGAATGCGATATGAATACAACAAGCAACAATGGGGATGTTACGAGCCAAGAACAACACCTGAGGTGAAGGGTGGCACGGGGGTGACTGAGTACACTGTCGCAGGCAGCTGTCCATGGTACACGCCCCCTTCACTGTCACGCAACCAATATATTTCACCCCCATTCCTCCCCTGCCTAACTTCTTTTTTATACGTGCGTTATTTTATAGCCCTGTCAGGGAAACTATGGGGGTTGGGAATTACCTGGAGAGGGTAACTTTTGATGCTATAACAAAATGCTGCACTAAAATTTACTTCTCTAATCTGTTCTACATAAACAACTGAGGAATATGCGTTCTTTTCACCTGGTAATCATACTTCCCTGCTCAATGTTTACTTTTTAAATTCTCTGGCACGTGTAATATATTTAGTTGGAAGAGAAAAAGTTGCATTCTTTCCAAAAATTCGATACCAGTACTTCACCAAAATGGATGTTTAGAGGATATCTGATTGAAAAAGCTTTTAGACAAACTCCGTGTGAATTTCCTTGGTCTACTCACATAAGTCACCGCTAAAATTGGAATTTAAATTCAGTATCCTCCACAAATGTGACATGAGAATTTGTAGAAATATAATATATATAATATTTTCAATTTTAATAATTATATTAATATTTCCAATGTTCTTAATAATGTCTGTTACAATTTTGATTAGATTGCCATTAATTCATTCGTATTTTATCACTCACTTTCGCGTATATTGGACCACTTCTAAGCTGGTTTCTTAATCAAGGAATTTATAGTTAGCGAGATTTGCCACTATGCGCACGCCATGACGAGGGATCAACTTATTGCCCAAATGTGCCATTATAGGACGAAATCACAACTTGCAGCCTGAAAAATTGCAAATTTACCTCAGGGAGTTTTGCTTTTAAGACATAGGGTATCTTTACGTACATTACACGGAACCAGTTCTTCTACTTTCCTTCCGAAGAAATTCCTGTTAAGGATTTTTGCGTCTCACCCACCGAAGGATTTGAACACGCAACCTTGAGTACTAAAGGCTAACATGGTAACCATTTCACCGGACGGTAGGAAAATGTCATGTATTAAAGATGTTCAATATGACAAATAAAATATATATTTTAAATATTTTGAGAAGCCTCTGAAGTCCTCTTCATTCTGAATCACTTTTGCATAACTGGGAAACAAAAGTGTAGATCACATTAAAACAGAGAATTATCCATTTCCGATATATTCATTGTCTTTGCTTTAAATTTCCCATTGCAGCACTTGAGGCCGAGTGCTTAGACCACTTGCCTCCCTCCAGTACGGCCCGGGTTCGATCCCAAACGACTGCATGTGAGATTTGTGGTGGACAAAGCGGGCCGGGTTTATTCGGATTTTCCGGTTTCCGTCGCCATTGCAGTCCTTATGTACTCCATTTTCCTTCCGTGTATCATCAGTGACATCCTCTGCGGTGACACAAGTAGTAAAAGTGGGTGTTAAACACTATAAAAAGCAGGAAAAATAAGTCTACATGCAACAGCGACCATTAAACGATTGTCAACAGCGCTAGTGGAGGAATGGAACGCCCTACCACAATAATCTTCTCCAACCGTATGTCCTGCAGATGAGCTCGATGCAGAGCATGAAACCTTGTAAGCACCATGTCTCTATTTTCGTATATATAAAGGAAATCACATACTACATAGTAGCTTTATTGTAGTATATATTTTCTATTAATAAAACTGTTATTTCCATTCATCTCATTACATATTTCATTTTGTTGCATACTGAGCAATTCTATCTATGATTCAAGTTTCATCGAACCATATTACTTGGCAATAGCACAGTATGCGAATGTTACTTTCGTCCCTAGGTTCTGCATAATAGTACATTTCAAAAAATACCATGTACTTATGTAAGAACATAAATTACAGAACAAAATGTTGAGGCGTGTTCCATTTTTGTATTGTTTAAAACTCGATGTCTCGTCGGAATTTTGTGTAGTTGGGTGGCTATGGAATCTCTTTTCCTCTTAGAAAAGTGGTTTCGAAAACGCAGGTTTGGATTAGTATGGAATTTAAAGATGGTTGATTATGATTTGTTGCTTTTGTTGATAACTAGTTCCAAGAATGCAAGAATCAAATCCACAGAGAAGGAAATACTACCGTATTTATTCCTTCAGAGATTGTTGAATCTCCAAGGAGCACATTTGCAACACATGCGGGGTCTTTGGAAAAAAACTTGACCGCTGGCATGGGGTTAGGCGTCTAGTTAGGTGATATGCTACAGCCGACCATAGCTTCGCTTCTTACATGTGTATTCCTGTAAACCTGTGCATAAAAGATACTTTTTTACCTCACAGTAAATACTGGAAATATCATGCTTTCATAGCTAAACAAGCATTTCATTTCGCTTGTTTTCCTCAAGTTCCTGCAATATGTGAGCGATTTTCGTTGCGAACGTTCAAGATTTTTGTTAGTGCCGTCTAATATTTTTTTCTGTTCACGTCTTTACGTGCATTTCTTATTTTTCGCTCAAACGTACGTAGTTTCAAATTTATTCACAAGATTGTGAAATGAAGTTCTGGAAATAGGAAATTGGATAGGAAACTTCAGGATGAATTCATGAACGCGACGAACCGATTGTATTTAAAGCAATATTTACATCAAATATGCGTTGTACCAAGTTAACTGCCTTCTCATCTTCACAAATGAAAGTGGAGTACTGACGCTAATGATTACACCTGTCGTTAGTGTGGGGCGTGGAGAGTGGGGGAGCCAGACGGGATTGATGATGCACAACATCTGCAAGCGGTGACGTTTTATACCGACAACCCCGTATAACATCATACATAAGTTTTGACTTTTGTGTTCCGCATTTATTACTTTCAATAAATTAGTATTCCTAATTTATTTTAATGATTTAAAATATAATTGTTCAATTTTACTGTAATATAATAAATTTACCTTTATAATAGCACTATACTCCAAAGCTGAATTTATCTTTGAAGCGTTCCCGTCTTTTATTCCAGCGTTTTAAAGATACATAATTCTGATCTGAGTAAACATATAGGTTCCAATAATGTTTGTATTCGGTTAAGGAACTTCTGACTTGTGTTTAATCTTCAGAATTATTACATGTGGCACCACAAAAAGTGGGTACGAATGATACAAGGGAATTGCACTGGGTTTTATCCCTTTTGGTGTTCTAGAAAGGTAGAGTGGTTTGAGGTTGTTAAAACTCAGGATTTCTACATTTTCATTCCAAAGAAGATTAAATTATTCAAGTCCACGGTTGTTTGTTTCACTATTCGAATTTACCTTACATGTATATCTATTATCTCTTTCATTAAATACAAGTAGCTATTAGAAATCACAATATATAGTACTTTTTATGTGGCGCCTCGTTCCATTTAACCGAAGTTTTAATTATAATGTCAATGACCGGTAACAAAGCAGAAAAAAGAATTTAGAATGACAAAAATAAGAAATTTTTCCCCAAAAGTTTGACGTTCAAAATGTTACCTCTCATACAAGATGGCACCAACCTTTTGTTCCTCTTGATGCACTCACTATGTCTTCTTCCGTGCGATGAACAACTGGAACTCAATCTCAATGTCTGTGAATACGTCCTTATAAACTCTGCTGGGAGATAGCACATTGTTTCGATTCTTCATCACCAGCCGCCACATCTGCTTAGAGAAGTAAGAGCAGTGCGCTCTATCCACTGTAGTTAAAACTAGTGTCGTAATTCTTGAGAGTACCACCAGGGACGTAAGATTGGTAGCCGTTGTATTTGAAGCCAGCTGCCTCAACTACATGAGGAAGTACTAACTTATTGTTCTTATAGAGAGGTGTAAAAGATAAAAATCGAATTATAAATCGGAAACGAACTTTGAGAAATCCTGTCTATCACCTGTCCCCTCGAAACAGGTTCTTCATTCTGTGGATTCGTGTCTTTGGCTCCCCGATAGGTTTCTGATCCCTAGGCATTGGTTTGTAAATCCTATAGGGTGTCGGTCCTACAAATACGGGGAGGGTAAACCGATTACGAACCGAAACTGAGAAGTAATCGTTCCTGGCGTAAGGTGTATTTTCTATCAACTTCTTTTAACAGTGCTGTTCATTCGTGCGTCTGTTAAGCTAATGCAATATATTTTCATTTTCATTTTTCCTTTTTTTTTTGTTTTTGTTTTTTTTTTTGTTCACTCTGGTTCGCAACAATTTAAATGTTATTTTTTCTATATTAAGCTTTGGTATGTATACATTTGCTCCACTTTTTCTTTGCTGCTTCATACAATATTACTTTATAATAAAAGTCCAGCAATTTACAAACGTAATTTTAACTTCACATCAATGCTATGAACTAGTATATTAAGTGTTTTTGTACTTAACAAAAATAACTTTGCTAATGGTTTTCTTGAAAATGGTATAAATTGCTAAATTATAAACATAAGAATGTTATAAAGTGCAAATTGTACATTTCAAATAATCAACTTTCTGATTTCAAAATGACAAAAATAATCAGTCATTATGCAAAATTCAGCCGTGATGTCAGTTTTCCCCTCCATTGACAAGCTGTATTGCATGTTGCAGCCAGACTACTTCGAGTCATGAGACTTTCGATGCGCGCGTGTGCACAAGATAAAACCCCTAGACTAGAACAGTAATCATTTGTGTTGTATTCGCATGCAATTTATGTAGTCACTAACGTTTTCTTTCTTTCTTTTTTTCTTTATTTATTTTTCTCAAATGGACGTTTCAGACTTATAAGGACTTATGAGGAAATGCTCTAGATCAGAGAGAAACAAGGATAAATGATCAGCCTGATGTGCAAATGAGGACGCAGGTGATATGAAATGACGGTGAAATGGATGACAGAAAAGAGATTTAAGAGCATTTGGTAAAATGAACGGTGGATGGAAATCGGACAACCTGGAGGAAACCTGCCCTGACGTCGTTTGATTCACTAAAACTTCTAAAAGCGTTTTACAGGGTTCAAACCTGAGACGTCAAGGTGAGAGGCAAAAAAAAAAACCGTTATTTTTTAAGTGAACGACATTTCAGAGTGGCAATTTATTTTGAAAATGTTTTTGTCACATCTTTGGAACACACTGAACTTATATAGAACGTTTTGTATTTATGGAAAAGTTTCTTTTAGAATTATGGTGTTCACACGAAGACACCGTATAGATATTTTACTTCGTTACTACACATACGAGTAAGCAGTGGAATATTGTGCTCCACCTTAAAAATGGAAATATATGTTTTGAGGCCAATGAATCCAAAATAAATATCTTTAGAAAAAGGTTCACGCATGTCTGTAACTCACTGCCTGTCTGTCAACACCATGACTAAAAAGGAAAGTTCGGAAAAATACCAAACTTTGTTATTAATTTAAGAACCTATCTTGCAAAGAAGTGATATAAAATTTTCAAAAAAAAGTCACTCTACTATTTAATGGAACATTTTTCAATTTTTTTCTATTTTCTCTAAAATGGCATCAACGATTTGATTAAAATAACATACATTAAAATTATTCACATTGAAAATAAAATCATATATTGAATTTTCTGGAAGGGTCGCGTGAAATCTTCTTCATTTAGAAGGAATTTTTATAAACTTGTATCGATAACTGAAAATGCTCTACACAGAGAATTTAGATCTCTTTTAACGTCACAATTTACTTCAAGTAGCCATTTACAAAATGTCCGTCATTAATGAATTCAGTATATCCATTTATATTCAGCTTTACTTAAATTAAACTAATTTTAAAAATTCCTACATTTAATTCCAATGAATTAAGAATTTAATTTACTTTACTGGTTATAATATTAACTACCTATCAAACATTATAGAATATACCGAGAAAGAGTCTTTAGCTCCATGTCCTATCGACGCCATTTTTCTTTAAAATTTGTTGCCTATCGGCAATCTTTAAATTTAATCATTTGATCGCAAACACATTCCCACTCGCATTCAGACTCTGGGGAGGATGGAATAATCTGGGCTAGAGAAAATCCCCACTAGCAACCGGGAACGGAACCCGAGAGGTGGATGGTCTACCCACTGAGAAGCGGGGCCAGCCAATCATTGGAATTCCATCCTTTGGACAGTTGTATTTAATGGTTGCACGTTAAAGTAAAGAATTTAAAATGTTGACAATCGCTATCTCTTTTTCTATATACCGAAATGTGTACTCTCTCTACACGTACTATGTACATAAAACATAGAGAATGTATTGCATTCCACCAAAAACTCGATACCGAAATTTCAACGGAAATACACGCTTTAGGGTCTCCTGTATTAAATAAAAGAATTTTTCGAAAAAGATCCGTGTTGTGTGTCCGTGAACATATAACTCAAAAACAAAAAGTCAGAAAAGTAACAAACTTGGTATTTTGATTAAAATACTATATATTAAAGATATTTATATGGTAAATAAAATGTACATCTTGAACTTTCTGGGAATAGCCCGTAGAGACCACTTTATTCTGTATGAAATTTGCAAAATTTTGCGTAGGTGGTAAACCGTAAGAGATAGAAGAAAAACTTACTTCACAAAAAATGTAGATAATGTTAAAACACACAATTTATGTCATATACTTTTTTTCGTTGAATTGACAACTTCTGATATATTCCTTGTTATTTGCTTCAGATGTAAAATACTTAAACTTTTCCCACACGGAAAGTTGAAAACTCCTGGTCTGCATAGAAATAGATTTCATCCAGATGGCAACCGGCTTTTAAAGGTTTTGACTATCGTTTTAGCCTGGTGTATTTCCTCTTTTACAAGGAAGCAAATAATTAAGAACGTTTCTACTAATGCTTATCTCGATTATCTTGAGGTAGATAGAAGAATAAGCTTTTTAACACTAATTTGTTTCAGCAATTTAGAGAAAGTCATGTGAATGGAACAAATTAGAATTTTGAAGCTTTACCTCAATTAAAATGCAGTAATTAGAAAATCAGCCTGCGTTTTTATAGTGTGTAATAAATGATAGACCATGCCTGCTCAAGTTGGACGAGAAGGAGGAAGGATGCAGCACTCATCGCATTTGGTGTATAGGTTTGAGGCATGCCGTTATGAGACATAATTGAATTAGTGTATGTAAATACAAGGTCTTCCTTATCTGTATGAAGTGTTGTCCTTTTTACTTTCTCTAACCTCGTATGTGCAATGTACATAGGGATAGAGAAGTATTGTATTCCACCCAAAAATTCGATACCGAGATTTCACCGGAAATATATGTTTTAGGGCCCCCTGTATCCAAAAAAAGCATTTTCATAAAAAGGTCCATGTGTGTGTATCCGTGTGTCAGTGTGTCCGTATGTCCGTGTGTCTGTGAACACGATAACTCAAAAACGAAAAGTCGGTAAAACACCAAACTTGGTATTTAAGTTTAGGAATGCGCCAAGAAGGATTTTGAGAAAAATACCCCGCCCCAAACCATCCTTTACATGGAACTTTTTTACAACATTTTGATTTTCTTAAAAATGGCTCTAAAGATTTTGATTAAAATATCGTATATTATAAATATTTAGCTGACAAATAATATGTATATCTTGAATTTTATGAGAATAGCTTCTAAAGACCTGTTTATTCGGGATGAATTTTGCTTAATTTGGCATAACTAGTAAACCGTAAGAGATAGACAAAAACTTACTATAAAAAAAATGTAGGTCTTGTTAAAATACATAAGTTATGTCTTATACATTTTTCTCGTGGAGCTTACGTTTTCGAGGTATTCATTGTTATTAGTTTCAGTTGTGAAGTACTTGTACTTTTCTCAGACGGGAGTGTGCGGCTTTCTTTTGTTCTACTCCTCTCCAAGAAAAGAAGGGATTTGTAATGACAATCGCATAACGACAGCTTTTAAAATATTTGACTATGGCTTTAGCTTAGTGTATTCCCTTATTTTTTCCTACTTATAAGGAACTAAGTAATAAGAACATTGTGCTAATTAGTACCTCGATTAGCAAGATGCAGAAAGAAGAATAATCTTATGTAAGAAGTTTGTAGAACAGCTAGAGAAAGTTATGTGAGTGTAACACATCAGATTTTTTTCTCTTTTTTTGGTGATATGTTTTTCGAGTCTATCAATATCTGTTGCTGAGGATGATGAACAGATCCTTAATAGTTTCACCAACTGATCGTTATATTAAAACCAGCATTGCAGTGGATTACACAACTCATTTTAGGGAAGCATGAAGTAATAAATGTTGAGTGAAACATGTCATTAAATATGATACAAATAATTTAAATTTTGAAAATGAATCCTTAGACAGTGATTTAAATAGCTTCCAGACTGTTTCTTTCGAAAATTTTATATTCGCACAGTTATGAAGAGGAAGTAAACATGTTTTGTAGTTCTTGTGGAGCCCTTAAAAATGCAATGAAAACTGCTCTGATTTTGTTTGTGTCTTCTTAAAACAGTTCATTCACTACCAAGCAGTATATGACATTATCTGTGACTCACCAAAATTTCCCCACTGTTGTTTGGAGTTGGGGAAAACGAGCTCTGAAGTCAGTACCTCGAAAAAGCTATCTTTGGACGTGCTTGCGATGAAGAGTATAGAAATTTACGGACATGTAACATATTGAATTTTTCTTCTAATTTCTAAAAATGGACTACGTATTAGTGTACCTTAAAAATATTTTGAGAAAAGTGTATATGTGTGTTCTTGTGTCTTTGAGCAACATAACTCAAAACGAAAAGTCTGTTAAATACCAACTTGTATCTTCAAAGAAAGTCTCCGCCCCCAAAATTACAATTTACATGAAAAAATATTCCAAAATGTTGATTTTCTGTAATGTTCTGTATATTAAATATACGTAGATGGTTAAGGAGTATGTATACCTTGAATTTATTTGGGAATACCCTCTGAAGCCCTCTTTATTCATGAAGAATTTTGCCTAACTGGTAACCTATAAGAGAAGAGATCTACTTGAAAAGGTAGATCTCTTAAAACAAATTACTCATGTTATGCACAAATTTGCTGTGGAATAATAATTTCCCAGATTACATATATTCCTCTGAAACGAGTAGGTGCCATAGTTTCATCCCGACAAGGCAAACAATCAAATAGTGACAGGTTTTAAAATATTTGACTATCGCTGTCCAGGTGTTTTCCCTTATTTCCCTTCGGCTTATAACGATCTAGGTAATAGATCTTTCTAGAGTTTATCTCGGTTAGCATGAAGAGGATAGAAGAATCGGCTTTTGTAGGAAAAATGAGTGCCATATGGGTAAAAAACCATGTAAATGTAACACACGACATTTTTTTTAAATTCATAAAGTCTTAAAATCCGTATTTGCGATGAAATGTCGAAACTGAGTTGTTGGGCGGAATAGAATATGTCTTATTACTTTCTCTACATGTACTACAAAAAAGCTATGGTATTCCACCCAAGATTCCGATACCGAGATTTCACTGTAAAATGTTTTGAGACCCCCTGAATCCCCCAAAATAAAGAATTTTTAGAAAAAGGTCTGTATTTGCTGTATTTGTGTGTGGTTGTTTCTGTAGGTAACATAGCTAAAAAAATCGTTAAATACCAAATTTGGTGTTTAATTTTAGTAACGATTTTGATTAAAGTTCAACACCCCCAAACTACATGGAAGAAAGTTCAAACATTTTGATTTTCTTAAAAATGGCTCTAACAATTGTGATTAAAGTTTCGCTTAGTAGATATATTTACATAAAAATAAAACTTATATGTTAATTTTTTTCGAAATAGGGTCTGAATACCTCTTTATTCCGGATAACTTTTGCAATAACTGCTAAACCGTAAGAGAAAGAAACAAAAACTTACTACACAAAAATGTAGGTCTCGACAAAACACACAATTTCTATCCCTTATAGTTTTGTTATAGAGCTACTGTTTCCGAATATTCCTTCTAATCGATTTTAAAATACACTTTTCCCAAAAGGAAGTGATCGTGTTTCCTTTATTTTACTCCAGATAATGTAAATAAGCAAATTTCAAAGACAATCAATCACATGGCCGTGATTGTTACTTGAGCACATTTTCTACGTATAATGAACTAAACAATAGCTCATTCTGCTAATGCTTATCTCAACTAGCAGGGAGAAAATAGAAGTATACTCCTTTGTAAGAAGTCTGTTTGTAGAACTGGCTCAAGTGAACAGAGCGTATCAAACTTCTACTTTCTCACTGTGTATAGGGAAGACATTGCATTCACCCAAAAATCGAATCCGAAATACACCGTAAATATATGTTTTAGAGTCCCCTATGTCCAAAAAAGCATTTTTAGAAAAAGGTATTTTTGTGTGTCGTTGTGCCTGTGAACACACCTCAAAAACGAAAAGCCCATAAAATAGCAAACTTGGTATTTGAGTCAATTATCTTCTAAGGACGCGACACAAAGATTTTGAGGAAAATCCACCCACAACAAACTACCCATTACAAGAAAAAAGTTTCGAAGATTTTGATTATTTCAAAAATGGCTCTAACGATTTGGGGTAAAACGTCGTATATTAAAGATATGTCACTTTAAATGACATTTACACCTTGAATTTTCTGAGAATAGCTTCCGAATGCCTGAGTATTTTGGATGAATTTTGCTGAGTTACTACATAACTAGTAAAGGGATAAGAAAACAACTTACTATACACATTTTTTGAAACTCAAAATTTATGTTATATATACATATGTGAACTCCTGGCAGTGCAAAGAAACGAATTTCATCCATATGGTAACCAACTTTTTACTTTCTCTAGCCCGGTATGTACAATGTACATAGGGATATAAAGGTATTGCACTCCACCCAAAAATTCGATACCGAAATTTCACCGGAAATATATGTTTTAGGGCCCCCTGTATCCAAAAAACAGCATTTTCGGAAAAAAGGTCCGTGTGTGTCCCAGAGTTAGTGTGTGTGAGCACGATAACTCAAAAACGAAAAGTGGGTAAAATACCAAATTTGGTATTTAAGTTTAGTATTTTCCAGGAAGGCGACAAAAAGATTTTGACAAAAATCCCCCCACCTCAAACTACTCTTTATATGGAAAAAATTACCACATGGAAAATTTTACGAACATTTTGATTTTCTTAAAAATGGCTCTAACGATTTTGATTGAAATATCGTACATTAAAGATGTTTACCTGGCAAATAAAATGTATATCTTGAATTTTCTGGGAATGGCCTCTGAAGACTACTTTATTCAGGATGAATTTTACGGAATTGTACATTACTGCTAAACTGTAAGAGATGGACATAATCTTACTACATGAAAAATGTAGAGTACGTTAAAACACACAATTTATGACATATATATTTATTTTCGTGGAGTTGATCATTTTTAAGATATTCTTAGTTTTTCGTTTCTGCTTTGAAAAACATACTTTTCTCATACAGGAATTGGTTAACTCCTGCCCACACAAACAAAGGAACTTCAGTTACATAGCAACCAGCTTTTGGCTATCATTTTAACCTATGGTACTCTCGATTTCGCTTCTACTTACAAGCCTTTCTGCTAATGTTTCTCAATTAGCATGAAGTAAATAGAAGCATAAGCTTTTTAACTACACTTTGTTGCAGAGATGTAGAGAAAGTCATGTGAACGGTACACATCAGATTTTTAAAACATTTGACTACCGTTTTAGTCTAGTGTATTCCATTATTTCCCTCCTACTTACAAGAAAGCACTTCTGATAATGTTTATCTCGATAGCAATAATTTGTTACAGAGCTGTAGAGAAAGTCATGCAAATGGAACATCAGATTATTTACCATTAGTAGGTGACAAGAGAAAGTAGAAGTAATTGAGTCATTCTGTTATATTTGAATACTCATATATTTTAAAGTGAAATGTTCCAAATGATGTTATAGCAATAGTTTAAGCATTATACCTAAGATATATGTTACACAATTTTGTAAAAAGTTTATGCTTATGTTTTGATTTAATATCGGAGTAACCTATGACCCAACTAAAGGTTAGCAGAAAACTACGTAAAAGATTTAATTAACGAGATAAAGTGAGACCTAAGAGCAGTGAAATTTTGGCCAGGTCAAGATAAAGCTCGGTCTTACGTGGTCTTTACATCCCTTTATCGGAAGGAAGTTTTCCCTATCATTTTCCAACACTCTGCATTGCCTAAACTGTTGGCATGTTTCCTGGCCATTACTACATAATGACATTGCGCATGCGCCTTGCCTAGACATTATTAGCCAACCGCTGCGCACTGCTTCAAGGCGGCTGTTGCATGTATCAAGAAACAGACATGTATTATTAATATACAGCTATACGTCTTAATTACAGGTTATGAGCGAGTTCAACAGCTGTTATTAAGATCCCTAATTTCTAAGGGCAACACCGTGTAATACGATCTGACATGTCAGGCTTTTGACAGGGGTTGAAGCTTGACAACAAACATCGTACAATAATTACACTTCATTAATTCATTTTTTATAAACACGAAAATAAGGAAAGTACCCTGTGATTTTTACATTGTTACACTGAAAATCCCAGCAATATTTTACTTTTTTAGCTCTCATGTAAAATGCACATACTGAATAAGGAAGGTATTGTATTGCACCCAAAAATTCGATGTCGAGATTTCACGGGAAATACATGTTTTGTGGTCCCCTGAGTCCAATTTTTTTTTTTTTTTTTTAGAAAAATGTCCTCGTGTGTGTATGTACCTTAAATACCAAACTTGATATTTAGATTTAGTATCATCCAAGAATGCGACACGAAGATTTTCAAAATATCCCCCCACCACAAATATTTTCGAACATTTTGATTTTTCTTGTAAATGGCTCTAAGGATTTTGATTAAAATACCACATATAAAGATATTTACATTCCAAATCGAATGTATATCTTGAATATTATGGGAATAGCCTCTGAAGACATCTTTATTCTGAATGACTTTTGTCAAAATTTGCTTAGCTGCTAAACCGTAAAAGATAGAAAAAAGTTACTAAACAAAAATATTAGATCTCGTCTAAACACACAATTTTTGTGAAGGTAACCGTTTCCGAGATATTCCTTGTTATTTGTTTCAACTGTAAAGTACTTATTCTTTTCTCAGACAGTAACCGTCCGCTTTTCTTTTGTTCTTCTCCTAGTCAAGTAAAAACTATTTGCATTGAAAATCGCATAACGATAGCTTAAAAGATTTTACTATCAGTTTAGCATGTTATCTGTTGTTCCCTTCTACTTATAAAGAACTAAGTAATAAGAATATTCTGCTAAGTTAATCTCGATTAGCATGGTGTAGAAAGAAGAGTAATCTTTTGTAAGAAGTTTGTAGAACAGCTAGAGAAAATCATATGAGTGTAACACATCAATTTCTTTTATATTCTAATGGCATAATGCATTTGCTGTGTTCATTTACATGCCTTTCTATACCTTCTTCCAGTTATTGTTAGTGCCTTACGAATGCTTATTACCTTATATTACGTGGTACATAAGTACAGAAAGCATTTTATTCCACCAAGAAATTAGAAAGTTCAATGAAAATACATGTTTTAAGATATCCTGAATCCAAAAAAATCACTACTTAGCTAAAGGTATACAGGTAAAGCAGGTATTTCATTCCAAACAAAAATTCGCTACCGAGATTTCAATCGAAATACAGGTTTAGGGTCCCTATATCCAAAAAAGCAAGCTTTACAAAAGTTCCGTGTATGTCTGTGTGCGTGTGTATCTATATTTATATAAACAACATAACTCAAAAACGAAAAATCAGCTAAATACCAAAATTGTAAATTAAGTTCAGTATCTCTCAAGGATGCGACACAAAGATTTTCCAGAATATCCCCATCCAAAACTACCCTTTACGTGGAAAAACATATTGATTTTCTCAAAGGCGCTATCACGATTTTGTTTCCAATAATGCATATTGAAGATATTTACAGGAACGAATGGGTATCTTGAATTTTTTTGGAATAGCCGCTGAAGTCCTGTTCATTCTGGATGACTTTTGCATAACTGTTGAGTCATAGGAGACAGACAAATGGTCATACATAAAAATGTAGAACAAATAAATTGCTATATATTTTTTTGTAGATTTAACCATTTCCGAGATATTCCTGTTGATGGTGTCAATGTTAAAATAAGTACTTACATATTTATTAAACGGAAAATTTCATTTATAT
This sequence comes from Hymenopus coronatus, assembly GCA_030762935.1. Taxonomy (NCBI): domain Eukaryota; kingdom Metazoa; phylum Arthropoda; class Insecta; order Mantodea; family Hymenopodidae; genus Hymenopus; species Hymenopus coronatus. The sequence goes on from CM060882.1 coordinate 52,012,424, forward strand.
TTATTCTATTTTACTCCTAGCTCTGCAAACACCACCCAATTTCATTCATAGCAACAACCAACTTTTAAACCATTTGACCATCGCTTTAGCCTAGTGTAACCTCTTGTTTCTCCTCAGCTTATAAGGAACTATGAACTAATTTCTGCTAATTTTTATCTTCTTTTTTGTGAAGTAGATCGAAGAATAAGAATTTGTAAGGTTAGTTACAGAATAGGTAGGGAAAGTAATGTGAATGGACCACATGATTTGTAGAGTAAGGTCCATGTGTGTGTATGTATGGTGTGTGTATGTTATCTGTAAACATCAAAGCCTAAAATGAAAATTCATTTAAATACCAAACTTAACACTTGATTCGGCATCTTCTAAGGACACGGCACGAAGATTTTCAAGAAAATCCTCTCACACTAGACTAATCTTTCGAATGAACGTTTTCCAAAAATCTCTAAAGATTTTTATTAAAATACCATATGTTTGAAGATATTTTAATAACAAATAGAATATTTATCCTGAATTTCTTGGAAATAGCATCTGAATCCCGCTCCATTCTACATTATTTTTGTATAATTACTTCTGTACAACTGCAAAACTGTAAGAAAGATACATTTTTCTTGTTGTATTTTTTGTCTATCTCGCTAAAGTATATAACTTATGCTATATGCCATTTCTTGTGGAGTTAACCATTTCCGAGATATTCACTGGTTTCACTTTTTAAATACTTGATTTTCTCAAAGGGAATTTTTCATTCCTATTTCTTTTGCTTCACTCTTAGCCATTCAAAGAGAATCGAGTTTTAATTGCATAGGGAACAGTTACCACTTGCCTCTCACCTAGGCTTGGGTTCGATCCCAAGGAACGGCATGTGGGATTTGTGGTCAGCGAAACTGTGTCTGGGTGGGTTTTCCCTCCGGCTTCTGGGGTTTCCTCCTCCATTTATTGACCATATTATTGCGCCATAGACATCTTTATCGTCATCTATTTCACCGTAATTCCCTGTTATCCACTTCCTCACCTTTATACCAGGAATTGGGCTGATCATCTATCCTGGCTTCTCTCTGATTCTATCGATCTGCTCACCAACAGAAGTGTAACCCTAGGCGCAGGCTTATAAAGTTCTGAGGGGTGTACGGCTACAAACGAGAAGGGTAAACAGAGATAGAAGGAATGAAAAAAGGAAGGAGAAAACATAGATAAAGAACGAAAAAAGAAAGACAGAACGAAAGAAAACAATCAAGTTTTAAAAGATTTAATAAAGAAACATAATGAATTCTCTATTTCCCTTCTACTTGTAAGCAACTAAGTAATGCGTACATTTCTGCTAATGTTTATCTTGACTAGCATGCATGGTATACATAGAAGAGTAGTTTTTAGCAAGAATAGTTTGTTGCGGAATAGATTACAGAAAAGTCATGTGAATGGAACAGTACATTTATATATAAAGGATGGATTTTCTTGATAATTTTCATGTCGAATTCTTGAAAGATACCGAATTCAAATGCCTATTTCGAAATTTAAGCTTTTTCAAAATGGTTTTTGAGGGTATACAAGGGGTTTAAAATTTTTATTTTTGGTGAAATAGGGTTGATTTAACACGTTAGAGCTCTTATAAATGCATATAAGCCATAAGCGTGTTTCAATTTCCATTGGTTTGCTGTTCGTCGAGACATAAAACCGAAGAACAAAAATGCGACAGCCGGGACTCGATGTCACGCTACACTTGGCACCCAAGGGTGTTCTAAAAGAGGTTTACGACGGAGTTAAATTTTGAACAAATCTAGGGGTGTATAGGTACAACAAATTACGAGAGCCATGTTATCTTAGTGCGGCAGTAAAGCCAGGTTGTGTAGTCGGCAAACATAAAACAGAGGGCAGCAAGACGACTCTAGGATCTAGATGCAATAAACACGCGCTGTGCTGCGTGACACACGGACATGTTGCTATCGAGAGCAGTGAATAATTACCCCGCCCCTGCAGGATATTGATCTGCAAGCCCGCCTCACTTCCTTCTTACCACGGCCGAGAAAAAAACTCGTGTGTTTCTTAAATATTCATAGCAACTGGCTAGAGGTCTGCGGGCGACTAGGGTGGCTTTTTGTCCAGCCACGAGCTGAAGCTTGGATGTTGCTATCCAGCGTGTCATCTACTCAGCTAATGACTGTTTATAATGGTCACCATGGCAACGATGTTGTTCAGATTATCGTCAAATCCAGCTATATGACCCTGCTTTTAAATAAGAAATCAATATATGTGAAAGGCAAAATTACAAAATGACCTTTAGAGGCATGGGATGCACTATTGAGGATTTCATTATACAGAATGGTTATTAAGGGACAGTGGCAGTGAAATCGGTTAAAAAATTGAAAATTGCTTTTTTATTACAGTTAGTAGTTGGAACTTTTGTCGTCTATAGAGAATCCACATTAATATCCTCCCTTTGCTTCGTGATCTTCAGTCATTTAAAGATCGTGCAACACACCTGTTTCCTAGCATACTATATCATTAAACAAGTGTCGCCCTCCGTGGTGTAATGGTTACCATGCTAACTTCATACACCAAATGCCGCGGGTTCAAATCTGGCGGAGGACGATGACTTTTTTCGAGTGTAAAAATCCTTAGAATGGCTTCCTTTTTTATCTCTACAATGTGCGAAATGTTCCATACCGCATTTATGTAAATCTCTTGTTTTTCTTGTATTTTTATGTTCCTACTATCGCTTCTATAATTTTTAATTTCATATTGGTGTAGTTGGCTGAAGAGCATTGTTTTATGCAACATCAGTTAATATGAAAACAAGTGAGCTGGTACTTTTTAAGGGCTCTACGCTACAACAGGCCAGCAGAAAGAGGAATAATGCATGATCTCGCATCCAAGATCATTCCGGATCGTCATAGAATCAATTAGGTGCTCAGAGCTTGTATATGCAGGGTTTAAAAGAGGTGATTCTGTTGTCTGGAAATATCCGCCACCTCTCTGCATACAAAAAACTGCGTAAAGCTGGAACAACAGTCAGCTGGCGTGTCTAAGATACTAAGCCAAGCATAGGTACCCATTACTGTCCAAATAAGAGCTCTCCACAATGCAGGACGCATCCAAGGTGCAAAATGTCTGTTGCTGAAGGTTGCCACGTGTCAGCTGTCCATGCCCGACATCGGCTCAAGAGCCATGTCCATATCAATCCTTTACCTGAGACTACCAAGAGTCGATGTGCGAGCGAATCCGGAGCTTGCACATTGGACAACCAGAAAGAATTGCCAGATGATGTCTATGTAATTTATCTGGAGTTAGTAGGATTTCATTGACAATCTCGTATGCCACCAAGACCCATTCCGTGTTGATTTCTGGTATAGCATAGCCACGCAAAATCAGCCTCCAGGGTAACTGTGGATACTTAACTTGTATATGTGGAGTAGTAGGTTCCCTCTGTTGAAAAAAGGTATGACTTCCTTAGCCGTCCGAAAACGGCCATTAGCCACTTCTGCTGGAGATAGTGTGCTCAAGTCACGTAGGAGATCACGTAACATTTGAGGAATCTTATGGAGTTCTCTCCGCTCCCAAAACAACTGATAATGCCGTTGTACCAGCACCTATACACTATCACCCTGTCCATCCCAGTGCTTGCAGAATCATTTTTGACAAAAGTGCATTACTGTGCATCGCCACATCCAACAACCCTTGGAATTCGTAACTGCGTACGGGAAATGCGATAAAATTTACCTGTCCATATGAAGTATCCGATTATTTGCTCAATTCTCTGACTGCGCCGTTTTGTTGGAGGCAGCACGTGTGCTAAGTACCATATGCGACTCAACGCAAAGTCATTACAAAACCGCACTAGTGGTATAAAGTTCAGCATCCTCGACTTTTGACCGTATAGTACACCACGTAAAGTATTAATGCATGACGTCCAATTATAGTCCCGCAGGTCTTCGTCGTCTCCACTGAAGTATATCCCAAGAATTTTTGTGCGGTGCACAATGGGTATTCCTAACACGGTGGTGTCCGGAGGATGCGGCCCCATGGGAAGGCTTTCAGATTTACTCAAATCAAACGTCATCCCCGCACATTGGGCATATTCCTGTAAACAGCTTCGTAGATACGTGACATCCTGCTCGTCGATAACCATCACCGCAATAGCAAAGGCCCTAACGGCCAGTTCCTTTCCATAGACCTCCAGACCCGTTATCGTAGATTGCAGCTGTTGGAGCAAAGGATTGGTGTAGACAGCAAATAATAATATTGATGGGCGACAAACTTGGCGGACGGATTTGTTGACCGGTATGGCGGCAGTCAGAAACCCATTGCTTTGAATCCTAGATGACGCAGCATCTTATAGTGCCCGAAGGAGGTTATATAACTTGTCAGGCACTTGCAATGACTCCAAACGTGCTCAAAGGCCCTCCTCGTGAACCACATTATCAAATGCCTTCTCAAGGTCCAGGTTTACCAGCGCAGCAGAGCGGTGCTCTTGGCGGCAGTGAAGAATACAGTCTCGCAAAGGATCCACAGCATAGTGCATAGCTGCACCTCCGCGCACCACAGCCTGCTGCTCACTAAGCAATGGCACTAGCCATACTTGCATGCGATTATTTTTGCAAACATTTTATAGTCGCAGTTGAGTAATGTGATGGCCGATAATCTGCTGGCCGGCTGAGCGTGGCGGTCTTTGGAAGTTGTAAAACCACCCCATCTCCAAATGTAGGCGGCGGTTTTCGTCCCTCCATATTTCTTGAAACACTAGAAGAAGGTCTTTCTTAATAAACCGCCAACAATGTTTATAAAACTCATACGGCAGCCCATCTGGTCCGGGCGCATCATGAGATTTGGCTGTCTGAATCGCAGTAAGAAACTCCGTCTCCATCAGCGTGGGAGTAGGTGACCGTTGTAAGCCTCCCTGCACAACTGGTACGTATTTGGACACTTACGACTGGATTGAATCCACTATGTCCACCGGTCTGGCAAAGCACTGGGTGTAATAAGAATGCAGTACACGAAGAATCGCTGTCTTGGTCGTAACTTCTTGGCCATCAGCAAGCAATTTTAATACACGCTCTGCGACTTTGCCTACGCTAGTAATATCAAGTTTGGTATTTAATGGTCTTTTCGTTTTTGAGTTATGCTGTCCTTAGACACACACACACACGCGCGCATGCGCGCACGCACACACAAATGGCTATTTTTCTATTTTTTTTTTTTTAATTCAGGGGGATACATAATATGTATTTCCGGTGAAATGTCAGTATCGAATTTTTGGGTGCAAAACAATACCTTCTATATACACTATGTGCATAGTACGTGTAGAGAAAGTGAATATCTCGCCAATAGGTTAACAGTACTCAGCTTTTGACATAAATAGTGTGCCTTTCGGATAAATATATTTATTTTGTAGTAGGAGTTTTTGTATATTTTAGGGTTTACCAATTATCCAAAAGTCATTCAGAATAAACGTGTCTTCATAGGTTATTTTTATAAAATTCAAATTGCAGAGAGTATTTGATGTGCGAATAATTTAAGCACTTATTTTATATGAAAATATTGTAGCCATGTTTAATGAAATAAAAATGACTACCATTTTTTCATGTGAAGTGTGATTCGGGATGGAGAGATTTTCTTGAAAATTAATTTTTCTTGGAAAATGTTGAACTAAAATACCAATTTTGATATTTAAATTTTTCGTTTTTGATTTATACTGTTCGGAGATTTATACGTGCACTCAATATTTTCTAAAAATAGTTCTTTTAGACCAGGTACCTCAAAACGTTTATTTCCGGTAACATTTCTGAACCGAATTTTGATGGAATGCAATACTTTCCTTACTTACTATAATAAATGTTAGAAGAAATAAAGCAGACGAAAACTGAGTTTGGAAACGCAACAAGGTTCTTTACTCTGACAAAGCAGTTCTTCGAACGGACCAATATAATTTATGGTTAGTTATGTAAGGAAAATTTTTTCGCAATTTAATTTATATAAAGTCTGTATTAAGAAACGGGATAATTATAAATATAGGAACGTAAAAAACAAATGAAATGGAAATAAATAAATGCGCTATACATTCGTGTTGTTTGCTTGCACGAGCAAGGTAACGCCTGCAACATGCATCGGAAGTCCTGGGTTTTTCGTCTGTTTCAAGATCAAGCCAGCTTATTCCGCGAGCTGCGGCAAGTGGTGGATTCGCGGTTTTTAGAGGTTATTGCAAGAGCGCCGTTTCGGACATGTCAAAATCCCCATCTTGGTGCCCCTTCAGGAAACTCCCAGTGACTCACGTATGCCTTTGAGTGGGATAACGTTTGCTACCATCGTCATCCGGAGCTGGTCAGCTTCAGGTTTCCTTTCACCCCTCCTTCTCAGGAGTCACAGCAAAAGCAAAAGAACTGTGAACCGTGTCCCGGGTTCGCCCCCGCCCTATTTGTGTGTATTCTTATCTTTTAGCTTTGTCAATTGCACTTTTCAATTTGTGTACATTTGGCCCGATATAAACCGGAATAGTCTGCCCCCAGGCGTACAAATAAATGAAAATAGATTTTAAATGCTGTCCTGTCCGCTGACGGCATTGTTATTACACAAAGGAATGAATATAATGCAAAAACATCAATAAACAGAACAAATGAATGAGGAAAACTATAATAATTTTAATGTTTGTCTCATCAAAAACTAAAACTGCCTAGGGAAATATTATAAGCAATTAAAAAACATAGTACATAATGCAATATGGATAGTTAATTAAACGAATTCCGATGATTTGTGGAACAATATACGGATATGAGAATGCAAACAAAAGCGGTCACAGAAATTTTCGGCCAATCGAGTACTTTTTTTCCCTACAGAGGTGTAGAATCTTGGTTTATTAGAGAAAAATAGTGATGTGTTCAATTACATGACTTTCTCTACCTGTTCCACAAACAAATTAGTCCTACAAATAATTAGTCTTATCTAAATCATACTAATCGAGCTACACATTATTACTTCTTTGTAAGTAAAAGGGAAATGAGGGAATATACTAGGGAAAGAGATAGCCCAATATTTTAAAAGCTGGTCGCTATGTGAAACAACTGAAGTTTGGTTTGCTTTGCATGACCAGCAGTAAAACAAAATACACGAAACGAAAAATGTCTTCCCTTTGAGGAATGCTTCGAAGCTTAAAATTTAAACCAATAACAAGAAATGTCTCGAAAACGGTCCACTGTACAAGAAGAACGTTATGTCATATAAATTATGTGTTTTAACAAGATCTCCATTTTTGTGTAGCAAATTTTTGCCCATCTCACGATTTATCAGTTAAATAAAATTCATCCTGAAGAAAGGGATCCTCAGAGGCTATTCTCAAAAAAATTCAAGATGTACAATCGATTTGCGATGTAAGTATCCATAATATACAATATTTAAATCAAAATCATTACAGACATTTTCGATAAAAACATTTTCAGAAATGCTTCTGTGTTTTTATAGTGTTTAACGCACGCTTTTACTACATATGGCACCGCAGGCGATAATACTGGTGACACATGGAGATGAAGCATCGATGGAATACAATCGCGCGAGAAAACCGGAGAACCCGTGGACATTTTGTCCGCTACAAATCCCACATCTAACACTCAGCCACGGCGTGGCCTCTGTTTCAATGTTCATGGTAGTTTTGTGCAGGGGAATTTTCTTGAAAATCGTCTTGTCACATTTTTGGAAAATACTTAACATATATACTAAGTTTGGTATTTAACGCTCTTCTCGATTATGAGCTATGCTGTCCACAGCCACATACAATAAACTCATACAGACACTTATGGAGTTCTTTCTATTTTTTTTTAATTTACGGGGATTTCAGATTTACATGAAATCTCGACTATATACACGTGTTAGAAATTAAAACCTTTTTGTGTATTAGTTTTTGCCCATCTCCTACAATTTTCTAGTTAAAATAAGAACTGAAGCTTTCCTGGCGACGTATTAATTCAAAATCTTCTCGGGCTTCTAACCAGGTAAAAACTTGGCTTGATACCAACGTTTCGAAGAAGTGTAACTTCCTCGTCTTCACCCAATTTTTTACCTGGTTAGAAGCCCAAGAAGATTTTGAATTAATTTTCTAGTTATACAAAAGTAAAAGTTCAAGTTACATACATTCATCTAGTTTGTTATTATATGTTTTAAATATATAATGGTATATACCTGAATTTCTTCGTGTTGCATCCTTGAAAGATACTTTCGTTTTCGATTTCTTATGTCCAAGAGCATACACACATAAATTTACAACTCGTAGTTCCTGTGAAAGCTCGGTATAGAATTTTTGGATGGAATAAAATACCTTGTTTATCTACTATGTATTTGATCTCAAGGAAAATACACACGTATGTCTTGTGTGTGTCACGTACACCTGGAAGTACTGAAAATATAAAAACATACTATTCTTAATAAGTAAAATTATAATTCCGCAAATTAAGTAAATATTTATGTGATGTTGATTACTGTATTCCTAATTTCCGATACAATATACGCCATTCATGCATAACAGCTTGTACATCCCTGGGAGAGACTGGTTTAAACGATTTGAGAACTTCAAACTTCAAACATTTCGAAAAGTGATTCATGTAAAGGGCATATTTTATTGAGAATATTGAAGATAGTGATCTCAAACACCGAGTTTCATATTTATCCCAGATTTAGTTTTGAATTGACACACACATATCTGCTTGATGATTTTTGTTTTGTTTAAAGTACTCAAAATGAGAACTTTTGGCAGAATATTGACAAATATTTTGTGTACTTTCTGTACCTACTAGCTACGTAGTAGAAAAAGTTAAATTATTATATTACTACTTAGTTATAATCTTTAAGTCCTTTAACTTGATTGGTTATATTGGACACTGAATAAATTAATGAAACGGTGCTCAAATGATTTCAGAGTCAATAGAGCTTAAATTATTTGATATTCATCTTCTGAAGATAAGCGAAATTCGAACTCGCGACCTCTTGAATCTGAGGCAGACACGCTACACCCACACCCGAGGCGAGCTGAGAAACTTTTGTGGTTGTTACACCAATTATCCTTTCTTAGTTAGACCATACAAGTATAAATGTAGGTCAGCTGGAGTTTGGACATCCCTGCAATAAACTATAAATAGTAGTGCAGAGAAGCCGTCTTAGCAGCTTTGAGGTTTAGACGTCTCTCAGAACCAAATTATTAAACAAGCATTCGGGGCTTTAGTTCAAAAGAGAGAACAGGTGACTTTGAAGAGGTTTTCAAGCTACGTTAGGAATTACAACAGAAACATAACCTTTAAACACTACATATATTGATAAATCCATTTTCAAAAGCTAAAATCGGATATTAAAATATATATTTAAATCGCAGAAATAATGCAATGATGAAAATTATAATTTAATTGTTATTTATGCAAAAAAATAACATACGAAAGTATGTAATGGAAAACAAAATGCAAAACTAACTGAAGGTAATGTTTTTATCATTTTCTTTCGTAATAGGCTTACCCTGCCCATATGATAGAACTGAGAAGATTATTAGGGTTTATAAGCGAATGCCTGGGTTCAGAAGCTTATTGGAAAACCAATGGCACGAAACCACAGAATGGAGAACCTGGAACGAGTGATCGGCCCAGGCATGGGCGTGAAAAGTGAATGATAGAAAATGAAAACGAAATGGATGACAGGAGAGGTAATGATGGAGCAATTGATGCAATGAGTGGCTGCGGAAACCGGAAGGCCCGGAGAAAACCCGTTCAGGCGCCGCTTCGATCACCAAAAAATCCTTCATGGGAAGGTGAACGGTCTAACCACTCGAGCACGGCGCGTTTTTATAAATAATTTCAAAACCTAGTTTTGATCAAAATATTGAATTAATTTTTGCAAACTGTTATCAAAGTCATTTTGTTCTGTTGGGAAAAAACGTTCTGTGGAAACGTGTACCATTTCTCGCATTAGAAAATATAAGATATTTAAAGTGAAAGTAGATAAAAAATAAACACATCCGTGGCCAGGTTTCCTCTTCTATGGACCCATGTTTAACAACAACAAAAATATATAAATAAATAAAAATACAATTGAAATTAATTCACTAATGATATTTAATTCCCTACACATATCGGTATTTAAATATCTTAAACGAGAGAACGCAACAAAACTGCGATTTTTACCTTGTGAATTTTGGAGACCCCATCGCCGAAAAAAAAATGAAGTGCAATTGCGGCAAGCTTTTTTTTTTTCTTTTTTTTTTTTTTCATATCTGCAAGAGCTTTTGGTGAAAGTTATCTTCAGTGTAGTCCTGTCGCAGGTAATTGTGACTTCGATGTGGACTGCAGTTTATTAGCAACTGGTTTCAGCAGCTAATCATTGTTCGGAAGACTGACCTAAAGTCCGGCCAATAAAACTTAAAAGTGTATAATTTTTCCGCAGACAGGAATGCTATAAAAGTGAAAACCAGAATAGGTAATTTTTGTTTTAGATGCTTTTTCACTTAAGAATGTCAGCTCAATCTGTTATATCAGTGAGAGAACGGACCCTTTTCCTGTGGACAGAGACCAATCTCGAATCGGTTTTCACAGTACCCGTATAACACAGTAAGTGGTGGAGTTTGGATAGAGGGAAGTAAAGAATAAGAGTAGTTACTGTTATGCAATTTCGTAATCCTCACATCCGGTCTGCGCAGAAGGAAAAAGTATTGTGGATAAAGAAATAATCATATAATAGAAAAAAAGCTGACGATTTCCATTCACATCACTTTTCTACATCTCTGCAACAAATTATTATTAGAAAGCTTATGGTTCTATTTACTTCATACTAGTAGAGAAAAGAATTACCAGAAGTAGTCTTATTACTTGCTTCCTTGTAAGTAGAAGCGAAATAAGGCAGTACAATAGGTTAAAGTGATAGTCAAAAGCTGGTTGCTATGTGACTGAAGTTTGTTGGTTTGTATGGACAGGAGCTGACAAATTCCTGTATGAGAAAAGTATAATTTTTTCTAAGCTGAAACCAAAAACAAGAATATCTCAAAAACGATCAACTCCAGGAAAAAAAAATTATATAACATAAATTGGGTGTTTTAACTTCCTCTACATTTTTGGGTGGTAAGTTGATGTCCATCTCTTACGGTTTAGCAGTTATGCAAAATTCCGTAAAATTCATCCAGAATAAAGTAGTCTTCTGAGGCTATTCCCAGAAAATTCAAGATATACATTTTATTTCTCAGGTAAATAGCTTTAATATACAATATTTTAATCAAAATCGTTAGAGCCATTTTTAAGAAAATCAAAAAGTTCGAAAACAGTTCCCTGTGGGTGTGCGGGATTTTCGCATCCTTGGAAGATACTAAACTTAAATACCCAAGTTGGTATTCAACGGTCTTTTCGGTTTTGAGTTATGCTGCCCACTTTTTCTTCCAATGGGTTTTCTTCAAATTGTCAGTATATCAACTTTCATACTAAACGGTATTACATTTTACATGCTTAATTCAACTTTTTCTCTTTTCTTTTATACGCTTCCTTGACTTTGTTGTCCGATCCAAACTTTTCAGCTTTTCTACCGGAAAATGTCTGATGTATTTCTTTACACGACTTTCTCTACCTAGCCTGCAACAATATATTCTTGTAACGTGATAGTTAAGTGTGTTAAAAGCTGACGCGATGAGATATAATTACAATTTCGTTCCCTTTGCATGACCAGGATCAAATAGTGAATAACGACCACCCATTTGAAAAGTACTGAAAATTTAAAAACCTATAATAAGGAATATCTTGGAAATGGTCATCTCCCAACAAATATATATGACATTAATTGTGTGTTTTAACAATATCTACATTTGCCTCTTACGACCTACCAATTATGTAAAATTAATTCACAATAAAGAGGGGCTTAGAGGCTATCCCTAGATAGTTCAATGTTTAAATTTTATTTCGGATGAAAATATGTTAAGCAGATAGTATCTTAATCAAACAATTTAGAACCATTTCTGTGAAAATAAAAATGTAAAAAATTATAAAGAATTTTCCATGTAACAGGCAGCTTGAGTGCAAGCATGCTCTTGAATATCTTCGCATAGTCGTTGAAAGATACCAACTTTGGTATTTAATGGACTTTTGTTTTTGAGTTATGCTATTCACAGACAGGGACACATTTTCTAATTTTTTTTTTTTGGATTCACGGAACTTACAATGCATATTTTAAGTAAAATCTCGAAATTGAATTTTTGGGTGAATGCAATACATTGTCTACCTACGATGTTCCGACTCATCTCACCCAAAACTCGGAGCAAAGAGAAGGAGGGAGCGTGGTTAGCGATTGCTTCACTGTGTAAATCTACCTCAATGCTACTCCTGCCACTTCATTTCTACACTTGAATCAACCGCCCTCAATGGTACGTTATATATTTCATGTTGCAAGTTATTTGCGGATGTTTTGATCGGTGCCCAAGATGAACAGTCTGATGTATCTAGTGGGTTGCAGAGAAAATCATAAAAGTAATAACCCTCCGTTTCTTTTCTCATGCAATTTTACTCTACACTTCCAGGAAAGTCTAACATGAATTAGAGACACCTAAAGATATCCGAAACTTTAAACAATTGCTAAAACTAATTATAGGTAATTTTATTACTTTTATCTTCTGTATCAGAGCATATTAAAATACATTTTTGTTTATCACAAGTTTAAAAGCCTTAGTTAGCTCTTAAATGAAATTTTCTTAAGGATCCTTGCTGTAAAAAGAAAATGAATAACGGTGAAGACTTACTGCATGTTTGTCTAAAGACCATTAGTAATGTGAAATGTGTGTCCGAAAATGGGGGGTATATTACTTTCTGATGTGCATAATGTAGACATAAATAAATTAATGATACTGGAGAAAACAATATGTTCCTGCATCTGCTTTATATGACTTTATGCTCAAGGAATAGCTACTTGACCAACCTTGTTTAGAAGTAAAGAAGCCAGAACTGATAGTCAAAACTCGAGATAATTTACTGCTTACCTTCATGTCAAGATAAAAATGTAAGACGAGAAGAATCTCGCCTTTGCGTGTGTAAATCGAGATGAGCACCTAATATAAAAATACTCTTTCAGCTGGTAACGGCTTATCCTCTCTGTTTTGCACTTTGAGTGTTCACATGCTCATAACTAATTCATCTACTGCATTCACTTTCTTTGCGTATCAGATACATGCTTGCTTTACTTATTGCATGTTCTCAAGCAGTGGGTTTTCTTAACCATAGGCTGTACCATTTACGAAAATGGGAACAATTATGCTTTAGAACTTCTGAGAGCTAGCATCTTCGCCAGAATTGAAGGCGCTTCCTCAACGTTCATTCGTAGTCACACGTTTCCTTGATAATCAGTGGCAGTATGTCTCTTACCGGGCTTCATCAACAATCGTGAAGGCATTTAAAGATCAGCAAACATTAACGGCGCCTCAAAAATGGAAGCTACATTTCGCCAATGTGTCATCTTTTGAGGGACCATTTACCTTCCTTCAAACAATGTACGGTCCGTCACTTCTAGTAGAAATGTCATATACTTACTCCAGCTCTGGTTCCAGCCATTGCATTAAATTTCATTCCAGTAATTACACAATGGATATTGTATTGCTGTTCAAGAAATTTATTGAAAATAATGTTGTAGAAATTATCTTTTCTACGAATTGAATGACTTACAGATTATTATCAAAACAGGCAGTGCTGAAAATATTAAAAGAAAACGAAACGAGGGTAGAATATTGTACAAACAGAAATATGCTACTCTGACTAAATCAACAGTTGCTATTGGTATTCTGAGATATTTCGCAAAAGTGTCAATCCATATCGATAATGGTTGCTGCAAACTAGTTTCAAAATCCACAGTGTGCAGATGCGTGAAGAAAATATCGGAAGCGATCGTTTCCATTTAGCCACAGTTCTCTTAGAAGGTTATGAAATTACAAATTTTCCTTGCTTTGTGGGCAATATAACTGTGTTCAAATGCCCATTTTGTCATTGGTGCTATAATATAGTAATATAGAAAAAAAAATTCATATTTTTCCACTTAATATTCAGAGGTTTGTAATACAAGTTAACTAATTACCAATGTTGATGCACCTGGCCATGTCATATATATATATATATATATATATATATATATATATTGATAATAGTCAATTACAATTGATGTTAAAAATAAGCAGACCACCTGACATAAAAACTACTGCATTATGGGGAGGGAATAATCCTTTACACTGTTTCAGATGTACTTTTCTTTGAATCATTTATTTAAACATTCGGATTTCTACCTCTAAAGGAGAATCCAGCAATGAACCATAAATTGCACATCTGCATAGAAGTTTAAAACAAAAATAATTGCTTGCCCCGGTTCCCGCCAAAGCATTTTATCCTGGTGCCCACTTCCATTATACACCTTCAAACAGTCACTCACCGCCTTCGTTGGTAGCGCAGTTCTACGCAAAAAAAAAGAAGGAAGTTATGAGATCCCTTATCAGCTTTTGAGAGGTATTGTGTCTAAGTACAACGCAGCATGGTCATATAGCACGCAGGGCCTAACAATTCACACAACCCCAACAAGGAAGTGATTGTTGCTTTGGTGAAGAGATAATGCAATATTATCAAATACTTACAGCTTACTTATTTAGGATCGGAAAATAACCAAAGCTGTTTATATTTCTTGAGTAATGGCGAAAATACACTATTTTAATATAAAATTGTGAGATCTAAAACCTCTTAAAGATTTGAAACTTTCCTGGTTTTGGTTATTATAGATGATTTCACGGTATAGCAGCTGTTAAAACATTTCCTTTGTACTTAATGAAGTCTATTATTTCACCAATATACTTGAACCATTTTTATTCTTCGGTTTGTATCTTTAATATGCTGACGCTAATGTGACATACCTGTATGTATCATTATGTTAAATGACTAGATTTTATTCTTTACTTAAACAAAAATAATTATACGCTTTCACTGTAACCTAACTTCACGCTTTCCATTAAATTAAAAGACGACGTTAGACATCCTCATCTTACGTCAGCGATGTGCGGAGAGATTTTGAAGGCCCTCAAGAATCGCTTCGGGAACCATCGTCTACCTGCAGCCTCCCGCAGTCAGTTTAAACCGACGATGCAGGAGTTCTCCCTGGTGATTGAACAGCTGGTAAACAAACTCCTGGTGAACTTCCCACCTTACCAGTTCCAGGAATACGCTTAATATTTTGTCGACGGTGTGTGCAACAATACCTTCCCTATACACTATGTACAGAGCACGTATAGAGAAAGTAAAAAGGTTCGCGTGTGTATGTGTGTCCGGGTGTCCGTGTGTCAGTGGACACGATAACTCAAAAATGAAAAGTCGGTAAAATACCTAACTTGGTATTTAACTATAGTATCTTCCAAGGATACCGCACGAAGATTTTGAGAAAAACCCCCCCATCTCAAACTACCCTTTACATGGAAAAAAATTCGAAACTTTTGAGTTTCTCAAAAATGGTTCTAACGCTTTTGATTAAAATACCGTATATTAAAGACATTTATATTGCAAATAAACTGTATATCTTGAATTTTCTTGGAAAGGCTTCTAAAGATATCTTTATTCTTAATGAAGTTTGCTAAATTTTGCGTAACTGGTAAACTGCAAGAGAAAGACAAAGTTTACTACACAAAACATGTAGGTATCACGTTAATACAATTTACCTATGTCATGTCATATTAGTTTTTTTCGTGGAATTGACAATTTCTGAGATATTTCTTGTTATTTGTTTCAGATTTAAAATACTTTTGTCACACGGAAATTTGTAAACAGCATAGAAACGCATTTCAATCACATGGCACCAGCTTTTAAAAGATTTGACTATCACTTTAGCATAGTGTTTTCCCTTAATCCCATTCCACTTACAAGGAAGACAATTAAGATAATTTCTGCTAATGTTTCTCTGGATTATCATAACGTAGATAAAAGAATATGCTTTTTAACAATAATTTGTTACAGTGGTGTAGAGAAAGCCATGTGAATGGAACACATTCAATGTTTTTTTCAATGCATCATCCTTTGTTACATTATGTGGTATGTATACATATTTAATCTTCCACCAAGTAATATCCACTTGTAGAGGAATAAATACATACACACATACATAAATATGTTTAAGATTCTCCCCATGAACAAGAAAATGTATCTAGAATAGCCTGCGAAGTCCACAGAAGCTGAAATGCCATTTTAAAATGTTGCATGAATGAGAACTTAAAAATAAATGTAAAAACGGACATAGAAATGTAAACTTCATTTTAATATAGTATATATGTTATATATGTCCTATACTTTTGTTAATATTAGCCACTTTCGGAATATTTGTATGAGAATTTTTTCACGTTTAAGTATTATGCGGCTTCTATAAAGAAGCTTTTTTCTCGCTTGGATTCATTAGCAGCAGAAACTAACAATATAAGAAACAGCTGTTTTGTTTTCTCAGCATTCATATAAAGAAAACTGAGATTATTTCAAACTAAAAATATATTGATTGGCACATGTCATTAGAAGTGAGCAAGATGGATGATCGATTCTGTTTAAAATTAGGAAGCCCTATTAATGACATTATTTGGATAATGATTGTGTACATATTTTGGTGGTATGCATATAGCGGTAGAGCTAGCGAACAGTTAAACTCAAAGAAATTAATTCTTGAGAGCAGGGGATAGGCATGTTGGAGTCTACTGGCTAACCAGAGCAACTAAGAGTGACTGAACTTTTGCTGTTTAAATGCGTGAAGCAATTTTTCTTTCATTTAGAGCAAATCATTCATCTTCTGTTTTATGTTTTATGATATTTAACCTGTGTATTAAATATGCAGGATTAGGCTTTTAACACTTGGAGTAAGTATTTGTGTAATAAATTTAATGATACGATTGCAATAAAGCGACATAGCTATCCACCATTAAAATATGCTCCTGTGCTTGTTCAAAGTGTTAGTGTTAAGTATTTACTCACTGATTTAACCTAGATTTCACTACTCAGTTATTTATTTGCATCAGTTTCTTGATATGCCTGCCAAATGAACCATTTCATACCACTTACGGTATGTGGTATTCTGGCAGAAACCTTATAATCAAGAGTACTGCTATATATAACTCCATTGGAGTAAGCTTATGTTTATTCCTTTCAACTTGTTCACTTATTTGGATGCATTTCTTTGACAACGCAATATAATGCTTATTTTAGGTGTTTTTGTCTATCATTTATACGATTTTGTTAACTGTGTGAGTATGAAATATGTTTACACAGTAGTGTGACATATAAAAATAACATCGTCCTCCGTAGTGTGGAGGTTATCATGCTAAGCACTAGTGCTCAAGGTTGCGGGTTCAAACCCGGTGGAGAGTGATGGATTTTTTTCGGACGTGCAAATCTTTAGCATGACTTTTTTCGAAAGGGAACTAAAATTGTTGGTCCCGAGTAGTATTTATTTACTCGTTAAAGAACCCTATAATAAAATCTCCCTGGTCTAAATTCGCCATGTTACACGTCCACAAGTCGTGATTTCGTACTGTACTGCCAACTATAGGCGATTAATTAAGCTCTTTTTACCATATGCACAGAGTGGCGAACTAGAAATACGAGGGCAGTCCAGAAAGTCCCAGACATTTTGGCCTATCTTGGCGATGAGTAGGACTAGGGCAGCCATCTAGGTTTCAGTACGCATCCAACTGTGGTAGCATGCCTTCCTCAGTTTGCCCTCTGCGAGTTGTCAACATGTACGCTACAATAGAAAATCCCGCTACTTGTGAAGTATCCCAAACTCCGTGAAATTTAGGGAAAAGGTTCCGAATGTGTAATGGTAAAACGACAAGGTTAGGCCTACCACTGCGGTCCTCGTCGTGAACATTGTTACGGCCATTTTTAAAATCAATGCAACATTGGCTGACACGGCTTTTACTCATTATTTCCTGCCCATAACATCACAAAGTTCACGATAAATTTCAATTGGTTTGTTCTTTTTAGCTAACAAAATCCTAATCACAGACCGCACTTTTAATTGGCTGAATTGTCTATTGCAGCGCACATTTTGTCAACTCACAGAGGGCAAGCAAGGAGGGCACAGTCCTCATGCTACCACAGCTGGATGTACTGAATGTAGGAACGTTATGACACCAAGATGGCTGCTCATCGCCACAATAGGCTAAAACGTCTGGGACTTTCTGGAGTGCCCTCTTTTTTTGATTAAGAAAACCCATAACCGGTGTCCCAAATACCCGAAATGGTGTCATGAAACTTGAATAAAAGAATACGTGTGCATCCTTTTAAAGATAGAAAAAGTCTGCCTGTTACAATGCTCAATTATTTTCAGGCTTGTAAATTATTCGCTGTAAAAGTTTATATAGACACAACTAAACAACAAAGTGACGACAATAGTATGTTGTTCGTAGTAACTAACCTCAAAGTTTATCTCCTTCACGTACAGTGCACCCGAGAAATTATAATATGCTAAATTTGTCGTGAAAGCTCTAAACCTTACGTAATAGAAAAGTCCAAAGAAATAGCAAACCGTTTTTAAACCTATCCGAACTGACACAAAAAACACTGTATTCTTTTCCCAAAACGACGCTTTTCAAGGATCTCTATAAAAACACTCGTTCCTTATGCTCCAGTAAAATGTCGGTATTGGGATTCCGAACTGTTTCGCGACACATAATGTTGTGAATAAATTTCTGGAGACAGGAAGTGTAACAGATAAAAAAACCTAAACAAACTGCAGCGGCGCAGAGAAAGCTAAGCTTCCCTCACAAAGAGAACGGAAGCTTCGCTTCACTGCAAACGCTTGGGAGTCTTTCAAACCATCTTAAATCTCCAGTACCAATTCTGCCAATGCAAAAAGAGAGGACATAACCATTTTCTCTGAAGTGAAAACAAAAGGATACACTTGAGATAACAAAGTTGACTAAAATGTTTCAATAGTATATTACGTACTAAGATATAAGTAATTTAAAGTTCGTGGTTAGCCAATTACTTTTTGAAATAGTTGAAAACGACTATAAAAACAATAATAAATCAAAATTGCTTTTCAATATTTTATTGAACATTAAGAAAAATTTGGTGTGTTCCATTCATATGAATTTCTCTACCTTTCTGCAACAAATTATTATTGATAAAGTTTATACTTCTCTTTACTTTGTGCTAATCGAAAAAGAAATAGTAGACATGGTTATATTGCTTGCTTCCAAGCAAATAAAAGGAAAGTAAGGGAGTAGCGTAGGCTAAAGTATTAGTCAAAAGCTGGCTACTGTCACTGAAGTTCCTTGGTTTGCATGGACAGCAGATTTGAAATTCCTGTATGAGAAAAGTGTGTTTTTAAAGCTGAAACGAAAAACAAGCAATATCTAAAAAAAGATCAAATCCACAAACAAAATGTATATAACATAAATTGTGTGTTATAACGTGCTCTACATTTTTTGTGTGGTAAAATTTTGTCCATCTCTTACGGTTTAGCAGTAATGCAAAAATTCCGTAACATTCATCCAGAATAAAGTAATCTTCAGAGGCTACTCCCAGAAAATTCAATATATACATTTTATTTGTCAGGTAAATATCTTTATATACGATATTTTAATCAAAATTATGAGAGCCATTTTGTTAGAAAATAACAAATTTCGAAAAATGTTCCATATAAAGGGTAATTGGAGGTGCGGGGATTTTCTTGAAAACCTTTGTGTCGCAAACTTAAATACTAAGTTTGGTACTTAACGGTCTTTTCGTTTATCAGCTTTGATGCACACTGGCACATTCACAAATACGCACACAGACACACATGGATATTTGTCTAAAAATGCTTATTTTTTGAATTCAGGGATCTCAAAACATGTATTTCCGTTGAAATCTCGGCATCGATTTTTTCGGTGGAATACAATAACTTCTCTATACACTCTATGTATAGTACGTATAGAGAAAGTAAAAATCTGCTGTGTTCCATTCACATAGCTTTCTCCACATCTCTGAAACAAATTATTGTTAAAAAGTTTATGCTTATATTCACTTCATGCTAATCGAGAAAAAATTAGCAAAAATAATCTTATTACTTGCTTCCTTTATGTAGAAGTAAATTAAGGGAGTATCATAGATTAAAATGATAGTCAAAAGATGTTGATATGTGATTGAAGTTCCTTTGTTTGCATGGACAGAATTTCATAAAGTCCTGTGTAAGAAAAGTATATTTTTTAAAGCTGTAAGCAAAAACAAGGAATATCTCAAAAACGATAAACTCCACGAAAAAAAGTGCATGTAACATAAATTTTGTGTTTTAAAATGCTTTACATATTTTGTGGGGTAAGTTTTTCTCCATCTCTTATGGTTTAGCAGTTATGTAAACTTCAGTAAAATTCACCCAGAATAAAGTAGCTTTCATAGACTATTTCCAAAAAATTCAAGATATACATTTCTTTTGTCAGGTAAAAAGCTTTAATATATGAAGTTTTAATCAAAATCGCTAGAGCCATTTTAGAAAAATCAAAATTTTGGAAAAAAGTTCCACGTAAAGGGTAGTTTGGGATGGGGGGATTTTTCTCAAAATCTTCGTGTCGCATCCCTGAAAGATACTAAACTTAAATACCAAGTTTGGTATTTTACTCACTTTTCGTTTTTGAGTTATCGTGTTCACAGAGGGACACACGGATGGACACACACACACACACACACACACACGGACCTTTTTGTGAAAATGATATTTTTTGATGCTGATGACCCTAAAACATATATTTCCGGTGAAATCATGGTATCAAATTTGTGGGTGGAGTAATACTTTCTCTATACACTACATACATAGTACGTGTAGAGAAAGTAAAAATGAATGTATCATATGAGCAAATGAAGGGTTACTTGTAAATTATATGAACAAAACCTACTTATACACTTTTTTTTTTTTTTTTTTTTTGGTTGCTTAAGGCACCAAAGTTGGTCATATCGGACGATGAATGAAATTGGTGAAATGATGCTCAAATGATCTCGGGGTCCATGGAGCTTAAAGGTACCTGGCACTCGTCTTTTCAGGGTAAGGAAAACCCCCCAAAAACCTTATCCGGGTAACTCAACCTAAGCGAGATTCGACACGCTACCACCACACTAACAAGCGGACTTATACACTCTTTTGTTAATGCATTTTTCAAAAGCACATGTTTTGTTACGTCATTTACTAATTGCACTTATGTGTTAATGACCTCTCAAACTCTTACTTTAAGTTTTTACAGTGTTTGTTGGCATGGCATTTAATATATTAATTGTAAATTTAGCTTACATTTCCAAATATGTGTTCGGAATGATTAACTTACATACTAAGTATTTCAAAAAATAATGTTATTATTTCTGTATATGAAGCTCTATTTCTTATGACTTTTTAAAATCTCTGCAAATGAATTATATTTTTCACTTTTATTGCTTCATTTTAATGAAAAATGAAAATATTCCATATTGTTTAATTATCTTCAAAATTTTATGTTCAATATATAAGCAATAAAAAGCGCTGTGAGTTGCTAGTCTACTGATGCTTATCAATGTATTCAATTAGTGTTCATTTTTACTTTCTCTGCACTTTCTTTATGTACTTTATACATAGCCTACAGAGGAAATATTGTATTGTACTCAAAAATTCAATACCGAGATTTCACCGGAAATATATGTTTTGGGACACACGCTGAATCCCAAAGCAAAGGGGGAGCAAAGCTCAAAAACTAAAAAGCGTTAAGCACCAAATTTGGTAGAGATGACTTCACGGGATAGCAGCCGAGCTGGATTTCTTTGATTCAAATTTAACTTGGTTGCTAAGCTTCAAATCGTTAACCAAGTTTGGTATTTAAGTTTATTATCTTCTAAGGATGCGACACAAGATTTTCAAGAAACCACCTTCTCCCCAAACTTTTTATATGGCAAAAGTTTTGTAAACTTTGATTTCCTCAGAAATGGCTCTTGTGACTTTGATTAAAATATCGTACATTAAAGATATTTACATGAGAAATAAATGGATAGGTATATTGAATTTTTTGAAGACCTCTTTTTTCCGGATGAATTATGATCAATTTTGCATAACTGGTAAACCGTAAGAAATAGAACAAAAACTTGCGCACCAAAAATGTAGATCTGGTTAAAACACATAATTTATGTACTACAATGTTTTAATAGAGGTGATCGTTTTTCAGATATGCAGCTTTAAAATCCGTATACTTCTCTCATACGGGAATTCAACTCCTGACCATGCTCACAAAGGAATTTCAATCATATAGCAACCAGTTTTTAACTTATTTCCTTTCTACTTATAAAAAACAAGTAATACGACCACTTCTGCTCAATCAGCATGACGTAGAAAGAAGTGTAACATTTTTAAAATTATTTGATACAGAGATGCAAAGAAACGGAATTAAATGAAATGAAATGGAGTTTTATTTATAGACGCTCTTCAATTGTTGTGGTTCTCAGCGTCTCACTCTGTACTAGGAGCTTAATTTAGTTCAGAGGCTTCTTTTATCAAGGCTTGAGGTTCTTTTTAAATTACGACACGGAATCAACGGCTTTACTTCACTTCCGAAGGATTTTTACTTCGGATTTGAACCCGCCACCTTCGGTACATGAAGTTAGCATAGTAACCATTGCACCACGGAGGGCGACGAGATATAGAGGAGCGAACTCATGTAAATGGGACACTTCAGATGTTTTCAAGAATAATCACATTTGACTATCGCTTTGATTGCCTATGCTCCCTAATACTTATAAGGAAATAAGGAATAGGACCAGTCTGCCAATGCTTATCTCCATTAGCATAGATAGAAAGAATAATAAATAACCTTTTGTAAAAAGTTTGTTTGTAGAACAGGTATGGAAAGCCACGTGAATGTAACATGTTCAGATATTTTTAAGTGCAATCATTTGAACATGTCGCCGTGTTTCCATCGACTGTTTCACAGCCATTGAGCACACAATCCGTCGCATTTGTCTTTTTACCCTCCCTAGAGTTTTATGTCAGTTATACAGCAAATTTCAGGTTGAAGCTTTGCATGAATCATAACGTCCAGAGTTAATTATTAATTTAGTTGTACCACACGCGCGTGCGTCACAGACACACGCACTTTGTGAGTTAAAAAGCTGACGCCGAGCAGGGGTTATGACGTTTACCATCTGACGCCACAACCAGAGATTTACCAGCCCATGAACTGCCTTATTCACCACCAAAATTACACAGTTGTAGTCACGACATCAAATTGTAATGCTTGACTTTCCTTGTTGCCTGCTGAGATCTCACTTTCTTACCGCACAGAGACGGTATCGCTCTCCACTAAAAATTCATTGCAAATATGTTTTGAGAGCATCTGAATCCAAAATAAAATCTCTACCTATGTACTATGGCTCGTGCACCAAAAATGAAATATAATGTTTCGATATCTTTATGGTTGGTTGAAAATAATCACCGTTGCAAAGTGGTGGACTTCCTATTTTATATCAACACTTATTTTGATTTTTTGGACATCCTGTACAAGCAATCTGTATATGTTTAATTAGAGGATATATATCTTTAATATTTTGATTCTCTTATGTTTTACTTCTAATTTATTATGTACATCTATAAAAGTACAAATGGTATTGTATTTCACCCAAATATTCGATACTGAAATGTATGTTTTGAGGATCCCTGAATAAAAGCTTTTAAGCAAAAGTTTCGTGTGTGCCTATCTCTGTAAGTGTGCGTGTGCTTCTATCTGATGACAACATAATTCAAAAACGATTAGTTCGTTAAACACCAAACGTTTTATTTATTTAAGTTCACTATCTTCCAAGGATACAATACGAAGATTTTCAGGAAGATCCCTCACCTCAATCCACCCTTCACATGGAAAATGCTTACAAACATTTTTTTATTTTCTCAAAAATTTCTGTAACAATCTGATTATAATACCGTATATTACAGATATTTACATAACAATTAAAATGTGTGTCTTGAAATTGTAGGCAATAGCTCCTGAAGTCCTCTTCACTGTGAATGATATTTGCATAACTAGTAAATAAAATTTACTACACAAAAAAGTAGAATATATTGAAACACACAATTTATGTTATATATATTGTCCTTTCCTAAATATGCATTGTTATCGATTTTAATATTTCTACATTTTCTTAAATGGAAAGTCGTTATTCGCTTTCCAAATTTTCCATTCTGACCAAACAAATAGTAGAAAATTTCAATTGCAAAACAGAGCAATGACTTTTAAACGGTTTTACGCTCTCTTTAGTCTAATGTTTTTGCTTATTTAAAATCTTCTTAGAAAGGACTAGGTAATAAAATCATTTCTGATAATGTTTAGCTCGATTAGTACGAAGCAAGAAAAAATCCGTGCTTTTGTAAGAAATATTTTGTAGAATAAATAGAGAAAGACATGCGAATGGAGCGCATCAGATTTTTATAAAAACGTCCGCATTTGTGTTTCGTGTCTGTGTACAGCATAACTGAAAACGGAACATCGATTAAATATGAAACTTGGTGTTCAAGTAAAATATTTTCCAATAATGTCACCCATAGATTTTTAGGAAAATCCCTCATCTCGTAATACTCTTTATGCAAAGCATTTTTTGAATGTTTTTATTTCCTCAATCTTCACTCTTAACAGTTTTGGTTGAACTTTAATTAAATATAATAAATATTACAGATATTTACATTGAAATCATGATTTTTGCATAACAGGAAAAACTTAAGATATAGACAAAATATTGCTGCATAATGGATCTTTTTAGAACACCAATTTATGTCAAATAAATATTTTGTACTTAACCATTTCCGAGATACTTTTTGATTTTGGGTTCTATTTCCCAGTACCTATACTTTTCTCAAATGAGAAGTTGTCTTTTGTTCTTTATTTCTCCTTTAATCCTGGTTAGTCAAATGGAACCGCATCTAAAGGCTATCACACAAAAACCAATTCGTAAAAGATTTGACCATCCCTTTAGCTTAGTGTATCCCATTTTTGCCCTTGAACGTATAAGAAAATACGTAACATTCATTCTTATATTTACCTTAATTATCAAGAAGTAGAATAAGCTCTTATAGGAATAGTTTGTTGCAGAATCTGAAGTAACACAGCGGAATTTCCTATCTTCTAATATTCTGACTTTACAACGTGTATATCTTTTAAGGTAATGACCAAAATTGAGAAGAGTTTAACGGAGTTTAACTAACAGTTAATTGAAGCTGTATTTGGGTAGGCGCATGGTTATAAAGAGTCAATCGCAATTTTAAAACGTATACACTTTATTAAACTATTAAATTGTCTACTATATATTATAAGATTATACAAGATTATGATCCCTGAGAAACTATACGTAATTATCCCACAAGAAGCAGAAAAAATATTTATTTTAAGACATGTAAATATAATAAAACACAAAACAGTTTTGAAATAGAATCCATTAATTTATTGAATAGTTTACCTGACAAAACTAAGAAACTTATATTTAACAAATTTAAGAGAGAGATTCTAATTATTTTGAAGAAAAATACTCTCTATAAGGTTCAGGAGCTTTATAGAATTGAGATTTGGTAAACTTTAATTGGCGTTGCCATACATGCATATGTTCTTGGCAATATCCATCCCATCCATCTATTTCCTTGCAAACTTTTACCAGTACTTTTCCATTCTCAAAATGTTCCAAAAGATTTTTCATCAATTTACTTAAAACAATTTTCTTTTTACTTCACGTGATTCCTCTAAAGATAATCGCCATCACTTTTTCAAAATAATTTTGTACACCAGTTAGAGACAATATAAAAATATAATGTGAGAGATTTATTTGTAAAGTCATTTTCTGTAAAACTAGAACTATTAGGTGAATATTTCTAAAAATGCAACTCCTGGTTCACCTTTATTGGGAAAATGTATTAGACAATACAAACTATTATTATTTGAATAACCACGCAAGCTAGAGTTGTGGTATAGAGCAAAACATATCATTGAATAAAATAAGTAGTTTAAATTTTAATAAGTATATTAATTACTATGGTTTTCCAAATGTCATAATTGAATCACAATTTATTCCCTACACACATATAAAGGAGGTATATTTCACAAAATATGTATGTATATCGATATTTCACTGGAAATACTCGTTTTAAAGTCCCGTGCATCTGAAAAAGCATTTTAGAAAAAACTTTGTGTTTGTGTCCACGTGTCTATAACTAAAAAAGATAACTCGGTTAAAATACAAAACTATATAAGTTCAGGATCTTCCACAAATACTACACAAGTATTTTCATTAAACTTCCACCATCTCAAAGTACTTTTTAAACGGAAAACATTTCTTCATTTTGATTTCTTACGATTTTTATTAAAATACCACATGTTAAGGTTCATCACACTTAAAATGTATAACTTGAATTCTGTGGGAATAGCTTCTGAAGTTATCATCATTCTGAATTACTGGTACACACATAAACGATAGACAAATGTAACTGCACAAGAAAATGTCAGATCTCGACACATAATTCATGTCATATACGGTTTTGTAGAATTAACAATTTCCGAAACATTCCATGATATTCTTTTTTATCGCATAAGCGTTTCTCAAAGGGGCACTTAACATTCCTGCTTCTTTTGTGTTGCTTCTAGTTATATAAAGAGAACTGAAACTTCATCGCACAGCGACATCTTTTAAAAGTTCTGACTATG
Organism: Hymenopus coronatus; assembly: GCA_030762935.1. Classification (NCBI taxonomy): domain Eukaryota; kingdom Metazoa; phylum Arthropoda; class Insecta; order Mantodea; family Hymenopodidae; genus Hymenopus; species Hymenopus coronatus. The sequence goes on from CM060882.1 coordinate 52,039,080, forward strand.
GCTTTAGCCTAGTTTATTCCGTTATCACCCTTCTATTATAACGAATTATTTAGTAACACTGTTTCTATTAATTGGTTTTAATTGTTTTACACACAAGCCGTGTGTAGGACAGGAGTTGGATAGGTAGAGTCAGACTGAAAAATTGAATGCCATAGCCGGGATTTGAACCACGCATCTCCCGGTCCCTAGCCGGTTGCTTTTCCAGTTGAGTCAGTTCAAAATTTTAATTCTATGCCAACATGTTGCCACTGTAGCTCATTGGAAGAGCAACCGGCTTGAGACCGGAAGATCCGTGGTTCAAATCTCGGATAATCATTGCATTTTTCAGTCTGATTCTACCTATCAACTAGTTCTATTAATGTTTATCTTAACTTAATGCCTGTTTTGTTTGTTCACGGACTGTTAATTATAATGAGCGTATAAGCGCTGTTGATATGCCGGAATTTTGCCCTATGGAGTCTTTTAGTATACCAAAAAATCTATTGACATCGAGTTCTCGCTTTTAATCACAGATAAAAGCCATAAATCTGGGCCAAGGTTCAAATGTTTATCTTTATTAGCATGTCGTATATAGAAGAATATACTTTTATAAGAACAGTTGCTACAGAATAAACAGAGAAAGTCATGTGAATGTAACATATCAGATATTATTATATTTTGTATAGTAATAATTAGCATTTTCAATGATTATATACATTAAATGCACACAATTATAAAACAAATAAACTATCACCTAAAAAGAACTGGAATATCTGTCTCTATTTGCAGCATCCCTGAAGATCATAAATTCCCTATAAAACTTTACAAGCCCTGTTTATTTGCCGCTCGAGCGAAATCCCTGTGAAAGGGGTTACTGCTACAAATCCTCTTGTTACAGAGGGTGTTACTATTTTAAGCAGATCATTACACCATTACTTTTGTTAGGCCGCACCTGTCACCCTGTTTCAGTTTATGTGCCGGGTATTCGTCTCTACCAATAGAACAAATTCGATGATCCAGATAAGATCTTTGATCCCCTTTGATCCGATTACGGGATTACTCACAGTTGAAGAAGCAATTAAGTGGATGTTGAGGGGTGGGCAGCCAGAGCGGGGTGCTCCCCAACAAAGAGCCCATTTATCGCTGTCAACCCCACCCTCCACAAAAAGTTTATTTTCTTGTATCGTCTTTTCCCCATCTCTTCCTTTTCCCTAGTATACCACGTGACATGCATCTTGGTTGAGATAAAACACTTCCTGAACAAGAAAGGAAACGTAAACATCATAATTACTCGCTGTCAGAGCAAGCACAGAGTTCTGTATAGCAATTTGTATTTTCTACATCAGGAAATGTCACGGTCTACCACATATTCTTTGTTTCCTTTTAAGATTAATGCTGACGTCCACGTTTTGAATGTCTTGCCAACAATAAAAGTGTCAGTCTATTGGGTGGCACATTCCGTCTACTCAGCTTATGTTTTACATGTTGCACGCCGTCGCGAAGCATACATATTTTGATAAATTATCAGACACTTGGCTACAACTTTGACGGTTTGGTACAATATGAATTTTCAAGTTTTGTTTTTAAACACAGCTGAATTATTGTATATTCTCTTCATACACTGAGCATCAAAAAGTTACAGACGCCTGAATATTTTTTTAATTCTTTTAAAATTGATCGTATTGTTTTGTCAAATGATATGATATAAAACTTCAATTTACTTTATCTGGAAAGTGCCACTACATTCATTTGTTTCATTTTTATAATAGCATCAATTATTACCATTTTATTGCAGTAATCTACATTATTTGATCCTTATTTTTATCTACTGTTACGTAATTTATACTGTTACGCATATTTAACTGAATCAACAATTGACCAAATTCTGAGGATTCTCAAGTTTATCGTGACATCGTCACGACATTAATTATGATACGGAGGACGTTGCAAAGGCAGTAGATCTAAATGAAGATGGTAGCAGCTTCGTTACATTTCTGATGTGTTGGTATTACTTGTAGCACTATTAGCGATGCCATTAGAAGAGTCCATGAGAAGCGGCCTGGATCTGTTCGTCGACGGTCTGCAAGCGAACAAGATGACAGTTTGTCGTCTTCAGCACTTTCCGAAATCGTCAGTTGCCTGCAACAATTGCAGCTCGTCGCCAGCAGAGGTTCGAAATATAGTGGTTTCCGTTAACATAGTAAGAAGAAGGCTCAGGAAATATCGATTGCTATCAAGAAGGCCTCCCAAGGTACCAAAACTTCTTCCACAGCATAGAGTTGCACGACTAAACTTTGCACGTCAACATATCGATTGTCCATGGAAGACTGGGAGCATGTCTTGTTTCGGATGAGTCCCGGTTTACTCTGTATTCTTCTGATGGTCGACAGGGAAGTTGTATTATAACCAATGTTGCCCTTCAGTGGAGGTTCGATCATGATCTGGACTGGAGTTTCTGTCGCAAACCACACAGAGCTCCATTGTAAACGCCACGGTACTATGACAGCACGTAGGAACATTGTAGAACGCATCCATGAAAAAGTCGTGCCATATGCACCATTTGTTGGTGATAATTTTATTTTAATGCATGATAATACCAAGGCACACACCGCACATGGAGTTTCCATTATTTTTAACCAATTAGGGATCAATGTTATAGAATGGCCAGCACGTAGTCACGACCTCAATCCTATTGAACATGCTTGGGACATTCTCATGAGGAGAGTTCGCCAAAGAAAAACTTTTCCAGAAACCATAAATGAACTTCAGGTTGCTCTGGAAGAAGAATGGGATAATATTCCTCAAGAAAATATTGTAAGAATAATCAGGAGCATACCACGTCTAGAAGATGTCATTAGAGCTAGGGATGGCAACACACGCTACTGAAATCAGAAATCTCAAAAAAATGTTTATTAAAATACAAAACACTTGTTTGCTGTAAATGATCAAAAAGAGTTTATTTTGTTCTATTGCTGAAAATTTCGAATAAATCCAATTTTTTTTTGTTGATTTAATGTTTCATTCATAACTTTAAGTTATTCTCAGTTAGAAATATTTTCTATTGTTGTATGCCAGACTTAAAATTAAATTGTCCGTTTTTATTTCTTACTCAGTGTATTTTCAAAAGCCCCAGGCGTTTTAAATAGCTAATAGCGTCCACAAAGCTTTACTTCGACAATTTAACTGCCTTCTTATTTCTCTTTATTGGGTTATTAGAAACGATTGATCCAATTTCACATATTTTCTGTAGATGTATCATTTCTAAAGACATATATAAAAACTTAAGCAGTATTTTTACCTATTAAAAGCGCTACATATGTGCTCCTCTACAGATTCTGCAGGTTGATAATAAAGTTCTTCCCATACTAGGTACAGCATGTTTTTCTCAATCTGTTCAAAAACAATATTACTGAAACCTCGCAGTTCTGGTAGCTTTGTTGGTAGACCAGACTTAAATACTGAATATTTCACATAACTCCCCTCCCCAAAAACATCTGTTGAGTTCAATACACATGACCTTCTCTACATCTACTTAACAAATTATTGTTAAAATCATATTCTTCTTTCTACTTTATATAATCGATATCATTAGCAGAAATTTTCCGAATTACTTGGATCATTGTAAGTAGAAGGAAATAGAACACACTAAGCAAAATCGAATGTTACATTTCATAAAAACTGGTTGCCATGTTGTTGGAACCCGTTTCTATGCAGAGTTTACAACTTATCGTGTGACAAAGGTTTAAGTATTTTAAATCGGAAACCCGCCTGCGGTCTCATAAGTAATTAAAGTGGGCGTTAAACACTATAAAAAAAATCGGAAACAAATAACAAGGTATGTATCAGAAATGGTTAGTTCCACGGAAAAAAACGCATATGACATACATTGAGTATTTTTACATAATCTATATTTTTGTGTAATAAATTTCTGTCTACCTCTTATGGTTTACCAGTTAGGCACAATTTAGCAAAATTCGTCGACAATAAAGAGGTTTTTAGCGGCGATTCCCAGAAAACCCAAGATATACATTTTATTTCCATATAAGTATTTTAATATACAAAATTTAAATCAAAATTATTAATCATTTTTGAGAAAATCAAAATTTTTGAAATATTTTCCATGTAAAGGGCAGTTTAAGGTTTGGGGAAAATTCTCTAAATCTTCGTGTCATATCCCTGGAATACTAAGCTTAAATACCAAGTTTGGTATTTTACCGACTTTTCCTTTTTGAGTTATCGTGTTCACAGACACTTGGACACTCACACGGACATTTCTTCAAAAATGCTTTTTTTCGGCTACAGGGGACCCTAAAACATGTATTTCTTGGTATCGAATTTTTGGGTGCAATGCAATACCTTCTCTATACACTATATACATAGTACGTGTAGAGAAAGTAATAATACATTGCATTGTGTTAGGTCGGAAGAGCTTGGAATTCATGATGACAATTACCGATCGTCATCCGCACCAAAATCGATCCATCTGTTACACACCATTCTTTTGATAGATGAAGTTCATACTGCCGGTCTTCAGCTGTAACATAATCCAATCTTCCAGCATTTCCAGATACGCATCCTGTAATAGAATTTTCGCAGAATTAAAAGGAGCCGTAAACTTTAAGCCATGGCACACAACAGAATTTTTGACGAGTCCCAACGTGGGTATTCTCTTTCCACCAGATACGCACTCTGCCATTAACAAAAACTGTTGCTTAATCATCGAATACGAGTTTTTCACAAAGATCATTCTCTTCCAAAAACTGTTGCATCGATGCCAAAAATTCGCACCTTGACTTTGTCAGCGGGCGTCAGAGCTTGTAATAAATGGAAGCGGTAATTATCTGCTTCAACAGTTTTCGTACAATCTTCCAAAGGTCGGTTCTGAAATGTTCACCTCTGTGCTTGCTCTGTTGATCCACTTTTGTGGGTTAGGTAAAAAATTTTCCCACATGCACACAACCGATCTCCAGTCACTGTAGGCCGACCCATTAATTTCTTCATAAGACCTGTACAGACGGAGACAAATTTTGCACAAGAGATACTGCTATATACAAACTAGATCCGTGGTTGAATGATCTTCAATGTCATCTCCTGGCACGCCATGATATTGTTTCTAAACCGCATGTCAGTGTATGAAGTTATATTCCTTACCATCTGGTATTGTTTGGAATTTATATGTATTCTGACTGCGTAAGTTTGCTATAGTCGTCATGTACCTAAAGCTTCGTAATGTTTCACCATTTAATATGCACAAACACTATTAAAAACTGCACTTCAGAAGCAAACAATGTAATGTTCACAAAACAAAGGACATTTAGAAACAGGTTTAATCTATATAAGGGCTCTGGAAGATCGAACTTGCTGTGCAGAGAAAGGGAACGATCAGGTTAATATATCCTGTGAATTGTGGACGGTTAAAAGTGAAACATCAGATCTTAGGAAAAATGTACTGAGAAAAGAATATTCATATCCAAGGTGTGCAATTATCCATCAATTCGTGCGTTAAACTTGAATTAGTTCCGTTGAGTACTGCAACTCTTTTAATGTTTGAAGGGATATCTGCACACTCAAATACGGTTCATTGGGCCACCTGGTATATAATACCTTTCAATTTTTTTCTTTAATTTATTTATTTTTACGTTCTCTATACGTACTATGTACATAGTATATAGAGAAGGTATTGTATTGCACCCAAAAATTTAATATCGAGATTTCACCGAAAATATATGTTTTAAGACCCCCTGAATAAAAAAAACATTTTTAGAAAAACGCACGTGTCCGTCTATGAGTGCGTGTGTCTTCTGGGTAGCGCAGCTCCGTTAAATACCAAACTTGGTATTTAAGTTCAGGATCTTCCAAGAAAGTGACACGAAGATTTTCAAGAAAATCTCCCAACTACCCTTTACATGGAATAAAGTCGAACATTTTGATTTTCTCAAACATGACACTAATAATTTTGATTAAAAAATCGTATATTAAAGATATTTACCTGACAAATACAATGTATATCTTGAATTTTCTAGGAATAACCTATGAAGATTACTTTATTCTGGATGAATTTTACGGAATTTTGATAACTGGGAAGCTGTACGCGATAGAGAAAAACTTACTTCACAAAAAATATAGAGCTCGTTAATACACACAATTTATGTAATGTACATTTTTTCGTGCAGTAGATCGTTTTTGGGATATTTTTTGTTATTAGTTTCAGATTTAAAAACGTATACTTTTCTCATAGGGGAATTCGTCAACTCCTGTCCATACAAAGGAACTTTAGTTACATAGCAACCAGCTTTTGACGAATACTTTAGCCTATGCTACTCCCTTATACTTGTATAGGAGCAATTAATAAGACTTTTTCTGCTAATTTTTTCTCGATTAGCATGAAATACAAAGAAGTATAAGGTCTTTTACAAAAATTTTTTGCAAAGATATATGTAGAGAAAGTCATATGAATGGAACACATTAGAATTTTCCATTATCCTATCCATAAACTACATATTTATTTACTTTGGCTTCTTGATTTAGTTTTTATTGGGTATGTTTAAGTTTTTCATTGTATAGACATGTTTTATTTGTCTTGAATAGACTTATAATATTTAATGCCACTTGCACTATTTACGTTACATTTTAACCTTTCAAAATAATATTACTTTTATTAATAAAACCTTGAATTATTTTGTTAGCAACTCATACTGATAGTTATGTTACATCAAAAAACCCTATGTTATAGCAAGCACACCATATATTATAAGAAAAAAATGCAAAAAAACTATTTATATTTTGATCTTTCAAACTTGATGTTATTTTTCTCATGTAGTAGTACATTTATTAATTTCGAAAGTCAAGTAACTCTATTCCAAAAATAGTTTCACCTCCAAAAATGTTAACTTCTTGTATGAGCTACCCGAAACGAAATCTGATTTATCTGAGAATGATTACAATATTGCAGGTAGGCCTACCTTTGTAGTCACATGGATAGCGTTGTCAATCCAGGGAGAGTGGGGGTAATTATTTCTTCAATTAGAATCATCCGACCCTTTCCCAGAAGAGTATGGACGTATGGATGGGGCAGTGAATGGGATGTTTCATAATGAAAATGAGTAAATCCAGCAATTAAAATATAGGGGATGTACAAAAGAAATGAAATAGCATGGCTGGTATTAAATTATTGTAGCTTGATCACCTCATTGTGCCAAATTTGTCATTCATACTGAAAACTCTCCAATTCCCTTCCATTCATCATTTTTAACCCCATTCCCATTAGATGCAATTTTACATTTTAAAAGAGCAACATTTTATATATATATATTTATGGTCAATTGGCTGCATTTTAACTTTGGAACGTTTTATAGGAAATAGTTCGTCTAAAGTTGTAATTGGGACGTTCTCACTCTTATTAATTTTTCCAACTCAGAGATAAATATCTACCATCGAAAAATGCCTAACTTCAGCTGCAAATCCAACCGATACCACTATGAATAATTTGAATAATTTTTGCTTTCTGTAGAACACTTTCAGTCACTCTTTGTTTAGGATTGTTTTTTATGGTAGCATCTCCAAAATATTTCTACTTCTGCCTGAAGAATTATATTATAAACCGTCCAATATATTCCCATAGAACCCTTTTCAACCCTATCAATCACTAGATCTGTTATGGACTAAAATAAAATAAGGTAAGCTATGTAAGATTTAGAGTAATGACCTCCTACTCCAGGTAGGAAAGCTCATGTAAAAGCTCCCAAGATGAGCCAGTGTGTGGGAGAATTCTTTATTATGTTATTGTTTAAACCTTTTCACAAAGCTTAGTCCAATCTTAGTTTAGTTCCTAGCATAAGGTAGTTGAATATAGCTTTAACTCCTTAGTGGTGACTTCCTGCCCTGATTGGTGATCCAATTTCTTCCAGCTCCTCGTACTAGTTTGTCTGACCATTTCTGGAGTGGGCGACCTCCGCTTTTTTGGATCCACCGTCTGAGGACCATCCACTACATGGCCTCCCCATTTCCACTTGGGTAGTCGTACGCGTAATGCTGCGTCTTTCATTTCTGTCGTTCTTCTGTTTTCTGTTTAGTATTCTATTTTATAGCCTGAAATGCAGTATTTTCTGTTTCATCCGTTTTAGAGCTTATCCTGGAGCAAATACTATTTATAACATTGAAAAAAAAAAAAGCATTTGCATCGGGGGTGATTTTTGTGATACCAACCCACAAAACTCGTATTACTTAATGCAATCCACCAAAAAATTCGATATAGGAACTTCACCTGAAATATACGTTTTAGGTCCCTCCATTTCCCCCAAACATGTTTTAGAAAAAGGTCTGTATCTGAACACGATAAATCAAAAACGAAAAGTTAGTAAAATACTGAATTTGAATTTAAGTTTTATAGCTTTCAAGGATGCGACACGAAGATTTTGAGAAAATCCACCCTCAGCAAGCGGCCATTTGTGTGGAAACTTGTCAAACATTTTGATTTTCTCGAAAATAACTAACAATTTTGCTTAAAGTACCTATATTGAAAATACGTGAAAAGTATATCTTGAATTTTCTGCGAACAGCCTCCGACGATCTCTTTATTCAGGATGACTTTTGCTGAATGTTGTATAACTGGTAAATCGTAAAAGATAGACAAATACATACTGTAGAAAACCCTGAAGATCTCATTAAAACACACAATCTATAGTATTTACATTTTTTCGTGTGTTTGACAATTTCCAAGGTATTCCTTTCTATTGGTTTCAGTTTTAAAATACTTGAACTTATCATATACGGGAATTTGTTAACTCCTAGCCACGCAAAGAAGCAGATTTCAATTACTCGTTCAACTCAACCGGTTTTTAAAATACTTGACTATCGCTTTAGCTGACTATATTCTCTTAATTCCCTTCTACTTACAAGGAGGCAAATGATAAGATCATTCAATTTCTGCTAATTTTTATCTCGATTAGAAGAACAAGCGTTTAACAATAATTTGTTACAGAGATGAAGAGAAATTCATGTGAATGGAACACAACAATTTTTTTTTATTTTTGTTCTAAAGAATATCTGCGTTAAGTTGTTTTAAATTCGGTATAAAGCACATATACACACGTAAAGGGTAATCCGTAGCAAACAAAAGGGGACACGAGCTGCACATCAGCCTACACAGATCTATTGTGTCAAACACGCAGAGACTCGGGAAGTCCCCAACATTTTCAAGCCCGATTACCCGTCGCATTGCTGGAGTCGCCAGAAAGGACGATCAAACCACTAGCAGCCTTCTAGTGCACACAGGAAGTAATCTTTCCACGCATACATCCACGCCATCTGCCCGACATACATTACGAATCGAGAAGTACATCTGAGAATAAAACGGAATAAAGAGGACATGTTAGAAAAATACATGTTGGTAGATAAGAAAGTACCTCTGTATTCGCCTGACAACCCTTACGGGTTTTTGTACTTGTGGGTGGTCACTAGGAACGAACACGGGATCTCCAGAATGTGAGTCGCACAAAATTATCCTGAAGCCACCTCGATCGACCCCTATACACACTTTTTTGTATCAAGGGTATGAAAATATATTTATTTGTTGCCAGATGTTCTCTTTAAGATGTTCAATATAGCATTACATTACACTAACGTATTTCTGTCAAACCTTTCAGTATACAACATGATACAACGAAAGAAATTTTTGAGGAAATAAAATCTAAGAATATTTCATGTAAAGCGTAGTTTGGGGTGACTAGGCGTTCTTTAAAATTTTGTTTCGCATCTCTGTAATGCACTGAACTTAAAAAAATAACTGAGGTGTTTCCATTCACATGACTTTCTCTACATCTCTGCAATAAATTATTGTTAAAAAGCTTATGCTTCTATTTAGTTAGTGTTAATCGAGAAAAAGTAGCAGAGAGAGCTTTATTACTTGTTTCCTTGTAAGTAGATCGGAAGTAAAGGAGCGCCACAAGTTAAACTATAGACAAATATTTTAAAATCTATTTGCTAAGTAATTGAAGCTCTTTTCCATGGTCATGTGCTGACAAATTCCCTTATGAGAAATGTATGGGTATTTTAAAACTGAAACCAATAAAAATAAATATCTCAAAAAGGATCAACTCCGCGAAAAAAAAATATATATAACATTAATTGTGTGCTTTAACGAGCTCTATATTTTTGTGAACTAAATGTTTAACAGTTATACAAAATTCCGCAAAATTCATCCAGAATAAAATGTCTTCATAGGCTATTTCCAGAAAATTTAATATATACATTTTATTTGTCATGTAAACTACTTTAATATACAATATTTTAATCAAAATCGTTACAAATATTTTTCAGAAAATCAAAACTTTCGAAACTTTTTCCGTGAAAAGGGTAATTGGGGAGAGGGATTTTCTTGAAAACCTTTGTGTTGCATTCTTGGAAGATACCAAGTTTGATAGTTAACGGACTTTACGTTTTTGAGGTATGCTGCCCACAGACACCACACACACATACACAGACAGACACGGACATTTTTCTAAAAATGCTTTTTAGGATTTAGGGGGTCCTAAAACGTGTATTTCCGGGGAAATCTCGGTATCGAATTTTTGAGTACATTACAATACCTTCTATATACACTATGTACATGTGCTATGGTATTTATGCAATATTTCGTTTTTGAGTTTTGCTGTTCAAATATGCCACGTTTTTAACTACTTTTTAGATTCCGGGAAATCTCAACATCGATTTTTTTCTGTGGAATATAATACTTCTTCTTCCTATGGGTGGTGAAGAATGTAAAAATGAATAATTATGATTTATAATGTTGGTGTGATATTACCCATCAGATATTTTGTCACTGAAGTTACATAAAACAAGGTAATATGGCATTTGGTAGAGATAGCGGTGTGCTGAGACGTTATGCTTTTAGTCACAGTGTATGTTGTTTTCGCAAGCATTCAGCTGTAATATTGCAGTTAGGGTTGTTAATCAACACGAATGATGTTTTGATTCCTCCTCGTGACGTCAGAGAATACTGAACACACTTGTGAGTTGTTTCAACGGCACAGAGAGCTTTTCTGTCTCCCCGAAGCATTACACAGACATCGATAATGATTTTTTAAAATTCGAATTATCGTTTATCTGTTTGTAGAGTGGAAAAATTGGACTCGGTTGAACATCAAAGGAATTTGCAGATGGTCGGACAGCTGGGTAACCAATTGATGTTCCACAAACATAACAGGTACAGTCTCATGTTTACATGATTAGAGCAAACATCCCCGGTGCAGGCTTCCACATGCCCAAAGGGGCAATGACGTGCTGGGTTCCCACATACTGAGAGCCGGGGGGGGGGGGGTTTCTCAACATAAAAACTCACGTTTACATCATACAGTTTACCTAACTTGAAGTATTACTAGAGTTTCTTTTATTATTTTACTAAGCACAATCAATTATACAAATGACTTGGTTTTACAAGATGGAGAGCGTTTTCTGCATTAATTATAATAGAATATTGGATAAAATGTATTATTTTTACAAGGTATAATAACTTACACGAGAAAGAGAAAAACGTTAATATAATGAATACATAAGATGTACATTCCGATTGTCCTTAGTTAATTTCAATAGGGAATATTTAGATATTACAGTATTTTTTACACTCACAGATTCCATTTTTGTAGAAGCTCCTGGTATAGTTCTTATTTTCACCATCCCTTTAATATTTACTTAAGTTGATACATCTATGTACACAAATTTATGAATTTCATTATAAAATAATGCATCTGCCAATCAGCTGATAAATGGCAGGCCGATGCTTATTAATAGGCACACCCAACTTCAAACCATGTTTTCTCAAACTTATGGCAACTTTTTTCATACTCAAAATGCTACATACAATACAGATTTTATAAATTTGGGTCACAATTTTTATGATGCTTCTCAAAAGTACATTAAAAATTGTCGTGTAATTATTAGAAATAGACTCCAATTTTAAAATCAAGAGCTTTAGATAGTACGAAAACTAATAATGTTTCTATAACAAATACGGTTAATATAAAATGATATAATAGCTCTAACTCTTTTACTGCAAAACTTTAACTTTGAACATGAATATGTTTAAGCCTCTATCACTCGGTTCATTTTTATTAGAACAATGAATCTATAGAATAAAATAGTTTTTAAAATGCCATAGAATCTATAATTTTGATAATCTCAAAAATATCATTATCATGTGAATAATAAGTGGTATGAATTTAAAAAAAATACATAAATTCCATATATGCATTGCAGTACTAAAACAAAACAGATTATACAAAATTTGTACTCGTAATAGGCGTGTTGTACCCAAAAGGTGTGCACGTATATGTAGGCGAGGTGTATAGGAATAGAATAGCTCAATAACGTAAGCTACACATTTAGACAAGGCTCTTATCCACCATATTGTTTTATTTATTTCCATTGTCAACCTTTTTATGTGCCTTATACTATAAGAATAATATTTAAAGACTGCGTCCGTGGTTGAGTGGTCAGCGAGCAGACTTCTCACCCGGAGGTCCCGGAAATGTTTCTTTAGCCAGAATAATTCCATATCCCCCAGAGTCTGGAAGTATGTTTGTGAGACTAAAGTGTGTATGTGTGTTTAAACAGTTTTAAAACCAAACATAAAAAATAACCTACAAACAACGAGTTGTTTCAAGTGTGAAGCCCGCGATATGACCTTAGATGTTAACAGGGGCTATACAAATGAAAAAATAAATAATAAAAAAAAATTAAAATCTATATATGATTTTCAGCTTCTGGCAATAAATGAATTAATGTAATGAAATGCATGTGAATACTGGTCTTGCATCAAATTTTACTGCAGGATTTTCTGTTTCTTTTAATTTCTTTGTATTTTTTATTTTTTTAGTTTAACGTCTTTTAACCTGATGGGACATATCAGGCGATAAATGAGTGAAATGTGCAAAAAGCATCCATGACACACAAAAAAAAAAAAAAAACAACCTTATCCGGGGAACTCGCCCTAGAATTCCAACCTCTTGAACTTGAGGCAGACATGCTACTACCACACTACACAGGCGGGCTCAGAAAATTTGTAGCGCGCATTAAACTGTAAATAGTTCAAGATCTCTTCGTAAAGTTAATTTATTAAGCATCTTTGTTAATTGAGAATCTACATGTATTGTCTCGTTGCTATATGCATTAAGATAGAATTGTCGATAAGTAACACAATAAAATATTAAAGCCTGATTTTTAAAAAAATAATAATCATTTGTATTTACTAGCGATGCTGTCCTGACCCGTTTCTTAAATACAGTATTCCATAGAAATATTATTAAAGTTGCAAATCATTGTAAAATGTATACGAAGCACAAATGTAACTGCTGGATGTTGCTTAAAAACTAAAACCAGTATTTTTATAGAGTTACTTTAGCCATGGTTCATTCTGTATTCTTAATTTTACTCAGAGGTTTCTTTATCAGGCTTGAGGTTATTTTACGTGCCGTAAATACGACATGGGCACATCGGCTTTTCTTCCCTTCCGAAGGAAGTCATGCTAAGGACTTTCACCCCCCTTTATCGGTTTAAGCCCACTGCTTTGGGAACCAAAGGTTAGGTTTATGTAGCTACATTTATTAACATATACTATATATATATTCTTTTTAATGCGAGTCAGATGTCCCGGTGGGATTAATAGTATTTTAGTTTGTTTTAAAGTATTGTAAGCAGTTCAATTTGAACATTTTTCGATAGCGAGTTTTGTAAAAGGTGGTTCACATTGTTCTGGACCTTTAAAGAAATGGTTTCGTTTCGTTATGTAATCGGCATTCCCTCCCCGTATTTGTAAGGCTGACACACCCCTAGGACTTACAAGCCAATGCCTAGGGTTCATAAGTTTATCGGGGAGTCAACGGCATACACAGAATGGAGAACCTGTTACGAGGGGTTGGCTGTAGTCACGCATGAACAGGAGGAATTGGGTGAGATTAAATGTAAGCGAGATTGACGACTGCAAAGGTGATGATGAAGTAAATGGTGGAATGAATGGTGGGGGAAACCTCAGGACCCGGAGAAAGTAATGAAATGGTACACTGCATAAAATATATTCGTAGACTTGTAACAAGTGAAGAATGTATTCTCTATGCGTTTTATAATTCAGTTTCTATATCGTTTACCAATTAAAATAGGATGCAAAACTAAGAAAAATATCGTTTTACTAGAACAAAATTTTGTTGTGTTCCATTAACATGACTTTTTTAAGCTGTTTCACAAACGAATTTTCTTAAAAAAAGTTTATTTCATCACGCTAATTAAGATAAACATTATCGGAATTTGGCTCATTACCTGCTTCTTTGTAACTAGAAGGAAAATAAGGGAATGCTTGTTGGGAGAAAACAAAAGAAAGGAAAAGAGATATGTCTTTCCGTTTGAGAAAGGTTTAAAGTAGCTTTAAACTGAGACCAATAACTTGGAATATCTCGAAAACGGTTAATTCTACAAAATATGTATATGACCTAAATTATGTATTTTAACGTGATCTACATTTCTTGTGGTAAGATTTTGTCTATGTATTAATGTTTACCAGTTATACAAAAGTCATCCAGATTGAAGAGGTCTTCAGAAGCTAATCCCAGAAAATTCAAGATATACATTTTGTATGCCATGAACATATCTTAAACATATGACATTTCAATCAAAATCGACAGACATTTGAGAAAATTAACAAAAAAAAAAAAAAAAATTAAAAAATGTTCCATATAAATATTAGTAAGGGAATTTTTACTTTCTCTATACGAACTATGTACATAGTGTATAGAGAAGGTATTGTATTCCATTCAAAAATTCGATACCGAGATTACACCGGAAATAAATGTTTTGTCTCCCCCTGAATCCAAAAAAAGCATTTTTACAAAACGTTCTGTGTGTGTGCCTGTGGGTCTGTGGACAGCATAGCTCAATAACGAAAGTCGGTTAAAAACCAAATTTGGTATTTACGTTTGGTATCCTCCAAGGATGCGACACGAAGATTTTCAAGAAAATCCCCCCACCCTCAACTACCCTTTATATAGAACTTTTTCAAAAATTTTCATTTTCTAAAAAATGACAAACGATTTTTATTAATACATTGAATATCACAGACATTTACCTGTCAAATAAAATGTATATCTTGAATTTTCTGTGAATACCCTCTAAAGACTACTTTATTTTGGATGCATTTTACGGAATTTTGCATATCTGCTAAACCGTAGGAGGTGGATAAAAACTTACCACACAGAAAATGTAGAGCATATTAAACCGCACAAGTAATATTATATGTTTTTTTCGTGGAGCTGATCTTTTTAAGGTATTCTTTGTTTTTGGTTTCAGCTATGAAAAACTTATACTTTTCTCATACAGGAATTTGTCAACTCCTATCCATACAAACAAAGGAACTTCAGTCACATAGCAACCAGCTTTTGATTATCAGTTTAGCCTATAGTTTCCCTTATTTTGCTTATACTTACAAGGTAGCAAGTAATGAAACTATTCCTGCTTTTTTTTTCTTGATTAGCATAAAGTAAATAGAAGCACAAGCTTTTTAACAACAACTTATTACACAGATGTAGAGAAAGTCATGTGAATGGAACACATAAGATTTTTTTGAAAAGCTTCGTGTCGCATTTGAATACTAATTTTGGATTCGGAAAGTCTATTTTGTGAAACCTCGGTATCGAATTTTTGGGTAGAATACAATACCTTCTCTATCCACTATGCACATTTTATATACGTACTGGAAAAAAATAATAATTGGTGGAGAGTGGAGTAAAAAATGGATTTTTATGAATCATCTCTGTGTTTTAATGCAAGTGATTATATTAACACAAACATCAGAATAATAAGATTCTTGAAAATACGTTTAACGAAATGGAGTATTTTTGTGTGTGATAAAATCTAAATCAATATGCGAGTGAAAATATTGGTGGAAATAGCAAATCACAAGCTTGAAATGCATTGGCAGTATGCAACGGAAATGATTCCAGCTGTAGTAACCAGACGACGCCCACGAGCTGAGGGAAAAATTGAATAGGTTTAAATATGTATCAACTATAAGGGGAAATGGAAGAATGTATCCACCACTGTGCAATTTTGATTACCTCTGGCCCATTTAGAAAAGGAAATGTAGCATTGCATTTAACGGGAGAGATGCGGTTCGCATTCCGTAGGTCCTGTTTCGATTCTGGTGTACTGAAAAATTAGTTCTTTCGGAGGTTTCCCGGGTCGTCAGGCGAATGCTGGAGCAGTTTCTCTCAGTCCACAAATTTTCTGTAGCATTATATCGTTCCATGCATAATTTCTTCATTATTTCCTCCTTTGGTTTGTTTCAAAGTTGGAACTGTTGGCGAAGGTGATTCTGTGCGGTACGGCAGGAATCTGTAGAACTGTAGAACTTCTTTTTGTACTTCGGCGTTCGGCTGATTTCTGCCTGAGGTCTAAGCAGACTAGTACTACGCTTAATTATTAAAGACCTTTTCTTTTATTTCAGAACAGCAGACTTTTAACAAATAATTATATTATACTTTCTGAAACAACTGAAGAATTCAATATCCGGGATTTGAATAGGTTCTCCCGCTCTTAGTGTGTCTGCTCTAACCATTGGCCTATAACAACATGCCGATTTGATATTCAATCCTCTCTACTGAGTTTACCCGGTCAACTTACCGGTATGCCCTTAATTTCAGAGAACACCTTAATGTCAACTTACATATAGTAGGTACTTGATATCCCGATAATATTCACATAGTAATACTAACTATAAGAAATTATCAATTCCGACTGTGGCATTACATTTTTTCAGCTGATTCTAACAGTAAAACACATACCATTGGTAGGGCGTTAATATAACAAGATTACAAATACGAGGGTCGGCTGATAATTTCCGGGCCTCACACATATATGGCGCCACTAGGTCAGACGGTAGCATCGTGTAGCTGAACTCTAAACTAGCCTGTATCCATAGTTACAGATCAATCAATAGCTTGTTTAGTTTTAGAATGACAGCAGTTTAAACAAAAAACGTTTCATTTTCACGAAAATGAGGATTTGGAGAAACGAGCAGTGATTAAATACTTCCATTTGAAAGGCATAACGCCTAAAGAAATCAAGCAGATATTGGACAGTACATTGAAAGACTCTGCCCCTTCATGTTCAATGATTAAAATGTGGGTTGCAGAGTTTACGAGCTCTAGTGATGAGCCTCGCTCTGGACGCCCTGAAGAAGTGACAACTCCAGAGATCATTGAAAAAATTCATCGTTTATTATTTGAAGACCACAGATTAAAGTTGTTTGAGATAGCAAAGGCTGTAAACATATCAAAAGATCGTGCAGATAATATTTTAAGTAATTTTTTGGGCTTTCACAAGGTCTGTGCAAGATGAGTGCCGCGTTTGTTGACACTTGATCAATAGCTGCAAAGAAAAATTGTTTCTGTTAAGAATGTAGACCTCTACCGCAAAAATCCCAGTGAATTTTTGAGACGGCTTATTACCATGGATGAAACTTGGATACAGAAAGTAAATCACAGTCAAAACGGAGGATTACGACATGTGAACCAACTCCAAAAAAGGCAAAGTCAATTTTGTCAGCTATCAAGGTTATGGTTTTCTGGAATGCACAGGGAATTATGTTTATGATTTCTTGGAAAAGGATAAAAGTATCGCTGATGAATACTACGAAAGCTTACTGCAATGTTTGAGTGATGGGGTGGAAAAAAAAAAAAAAAAAACCTTGTTTCATCATGATAATGCTCGGCTCATCGTTGCAATGGGAAAAATGTGCGAATTAAAGTTCGAATTGCTTGAACATCCACCGTATTCGTCAGATCTATCTATATTCTCCGTTTTTTCCGCAGCATCTTACATGTCATTTTAAATATAATGTCTTGAATATTTACAATTTCTTAGGAGGCGTACTCTTTTGTTTTAATGAGCAGGATATTTCTCATTATATAAAGTAATGCCAAACAAAAATTGCCCAGAATGAGAGCTAATAATTAGAAACTATTTGACTGATTCTTGGCTTTTTCATTTTATGCCAACTTCACATGGATATACTCTAAAATTGGAACTATATTACGTTTTTTTTTTTCAGATTTATTGGCATTTACATATTATGCCAAGTCAAAAACGATAACAATAACAAATAAAAATTGAGTATAGATTTGCTAAGAACACTTACATGTAGTCTTTAGTCTTCAAACATATTTCAGTTCATTATCCAGGACATTTATTTCTAAATGTTAATACATCCATGTTTTAAAATCTCATGTGATCCATTCAAATGTCTTACATCTGTAAAAAATGGTAAAAAGGTTTTTTTTTGCTTCTATGTAAGCAGAAGAATAAATAAGGAAGCACTATAGGCTAAAGTGATAGTCAAAAGCTGGTTGCCATGTGACTGAAGTTCTTTTGTTTGTATGGACAGGAGCTGAGAAAAGTACAAGTTTTTAAAGCTTAAACCAATCACAAGAAATATCCCAGAAACAATCAACACCACGAAAAAATGTATGTATGTATATACATATATATACATATATATAAATTATGTGTTTCAATGAGCTCTACATTTTCTAATCAGTAAGTTTTTGTCTATCTCTTACGGTTTGCGAGTTATGCAGAATTCCACAAAATTCATCCAGAATAAAGATATCTTCAGAGGCTATTCCCAAAAATTCAATATGTACATATATATATATATATATTATTTGTCGTGTAAAAATCTTTAATATACAATATTGTATTTAAATCTTTAGAGCCATTTTTGAGAAAATCAAAATTTTAGAAAGGGTATTTGATGTGGGAGGATTTTCTTGAAAATATTCGTGTCGCATCCTTTGTAGATACTCAACTTAAATATAACTTTTTATTTTTGAGCTGTGCTGCCCACACACACACACACACACACACACACACACACACACACGCACACACACACACACACTCACACACACATGGCCATTTGTTTTCAAAAACTGATTTTCATGATTCAGGGTGTCTCAAACATATATTATCATGAAATTCCGTTATCAAAATTTTTGTTGCAATATAAGCAAATTTAGATATTAACTCTGAATTTTATTTTACACGAAAATTGTTTTAAGGCCTATGATATTCAAAATCGTTTAGCATTTTTTGATAAAATTACAATTTTCGAAAATCCTTCCGTGAACAGCGAGTAAGTGTAAGTGTTGTCGAGCCAGGTGGATCAAGCATTTTGTTTTGGACTCGCATTTAGGAGGATGTGGGTTAAAATCTTGCGGCTAATTACTCTGACTCAAGGACTTTTTTTTTTTCCTGGAGGCTTCCCGGGGCACAACCTTCTGACCCTTAATTTATTCCCCATTTGATACCAACCGGTCTCTTTAAGGGTATTAAGTGTCGGCAAGACTGCGGTAGTGGCGCCCTTTCGTGGTGGTGAATGCGCTATGGAAATACAGCGTTCGACGTCAGATCTGGAGTTGTCAGCAGGATTGAGGGAATTCACTTAGACCCAGACGTGATCCTCCACAGTGGTTGTTTCCCAGCAATTTCGAGCGCCCGTCGGATACTCTCATATCAGACACCTCCTGGTTTTTTAGCACAATAGGCCTCAATGTTGGATCAGTTTTCTGGGTATTTTCTTTAAAATCTTTGTGTTCTAATCTTAGAAGGTGCTAAATCTAAACATAAGACTTGATATTTAATACCCTTTTCCTTTCTGAATTGTGATGCACACAAATACAACCGCAGAACTTTCTTCTATAACGATATTCTTGGTTTCAGGGGACCTAAATACGTGCATTTGCAGTGAAATCTTGTTATCAAATTCTTTGGTGGAAGCAATACAGCCTCTATTTGCTAGTACTGGGTAAAATACAAAGAAAAAACAAGATGTTTAATTTTGAAAGCCTATAAAAGAGTAATGATTAAATAATTGGTGTTTAGTGACAAAGTTATTGAGAGATGTTCAATTACAAAGCGAAGTATATCTTCCCAGGTTCACATACACACAGTGAGGCTGAAACACAGCATAAAGCTCCATTACATCCGAACTCTGTCTCTAAACAGTAGTCTCGTTAAAGTTTCAGAGAAGGGAGACAATTATTTTCTCAGTTGTACCTGCTCTGAACAACTGAAGCAAACTTCCAAAGTTTTACGGTACACTTCTTACAGAGCATTACCCACATCTGCAGCAGATTTATAACTTCAGCAATCTCTTAAACCGTACTCTGTGTAACACTTTATCTCGTGTAAAGATGGGGATGCTGAGGAATGAGGCTTCTTCAGATGTACTCCATGCACAAAGGGTTATCTGCACTAATTCGTTTAAATTTGGCTTGGCTTGCTTTAAGAGCAACCAACTCCAACCAAGATGACTGACAAGTTCATCACTGGGTGTCTCGAAAAATAGTTTACATATTCGCGTCTGGATGCTGCAAATAATAGCAATCATGGCAAACGTAGGATTTATTCTCATCCTCAGAAATCATTTGTACTCATTTTAATGTAATGCTATATAAATTAATTAAAATTTGTTATGTAATTTTGAAGCTAATAGTACATGTAGCGTTATTATGTCAAGATTGACATCTGCTATTTGTATTAGTTTTGAAATTTATTATTTCTAATTTGATATGTTTTCTATACTTATACAATTTATGAATATCATTTTAATTATTTTTGAAAATGTTAATTGTATACTTATGCTTTGTCTACATGGAGTCCTCAAATGAGGTGACGTAATTAATACTACTCAAAACAAAAGTTGGTCCATCGATTAGATATTTTTTGAGTCTTGCATTGTTTACTTGCGATTTTTCCGTGCAATAATACCAATGGACTGTGCTAAAATTTAACAATTTGATTCCAAGCACATGATTTTCTCTACCTGTTCTGCAAACAAACATCTTACAGCATTTTATTCTTCTATCTTCTTTGCTAAATGAGATAAACATTAGCAGAATGATCCTATGTTTGGTTCCCTATATGTAAAAGGGAAATCAGGGTGTACACTAGGCTAAAGTGATAGTCAAATCATTTAATAGCTGTCGACTTTCGCTTATCATTGAAATTTGCTTCTTAGCATGGCCATGAGTAAAACAAAAGAAACACGGAATACCTCTGTTTAAGAAAAGTGTAAATATTTTAAAACTGAAACCAATAAGACGTATCTCGGAAATAGTTAACTCTAGAAAAAATTATATGACATAGCGTGCGTGTTTTAATAAATTCAACATATTTTCTGTTGTAAGTTTTGCCTATATCTTATGGTTTTCTAGTTATAAAAATTAATCCAGAATGAAGAGGTCTTTTGAGACTATTTCCGGAACAAGATTCGCACATTATTTGTCACGAAAATGTGTAAAATTTACTTTATTTGAATCAAAGCCATTTTTTTGAGAAAATAAGGATTTTGAAAAATAATCCACGTGAAGGGTAGCTGCGGGTGGGAATATTAGCCTGAAAAATGTCGTTGCATCCTTGGAAGATGCCTAACTAAATGCCATTTTTTTTAATTCAAAGGGTCTAAAAATATATATATTCGGTGAAATCTTGGTAACAATTTTTTTGGGTAGAATACACTACTTTCTCTATCAACCTTGTACACTATACATATGAGCCAGATAAAGTAAAAATCTTATTTTAAACCTTTATATTACTTTCTCTGCTCATTCTACTGTAAACTATATGAAAAAGAATTCGTGTTCTGTCTACTTTTTGATATTTTTATTTTCAAGCAAGCGAGTCAGTTAAGAAATGTAATGCTGTACAGGTATATACCATGGTAGCGTAGTAGTTACAGGAACTGGCTAGAGACAGGGAAATCCGTGGTTCAAATCCCGGCTATGACATTGAGTTTTTCAGTCTTACCAACAATCTCACATGTGGTCGCTAGGGATCGAACCCGAGCTCTCTAAGTGAGATGCAAGTGGTCTAACCACTAGACCACGGGGCGACTGTTCTACATACATAGGAAAATTCGATACCGGGATTTTACCGAAAATACATGTTTTGGATCCCCCCAATTTAAAAAAAATGAATTTTAGAAAAAGGTCCGTATGTGCGAGTGTGACTGTGGATTGCATAGGTCGTAAACGAAAAGACCGTTTGGTATTTAAGTCTAATAGCTTCTTAAGATGAAAATCTTCCAATATTTTCAAGTAAATCCCCCCCCGGCCCCTACTACCTTTTGGGTAAAACCTTTTTCTAAAATTTGTATTTTCTTAAAAATGGATGAAACAATTTTGATTAAAATAACGTGTATTAAAATTATAAACCTGACAGATAAAAGTATATCTTAAACTGTCTGGTAATCTGAAGGCTACTGAATGAATTTTACGGAATTTTGCATAACTAGTAAACCGTAAGAGATAGACAAAGGCTATGTTGATAGAAAATTTAGACCCGTTTAAAACACACAATTTATGTTATGCACATTTCTTTCGTGAAGGCAATCAATGTAATATAAGTAAGAAATATTCACGACAATAACCTCTTACTCTTCTATAAATACCAGAATAGTAAATTCCATGTTGACTATAAGAATATAAATATAAAGTATAAAGCAGCTCTAAAAATTAAATCATTAGGATAGCCCCCCTTAACATCAATTGTTATTTCGGTGGCTTTGACTTGTGAAACTCTAGACTCAGAATATTAGGTTAATAAGCTTTATATTACTAAACGCATTCACATTTACTCTCATATTCATATTTCCAGACTATATGGAAGATACGGAACGATTCTGGTTAAAGAAAGCTTCCCTGCTCCAGCCGGGAGTCAAACCGGGACCTCCGGGTGAGAAGTCAGCTCGCTGACTACTCGACCACAGAAGCAGTCATTCCTTGTTATTGGTTTCAGCTTTAAAATACTTATACTTTTCTCATACGGGAAATTGTCAACTCCTGTCCATACAAACAAAGGAACTTCAATCACATAGCAACCAGCTTTTGGCTATCACTTTAGCTTATGGTAGTTCCTTATTTCCCTTCTACTTACAAGGAAACAAGTAATAAGACTATTTCTGCTGAGTTTTTCTCGATTAGAATAAAGTAGATGGAAGCATAAGTTTTTTGTAACAATAATTTATTGCAGAAATGTGAATGGAACACATCAGATTTTTCACATAGATAATCAAGCAATACTCCTTATCTACCTAGTCCCTTGTAGTTCGTTAATTGTAAAACAGAGCACTAAGAGATACACGTGGCGGGACCTGCAAATCTCCAACATTGTGCGTCCATATTTTCCGCTAGTGTTACGTCAGTAGTATCATATCATCCATTAAGGCATTAAATAGTAACGGTAATAAATTGAAGCCTTGCGTCATCCCTCTATAGGTTACGCAGCTCGCCAACACTAGCTTCTGTGGTAATTAGAACCCCATATTTTGATATGGGGCCTGTAATGCCCTGCTCGCTTTACCTGATATTCTCTTTGTGCCATAATTCACTTCGATTGGCAGTGTCCAATGCCTTCTTAAAGTCTACAAATGAACAGTGAAGCTTTCTTCCTTAATTAACACCTGTATCGTTAAGGTATCTAAAAGAATGCGGCGATGTTTATTGTACTCACTCAGAAAATGGGCTCACTGGCACATTTTCTCCACTGTGGGTGGGTTTTACTTTCTCTAGACGTACTATGTCTATAGTGTATAGAGAATGTATTGCAGTCCAAAAATTCGATACCGAAATTTCACCGAAAATAGACGTTTTAAGATCCCCAATATCCCAAAAAAAAAAGGAATTTTTTATAAAAAGGTCCACGCGCGTTTGACTTTGAACACGATAACTCAAAAACGAAAAGTTTTTAAAATACAAAACTTGGCATAAAAGTTAAGTATCTTTCAAGGATGGGACACGAAGATTTGGAGGAAAATCCCCCCTCTTCAAACTACTCTTTATATGGAAAAAATTACGATTTTTTTTCTCCAAAATACCTCTAACGATTTTTATTAAAATATCGTATCTATATTAAAGATATTTACACAAAAAATATAATTTTTAACTTGAATTTTATGGGAATAGCCTCCATAAGATAATCTGGATGAATTTTGCTGAAGTTTGCATTACTAGCAAACCGTAAGAGACACACATATAAATCTCGTTGAAACACAAAAGTTATGCAACAGAGAGAAGGTTTCTTGTTCAATGAACCGCTTCTTGCAATTATTGTCAATGATAATTTTATTTTCATATCATTCCCAACAAACTATTTAAAAAAATAAAATCCAGATGGCTTATTTTCCAAACTTTGTGAGTTTCCTCGCTTAGTGAACACCTTCCTATGTTCTCCATCTGATTCAGTTGTCCATCAAGGAAAGTCGCTTGGTACAAGATGGGACAAGTTCTTATAGGGGAACACCTGAGCTCAGGAGGCATCTAGACCAGAGAAAACAGTGATCACACGACACAGATTTAGGGCTCTATTTTGACAATGCTGAGGTAACACCAACTAAAGAGAAAGCCTTACAATATGACATATGACGTCTCCTTCGTGCCTTAGCAGATGCACCGACATACGTTCCTCATACATTCTATATTTCATATAGTTCTTAATTTGTTCCAATAATTTTTAACCTTTCTTTTCTTTTTATAATCTTGCCTTCAATATCCTTCTATTATAATTTTCAAAATAGCACAGAGTCTTAATAAATTACTTAGAATTACATTATTCCTTTTTATCATTTGGTTCCAAGTTTCCAAATCTGTTTTTGCTATTTCATAAACTCCTGTATTGGTAACTTTATCAGTATACTAATTTTCAGAATTTTTCTATAACAAACGCTTCAAATGTTTCTATTATTCTAATTTTTTAAGTCACCAAGTTTCACACCCATACATGTTTCTGCTCCATACATGTTTTCAACAATTTTTATAGTTTCTGAACTGCAAACAATTTATTTATCCTACTGAAGATAGATTTTTTTGGATAGGCTATTATTAATATCTTCTTTCTCTACTTTTACTATGTACATAGTGTATAGAAAAGGCATTCTCTTACACCTACAAATTCGATACGCACGTTAGTGTGTGTGTGTGAGGACAGCATAACTCAAAAATGAAAAGTTAATTACCAAATTTGGCATTTAAGTTTAGTATTTTTTAAGGATGCGATACGAAGATTTTTAAGAAAATCTCCACCTCCAGCTATCCTATATATGGAAAAAATTCGCTAAAAATCGGCGTGTGTTTTAGATGTTTTTATGACAAATGAAATGTATATCTTGAATTTTCTGGTAATAACCTCTGAAGACCTCTTTATTCTGGATAATTTTACTGAACTTTGCATGACTGGTAAACAGTAAGAGGAAGGCAATACCTTACTATGTAAAATATCTAGATCTCGTTAAAACTCATAATTATGTCATAAATACTTTTAAAATATTTGACTATCGCTTTAGCCTGTGGGATTGTAATTTAAGATGTACAAGATAATAAACTTAATCGTGACAGTGTACACATTTTTGATTGTGTACCTACATAGTACGCAGTGAAGGTATTGCATTCAACCCAGAAATGCTGTATCCAGCTCGTACTCGGGAATACATGTTTTGAGAACACCTGCATCTGAAGAGCATTTTAGTAAAATGTCAGTGTGTATGTCCATCTATCTGCATGCCTCTGTGTGCGTTTCACATATTAACTCAGAAATGAAAAGGCGATTAAATACCAAACTTATATTTAAGTTCAGTATATTTTAAGGATGCAACAAAAAAATCTTCCACCCCAAATTATGTTTTCATGCAAGATTTTTCGAAATTATTGATTTTCTAAAAAATCCTAGTGGTTTTAATAAAAATGACACAACAAATAGAACACATATTTTGAATTTTGTGGGAAGCCTATGAACCCGTCTTCATTTTGACTGAATTTTATACCACTGATAAACCGTAGATAAACAATTTAGCTACAGAAAAAAATGTTGTTCTCGATCAAACAAAAAAAAAAAACTTCTCGTCTTGGACTGAAAAGAGAACAGAATTTTCTTTGCATCTTTGTAATTAGCTTTTAAAATATTTATCTATCGCTTTAGTCTAATGTATTCCCTTGTAATTTCAAGGAAGTACATAATAAAAGCTTTTCTGCTAAACTTTATCTCAGTTAGCATGAAATAGAAGAATACCGGTCAAGAGGGATTCGGGGCGCTAACTCCGTGCCACCCTTTAGTACGACGACCCACCCACGAGCCCTGTAATGCAGGTTGCAGCGGTTGGACGGCAGGCTTGACCCAATATCTGCCTATTGCGCGGGATTACGATTAAGGTGAAATATTTCTAAATATTTATTTAATTATTGTTTTAATTACCTACTTTTTCAGGTTCAATATGATTTATATCTATAATTTTTCGCAGAGTTTATTATTTTGTATAGAAAGCTAAGCATTCATGAGAGTCGCGGAATGTAAATTTTTTTCTTGTTGCTTCTTTTTTGGTATCGGCATCACTTTGAACTTTCTTTATAGCATTTGGTAGTATATCAAATATCTCAAATATTAGTTTGTATAGGTCCTATTTGTTTGTTTGTCTACATACTTCATCATTTATATAGTGGTTCCTTTTCCAATATTTAAATCCGTAATATATATATTAAAATGTTTCTTTTAATATAGGATCTCCTCTCTCTTCTTCCGTTTGTTCTATAGTTTCTATTAACTTTTTATATTTTTAGCTATATATAATACTATCTTTGTTTGTTCCATTGCTTTTTGTGCTCGTTAAACGAGTTATTTACATTTTTGTATATCATTTCCAGGAAAACAAACATTCTCCAAGGAGTATACACATTTGTTTTAACATTGTGTTGTGACCAACTAAAAACAACTGCAAAAGAGATTCCTCAATCTGATTACAGATTAAGAAAAGCGGTTGTTTACTTCCATAAAAGTATCGCTTATAGGAAGCAATATATTGGTTGCCGAAAAGAAATGTGCAAAACATTTTAGAGCAGAAAGGTGGAACCACAATAAGAATTTTAAGGATGGTTACAAACAGTTTGTTTATTGTATTATATGCGTCAAATTATATCATGTTAGAGCAGGGATTTTAAGGCAGTGAATGAAAGCTGTAGTTTACATGACAAGTTATGCGGTGCAGTATATAGGATTAAGCGTTTGTTCGAAACACTTAAAACGATCACATTTGAAGTGCTCTGGAAGAATATATTGTAAACGCACATTTAACTCGGATAATTGCCATGTCATAAACATACTTCTATTTCCGAAGTACAAGTTTGCTTTAGAACTGTGCCAGATGTCCCAAGTGTCCCATATTTCAGGTGTGTAGACATCCCTCCAGCGTTAAAAGAGTTGCATAACTCAACGGGGCTATGTCAAGTTAAACCCTGCCAGTGAAAGCTGACGAAAGCGTCGTTCCTTTTCCCTCTATCGATGAGCGCGACCCGCTCACCGACTCCGCTGATAGCCAGCGAGATAAAATGAAGGTCGCTCTCACCGGTACTCCACTGGCGGGTTTTAACTTTAAATTTCCCCTTTGAGTTCTGCAATTCTTTAACTCACGAAGGGATACCTACACACGACCAATACGGGGCAACTGGGCCACGTGGTATTACTTATACTTTCAGAGGACATTAATCTGAAATAATAAGATGCTTCTTCAGTTGAACACAGAAACAAAACGAAAATAGAATAAAAGATACCCAAGCTTCGTTTGTGGATTCTTATAAACGGGAATAGCCATGTTGTTAGCACGGCACGGTACGGTTGAAAATAGGTTTCGGTTTTTTCTTTATATATAATTCTGTAGACAAAACACTTTCTCTCTCTCCCTCTCTCTCTCTCTCTCTCTCTCTCGCTGTGATTCATACATCGAGACTCTGAGAAGGATAGCTAATAATTTGAATACAGAAAAATAACCAGCTGAGGAATCGAACCTGGAACCCCTTGCATAGCAGGCAGATGTTCTAATGACTAAGCTACGGGACTAGCAACTTGTTTTATAACATATTTTCCAAGAAATAAAATTCTTATATAAAGCATATACTCGTTCTAGTATATATATATATATATTGATATTTGTATTTATGACGAATGTTGGAATGGACTCTTCCCGTCACATTATTGTGCACAATATGATCGTTTCCATTATTGCTAGCAACATAATATGTGGCAGGGCTTACATTAATAGCATCATATACGAAGCTAGGAATCCTGGTGGTGCTAATCAATAAGGAAATGCTTCTCGAGATGTAGTCACCCCTCTGTGGCCGGGAGGCATCGCTGATAATGTGAGTGATGAAGGCACACAAGGATATATAGCGGCAGTTTCATTGCCAGACCACGCGAGTACTTTTCGGCGCACATATCCATATAAAAGGGCACTACCATCTTGATAAACTCCCTCCCACGGCTACGCGCCGCCGACGAGACAGGAAATTACGAGGAAATTTTCTGAACACGCCCGACAGCTAACTGCTACATGAAAAAGTGTAACATGCAAACAATCGAACAAAGAGAATAGAAAGTATTTGTATTTTACGCATATAAATGAACTGCAAAGTTCATAATATGGTACGCTATGCATTAAAACAAAAATTAAGTATGATCGTATAGGACTACAACCTAGAAATTTCCTCAAATTATTACAAAGTTTTCATAGTAAGTGCAGATAGTTGTAACAAATACTAAATATTTTCAAGTTAAGCATTATCGTACTGGACTGCATCCTAGAACTTTTCTAAATATTTTTAAATTAAGCGTTATTACAAAGTTTACATAGCAGGTGTGTTATTAATTAAAATAACTACTAAATATTTTCAAGTTAAGCATGATTTAGAAGCTAGAATTTCCTGAACTTATTTAGCCGTGCGGTAAACAAATACAACTGATAGAAACAGTGCTGAGTGAAATAGCATTGTGAGAGAGAAAATATTTTAACTATCTAGGTGTTTCTTTTGAGGGTAACGGGGAAAAATAGATATAAGCAATAAATTAGAAATATTTCAATATCTACTTGACACCCTGAAAAGAAGATTGGGAAAGTAAGGAAGGAATTTTATAAAGTATTGACCATGCATTAACCTATTGGTTAGAAATATGGTCTCTAAGAAAACAAACAATCAAAAAAATAGAAGCTGCAAACATAAAGTATCTAGATTTGTGGCAGGATATATTTTAATGGATAAAAACGAAGTGAAGATATTCGCAAGGAATTTCAAGCTTTTAGTCCCAAAGATAATATAGAAAAATAATGTAGCAGACAATGGTTCGAAAAATCTGTAGAATGAGTATACCAGGTGGTCACCTGTCCCTTATTATTTTTGGAGATAGACAACATTTGTTACGCTAAAAGCAATAAGGTCGAAATTACCATGCTTGTTGAACGTTTGGTAACCATTAAATACTAAGCTACTCTTCATAGGAAAATAGACCTTAGCAGCAATAGCTACTTCCAGCAATAGTTAATAACTCCTGTTACAGAACATGTTATATCAATAGGATCGCTGTCATATGTTCTGTAACGTAAATTATAATGAATGAAGGTTAAACGAACGGCTTGAGCCACATAAAGGAGTCCCCAACAGTTATAAAAAGATCAGAAGTGGGAGAGAGAGAGAGAGAGAGAGAGAGAGAGAGAGAGAGAGAGAGAGAGACATATGTGACACTATACCTAAAGGTTTTAACGAAAAATCGAGCGCCGTGATTGCAGCTCAACTGGTTAATTTCATGTTCCCTCGTCACCTCCAGCGTGTTAGTGGTTCGAGTACCACAGATTGCGTACATTTGTTTTCTTCTTTATGTATTATCCATCAAGGTGCAAAGTTAGTTCAGTGTTTGTCACTCAATTAATTTTATATGTAAACAAAAAGGTATACAAATGAAGAACAAACAACAGTTCATTTTATGTGTTCTTCAGTTTTCGATCCTTAATTTTCAGTCTAATTGATTCGAAAAAGAAACTTCATTAAGACTTTAAATAATAAAATAATAATCCAAAACGTATAAAATTAATAAAATAATTTCAAAATACTAGAACATCTAACATGTTATCGATTGTTCTTCGTAGTAAGAAAGGGTTCTTGCTTTTGGCAGCTGGTACTCTCGGTGGGTTAGCGAATACTACCGGAAGACACTTTAGGTCTAGACATGCCCAATTAGATACAAAGGTAGACCTGAAGTAAACCACTAGGTATGTGCTTACTTACAGCTGAGATAATTTCCTATGAACCTCGCAGCCCATTAGAAAGGCCAACTCAGTCTGTCGTGAACTCATCATCCTTTCGAACAGCTGCTGCGCTAACTGAAGAAGTTTCATCACTAAGTTTCATGTCGGACACTCTTTATCTAGTTGATATTGAGAAGTTTGATAGGTTATGGGGATTAAACCTAGTTTTTTTTTCAACTGAAACTATTGCTATGTATTTGACACAGTTTTTGATTTCAAACCTAGGTATTTTGTGTACTTTTCTTTTTAGAAAGACCCTGAAAATGTATCTGGTTTTGAAGTATTATCTAAAATACCTATGTTAGATTTAAAAATCTGTAATAATACCTGCATATTTAGAATAAACTGAATGAATGTGCCTCAGAATGTTCCTTTTCATTTGTATTTGTGTAACTGGACTGATGACGTTAGAATAAACATAAATAAAGAGAAAAACCATAAAAAGAAACAAATAAGCAAACTAAAATATGTTCCAATATCCCATCTAGCCTTGTGTCAAATCAGGAAAAAAGAAAGCGGAGGAAAAAAATCGACAACATTTGGTAAGATTCGATCCTGAATGAAGCATCTTGGAAACTCCTGCTAACACCGTGCGTTAACCAAATATCCTACTGTTTATGTGTAACTTGCAGCGCCAAAGTTTATAATGTTAGTATACGAATTAAATTAAATGACGTGTTATTTATGGACGCTCTTTAACTGCTGTGGTTCTCAGCGTCCCATTCTAAATTGGGCGTGAAAGACCGCTTAATTTTGCTCAGAGGCCTCTCTAATTGACTTGAGGTTCTTTTACGTGCCGTAAATCCACGACACGGGACCAACGGCTTTACTTCCCTTCCGAAGGAAGCCATGCTAAGGATTTTTACACCCGAAAAAATCCATCGTCCTCCGCCGGGTTTGAACCCGCGACCTTGGGTAAGTTGGGTCTCGGGAACGATGTTTTCAGGATAGACTGTAATCTGCAGCTTGCATTTAAACCAGAGAAAAAGGGACAGGTGAATCATCTTGTATATAATATTTGAGTAATCGACCGAGAAGAGACCAGGGACGTTCACGGAGGAAATGGATACACAAGCCATAATAACTGGAACCGGAACAAACCAATGAAGTTTAATCCCTGAAAACGAAAGAATAAGACTAAATATTTTGTATATATAACTTTATTTTTTAACTTATTATTGTTGCTTTAATATTAAAGTCATATCACGTCCACAATAAATATTAAAAGTCTGATGTGTTCCATTCACATGCCTTTCTCCATTTCTGTGTAAAAAATTGTTAATAAGCTTATTCTTCTATTTACTTCATGCTAATGGAGGAAAAATTAGCAGAAATAGTATCATTACTTGCTTCCTTCTAAGTAGAAGCAAAATAAGGGAGTACCATAGGTTAAAGTGAAGTCAAAAGCTGATTGCTAAGTGACTGATGTTCCTTTGTTTGTATGGACACGAGTTGACAAATTTCTGAATTAAAAAAAGGACAAGTTTTTTAAACCTGAAACCAAAAACAAGGAATATCTCAAAAGCGATCAACTCCTCAAAAACATTACATAATATAAATTGTGTGTTTTAATGTGCTCTACTTTTTTGTGTGGCACGTATTTGTCCATTTTTTACGGTTTAGCAGTTATGCACAATTTCGTAAAATTATCCAGATTAAAGTAGTCTCTATGGGCTATTCCCAGAAAATTCAAGATATATATATTATTTGTGAGGTAAATATCTTTAATATACGATATTTTAATCAAATCGTTAGAGCCATTTTTTGAGAAAATCAAAATTTTCAGAAAAAGTTCCATGTAAAGGGTGTGGGAGGATTTTCTTGCATCCTTGGAAGATACCAAACTTAAATATTAAGTTTGTTATTTAACAGTCTTTTTGTTTTTGAACTACGCTGTCCACAGACACACACACACACACACACACGGACCTTTTTCCAAAAATGCTTTTTTGGATTCAGGGGACTGAAAACATGTATTTCCGGTGACATCTCGGTATCGAATTTTGGGTGCATTATCATACCTTTTCTATATGCTATGTACATGGTACGTGTAGAGGAAGTAAAAATTACAATATGTCAATCAATTTAAAAGCATACATTACACAATGGCTTATATACAATTTTATTTTTTTTTACAAACTTTAATATATTGGGCCATTCAATATCATTCACTGAGACATCAGCAGCAACTCCACACCGAAGCCGTTGTACATTGTAGGAAGGACACTCTGAAACTATATGCTGAACTGTGAGAATGGATTTACAGGGAAGGCTGAGATTCTTTGGCAAGCAGGTAAGAATGGGTAGCTGCAGTATGTCCAATACACAACCTGCCGAGAGGAACCCGGTCACGACGCGTTAGATATTTTATTGTGTAATAGTTATTTCTTTATCTATACCTTAAGATTTTTACTTTCTCTACACGTAACATGTAGATAGTGTATAGAGAAGCTATTGCACTCCACCCAAAAATTCGATACCGAGATTTCCCCGTAAATATATGTATTACGCACCTGGATCCAAAAAAAGCATTTTCAGAAAAAGGTCCGCGTGTGTCCGTGTGTCCATGTGTTTGTTACAACGATAACTCAAAAACGAATTGTCGGTAAAATACCAAACTTGGTATTTAAGTTCAGTGTCTTCCAGGGATGCGACACGAATATTTTAAGAAAAATACCCTCGCTCCAAAATATCCTTTACATGGAACTTTTTTCGAAAATTTTTATTTTCTCAAAAGTGGCTCTAACGATTTTGAATAAAATATCCTATATTAAAGACATTTACCTGACAAATGAAATGTGTATCTTGAATTTTCTCGGAATACCTTCTGAAGACTACTTTATTCTAAATGAATTTTACGGAATTTTGCATAGTTGTTAAACCGTGATAAATGGACAAAAACTTACCACACAAAACATGTACAGCACGTTAAAACACACAATTTATGTCGTATACATTTTTCTCGTGGAGTTGATTGTTTTTGAGATATTCCTTGTTTATAGTTTCATACAGGAAGTTGTGAACTCCTGTCCATGCAAACAAAGGAACTTCAGTCATATAGCAACCAGCTTTTGACTATCACTTTAACTTATGGTGTTCCCTTATTTCGCTTCTACTTACAGGAAGAAAGTAATAATACTGTTTCTGCTAACTTTTTCTGCATTAGAATGAAGTAAATGGAAGCATAAGCTTTTTAACAATATTTTTTTTGGCAGACATGTAGAGAAAGTCATGTAAATAATACACATCAGATTCTTTTTACACTTCTGCTTTTTTACTACTTACTATCAGTTTATGGAGGAGTTACACTCCCCAGCACCTAGAAGCCAATATTTGGAGTCGGATGCTGGTTGTGAGATTGATCTGATAGATATCTAGGATGGGGGATCAGCCCAACCCTGGTATGAACGTGAGAAAGTAAATGCTTTGAAATATAGGCGAAAAGAATGATAGGAAAGGTGATGGTGGAAAAACTGGTGGAATGAATTACGGGGGAAAACGCAGGAGCCGGAGAAAACCCACCTACACGCCACTTCATTCACCGAAATCTCACATGAAACCCCTGGGATTGAAAACGGGACACCTGGGTGAAATACAGGCGTCTAGCCACTCTGTCACGGAACAACCCACTACTTTCACAATGTTTTAAATCTTCATTATAGTGTAAAATTCCTTTTAGCTGCCACTTTTCGAGGTGTACGCCGCCAGAACATATAATATGCCTTTTAATTTCTGTACCACGTACATAGTGGGTAGAGATAGTATAGCATTCCACCCTAAAATTGGATACGAAGATTTCACTGGAAATACATGTTTGAAAATTATTGAATCTAGAAAATAACTTAAAAAATGCACGTGAGTCTGTCTGTCAGTCTGTATGTCTATAAACAGATAATTCAAAATTGAAAATGTTATTAAATACCAAACTTGATATTTCAGTTCCGCATATCGCAAGGGTGCGACACAAAGTTTTTCAAGAATCTCTACTTATTTCAAATTGTGGTTTACATGGAAAAATTCACGTGGAAATTTGAGTTTCTCATAAATAGCTTGAACGGTATTAATTAATATACTAAATATTTAAATAATTTTTGTAACAAATTAAAACTTGTATATTAATTTGTGAGTATAACCTCTTCTAAATGACTATTACATAACTGTAAGTGATAGAAAATTGTACTATAGAAAAAAATATAGGTTCCGTTAAAAATCAATTACTTATGCTTTTTTAAATGAGAAAGTATCATTAGGTTTCATTTTTTCCGTCTTTTTTCATCTTGATAATAACTTTCAATTCCATCACATAACAATCAGCTCTAAAATATTTGTAGTCCGGTGTATTCCCTAACTAGGAAATATATAATGAAAACATTCAAGTAGTGTTTATCTCTATTAGCATGAGGTAAGTAAAAAAAAAGCTTTTTTATAAATAGTTTTATGCAGAATCAGTAGAGAGACTCATGTATACTTTAATGTAACACATCAGATATTTTTCTTTGACTTTCCCAGTTGAAAGCAAAATATCACATAGAAGCAAATTCTTAAAATACTTGACAAGCGCTCTAGCCTGATGTATTTCCCTATTCCCTTTGTACCTACTAGAAAATGGGTAACAAATCCATTTCTGTGGATATTTATCTCAATTAACATTAAGTAGATAAAAAATAAACATGTGAAAGAGCAGTTTTCAGTAGAATAAATAGAGAGAAAAAATAAATATAACACATCAGATTTTTCTGCTTAGATTTTCCCAGCTTTGCTGTATATGGAAATGATATTCAGATTACAATCCTGGAGGACTTCATTAGTTTGATGGCTTTCATATATTAAGATAAAATGAATCCTCTAGTGGCTCTACAGCGCTAAAACGACACTATTTTTATGGCCATTAACAACACTAAATCCATGACGCGCACATCGACATTCAACTTTAACTGTTGAATAATTGCGGACGACAGGTGTAAAAAAAATGGCCGCCCTTTGTGAATAGCATATTGTTTCAGTCCATTATCAGCGTGCTGCCATTGTTTGTGCTCCATGTCATTATCCTCTTCTTGCTGCTATTCTTTGTACTCCTGCCACTGTAAAATTCGGAACACCCTCTCATCACATGTGCCCGTGATATTTATACATTTATTCATGTACGTGATGGAAATTTTATGTCGCTTTCTGCAGCGTATGTCTTGAATGCATACACCTGTTCTTTATGTACATGGCAGAATGAAACCTGAATGCAAAGTAACGAATTAAGACTGGGTACAGGATGGCGCAAGAACAACCAACAGTCTTCACGAAATTACTCAAATACCCCGCTTAGAAAATAATAATAACAACATTAATAATAATAATAATAATAATAATAATAATAATATTAATAATAATAATAATAATAATAAAACAGCTTGAAAATGCAGTCAGGTTAATAGATTAATTTATTTTATGTATTTATTTCTAGCTATTAAATATATTATATTTCGTCCACATGCTTTTTTTTCTATCTCCTCTGTAAACAAACTAGTTACAAAAATAATATGCACATACAATGTACATAGTGGATAGAGAAGACATTGTATTGCACCCAAAAATTTGATCTCGAGATTTCACCGATAATATATATTTTTAGGTTCCCTAAGTCCCAAAGTATTTCTAGAAAAAGGCCCGTGTGTGTGTGTGTGTGTGTGTGTGTGTGTGTCTACCTGTGTGTGTGAATGCGCCTATGGACAGCATAGCTCAAAAACGTAGAGACTGTTAAACACCAGACTTGGTATTTATGTTTAGCATTTTTCAAGGATGCAACACGAAGATTTTCAAGAAAGACCCCAACCCTAAATCTTACTTTTGATTAAAATACCACATCATCATCGTAAATAAAAAGTGTGTTTTGAATTTTCCGCGAATAGTCTCTGAAGAGCCCTCAATTTTGATTGAGTTTTGCAAAATTTTACATAACGGTTAAACCGTAAGAGTTAGACACTTACTACATAAACATGTAGATATTAAAATACACAATTGTTCTTGTAGAGTTGACCATTTTGAAGACATTCATTGCTATTGGTTTCAATTTAAAACTAAATAACGTTTCTTAATCAGAACCATGCACAGCGAACCGAACCTCAATTGTTTCATATATCGGCCAGCTTTTAATATATTTTACTAGCACTTTAGCCTAATGTATTCTTTTATTTTCCCTTCTATTTACAAGCAACCAAGTAATAAGACCAATTCTGCTAATGTTTATCTAAATTAGCATGACGTAGATAAAAGAATAATCTTTTGTAACAAACATTTGTTTGTGGAACAGCTAGAGAAAGTTATGTGAATGGAACACACCAGATTTCTTTTATCTTCTTCATCTAATCGACATAGACATTAGCTGAAATAATTTATTTTTAGTTGGTTATAAGTAGAAGGGAAATGCACTAGCCTCAAGCGATAAACTCATCTTTTAAAAAGTGGTCACAATGTCATAGAACTAAAATTCGGTTCTGTTTGATGGCCAGGAGTTAAAAAAAAAAGAGCGAGAGACCAAAAGATAACTCTCCATATGAAATCAATTGCAAAATTTATCTCGAAATGGCTAACACTAAAAAGATGTATATGACATAAACTGTGTTTTAAGGACATCTGCAGTTTTAAGTAGTATTTTTTGTACCTCTTACGGTTTACCAGTTATACAAAGCTCATCCAGAAGGAAGAGTTTTTCACAGGTTATTCCCAAGAAATTCAAGATATTAATTTCATTTGTCGTGAAAATGTTTTAAACATATAGTATTTCAATAGAATTCATTGAGTCAAGTTTGAGAAAACCAACATTTTGGAAAAAATGTTACACATAAAGGGAAGTTTGAGATGGGGAACTCTGTGTAAAAAGCAGGATTTTGGAAGATACTCAAAATAAGCATCTATTTAGGAGACGACCTCTTCTTTAGATGTAAATTGGTTTCCACCAAGCCACTTTTTGAAGTTTCGAAATAAAGAAACTCACTGAGGACCAAATCTGGAGAAAACGGTGGATGTTCTATAATTCGAACCTTAATTCTACTAGTTTCGCCACCGAAATTGCGCAAATGTGCATCCTTGCATTGTCTTGACTGAAGATCATCCTTTTTCTTTGCCAGATGAGGGTGTTTTTTTCCTGATTTATCTGTTCAACCGGTGAAATGATGATGCTTAATATTCCCTATTAATCGTTCTCCCTCTCTGCAAGTAATCAATGTAGACGATTCCACATGCATCCCAAAAAACCAATACCATCTGCAGATTTCGCCAGCTTTGCCATCTTCGGAGCTGATTCGTCTTTAAAAACCTACTGTTTTGACTGTATTTTATCTCTGGAATGTAGTAGTTTATCTATGTTTCATACCTTGTTATGTATCGACGAAGAAACTAGTCAGGATTGCGACGGAAAGGTGCCAAACTAGCTTCCAAATTGATCACACAATTATTTTCAATTGAGAGAAAACCTGGTAGCCATCTTGTCAAGACCTTTGTCGGACCTAATTTTTTGTGCATTATTGAGAACACTATACATTGTAATATGCCTGTGTGGCCTCTACTATTCCGTGAACTTTGATTCGTCGATCACTCAAAATCACATCCTGGGAGGAAGTCATTTTGGAGGAAGTCACTTCTACTAGAAGTCCTGAACGACGTTAATGTAATTGTGGATGTACGGCCATGTTTAAATTCCAATTGTAAATTGTTGGAAACGCGGGAGCAGATGTGCCATAATCTTCATCCTACTCGGTTTTTATTTCTTTCAGTGTTAAGCCTTTTAAATATAAGTTTTTAATCACCGCACGAAGCACCTTTGTTTTTACATGTTTCTAAATAAGCAGAGAATTGTTGATTCAGTCAACTATGTGAGCGAAACCACATGATGGATTTAGGTGAAACTTTAACTACCATCTAGTATGAAATGACGGTTACTAAATACTAACTTTTTGTCAATGCTACGAATGTAATTTTTTGTATTTTATAAGATCCTATTGAACGCCTCTAGTATTCCTTCAAGCAGATTACAAATAATTGTTTTGAATGTATTCCTGTAGCTGGATTTAATGTCTCATCATTACGATTCTCGCTCGGTTGCTCAACTATCTCTACATTGCATGCTCAGAACTCACTCAAAAACTGACCTACTCCTGGCTTGCAGCTCCCTTTTTATGCTCGACTATGATGTGGCGCACTTGCGCGCTGAGCGGACATTTTTCATTAAAACATACATTCCTTCAGACAATTTTCTAAATACGCCATTTAAATTCGGGGGTCTCAAAATATTTTTTTCGGGTTAAATCTTGTTATAGATTTTTTGGGTAGAATGCAATATCTTCACTATCTGCTGTGAAAATTTCACATACGTACTAGAGAAAGTAAACTGTACAGCAACGTCATTGCATTAAACATGCTTATAAAAAAAACCTTATATTGCTATAGAACTCAACTAGGCTACATAAACGACTTTATGTCGATGTTTATTTAACTGTTCACTTAAATGCAGTAAGCGCACGTCGCTTTATATATTTGTATTAGTCAAATACATTTATGGTTTTAGAATCTCTTCCTTTGTGAATGAGTATAAGGTATTTGTTCTCGACGAGTAGAATAACTATGTATTGAGTCATATAACGTATAATTACTAATATTCTTCCCAATAATAAACTAGTAGACAGTCTAAGATGAACACTGAATCTATGTTAAAATATTTAGATTGGCAAACAGTGGTTTAAAATAAGATCTCGAAGAAACGGCTCATATATTTTTATACAATAAAAATGTATTAACAAAAGCATGCCCACTTTTATATGCGAGATAAAAATATAATTTTATTTTAAGATGATCTTTGGCTGCTGTGGTTCTTAGCTTCCAATTTACAACGGGGTGAAGGACAACTCGGTTTTGCTAGGAGGTCCTTTTATCAGGCTTGAAGTGCCGAAGAAATTTCACCATTTAGCTAAGTAGATTGATATGCGTATACAATTTAAGCTGTAATATTTAAAACCATGAAACTGTAGTTTCTCAACTACACCATTGTTGTGTCAAAGGGCGTAAAAAGGCCATACATTTAACTGTAAACTTTCACTACCGTCTAGATGCCTTAAGGTGCTGATTTTAAAGGAGGTAACAATATTCACTTTCTGACCTTCTCAGAACCCGAATCGACTGTCACATAGTAGCAAATTGTTCTCAGAATAATCACTCATCTGTTGATTTATTAAACTCTCAAAAAGCCTTTGGCTCAACTGAAAAAATCTGGTATATTCCATTCACATAACATTCTTTACCTATTCTGTAACAAAATATTCTTAAAAAAAGCATATTCTTCTATTTTCTTCATTCTAATAAAAGTAAAAGTTAGCAGAAATGGTAGGTAATATTAATTAGTTACTTTTATTTATTAATTATTTATTTATTTACACTATATATACGGGAAATTATGCAAAAAATATTTTAAAAAGCTACTTGCTCTGTGTTTCTCCTTGTTCAGTTCTCTTTGCTTGGTCAACATTAAGACAAAATAGACACTATTGTATCAGAAAAAAAGTTTTAAGGTACAAGGAATATCTCAAAAATGATGGTAAACTCCACAAAAATATATAACACACGTATATCTGTTTTAATGAGATTTACATTTTTGTACAGTGAGGGTTTGTATATCTCCTAGCTTTTACTAGTTATACAAAGTCGCCCAGAGTGAAGACTTTTTCAGAAATGATTTCTAGAGAACCAGGATATACATTTTATTTGTCGTATAAATAGTTTGAATATGCGATATTTTAATAAAAATCGATAGCGTCTTTTAGAAAAAGAAAACATTTTCAAAATTTTACATGAAAGTTGTAGTTTAGGTTGGGAAGATTTTCTTGAAGAAATTAGTCGTGCATCCTTTGAATATCCTGAGCTTAATTATTATCAACTTTGTTATTTAACCGGCATTTCCTTTTTTATAAAGTTTTGTAAGGTCAAGTAACTGTAGCACTTCAGAGTTTTACTTTTTCTACACGTACTACGTACATAGTGCATAGAGGAGGTATTATATTGCATCCAAAAATTCAATACGAGATTTCACCGGAAATATGCTTTGAGACCCCCCTCAAACCAAAATAGAAGTGTTTGTGTGTATGTTAGCAGCATAGCTCAAAATCGAAAAGTGCATTAAATACCCAAGGATGCGACACGAAGATTTTCAGGAAAATCTCCCATCCTCTAACTACCCTTTATATGGATAAACTCATAGATAGCCGAATAAGCTTATTAGCAATAGTGTATTATAGAGAGATAGGGAAATTTGTGAATGGAATATCTCAGTTTTTTAAGGATGTATTTACTGATTATTTAAAGAGCTTTCATGCAATATTGATTCCGTATTTATAAATCGTGTGTTAGGTCTTTTTATTTCAGATAACGGGCAAATAATATACAAATTACACCCGCAATAATTATTGAGTAGAGGTTTTGCTAAAAGTATTAATGAAGTGAGAGAGAGAGAGAGAGAGAGAGAGAGACAGAGAGAGATGGAGAGAGATATAGGAGGGATGTGCTTAGAGTAACAAAAACAATCATACATCACTATATGGTTTAACTAAACCCTCAAGCTTTTATGAATAATCCTATAAAATATGCCAATAGCAATAATAATAATAATACAGGTAAGGTCAGACAGCAAAATTCAATGCCATAGCCGGGATTTGAACCACGGATCTCCCGGTCTCTAGCCGGTTGCTCTTCCACTGAGCTATCATGACAACATGCCGGCATAGCATTGAATTTCTCAACTGACTCACTGTTTCCCGGTAAACCACGAGATGCCCTCAAATTATTTTGAGATGACAATCCCAATGGTGACTTACTTTCAGTCTGTCTATCTGTGCACTCCTGTCCTACACACTGCTTGTGTGAAAAACAATGAAACCAATAATAATATAGCTCTCCTAAAATGTTAAGCATATTGGAGACCGAAGTATTGTGGATAGGATTCGATCGCAGGGGACTGGCCCCGAACCTGAGGTTATGTTACCTACCTAGGGGGCACTTCCGGGATGAAGGAGCGAGGTAAGGGATACTCCGAGCTGCCACAGAAATGACAAGTAACCTTACAGTTTCTGGATTGAAGCACCACGACAGTCGGGGACCACGTCCCACATACGGTCCATCCCCCTCCATGGTTCTCATCCTGATAACCACCCGAAATTCAGGGAACGGAGATAAGTCATTTTG
The DNA here is from genome assembly GCA_030762935.1 of Hymenopus coronatus. Lineage (NCBI taxonomy): Eukaryota > Metazoa > Arthropoda > Insecta > Mantodea > Hymenopodidae > Hymenopus > Hymenopus coronatus. The sequence goes on from CM060882.1 coordinate 52,080,436, forward strand.
AGCTTCTTTATCCCTGCTACGCCACACCAAGCACCATCGCCGACCCTCCCAAGGGAATGAAGGTTGGTGAGAATTGAATTGATTTGTTTGATGAAAGACGAATTGAGTAAAATTAAATAAAGATCTGCGCTCCCCTCCCCCCCAAAAAAAAATTGCCCAAAAAAACATCGAAACATTGGTTCTAATAACTATACTTTTGGTATATTTTAGACTCACAGATACCAGTTTTGTCCTCTTTCAAAGTGGAATCTGTGGGTATAAAATATACTAAAAGTATTGTTATTGGAACCAATGTATTGTTTATTGTTTTTTTAAAAGAATCAAGTTTTGAATGAAATGACAATGGAAATGACCCAGGGGGACAGGAAATTCAGGGAATGAAAGGAACCTACCCAGCATTCGCCTGACGACACGGAAAAAACTCGAAAAAGCCATTGGTTAGGTAGACAAACCGGGAAACGAACATGCGACTTCCTGAATGCAAATATTGTTGGAACTATATACCATACTAATTACTATATCGTGAAAAAGTAGCTGAGGACTTGATCCTGCCAAATTCTCAGGCCAGGTTAAGTCTGCCTGAGCTTTGTTGTGCGATATAATTTTCTGTAACCTGAGCTATAAGTTGCAGCTCATGTTGCAGGACTGCCGAGGACGCCACTGAAGTTGTGGCAGGAATTACAAGAGAGAGAGCACATCGATTTGATTCTAAGCAACGTCGTATCGGTGACCCGGGGACATACGCCGCGTCAACATCCGCCCTGGAACGGATGCAGTACAGAAACTCGACGTGAAGGATATCCATAGCCCCTGAAAACTTATAACAAGTGGAAAACCTGGTACACAGGAAAGGGGCGAGTTTTGCACGGAAATCTAATAACGGGAACAAGCCTTCGCCTGGACAATGCTACTCTTTTTTTTTTTTTTTTAAAGTATCCTCGGGGCGAGAGTCCTTTCATCGGTTAAAAGGAAGGATGCATGACTCACTTTTCACGTGCTGATAGATCTTTCTTCTTCTTACAAATTACGAACAAAGTGAGATTAAATTTCTTGAGAAAAAAGTCCAGTTTTGTTTCGAGTTTCATTATAGCATATAGATACTTTCTTAGTGTGATACAAATGCAAAACGATATATAGTGCTTGTATATCGGAAAGCTGTTTAATGGCGTCAGACCGGAAAAAAATGTTACATTCACATCACTTTCTCTATCCTCTGTGTTTATTAGTGGCTCTACAAACTATTTTTATGAAAACGTATTTTAATTGAGACAAACTTTGCAGAAGCAGCTAAAATACGCATTTCGTTATTGATAGAAAAAAAAATAACTCTGTATGCCGGCCTAAAATTCCATACTCCTTCCATGTAATCACGACAATTTAAAGTCGACAGGATTTCAAAGGAATTACATGGTATTGAACACTTCGAACCACTAAAATCGAATGTTTTGGAAATGACTAATGCAACAAAAATGGCTATTTGAATAAGTTGTTATTTTTAACCTTGCAGAAATAGTAAAAATACAGTAGAAAATTGAACTATAGCTCTGCGGCTTTGCTCTAACCAGCTGATCTACCATGAGAACATATCGACACTGACTCGCATTTTTCGCGACAAACAACAGGGAGTTTTCAACTTAATTTTAACGTAACAAACAAACCCCAGTGTTGAATAACAATCTCGTAGTTCCTAGGCTTCACAGCTGTCTAATATTAATTAGCGTTACCAAAAAAAGCGACTTCTTGTGTGTTTTTCATTCAGGATTCCTGGTACCCTCCCTCCCACTCTGACCATGCGTTTTTTTTGGAATTGTTTGTTGGGGAGTTGAATGCTCTAATTGTGTTTTCTATCACTGATTACCTTTTTTCATCCCATTTCCTCTTATTTCGCTTCTCTATTTTATGTTTTAGCCTGACTCCCTTTTCCAGCGACAAAATGAAGTCGGAAATACTTGCGCTCTCCCCCCTCCCTCTCTTCTGAGCTTCCACTGATAAGATCGTGTTTCCCCGGTCGCGATATAGGCAAGTGTGTGAGCAGTCTTCGTGGGAGGCCTCTCAGTAACCCTTGTGTGGTCGTGAGTCTGTATCTATACCGCCACCGCTGAATCCTTGAGCTTGAGTGTTGCGAGTTAAGTTGGTACACACACAAACAACAGATAAAAAGCTTTACCCGTTTGAATTTCTGAACAGATCACAAGGCAGCATTCTGGTCGATCGGTCAGTCAACGGAAACGGATCTAGATGCCGCACCGTTGCAATATCTGGCTATTTCCAACCGTGTGCCGAGCTTGAGAACTCCTAACATGTGCATTGAGTTTCCTGTACAAGCTACGTATTATTCGTTGTAATTTACATTTGTTGTTATTGTTGATAGTGTTGCTGGTGTTTGTTTGTATGTGGGGTAATATAACAAGACTTTCAATATTACGGAGGTGGATAGACTTTTGCAGGAAGGTGTGACGAGGGTGGACGCGGCTTCATGAAAGAAGAAAGTGAATCATGTGCACAAAATAATACGAAAAGCACAGGAATTAGACGGAATCATCAGTGAATGTGAACCACTAATGATATGTCTTGGTGGCGACGACGATGTGGATGATGGCATTGACGATGGTGCTTCCGAGAATGATGACGAAGCTACTTGAATGGAATTTGGTCATTAAAATTCTAAAGCGGTGAAAATCACTTTGCTATACCTTTCTCTCATTGTAATCAGCAATTTGCACTAATTTGTTCTATATTTTCTTAAATACGTAATGTATACTACATACGTTATAGCATCACTGTTATTTTCAAATAACATCAATAATAAATAATTAGTTTCGTTATTCATCGGCGTTCATTTATTATTTACATGATCATATTCGTCTTTACATATATTACAGACATTTTGATAAGCTGTTGTTGTTTACTAGTTACTCTGGCAACGCCGTGAGGGCATCATAGCCAACCTAACATGAAACCACCCTGTCAAGTGTAAGGATTCAGCGACGGGGGTATTATAGGGAAATCTGCGCGCCTCTGTCCACTGCGCCGACCTGTCCTGTGTTCCATATGCCTCCTGCGGTTCCTTTACCTATTTCCCTCCCGCGGGTTTATGCACAAAATATTCATTGGGGATAAAGGAGGTGTCGCCACCTCATCAGTCATAATGCATGTTAACTGAATGGTCTTCCACACATCATGTGTAATTGTGAAGCCTTAATGAATAAATTTCTGCAAAATGTTTACATTCATTAAGCTTTAGCAAATAGACGTATAACATTTTGCAAGTTGAAAAGATAGAGTTAGGCTGAAACCCTCAATGTCATGGCTAGGATGTGAACCACATGTCTTGCGGCCTCAGTCCGATTGCTCTACTCACTGACCTACCATGCCAACATGCCGACATGACAATAAACTCCTCAAATGACTCACATTCTCAAATTATTTTGAGAAGGCATAGCCCAATGGAGACTTATAATCTCGTGGGATTAGAGTTACAAATAGATTGCGGTCCTCAGTATTCTGAGGCAGAGTACTTAATCCATGACCTTATGGCCTCATGCTAATTACGTGACCATTGATAGTGAGGGATGAATGTGAAAATATCCGGATGTCAACGTACACGACCATGAAAATGTCTCTGTTGGCTACATTGGGAATTCTTTCGACACGGTTCTAGACCCTACCCATCTCCCTGAGCCTCCCGGCGAGACACCAGAAATGGTCCTAAAAACCGAAGGTGCATCCGAACGAATGTTTCCGATGAACCCAGGATAACCTTTTACAATGCCGCAATACCCATCCAGCCGCAACCTGCTGAACACCGTCGCTTGGTCCTTCAATTCTGAGAGAGATCATTTGCAAATAACGACAACACAAAATGGGGGAACGAGAAATTCAGTGAATGTGATGAACCTGCCCTGCATTCGACTGGCGACCCGGAGAAGCCCCCGGAAAAGTCACGTACCAGGTAGGGCAGCCACGATTATGAATCCGCACCCTGCTGAATGCTGGTCACAGACGAGCGGTGCCAATGTCGTATGTTCTTTAAGACTTTGCAAGAATTGTTTGTAGAAGAGTGGTTACACAAGCTCATGTATATTTAACTCATTAGATTTGTTCTTGTTAATGTTTATCCGGTGCGTCAAATGGTATTTCTTTTTTTTTTTTTTTTTGGTTGGACATAACAGTTTGATTCCAAGGGAGCACACATGGAGGTGTTGATAGATACTTATAATAAAATGAGATCTCAAATATTTGGATCGAACAGGCGGCATTTACGACACACCAGGGCAGCTGGTTCAAATGAAAGCAGACGCCTTCATATGCATGCCAGTGGTTTAAAAAAAAAGATTGATGAGAAGAGTATACGTACTCAAATTACACCAATGACAAGGAATACATCGGAAATACTGAAGCGGACTAAATTGTGTGTCTTAAGGAGGTCTTCGTTTTTATGTACTAACATCTTGTCTTGTTACTACGATTGACCAGCTATGCTAAATTCGTCCATAATCAAGAAGACTTCAGCAAATTCAGAATATACATTTTATTTGCGATGGAACTATGTTTAATATATGCTGTTTTAATCAAAAGTTTTGCACCTGAGACTGCTAAATATTTAGAGTTGGACTCTGGTTGACACCTTCCCAAATATAACTCCACTTCTAGAACAGTTTGTACCTCATGCCTGAGACCACGCGATCCTCCTTGCTTACATATGCCTAATGAACTAACTCTAATTACTAAGTAATTCTCATATGGCATGCTAGTGCAGTGGATTTAAGCCATGCGGAAACGACATTCCATAACTTCTAAAGCCAATTTCCTTATTTTCTTAAAACAAAATACTTATAGAGGTCCCAATTTCATCTCTTCACACTTTTTCTTTCTATACCAAATACTATGAAGGTATATATGTGCTAGGTGGAGAAAGTAGTGTACTCATATTTCACTGGAAATACATGCTTTGGGGACCTGAATCCCTAAGAATCATTTTTAGAAAATGGTTAGCTTATACGCCTGTGCCTGTGGATAGCATAACTCAAAAAAGGTTAAATACCAAAATGATTAATTTAGTATCTCCAAAGAATGCCACACGAAGATTCTCAGAAAAAATACTCTTTGCATGGGAGGTTTTTCAAATGTTTAATTTTCTCCAAAAATATTGTAGCGATTTTGATTGAAATATCAAAATATATTTACATGAAAAATAAAATGCATACATTGAATGACTTGGAAATAACCCCTGAAGTACTCTTCAGTCTGAATTACTTTTGCAAAACTGGTAAACGTGAAAGATAGAGAAAAACATACTACACAAAAAGTAGATCATGCTGAAACACAACTTCTGCCATTTACTTTTTATATCGCTACGTATTTCAAAAAATGTCCTAGTTATTCGTTTCAAAATTTTCCATGATTTTACTTTTCTCAAATTCTTTTGTCAAAGAGAATTTTAATTGCATCACAATTGACCAACCTTTAAAATATCTCACTATATCTTGTGATCTCACCTTGTGTCACTGTTTCCATTCTTCGTAGAAGGAACTAAGTAATACGATCATTTTAACTAACGTTTATCTCGATTAGCTTGAAGTAGAGAGAAGAATAAGCTTGTTAAGAATGATTTGTTCCAGAACAGACAGAAAAATCATGTGAATGGAACCCATCAGAACATATCTTGAAGCGTCCCATCACTGGTAAAAGACAATGAAACAATTTGCGGTCGATAATCTCTTTGCTAAATTAAATTTGGTTGCAAGCTATCTTTATGTGCGGCCTTGCGCGTCAATATTTGTAGCCTCGGTGTGAGCAAAGTTCATTATCAGCGCTGTTACACTACCAGACAGCTGATCGTTGAGCGGAAAGCATTCCTAAAATCAGACATACAGTTTAAAGTATTCTTTCTTCATCCTTTTCTTCTTTTTCCAATTCAAGGATAGACCTTAAAGTGAGTTCCGTCTCAAAGATTATCCATTACAATTTGTTATTCTATTGAGATCCATTCTTTCAACACGCCTGGATCATTGTTGTTTCAAAATGTCAATTTGACCTCTTACATGTATTGTGTATATGTTCTCTTGAAATATATCATAGTCCTAGAATTCTTCTTAAAATTCGCATCTCAGTGAAACCACTTTTCTTTTATTTGCTCTATTTAGGGCCCAGGTCTCACTGCTGTGAGGTGCTGTTGTCTTAATGGTTTTATTCTTTCATATGTATAGTCCCCTTTAACATGCATGCTCAAATCGAGGACCAGAATTTGAAAATCAACTGCTGGCGTTTTGCTCGCTGAACTAATAGGGCTTTTGGTTTCTCAGTTTTATTCACACACACACACATATATACGTTCAGATATTAATCTGTCATTACTCGGTGGGTGACAGGGTATTTTCTTTCATGCTATAGTCCTCAGTATGAACTTACAGGTAGGTATGCGGGCTCAGGTAGCTTCTAAGGAATGCCTTAACAGCAGCATTTCTCAGTTTTGAAGTTACTCTTACAGTGAGCGAAGCTTCTGCTTTTCTTTGTGCTTTTGTGTGGCGAGCATCACCCACGCGACTTTTTACGGTACTGTTTCTGCAAAGTGTTGGTAAGTATACCAAATACCTTTTACTGTCTAAATTGCACACTTAAGGAAATGCTTGTGTTTTATTATGAGTGTTTTAAACAATATAAAATATTAATCCCGTTATCTATATTTGCACACCTTCTAGGTATATATTTTTTTTATTTGCTATACTCCACTTTTTAAACCTAGACCTGCTATCACCACCACCTTCAGTAATAATAACAGTAATGATAATAATAAGGAAAATGATAATAATAATAATAATAATGATACTGATAATCATCATCAATAGTAATACCAATCATTATAATACTAGTACTACTACTAATAATAATTATATTAAAAATACAAGTCATAATCATAATAATAATCATCATCAAAATAACAATAAAACAGTAACAGAAACAATAATGAGAAGATGAAGAAAAAGGACAACAAGAAGAAAAACAAGAAGAAGAAATTTGCAGATATGCCTGCTGTTAAGAAAAGGAGAATTGAGAACTCTGACCCCGACATCTGGCTTCGTTGGTTTGTGAAGATGAGAATTGGTTCAAAATCTTCTCGGGCTTCTAGCCAGGTAAAAACTTGGCTTGACACCAACGTTTCGAAGAAGTGCATCTTCCTCGTCTTCAGGGTGAACTGATGGTTTGAGCTTGCGGAGACTGGTATTTATAAGAGCTGGGATGAAGCTAACATCTGATTGGTTCGCGAGATATTATGGCCTGGTATTTCATCCCAGCTCTTATAAATACCAGTCTCCGCAAGCTCAAACCATCAGTTCACCCTGAAGACGAGGAAGATGCACTTCTTCGAAACGTTGGTGTCAAGCCAAGTTTTTACCTGGCTAGAAGCCCGAGAAGATTTTGAATTAACACGTCGCCAGGAAAGCTTTAGTTCTTATGAGAATTGGTGTTTTATGATCATTTCAAGGGGTTAAGGAGGGCAGATTTAATTTCTAATATTTTGTGAAAACTGGTAAATCCATAAATTGAGCACAGATCTATAATTCCACAAATTCCTGCAAATATTCGACGAAGAGCCCAAAAATTGCTTGACTTTCAAGAACCAAATTGTAACACTGTAAACAAAGACAAATATCCTAAGGGCGTTGTTACGACGGTAGATGTTCAAGAGACAAATGAACCAAGAAATGGTGTATAAAGTATTCTAAGTTATCTTACTCTAGTTATTTGAGAGATGCGTGAGAATCTTGTCTGTAAACTGATGAAAGCCAGAAGAAATAAGCTGAAAATCAAATAAATAAAAGTGGAATTCTAATAACAATAGACGATGCCTGGAAGGATAAAGAAAATCGTCTCTTCCGGTATATTTCTAAAGAAAGCCTGTGAACATCTAAGCTCAGTTTCAAACAGAAAAGGTGACATGTACTTCATTTTGTTAGTAAATGTATATAGTATTATTAAGAGTATGTGTTTTATTTTGTACACATTTTCTTTTTATGTGTAAGTAAAAGAAGGTTCATTATATGCCAGAGAACTATCTTTATAAACAAAATATGGAGAAATTATGTGTAAAGTAACAATAAAAATCTGATGCATTACACTCATATGACTTTCTCTAGCCGTTCTACAAACTTCTTACATCAGATTATTCTTCTTTCTGCACCTTGTTAATCGAGGTATTCAGCACAATGCTCTTATTACTAAGTTCGTTATAAGTAGGAAGAAAATAAGTTAATACACTAGGCTAAATCGATTGTCAAATGTTTTAAGCGCTGTCGTTATGCGATTGTCATTACAAATAGCGTCTTTTCTTGGCCAGGAGTAGAACAAAAGAAAAACGGACACTCCCGTCTGAGAAAAGTATAAGTACTTCACAACTGACTCTAATAACAATGAATACCTTGAAAACGGTAAGCTCCACGAAAAAAAATGTATATGGCGTAAGTTGTGTATTTTAACAAGACCTACATTCTTTGTGTAGTAAGTTTTTGTCTATCTCTTGCGGTTTACTAGTTATGCCAAATTAAACAAGATTCATCCAGAATAAACAGGTCTTTAGAAGCTATTCCTAGAAAATTCAAGATATACATTTTATTAGTCACGTAAATATTCTTAATATATTATATTTTAATCAAAATCGTTGTAGCCATTTTTTAGAAAATCAAAATTTTCGATAAAAGTTCCATGTAAAGAGTAGTTTGGGGAGGGGGAAATTTTCTCAAAATCTTCGTGTCGCATCCCTGGAGGAAACTTAAATACCAAGTTTGGTATTATATCAACTTATCGTTTTTGAGTTATCGTGTTCAAAGACACACGAGACACGGACACACACACGGACCTTTTTCTGAAAATATTTTTTTTTTTTGGATACAGGGGATCCTAAAGCATATATTTCCGGTGAAATCTCGGTATCAAATTTTTGGGTGGAGTGCAATACGTTCTCTATACACTATCTTACATAGCTCGTATAGAGAAAGTAAAATTAGGTTACACTTGTCCCCCACGCGACTAAACATGCCACAGGAATTCACAAAGGATTAAAGAGAATTCCCCGCCCTAACCGAAAAAACGAGCTTGAAGCCCCTGGATGAGATGCCAGAACACTGACCACTCGACCGTGGAGACAGTGTGCATCTATTCTTGTTCTGCTTCTCAAAGTCCTTTGAATAGTGTCGTGCCTATTTGTATTGACATTTACATAATCTTTAAATTTCTTTGCTGACATAGATTTACTATCAGTGTATTTTCACCATAAAAATCTAATGTGTTCCATTCACGTGACTTTCTCTACATCTCTATAACAAATTATTATTAACAAGCTTATTCTTCAATCCACTTTATGCTCATTAAGATAGCTATTAGCAGACATGGTCTTACTACTTAGTTCCTTATAAATAGAAGGGAAACAAGGGGATACAAAAGCTAAACAGACAGTCAAATGTTATAAAATGTCGTTGGTATGGGATTGAAAGCCGCTTCTTTGTGTAGCCAGGAGCTGACAAGTTCCTGTTATGTATTTTAAAAATCTGATGTGTACCATTCACATGACTTTCTCTATATCCCTGCAACAAATTATTCTTAAAAAGCTTATACTTCTATTTACTTCATGCTAATCCGAAAAAATGAGCAGAAATAGTCTGATTACTTGCTTCCTTGTAAGTAGGAGCGAAATAAGGGACTACCATAGGTTGAAGTGATAGTCAAAAGTTGGTTGCTATGTCAATGAAGTTCCTTTCTTTATATGGATAGGAGTTGACAAGTTTCTGTATGAGAAAAGTATATGTTTTCATAGCAGAAACCCAAAATAAGGAATGTCTCAAAAACGACGAACTCGCGAAAAAAATATATACATGATAAATTGTGTGTTCTAACATGCTCTATATTTTTTGTGTAGTAAGATTTTGCCCATCTCTTACGGTTTAGCAGTTATTTAAAATTCAGTAAAATTCATCCAGAATAAACTACTCTTCAGAGGTTATTCCCAGAAAATTCAAAATATACATTTTATTTGTCAGGTAACTATCTTTAATATACGAAATTTTAATCCAAATCGTTACAGCCATTTTTGAGAAAATCAAAATTTTCGCAAAAAGTTCCATGTAAAGGGTAGTTTGGGGTGGAGGGATTTTTCTCAAAACCTTCATGTCGCATCCCTGGAACATACTAAACTTAAATACCAAGTTTGGTATTTGACCGAATTTTAGTTTTTGAGTTATCGTGTTCACAGACACACGGACACACACACACACACGGACCTTTTTGTAAAAACGCTTTTTTTGGATATTGGGGACCCTAAAATATATATTTCCGGTGAAATCTCGGTATCGAATTTTTGGGTGAAGTGCAATACCTTCTCTATACACTATACAGTGTTACTACAAAAGAAATAGACAACTTCAACTGGCTGTAAAACAAAAACTATTAGAGATAGCTACCTAATTATTTTGGAGGTATGTTGAGAAATTCTCAAAGTTTCGTTTGTTACTATTGGTAACGCTACAGTGTTTTGTTTGTGTTTGCAGAAGCTGAAATGGCGGAAAATCCTGTGGAAAAGGCATATTGCGTGTTGGAATTTGCTAGAACGCAATCAGCAACTGTTGTCCAACGACATTTTAGAACACGTTACCACAAAACGCCACAGACTAGACAGTCAATCTACGACTGGTATAGAAAATTCGAGACAACGGGATGTTTGTGCAAAGGGAAGAGCTCGGGAAGACCAAGAGTTTCGGAAGAAAACGTTGAACGTGTTCGTTCTGCCTACATAAGAAGCCCACAGAAATCGACATCTAGGGCAAGCATGCATTACAAATTCCACAACAAACTGTATGGAAAATCTTGCGGAAGCGACTGCACATGATGCCTTACAGATTACAGATGTTGCAGTTTCTGAGTGAAGAAGATAAGGTCATACGGCGTGACTTTTGCATCGACATGTTGCGACATGATGAAGACGATGCTGGTTTTTGTGAGCGCATCATTTCATTTTTGTGGTAACGTGTTATAAAATGTCGTTGGACAACAGTTGCTGTTTGCGTTCTAGCAAATTCCAACACGCAATATGCCTTTTCCACAGGATTTTCCGCCATTTCAGCTTCTGCAACAACAAACAAAACACTACAGCGTTACCAATAGTAACAAACGAAACTTTGAGAGTTTCTCAACATACCTCCAAAATAATTAGGTTGCTATCTCTAATAGTTTTTGTTTTACAGGCAAATGAAGTTATCTATTTCTTTTGTAGTAATCCTGTATACATAGTGCGTATAGAGAAAGTAAAAATGAAACCAATAACAAGGAATATCTCGAAAAGGCAAACTCTAGGAAAGAAATGTGTATGACAAATTCTGTATTTAAAGAAGCTCTACATTTCTTGTGTAGTACGACTTTGTCTATCTCTTACGGTTTACCATTTACGCGAAGTTCAAAAAAGTCATCCAGAATCAACAGGTCTTTAGAGGCTATTTTCAAAAAATTCAAGATATACATTTTATTCATTATGTAAATACTCGTATAAGAGATTTTAATCATAGTCGTTAGTGCTATTCTGAGAAAATCAAAATGTTGGAAAATTTTTGCATGTAAAGTGTATTTGGGAGAGATTTTCTTGAAAATCTTCGTGTCGCATCCTTGGAAGATACTAAACTTATATACCAAATATATTTAGTGACTTTTTGTTTTTGAGTTAACGTGCTCACAGACACAGACCTTTTTCCAAAAAATTCTTTTTTTGGATTCAGGAGGTCCCAAAACATGTATTTCCGGTGAAATCGGGGTATCGAATTTTTGGTTGCAATACAAAACCTTCCCTATACACTATGTAAGCAGTACGTGTAGAGAAAGTAAAAATTGCAACTCATTCTTCGATATCAATGTGACAACGACCACTTGTGAGCGGTAGAGAGAGTAGAACCTGCTTAGTCAGTCTGGAATAATGAATGAATATAGAGAGGTAAAATGACTTGATGGGCTGCAGCAGCGCAAGCTGGTTAAGGAAATGAAGGATGATACACGTACAGAAGAGAAGAATGGCACTATTACTCTTGTTTTGTTTGTCTAATGACACCTCTGTATACAAGCTCCATACCTAGTTCATCTTTTGTTCTTCCTTTCTTCTGTTGCACGTCATCCCCTTTCCTTTTCTCGACCAGTCTCATGTTTGTTTAAAGAGAATTTCTTATTCACCCTTGTTATTGCGACCCTTTCCCTTTCTTTTGTATATCCGGTTAGGTCCTAATTAATTTCTCTTTGTCTTTATGACTTATTCATCGAATGGCTCTCCACCTCTGTTTCTGCAATTTATAATAGACCCTACTATTCAAATGATTTCCACAGTACTTGTGCAACATCCTAGAACCCAAATCTGGGGTGTCGCATTCAGATGACTGTCTCCAGTAACTCAACAAATATTTTGCACAACCTTTTCCCTTCTTCTTTTTAAGTTTGACGACCAGATAGGTAATACCCAACATTTGTCATCTTTAAATAAGGGAAAACCCGGTAAAAGATTATTCAGATAATTCACCCTAACCGAGATTCAAACTCGAATTCATTTGAATGCGAGGTAGATACGCTATGCCAGGCATGTCCAAAGATAGCTCTTGCGAGGTAGTAACCTTAAAGCTCGTTTCCCTCGACTCCAGTCAAGCTGGGTAAATGTTGGTGAGTCACACATACAGTGTTCAGTAGCAAATGCCACTTTCGGAACGAGAAAAGGATCATTTCTATAACATCTTCAGAGACTCCTTAAAAACTGAAAATAGAATTACTTGCTCTAAAAAACTGTACAGTGTTTTAAGTTACTTAAAGAAGATTTTTGAAGTTATTTAAACTAATGCTATGCTTTGAGCTCAACTCAAACAACTCTAGAAGATGACGTCATTTCCCTAGTGGTCTTGAGTCTGCATTAATTGCTATTCGTTCATACTGCGACCTAGCGGCATTTATTACCATTCTTATTAGAAGCCTCAAGGCATATTGCAACGAAATGTGTCAGGGAATTCTGTCAACGAGTTTAATTTCAAAATTCGTTTCGGTATCTTTGTGGCTATCTAAAAGAAGAGTATACTAACAAGCAAGTATTAATGTGTGCGACATTGATCAAATAGTTTCCAGTAACATGCTAATACACTTTCCATATAACTACTGGTCCTGGGTTCGATTCCCGGTACCGGCGTAGGGGATTTTTCCCCACTGGGAGACCTGGTCCGGGGTGCTCTCAGCCTCGTGAGGTCCCTGGGGAGCCTATTGTGGAGCTACTTGATTGAGAAGTATCGACTCCAGATCGAGAAGACCGCATCAACCGGCCGGGAGGAATTCGAGGCACTGATCACGTCTCACCCTCCAGCACTACACCCCATTCATGATGCCGTCGGGCCGCAATGCACAGGCGGAAGGCCAAGGTCCCATGTGGACTGTCGTGCCATAGAATTACGTTTATTAGAATAAAAAGATAACTTTTCTCGGGCTATCAGCCAGGTGAATTCTGGAATAATTTCCAATCTTTCAAGAGCTAACGTCGCTCTCATCTTCAGGGAATGATGTAGAGACTCCGGGTACACCTTATGTATAGTAGTCCGGTGGGGGACCGGCCAAATACCGCACTGTGATTGGCCCGGGTCCGGCATGGGAGGCGTTGACTAGGAACCAATGGTCTCCGTTGCCGGGACGGACTGCTCTGATTGGCCCGTTGCCAGATGTGAGCCTGTATTAAAACTAGGGCTAGCTTTTGGCAGTTTCACAAATCTTAATGTTTAAGTCTTCAAGCTATTGGGACCGCTCCATCAAAGAAGCCATAGCTATTAAATACGAAGAAAATAACATCAACAGAGACAGCGGCTTGCAGGTGAATGGCATTTGGAGTTCGGTGCTCAGCAAACACTCGCAAAGATTTGTGAAACTGCCAAAAGCTAGCCCTAGTTTTAATACAGGCTCACATCTGGCAACGGGCCAATCAGAGCAGTCCGTCCCGGCAACGGAGACCATTGGTTCCTAGTCAACGCCTCCCATGCCGGACCCGGGCCAAACACAGAGCGGCATCTGGCCGGTCCCCCCACCGGACTACTATATATAAGGTGTACCCGGAGTCTCTATATCATTCTACAACCAAACACCCACGCAGAGCCTTCAACCCTATCCAGAGACACCTCTGCCTCATCCAAGAGTGGTGCGAGCGTTGGCGATTGTCCATAAATCCGGAGAAAAGCCACGCTATTCTCTTCACCAAGCGCCGCTTTCCCGCAAACTTCCCCACATTCACGTACCTCAGACGAAGGATACAATGGACCAACACCATCACCTACTTGGGGGTGAAGCTTGACAGTGGAGTCACTTTTAGGGAGCACGTCCGGGGGCTGTGGTGCCGGGGCAATGGGGCTGCGGCCTCACTGTACCCGATGCTGAGGTCCTCGATGACGGTTCCCCTAAAAGTTGCGCCTTTTGAGGGCTCTCATTATCCCCTTATTAATCTACGCCTGTGAGATCTGGGGCATGGCGGCAGACTCCAGTCTGCTGTTGCTTCAGCGGGTACAGAATAGGTGTCTCCAGGCTATCTATTCTGTGCCTCGAGGCTTTCCAACGAGACTCCTGCACGAAGCCTCTGGTCTGCCATACCTGGAGGACGAGATTAGGCGTCGGGCAACAAAATTCAACGAAGGGTTACCATTCCATCGGAGCGCCCTCGTTAGGTCTCTTGGGGATTACGATCCCACAAACCGCCGCTTCAGGCGATACCGGCTTCCCCGCATGGCTTGCGGGCATCCCCGGTAACGAAGGAGCACCACCAACAGCTGCTACGGCTAAGCTTCTTATTATCCTTCAAGAGTTGCTTAGATTCAAAATTTAACCTCAAGAAACATTTTGATAAAAACACACCAGCGGTGCACAAGGGCCGATGCACCATCAAGGCAACCGTCGAGGAGCAATATTCGCCTCCTCCTGTCACTCCACAACCCCAATACACACCCGCCATCCTACAAAACCCACAATCCCGTCAGAACGTGGTTAAGTTCTCTCTGAGAACAGGGACACGTCTAACACACCTCGGGCTGCCCTCAGCCTGCCAATCACACTGGACTGGACTACATCATTCCCTGAAGATGAGAGCGACGTTAGCTCTTGAAAGCTTGGAAATTATTCCATAATTCACCTGGCTGATAGCCCGAGAAAAGTTATTTTCATACCGCCGCCAGGAAAGCTTCAAGTCATTTTATTAGAATAGTTTGCGAATAAGATTAATTCAATCTAGGATTTTTAATTGTTATATTTCAAAATTGTAATTATACCTATTTCACACCATCAGTGAGTCATATCGCTTACACTATTTTAATTATAAGCTTATATGCATAGTTAAGTTCCATAAATTTAATAACATCTTTATTTTCAACGCCTGGCGCAAACAACTAACATGCGTTTTGAAATACCTTATGTTACAGAGCGTGTTGCCACTCTCGTTGCGTCATCGAAACATGTCGAAAATTGGAGCTGCGCGAGATGCGTTATCATTTGCCCAGGCCTGATTTAAATCATTACCTAAGAATTCATTTTCGAAATTGCGATAATTTGTATCACATTTGCAATTGATGGCGACAGCACTATCCAACATCCAGTGAACTTCAGTCAGGTTGCAAATCTTGTTTTAATTGCCTCACGTTAATTCAGCTGTTCAAAAGTATGTTTATATACATACACATTCACTTGTTATAATGCAAATAAGAAAAATACAAAGAAATGTAAAATCACTATGTGACTTCAGATTAAAGCTATAAAAAGGTTAAAAATAACTGAAGAAAAGTATTTTTACGGATTACGCTAGTGCACCTTTTGTTGGTACTTTCTTCTGCGCATGCTCAGTATTAATGAAATTAAGTAATTTGGTTACATTTATTGATGCATTTCGTGAATAACAAAAATGTGTTAAAAAGGGAGGATGGGGTTGTGTTACCGAGTTTATTGGCTGATAATATATTGCATTTTTATATTTTGTCGCGTTTTCATTGGGTCTCACAATTTTAGACGCCACGCTATGTTCTATTAACTTTTAACACGCCTGATTACACATTCTGTATTTGATGGAGCGTGACTTTCGTCTAGGTTTTTCCCCTTTGTCTGCAGCTCTGAGCTTCTAGACTTTGAAATACCAGTTTCTTTTGTTCCTTAACGACTCGTCCTGGGTTCCTCTTGCTGGACTTATGATCTTTCATACATCTAAGCGATTTTATTTCAAATGTCCGTTTCCCTTTAAGTAGCTTTGATTCTGTTTTATTCGTGATTGCATTCTATTTATTACTTTATTTATTTCCTTAAATTCCCTCTGTTTATTTGCGATATTTTTCTTTTTTGTTTATTTAATTTGTTATATTTCTTACGCTTTTTTTCATGCTTCATTATTTAGTTACTCTTATTTATCTGTCGGGTATTATCATTTCAAACGGGATGCATACTTTGCAAAATATACATTATTTAATTATTGTATTACGTAAATATGTTGAATAATCAAAATTTTACACATGCTGAGAAAATTAGTTGACAGTTTTTAAATAGCAGATTTGAAAACACTCCTTCGTGTTGATATTTCAATAGCTTTGATTACTGAATTATGATACTGTTTTAAGAAGCTGTAAACGTTAATCTCTAAAATTAATCACATTTTTCATAACAAATATATTCTTTAAAATTGATATTACTGCCAGGATAATTTTGTGAACTTTGATATTACATTAAATATTTCCGCACATTCTGGATAACTTTATTGTATGTAAATAATGTTGAGAGTAAGGAAGGTTTTGACAGTGTGAAAATATAATTTTAAGAAAAACATTCTTTTATAAAATAGTATGGCAGTAAACATTGTACGAACCTTTAGTAGAGCCAAAAACTAAACTCTGATTCTTTATTGTTTCCCAAAGGTTGCAACAACCATTTACTATAAAAAAGCGATTTGGGATTTTTTTTGGATTGTAGTCAAAAGTTCAATGCCAGTGCCCCTTAAATCCTTTTCTTTCAGAATTTCATTCAAACCTAATTATGTAACCATTACCGAAATTTAAAATACTATTTTCATAGAAAAGTGTAAAATTAAAAGTATATGTAAAGGTGCTATACCTTGTATTTTGTTAAAGGTACAAGCATTGAATTATACAATTGAATTTCACAGCGTTATAATTTTAAATCCATTAACACTATCGAACGGCTTAGTACTGAAACACACATTTCGGAACAAAGTAAAAAATTCTGAATTTTATATACGTATTTTTAAATTTATTCACTCCGCAGAGTAAACCCTATTTCTTAAATTGCATATTAGGGTTATACTTTAAATATAATTAAAAAAAAAAGTTTGACATGAGTAAACTTCACAATGTTTAATGGATGTGGGGAATAAATTGTATAAAATAATACTTTTAACATCTTCTACTAAACATTTTAAACAGTGGTTTTGTAAATGTCATATTGCATAGAGTATAAATAAATAGATAAAATCACATATAAAATACATCTTAACATTACAGTAAATCAAATAAATTAAAACAATTATTTCCTGTTGTTATACATTTTAAAATAACAAAGCCATAACTTCTGTGTGCGAGGTCTATTATTTGTATTTTGAGCCTTGGCAACACTGATTATTGTAAGTGCCATCAGATGTTTACAATGGAAATTTTGACATTGTTAACCTTAATCTACTACAGATATTCTATCAACAGAGTATTGTATTGTTTACAGTGACTTAAAATCATGCATCAGCGGAATTAACTCGTGAAAATATTTGCGGAATGATTTATTATGATTTTCGACGTGGATTATCAAGACAAGAGTGCA
The DNA here is from genome assembly GCA_030762935.1 of Hymenopus coronatus. Classification (NCBI taxonomy): domain Eukaryota; kingdom Metazoa; phylum Arthropoda; class Insecta; order Mantodea; family Hymenopodidae; genus Hymenopus; species Hymenopus coronatus. Next base: position 52,098,274 of record CM060882.1, read on the forward strand.
CTGATCAGCTTCCTGTGTATTTTATTTGGTGATGAAGTTCCATCCTTTGCCAGTGTGAAACACTGCTATAACGGGTTTAATCGCCGCTGGCTGACAAAATTCCTGAAGATCTTTTAAAAGCAGTTGTGCAAGAAAACATTGATGTTGTGCAAAAACTGACAGTACAAGATCGTCATGTCAGATACTGTGAGATAGAGGCAACTATAGGCATTAGTTCCACCAGCATATATAAAATACTGTATGATCATTTAGCTGTGAAAAAAAGTTTTCTCTGGTTGGATCCCACATAGTTTAACTCAATCTCAAAAGGATGCTGGTATCAATTGGTGCACACAAATACCCGTATCGATTGGTGCACACAAATACCCAAGAATTACAATGGTGGGGCTTTAAATGATATGAAATTGCAGTAGATAATGAATCATGAATCTATGCATACGAGCCGGAATGTAAACAGTAGTCGCTGTATGGGCGTTTCAAGATGAACCAAATCCAATAAAGCACTTCGAAAAAATGGTCACTTTTTATCAGAAAAACTATATATAGAGCAATATAAAAGGTCAACTCTAAATGGTAAACCACCATTTGTGTGCCGGTGAAATGAAACAAACACGTGCATTTGGATCGTTCATCAATATATCTCGTCTAACAACCGACTATTTGAACACTCAAACAATTGAGTAAATAACCCATCCGCCGTACAGTCCTGATTTGGCATCCAGTGACTTCCTTTTTGTTCCCGAATATCAAGAATAAAATTGTTGAACAAAGAATTTCTTCGGCAGAAGAAGCCGTTGATGGATTCAAAAACCAATGTTTTTGAGGTGACTCAGATTGAAAATATGCTATAACAAAACCATATTGATCATAAATGAAAATATTTCGAAAAAACATTAAAGTAATTTTACTGAGAAACTATTTTTTATTACTAAGTTCAAAATATAAACAGTATCACTTGTATGGACAGAAGAGAATTAAAGAGTAAATTCTCCATTGTTTCTTTCTACCCACAAGGCAGTTGAAATCCTTTTCTACAATAATGTGCAACTTCCGAGCCAATTTCTGTGATAAGACGATTGTGAAAGTATAAGATCAGGCAAAATATTTCGCATTTTAGGGAAAAATATGTTTCTTGTTACTGAGGCATACTTTCCATTTTTTTACTGTGAATTCCATGTATTTATTGCGTATATTTTGTACTTTAGCTTTATTCTTGAGTTTTACATTTGTTGTAGGTGTTTCTGTATGTATTGTTTACTGAGAAAAAGGAACAGGACTTTTCTAGATTTATTAGTTCTTGAGAGCTTATCAGCCAGAGTTTCTTGTTTCCAGTTTCCAGCGGAGGTGGATGTTGCATTTTTAAGGTGCAAACCTCGGACGGATATAAGACGTGAAAGCCGTCTGGGTTTTAAATGCAGCATTTCGCAGGCTGGTCACATCAAATGCAAACCTTCTCCTAATGGATTAGGCCACTTGTGCACAAGGGTTCCTGCCTACACCAGATGTTGGTAATTCCTTCTCCATTATCTTAATTACTTTCATAATGTGAATGTCCCCTCACACAGAGAAAAGTGCTGCAGTCAAATTCAAGACAGGCTCGTTCAAAACTTTTCCTTGTACACGTCAAAACTCTCGACTTTCTGCTTCTCCTGACAAGAAACAAAATAGATATACTAGAAACAACTGTCTCGGAAGCTAAAATACGGAACGGTTTTTGTTTTCTTCCAGAGCAAACAGTTTCAATTACCTTTTCTTAAGGAAAGGGCAATTATTACAGAACGCTGGGTCGTTTCCAAATTTTGTATTTCAAGGGAATAAAAATCCTGTTACATACTTAAGTTTTTAGGATAAGGGTAATTTCGACTGAAACAATTTTATACACATAATTATAACTTAAAATTAATAACTTCAAAAGATTCATTTGAAAAATCAAAATTGCGTTTGAAGTGAAGTACACCACATTTCAACACTTTAATCACTTGAATTTTGAATATTACGTCTTGATGATAGTTATTTGCAGTCAGAAAATGTATTTTGTTTATCAATGAAGCATTACCTGGAAAAAATAAATTAGATTTTAGTACCATTAGTGCTTTAAAAGCAAACCATTAATTGAAATATGAAAACCATACATAAGTAAGCGTGGATAGATAGAGTCGGACTGAAAAATTCAATGCCATGGCCGGGATTTGAAACACGGAACTCCCAGTCTCTAGCCGATTGCTCTATCACTGCAACATGCCGGCATAGCATTGAATTTATCAACTGACTCGCATGTTTCCCGGTAAACCACAAGGTGTTCTCAAATTATTTTGAGATGACAACCCCAATGGTGACTTACAATGTTGTAAGTACTTTAAGTCCCAGGATTCATAATATTGTCAACTGTTATGGACAATTGTAATCATTGTAATAATTGTTTTCTCACAGAAACCGTGTGTAGGACAGGAGTTGGATAGGTAGTCAGACTGAAAAAGTCAATGCCATGGTAGCTCGGCAGTAGAGCAACCGTATAGAGACCGAGAGATCCTTGATTCAAATCCCGGCTATGACATTGAATTTTTCAGTTTGACTCTACCTACCCAACTCCTGTCGTACACACGGCTTCTGTGAGGAAACAATTAAAATTATCGAAATTACGCGTATTTCATACCAAGAAAATCTCTTTGAAACTATTTATCCAATTTTAAGGTTTTATATGAACATTTCAAATGAATTTAACAAATAACGTGTACCTTAGGAAATATAAGTCATCACCGATTCTTTTGTTTTACTCCTGGCGACGCATAAAGAACGAAATTTCAATAACAATCTTAGGAAGTATTGTAAACTGGAAAACGTTTTATGAAAAAATCAAGTTATAAGTTTCACGCCCTATTGGTATACACCTCTGCACATCCGTTTAAATACCAGAGAGCCAAAATTCCAATTTCAAACTTATTCTAAAAATTTAAGGGTTCTTCTAGAAAAACTCTTTAGAGCTTTCTATTTTTATCTTTCTTTATATTTTGGGTACTCGCTCACGTACCTTTTTTCTACAATGTTTTTTATTTGTTGGAGGCCAAATGAATCGGTTTGTAGGAAGTGAATAAAGTAAAAAAGGAAAATAAAAAAGCCTATCCTTCCAAAATAAACTAATTTAACCAAAAATTCGGCTTAAAGATTCTATTAGAACATTAATTTACAGCTATATAGAATCCAATTTTGGGTCCTATAAACTTGTGTCTCCGGTAAAATTGGGATACGAATTTTTGGGTGGAATAAGTACCTTCTCTGTCTGCGATATAAATGGTAGAGAAAGTAAAATTGTTAAGCTCAGCTAATGAGGGAGAATTAAAAGTTCATGGGACTTTTTAGGGAAAGTTTTGTTTCAATGAAGTTCTGTTACAATAGATTTATAGTTGTTTAGACTGTTAATAAATATTAGGCATTGTTTTTAAAATGCAACCTAATTGTATATCATTTTTCCTCAAGTGGTAATTTCCAACTCGAAAGCTGGGTGTTTATCCTCATGGAGTTGATATCAGAATTAAAAAACACTTCAATTTCATGAAAATTACCCGAAAATGAGACTTTTTCTTGAAACATTCTTCTTCTTTTGCAAAGAAATTTCTGGAACTCTAGGAGAAAACTCAAGCTATGGAAAATTACTTTAGAATAAAGGAAAAAGTGTAAGTATAGTCTACGTTATGGGGGATTTTATCAACATTCAAAATATAAAACCTTAGGAGTACCTGAGCTTTCTCTCGAACAAATAATATTACATTTTTACTTCCATCTCCTTGTATTATTCTATTACTTATTAGAGGAACTATTGAAAGAGCTGATTTGTGATCTTACACAGAGCTATGATCATTTTATCAATCTTCATAAAATTACAATTAAATCAATCTCGTATATTTACTACATTTAACAGAATTAAACTGTAATCTTAAAATATCAAAAATATTTGTGCACTACATGAAGACCATGAAATCCAGGTACTACAAAAAAAATCTGATGTGTACCATTCACATGACTTTCTCTATATCCCTGCAACAAATTATTCTTAAAAAGCTTATACTTCTATTTACTTTATGCTAATCAGAAAAAATTAGCATAAATGGTTTTATTACATGTTTCCTTGTAAGTAGAAGCGAAATAAGGGAGTACCATAGGTTAAAGTGAAAGCCAAAAGCTGGTTGCTATGTGACTGATGTTGCTTTGCTTGTATGGACAGGAGTTGACAAATTCCTGTATGCGAATGTATAAGTTTTTCAAAGCTGAAACCAAGAAAAAGGAATATCTCAAAAGCGATCAACACCACGAAAAAAATGTATGTAACATAAATTGTGTGTTTTAACGTGCTCTACATTTTTTCTGGGTTAAGTTTTTGTCCATCTCTTACGGTTTAGAAGTTATGAAAAATTCATCCAGAATAAAGTAGTCTTCAGAGGCTATTCCCAGAAAATTCAAGATATACATTTAATTTTCAGATAAACATCTTTAGTATATGGAATTTTAATCAAAATCGTTAGAGCCATATTTGAGAATATCAAAATTTTCGAAAAAAGTTCCATGTAAAGGGTAGTTGGGGGTGGCGGGATTTTTCTCAAAATCTTCGTGTCGCATCTCTGGAAGATACTAAACTTAAATACCAAGTTTGGTATTTTACCGACTTTTCGTTTTTGAGTTATCGTGTTCACAGACACACGGACACACACACACACCCACACACACACACACACACACGGACCTTTTTGTGAAAATGCTTTTTTTGGTTACAGGGGACCCTAAAACATATATCCGGTGAAATCTCGGTATCGAATTTTTGGGTGGAGTGCAATACATTCTCTATTCACTATGTACATAGTGAGTATATAGAAAGTAAAAATGAACTGAATACCCAGGCGGCGAGGTGATATCAGATTTTATTTTCTGTTATTTCTTTTCTTTCAGCATTTATGCTTATTCAAGACCTTCCATGGATACATGCTTTTTCTAATCACTTTGATACTTATTATTCTTATTTTGAAATACAAAAGATAGAAAACTTTCATATGAGTTCTGTCAACAGTAAGTAGTTCTTTAATTAATCATTTTAAAACAAACATGAAGCTAAAATTGAAGAAAAATTAAATGTTTTCCTCGTTCAACAACAATTGTAGAACGATGAAATATTTGTATTCCAGTATCTTAAACACCATATATATTTTAAAATACACTTTGTTCTAAAAATTGTATCGTGTGAAGCATTTTGACTAACTTAAAGTTGTCACATTGATAATTGATTACTTGAAAACAAATTGAGATTTGCTATCAAATTAATATGATGTTCATAAAAGTCAAACATAGTGTTAAAATTTCACCCAAATTGGATGGATACTTTATAAAATAGCATTTCTCAATGCTGGCTTCCCTTAAAACTTATACCACAAATGGAATTTTTTGTGGAAATTCTGAACAACAAACTTAATTGCAATGATAAACTAGTGTTCATTAAGTTCAAAAGACAATATTCTGAATTCAAAACTGTTACTGTGTGCACGGATACAGATGATGCAATTCGAAATCACGTTGACATTGAAGATAAAATAATTAAATTTCACATTTAGCCAACCCCAGACCGGGCGACCGTGAAACGTCTGCGACTTGCATTTGTGAGGTGCCTAGTTCAATTCCTGGCGACAGCTCACTATGTCGGATACTGTGAGGTATCTGGTCATCATGAGATCTGATCATCTGATTGACGTTATTTGAGACAAATATTTGTAGAACTATCAGTTTTTGTTTCTTTCTCACTAGCCGTGTGAAGGACTGGAGTTGGAACGGTAGAATCGGGCAAAACATTCAATGCCATTAAACTTTGAGGCTCAGGATGTAAAGTACTTACGACATTATAAGACGCCACTGAGGTATGTCATCTCAAAATAAATTGAGATCACCTTCTGGTTTACTGGGAAACATGCAGGTTAGTTGAGAAATTATAATATTGTGATGTATGTTAGAGACTGGGAGATCCGTGGTTCAAAGACCAGCTATGGCATTAAATGTGGCCTTATTCTACTTATCTAACCTCTGTCATACACACGGCTTGTGTGAAATAATGATTAAATTAAAATAACAAAGTGTTTGCATTAACCTATCTACATTTTGCGCAGTATCTTTTGTGAATGTGGTTACCTCAGACTGTCTGTCGATACACATACGGGTATTTTGTCCTAAAAGCTGCTCAAAATTACTTTTTGATATTTTCTGCAGTGTGAGAGCCCAGGCAACATATCTTTAGGATAATAATGTGTTTAGATATTTTTCAAAATGAAATAAAACAAAATTATGGTATGTTATTTGACTTTTTAAATTCTTTACTGCATTGCAATGTATTATTTAGGTAGTAATGAATCCCAGCCGTATTCATCTGAGTAGTCTGTTTCAACTGAAGACTTCACTTCATCGCTTTCCTGCCTAATCCATTCTTGAATTGAGAGCAGTAAGAAAGGTTCTTTGGCCCCGGTCTCATATCTGTCATTAATGGATCAGATGTTAGCAGTAATCTGTCTACTATATCCAAATTGCGTTTTTCTCGAGAGGACATTTAATAAATATATTTTATAAACCACAGTGCTTATTGCAGATTTCCACTCCTGATAAACTGCCTGTTGGTAAGAAGGCATGCTCATGAAATTGGGTTTTACATCAAAATCTTGTGAACAGTGGGAGACGTAGATGCCATGGATATAATCCAATATACAGTCTTGTAGTTTGTAAGTAGATTATTTATCTATGTATAGCATATGTCCACAGGAAACAGAGCTACCTTCAATCGAAGATGAGTTGCATATTTACACTTATTATTTGTTCAGATTCTACAAACATTTTACTACTTGTGTTTCCATTATTTCTATAGCCTGAACTCGGAAGATCTACTTTTGATCCCAATCGATTTATAACTTTTATTTTGTTGGCTTTTTCCTCTTTTGAACAATCTTCTTTTCCTCCTTTGAACGAATATGAACTACCAACTTGAGTTTTGCTACATGAAATTATGTAGTATTTTTCAGATAATTATGGTTATTTTTAAGAGCGTATTTTCAACCTTATGTGAAACAAGCCAAACGTTCTTTACTTATGGCTTTATGTAAGACATTTTATGTTTAAACACTTTTATATCTTCGTCACAAAATTTAAGATCTGATACGTTAAAATTCCATAAAATCTAGCCTTTTTATAAATTTCTTTTCAGACGATCTGTTCTACTAATAAAATCACTACCTTATATGAATTAAAATAATTATAAGTAACAAAAAATACCTGAATCTTTATATTCTATATTAATTCTCACCATTCTTCAAGCCAAAATACATTTTAAAACAAATGTATGTCTGCACACTGCCCCATCTATATGACCATCTCAGGAAATTGTGTATACTAAGAACTACTGCATTTTAAAACTGAATTTTCGCCAGCTTTTAGGTCAAAATTCCCCAGTGTATATACATCATGAATAAGGGTGCTACGTGAAACAAATTAGTTCCTTATTTAATTTCATCATATCAGTATTTTGAGGAGAATTATCACATTTACATTTCCTTAGCCGTATGAATCAAATGTACTTATATAGTTAATGTATCTGGAATGCATGCAAATTCTTATCGGGATATAAATGGGGTATCCTTTGCTTCAGACGTGTCTCTCGGGAAAGCGGTAGATGTGTCTCTGTCACACCGAATGTGTATATATCCTTTTTGGCCTACCCTCTGTGGCACACGGCTTGTTTGTCACCATTCAAATGTGTATATTAGCCACTCAGGGGAAAGAGGCAGGTAACATGAGGATTATATCTCTCCAATGCAGGGTTATAAGAAATAACGCTTAGTTCGTGTTCTTATGTTTCTCTCATATCATGCAATATCCGCAGTGATTTAGTTATGTATTGTACAGAACCATTCGATTCTGTAACTACAGAACAATTGTTTCGACTCAACATACAAACAAGATAAAGAAGACGAAGGTGCTTTAAAATGCTACTTACTGATAGTGCAACATTGCATGTCCTTGTAACAGAGCTTGAAAACAAATATTTTACAGCTGCAAAGGATTAAAATTATTTGTTTGTGAATTACGCTGTCAACCGCCAGCACCATACTGAGACTACTCCTTGGGGGCGTAGTCGCCGCAAGTGTGTGAGCAGCTCACTTCGAAAATAATATCTCATTGCTGCCGTGCATTTCTTCATCTGCTCTAGTGGACACGTGCACCATCGGCGAGTGTGAGACACTGCGGTGGTTTACAGTGCGATGATAAGTAGTACTTTTGGAAGTTTCTTCCTACGTCTTCGACAGATTTAAAAAAGAGCGGTCAGAGCCAATTTTAACTGGAAATGCTCAGCCTGCAGCAGTTGAGTTTTTTTTCTTTTTATAAAAATACAGTTCCGGAGGCTTGTCAGGACTCCGGCGCTGTATTCCTTTTTTCTCCATTTTTTCCAGTTTCCTATATTTCCTTAGTAGACCTTATTATTCTTAACGTTTTCCTTTTTACATATACATACACAAACATAGACACATTTACAAACACAGAAACACCCATGCCCAAGGCGGGACTCAAACCCACGCTCCTGTGCACCACGAAGCGCCAAAGCGAGTCACTTTTGCGAGCGCAGCCACCGAGATCGGCTAAAACCTTATCCGGGTAACTCACCCTAAGCAAGATTCGAACTCACGACCTTTTGAATGTGAGGCTGACACGCTACCACCGCACTACTCAGGCGGGCAAAATATTCGAAGCGCGCAGTGTTACCGCCGCAGCGAATCTTTATTTTGTTGTAAATTAGTTTAACTCCTTTGGCAGCTCCCCATTATTAAAATAATGAACCGACTTGCCGGTTAACAAACTAAGTACATCTATTTTAGCATAATCTAAAACATCTTCGGGAATATCGATTTTCATTCATTTATTGGTTTATTTGATGCAGTTTAAATAAACAGAAATGAAACTCTTTATTCCGGCGGACTACGCATCAAACAACAAATAAAGCACTACATATGTCAGACTAAAATTCAATTCCTCGTAATGACGACTCTAACAATATTAATACATACAATATTTCAGTAAATAGTAGGATAGGATGAAACGTTGCATATTACGCAAGGATTATTAGACTATCATTTGCTCATGAGAAATTAGAAGCCTCACACTTACACGCTCGTGAGGTAAACATCTCATTCACAAATAATAGTCTATTTAAGCCACTTATAATATAAATAAGTATTATTTGAAAAACAATTTTATTTGTAATTATTTGGAGAAATAAAGAGTAGTAGACTGCTGTTTACTGTTATAATGTCAGCGCAACCGGTATGTCAAACTTTTGAATCGCACTTCTGTTATATGCCAGTAAATCTACTTGACTTGGTGCTGTCCCTGTAAACACACTAAAAGCCATCGGTCAGAAGTAGCTTTGAATCCACGAGCTTCAAACCAGGAGGCTAGCGACTAAACAATTGAGCCATCCAAAGCAACTTTCCAGTTACACATGCTGCATTATTTGGAAAAACATTTAAGGCAATGCTATCAGTAAAGAAGCGTCGAGATGCGCATTGCATTGTGATACTAGGAATCTCTCGAAACATGTGAAACTTTTCAGGGGGATCACATGTATCAAATGATCACTCGACTGTTTATTACTCTATCTACTCCGTATAGTAACAAACGAGAACACAAATTTCCACTAAACTCACTTTATTTGCCACTAAGGCAATCAACGTAACACAACACGTTAAACTTGTAACATTAGTATTAGCGTCCCCTGGGAGCATGGGCCTCTCTCCTTGGAGAGGTGGCTTGGTTTGCCAATCCTGGATAGCCATTCTAGGAAGAATCCTCTTTTTGATCTTAACCTCTCAGGTAATTTGTTCCCTATTATAAACTAACCCATTATTTTAGCAGTTAATTTAGCACATTTTTTGATCCGTTGTATGCACTTGGGTCTTTTTTCTACTCATTAACAATGGTTATATTGGCTAATGCCCTTAGGCACTTCTGTGATCTAGTGCTGCCATTTCCTTCTGTCTTTCGCTGTGGTGTTCCATCTGTTGCCTGTCACCCTCCGTGGTTTAATCATTACCATGCTAAATTCATATACCAAGTTGGCGGGTTCAAACCCGACAGAAGACGATGGATTATTTTTGGGTCCTTAAATAAAACTCCATTTTTATTTATTTCCATCTGTTGCCGAAAGTTTTCTTGAGATCATGTGACCTTGTTCGTTGACGTCCCGCTCTTCTTTCGGTTCCCATGTCGTTAACCTGTGGGGCCATTGGCTGGGGTCTTGTCATGATCTATCCGCCCAACTCCATCTTTGGTAGTAGTTGCCTGAGCTGCGTCTGTTATTTGTGTTCGTCCTCTAATTATGTCGTTCATAATTCTGTATCTCAATGTGATTCCTACAATTTGCGGTCTATTTTCCTCTGGCATGTCTGTACTGCTTTACTGTATTTTTTGTTATGCTCCAGGTTTGTGAGTGTATATGAAGGTAGCTAAGATACATGTGTTGAGGATGTGCCTCTTGAAGGACTTTTCTAGCATTATAATGTTAATGCGTAGAACTTTGACCACGCGGCAGATATTCTTCTCGCGATTTCCTTGGGCATACTTTTCTTGAAGGTTATTGTTTTTATCAGGAAAATTATTTCTTGTACATATTCCAGTGGTCCATTGGCATTATTGAGATGTCTTGTTCTCTGTCATTTGTCATCAGATTCTGAGTTCATTTACTTCTGTCATGACGTCACACAATTGATACACAACACAACTGAATCACTGATTCACAACTCACAGTTGACAACACTATGCGCTGTCTACTGTAAACTATTTGCACTTTACTTGTTTATCTGGCGTGCATTCTAGAATGTGGGCCGGACCCTCGCTGGCCCCTTATATACTTCCCGGAGCCCAGAGTGGGGCTTCTAGATTTGACTATTCGCGAAACCCGAATTACGAACCTCTTCTTGGATTGCAGGGAAGCAACACAAAGGCAACTATATACGTTTATTCGCGCTATTGAGTCGAGCAGGTCAGCCTTGGATGGACGGCAGCCGCACGGTTGTCCTCGATGTCGTCACTGTAAGTAAAGTGGGTAGAATTCGAAGTCGAGATTTTATTGTAACCATATGTTTTGAGCCCCCCTGAATGCAACATATTGTAAAAAAGTATGTTTCCGTGATCAGAGTAATTCAAAAATCAAAAGTCAGTTGAATACTGAATTTGACATTTAAATTCCCTACTTTGAAGGATGACATAGAAGATTTTGAAGAAAACTCCCCCACCCAATGTTGCTTTACATGAAACAGTTTTCGAAAATTTAGATTATCTCGAAGATATCTAACGATTAAATATCTACTAAATGCTTAACATATTTTCATGGAAAACGAATGTACTCGTATATGCTGAATTATGTGGGAATAGCGTCATTCTGTAAACTATTGTATAGCAAAATGTAAAAGAGAGATAAAAATGCCTCAGAAAAGGTGTAGATTTCGTCAAAACACACAATTTGTCACATACGACCTAGAATTGTACATACCTAATTATATTAAATACATTTTATTGCACTCAAAAGCTTGTTACCAAGTTTCCATTGAAATACACGTTTTAGGGTCCCCGATTTTCTAACAAGCATTTTTATCTTACTTCACACAGTGTTGAGATTTTACTGGTTTGAAGCCAAAAAAAAAACATTTTCAGAAAAATGTCCGTGTGCGTGTGTGCCTGTGTATGTGAGAACAGCATAACTCAAAAAAGAAAAGTGGATAAAATACCAAACTTGGTATTTAAGTTTAATATCTTCCAAAGATTCAACAATAATGTTTTCCAAAACGTTAATTTTCAATAAAATAGCTCCACAATTTTGATTCCGATACAGTATATTAAGGACATTTACATCATAAATAAAATGTATATCTTAAATTTTATTTTCTCAAATGGAAAGTCATATTTCATTTTATATCTCTCTTGTTTTACTACTGGCAATCCAAAGGGAACCAAATTTCAGTTCTTTAACATAGCGCCTATCTTTTAAAATATTTTACTGTCGTTTTAGCCTAATGTATTTGTTTTTTTTCACTCTACTTACCAGGAAGCAAGTAATAAAGCCTCTTCTGCTAATGTTTATCCCGATTAGCATGATGTAGATAAAAGAATACTTTTGTAAAAATAGTTTGTTTTCAGAAAAGTTAGAAAAGATCATGTTAATAGAACATATTAGATTTTTAGAAAAGTGTGCGCTTTTCTGACTTTGAACGCAATAACTTAAAAGTGAGGAGTAGATTAAATCCACACTTGATATTTAAGTATCTTACAAGGATGCGACACCCAGATTTTCAGGCAAATCCCCCACACTAATCTACCGTTTAAATGGAAAAAATATTCGAAGATTTTGATTTAATCAGCATTTTTATTTGAGAATTGTCTTTAGAATGTCACGTGTTTCAGATATGGCAAATTAAAGGTATATCTTGAATTGTCTGTAAATAGCTTCTGAAGAACTCTTGATTCGGGGTGACTTTTTCTATAACTATAAGCCGAAAGAGATAAACAAGAACTTGTTATAAAAGAAATACACATCCCATTACAACACACAATTTATGAAGTACATAGGCTTTCACGGCCGGGGTAGACCATACATGAAATTGCGGACTTGTAGGCCTTGGTTTGTTGGAAATTGTATTTCATGCATTGTCCACACAATTTATGACATAAACATTCTTTTGTGGAGGCGGCTATTTCCGAAATATTCCTTGTTATCAGTTTCAGTTTTAGAGTATTTAAACTTTTCTCAAACAAAGTATCGTCATTCGTTTTATATCTCTTTTGCTTTGCTCTTGTTTATCTTAATTGATATGATGTATATAAAAGAATATTGTTTTGTAAGAACAGTTTGTTCACAGAAGAGGGAGAAAAAGTCTTGTGAATGGAATACATCATTGGGGGGGGGGGTTGAAGAGAGTATACTTCTTGTGTAGTTTCCAATTTTACCTCCAAACACTGGCCGCCACAGCTGGATTGAAATAGATGTGGTCGTGAATTGAGTGTGTTAAAAAGCCTTAAAGAGATTTCTTTTCTAGTGTGTCTAGAATGGTGCTGTGTCTTGCTAGGGTAGATGAGTTTCATCTCTTGTTGTAAATGGATAATTTAAACCCTGTTTCGACTTCATAAAGCACTGCCTTGTACTCATTAAGGTACCCCCGTCGTAATTTTGGGAACAAAGATTTTAAAAGCGCTAGAAAAGGGGTCACGTGGCTTGTTTCTTTGTCCTGTCTAGGTAGGAAGCGAACACATGTTCTGCATTGTGAGACCTTAAACAGTGCCTTGTACCTGAGTTCACGTCATCCATCATAATTACTGACAACTGCCTACACACAGCACACCTTGCAACCACTTTCCTGTTCTACGTATCTAGATGCTTGTATTTTTTGTGAAATTTTTCTTTCTTTTCAATGCAATGAGAATCTTAGTTTATGCTTTTCGCTTACTCTTAAATGCTGTTTATTTTCTGTTTTTCCTTATAGTCTATTCTTTACTTATGTTGAGAGTGGTGTGAAATCTTTTTTCGCTAAACGTTTTATAAATTAATGTCCTGCGTTTATATAACAATGGATGTTGCGAATCAATATTTATTTCTTCCAAAACTAAATGCAATCAGGCATTTATTCCTTTGCTTTCTCAGCTTTGTAGTACAAAGTTTCGAAGCAACTACTGCACCCTGTGTATTTCCAGTTGGAAACTAAAGTCGGTGGATTCTTTCGCTTCTTTTAGCTATCTTGACACATACTATACATATAGCAGTAACAGAAAGTATCCTATTCCATTAAAAAATTTAAAGGCGAAATTCCATTTGAAATACACATTTTGTTGCCCCTTGTACAAAAAATAACTTTTAGAAAATGCCTGTGTGCGTGTGTGTGTGTCCTTATGTCTGTGAATACGATAGCTCGAAAACGAAAAGTCGATTGTACTTTTGTTTAAGTTTAATATTTTCCAAGTTTGCGACACGCAGATTTTGAGGAAAATCCCTCCACCACAAACTACACTTTACATGGAGATCATTTCGAAAATTTTGTTTTTCTCAAAACTGACTGAAACGATTTAGATTAAAATACTGTATATTAAACATACTTACATGACAAATAAAACACAAGTCTCGAATTTTCTGAAAACATTATTTGAAGAACTATTTATTTTGAATGGTTCTTACAGTAAATGGTAAATCGTAAAAGATAGACAATATTTACTGCACAACAAACTCCGATTTCTTTAAATCTCACAACTTTATCATATACCTCCATTTTTTCTTGTACTTGACAATTTCAAAAATACTCCTTGTTATTGGTTTCTGTTTTAAATTACTTATACTTTTCTCATCGGGAATTTGTCAACCTGGCCTACAAACAAACGAATTTCAATCATATAGCAACCAGCTTTAAAATGATTTGACTATTGCGTTAGCCTAGCGCATTCACTTATTTTCCTTCTGCTTACGAGGGAGAAAGTAATAAGACCATGCCTCGTAAAGTTTATATCTATTAGAATGTAGTGGATAGAAGAACAAGCCCTTTTGATCAATTTGTTACGGAGTTGTAGAAAAAGTCATGCGAATCTCAATAGAAGTTTCCAGAAAAAGCCAACATTTTGGCAGCACCATTGCTCCTAAGCGCCGTATTCAAGATCTTTGAGGTATAGCCGCCGCTCTTCAGGTGTTAATTTCTCTGTTACCTGCGATAATGGGTGCATCCATTTAAAGGAAGTCGAACGAAAAGTGCAAGAGTGCTATACGTTTGAAAGCAAGCTCTTTAACTGCTGCGGTTCTCAGCTTCTATTCTATACTGGGCGTGAAATACCGCCTAATTTTGCTCAGAGGTCTCTCTATCAGGCTTAAAGCGGTTCCCTAATATAGGGGAATGTTTAGGATATTTAAGGGGTAGTGTGGAGATGTGGACGCTGTAGTTCAGGATGTGTTGATATAAAATCTTTCTCAAGTATGGTAAGACACAAGTGTTTTCTTCCAGTTCAAGGCTGTTACTGAACTCGTTTATTCCTTTCTTCTGCCTTATCTACCGTCGAACACACACGCATTCCTCCTAAATTTTCCTCTTTTCAACGACGCTCTACGCGTAGTTCATTCTTTATTATATTTGATCAACTTCTGGTGAATTCAACGCCGTTTCTGTCGCGGCCATATGTAGCCCGTTCATTTCCACCGCGAACTCAGCTATCTCGTCTTAATTCCGCGAATCTTCCATAGTTAGTGCAAAGGTGTCGCTCGTCCAACAAGAAAACGGTTTATGCTTGCTTTTTTATTTCCACCCTCAGCGATGGAACCCCCGTCGGTTCAATGTCCTGGCCTTAACGGTACAATCCTACCTGGGTCGAGTGCCAGCTTGTGATAACTGTCTTTCGGCTTCTTAGACGTGTTTTACAACATGTTTATCCCGGCCATTTCTAATCTATACTTGTCCTTTCTTAGTATAATTCATATATATCCCTTTTAGAGAGCCTTTAACCACTTGACACAACGTATACTGTCTGAGGCTTGAGGTTATTTTAATTTCCGTAAATCTACGAAACGGGACCAACGGCTTTACTTCCCTTCCAAGGAAGCCATACTTTTACACCAGAAAAAATGCGTCGTCCTAGCGGGTTTGAGCCCGCGACCTTGGGTATGTGAGCTAGCATTATAACTACTACTCCACGCGTGATACCGCTGATCTAAGCAGTATACTGGTTAAACCGCGGTTGTGCCCAAAAGATGAATCAGATAGCACTGATAATCTAGGCACCGTTTTGGAACATACCTACAGCGTGTTATAAAACGAACTGAACCAAGTATGTGAAGGTTGTTGATGAACACTATGTGATACAAAAATCTGATGTGATCCATTCACATGACTTTCTCTATATTTCTGCAACAATTTAATGTTAAAAAGCTTATGCTTGTTTTTATTTCATTCTAATCGAGGAAAACATAGCAGAAATATTGTTATTATTTGCTTCCTTGTAAGTAGAAGCGAAATAAGGGCGTAGCTTAGGTAAAAGTGATAGTCAAAAGCTAGTTGCTATGTGACTGAAGCTCCTTTGTTTGTATGGACAACAGTTGACAATTTCCTGTACGAGAAAAGTATGTTTTTCAAAGCAGAAATCAAAAACAAGGAATGTCTCAAAAACTATGAACTCCACGAAAAAAGTTATACAACATAAATTGTGTGTTTTAAAGTGCTATACATTTTGCGTGTAATAAGTTTTTGTCCATCTCTTACGGTGCAGTACTTATTCAAAATTCCGTAAAATTCATGCAGAATAAAGTACTCTTCAAACGCTATTCCCAGAAAATTCAAGATATACATTTTATTTGTCAGGTAAATAACTTTGATATACGAAATTTCAATCAAAATCGTTAGAGCCATTTTTTAGAAAATAAAATTTTTTGAAAAATGTTCCATGTAAAGGATAGGGGGGGGGGATTTTTCTCAAAATCTTCGTGTCGCATCCCTGCAAGATACTAAACTTAAATACCAAGTTTGATATTTTGACGACTTTTCGTTTTTGACTTATCGTGTTCACATACTCAGGGACACACACATACACACTTTTTTTTGAAAATACTTTTTTTGGATACAGGAGACGCTAAAACATATATTTCCGGAGAAATCTCGGTATCGTATTTTTGGGTGGAGTGCAATAACTTCTCTATACACTATGTACATTGTACGTGTAGAAAAAGCAAAAATGTAGTTTTGTACATCAACAGAGATATGTCAACAAAACTATCATGGTCGGCGTGAAAAAGGCCGCGAGCTTGGCTTACGCTATCGGAAGCAGCACAGAGAGCTTGGGAAGCTCCAAGTCTCGTGCTTTCGCAGTGTTTGCGTAAACGTTGAGTCGCCGTTTAAGTTTTATCTTACATATTATAAAATATCATCGTTAAATTTTATAAAGTTCTTGTTGTTATATCACTAATCTATGATTCAGAAACCGCGGCTTAAACAAAAAGCATACAGACAGAAGAGATGGGATTATTGTCAGTATTAGCTGGATATAAAATGTCAAGGCTATAAATACTATTCTGATACCCGTGAACAATTTGGAATTATAAACATTGCAAAACAAATACACAGATACTTGCTAGAATACCATCACCATGTAAATAGAATTGGTACCCAATCGCTTCCAACACTTATGGATGAATATAAAGCTATAGCTCGATGGGATATTTGACGCCCCCCGAAAGATATGGAAACACAACTTCAATAAGAATCACAAATTAGGTGGAGACGGAACAGACCCTATGGCATAAGCCGCAATTTTTGTTATTACTATTATTATTACCATTACTATTATTATTATTACTATTATTATTATTACATTTATTATTACTATTACTATTATTTTTATTACTATTATTATTACTATTACTATTATTATTATTACTATTATTATTATTACTATTATTACTATTACTATTATTATTATTACTATTACTATTATTATTACTATTACTATTACTATTATTATTACTATTACTATTATTATTACTATTACTATTATTATTACTATTATTATTACTATTATTATTATTACTACTATTATTATTACTATTACTATTACTATTACTATTATTATTACTATTATTATTACTATTATTATTACTATTATTATTACTATTATTATTACCATTACTATTATTATTACCATTACTATTATTATTACATTTAGTATTACTATTATTATTACTATTATTATTACTATTATTATTACTATTACTATTATTATTATTACTATTATTATTACTATTTCTATTACCATTATTATTACTATTACTATTCTTATTACTATTACTATTATTATTACTCTTACCATTACTATTACTCTTACTATTAATATTATTATTACTATTACTCTTACTATTATTATTACTATTACTATTATTATTACTATTACTATTATTATTACTATTACTATTATTATTACTATTATTATTACTATTACTATTACCATTATTATTACTAGTACTATTATTATTATTACTATTATTATTACTATTTCTATTACCATTATTATTACTATTACTATTCTTTATACTATTACTATTATTATTACTCTTACTATTACTATTACTCTTACTATTAATATTTTTATTACTATTACTATTATTATTACTTTTATTATTACTATTATTCTTACTATTTCCATTACCATTATTATTACTATTACTCTTCTTATTATTATTACCATTATTATTACTCTTACTATTACCATTATTATTACTATTACTCTTTCTATTACTATTAATATTACTATTACTCTATTACTCTTACTATTACTATTATTATTACTATTATTATTATTACTCTTACTATTACTATTATTATTACTCTTACTATTACTATTATTATTACTCTTACTAATACTATTATTATTTCTATTACTATTACTATTTCTCTTACTATTATTATTTCTATTACTATTATTATTTCTATTACTATTACTATATCTATTACTATTATTATTTCTATTGCTATTTTTTATTATTCTTACTATTATTATTACTCTTACTATTATTATTATTACTCTTACTATTATTATTATTATTATTTATACTCTTACTATTATTATTATTATTATTATTATTATTATTACTCTTACTATTATTATTACTCTAACTATTACTATTACTATTATTATTACTCTTACTATTACTATTATTATTACTCTTATTATTACTATTACTCTTACTATTACTATTATTATTACTCTTACTATTACTATTACTATTATTATTATTACTATTATTATTACTCTTACTATTACTATTATTATTACTCTTACTATTACTATTACTCTTACTATTACTGTTAATATTACTCTTACTCTTCCTATTACTGTTATTATTACTCTTACTATTACTATTACTATTACTCTTACTATTACTCTTACTATTATTATTACTATTATTATTACTATTTCTATTACTCTTACTATTACTATTATTATTACTATTACTCTTACTATTACTATTATTATTACTATTACTCTTACTATTACTCTTACTATTACTGTTACTATTACTATTACTCTTACTATTACTATTTCTCTTACTATTACTATTACTCTTACTATTACTATTATTATTACTATTACTCTTACTATTACTATTATTATTACTATTACTATTACTATTACTATTATTATTACTATTACTCCTACTATTACTATCACTCTTACTATTACTATTACTCTTACTATTACTATTACTGTTACTATTACTATTATTATTACTATTACTCTCACTATTACTATTATTATTACTATTGCTCTAACTATTACTATTATTATTATTACTCTTACTATTACTATTACTATTACTCTTACTATTACTATTACTATTACTATTACTCTTACTATTACTCTTACTATTACTATTATTATTACTCTTACTATTACTATTATTCTTACTATTACTATTATTCTTACTATTACTATTATTATTACTATTAGTATTATTATTACTATTACTATTATTAATATTACTATTATTACTATTACTGTTATTATTACTATTATTATGATTATCACTATTACTATTATTATTAGTATTATTATGATTATCACTATTACTATTATTATTAGTATTATTATGATTATCACTATTAATATTATTACTATTATTATGATTATCACTATTACTATTATTATTAGTATTATTATGATTATCACTATTACTATTATTATTAGTATTATGATGATTATCACTATCACTATTATTAGTATTATTATGATTATCACTATTACTATTATTACTATTATTATGATTATCACTATTACTATTATTACTATTATTATGATTATCACTATTACTATTATTATGATTATCACTATTACTATTATTATTAGTATTATTATGATTATCACTATTACTATTATTATTAGTATTATTATGATTATCACTATTACTATTATTATTAGTATTATTATGATTATCACTATTACTATTATTATTAGTATTATTATGATTATCACTATTACTATTATTATTAGTATTATTATGATTATCACTATTACTATTATTATTAGTATTATTATGATTATCACTATTACTATTATTATTAGTATTATTATGATTATCACTATTACTATTATTATTAGTATTATTATGATTATCACTATTACTATTATTATTAGTAATATTATGATTATCACTATTACTATTATTATTAGTAATATTATGATTATCACTATTACTATTATTATTAGTAATATTATGATTATCACTATTACTATTATTATTAGTATTATTATGATTATCACTATTACTATTATTATTAGTATTATTATGATTATCACTATTACTATTATTATTAGTATTATTATGATTATCACTATTACTATTATTATTAGTATTATTATGATTATCACTATTACTATTATTATTAGTATTATTATGATTATCACTATTACTATTATTATTAGTATTATTATGATTATCACTATTACTATTATTATTAGTATTATTATGATTATCACTATTACTATTATTATTAGTATTATTATGATTATCACTATTACTATTATTATTAGTATTATTATGATTATCACTATTACTATTATTATTAGTATTATTATGATTATCACTATTACTATTACTATTAGTATTATTATGATTATCACTATTACTATTATTATTATTATTATTAGTATTATTATGATTATCACTATTACTATTACTATTAGTATTATTATGATTATCACTATTACTATTATTATTAGTATTATTATGATTATCACTATTTCTATTATTATTAGTATTATTATGATTATCACTATTTCTATTATTATTAGTATTATTATGATTATCACTATTACTATTATTAGTATTATTATGATTATCACTATTACTATTATTATTAGTATTATTATTATTACCACTATTACTATTATTATTAGTATTATTATGATTATCACTATTACTATTATTATTATTAGTATTATTATGATTATCACTATTACTATTATTATTAGTATTATTATGATTATCACTATTACTATTATTAGTATTATTATGATTATCACTATTACTATTATTATTAGTATTATTATGATTATCACTATTACTATTATTATTAGTATTATTATGATTATCACTATTACTATTATTATTAGTATTATTATGATTATCACTATTACTATTATTATTAGTATTATTATGATTATCACTATTACTATTATTATTAGTATTATTATGATTATCACTATTACTATTATTATTAGTATTATTATGATTATCACTATTACTATTACTATTAGTATTATTATGATTATCACTATTACTATTACTATTAGTATTATTATGATTATCACTATTACTATTAGTATTATTATGATTATCACTATTACTATTATTATTAGTATTATTATGATTATCACCATTACTATTATTATTAGTATTATTATGATTATCACCATTACTATTATTAGTATTATTATGATAATCACTATTACTATTATTATTAGTATTATTATGATTATCACTATTTCTATTATTATTAGTATTATTATGATTATCACTATTACTATTATTAGTATTATTATGATTATCACTATTACTATTATTAGTATTATTATGATTATCACTATTACTATTATTATTAGTATTATTATTATTATCACTATTACTATTATTATTAGTATTATTATGATTATCACTATTACTATTATTATTATTAGTATTATTATGATTATCACTATTACTATTATTATTAGTATTATTATGATTATCACTATTACTATTATTAGTATTATTATGATTATCACTATTACTATTGTTATTACTATTATTATGATTATCACTATTACTATTATTAGTATTATTATGATTATCACTATTACTATTATTATTAGTATTATTATGATTATCACTATTATTAATATTAGTATTATTATGATTATCACTATTACTATTATTATTACTATTATTATGATTATCACTATTACTATTATTAGTATTATTATAATTATCACTATTACTATTATTACTATTATTATGATTATCACTATTACTATTATTAGTATTATTATGATTAACACTATTACTATTATTAGTATTATTATGATTATCACTATTACTATTACTATTATTATTATTATTATTATTATTATTATTATTATTGTTAAATATAGTTATGCTGGGTCGCAGTACAGCCCCAAATTTTAAGCACGGTATACCTATAACTCCTTGAAGGAAATCAACATTTACTGCAGGAGATATAGACCTTCCCCTTGGAGGGGCTTTTAAACCAACTAGATCTAGATCTGGGATCACCGGTTTACCTGTCCGGCTGCCGGGATGTCTCGATTTAGAAAGTGGGGGGATCCGTCATTGCTCTGCCGCTAAGCCTGGACCCAACCACCCAGTGTCTCCTCTTACCTCTTCCCTTCCTCCCGGGAACACCCCTTTGTGGGAGAAATCACTAATCCTCACAGGATTGGTGCCGAATGCCCTCAGGATATTTGCCTTACCTGTTAGAGCAACTATGTTAAACTAATAATAAATTTCATTTACATGTTTATAATGGAAGAGAAGCTTTCAGCTTTTTTATGTAATATTTTTCTAATGTGTAGACACTTAATAATTATTACCTCTTAAAAATAAAAATGTTTTCGCTCAGCCACCACAAGTAGAGCCACTCAGGTATATAATATATATATTATTTTACACAGTCTTTTTTCAAATCCAAGACTACTTATATTCGTAAAGTAAATATAAAGCTATCTTATATAATTTTCAGTGGACGCCGCCGTCGCGGATTCTAAGTCTCATGTCTCTACGGGACAAAGAAGTTGAAATTGGCACATAACTTTTCTTCCTTAAAATGGAGTTCCTCCGCTCTTTGTACAAGACAAAAAGGAGGTTACAATTTACTTTCCACTAGGTATCCTTAGCCACTGAATTTCTTTCCTCCCTTTTCCTATTATTCTGCTTCAGTCCCTTCCTCCCCTGGAGCGCGGTTTTTCTTTTTTACTTCCTTGAAGCGACAAGCCTTCCTTAACGCAGCTCTGCATCTTCCGCGCCTGCGCCCAAACGCCTTCTAAAGCCTTGTATCGTGTCCGTTCGCCCGATAAATGCCGTGTCTCTTGTAGCATTTCTTTTACTTCTTCATTCTTTGATAGCATATATACTATGCGCTTGCCTTAAATATGGGAAGGATTTCCGTGCCACCCGCCTCCTGTCCTGATTCCGGAAGTGCCCTTACATATCAAAAATAAAGGTTGACACACATTCGCTAGCGCGACACGAACGAAATAGCAATATGAGTCCACGGGATATTTCGATAAAATTCATTCATCAAACCATAATATTAAGGTTAACATGATAATTGGAAGTTCATAAAATATCAAATAATTAAAACTAATGTGTTCTTGACTAGCAGTTTGATTAGGAGATTTAAAACGAATGTAAAAATCTGACGTTTTCTAGTCAGAAAACTTTCTCTACATCTCTAAAAATTTATTGTTAAACAGCTTGTACCTATGTCAACTCCATGCTAAAAGAGATAAAGATTACTGAAATGGTCTTATTACTTGCTTACTTGTAGGGAAATGAGCGAATGCATTACGCTAAAGCTATAGTCAAATATTGTAAAAGGTGGTCGCTATGTGAAACAATTGAAATTCGAATCGCTTTTACATGGTCCCCTTAGGTGGCTTAACCATGTAACCAGTAAGAAGGAATATCTCGAAAACTGTCAACTTAACAAGAAAAACACACATGTATAAATTATGTGTTTTGTCGTGATCTAATTTTTTTCTGTAGTAAGTGTTTGTCTATCTTACGGTATTCAAAGCTTTGTAAAACTCATCCAGAATAATGAGGTCTTCAAAGGCTATTCCAAGAAACTTTAAATACATACTTTATTTCTTATGTAAAATGTCTTTAATATCGTTATTTTAATCAATGTATTTAGAGCTATTTTTGAGAGAAACAAAATGTTTCCACGTAAAGGGTAGTTTGTAGTGGGGGAGATTTTCTTGAAAATCTTCGTGTCGCATCCTTGGTAGATACTAAACATAAATTCAAAGTTTGGTATTTTACGGTTTTTTCATTTTTTTATCTATGCTCCCCACAAACACATGAACTGTGTTAAAAATGTTTTTTTGGGACTCAGAGAACCTCTTAACATATATTACTAGTGAAATAACGACATCGCATTTTTGTGTGGAATACAATACATTCTCTAGCTACAATGTACATAGCTAGAGAATGTAATTATATACGACTGGAAAAAGAAAAAAATATTGACTTTCGTTTGTTATATATATACATATTTTTTTTATTACATATTTTATTTTATATATATCAAATAAAAATAAAATACTTCACAAGGCTGGTTGATACACATGTAGAAGTGATCATTATTTTGTTATTAAACCGCTATGCATAAAATATTTATTGACGTACCAGAGTATCAGAAATTTGGAGGGGTACGTAGATGGTATGGATCAGTAAAAATGAAAGAGGTAAAAAGGTATACTAAAATTATGTAATAAAGATATTAAGTTTTAATAAACTATTGAAGATGCTCAAAATAGTTACCACATGTACATTTTATGTATCGTCTGGTATCGAAAGATATAACTACATAGACATATCTTGGAAAGAGTTCAAACTCTGATGTATAACATGTCCGCAGATATCATGGGGTGGTTTTTAGGCTGTAATTGTGTCACTTATGCGGCTTTCCAATATTGGAAACGAAGAGTGGGTGGGTGAAGACTGTTGGGATAACGCTGTTGATAGTATCATCAAGCCTTTCTTGATTTTTTAGAGTTTCCCAATATGCGAGAGGCATCTCAGTGTATTCAGAATTTGTATATACACGTACATCATTATTCGTTCAGTTAATAGTAGCCTCAAAAATACTGTATAAAGTAAGATACTACTAAGCACATTAATATCGTCAACACTACCGTTGGTTGTAGATATGGTGACAAACTGTTGCACATCAGCTACCAGCTGATACAGTTGGTAAATGTCTACTGCTTAAGGTGGGGTTTATGGCTTGTTTATATACACTTTTACGGTCACTTCTCTTCCCGGTTAGAAGACTAGGGAGTAAAGAGGAAAATTATGACATGGGTTTATACACAGTAAACATTTGCCCCTTTGTATACCTATTCAATTCCAGTAAATACCGACAGATTCGGGAAAAAATGAGTTGATATTAAGCAATAAGCGCTGTGTTATTATTAGGTGCGGAAACACCATTAAAGTGTTGTATTAGAAGCACTGAAAAATACGTTTTGTTGTACTAGTAACGAACTCTTAAGGAGGAAAGGAAAAATAAACAACCCAAAATTAGAAAATGCTTCACCATATAATGTACCTTTTTGGGAGAGAAAAGTAAATACATTACCTAATAGATTACTTGGTATAAACTGCACACTTTAAATACGCTCTACACATTTCTTCTGGTAAAACTATTTTTCTCTTAGATTTTCTAGTTAAATAAAGAAAAATGTGATGTGCTCCATTAACATGAACGTCTCTACATTCCTGTAACAAATTATTGTTATTAAGCTGTTTTCTATCCATTTAATGCTAAAACATTAGCAGCAACAGTCTCATTAGTTCCTTAGTAGAGAGGAAATAAGGCAATAAACTTAACTAAATCGATAGTCAAATGTTTTAAAACGTGGTTGCTGTGGGATTGAAATCCACTTCATTGAGTGGCTAAGCATTGACAAGTTCCCGTATGAGAAAAGTTTAAGTATTTTAAAACTGTAACCGATATAAGGTATATCTAAAAAATTGCCAACTCTACGAAAAAAAAATATATATACGACATAAATTGTGTGTTTTATTCTGATCTGCTTTTTTTGGATGCTAAGATTTCTCTATACTTTACGGTTAACCAGTTATGCAAAATTCAATAAAAGCATCCAGAGTAAACACAGGCTATTCCCGGAAAAGTCAAGATATACATTTTATTTGAAATGTAAGTGTCGGAATATAAGAAAGTTTAATCAAAATGGTTAGAGCTATTTTTGAGAAAATCTAAATTTTCGAAATTTTTTCCATGTATAGGGTAGTTTGTGGTGGAAAAATTTTCTTGAAGATCTTCGTGTACCATTCTTGGAAGATGCCGAACTTAAATACCAAGATTGGTAACGGCCTTTTCGTTTTTGAGCTATGCTCTCCACAGGATACACACGGACCTTTTTCTAAAAATGATTTTTTTGGATTCAGGGGGATCCAAAATATTTATTTCCAGTGAAATTTCTGTATTAAGTTTTTGGGTACAATACAATTCCTTCTCTACACACTATTCACATCATACATGTAGAGAAAGTAAATATAAAATACAGCCGCAATGACCTTCTAAGGCAAATATACTCCCTTTATATACGTATCTCAAATTCTATAAAAATCAATTTACCGTGCACTTTTGGAGAAATGAATAAACTTGTAGAAATGGAGGTACGAGTATTTCCTGTAAACCTGTTCCTATGTTGAATTCTTGAAAAGTTTCATACTTTTTTAAAGTGTGTATTCATTGAAGTGAGCTCTTAATAAACATCTCTTTCTCTAATCTTTAGTTTCTCTAGCAAATATATATTAGATAGAGAAGGTATTGCATTGCAACCAAATAGTAGATATAGAGATTACACCTGAAACATGTTTTGAAGACCCATGTACCTAAAAAGATAACATTTACTTTTTCTAGCATGTATATGCGAAGCACATAGTAGATAGAGAAGGTAGTGTATTCCACCCAAAAATTTGATACTGGATACCTAAGTTACACTGGAAAAACATGTTTTGGGACCCGATGAATCCAAAGAAGCATTCATTCTTAGAAAAACGTCGGTGTGTGTCTGTGGGCAGCCCAGCTAAAAAACGAAAGTCCGTTAAATACCAAACATGGTATGTAAGTTTAGTATCTGCCAAGGAAGCGACATGTAGGTTTCAAGGACCCTTCCCTCAACTACTCTTTTCGAGAAACATTTTTTCGAAAATTTTAATCTTCACAAAAATAGCTTAGATTACACTACTTTATGTTTCGGATATTTTCATAACAAACGAATTCTATATCTTGAATTTTCCGGATAGCCTCTTCATTCTTGATGGCTTTTGTATAAGCTGTAAGAGATAGAATAAGCTTGCTACACCAAAAATATAGGTCTCATTAAACTTACAGTTTATGTGATATATTTTTACTCTTTACACGTACCTACTATGTATATAGCGTATAGAGAAGTATTTCATTTCACCTAAAAATTCAGTACCGAGATTTCAAAAATGTTTAATTTATATTATGATGAATTATTTATATATAAATGTAAAGAATTAGTTAAATATTTTGCAGTTTTAGCTGGAGCTATTACTATACTCTTAACTGATCGAAATTTAAATACTTCTTTCTTTGATCCAGCACGTTTCCAAAAAAGCATCTTTAGAAAAAGGTCTGTGTATGTATCTGTGAACATGAAATCTTAAAAAGTGAAAGTTGGTAAAATACCAAACTTGCTATTTAAGTTTAGTATCTTCCAGGGATACGAGACAAAGCTTTTAAGAAACATCCTCCCACACCAAACCATCCTTTATATGGAAGAAATTTTAAACATTTTGATTTTCTTAAAAATGACTTTAAATGATTTCGATTAAAATACCGCATATTAATTATATTTATATTGAAAATAAAATACATATCTTGAATTTTCTGGGAATAGCCTCTAAATACCTCTTTATTCTGAATGAATTTAGTTGCATTTGGTAACTAGTAAATCGTAAGAGATAGTCAAAAACTTACAAAAAATGTAGATCAGTTAAAACACACAATTTATGTCATGTATACGTTTTTTCGTGGAATTGACCATTTCTGAGATATTCATTTTTATTTGTTTTAGATTCAAAATGCTTATTTTTCTCACATGGAAAGTTGTAAACTCCTGGCACTGCATAGAAACGGATTTCAACCACATGGCAACCGGCTTTTAAAAGATTTGAATATCACTTTGGCTTAGTGTATTCCCTTATTTTCATTCTAATTACAAGGAAGCAAGTAATTAAATCAATTTCTGCTAATGTTTATCTTGATTATCATGAAGTAGACAGAAGAATATTGCTATTTCCTTTCATTTTATACTACTTAAAGCTTCGTTATGTCTCTTTCCCGGATATGTAAAAGAGGACCAAACCTCAATTGTTACACATACTGACGAGCATTTAAAGGATCTGTAATCGCATTAGACTTCTTCTAACAAGGAAGAAAGTAAATAGACGAAATCTGCTAACGTTTATCTCAATTAGCATGATGTAGATAAAAGAAACCTTTCCTTGCGAAACAGCTACAAAACTCATGTGATTTTTAGTAAAAATCCGTGTGTGAATGTGCTTGTGTGATTGTGTGCGTATGTGTCTTTTTGCTTTCTCTATTTGTACTATGTACATAGTGTATAGAGAAGGTATTGCACTCCACCCAAAAATTTGATACCGAGATTTCACCGGAAATATATGTTTTACGGTTCCCTGTATCCAAAAAAAAGCATTTTCAGAAAAAGATCCGTGTGTGTGTGTGTGTGTGTCCGTGTGTCTGTGAACACGATAACTCAAAAACGAAAAGTAGGTAAAATACCAAACTTGGTATTTAAGTTTAGTATCTTCCAGGGATGCGACACGAAGATTTTGAGAAAAATCCCCCCACCCCTAACTACCCTTTACATGGAACTTTTTTCCAAAATTTTTATTTTTTTTTAAAAATGGCTCTAACGATTTTGATTAAAATATCGTATATTAAAACTATTTACCTAACAAATAAAATGTATATTTCGAATTTTCTGGGAATAGCCTCTGAAGAGTACTTTATTCTGGATGAATTTTACGAAATTTTCAATATCTGGTAAACCGTAAGAGATGGACAAAAACTTACTACACAAAAATGTAGAACACGTTAAAATACACAATTTATGTTATATACATTTTTTTCGTGGTCGTCTCCTTAGCGCGGTGGTAGCGTTGCTGCTTGCCAAGCGGGAGACCTGGGTTCGATCCCCAGTACCGGCGTGGGGATTTTTCCCCCGTTGGGAGACCTGGCACGGGGTGCACTCAGCCTCGTAAGGTCCCTGGGGGGCCAATTGAGGAGCTACTTGATGGAGAAGTAGCGGCTCCAGGTCGTGAGGACCGCATTAACCGGCCGGGGGGACTCGAGGCGCTGACCACGTCTCACCCTCCAATACTGCACCCCATCCATGACGTCTGTAGTGGACCGAGATGGGGGACGCAGCGGCCGGGCGGTAGGCCAAGGTTCCCCGTGAGCTGCCGTGCCATGGAGTTATGTTATGTTACATTTTTTTCGTGGAGTTAATCGTTTTTGAGACATTCCTTGTTTTTTGGTTTCTGCTTTGAAAAACTTGTAATTTTCTCATACAGAAATTTGTCATCTATGTCCATACAAACAAAGGAACTTCAGTCACTTAACTTTTGACTATTACTTTAACCTATGGTAGTCCCTTATTTCGCTTCTACTTACAAGGAAGCAAGTAGTAAGGCTATTTCTGCTATTTCTTTTCTGATTAGCATAAAGTAAACAGAAGTATAAGCTTTTTAAGAATAATTTGTTGCAGGGATATGGAGAAAGTCATGTGAATGGTACACATCAGATTTTTGTAAAAAGCATATCTTGAAAACGAAAAGTCTCTTAAATACTAAACTAGTTATTAAAGTTCTGCATTTTTATAAGGTGCGACACGAAGATGTTTACAAGAAACTTCTTCCACACTAAATTACCGTTTACATGGAGCGTTTTTCAAAATGTTTTTCAAAAATAACCAACGAGGTTGATTAAAATACCATATGCTTAATGATAATGAGAAATGTTATGTGTATCTTGAATTTTCTGAGAACAATCTCTGAAGTGCTCTTCATTGCCAATAAGATGTCGTCATTCACTTGATCATACAAACAGAACTCCATCTTGATGTCTCATTTAGCGTCCTTTTACCTAGTGTATCACTTTAAGCCCATTTAACTTAACGGAAAATACATAATAAGTTTTATCTGATTAGCCTGAAGTAGATAGAAGATATAATTTTATAATAATAATAATTAAATTATTTGCTATAGAACACGTAGAGAAGGTAATGTGAATGTAACATAAAATTATTTTATTCAGAGTACCTCATAGAATTGGAAATAATACAATAAGTCCTTCTAATAAAAAAAATCTGATGTGTTACACTCACATGACTTTCTCTAGCTGCTCTACAAAACTCCTACAAAAGATTATTCTTCTTTGCACACAATGCTAATCGAGATAAATGTAAGCAGAATGCTATTACTTAGTTCCTTATAAGCAGAAGGGAATAAGGGAATGCACTATGCTAAAGTGATTGTCAAATGTTTTAAAAGCTATCGTTATGCAATTGTCATTGCAAATCACTTCTTTGCTTGGCCAGGAGTGGAACAAAAGAAAAACAGACACTTCCTGTTTGAGAAAAGCTTAAGTACTTTACAATTGAAAACAATAACAAGGAATATCTCGAAAACGGCTACCTCCACAACAAAAACGGTTTAGCAGTTAAACAAAATTCAGCAAAATTCATCCAGAATAAAGAGGTCTTCAGAGGCTATTCCCAAAAAAATTCGAGATACACATTTTATTTCGGACATAAATAGTTTTAATATACGGGATTTTAATAAAAATCGTTAGAGCCGTTTTTAAGAAAATCAAAATTTTCGAATTGTTTTCGATGTAAAGGGTAGTTTGTGGTGGGGGGGGGGTGTTTTTGAAAATCTTCGTGTCGCATCCTTGGAAGATACTAAACCTAAATACCAAGTTTGGTATTTAACGGTCTGTTTGTTTTGAGGCTATGCTGTCCACAGACACACATGGACCCTAGTTTAAAAATTATTTTTTTCGGATTCAGGTGACCCCAAAACATATATTTCCGGTGAAATCTCGGTATCGAATTTTTGGGTGCATTACAATACCTTCTCTATCCCTATGTACATATGGGGCTAGAGAAAGTAATAACATGAATAATAAATACAAATGATATAAGAGAAAGGGGTTGTCTACAAAGTCTTTGGTGGAAAAATAATTAATCGTAATCGTTAGTGACTATTCTCTAAGAATATTTAAAAAAAAAAAAACGTATATGTTCCTATCACATGACTCCCTACTACTATTACAAAAGCTTTTTCCTTTTTACTTCATGCTAATTGATATAAACATTAACATAATCGGTCTTATTACTTACTTTCTTGTAAGTAGGAGGGAAATAAGGCGACACAGTCCATTTGTACTCTATGCAAAACAAACCTGTCCTTCCCTAACTTTCCGCACCTGCTGTCTGGAAGGGAAGCAAATAAACTATAGCTAAAGCTTTGTGGGTATCTTTGCATAGCCAGGAGTAAAACGAAAGAGTGTGAAACGAACGCCGGTCCCCATGTCTGCGCTTGCTAAAGTGCCCCGCTTTGGTATCTTTGTGGCGCAGAGGATCGTGGGTTTGAGTCCCGCCTTGGGCCGGGTGTTTGTACGTTTGTAAATGTGTGAATATATATGTATATTAGAAGCAAAAAGGAAAACGGCAATCCAATATAAAAACAATAGAAGGGGTAGAAGAAGAAAAAAAAGGAATACAGCACCGGAGTTCCGACAAGCCTACGGAACTATATTTGACTATAATTATTATAATAATAATAATAATAATAATAATAATAATAATAATGAATTCCCGTTTGAAAAAGTTATCCCTTGAAAGCAATAATCTGGAGTATTTCGTAAATGCTTAGCTCCACAAAAAATGTAAATGAAATAGATTTTTAACGAGATCTACATTTCTGTATCGTATTTTGTCTGTTTCTTACGGTTTATCAGTAAAACTGCAAAATGAAGAGGGCTTAAGAGGCTGTTCCCAGAAAATTAAAGACATACCTTTCATTTACTATTAATATCTTAACCATATTATAGCGTTTTAATCAAATTCATATGAACCATTTTTAGGAAATCAAAATGTGAAAACGGTTTAAATGTAAAAAGTAGTTAGGGGTGGAGGATATATACCAAGTTTGTTATGTAAAGGACTTTTGTTTTGGAATTATGTTGTTCACAGACACTCGGACACACACGGACCTTTTTCTAAAAGATGAATTTTGAATTCAGGGGACACTAAAACGTGAGTTTCCATTGAAATGTCGAATATAATTATTGGTATAATGCAATAACTTCTCTATGTACTATGTAGAGGAAGTAAAACTCTACGAAACTAAATCTAGTGCTTCATCATCGGCTTACCATTCCCGCATTTGTAAGACTGATACCCCCCTAGGCCTTACAAGCTAATGCCTGGATCGTAATCCTGTCGGGGAACCAATGGCACGAAAACTAGTTATGAGGGGTCGGCCCGTAGGAAAATGAGGAACTGGATGATATGAAATGTACACGAAATTAATGATTGGAAAGGTGACGATGGAGCAATTGGTGGAATGAATGGCTGGGGAAACCGTAGGATAACCGAAAAAACCTGTCCGGTCTCCGTTTCGTCCGCCACGAATTGCACACGCGGGCACTTGGGATCGAACCCGGGCCGCCTAGATGGTAGGCGAGCGGTGTAACTACTCAGCTAATGTTTGCGCGTTAATCATAAAGCCTTAATTATCAGGAGAAAGCATTTGTCTGGGCAATCCTTCCATTGAAAGGCTTCTAATCCTTTAAAGCAGTACCCATAGGTATTAAGTTTAGAAACGCAGTAGTGCTAACTTGTTTGGGATAATTTTCTTCACTGTGGTGTTATTTAATAAAGCTAAAAGGCTGCCCTACGCGGCCACCGACATAATCCTGCTTTTTGCTGGTCCTGGCAAATGAAGCCATTTCACTGAGCATGTATGCAAAATTAGCACGGCTTTAACAATTTATTCCACTAGAGAAAGGGACCAACCAACCAACCGCCGCTGGGTGCGCACAGAGAAAAAGTAGTCAAATCAGATGACAGTTTGTCTCGCGTTTTCAGACAAACTGTGTAACTGGGTTACAATTGAATATAATTCCGCTCTTCCGTTTTGACGCTAGCGTTGCTATGAGTTCTACGTCAGTAGCTTCTGTGTGGGCGTTTCACATACTCCACTGCACAAAATGTGATAGAGAAAATTAGATACTTCTGGAAAAGTGGTTTAAACTGTATTAGTTTATATTCTGTTCTACAGGCGTTGTACGCATCACTTTCTGAAGTCTGACAGCTGGTATATTATTTATATTGGCACCTATATGCATTTAATCACGTTTCATTTAAGTTCATTACTACTATATAAATTTTCAATAAAGGTTTTGTGCGTTGCGATTTACATAGATCTATTGTGGCTACTACCTCATACCACCGTGGCAATCTTGTAACTGGTATTCCATAGAATGTTGGGGTGCTGTATATCTATCATGTTCCTTTCTCTTTCATTCATTTATTTAATTTCCCTTCTTCATCTTGCAGGTCGACGCAGGTGTGGCTTGAGGCTTTGCAGGCAGATGTGACTGCTGCTTGCTCCGAGCGAAGCTCTCTTCCCCCTATACAGCATCCGTGGCGCGCCATGACTGCTATATAGTAACTGTTAGGGACTTCCGTGCGTCTCCGCGCTTAGCACCGAATTCCATGGACTTCATGTAATTATCGGAACCACATTTCTTATTACATGCTTATATCGACTACTATTGCTACACTTTACATCAATTCACTACTTCGGTTTTGAAGCAGCTGCTTAATATTGATATTTTGTTGTCCTGGTATGTGATTTCTCCTCCTCTCATCCCTTTCCCCGGGAGTGTAGTAGACCTCAATAGATCAGTACTTGGGCGCAGTTGCCGAGGTGTCCCCCGCTGTTACCATGCTCTACTCTATACTACCTCACACCACTGAAGACTACAGACTGAAAACAGAAAGATCACCGTGGGGAAGTCCATAAAAGTTATAAGCCCGAAGACTCGTTCTATTCTTCGAGAAAACATCCACGCCATCTGTCCGGTACCTACATACGCCACGAAACGAAGCACACAAGAAAGAATGAAAAAAATGGAATGAGAGTAAATAATGAAAAGGAAACTAGAGGTAAGAAACCATTGAACTTTCTGCGAGAGCAAAATCCAAGCCGGGCGGAATCGAAATCGCAACCGGACCCCCCAAATGCCAGTTTCATATGTTACAGCGAAGCTATCTTCCTCGGTTCATCTACACTAGATAGATTCCAAATGAGGATAAACATCTTTACATGTAATATAATTAAATGGCGCTTTAACCAAAATTATTATTTATAAATGTAAAGTGTTGCATACAAAGGGTAGTTTGGGGTAGGGGATTTACTTGATAATCGTTGCGTTGCTACATCGGAACTTCTTTAACGCAAATACCAAATTTGGTATATATCCAACTCTTCGTATTTATGCTGATACGTTACATTCTCATGACTTTTTCTACACATTGTGCAACAATTCATTCTTGCAAAAGCTATTCTTATATCTACAATATGATAATCTAAATAAGCTTTAAAATAACTTACTGCACTACATATGTCTTGTATGTACAAGGGGAACAAGGGAAACACTCGGAAGAAAATGTAAAGTATTAAGAGTATATCGCTATGTGATGGTAAAACAAAACCGCTCTCTCTTCGCATGGCTAGGATTAAAATAAGTAATCCCGGTTTCCCGTTTAGAAGAAATGTAAGTATTGGGAAATAGAAACCAATAACCCAGTAATCTTATCTATTACCATTTTGAAATAGTAAAATTTTATAAAACAAAACCTCCTAAGTCCGTCGATTATAGGAAAGTAAGGTGGTATTAAGGAAATATTTACCTACAGCATTTTACTGTGATTTTCAGAAAATAGCCAACCCATTTAATAAGATTTTATTAGACAATGTTGACAGCATAGTATTCCACTGAAGGTGAAAGGTTTAGCCGATTTATTTATAAAAGTGCTGCAAGTCTTTTTAATAATTTTCAACATAATTAACACAGTTTAAAGATTAAAATATAGAACACAATTTATCTTAAAAACATTGTACGTTTTTCAACATGACATTGATCCAAAATTCCCCGCATTCATACGAAGTATTAGTATTGCCAGAATCTTATTACTCGTTCGAGAAGAAGCTCGACACAAAGGCTAATCATTTTGCCAAGCTAACTGCAAACTAAAATTTATTTAAGCTTTGAAACTCCGAAGAGTTATATCGTCGTCATATTTGGGGTTGTGTGGAAACTGGTGATCTTCTAAAAGCAATATGCCGTAACATAACAAACGAATATCATAAATGGTCAGCTCCACAAAACCATGTATAGAACCTAAATTATGTGCTCTAACGAGATCTATATTTTTTGTGTACTGCGATTTTGTCTATAGTTCACGGTTTACTAGTTATGAAAAAGTCATCAAGAATGATGGGGACTTCAGAGGATAGTCGTGGAAATTTGAATTTATACATTTAATTTTTCATAAAAATATCTTAAACAATAATTATGGTATTTTAAACAAAATTATTGAAGTAATTTTTGAGAACTAACATTTTATAAAAATATTCCTTGTAAGCGGTACTTATAGGTGGAGTGATTTTCTTAAACATCTTCGTACCCCATCCTTGGAAGAATAAGAATTTAAAAACAATATATGGTGAAGAGCATAGTTTTATTTTTTTATTTATTTATTTTGTAGCTTAACATCCTTTAACCCGCTTCATCATATCGGACTATGAATAAAATTGGTGAAAGGATGCTCAAACGATCTCGGGGTCCATGGAGATTAAAGTTACTCGACATTCGTCTTCTCAGAATAAGGGAAAACGTTAATAAAACTTATCTGGGTAACTCACTCTAAGCGACCGTTTGAATGTGTGGCATACACGCTATTATCACACCACCCAGACGGTCCACTTTTATATTATTATTATTATTATTATTATTTAGTCATGGGACGTCAAAAGATCTACTTCCAATGAAATCTCCACATCAAATTGCTGGGTATAATAGAATATTTCCTCTACCTATTAATTGTACGTCGTAGAGAAAGTAAAAATGTATTTTATACCTCACGGTTTTATTTGAACCTGTTCTGCTGGAGTATTTATTGTAGGTTATATTATTTGAATGTTGCTTCTGTATAATCAACTAAGTCAACAATGACACAATTCAATGCACAATTTCATGTTGACCTCAATTTTAGTACAACCCATATGGACGTGGCTTCCCAGTTTTATTAATTAAACGCTTGTCATGTTTGTTAAGTCTTATGGGAACGCCAGTTTTGTGCCTAACTATCCCCATATAATTTATTGCTGCTGTTTACTCGCTGTGTGACGTCATCTCTAACTTGAGATCCCTTGTTGCCGCACGAACCGGAGTTTCCTCATTCGATTTCATTTATGTGGAGTAGTTCAAACATTTAAGATTAACATGCACGCTCCAGTGTGGGAAAAATGCTAGGATACGCGTACTGACGTGCATAAAATGTTGCCCCTAATGGAACGTAGTCGATTATGTTGATAAGGATAAATGTAATTAACTGCACCTGCTTCCAGAGTGAACTGCTCTTTACCGTGAACATTCTAGATATTGGATTGGTAGGATGTTGGAAGTGGCGAAGTGTAGCATTATCCGCCACATCTTCTCACACTTTGAGTGCATTAACAGCCCCTGGGAGTAACATTTCAAAAGTTTTAAAAAGATTTCTGTAAAATGTTACTCTGATTGCATTGCTGTTATGTCAATATGAATTTTGTTAAAACTGGATAAATGCTTTGCAAGGTTTAAATTATTTCATACATTTTATTATGCAAAGCACTGTATAGTCACAAAGTTTCCGCACCTCAGAATTTAAGAAAACTGGCTGCAATTTTTTGCATTGAATTTTGTAACACTCAAAAATATTAGACAGAGATATTCTAATAACTGTGATTTTTGAGTTATGATAACATTTAAATAATTTATAGAAAAACTATTGTTGGTGATACATTAATTTTGTCACCTGTATTTTATTTTATTTATTATTCTGACTCATAAATGAGTTTAGTAACACAAAACAAAATGTGTATTTAGGGAATTTTAAAAAAAAAATGTTATAGTGGGTAATATAAAAATATTTTACCATACGTTAAAATCGATATATAATATTAATATCAGAACAAATTGTAACAAAGATTATAAAAGATGTTCAACAACAATAACATTTATAACGATAAAAGAGAAAAAAGTACAAAAATGAAGCGATTTATGCACCATAATATATTCTGTTCTGTTTAATTTATGCAAATGATTTTGAAAAATGTCCACGGAATCTTTTATGATATTTCTGTGATTGTTTGTTCCACACATCTGTTAATTTTATAATTTGCCATCCATTTCACTAACATATTTCTAATTGTTCCTCGAGATCAAAAAAAAAAACAAAAAAAAAACCCTACTATTGTTATTTTTTAAAGATTACATTGTTCTATAAAAGATGGTATGGTGGGCTCATATATTTTCTGTTTTTCCAGATGAACAATTCATATTTCTGCGCAGACTGGGAAATTTTAGTTTTAATTAAAGAATAACTGAAATGCGTGCGACATTTTGAAAGTATAAAAATGTCGTTTTGAGAAAATCTACGTTGTATAAAATATTATGCTAGGAAACAGGTGTAACGTACGATCTATATATAGAAGTAGAACCCACATCAAAAGGGGGGGAGGGAGTCAACTAATTTTATAATGATGATTCTCTATGAATGCTCAAGGGTTCCAATAATAATTTACTACAAAAAGCTATCTTGCAATTTTCAACAGATTTTAGACAAAATTTCATTCTCAGTGTCGCATTAGAGACACAAGACGTTTATTTTATAGGAAACTGAGAGAGAGTCGAGTGTTAATTATAGAAGTGGTAGTAATTCTAGGTCCGTTTTTATAAAATTAACTTTCAAATTCAAATATGAAATTTAACTCTTCTTCAAGATAATTTTTATCTGAAAGATTATAGCCAGGAAGTGTTACTATAATATACTATTCAGAGTTTAACCATAAACTGAAATAAATCCGAATTTCGCCATGCTTTGCAGAGCCCGCTAATACACAGTCTATGTCACATATATTTTTTGTAAAGGTCACCAATACCGAAATCATCGTTGGTTTTGTTCTTCATATCCAATACTTTTAACTTCCTGAAATGAAAATTCATCATTCGTTTTTCTCTTTGTTCATCTTGGTTATGCAAAGAAAATGAAATTACAAAACCATCACATAGCAGACCGCTCTTAAATTATTTCTTAAATGATTTGGCTCTCATCTTAGCTTGGTGTATTCCTTTATTCACCTTGTACCTACAGCAATATAAGTAATGGATCCATTTCTGCTAATGTATTTCTCGATTAACATGAAGTAGACAATGGAATTAACTTTTATAATAATAGTTTGTTGCAGAATAGATGGACTAACCAAGTGAATGTACGTAACATTTCAGACTTTTAAAGTAAGACCCGTTTTCCAATGAACTAAAGCTACTAAACGTTTCCAAAAGTATATGTTTAGCTAATTATTCAATTGTTTGTATTTCGGTACCGAATCTTTGAACGGAATACATAACCTTCTCTATCTACTATGTGAGTTCTAGATGATGCTAGAGAAGTTCTAGAAGAGATGTTATAGAAGAATTTCCGTGTGTGTATGTGGATAGCATAACAGGAAAATCTGATGTGTTGCATTCACATGAATTCTCTACTGTTCTATATACAAACTATGCCTGTAAAAGAGTATAGTTAGTTCTACCTACATCTTACTAAACAAGAAAAATATTAACACAACTGGTCTTACTATTTGGTTTGTTATAAGCATAAGGTGAATAAGGGGATATACCAGGCTAAAGCGATAGCAAATATTTTAAAAGCCTATCGATATGTGAACAATTGAATTTCGGTTCGCTTTGAACTTCCCGAGAAACAAAGATGAAACGAAAGGTGACCCCGTTTGAGATGCATAGTTTATATAGAAACCAATAACAGGAATATCTTGGAAATGGTCAACTCGACAGTAAAAATCTGATGTGTTACATTCACATGTCTTTCTCTACATCTCTGAAACAAATTGTTGTTAAAAAGCTTATGCTTCTATTTACTTCGTGCTAATTGAGAAAAAATTAGCAGAAATAGGCTTATTACTTGCTTACTTGTAAGTAGAAGTGAAATAAAGGAGTGCCAGAGACTAAAGTGATAGTCAAAAGCTGATTGCTAAGTGACTGAAGTTCCTTTGTTTGTATGATCAGGAGTTGACAAAGTCTCGTATAAGAAAAGAATAAGTTTTATAAAGGTGAAACCACAAACACGGAATATTTCAAAAACTATCAGCTCCATGAAAAAAAAAATTATATATCATAAATTGTGTTTTAACGTGCTCTACATCTTTTGTATTGTAAGTTTTTGTACATCTGTTACAGTTTAGCAGTTATGCAACATTCCGTAAAATTCATCTATAATAATGTAGTTTTCAGAGAGTATTCCCAGAAAATTCAAGATATACATTATCTTTAATATACATTTTAATCAAAATCTTTAGAGCCATTTTTGAGAAAATAAAAATTTTTCGAAAGAAGTTCCATGTAAAAATTTGGTGCGGGGGGATTTTTCTCAAAATCTTCGTGTCGCATCCCTGAAAGATAGTGGACTTAAATACGAAGTTTGGAATTTTGCCGCCTTTTCGTTTTTGAGTTATGTGTTCTTGGACACATGGACAAACCAATAATAATTGTTGAGAAGATAATTGTTAATACAATCTTAATTGTTACCTGTGTTATATACCCTAGAGTCTATAGTTTCGCAGTTTGTGCCTGAAGTGAATATTTCTAGGAGTGGAAAGAGTATTACAAGAGCTCAGAGAAAAGAGCTTTGTGGCATGAAAATTAAAATATATTGTAATATTTGCATTAGGACCAGTATTAAATTAAAAAGTTGAATAACATTCACAATGTATCTTAAAGACGAAGTTCTGTTTAATATACTAGATTTGGGAAATCTATAGGGGAAAGCACCCTAATACCAGGTAATAGTTTGAAATTTACAATTACGAGTAAACAGGCAGGATCTAAATTATGAAACATGTGTTATACTATTATTAGAAAATATTTAAATGCTGCGGTTTCCAAAGTTCTTCAAAATACTTTCCATTCCTGAATTGCAGGACAAAGAATTAACACGTGTACTTCGGAAAAAGATGGTTCATATTTAGGGATTTTCTGATTTCCTGTTGTAAACTCTAAAGATGAATGAGGCAGTTACATTGTCTTTACTCGCACATGTTCGTCTCAAAATAAAGAATTCTGCGTAATTGTTGGTGTTTTCGGACATTTCAGCCACAACAAGAAAAAGCGTCCATTGATTTGCTTTTTGTTGTAAAAGTTGTATAAAACGTTTCCAAACACCATCTTCGACATCTGTACATGGTACAGATGACAGCTACCAATGAACTTGATCCAGATCTTCTTACAGGTGTCAGTTCAGCACAGTTGACGCAGACGTCTTCATATTTTTTTTTTTCTTTTAACAAAATAATTCCGGAATCTTATCAGGATGCCGGCGCTCTATTCCTTTTTATCCGGTTTCCCCATTTCTTTTGTTGACCTATTTGATCCCCGGTTCCTTTTTTATTCACACATTCACATTTACAATCCACAAACGCATATGCCCACGGCGGGACTCGAACCCAAATCTCGTACACCAAAACCATCAAGACTTTCATCAAATTCGAGTCGCAGCATTTCCCATAATGACCTTTCTTTACTTTCCGCATAGATTCCAGTTCCAAATTCTGATAAACTCGATCTTTCCTGGATTAATACACCTATTATCCTGACTACTCTTAGCTTCTAAAACGACTGCCCCATGCCATTAGGTTTACTGGCATGTAAATAACTCTTGCGGAACGAAATTACGGCACACCGGTAGCGTAAGTGTGATCTTACAATTGATAGCATCATTAACAAACGCAACGCTTTTACTAGCACTTCTAGTAATTGCATTTGCTAATGAACTCTCAGTACTAACCGAACTATCTAACCAGTGCTTTTATATTATGAAGAGATTTTAATCATATAAATTTATTTATTTAAATTATACATTTACACATCATTTCTTTCTAAAATAACTATTGGTTTAATTACATAATTCTGGTATTAGTTGAGAGAGAATTTTTGTTTATCTATATCGCCCAAAAGCCATAGCTAACGTTAATTTCTGAAATAAACTGCATCAATAACACCAAGAAATCAATGCTTATTTGGTTACCATAGCACCTTTGTGGTATAAAACGATTTATAGCTTATATAATCACATCCAAAATGTTTTAAAATGGTATACAAAAAGTTACAGATATCATTTAAAACTGTATGCGATTACGTCACAACCTGGACAAACATTACCTTACGAATAGTTTGTTTATGAGAAAAGGAACCCTTTTAAAATATAGGATGTTACGATTCCAAGTCTTAAAAAAATTCCATTAATTTGTAGCGGAATACTCAAGGTACATTTGAAACGAACTGAATATTATTAACAATATCTATTTTCCGAATTCGTGCTTGCATGAAGAGAGGGAACGGAGAAGGAAGAGCAGCAGCGGCTCTAAATAACTATTGGAGCGATGGGATTTGATTCGAAAGAATACGAATCGGGCAAGCAAATACCCTAGAGTATTTTTACTTTCTTTTCTACGCGAACTACATATAGGGGAAGTACACTGTACAAAATCTAAGAACGAAAGTAACATTTGTATGCTATGAAGCTACCAAATAACATAGCTCGATAGAGAGAAATGCTACGGTATGCTACAGAAGGCGATTAAATGCAATGAGAGAACAAAATGACACTTTCATTCATAGAAAACACGCTATATCATAGTCACTACAACCTATTATGCTCTTAATTTAAACAAATACAGAAGTGGCACTAAAAAAGATGTGGCTGGCCACAAGATTGGTAAGGTGTTCTTCTTGTGGTAGAACGTATCATTCCACCATCAGTGCTATTGATAACTTTTGGATGGTCGGAGGTGCACGTGGACGTGCTGCAATGCGCCTCCCCAAGGTATCATATAGTGTTCCATGAGACTTAAACCGGGGGAACTGGTAGGCCATTCTGA
This sequence comes from Hymenopus coronatus, assembly GCA_030762935.1. NCBI lineage: Eukaryota > Metazoa > Arthropoda > Insecta > Mantodea > Hymenopodidae > Hymenopus > Hymenopus coronatus. The sequence goes on from CM060882.1 coordinate 52,140,443, forward strand.
ATATCCTCTTGTTCCAAGAGATCCTCCACCTATGCTGTCCGTTGCGGTCGCGCATTGCCATCTATAAAAATTAACCAGTGAGCATAAAAATTGTAAGCTCCGTACACCCATATAACATTATTCCTTTCCAAACCATAACACCCAAACCACCTAAACGATCATGTAAAAAATGTTCCTGGGTGTATTACGTGTTTCAAAATCTAGCCAGATGAGGCTATTTTGAGAATTATCACTCAGACTGAATATGCTGCCATCCGAGAAGAGCTTGTGACCTCATTCCTCGTTTGTCCACTTCTGCTGTTCTTGAGATAATCGTAAAAGGTGCCACCGATTTGCGGGTGTCAGTGGAACACAACGTACTGGCCGTCGGCGTACTGTAGCGTGCGATTGGGTGTCTAGCATTCCTGTTCAATGTGGTTGCAATTGAACACGCTGTTTGAACCGCCTGTTGCGTTCATCTGCTGCTGTAGTTGACCTTTGGACAGATTGTCTGAGGTTTGGCACGTGAAACAATGCTAAGAGCAATACCAAACTCCTGAACAACGTTCATCACACTTCGTCCTTCTTTAGATCCCCGATGATTCTTCCCCGTGTGAAGTTATCCAAATATTGTCTACCGAGACCATGTTGTAAATCAGAACACAGTAACAGCTCGTCGATTACCAAACACTATCTTATCCTGTTTCTTCAACTGTCCCGCGTGGCGGCAACAGACCCATTTGGCGCTATACAGGGTGTTTCTAAATTAGACCGACAAACTCTGGTAGCAGATAGATGCCCTTCTTTTAAGTATTTTTGGTTAAGAAAGCTATGGGCTGCGGCGCCTCGTTTCAGTACAAGGATATTAGTAGAAGGAGTGGGTGTAAGTAGGCTTGTGCAAATAATAAGCCATTAATAACTAAACATAACGATAACACGAAAGTTCATTCACCCAACTGTAAAAAAAAAAAAAAAAAAAAAAAATGATTCAATCGGTTGTCTTATCAGATCAACAAGCGCTGGAACACACGCCCATTGACTTCCAGAGAAGACATGCATTGCCGAGCCATACTTTCTCTTACCCTTCCAAAGATCCCAGGGGTTTCCATAATTTCAGCTGCTGCACTGTTAATGCTGCTACAGTGATTTCCTCCGAGTCAACACCAGTTTCATAAACCATTGCTTTCATGTGGCCCCACAAAAAGAAATTCACTGGCATCAAATCAGGAGAACATGGTGGCCAGGCAGTGAGTTCACCTCGACCTATCCAATGATTGCCGAATGTAGATAGTTGCGTAAGTGATTCTAAAAATGAGCTGGTGCCCATTCATGCTGACACCACATGTTCATTCGGATATTGAGAGGAAGCGGATACAGTGACTCAGACAGAATTGTTGAAGAAATACTAAATAATTATTCCGTTCAATCGATTGGGCAAAAGGAAGTCATTTACAATTTCTACCCAGACAGATTGGGATTTAGTGTCAGTTGACACTAAATCGCTGTTGATGTGATTGCACAATCGTGGCTTGGGGGTTTTCGAAGCACCTTACACGAGAATTGCAGGAATTGAATATCCTCTCACGTGTGAAGCATTCTTCATCCGTGAACAATACACAGCTTGCAAACTCTGATTGGAGTATACATGTGTTCAAATACCAATTATAGAGGTGCACTCAGAGTGGATAGTCACCTGGTGTAAGAGCATGGACTCTCTCAAAATGATATGGATGCAATAGCATTTCCTGCAATATTCTCCATCATGACAGGACAGTATGAAAGTGTCGTGCGATCTCTCGAGTACTCAGCGAAGGCTTATTCACTACCCACTGCAGCACGCTTCCTCGAGTTCAGGAATTCGCACAACACACCTCCGTCCTTGCCCATCTGTGTAATGACCCCATCCGCTTAGACTCTAATGATTAGTGGCAAATGTCGTACGTATGGTGAGGACACTGGCGGTTTGGAAGTCTTTCCCGGTAAAGCCTCTGCGCCAAAGGACCACATGTTAATGCTTCACCGAATACCAAATGCATGTCCGCCAATTCGTGCCATGTCTGCTGTACTTCCCAAACGTCACTGTTCTGTTCACAATGAAAGGCGCATTACAACTGAAGCAGTACGTAGAGTAACAGTTAGAAGGGGTAGACTGGGAAGTAAACATACATGCTGTTAACAATACTGAATGTTAGTGTGCTCTGGAAGTAAACAAACCTAGTGATAGTAGTAAAACAAACGCCTCTTGGACTGATACGAATGTATCTATTTTCTCCAATTTCTTTCTATTAATACCCATTTTGCGCTGAAACGAAGCGTCGCAGCCCATAGGTTACTTGACAAAATATGATTCACATAAGATTAACTATCTACTGCCAAGTTTTGTCGGTCTAATTTAGAAACACCCTATAGTCTCGTTACACTCACGCCATGTGACATCCGGCTTTGTATTTACTGTGAGGAAACCTTTGGCAGCGCTCAACATGCTCCCGCACGATCATTTATGCCAAAAAGTAATACGTATATGTTAATTTGTTTTCTCGTCCTTATGTTTGGCAAACCAGTGGTTTATATTCCATCCAAAACTTCGACAGTAAAGTTTCAGTGGAAATACACATTTGAGACACAACAAATAGAAAAAAAAATCAAAAATGTCGTAAATTTTGGTTTTCTCAAATATGGCTGTAAAGATTTTCAGTGAAATTTCATATGTTTCAGATATGTTCATGAAAAGTTAAACTTTAAGTCCGTGGAGCCTGCATTCGGAAGGAAATTAGTAATTATTAAGCGATTAGACGAAAACGTATGTACTATACAAACATATGTGTTCCATTCGTATGAATTTCTCTGCATCTCTGTAACAATTAATTTTTGAAATGCTTATTCCTGTATTTGTCTGTTTCTTACAGTTTAACCATTATGCAAAACTTCTGCAAAACACATCCAGAATTAACAGGTCTTCAGAGGATATTTCCAGAAAATTCAAAATATACATTTTTAATGTAAAAATCTTGAGTATACCATATTTTAAACAAAACCGTTAGAGCAAGTTTTAGAAAAAACACATATTAGAAAATTGGGCAGTTGTAAAGGGCAGTTGTGGCAGGGGGATTTTCTTGAAAATCTTAGTATCCTCGAAGATACTAAACATAAATATCAAGTTTGGTATATTACGGTTTTGAGTTATGCTGTCCACAGTAACACACACACACTTTTTTTTTTTTCTAAAAAATGCCTTCTTCGGTCTCATGGGGCCTCAAAAATATATTTCCGGTTAAATCACGACATAGATTTTTGGATGAAACACAATAAGTTCTCTAGCTATGATGTACATTTAATGTACATAGGTGCTAGAGAAAGTACAACAAAAAGCCAGATTGAACCCATTATCACCTAGCGGCCCGGGTTCGATCCCAAGCGACAGCATGTGAGATTTGTGGTGGACAGAGCGGCGCTGGGGCGGGTTTTCTCGGGTTCTCCGGTTTCCCCCACCATCTTATTCCACCGGGGCTCCATTTTCATGTATCATCAGTGTCATCGCATGCGGTGCTAGAGCAGTAAAAGCGGGCGTTAAATACTACCAAAAAAAAAAAAAAAAACCAGGACATCCCGAATGCGAGCCATCCCGCTCGGAAACTACTCTACTAACTGTCAAATGCCCACATATTAAATTTATAAACAATCGAATGTGCTATGGAATACTAAACAACGCGAGAATAAGAAAAATAGTTAATCTCAAAGTTAACAGAGGTAAAACAAGAGATCCAAAAAGACTATTGCGATGGGCATTGATTAATGAAATAGTCTGACAATGACAGTAAAAAACTGATCACTATTAAAACATAAATAGTATATGGGAACAAACGATATAATAATCATAATAATTATAATAATCAATATAGAAATAATAATGGCAATAAATAATAAACACTACTAATAAATAATAATAACTTATTATTATTATTATTATTGTTGATGATGATGGTAATTTTATGAGTAGGGATAGCATCTTAGGGACCGATAGAAAGACACGTGCAAACACCAGTTGCCTGCCTACCGAGTAGAGACCGACCTGAATTGACGATTGCACGCGCCACAGGTAGACAGCCTATAGTAGTAACGCGTTTGGGAACGCGGCTCGACGATACTATGCTGTATATTACAATACTATTTTACAAGCAATTAATGCCTTTGATGATAGTGCTTGCTTTTCAATCAATATTGTAAACTCTCTTGCTTCAAATGGATTGCATGAAGATTTGCAATACATACAGAAGAACTTACCTGATATATCTACGACAATAACACATATTTGGTAACATCGAACTTTGAAATACATCGAGCCCTGAAAGCTGTCGACAAACTTGTGCAAGCAATTAATCAGAGACCCGTGACACCTGTTTGGACCACGTGAAAAAGAACAGTGTTTGGAAAAATTGTCGGACTTTCAATAATGCGTGAAATACGAAATATGCTGAGAGGTATTGCTACGAAAATAATTGCTGATGCTGTATATTAGACAGTGGTCGATTATGTGTCCTATTTCCGTATTGCTCCAATCACATGGAGCGAAGTTATTCATACTATAATGCCGGTTTACATGCCAATCAGAGACGATTCACATTTGAGACGTTACGAACGTATGTTGTTGTACATTGTAATCATGTATCTTAAGAAGAAATGAAACGGACAATAATGCTGACGACCTACTGCACAACTGCAATTGAATTTATGTACATATTAGAATTGTTATTTCCTGTAAATAAGTGGTATTTATATTTACCACACACCCAACCTCAATCGCCTTCCACTGCTAGTGAAAACATCACAGTCTACCATGCAACAGTCTTCCTTCTACTCGTATTAGTACCACTACGTACACACTGCATTGTTAACACACCACTATATATCACGTTACGCTAACTTCGATTCTATTCCTATCCTATTCCTAGTCATGATAATTGGCCCTATTTGTGAAGAGGAAGAGTCGTAGATGCATATCTTAGCAAGATGTAGGAGTACAGATAAATGGAGAAAAGAAGTATTTATTACAGTCCTTTTAACAATTTGAATGGAAAGTTAAGGGCGTGTAGGGTTCTACTGGCAGGCATGGAAGACGCGGAGGCAGTTGGTAAATTCTACTAAATACGAGGCAGCTGAGATCTAAGAAGACTGATATTAGAGCAAAGCGAATTGAATATGCTGTTAAGGTGGGGTGTGCCAATGATGTATACTGTCTCCTACTAATATTATATAATAATTATATAATTTATATACAGCTAACACAAATTTTTAGAATTAAGGATAAAGTTTTAAATATCATCTTATTTACCCACTATCTTCTCTCAGCTTCTGTGGATGAACTTTAAAAGGGCAGCAAATCAAGTGCAAGATACATTAAAAATTATGCTTTAGAAATATCCACACACAACTTTATAGCTTTGCTTTTTAGGGAAATATCCAATCAGATCAAAATTTGTTCTTAATAACAAAATAATAGAACAAGTAAGCAATTTCAAGTGTCTAGGATGTCGGATTTCTTATGATCCAGAGAAAGTTGCTGAACAAAAGCTGAATCAATTTAAAGATATATGCAGAACTATCAGAAAACTCTCAAGGTAAAAGACAAGGTAAGATACAATCATTAGATTCTACAAAGTATTGACGGTCTCTCTGTTGTTTTATGGAAGCGAAAATTGGATCCTCAATAGAGCTCTCAAAAGAAGAATAGGAACATTCGAAATGCAATTTCTCAGCATATACATGGAAGGATTACATCCCTAATTTACAAACAGAGAAGAACTAAGGTAAATCAATTATAAAATAAAATTAGCAGCATGACATCACAATGGTTCCAATATGTAGAGGGAATGGATGACAACAAGATTACCGAACAAGCATTTCAGTACAAACCCAAAGTCGACGTTTTATTAGAAGACCAAGCCCAGATGCAAATATACTGTTTTTAGTAAAAAATACGTTATAGCAGGGTTGTTGTTATTAATATTATTACCATTATTTCTATTATTATTATTATTATTATTATTATTATTAAATATATCCATAAGCAGCAGCTGTCACATTCTTTACACTTTTTTTCTTTCAAAAATGTACGTTTTTATGCCCTTCGGAGTACTTCGGCTTAGCATTAGCGGCAAATACGTAAATTCTTCTGTATCGATCTCAAGCCAAATAGGAACTCTTATTACTATTTGAGCAAACAATGAAAATTTTTCAATGTTTTATCCTCTAATTTATTCTCAAACAATTATACATCGCAGCTGATGGCTCCAATAAAGAGTTATATAATTTTAACATCCAATGTTTCGTAACAATGTTTTGTTGTCAAGTAGGTAGATAATGCGTCAAGCTTAACCAGTAACTTCGTCAAGTCTGTTTTCTCTCAATATTCTTACCCATCATGTTCTTCATGATAAAATAACATGAACGTATACAAATAATACTTTCAACATTTTGCATTGATGAGCAATTAAATTGCATTTTTATACAAGCTCTCTTTATTCACATTATTTGTCTCTTTGTTAAATTATTGATGCGTGTTAGGCATATTATGTGCCTTGTCGTTCTTGGCGTCACTTCAGTGTCTTTGAGATCCTTTTCTCTTTTTCATACATATAGGGAATAATTATTTATTAGGTGTGAGTATGTAAGCGGCGGGGGCCACCTCGGCAGCTGCGATCAGTTATTGATCTATTGCTGCTCCCGCCCCCCGGGAGATGGGATGAGAGGAGGTGAAACTGCAGGCCAGCACACAGGAAAGAGCAGAGACGCACGGAAGTCCCTAACTGTTCACCATATGGCAGCCTTGGATGTGACACGGAGATTACACAGCGCGGGAGGCCGTGGGAAGAATGCCACTCAACGGCACCTAGCCTCAATTAGTGCAACCAGGGCGAAGAGAGTTTTACTCGGAGTAAGCAACCGTGCCATCTGCCTGCAAATCCTTAAGCCATATCTACCGCCGACGTGAAAGATGAAGAACGGAAATGAAATGAAGGAATGAAAGGAAAGAACCGTGATAGATATACTCACCCAGGCATTCGCCTAAGCGGCTGCAGAAAAGCAACGGAAAATCCAGAGTCAGCTGGGTGCGAATCTGGACATCCCGAATGCAAGCCTGAGGCATCTGGCATCTGGCTTGATAAATTTCTATTTAAAATTAATTACTATTTTCTCTTGAGGTTGACTTTAATCTTGTCTCAAATACTAAAACTCTGTTCAATGAAACGTCGGTTTTTGTACATTTGGTCAAACTTTTCAGCATATTATGTATAAGTATATCGAACGTAGAGCTTTAATCTAAGGAAACCCTTGGTTAGACGTTAAACACAGAACTGAAAAGAACGATGTGCACTTTTGGTTTACTGCATTGGAATGGTCTTTGACAAGTTAAGCAGAAGAGCAAATAATTTTCCTCTAACGATACCCCCTGTGTGGAACGTCTAAAATTGTTTTGTTACGGTGTTGCCTACAAGTAAAACCCTAAAGCTGTAAGCGGCGTGTTAATTGTATGCTATTGGCTCTAACGAACACTAGATTACCTTGCGTAATAATTCCAGTGGCTTCTAGGGCAATGCTATTAACACCTAACCAATAATCGCTCCCCGAAACGGTTAATGAAAGCTGCAGAAACGTTATTCTATGTATTAACTCGGGTGAAAAATATTCTACCTCTGGTTCATGCGTCCACAGCTGGAATGGCTGCGCATTACGCACTCGGCTGCCCTCAACTATATGTAAACAGAGCAGGTCAGATCACGGAATGTGGATCATTAGAGTAAAATACTGAAACAGTTAACAGCGAAAATATTAAGACATATTAGTAGTAAATACGCTCTTTCCTTTATTTTCTCCACCACAGGAGGAACCAAAAGCGTTAGTTTTGATTTATAAATATAAAGTACAGAAGTAATTTAGAGACCATTAATTACAAAATTAAAGAATTTTATTTTTATAGAAAGTATTCAGGTTTTGAAAACTAAATTTCTCTGCACTTATACACTTTGTGTGAAGCTTTAGCGCCTTCCGCCATGCGACATAATGGGATTTTTGTAAACACAAGAGCTTTTTGTCTTGACATAAAGAAAGGTAAAATTAACCAATTACAACTTCGCATTTGAGAAAATTCTAAGTTATTAAACAATGTAAACCAATAAGAAGAAATTATCGAAAACTGTAGGTAATTCCACGAAAAACCTGTATTGGACAGAAACTGCATAATTTAATGAGATCTACATTTTTGTTCATAATATTCTGTCTATTTCTTACGATTTATCAGTTATGCAAAAGTCATTCAGAATGAAGAAGGCTTTAGAGATTTTTCCAGAACATTCAAAGTGCACCTATACTAGATTTGTGTTTAAACATCTTAACCATAAGTTATAAACAAAATTGTTAGCCATTTTTGAGAAAATCAAATTGGCAAAGGTTTTCTTGAGATGGGAGATTTTTATCTTATCTTTTAAAGATGTTGAACTAAAAGTATGTAAGTTTGTGTTTAAAGGACCATTCGTCTTTTGATTGTGCTATACACAGAATCACATGAACCTATTTTTAATGTTTTATGGATTCAAGGAGTCCTCAAAAGATGTATTCTGTTATCGATTTTTTCTCTCCCTATACAAAAATAGATAAAGATCCCTGGATGTGTTCGTGTGTATGTGTGAACAACAAAACTCACAAACAAGAAGTCAGTTAAATACCAATTTTATAATCAATTTTAGTGTCCTCCAAGTACACGACACGAAGATTTTTAAGAAAGTCCTCCACACCAGCTACCCTTTACATTATAAAAGCTTTTCAATTTGGATTTTCTGAAAATTGACTGCAATGGTTTTAATACCGTAAATTAAGGTTATTTACTTTATAAATATAGCATGCATCTTGAATTTTATGGAAATAGCTTCTCAAGACTTCGTTATTCTGGATGACTTTCGCATGGTACACTGTACAAAGGTTTAGATCTCGTTAAAAGAACAGCTTATTGCTATATACACCTTTTTTGTGGAATTGATCATTTCCGAGATATTCGTTGTTATTGGTTTCAATTTTAAAATTCAAACGGGAATTTTTCAATTTTTTTCTCTTGCTCTATTCCTGGTCATGAAAAGAGCACCGCATTTAAATTGCGTAGCAACCAGTTTTTAAAAGATTTTACTATCGTTTATCTCCTATTTTTCTGCTACTTATAAGAAAAAACAAATAATAAGTACTATGGTTCTAAGGATCCCAATCCCAATCTGCATTAAGTGTGAAATACCGCGTAATCTTGCTCAGAGGCCTCTTTATCGGGCTTGAAGTTCTTTTAAGTGCCGCGAGTTCATGGCACGGGACCAATGTATTTACTTTCCTTCCGAAGCTGGCTATGCTAATGATTTTTACGCCCGAGAATATCCATCGCCCTCAGCCAGGTTTTAACCCACGACTTAAAGGTTAGCATGTTACCCACAGAGAGCGACTACTTATAGTATAGGGTATTCTCTTATTTTCTTTCTGCTAATGTTTATCTTGATTATCATGAAGTAAATAGAAGAATAAGCTTTTGTAAGAAGAGTTTGTTACGGAAGAGGTAGAGAAAGTCCTGTGAATTGAACACCTTAGAGTTTTACTTTCCCTCTACGTATTATATATATAGTGTATAGAGAAGGTATTTTTTTGTACTTTAACGTCCTTTAACCTGGTTGGTCATATCGGACGATGACTGAAATCAGTGGAATGATGCTCAAATGATCTCGGGGTCCATGGAGCTTAAAGTTACCTGATATTCGTTTCCTTAGGAAAGGGAAAACCCGAAAAAAACCTTATCCAGGTAACTCACCCTAAGCGAGATTCGAACTTACGACCTTTTGAATGTGAGGCAGGCACGCTAGCAGCACATAACCTAGGTGGGTGGAGTAAGTATTGTATTACACCTAAAAATTGAATACCAAGATTTCACCGGAAATAGTCATTTTCGGGTCCCCTGTAACCAAAAAAGCATTTTCAAAAAATGGTCCGTGTGTCTGTGTCCGCGTGTCTGAACACGATAACTCAAAAACGAAAAATTGGTAAAATACCTAACTTGTTAGTTAAGTTTAGTATCTTCCAAGGGTGCTACACGAAGATTTTGAAAAAAATCCCCCCACAGCTAACTAATTTAACTGCATCTTTCAGTACTGGTAAACAGTAAGAGATAGACAAAAACTTACTATATAAAAATGTAGATTGGTTGAAATACATAATTTTTATAACATACGTGTATCCGAGGTATTCCTTGCTATATAGTTTCAGTTTTAGAGTTCTTGAACTTTTCTCATACGGGAACTTGTCAACTCCTGGTTACGCAAAAGAAAAAAAAACGGATTTCTATGCCATTGCAACCACATTTTGAAACATTTGACTGTCGGTATAGCCTAGCATATTTTCTCATTTCCCTATTACTTATAAGGAACTAAGAAATAAAACTGTGTCTACAAATTGTTTATCTCGATTAGCAGTAGATCGAAAAATAAGCTTATTAACAATAATTTGTTGCCGAGATGTGGTAAAAGTCATATGAATTGAGCACCTCAGATTTTTATTATACTTATCTTATTTTTATCACCGAGTGAGGCAGTGTCCTGTTAATTTTTGCGCCTCACATTCGAGAGATCTTTGATTTGACTCCTGTGGCCATGGATACTTTTTCGGAAATTTTCCCGTGTCGTCGAATTTTCCTGCCTACCCTTTTCCTATTACTCCCATCACTTACTCTCATCTGTTTAAAGGCTGAACGACCAGGCGACGGTGTTACGCGGATTATTGGTGGCATAATGTCGGTACCCCTTGATCAGGACCCCACCTTAGGATCTTTAGAGACCGATCCCCCTCGGGATAAACCGGAGGCTTGGGGCTTGTACATGGGACATTGCGGCGTCGGAGAGGTTCCGTCTGAAAGCGTTAGGGACCAGTCCATGCTTTAGGATATTTGACTTTAAAAATTGTTGTTTGGTAAATGTTTGTTCAGCTGAAATATAAGTGTACAGAAGGTGTACACCTCTTTTCAAATAATATGAAAATACCATGTTTTGCAAAATTTGTAACCCGTTTTCGTGTTATGTGGATCATTTGTAGGCCCCCGACACTATTGCGATTTTTTGCAGTTTGAGTGGAAAATAGTTACGTGCAGACATGGTTTTACAGGGACCTTCCCCTCCCCAAGCACTTCGGGTCATTAACTCCATGCAAATGATCAGTACATGTACAGTCTGTTCTGAAGTCCAATAGAACACGTTTTTCCTTTTATACATTCATAAAATATATTTCAATCGATTGCAATGATTATGTGTGCATATAGTCACATATGAAACTTACTATTTCATCGACAACAGAATATATTTATTATTTTGTTCGTGTTATTTATGCTTTAAAATGTATTTACAACAGAACGTATTCTTACTTTTGTGCCTAATAATATCTAGAGCATAAACTCAGTATTACACGCGACTAGTGCCTCTCCCCTCTCCGCTCCCTTGTAACATTGCCCCAGTATACTAGAAGCTCAAATTGACCTAAAGTCATGTCTGTGGCATAATGGTTTGTGTATAACTCCGTTCCCTCCTTGACTTTTATACTTTTAGTTGTAATGCCAAGCTTAGTCAACATCCGGTTTGTGGCATCTGTTTCACCAGTTTGACGCTTTTCTCGGAGAAGCTTCATAGAGCTCCACAACCGTCGCAGGTCTATAACCTTGTTCAATAAGAGCAGTTTGTGGTTTGTTGTCCATGTCCGATAGGCACCTCTAGCGTGTGTGGTGAGTACGTTCCAACCACTCAGTCAAATTTTTTCCATTTTCCACCCCTTTTATTGCTCTCTCTTTGTTCAAACCAATAAAAGATTAACACAACCGTGACGATGTGGAGTACAACTGATAATGGACTTCAGTGTACATTAAATAAACAACGATACAAAAGGAAGTGGAAGGCATATGCGATTTTTGCACCAAGGGCAATAACAAAACTACCTCAATAATTTCATTATCTGTACATTGAAATGTTTATCTTACCTTGCTAAAACTGTTCAAAAATCTCGAACTTTATAATAAAATATTTTAGAAAAATGAATTAAACCGCTTTCAACAACTTTAAACTACTTTTCTCTTAGTTCTACACATTGCTGGTAACAAACTCATTTGAAAGGGAGAAAGTTTTTAATTTCTTACAAAAGAATCTCCGGATAGTTCTCCCTTTCGGCCTTGGACTTTCTTTGGAAGAAAAATTTATGAGTGACATGTACAATTAATCTTCATTCTTGGCAGTTGCTCCTTTCATCCGACGCGTTTCAATAAATAACGATTCTTGGGAGCGAGATGGAGAAACACATTGTGAAATATTCAAACAGGGCTGTCAAGGGTTGACTTTCAGCAGACTTGTGACACGCGGGGTTAGAGTTATCGTGCTGTAAAACCATGAGGAATGCATCTTAGATGTTTAATTCTGAACACTTGAAGGTTGCACATGTTATACTCCAGATTTGTAATAATTCAATGCCTCAAGACACCTAATATGGCACACTAACAAAACCTTCTATGTATATTACAATTTCCCTTATTATGTATTGTTCTGTTCTTCTATTTATCAAGATTTAAAGTCAACAGAATTGGTTTCACTATGCAAAAAAATGCTTATAGAAAATCTATACGGACTGAAGCAAAACTGAAGAATTGGGACCTGAAGTAGCTTTTAGTGGCGTGCAATGTTTGCACTTGACACTGGAAGCGAAGGCGGGACAACATGAACCTTAATGCATAGGGAACCATCAAAGCTTGCTATGGAGCATGTAATCTAAAACACAAGGGTGCAATGTTTATACAAAAATTGAGTATAAGTAAGGTTAAACGTGGATTATCGATTACATAAAATATTCCTCTAAATAGACTATATTTTCTTCCTTTTTAGAAAAAAAATTATTCAATGGAATATGTTGTAATTTTTTAAACTTTATTTTTAGTTAGGTAGATTTAAGTAAAAATGAATGCTTACTAGGTTTTTAATCGGCTTTCATTTTTACTTTACTCATACAACGTACGTATGTATACCGAAGGTGTTATTTTCTACCCAGAAATGTCATCGAAATTTTGCCGGAAATGCAAATTGTTAAGTCCCCAGAGAAAAACAAAAGTTCTTTTTAGAAAATGGTCCATGTGTGTGGAAAGCATACCTCGAAAATTAAATAATGTTAAACACCAAAACTTTTTATTTAAATTTGTATTAGGTATCTTTTAAGGTTGCGACACCATAATTCTTAAAAAAATTCCCTTAACAAAAACTAACTTTTACATGAAAAAATTGTGGAAACCTTTGTTTTTCTCAAAAATGGTACTAGAAATTTTTGATTAAAATACCGTATATCGTTTGATATATTTAATTGCAATAAAATGTATTGAATATATACATTGAATTTCCTGGTAATGTCTTCTAAGACCTGTTCATTCTGGAATTATTTTGCTTAATTTTGTATAACTAATAAGCGTACAATCTATATTGGATGTACGTTTAATGAAGTTAGTTTTTCCCACACATTCCTTATTTTTATTTCAAATTTCCACTTCGTACTCCTGACCCTGTAAAGGGAATAGAATTTCAAAGTCATCACATAACGATTATCACTTAAAAGATTGACTACTGCTCTAGACTAGTAGGTCCCATTATTTCCCTTCTACCTTCAAGGAAGTCAGTAATAAGAGTGTTTCTGTTAAAGTTCATTTGATAGAATAAGCTGTCGTAGACAGAAGAATAAGCTGTTGTAGGAGTAGTTTCTTGCAGAATACGTAGAAAAAAGCATGTGAATGGAACACATCGGAACCTCAAACATTTCAGTGGAATATGGTATTAAAATATCTTAAACATCTTTAATCGAATCTTTAGCACTTATGAGAAAATAAAGTTTAAGGATAGTGAAGTGTGGGAATATTTTAAAACCTTCGTGTCGCATTCTTGAAAGAATGAACTTAAATATCAAGTTTGGTATTTAACGCAGTTTTCATTTTTGAGTTATGAAGAAATAAACACACACACACACACTCGCGTGCGCGCGAACTTTTTCTAATGCTTTTTATGGACTCGGGAGTTCTCAAGACATGTATTTGCGATGGAATCTCAATATCATTTTCTTAGCAGAATTTAAGATATTTTATACCCACTATGTGCTTGGCAGAGAAAGTAGAAGGGGAGAAAAAGTATTAAGGATGTCACATTTGGAACCTTTAAGGCAATAACACAGAATATTTAGCAAATGGTTACCTTCACACACAAAGAAAAACATTACAAAAAACAGAAAAATTAAAAATGCATCAGACCATTTTCTGCCTTTAATGAGAACTACATGTTTTGTGTAGTAGGATTTTGTCAATATCTCTCTCTCTCTCTCTCTCTGTCTCTCTCTCTCTCTCTCACGGTTTATCAATGCGGGAAAATTCATATGCAGCAAAGAGGGCTTAAAAGGCTATCCCCAAAAATGCGAATTATCTTTCGTATATGGAATTTTAATCAAAATATTAGTCCTGTTTTTTGAGAATATTGGAAATTTTGAAAATTCTCCCATTTAAAGAGTGCTTTAGGATCGGCAATTTTGCTGGAAATCTTCGGGTCGCATCCTTGGCAAACACCGAAATTAAAGGTTTATTAAGGCATTTAAATGCCATGTGTTGTGCTAGTCAGATACACATGCCCAGAGATTTCGTTTTGTTTAATTATGTTTTTGGATTCTCAAAATATGCAATACCCGAGCAATTTTGATATCTAATTTTTGGAGGAATGCAATATCTTCTCTATTTATTATGTACGTTATAAATGGTACAGAAAATAAATACATCAGTTCTGCTAAGGATATAGAAATTGATCATTTTTACTTTAGGATTTTTCTCTGGTCTCGAAATGTTATAAGGATGCATTTCATAGCAGTTCATGTACGTAAGTAATTTTGTAGCTGCGGCTAAAGAGGCCTGTGTTAATGAACATATGATGTAGCAACAAAGTTTTCATACATTAGATAAGTGCGCAGTCAGTCTGATGCTTTGCTATTATTACGTGACGCTGCGATACGAGAAACACTCATAAATAATATAGCATGTCGGTCTAAGGAAGAAAAAACAAGCACTAATATGCAAATGTTATAAACTTCATTAATTAATATGTCACCTTCCTTACATGCGCCTTTTACAGCATTATCATCGTGTCTTTAAAGATCTTTATACTCACGGATACTATATTAGAAATACGAAACCGAGACATTTTATGAATTGAACATACTACGCTAGGCACATTGGGCGATACTGGCAGGTGGAAAGAGGATAAAGATGATAAAGAATTCTTCTCCAATATGGAAAATATTTTAAAACACACAAGTGTTTTATTCTCTACTGCGTAAAGTAGTTAGTTATTTTCTGTAATTCCTAAGTGGAGCACAGGGCATCGATACGATGTTCCCGTGTTCGGATTTGATTGTCTAGTTTTTGAGTTAGCTGCTATGCACTTGGTGACGAGATCAGCTGGCTGCCCACAGATAGTACTGTAAGACGAAATCACGACTTGCGGACGCGAAATGGTGGAATTATGCTCAAGAAACTTCTTATTTCAAGCTATGGTGTTCTTTTACCTCCAAATAAACATTACCGGCTTTACTTCCCTCCCTAAGAAGGCCAGCCAGGTTTGAATCTGCAAACTTGTGTTTTGGAGGCTTAGAATGGTAACCACTACACCACGGAGGGCAAATACGAGGGCAATTCCTCAAAATCAAACCGGTAATTTGATGCCAGAATAATTATCTTAGCATACATTTCACCAACGTTTAAATCATAAAACAATTAAGAAAGCAAAATATTTATTATAGCTTTGAAGTATCATAGTTTAAAGTATAGAATTAAAATATAGAAGTTCACTGCAAATATGTTTTGAGGCCTCCTGAACAAAAAGACTACGCAACTAGTATTAACGTTGTTCATTAAATTATAAATTAAAATACAAAGGAAAGACTCCTGTTGCTCTGCCGTGCCTAGCAGTAATAATATACAAACTATGAACAGTAGCATAACCTCAAAAAGATTTACAAGCGCCTTACAGCGCCGCCGCCGTGGCAGAGTGGTTAGACCTTTCGAATCTGCCTGGTTTCAATCCTAGGATACCGCATGCGAGATTTATGATGGATGAAGCGGCGTCTGGGCGAACTTTCTCCGGGTCCTCCGCCATTCATTCCACCAATTGATCATCATCACCTTTCCTATCAACAACGTTGCCTGTACTTCATATCGTGTACTTCTCCACACTCACATCAGGCTGATACTCCATTCCTGGATACTCCAATTGCTCCGTAGACCCTCTGCTCCTCAGCAGGTGCCTGACTCCTGGCATTTTCTTGTAAGTTATGGGGGATGGTTGTAAATCTTCCGAATGAAGTGAGTATCCAGATGGAGCCTGGTGTGTGCTACACTCCCCACTATGGTGAATAGTAATTCTGTACCAAGAATCGTCTCCCGGAAGTTCAGCACATTTTATAAACAACAATCTTCTTGATTAATATTAAAAGAGCACCATTGAAAGCGAAGAAAGATAGTGGAAAGTGCTGGACGCTTTTGACAATTCATCCATTGATGTCTGCTCCTGCAGACAATAAATGAATTGTGGAAACGCGTCCAGGCAACTTCCATCACAAAATTCGGTGAATAAGTTTCAAGAATAAACGTCCATAAATGTGCAACAATGCTCTTGTCTAAGGTTTCAGTTAAATTATTGGAATATAACAACAACAAACAAATGTTTTGTTTTTATTACTTACGGGGTCGTAAATGCTTTAACAATCAGCAGCACTGTATTACGCAGTTCTATCCCCTAATATAGCGGAATGAATCAGCGCTCCTAGACAGACAAAAAGATAACGGGGGGGAGTTTCATAGACAACCCCACCCCACTCAACAGCCTAAAACAATTTTGTGTAACAATATGTTTGCCTTCATTGCGCTCCAAAAACTGTTCCTGATAAAAATTGCAATATTTTGTTTTCATACTTTCCCTAGTTATAAAACCAATACAACTCTTTGCGTCCAGGAAAGGTGTTCAAATATTACATAAAAGTTTTGGCAACCTTCATTTTCCCGAAAAACTAATAATACAAATTTTATTTTCCAGTTAATTATGCATAGAAGAATCAGATCTAAACCACCAATCGTCCCTTGGCACCGTTCTCTTCTCTGAGCTAAGATTACGACGTTGGCCTCTTATAAAATTCTCCATGTGACTTTAATTTCCCCGGCAAAATATGAGGCGACTCAACTTCTCTTGAGATTACATACCTCAGTGTTCAACTACACACCTTTTTATTCCACAAATAAGAGAAAATTGATTATGTTTCCTGAATGACTCTAAAACATTCTATCCTCATTCGCCATAAAAACGGCTATGAAAAGCCTCGATTTTGAGCATGAATGTGGGAGGAGCATTTTGAAACAAAATGCATTATATTAACACGCTATTTTGCGTCCGACTGTAATATATACATTGTAAAGCGATTTTAATTTCTTCATTTTTACACCAGGTAAGTTTCCTAAATATTGCATTAAAAATGTTGTGATTCCATTCACACGACTTTACTATCTGTTCCACAAAAGCGTTCCTTACAAAAGATCATTCTGTTATCTGTATTATGATGATTGCAGAATTGGTCTTATTACTTGCTTTGTTGTAAACAGGAAATAAGGATTTTTAAAAGCTCATTGCTATGCGAAACAATTTTAATTCGGTATCCTTCTACATTCCCGAGAGTAAAACAAGAAAGACGAAACAAAACTTGACTTCCCGCTCCAGAAACGTTTAAGTAGTTTAACATCGAATCCAATAACAAAGGAATCTCTCTCAAACGGTTAACTCTACAAAAAATGTATATAATAAATTATGTGCTTTAATGAGATCTATACTGTGTGTAGTATTTATTCTATCTCTAATGGTTTACGATTTATATAAAATTCATCCGGAACGAAGAGGTTTTCAGAAGAGAAAATTCAAGAAGCAAGTAATAGCAAGTAATAAGGTCATTTTTCGTTAATGCTTATTTGGATCAGCATGCAGTAGATAAAAGAATAATCTTTGTTTCTAGAACAGCTAGAAAAAGTCATATGAATGGTACACATCAGATTTTTAAAACAAGTTTCAGACTATGGTTTCGAAAAGCGACATTTTGTTGCTAATGCAACGTTATTAACATCATATAAGCATTCACAATGACAAATGGCTGCCAGGTTTCACAAAAGGTTTTAAATATTTCGAAGCTGTTTTCAAACTCAGAATTAACAATCATTTGTACGATAAAATTGTACGTAAGTCTAATGTAATTGATTTAGAACACCAAAGTTTGAAATTTTAGAAAAGTTTTCATCTCAAACATACGCACCTATAAATTATATCCGAATAATGTCGTGTCTGTATATAATAATGAGTTTATTAATTTGCAGTTTTCTTGTGGTTGAAACGCGGTATAGATGGCTAACCAATGTCTGGTCGAAGCAAACCCTCCCGATGTGGACTCTGATAAACTCCCGCTGATAATTTCCACAGCGGCTAACAAACAAGTAGTCCTGAGCACGGCAGGTAGCTGTGGGAAAGATTGCCGCTTCGAAGTCATCAAGTCAAGTGGTCACTACTTGCATGAGTGGCAACATGTTGCTGGTCATGCACCAGGTAGAGTGGCATTACTGCTTGCTTGTTGAGTGTTCACCTACCCTAGTCACAATTAGTGGTAGTTAATGAGACAACAGACACATACTTCAGAGCTGCATAGATACTCATAAATGGACAGATTCTAACATCTCTTTATTTCTCACTCAGCAACCGAGCTATGTGGTGTCGTGGTGACGTGTGCGACTCTCATTCTGAAAGTTACGGGTTCGATCCCCGTCGACTGTAAGTTTCTGACTTGGGATTTCTGTGGTTCCCTCTTGTCACTAATACGAATGCTGGGGTGCTCATTCTCCACGAAATGCTTTCCATCATTTCCTTTCATGCCTTGTACCTATCTTTCAGGCATGTATGCCTCTGGCCTAGTGGTATGCGGAGTGCTGGCACGTGGCGCGTATGCATGAGCTTTATGAATGCTTTTCTCGGCGTTGGGGCGGCTTCTTGTGGTCACTCTCTTTACAGGAGCTCGCGCAGTTGCCTTGCCGACACCCAGAACCCGTAGTGTGCGTGGCTGCGTGGCGCTCCTCCTGGGGTTGTTAACGGGCAATAGGTGTATCTAAGCCAAGATGCCAGACCTATCCCTAGCCATTATATTGTTTCTACCTTTACCACTTACAATGATTAAGTAGAGGAAGTACTGTTTCCACTCTAATTACATTTTAATCGCCGGTTACCCTCACTATAAGTGTTTTCGTAGCTTTCCCAGATGGGTGCTGAATTCTATGCTACATTTCATACAACCATAACTTTTCTTGTTCTCAATTTCATATCAAGGGATGGCACAATGGAACGGTGATGTGCCGCGTATGTGGCGGTTGTGCTATAAGTGGAGAACTGCTTCCTTCCACGGAAACTTCACCTCAAGTCATCCGGTCGTTTGGTTACAGCCCACCGAAAGGGAACCCGTGGGGATTCAACCTGGTAACCTTTGGGCTGTGTCTGCCGCCAAATGATCAGTTACCTTTCGTACTCTTGCATCTCACAACTTCCTTCCCGAGATTCAGTGCTGCAGTGCGCCTGGCCTGCCTTGGCCGAGGTGATTAAATCATTTCGCGCTCTTAACCTTAACCAACATGCACTTTTGGGAATCCTAAACCCCCACCGACCCAAAAAAATAATTTTTATAGAAACCCCTATCTGCGCTTCTCGGTGAGAAAAAGATGAAAACTCCATATTTAACTGTAGAGTATTTAAAGGCACTCTTCAAACAAAGATTTACTTGGAAAGCCTTTTATTGTTTATATGTCAAAAAATGGTTCTGATATTTTCATTAGAAACTTCAATGCTTGTGTTTCATGATCACCGTCCACACTGTTCACATAGTCAGGTCACATAGCAGTATGAGGGATGGTAAAAGATCTCTACTATAGTATCTTCACATTAAAGAGGATAACTTGCTGCCGTTCCAGTTCCTTTATTCACAAGCCTTTTCGTACGTCTTCGCGTGCAAGGCAAGTAAATTTGGTGTGCTCACATTTAACTTACATCGTTACTTCAATTAACCAATATGTAGTATTTATTATTAACTGTTTTAGTAGTAAAGTATAGTGTTTATAATCCTGAATAATAGTTTAACATTTCACAATACCTAATTAATATTAAAAATAATGATAATAATAGTAATGATAATGATAAAAATAATCATGATAATAATAGTAATAATAAAAAAACACTTGATTGTATATGGTAGCCGGGCTTATAGGCCGTGGTCCAAATGATTTCACTCCAACGTTTCGCCGAAATCTGCGTCCGGTATCTTCAGGGAACAAACCTATTAGTCTAGCTACGGAGTACAACAAAAGTCTTGAAATGAAATATTTGGGCCACGGCCTACCAATACAATCAAGTTGAAAACGCCGGCCGTGAAATCTTATGTGTTTATATAATAATATTAATACCTAACTAATAATAATAATAATAAATCCACGTCTCGTTCGTTATGGATTATGAATCTGAACATTATCTGTTGGGTAGAGCCTTTAAGGGGAGTCCAAATACCCCATCTTGCCGATATTAAAGTTTGATCCATTTTCTCAGAAACTATTTAAGATAATGAGCTAAATTTTTTCAAGATGTATTCAACAATGTCTTTACTGTTGATTGATCAAAAATAGAATACTTCTGTATGATTTTTGAAAAAAAAGTCTTACAATTTTATTGAAAAATGATAATTTTAAAATTTAAAAAAAATAACTAATCCATGTACATAAAACTTTCTTCGTTATAATAGAGCTTCTTTAGTTGCAAACTGTGTTGCAGAAATGTCAACCCTTACTGTCCATTAGTTTCTGAGATAATGGGGCATTTATATGTAAAATTTTACTTCTTCAGAAATAGTTTTTAAACATAAGATTTTAAAAAATGCAGCCCAGTTTTCCAAAAACAACTTTGTAGAACTTTTAAACTCTCACATGAAGGAAATATGAATGGGATGCTAATGCTACGAACAGCTAAAGTAAAACTTTCTGATCAAATTAAAGAAAATAACTCTTCTCTAACACTAATATTTACAAAGCCATTGATGTTTTACCGAGTGAGTGTACCAAAATATGGTAAAACACAACTATGCAGAACTATTTTCAACGATGTCTTTAAAACATTAGCAGTTAGCGTACCTTAATGAGAGTAATACCAAAATGAGCTGGACATTCGAAATATTCATATGGAATTAAAACATGAAAATGAAAAAAAGTATAAAACACAATTATATGGACTCCCCTTAAGCAATCTCAGCTGCGCTTTGTGTACGACTGGTTAGATCACCAGGTTTCTATCGAAGCCAGAACTTGTAAATGAATGCATTATATTTTGTTCACCCCTTAAACCCCTGTAACATGCAACCCACATTACTGGCGCACCATGCGCTATACGACGTATAGCTACTAGAACTGAACGTTGATTCAGGAACAACTTTATTTGAGAAACTAATAATGGCAAAGTGATGTCTGCAGTTCTGTGTGCATAGCCATGGAGTTCTCATTCCCATTCAGTTATATTTAGATGAGACAGAAATAGAGAGAGGGACAAATATTTACTCTAGAAAAATACAGAATTTGACAAGTAATAGTTTTGGTAGCGATAGCTCTTTACATTTATTTTCCACTTAGTTTAATTGTCCAGTATTTTAAGCAATACTTATTACTCAAAAGTAAAGAATATATTGTATTGTACTCAAACTTTCGATATGGATATTTATATTTGAATAGAATGAACTGCTCTGACCCCCGAAGAAAGTTATTTTAAGAAGAAGGTAGCTGTACGGGCTTATCATCTTCAAAAGACTTCACGCGGAACTTTTTAAGAGAATGCAATGTCTCTTAAAACCCAAAGTATTCTCTACATGCAAACATACTCTTATTTAATGTTCTTAAAATTTAACCCAACGATTTTGATAAAAATATCACAAGTTTAAATAAGAAACAAAATATATCAACTGATATTACATTTCCTACTATAAACATGTGAATCCCTCCTTATCCTGAATTAATTTTATACACTAAACGAAAATAAAGGCGCAAATAAGTACTAAAATAAACAATCAATACACATTATATCGGCTAATTCACAGTCTTTGCCATTTTCGTTTCATTTTTAAACAGAAGTTCAAGAGATACATGTCGAGGACTTTTGAGGAGTTCCAAAAACTTGCATTTTATAAACATTATTCTTTATCTACGGTCAATTTCTGTGTACTTCATTTCCTGTTGCCTTGCGGCGTAGGAATGGTACACTCAATCCGTCTCTACCGCCTTATTTGTCTTCAAATCATTTTGATTCTCTCTTGCAATATTATCCGGAGCCTTACTTTTCCTCTTTTCCCCTCGTACTTTCGCTTACTATCCTCTGCTATTCTACTTTGCCTACTTCTTCTCTAATCCTGTATTTGTGGTTTTATTTGCATATTTTCTTAAATAATTCACCTCACTAAACTGAATATTTAGTTGAATTGCGATAATATATTTTCCATTGCATAAATTATAGCTGTGATCAATTTTGATTAATACAGTTGCATTTTTACTTTCTCTACACGTACTATGTATAGAGTAGAGAGAAGGTATTGCACTCCGCCCAAAAATTCGATACCGATATTTCACCGGAAATATATTTTTTAGTTACCCCTGTATCCAAAAAAAGCATTTTCTCAAAAAGGTCCGTGTGTGTGTGTGTGTGTCCGTGTGTCTGTGAACACGATAACTCAAAAACGAAAAGTCGGTAAAACACCAAACTTGGTATTTAAGTTTAGTATCTTCCAGGGATGCGACTCAAGATTTTGAGTAAAATCCCCCCACACCAAACTACCCTTTACATGGAACTGTTTTCGAAAATTTTGATTTTCGCCAAAATGGCTCTAACGATTTTGATTTCAATATATATATTAAAGATATTTACTGACAAACAAAATGTATATCTTGAATTTTCTGGTAATAGTCTCTGAAGACCACTTTATTCTAGACGAATTTTACGGAATTTTGCATAACTGCTAAACCGTAAGACTTAGATAAAAACTTACTACACAAGAAATGTAGAGCACGTTGAAACACACAATTTATGCTATATAATTTTTTTTTGCGTGGAGTTGTTCGTTTTTGAGATATTCCTTGTTTTTGGTTTAACTATAGAAAACTTACTTTTCATGTATAGGAATTTGTCAACTCCTGTCTATACAAACAAAGGAACTTCAGTCACATCGCAACCAGCTTTTGACTATCACCTTAACCTATGATACTCCCTTAATTTGCTTCTGCTTACAAGGAAGCAAGTAAGAATATTTCTGCTAATTTTTTCTCGATTAGTATAAAGTAAATTGGCATAAGCTTTTTAACAATAATTTGTTGCAGAGATGTAGAGAAAGTCATGTGAATCTACATATTTTTGTTTTTATGCCGTTTCTGTCTTTAATTGAGTAGTTTTGTAGAATTGATAATACTTGCCGGACCACTTGCCGCACATATTTGAAGTCACGCTCAAGTTCCCAGAATTCTTGGAATACGACACATCGCCGCAATAGAACTTTCAGTTTCTGGTACTTTCTGTTAACTTCATTCGCGACTACATGTATGTATACAGAAGAGTTGGAAGACAGTCAGTCTTCAACGCGCACAGTAGCGGGAGAGAACAGTCACCTTCTAAGCATTGAAGCGACGAGTTAATTGTTGTGAAGCAGTAAAATAAAGAAATATTTGTTACCAGATTTGGAACTAAAGGAACAATTTTGCTACAATAAATATTATTCGTTTTTTCCCCCCTAATACTGTCATATTTCGGCATGTGAGGGGTGTGCAGAGTAAAAAAACAAACAAAAAAACAATTTCTATCCTGAACTTGTCTCTCCATTCTATGTCACCTCTCTGTAGTTTATACTCACTCTTATCATTATTATGTCATCTGCATAGATCAGTGCATTTGATTTGGTCTCATGGTCCAAAATCTTATCCGAGTATTTGGTATCCTTTTATAAGTACTAATTGTTTCTTCATTTATAAAAGAACAAATAGTAAAGGACTGAGACTATTCCCTTGTTTTGTTCCGTTTTCCATATCCATTCCGTCAGATGTTTCACCGTCCATATTGTCCCCTTCGATCCATTATATGCACTTGGAATTGATGTAATTACCCAAATTGGAACACTTTTCCATATCAAAGTTTCCATAAATATTTTTAGGCACGGATACAAAAACAGCCTAAGTCTGAAAATGCCAAATAGACTTCTTTATCCTTATACATTAATTTTTCATTCATTGTTTTTCGTGTAAAAATGCTATCCTGGATCTTTCTGTTAGACCTAAAGTCTGTGTGCTTATCTTCCAGCTCATCTTCAAAAATGTTTTACAATTTCTTTTCTAATTTTCTTGTATATAATTTTATGTATAAGGAAATCAACATATTCCTCTATAGTTATCGCAATACTTATTTTCTCCCTTTTTTGTGAACTTCTGTATTCAGAAGAAGATAATTAAATAAATTAAAGTAATTTATGACAAATTGTAACTGACTACATAAAATATTGTAATAGAAAATACCGACACGTCAGATAAAATGTACCTACATATGTTGAATTTTCTTTAAATACAGTGTGAAGTTCAGTTCATTTGCCTGAAGTATGTGACTTAGAAAGTTTTACACATATACAATTGCCATATGAAAATTGGTGCTTCATTAAATATTTCCGAAATATTAACTCTTTAAGTTTTCTAGTTTTCAAATTTTAAGTATTCACTAATAAGCTCTAAAGGTGGTTTATAACTAAAGCTTGATTTAATATTGTGACTTTGTCAGGTTATGAAAGTCACTTCTCTAATTTAACGTTGTTCTACCTTCCGTGTGATTTAAGTTTGTCTGCACTACCTTTTCACTTTCTTCTCGACACAGCGGTATAAAGAAGTATGCAATACGCAGCTTCTTCTTAGAATGATTGTTAGTCGAACGCAAGCTTCTCTAATCTCCTACAGTAGCAGCGCTCACTGTACTTCATAGCAGTCTTAAAGACTCGCTCAGAAAAAGCTCCTTCGCACCAGAAAGAAGCGTACTCAGTAGCTAACTTGTAATCAATCCACTCGCGAGAGCGGTCCCTTATGTTATAGCCGTTGGAAATTTCCGCAAGTATTTTATAGTACTTTAGAGGCGGCAAGAAAATATATTTGTGGAAGATTCTGGTAAAGTTCAGATTTCGCAGCTGCTGCTTATCTCTGCTTGTCTTTCCATGAGCTTGAAACATAACCTGCGTCGATATATAATATTCATGAATATTTAAATCGCTCGTTTTCTGGACAGGAAAAGTTTCATGTGATTCTAAACGCAATATTAAATGTCGAATATTTATCTTTATAAGCAACACTTTTGTCTGAATATATTATAAAATAACTGTAAAATTAGCAATACTAATTGGAATTATTTTGATATTGCATAAATATAATAAGACAAAATATTAAAAGTAGTTTTAAGAAAACCAGTGCTTTGAAACAGTTTTAGAAATCTAATTTTGTCTTTTTTGGATATGATAGTAACACATAAGTTATTTTTTTCCAAATTCCACTACCTCTTTACTCTAAATCATTTAAATTGCGAAATGACCGTTTACTTTCTCTACACATATACATAGTGGATGGAGAAGGTATTGCATTCCACCACAAAAATTCGATGCCGAGATTTCACCGAAAATAAATGTTTTAGGGTCCCTATATCCAAAAAGTATTGTTTTGGAAAAAAAGTCCGTGTGTGAGTGTGTCTGAACACGATAACTCAAAACCAAAAGTCAGTAAAATACCAAATTTGGCATTTAAGATTACCATCTTTTAGGGATTCTACACAATTATTTTGAAGAAAATCCCTCCACCCAAATTTACCTTTATATGCTTAAAATTTCGAAAATTTTGATTTTCACAAAGCTGCCTGCAACGATTTGGATTAAAATGCCGTATATTAAAGATACATGTTAAATAAAATGTATATATTAAATAGCATGGGAACAGTCTCTATAGACCTCTTCATTCTGAGGGAAGTTTTCGTAACTTATGAGTTGTAAGAGACAGACAAAAATTAATACACAAAATATATAGATCTCGTTAATGATATTCATTTTTTCGTGGAGTAGACCATTACAGAGATATTCCCTGTTTCAGATTTAAAATATTTAAACTTTTCGCACATGGAAATTTTTAAACCCCTGTCCGTGCATAGAAACGGATTTCAATCACATGACAACCAACTTTTAAAAGATCTGACTATCGTAGGTAAGGGTGTTCCCTTATTTACCTTCTCTTTATAAGGAAGCAAGTAATTAAGACAAATTGTGCTAATGTTTATCATGATAATCATAAAGAAGATAGAAGAATAGCTGGTTTAACGATAATTTGACAGTCAAATGTTTCAAAATGTGGCTACTATGGGATTGAAATCCGTTTCTTTGCGTGGCCAGGAGTTGACAAGTTCCCTTATGAGGAAAATATAACCGTTTTAAAACTGAAATCAATAACAAGGAATATTTCATAATATAAATTGTGTGTTTTAACGATTTCTACATGTTTTGTTAAGTGTGTTTTTTCCATTTATTACAGTTTACTAATTATACAAAGTAAGTAAAATTCATTGAGAATAAAGTGTCTTCAGAAGCTATTACCAGAAAATGTAGGATATACGTTTTATTTGCCAGTAAACATATTTAAGATGCGATACTTTAATCAAAATCGTCATCAGTCATTTGAGAAAATGAAAATGTTTGAAAATGTTTCCATATGAAGGGTAGTTGGTGGCGGGGGGAATTTTCTTAAAAATCTTCGTGTCACATTCTTAGAAGATACTGAACATACCAAGTTTAATATTTAATGGAATTTCGTTTTCATTGCCTACAAACAAAGGCACACATACACACTGACAGATACACACATACACACACGGACATGTTTCTTAAAATGCTTTTTTTTCAGGGGATCTCAAAACATATATTTCCAGTGAAATCCCGGTATATACCTACTCTATACACTATGTAGATAGTACGTGTAGAGAAAATAAAACGAAAGGCACAATTGCAAGTTAGCGCGCAGTAGCGTGCAAACTGTGAGGCGAGAAAGCCGTCATTTGTCCTCGCGTCGTAGCGTCGAGTAACTTTTTGCAGCAATGAATTAAAGACTTTATTTGTAACTAAGTGCAATAAAGACATTTGTTAAAATATTTATTCTGTCACAGAAATAAAGCAATTTAGTTTAGTTTCGAATGTATTGATGATTACGCAAGTTTGATCAGCGCATCTTTTCTTTTCATTTTCTTCAAACCCTTTTGTTGTTAGTCATCGGTTTCGTTTCTTTCCATCCATTTTTCCTATGTACCTATCTATATACTTTCGTTTTATTTACTTTCCCTTTTTTATATTCGTTCTCTCGTGTTTTGCAATTTGGTTCTTGAACCACATCTTCTTCTTATTTTGCCTTCTACTCTCTTCCCTATTACCTGTTTAGCTTTCCTCCGACCTTCTGTAGACATACGCAAACCACTTCAGTTGTTTGTTTTCAGTTTCAGTTATTGATTAAGTGCAGTTCAAATGAAGCAAATCAATAACTTGAAGCATTGTGACAATAATTAATTTTGGCAGAGATGGCCACTCCAGAACTACTACAGGATGTGCATGACAGCATCACATTAAAGTTTTGCGATTGTCATCAACACTATTTCCAGAAAAAACAAATGCAGGTGACTTTTAACCTCATATCTTTAATATACGATATTTGATCAAAATCGTTAGTCATTTTTGAGAAAATTAAACTTTTCAAAAAAAATTCAATGTAAAGGGTAGTTGGGGGTGGGGGGATTTTCTGGAAAATCTTTGTGTCGCATTCTTACAAGATACCAAACTTAAATGCTAAGTTTGGTATTTAACGGCCTTTTCGTTTCTGAACTATGCTGTCCACACACACATATACACACACGCGCGCGCGCGCGCGCGGATCTTTTTCCAGAAATGATCGTTTTGGATTCAGGGGGACCCAAAATATGTATTGTGAAATCCCGATATCGAATTTTATTGTGCAATACAGTATATTCTCTGAACATTATATACATTCTACGTGTAGAGAAAGTAAAAGGGCATAAAGCATTTGCTTAACCTATTTTTACCTTCTTTACACGTATCATGTACATCGTTTACATTCCATCTAAAAATTCGATATTGAAATTTCACCGGAAATACACGGTTTAGGGTTCCCTGTATAAAGAAAAATAATTTTTAGAAAAAGGTCCGTGTGTGTCCGCGTATCCCGAAACGCGATAACTCAAAAATGAAAAGTCGGTTAAATGTTCACTATTTTCCAAGGATACGGTACAAAGATTTTGAGGAAAATTCCTCCAATTCCCGTTACATTAAAAAAAATCGAAAATTTTTATTTTTCTAAAAAATGGCTGTAAATAGTTTCACTTAACTACTATATGTTAAATATATTTAAATGTTAAATAAAGTGTTTATTTTGAGTTTTCTGGTAATAGCTTCTGAAGTAATCTTTATTCCGGATGAATAAGAGATAGACAAAAACTTATACAAGAAATGTAGAACTCGTTATAAAACACAATTTATACCCTATACATATTAATTCTGGAGTTGACCGTTTTTAAGATATTCTTTGTTACTGGTTTTAGTTTTAAAATACTTAAAAGCTTCTCATATGGGAACTTATCAACTCCTGGCCGCGCAAAAAAAAAAAAAAAAAAAAAAAAAAAAAAAAAAAAAAAAAAAAAAAAAAAACCGGATTTCAATCCCATAGCAACCACATTTTAAAACATTTGACTTTCTTGACTGTCATGTTCAGAATAGTGTATTCCCTTTTTACCCCTTTTGCTTATAAGTAATAAGACCATTCCTGCTAGTGTTTATCTTGATTAGAAATAAATAAATAGAAGAACAAGCTTTTTGACTAAAATGTATTACGGAGATGGAGAGAAAGTCATGTAAATGGAACACATAAGATTTTCCAACATAGTTGCCACCATTGTTGAGATATTTATCATAGTGGGCAATCAACATTTTTGTGCCCTCTTCAAAGTAAACTTGCACCAGTGAAGACTGCGCCTGAGTATCGTGTTTTGTGGAAACACATCGTAAAGCATTCTTATTGTGAAGCGTCTGTTTTCACGAACTGCCTCAATCATATGTTCAACAAAAACATCAGTGAGAGCAGAAGGCCGCCCACTGCGAGTTATGTCTTTAACACTTGATGACCCACGTTCTCTCCGTTCCATTTGTTATTACATTTTCACCGTATATCTTTACAAGTTGACGATGAATTTCATCTCACTTAACTGTATTAGGTACCTCACAGGTGGTGGGATCAGAAAATGTCTTAAACATTTTGAACAATCACTAACAACTGTAAATCAAAATGATTCGGCTGTAATGTGTCAGTGAACAGACAATGAACCAGATAGAAGAGTGTTCATGCGTGGAACTGTGGCACTAGTTTGTGGTGGTGGTAGAACGAAGTGGTACATGCCTCGTATTTGGCTGATTAGGGTGAATATGTCGTTGAATAGTTAGTAATGATGGCTTAATTCAATGAAACACATCACGCCGTAGAAACAAGAAGATTAATATTCCTCACCACCTTCACATGGTATTCACTCTGAAAAGATCTGCAACATCATCGTCCCGTCGTTATGACATTTCATTTAAAGATAAAGCATTTTTGTTCATCCCAGATTATGAATTTAACAATGCTGATACGGGTGCGGATAAACCCATTTTGGTTGAATGAAAATCACATGTTCGGCTCCTTCTTATTCATAGATTGCAATAATGGCCCAGCCTACCCTGACAAGCTTAGTGAATAGTTTGGTCCCACAATTGAAATATCGAAGACACTATTAAAATGTTTTTACTTGGTCTCGCGAAGTTCCTGCTTCATTACACCTGAAAGTGCTCACTGGAGACGATGGAGAAAAAAAAGCGAAATAAACGACGTAAGATGACGGGATACTTACAGCAGCTGTGGTAGATAGGCCTTCAACGAAGTGACCCTTGACTACTCTACACGAAACATCCGTTAGGAATGATGGTGCAGCTTTTAGTGCTGTTAAAACGAAACTCTCGACCACTAAACTATCAGGTGCATATTACATTATCATTTTTTCGTATAACATGAGATGTTAGTCAACTTTGCGAACTTTTTCTAGGACTATAATTTAAATATTAAAATCGTTTTTACTAATTAAATTATTTAGAATTACAAATACTGCAAAAATACTCATAAATAGCACAATTTGTGCAAATGCTATTAGACTGAACCACAGTTAATCTTTCATTGAAAATGTTTCTATGTGCTTTCTTTGAATGTCTTATATTCAAGAGCACTGCTGGTTATTGCCTACTGGTGCAGCTTCTCGATGCACTTATGCAAGAGATGAAGTTTTAAGTATGTACTTATAAAATTTGAAAAGTTTCAACGACTTTTCTTTGGTCGGAAGCTGCATATCCGCACAGTGGCTTAAAGTACAAAGTTTTAAGTGAGTTTATCTCTAGTAGAATATTTTCACATGCTTTGACAGTGCTCAGTAAGAAAGATAATAGGGAGAACTGTTTGAAACTTAGCATTCACAAGCTATTGAGAAAATTCAGATCAGACATGTTTATTGTGTAGAATAAAAGCATGCAAATTATCCTATAAACACAGATAATATTACTATATTTATATGGAGGGATAACATGCTCTCTTTTACTACTCCATTCCAATCAAGTACTCACATCTGGACGATCTTTCACAATTACATTAAATAACAAGAACTTTGAAGACCATAACTGCTCTAGCATTAAACTTTTACAATAAAAATAACAGAGTATCTAATCCTAGTTTCACCACAATTATTTTAACTCAGGCATTTTACTAATTATTTTTGTTCAGCATTTTCTTACTTTTTCGGCAAAAATCTTATTCATTGGAATTAGTTTCCCCCATCGCTAAGATAAGTTGACGAAAATACAGGTGTTCGGCTTCGAGGAATACAGATTAAATGAGGGATATACAATGAATCAGATACAGATATCGTTGTATTTTATTTTTGACAGACATAATCCAAAAACAGCTGCATGGTGAAATGTATGCACATACGAACTTTCGTTTGATTGTTTCTATGAGACTAAACAAGAAAAGCGCCACCGAGGGAGGTGGCTCAGGCGGAAACATCTGTGGCCCGCATTCAGGAGGTCCTCGGTTCAAATCCTGTGGGCCGAGGTTTATGGTGGATTACCTCAGTCGCCAAGATAAATACCGGATTGGCTATTTAATACCACGACCCATAGTTACAATATAAAACAATAGTAAAACTGAAAATTGTTATTACTCTGGTCATCTATTCACAGATAGTAAAGGCAGCTAGTCAGGATGTATTCCAGCGCCATCCACTTGTAAGGAGCGAAAGTGGTATGGACATGAAGAAAAGGCCATAAAGGCTGATCAAGCGAGTATCAGAAACAGAACCGTAAAAAAGTAAAATTGTGAGAACACTACGTTAAGCTGTGGACGCAAAAAATATAAAAGACAAATAGGTCTTATGGCTCGAAGATGAAAAATTTGTTACCACGAGCAATGTCCATTGAAGGAATTTGGATCCCCCTGGACATAAAGCGATAATCATGTGGCACAGAACAACCAAAGATTGGTAAAAACGAAACCTCTGAACACGTATTAGAGGTCGCGAGGTGGTACTAGAGCAAAACAAGGAGTTGCACAGTGGCAATCCTTTTACCGGAAAGGATGATGGTGCCAGAAGTCATAAGGTTCTGTCCCGGAAGGAGTGAAGTACGCTAGGGGTAGTTTTAGTGCGTCATTATTTGCTGTTATGCGAATAAACACTAACTTGGAAGAAGACAGTAATGCCGACGATATCAACAGCAATGTTGGTTATGGGAACAAAGATAATGGTGCAATGAGTGGGATTGAGGAGCCGCAGAAATAGTGGTGAAATTCGGCTATTGTAAAATTGGCTATGTCCATGGTCAACAACTTGTAGTACGATAAGCTGCATCGTAACCAAAAACAAACTTATCGACACTCTTTCAAGTAAAACACTCCGACGTATGCTCTATATATTGTTAATTACATAGTATATATGTATAAAATCTTATATGTTCCATTCACATGACTTTCTCTAAATCTCTACAAAAAAATATTGTTGAAAAGCCTGTGTTTCTATTTACTTCATGCGAATCGAGAAAAAATTAGCAGAAATAGTCTATTTACTTGCTTCCTTGTAAGTAGAAGTGAAATAAGGGAGTAGCATAGGCTGAAGTATTAGTCAGCAGCTGGTTGCTATATGACTGAAGTTCCTTTGTTTTTATGGACAGGAGTTGGTAAATTCCTGTATGAGAAAAGTATAAGTTTTTAAAGCTGAAACCAAAAACAAGGAATATCTAAAAAATGACGAACTCCAAGAAAAAAATGTACATGACATAAATTATGCGTTTTATCCTGATCTACATTTTTTGTGTGGCAAGTTTTTATCTACCTCTTGCAGTTTACCAGTTATGCAAAATTCAATAAAGATCATCCAGAATAAAGAGGTCTCTAGAGGTTATTCCCATAAAATTCAAAATATACATTTTATTTGGCATGTAAATATCTTAAATATAATAAATTATAATCAAAATCGTTAATAGTCATTTATAGAAAATCAAAATTTCGAATTTTTTTCCATGGTGGGAGATTAGGGTGGGAGATTTTTTTGAAAATCTTCGTGTCCCATCCTTGGAAGATACCAAACAGAAATACCAAGTTTGATTTTTAACGGTGTTTTCGTTTTTGAGCTATGCTGCCCACAGACAGACACACATACATACACACAGACACACACCGACATGTTTTTAAAAATCCTCTTTTTTTTTGGATTCAGGGTGTCTCGAAATATATTTCTGGTGAAATCTCGTTATCGAATTTTTGGGTGCAATAAAATACACTATACACTATCTACATAGTACTTATAGAGAAAGTAAAACTTAGCTTTTTTAACAAAGTGATTTTTGTATAGCTATGGAAAATGTGCCAACAATTAATTACTCTCGTGTGAACTGCAATAAATGTTTGCACGCTGTTGTGGTTGGCATCTGTATTACTCCTCTCAGCTATTGCCGAGGGAGGGAAGCAAAGAATTCTCCTATGCGCAAGATTAGTTCATGTTTCGCCTCACGATCACGTATTCAAATGCGAAGATTGAGCCATGCAGAGATACCTTATTCTTGGGCACCTGTTTGTTGAATCTTGAAGAGCAGGACATGGAGGCTACTGAATTTAATTTAAGGCTATAAGAGCCTTCATGCAAGCTTCAAAAGTGGTCACATGTCGCCACCACAACACCACGTAAACATTCGAGTTAATTGTCACGGAACGTGTGCAACCAGCATTTTAGCAGTACACAGGAGAATTAGTATTGAGCTTCAAATTTCTAGAACAAGAATCCTCAGGATTATTCATAAAGACCCAGCTTCGTCTCAGATAAAACTCAACGGTCTCCTCTGTAAAAATACCTCTACGAATTGACAATGAACTTGTTTTCTCAGACGAGGTAATTTTTCACTCTACAGGCACAAGAGCGGGATAAGCACTTAGGAACTTATTTTGAAATAAATAATGTACATTTAATAATGTTTGTTTACAACTAAATTAAGGATTTTAGAAATATATGATAGTGTCTACGTGTACGTTTATAGCTTATAGAGTTCTTGAAAGAGATTTTGGACGTGGAAGTACTATTGAATCATTATTCTTCATGAAGGCCAAGATTACAGAAACTGTATTTCTGAACGTCTAACACAGTTATGTTAATATTTTTTCTTAAAACCGGTTTTTCAACATAATGGAATTCCATTCTATTGTCATCAATGAGTGTGTCAATTCCTGAGGGTAAATTTCCCCAATATGTGGATCGAAAGGGGTTATCTCGCCACTCAATTCAACCAGCTTGGGCTATTTTCAGTGCTTTGTGAAGGTATAGATCGCACACCAGTTCTTGGCGAATGATATTATTAAATGAGAGGTTACATTAAGTCACTTCCTCACCTTTAATGGAGCATTGGTACACAGATGCGTGAACGGCTGTAAGATGTTGCTTCGTTATTCTCATGTTTCTGCGCTACAAAAGTACAGTCACTACAAAGCAAATATCACACTTCCAGTGACGTCAGCCACATGTATTCACTCTCAACTTCGGTTACTGCTTATACTACAATTTACATCTAATTTTCTTATATTTCTTCTATTCCGACATTTCTTCCTCACCTTTCTCTTCTGAATTGCTGTTATTTTCATTAATAACTAAGCATTTCTCGTACGCTGTGTATTCTCGAAACGTAATCATTAGAAAGCAGAGCTGTTTGTTATTGTAACATAAACTATTTGCTGCCATGTTTATCAAGGCTAGGCTAGCTCACTGTATCTTCGCTAAAGTTCTTTCGTCTAGAAGGAACGAGCAGCTGTAGCTATATCAAAAAGGTAGAGAAACCCACAAAAGCCCCCAAATGCTGTAAAACACATGATGGGAGACCTTCTTCTTGTCTGCAGAGAAATAAAGGCCCACACATCAGGTGAGATTGACCATTATCGAAATTATGAGTATTTTATATGTTTTAAATTATAACCCACCAGTTAATAATCTATTATTTACACACGAAATCATGATAGAAACAATTAAAATATAAAATGCACAAACAAAATAATAACAACAACAAAAGCAAATCGGCTTTCCACTTTCTCCTGCCAGTGTACTGTGAATTAAAGTACTATATGTTGGTTTTTGCTGTCTGGTTTACATTCCAGCTCTAGAACTGGCGTGAACCAGACTTACCTCTCACGAACTGATATTCGCATTGGACCCATTGGTAGTCGTAACTCTTTCATACCGCCATAGAGGTATTTGATGTAGGTAAACTTTCAGCTATTGATGCAAAAGTACTTTCGCGCATGTGTTTAGTTTCGAAACGAGTAAATTGTAAAGCATCTAATGAGTGCCATACACATCACTTTCTCCGTGTCATAAACTCTTTCTATAAAAGCCATCTACTTTATACTAATTAACATATATATTATTAAGGACTGGATTTACTTAGGAAATGCACTCTAAAACGGTACTATAATGTTTTAAAATTTGGTAACTTTGTGATTAAACTCATTTCTCTTTGTAGAACAAAAGCAAAAGAAGTGAAAAAGGCAAGGTTCAGAAACGTTTAAGTGTTTTAAAATTTAAACCAATAACAAGGAAGATTTTGATAATGGTTAACTCCTCAAAACATATATATAGTGTGCTTAAACAAGATCTAAATTGTTGTTTAGTAAATTTTTGTCTTTCTCTTACGGTTCACTAATTATGCATAAGTCATCCAAAATGATGATGTCTTCAGAGGATATTTCAAGGAATTGAAGATATACATTTTATTTATCAAGTAAATATCTATTATATACGTCAGTTTAAACAAATCATTTAAAGCCATTTTTGAGAAAATCGAAAATTTGGAAAATTATTCTATGTAAAGCGTAGTTTGAAGTAGGGGATATCTTGAAAAGCTTCGTATCGCAACCTTGGAAGGTGCTAAACTTAAATATAAAATTTTATATTTATTCAAATTTTCGTTTTTAAGTTACAGTTTTTACATATAGACAGCCGTAGACACATACAACCACACACACACATACACACACAACCACACACACACAAGCACACGCAGACTTTTTCCTAAAATATTTTTATTATTATTATTATTATTATTATTATTATTATTATTATTTAGAAGAGGAGCCCCAGAAACGTGAATTTATAGTGAAAGCTCGGTTTCCAATTTTGGGTGGAATGTACGAAATAGAGAAAGAAAAATCTGATGCGTTCCATTCAAATGACTTTCTATATTTCTTGTCATAAATTATTGTTAGAAACCATATTTTTCTATCTACTGCAAGCTAATCGAAATAAACATCAGCATAAATGGCCCTATTATTTAATTTCTTGAAGTACAAGGGAAATAAGGGAATGCACTAGGCTAAAGCGGTAGTCAAATGTTTTAAAATCTGGATGCCATGTGAATAAAATCCATTTATTTACATTGGCAGGAGTTGACAAAATCGCATACAAGAAAAAACTACAGTATTTTAAAATTCAAACAAATAACAAGGAATATCTCAAAAATATCCTCGTCCACGAAAAAGTATATATAATATAAATTGTGTGCTTAATGAGCTCAATTTTTCTGTAGTAAGATTTCTTCTATTACTTAAGGTTTACCAGCTTTGCAAAATTCAGCAAAATTCTTCCGGAATAAAGAGGTCTATAAGAAGCCATTTCCAGAAAATTTAGTACATACATTTTATTTCTAATGTAAATATCTTTAATATATAGTATTTTATTGAAAACTGTTTTGATAAAATTACAATTTTTTATTTTTTTCCCATGAAAAGAGTGGACTTGAGTAAGAGGATTTTCTTGAAAATCTTTCTGTTGCATCCTTGGAGAATACTAAACTTAAATACCAAATTTGGTATCATCGGTAATTTCAATTTTGAGCAATGCTAATACACACACACTGATCTTTTTATAAACATGCACAAAACATGTTATTTCTATTGAAGTATAGAAGTGCATAGGTTGAAATGCTTTACACACATTTGTACATCAAAGTTTTATAATTAAATTTTCGTTTTGATCAAATAATAGTGCAAATTATGTGCACTTGCGTGTAAAACTAGTGTTCCATTCCCCTAGATCACAATTTTTAGGTTTTTACCTTCAGGTAATCAAACTGACTATCTCAGCCGATATCAGTTCTCAATGTGACTGGCCTGGAAAGCAATGACAGAATACAATGATCGAAAGTGAACCAATGAAATACAGGGTTATTCAAAAAGAAAGAACAGATTTCAAATATTTATTGCTTCCAAACTACAAAAGATAGAAACTTGATTCCAACGTTCGTGGAGATAGAAAAGTGTACATTTTTATAATATGCATTCAACATGAGCACTGTGTGTTACACGACGTATGTCAAAACGGTGGCACATTTCTTGCCACACACCAATCAGCTGGTCTCCAGTTATCGAATTTACAGCTTCAACAATTCGATGTCGTAGATCTTCAAGAGTGCTAGGCATAGGACGGATAAAAACACGGTCTTTTACGTAACACCATAGATAAAAATCACCCGGAGTGAGATCTGGAGACCTGGGAGGCCACCGGCGGTAAAGTTATTCTGCTCCTCCTCTCACAATCCAACGTCCTGCAAACGTGTTATTCAAGAAACGTCGGACGTGGCAAGAGAAATGAGGCGAGGCACCATCTTGCATGAAATAAATTCATTGGAAAACATTAATCTTAAGTAAAATTGTCTTCTTCCACATCTTCTAACATGCCAGTGTACAATTCGTACCGTTTGTTGTGGTCGTCAGGATTCAATGCAGTTTGTATGTCTTCAGGTGCAGACGATGTTTTAGAACTCGCCATACCGTTGGTTGCTTGCTCGTGATGTGGATTTCTTTGGGATTCTTTCGTTGAACTGCAACAATGGACTCTAGCTTTGCTGATTGCAGCACACAAAATGATTTCTCTTGAGGTGTCGCCGCCATTTCACTACAGATATACAACAACAAACAACAGCGCCAATGTGGCCGTGATTGGAACTTCTATCCCCCGCGCTATTTCAATTGTAAACTTTTCTCTCTCCATGAACGTTGAAATCGTGCTTCTATCTTTTGTAGTTTGGAAGCAATAAAAGTTTGAAGTGTGTTCTTTCTTTTTGAATAACCCTGTATTACAATTTGTAAAATGCCAGGTTGGGTTTGATGCTGATTCTATGAAAGTATTTACTATGATTGGTACACAATAAAATACTAAACAGATTACAACATTATTCAACAGGGGATGAATAATTACTTGCACGTATAGTTAAACTGACAACAGGTGAGACACATTTAACAGCTTTTATCATTGACATAGAGATTAAGTTTTAATGATTACGTTATCAAACTTGTATAAATAAACCGATATAAAATAAAAAAAAAAGGTTTTATGGGTTATATTCACATGACTTTCGCTAGCTATTCTACAACAGATTATTCTTACAAAAGCTGTTCCTTCTCTCTACTTCGTGCTAACCAAGATAATGGAGAGGTGGCAGGAATGGTTGTATTAGTTACTTCCTTATAAGTAACACGGAGAAAAGGAAATACGTTGGGATAATGACATAACCAAATGCTTTAAAAGCTGATTGCCATGTGCTTGAAATCCGTTTCCTCGCATGACCAGGAGTTGAGAAATTCTCATATGAGAAAAATTTTATATATAAAGTATAAGTACATATTTAATGTAAAGACATAAATACAGCTTTAACAAGATCCAATTTGTATTGGTGTGTAGTAAATTTTTTCTTCTGTCTCTTACATTTCTTCCGAGATCTTCACAGCCTATTTTCAGAAAATTTAAGATAAACATTTTATTTGCTATGTAAATATTTTCAATGGAAGGTATTTTAATCAACATTGTTTGAGTCATCTTTTTATAAAATCAAAAATTTTCAAAATTTAACTATATAAAGGATAGTTGGGGGTAAGTGCACTTAAAATCAAGTTTGGTATTAAAAGGGCTTTTAGTTTCTTAGTTTTGTTGTCTACACACACATACACTTACAGACAGATACACATGATATGTTTCTAAAAATTATTTTTTATTCAGGAGTCTCAAAACATACATTTCCAGTGAAATTTCGGTATTTAATTTTGAGCAGAATAATGAGGCCACTACATGAAGCTTCGGCCCTCCCATATGTGGAAGATGTTATTAGGCGCCGGGCTCAAAAATTCTACGCCAGAGTGGGCGAACATGAGAACGCACTTGTCAGATCTCTGGGGGAGTACTTACCCTCTGAACGCCGAAAGAGGCGGTTCCGGGTTCCCCGCATGACTTGTGGGCACCCCCGGTAACAACGGCTTTAAACCAGCCAACAGCGTAATAGCTGAACAAAGCACTCCCCCCTCCCATAGGGAGAGGTCTATTAAAATTCACCACCATATTTAAAAAAAAAATAAAATAAAGAAATAAACACCAGCGGAGCAGAGGAAAGGATGCTGCTCCTGAAAATGCAACCGCTCGTGGAGCCTACCAGTGCTACCTCCTTAACACTCGAAACCTCAAGCAAACCCTTAACCATCACCTCATTCCTGTGGTTAAACCCTTACCAGGGTAGGTACACAGCAACAACACCCAGGCTCACCACGAGCCTACCAGACACACACGCACGCACGCCTTCTCTATTTATATGCGCTAGAGAAAATAAAACTGATGGAATCTGGTGGTTGCTGAAAAAGGAAGCTGAAGTAGATTTTACTTAAATGCATACTGTGACTCAGTAGTGAGCTATTGTTTTATCCCATAAAATAGCATTCTTGCAAACATATTAGATAAACCACCGTGATTGGTTGGTATCCGAGGCATTGCTAAGTGTTATTGTGCAATATCAAATACGTGGTGGATCAGTTGAAGTGTTTAATTCACATAAGTTGTTCCTATTCTGTATTTTTTATTAGTGCCTGTACAAACCCTTTTTACGAATCTTTATTTTTCTGTCTGTTTTATTTTAATTGAGACAAAGCTTTGAAAAAAATAGCTGCATTACATTTTTGCATTTGTTATGACACAAAGGGAATTCCGATAGTCAAATGTTTAAGAATGCATGATACTTGCCGGCTTTCAAATTCCATGCTCATGCTACGCAGTGATGAGAAACAGTTGGAAATTGAAAGGAATTTAAAATAATTCCACTTTTAGAACGATTGATAATGAACTTCTTGGAAGTGAGTTATGTAAAAACTTTATTTTATTTTATTTTATTTATTTATTTTAGGTTTCTTCAATTCTCTGATGTCATATCGCGACCATACAATATTTATAACAAATCAATTAATAATATTACAATAAAATTATATACATACATTAAACAAAGGTCTGTAAATTACAATAGGAAAACGACTTTTACATAGATTTAAATAAAGTGTCAATAAGTACATTACAGTTTGAAATTCAGTTTAATGGTTCTGAGAAAGAGTAGAACTTGCTTGAGTTTATGTGGAGTTTTCAATGTTGTGGATACATCTTCAACAATGCTGTAGAACTGTCTTTCTGTAGTATCTTCTGTATTCTGTGAGTTGTGTATTGCAGACTTTACATTGAGGTGCGTTGCCTTTGGTGAAGATGTATGAATGGGTTAGTTTAGTATATCCCATTCGTAGTATTGTGATAACCGTCGTTCTTTCCTCTTTAGTGAATGTACGGGTTAAGGATTGGTGTCGTCATCTTTCCTTACAATACGTAACTTTACTGGTAGATTTTGACTGCATATCTGGTTCCATTTTGCTCTAAATTGCCTGCAAAACTGTTTTATGATGTCACGATAAGGTACTAAATATCCCATAACCTTTGTTGGTCGAGTTGCTTCTTTGGCTGCTTTGCCTGCTGCTTCGTTACCAAAAATATTATTTGAAATAAATTTTGTGTTTTAAGACATCTACAATCTTTACTTTCTCTATGCGTACTATGTACATAATGTATAGAGGAGGAATTGTAATGCTCCCAAAAATTCGATACCAAGATTTCACCGGAAATAGACGTTCTGAGACCCCTGAATAAAAAAAAAAAAATTAGAAAAATGTCCGTGTATGTGCGTTTGGGCAGCATAGTTCATGGTATTTAAGTTTTGTATCTTCCAAGGATGCGATACGAAGATTTTCATCCCCAACTACCTTTGACATGGAACTTTTTTCGAAATGGCTAACGATTACGATTAAAATATCGTATATAAAGATATTTACCTGACAAAATGTATATTTTAATTCTCTGGGAATAGCCCCTGAAGACCTCTTTATTCTGGATGCATTTTACGGAATTTTGCTAACAGCTAAACTGTAAGAGATGGACAAAATCTTAGCACACAAAAAATGTAGAGCACATTAAAACAAACAATTTATGTTATATACATTTTTTTTTTGTGTAGTTGATCGTTTTTGAGATATTCCTTGTTTATGGTTTCAGCTTTAAAAAACATAATTTTTTCATACTAGAATTTGTCAACTCTGTCCATACAAATAAAGGAACTTCAGTCACATAGCAACTAGCTTTTGACTATCAATGGTACTCCCTTATTTCGCTTCTACTTTCAAGGAAGCAAGTAATAAGAATATTTCTGGTAATTTTTATCGATGAGAATGAATAAAAGCATAAGCATTTTAACAATAATTTGTTGCAGAGATGTAGGGAATGTACTGTGAATGGAACACATCAGTTTTTTGTGTATTGTGCTTTCGTCTGTCGCTTAACGCACAACAATGATAGAAGATTATACTTAAATTCCTTCTAAATGAAGTGAACTCCACAGGCTATTACCAAAACGTTGTTATACGTTTCATTTGTTATGTAAATATTTTAATGCATTTGTTACAGCCATCTTTGAGGAAATACACTTCCAAAAATGTTCCATGTAAAGGGAAGTTGGGGTGGAGTATTTTTTAAAAGTTGTATTTTTAAGAATACTAAAACATAGATATGAATTTTGGTATTTACGAAAGTTCTTTTTCGTTTTTAGAGAGTTTTATTTATTTTGTATGTTCAAGAATATTGAAAGCATGCATTTTAGCTAAAAACTTGACATCGAATGTTTGAGTGGAACACAATCCTTCCCCTACCTACTATGCTTAGTGGGGAGAGTGAAACTTTGTTATCTTCAAAGTTTTATACACCAACGCTGAAAGTTGTGCCTCAAAGAAAGAAATGAGGAGCGAAAGAGAGACACCCCTATTACTTCCATAAAAATTGGAGGAGAGAAGGAAGAAAATATAAATATGGTTGGGTTTGTAGCGCATAAGGATAAATAACCATCAGCTGACGTCAGAAGGGGGACCTCGTTACGTTTTCCATCAGTGGCGTAGGTCCCCAAGTCACAGTTCCTTTCATTTTTCTATTACATGCTGTCTCCCCTTCTTGAGGGAGAAAACAAATATTCCATTGTCGTACCTCGACCCCAAATGAAACAATCTTCCCTCATTGTGGGGGAGGAGTGTGTGAAAATCCCAACTTCAATGATGACCGTGCGCCTGCGCGCCACACGGTTGACACTCTGGAGTCGTGTGCACGGCAATACTCGGGATGCGGCCGAAGTAGACCTCCAGTGTTGTAGCGACTGCGGCGGGTGACGTACGAGGTCTGCAGCGCACGAGAACAACCGCGACGTTTCAGAGGTAAACCTCACATCATCATCGCCGCCGAGTGCTGCGTGGAGCAGGGCAATCATTATAACTGAGTAGATTATATGGGGCTAGTGTATGTGCAGAGCTTTTCTACCGTTCGTTAGCCATGTCTCTAACAAGTAGTGATTACCGGCAAAGAGAAGTCGTTCATTAGTGCGACGTGTGCGTGTGTGAGTGTGTGTACGTGTGTGCATGATAGAGGGTATTAGTTAACTGCGACACAGGCACACGCACATACACACTCTCTCTTGTTTTCATGCGATATCTGTGATGATCTGCGCATTGAAGTTTCGTCAGAGGAAGGATACGTTTATCAAAAAGCTCTATCTGCGAATGTAAAGGCATTTGCTACACAAGAGAGAAACGCTAAACGCAACCCGTTTACTGTTTATAATTAAATGCAAAGAGAGCCGCATTATTCTCATGTTCTTTTTTCCCCGTAGCTTACACGTTTTTGTAGGAACTGATGAATACTGCCTGTTGTTCCAAACTTTTTTGCAGCTCATAATGGGTAAAGTAATTTGTATCTGTTTATTCAAACTACGCAATGAGGAACGGGAGAGAGAAAAAAATGTCAGCGCTTCACAAAGTTACGAGTGGTATCAATTGAATCACATCCTTTAAAGTACGAGTTTCGCTTATTGTGATGAAGAGAGACGTTGCTTTATTCAATTAAAAACTGATACAGAACGAGTTGACAACAACAGTTTAGTTTGCTAGCGTAGTCAAACAAAATACACCGGTACGTGCGCCAGGAGTATGTGGATTTGCTCTTTGAACATGTTCCAGAGAACTGTTCAACATCCGAGGTAATGAGGCCTTGATGACTTGCTATGAAATGTGGTGTGCTATGAAATCGGACATCCAGTGAAGAAACCTGTCAACCAAGATGACTTCCACATCTTCAGGATCATTCATGTGGACAAACACTCCTACAGATGCTCTTCGCATCCGAATTCTGTTACATCTGATAGTGGCAGCTCTGCTGACGTCATCAGGTAAGATCAGTTGGCCGAAAAATAATTGATAAGGTTCCAGTGAAGAATAACAATGGTTGTTTCTTTTGTCACCAAGGCAGTAAGTGACAAAGAGTAAGACAAAATGACTAAAATTGTTGATATCTTACCACATTTTTATTGATCTTAACTATATGTTGTTCACAAGAAGCATTCATCATTCCTAACTGTCTTCATATATATTCAAATAATTAATCAAGATGTTAAATCTTCAGTGGATTGCGGTACAAAAAAAAAGGTTTTAATAAAATAAACGAGAACTTCAAATATTTTGGCTATACAGCCTGGAAATTTATATCATCTCTCAAATGTGCATTTTTTGAACTTCATTTTAAACGAAAAAGTACTTCCTAGGCTGTCAAACTGTAATATTTAGTAGTGTTATTTCTTTAATTTTAGGTTTTATTTCGCTTCAATGTCACGAAATCACCTCACGTTTGCAAGTCAGAAGTAATTCATATTCTCTATCACTTTTGTCAAAAAAAAAGGTGCGGAAAAATGAGGGGATAGCTGCCAAGAAAGAGATTTGAACCTAAAAATATTAAATCAGAAAGTTCAATATGTTTGAGTCATTCGAGTTCCATAACTGAAATAAACTATATCATATATTTTTTTATTTTTATGTAAATTATGTTCAGGTTGTGTCTTTAATCCTTAAAGCCTTCTAGAATGATTATTTATTTGGCATTAAGACTTGATGTTGGCTGCTTGATGAAATTATGGCCTTCAGCCTTGATTCTATCGGCAGTTTTACTATATACTTTTATTTTTAACTATCGTTACAGCATTTTGTATTAGTAAGTGTAGAAAACAGTTATGCCTCAAAATGTAGCAAAGGTCTTGATTATAGGGTTTCATAGACTTGTAAATTTGAACGAATCCAAATAAAGCTAAGTTAAATAAGTTCTTTCAACACATTTCTTCGTAGAAAACTAAACTAGCAATTTAAAGGGGTAACTACATTAACTCTCAACAATAAATGGGTAAACTTATGAAAGGAAACAAAAAGGTAACAGGCCTGAGATAGAAAAATGATAGGAACACCGATATGAAATGTGATCCTTAGCTGTCTTCGTCGTTATTCACTTTTTTCGCGGCTAAATATAGTGTTTAT
This sequence comes from Hymenopus coronatus, assembly GCA_030762935.1. Taxonomy (NCBI): domain Eukaryota; kingdom Metazoa; phylum Arthropoda; class Insecta; order Mantodea; family Hymenopodidae; genus Hymenopus; species Hymenopus coronatus. The sequence continues at coordinate 52,184,991 of CM060882.1, forward strand.
GCATTTGAGTAAAATTAGGAAAACATGGAATTTCATTAAAAGAGCGCAGGAATGTTATCTGCGGTGATAAAGTTGGCCGGTAGAGCGCGGGACCGCCCTGCGGCAGCATTAAGTGTGTTACTGGGTAACACAAGCTGTTCTGCACTGTGGCGTGTTGAGAATTAAGCGATCAGATGGGACGCCGTGGCTTAATTTGTGATCGTTTCAAACATGCAGCACCGAAATTTGGGGCATCCGGCTCTCTATAAAGTGGCTATTCCTTTTCGGATACTTAAAACGTCTAAATTAAAACCAAACGTAAAGGAAAAGTTTTATTTGTTGTTATCACAGGACTTTTTCTGGCCACTATGATTTATTAGTTTCTCTACACGTACCTACTAGTACATAGTGTATAGAGAAATTATTGCATTCCACCCAAAAATTCTATACTGACATTTCGCCGGAAACACATGCTTTAGGGTCCCCTGTAACCAAACAAAGCATTTTAGAGAAAGATACATGTGTGTGTGTGTGTGTGTGTGTGAACACGATAACTTCAAAACAAATAGTCTGTAAAATACTTACTTGGTATTTAATTTTAGTATCATCTACACTTTATATGGAAAACATCTTATAGCATTTTGATTTATTCAATAATGGCTCTAACGAATTTGATTAAAATACCTTATATTAAAGATACATAGAAAAGTGTATATCTTGAAATTTCTGGGAATCACCTTTGAAGATCTCTTTATTCTGGATGCATTTTGACAGATTTTGCATAACTAATAAGCCACAAGGGATAGAAAAAACTTACTACATAAAAAATGTATATCTCGTTAAAACACACAATTTATGTCATGTATTTTTTTCCTGGAGTTGCCCAGTTTTCAGATATTTAATGTTTTTGGTTTCAGTTTTAAAAAACCTTAAATCTTTTCTCAAACGGCAATTGGTCAGCTCCTGGCAACGGAAAGAAACTAATTTTAACCACAGGGCAAGTAGCTTTTAAAATATTTGACTATCGCTTTAGCTTACCTTATTCCCTTATTTCCCTTCCACGTACAGGGAAGCAAGAAATAAGTCCATTTCTGCTAACTTTTTCTCGATTATCTTGAAGTAGATAGAAGAATAAGCGTTTTAACAATAATGCGTTACAAAGATGTAGAGAAAGTCATGAGACTATTTTACGTCTCTTACAGGAACTCATATTTTTGTTCTCTAGGAGATATTGTAGTTGTCTCATATATTTATATTGCACTGAAATATTTGATGTTAAATTTTAGCCGAAATTATGTTTTGAACCTTTAAGGTCTAAAAAAAAAAAAAAATCTGATGTGTACCATTCACAAGACCTTCTCTATATCCCTGCAACAAATTACTCTTAAAAAACTTACACTTCTATTTACTTTATGCTAATCAGAAAAAATTAGCAGAAATAGTCTTGTAAGTAGTAGCGAAATAAGGGACAACCATAGTTTAAAGGGATAGTCAAAATCTGGTTGCTATGTCAATGAAGTTCCATTGTTTATATGGATACGAGTTGACAAGTTCCTGTATGAGGAAAGTATACGTTTTTCATAGCAGAAAGCAAAAATAAGGAATACCTCAAAATCGACGAACTCCACGAAAAAATGTACATAACATAAATTGTGTGTTTTAATGTGCTCTACATTTTTTGTAACGTAAGTTTTTGTCCATCTCTTACGGTTTAGTAGTTATTCAAAATTCAGTAAAATTCATCTAGATTAAACTACTCTTCAGAGGCTATTCCCAGAAATTTCAAAATATAATTTTATTTGTCACGTAAATATCTTTAACATACGCAATTTTAATCAAAATCGTTAGAGCCATTTTTGAGAAAACCAAAAATTTCGAAAAAACGTTCCATGTAAAGGGTAGTTGGGGGTGGGGGATTTTTCTCAAAATCTTCGTGTTGCATCCCTGGAAGATACTAAGCCTAAATACCAAGTTTGGTATTTTACCGACTTTTCCTTTCTAAGTCATCGTGTTCACAGACACACGGACACACGGACGGACACACACACACACACACACACACACACACACACACACACACACACACACGGACCTTTTTGTGAAAATGCTTTTTTTTTTGGATATTGGGGACCCTAAAACATATATATATATCCGGTGTAATCTCGGTATCGAATTTTTGGGTGGAGTGCAATACCTTCTCAATATACTATGTACATAGTGCGTATAGAGAAAGTAAAAAAGTATATTTTAATTTTTATGGAATAGCCTCTGAAGTCCTCCTTATTCTGAATGGTTTCTCCTTAATTGGTAAACCGTAAGCGATGGAGGAAATATTACTTCACAAATCTGATGTGTTCCATTCACATGACTTTCTCTACATATCTGCAAATAGCCTCTATTTACTTCATTCTAATCGAGAAAAAAATAGCAGAAACAGCGTTATTACATGCTTGCTTGTAAGTAGAAGCGAAATAAGAGAGTACCATAGGTTAAAGTGATAGTCAAAAGCTGGTTGCTATCTGACTGAAGTTCCTCTGTTTGTATGGACAGGAATTGACAAATTCCTGTTTGAGAAGAGTATAAGTTTTTCAAAGCTGAAACTAATAACAAGGAATATCTTACAAACGATCAACTCAACGTAACAAAAATATTTTCCATAAACTGTGTGTTTTATTGTGCTTCACATTTTCTGTGTGCTCAGTTTCTGTCCATCTCATACGGTTTAACAGTTATGCAAAAGTCCGTAAAATGCATCCAGAATAAAGTAATCTGCAGAGGCTTTTCCCAGAAAATTCAACATATACATTTTATTTATCAGGTAAATATATTTAATAAAGGATATTTTAATCAAAATTGTTAGTCAATTTTGAGAAAATCAACTTTTTCTAAAAACTTTCCATGTAAAGGGTAGATGGGAATGGGGGTATTTTCTCCAAAATCTTCGTGTCGCATCCTTGGAAGATACCGAACCTAAATACCAAGTTTGGTTTTTAACAGACATTTCGTTTTTGAGCTATGCTGCCCACAGACATACACAGACATTTTTCTAAAAATCTGATGTGTAAACACTCACATGACTTTCTCTAGATACTCTACAAACTTCTTACGGAAGAAGTTCTTACTTCTTTGAACACCATCGGGATATACATCAGCAGAATTTTATTACTTAGTTACTTATAAGTAGAATGGAAATAAGGGATCGCATAAGCTAAAATGATCGCTTCTTTGCTTGGCTAACAGTAGAACAAAAGAAAAACGGACACTTCCGTCTGAGAAAAGGATAAGTACTTCACAATTGAAACTAGTAACAAGGAATGCTTGAAAACGGTAAGCTCCACGAAAAAATATATGACATAACTTATGAATTGTAACAAGATCTAAATTTTTTGTATAGTAAGTTTTTGTCTATCCCTTACGGTTTACTAATTATGCCCAATTAAGCAAGATTCATTTAGAATAAACAGGTCTTTAGAATCTATTACCAGAAAGTTCATGGTATACATTTTATTTGTGATAGAAATGGCTTTAATATGTGGTTTTTAATCAAAATCGTTAGAGCCATGTTTAAGAAAAACAAAATTTTCGAAAATGTTTCCATGTAAAGGGTAGTCAGGGGTTCGGGGATATTCTTGAAAATCTTCGTGTCGCATCCTTGGAAGATACCAAACTTAAGTACCAAATTTGGTATATAACGGTCTTTTCGTTTTTGAGTTATGCTGCCCAAAGACACACACACACACACACACACACAGACTGACAGACAGACACACACACGGATATTGTTCTAAAAATGTTTTTTTTGGGGGGGATTCAGGGGACCCAAAACATGTATTTCCGGTGAAATCTCAGTATCGAATTTTTGGGTGCATTACAATACCTTCTCTATCCCTATGTATATTGTACATATGGGACTAGAGAAAGTAAAAATTCTTCTTTTGGATACAGGGGGTCTCAAAACGTGTATTTCCGGTGAAATCACAGTATTCAATTTTTTTGTGCATTACAATACCTTATCTGTTACACTATGTACATAGTAAGTGTAGAGAAAGTAAATATTTTATAGGCTTCTTTCACAGGATTTTCACTTCTCTCTATTGCTTATTAGAGGGTAAACAAGTTAATCTTAAAATAAGAACTGAAGCTTTCCTGGCAACGTATTAATTCAAAATCTTCTCGGGCTTCTAGCCAGGTAAAAACTTGGTTTGACACCTAACCAAGTTTTTACCTGGCTAGAAGCCCGAGAAGATTTTGAATGAAGTAATTCTTAATTTATTTTCTATTTCATTTTAATTGAGATATTCTTCTCCCATAATAGCACATATTTCATTCTATATATAAAGCAATAGCAAGAGGGAAGCTGTCGCTAAATGTTGACCTTAAAAGTTTATCTTTCCACGAGATTGTGAGAAGTGATTGAAAACTGAAGGTCTATAAAAACTGAATAGTATCGAACAATTGAAAATGTTAATAACGGATACCTAAGAAATGGTGCCACAAAGTAAATATTTGTAGAATATTTATATTTTTTAAAGAAATGTACATTGTGTTTTCGACCATTAATATTTGCTAGTTAAGCAATTTTATATAAATTTAATTCTGATGAAGAGAAGTCCACACATTTTCAAAAAATTAAAAATTATACATTTTATTTTTTGTGCAAGTATCCTTAACATGTTGTATTTTAATGAACTTTTCATAAAACAAAACAAAACAAAAAGTTGCATGTAAAAGTAGTTGCAATCTGCTGAAATTACCGGCACACAGGAGCCTTTTTATGCAAATATATTTTTAGGTTTAAACGCTTATCTATATATTTCATACTAAAATTACAAGAATTTAATTAGAAACATCACATAATAAACACTAATTTTCAAACCTATAATTTAAAATATTTTTTCACCTAAATATAGCATTACCTTAAAACTAAGAATATTTTCGTTTATTTTCAAAATTATGAAAAATATTAATTACACATTACTTCACAAGGATGGTGCTGTAAGTAATTTTGTAATTTCCATAATATAAGGTATGGTTTTTTATAATATATATTATTTAACACTGTGTATAAAACATACTAATTGAATATTGCAAACTAGTAGAGCACATGCTGAAAAATCGGCAGTATTAATAACAGAATATTCCGCTTTGGATTTTGCTTTCTCAAACATTCATGTTAGGCAGAGAAATTACCACACTTCACGTAAATATTATAGTATCCAGATTTTGGCTGAACGCAAAAGTGAGTCATAAAATATTTTATTTTTTAGAAAACTTGCATGAATGTGTGGTAGATGTAAACATAAAGGCTATTAAATACACAATTTCAAATACAAGATCCACATTTTTCAAGATGGAATACAAATTTTAACGTAGTTTTAAAAGTCTTAAATTAAACTTAAGATTTTCTCAAAAATGAATCTAATATTCCTTATTTAAACGTCGTGCTATATACCTTAAATTTGTGGTTCTTTATACATGTAATGTAGGATAAACATGAAACCTCGTTTTAAGCTTATCATCTTTCTTGTTTGTAATAATCATTTCTTTAAGTTTTTCTACTACCTTCACAAAGAAAATTCTATTTTATGTTGTTTTTTACTCTCCCCACCTTGCTCTATGCATTTTAAATTAACCACCATATATTTCAAAATTTTAAATTATAAATAGGTTATATTAATTGGATTCTATTACGTACTCTTCATTCTTATTAAATTTGAGAAAATTGTAACACATCACATATTTTATTATTTATTATATTTTATGCCTATAATTGCATTCGTCACTCGGAGGTATTTTACGTTTGTAACATATTGCCGATGACACAGTTAAAGCGTATACAGTTGTCAATGTATTCATGTCTTTTTGTTTTTTTATATATTAGAACATTACACAAATTCACATCCTCATTCTTACTTTTAAACTGAGGAGTACAGATGGGAATCCAACCAGGAACCTTTACACAGCGGGCAAGTGCTCTACAGAGTTAGGGCTCAGCTATGCTTTACTTTTTTAAATAATTATAACAATTACTGACTACAACAGCCTTACTTATACATACAAATATTGACAATTTTTATAAATAAGCATTTTTTCGAAATGTAAATGGTTCTGAGCGAATATAATATTAATTCCCTTTCGCTAAGAGATACGAGAAAGAGGTGATGTGCATTTGCATTAATATTCATACGGTTCTTTGTATATATAAAAAGAAATCAATTAAGTACTGAACAAATAGACATGGGTATAAAACTTAAAACTAGCATCCTCCAGTTTGCAGATGATATTGCAATTTTAATGAAAAATAAGATATTTAGAAATGATATTAATACATTGGAAAACACACGAAGAAATAATTATTATTTAAATATTAATAAATCGAGAAAATAACTTGTATAAAATAAATAATAAAATAAATTAGATAAACGAAAAATTGTTGAATGAAGCTGAAGAATTTCAATACTTACAACATCTGATGTAAGAAGTAGAAATAATAACAGTTAATAGTATATGTCTAGCAAAACTTCTTCTGTAAGTAAAATAAATTACTTACATTCAATAATATTAGTTTAGAAATGAGGAAAATTTGTTAAAACCACACATGGAATATTGTGTTACATAATGTTTGAAACATGATGGTAAGAGAAATTGTTAAAAATTAGTTGTACTGATAAAATTATTATAGAAGAAGTTTATAGGAGAGCAAAGGTAGACAGATGAATTTGGAAGCAAATAATAAAAAGAAGAATAAAGATCGAGGGACGTTTATTAGGACACCAATGTATTTTGAAAATTGTAATCGAAGATACAATTGAAGGTAAGAACAGCAAAGAAAGAGTAAAATAATATATAGAACAAATTTAGAAATATATGGCTGTAGAACGTATGAAGAATTATTAAGAATGCTAAGAGAATGCTAGAACACTTCAAGGATTGATGGATAATTGAAGAGAGAGAGAGAGGGAGGGAGGGAGGGAGGAGGAGAGACAGGGTGAGCGAATGAGACTGAGAAAGAGAGAGTGAGTGAGTGGGTAAGTGAATGAGTGAGTGAGGTCCTTTGAATGTTTTCAGATATCTTGTTTATAAGCATGAAATACCACAGCATAAAACAGACGTATGGTTTATCCTTGAAAGAGTATGAATTGAATAAATATGATATTGAATTACTGTACCATCATATATATATATACACACACACACACACACACACAGACACACACAGGAATATGACGGTACCCTTGTTGACGCTATTCTCATTTGGCATTTTAAAATAATGCGTCACTGACGTTTTGCGGTTTTGACTGATTTATAAAGCAAAGTCGATTGTGGATTTCCATTTCATAGCTAAGGAAGAGCAAGACAATACATTGAACAAATGCGAAATACATGGCTGCATAAAGTATGAAGAATAAAAAGCGAACGCAGAGAGAAAGAAGAAGAATAACTGCAAACAAACTCAAGGATTGCGACTAAAGAAGAGAGAAAGTGTGTGTGTGTGTGTGTGTGTGTGTGTGTGTGTGTGAAAGTGCTCGTCAATCTTCAAATATTTTCAGGTGTCATAATGCTTCTGTTTAAGCACAAAACACTACAAAACAAACAGGGGTGTAGTTTTTCTGTCTATAAATGATAGTACCCTAATTGACGCCACTCTCACTTAACACTTAAAATTGTATGCCACTGATTGATATGATTCAAATGAAGTGTGGATTTATATTTGACATTTTGATTCACTAATTTTGACTGAACATTGTAATCCTATATTTTCCAAACTGAATTATTATTACGGTATATTCTGACTACTGCTTTAGAAAAATGTTTTATTGGAATTCCGAGCTATTGTTGTTTAATGACTGAATAACTAGTACATTTAATATTACATACCATGTACTACTGAGCGAATATATGCCGAATGTCGAATGTTTCAGTTATTAACGTGGTATTAAAGTTGTGTGTGTGTGTGTTTTGTGAGTTCTTGCATATGAACGCGCGTGTAGTTTGCAGCAGTATATATTAAATATACCAATAACGCATTAGCCAAATTTCCCTGACTGTCTCCGAGCTGACTTCTCACTTGAAGCTAAACTAGTTACGTATATAAATAAGACTAGTATACCTCCTAAATAAATTAGAAGTAAAACACAAGAGAATCAAAATCTTAAAAATATATATTCTCTAATTAAACATATACAGATTGCTTATAAAAATAGAATTAATCCTATAATATCGGTTGCTCAAGCAACATTACCTCTTGCTAAACACACGACACGAGCATTTGGCAGGCTGAGGGCAGACCCATGATGTGCTTGCTACACCGGAGATCCCGGGTTCGATACCCAGCTGGAGGCGGGGAATTTTTCTTTAGCCGGAATTATTCCCTATTCCCCACAGTGTCTGGAAGTGAATGTTTGTGTGTTTGAGGAAAATAAAATGATGTAAATCAAACGTAAAGGAACCTACAGACAACGAGTTGTTTCAAGTGTAAAGCCCTCGATATGATCTTAGATGTTAAAGGGGCCTATATAAATGAATATATATATATATATATATATATATATATATATATATATATATATCTATCTTTGATGGAAACCACTCTCAAGAAAGATAATGTTTGCAGTTTACGTGTAACTCTATCAACGCTTATATGACACAAATGGTAGTAAAGAATTGTAACAGTATTCAAAGCAAAACGTACACATTGATAGACTGAAGTGGTAACAAATATTTTTTATACATAAACAGTAGTTTAATTAAAAATGCTATCTGGAATGCCATAATTATTTTGAATCCATACGAGTTAAATTTGTAATACACACACAGAGGTATATATATTTTGTTAAAAGTGTTTTTTGGGTTTAAGGTTACTCAAAATATACTACAGGTGTTTTCCAAACTACTCACGACTGAAGGTGCGCCTCATGTGAGTAGCATGTTTCGGGGGTTTAAGGGGTATACAAAACGTAATACATTCAATAAGTTCTGGCACATGAGTGGAGTGTATTAAAATGGAGTAAAAATTTTATTAAAAAATATATTAAAGTATTATTTTATTTAATTATGTATATACGTATTTTTGATATTTCGTAAGAGGACAATGAAAATATTTTCATCATTCATTTAATTTGGTACTGAAGACAATGCAAATGGTTTATTATGGGATGGAAATTCAAGGAGGGTTTTATAGTAAACTGAAACATATTTGACTGTTAAGACAAAACAAAGATCCTGTTTTGTTTCTTTAATACAGTCAATACATGATTGTTAATCAGTAAGCATGCATTTGTTGTTGAACCTTGCGTATCCCACTGTATTTGCATTTTAAATAAGTTATTAAACAATAAAGTGCCTTAGTGTAATCTATGTCGATGCTTTTACTTTCTCTACACGTAATACGTAAATAATGTACACAGAAGGTATTACATTTCATCCAAAAATTCTAGACCAAGAAATGAACGTTTTGGGAACCACTTTAGCCAAAAAACAATTTTTAGAAAAAGGTCCGTGTGTGTCTGTGAACGACACAACTCAAAAAGTCGACAAATACCAAACTTAGTACTCAAGTTCATTATCTTCTAGGGGTGCGATAGGAAGATTTTGAGACTTATATCTTCACCGCAAACTACCCTTTATACGGAAAATCAAAAATGGCTCTAATGATTTTGATTAAAATACCGTATATTAAGGATATTTACATGACAAAACGTATTTCTTTTAATGTCCAGGAATGACCTCTAAAGACCACTTTATTTTGGATGAACTTTGCTGATATGTTGCAACTGGAAAACCGTAAGAGATACGCAAAGACTTACTACACAAAAATGTATATCTCGTTAAAATAGACAATTTATGTTCTATACTTTTTTTTATCGAGTTGATCATTTCTGAGATATTTCTTGTTATTTGTTTCAGATTTGAAATACTTAAATTTTTCTCACACGGAAATTTTTAAACTTCTGGCATGCATAGAACTGAAGTTCAACAAGATGGCAACCAGCTTTTAAAAAATTTGACTGTCGTTTTTGTCCAGCGCATTCCTTTATTTCTCTTCTACTTATAAGGAACTAATTAAATACGCCGTTTTCCTAGTGTGTATGTCAAACATCAAGAAGTGGATAGAAAAGTAGGCATATTAACAATACTTTGTTATAAAAATATAGAGAAAGTCAATGTGAATGGAGCACATCAAGTTTTTTATTAAGGATTTTCACCATGGCTGTACGGTGACGTCTCCCGGGTATATCTTATATCACAGACGGTAAACAGCCATTAAGCGTTTTCGGAAAACCTTAATGTTTCTTGGCTTGTGATAAATATGCGCTGTTAAAGGTTTCCATAACAACACATGTAGTACTATACATCTCCGTTACTATACTGTTGATTGACGCCTGGTAGGACCAGCGATTTTATGCCCGAAGGGATCTTCTAGGAACGAATGCGTCTAGAATAATAAATATTTCAGAGTATGGATTACAGATGTAAATACCAACAGATGGTGACGTTATTCTAACTCTGAAGTTGCTTGTTAAACACTCGTCTTGAGGTTTTTTTACAATCGATCAACCAACAAAATATGCTTTTTGTAACTTCGCTTTAGGTTCGTACAAAACACTTGTGTCCTGACATTTAAGAGTATTCCATTAAAGAGCGCTTTACTCAAATGCAGTTTCACATCTTCAAAACGTACAGTTTTTGTTTAAATACCACATAAATATTTATTATCATGTTAAAAAGCAGAAAATTATGCTTACATAAAGCGTAAAAACTATTTTAATAAAAATGATTAATTTTAGAGGGATTATAAAAAAAATATTTAAATAAATCAGTTATGGAAATTATAGATGCATCCCTGTTTAAAGTTTGTTTGTTGTTTATATCTACAATTTTCAAAATTCCAAACAATTTATTTCAAATTTTGAGGGCCTTGGAACATTTACATTATGCAGTAAAGTTAAACATAAAATTTTAGAAATATTATATATGTTGCAAAGTATTTATCCAATTTGAATAATGTTTATAATATATATAATATTCTTATAAGCACAAAATAATGGAATTCCAAAAATTATATAATCTATGTAAAATATATATCTTTATTATATATTATACATCTATGTTATATCCCTATTATAAAAATGGAAGTTTCGATCCCAGTGTTCCTTAAAGCTGTTACCTGACAGATAATCTTCAGATTTCCAATTCATAAAGAAGAGATTTATTATTATTATAATTATTATTATTATTAATATTTACGTATTATTATTATTTATGTATGATAGACTATTAATTAGTAATAAACTTTGCTAATAAACCAACTAATACTAAATATGTCGGTTAATGGAGATTACTATCAAAACTATATATTAGTACAACAAAATATTTAATACCTTTGCCTACTCAGAGACAGGTTAGCAATATCAGAAAGCTTGTAAATAAAAGAACTGAAGCGGAAGCTAGTACTCGGAATAATTATAATGATGAGACAGTAGAGGTCTTTTACCACTGTTTATACTGTCATGTGGGTTGCCTATTCGAACAGAGCATTCTGGAGGCGATTCAGGTACGTTGTGTATGTTTCCCGTGAAATCTCGATATCGAATTTTTCGGTGGAATGCATTATTTTCCCTACTTTCTGTACGTAGTACAAACTTCTTACAAAAGTTTCTCTTTCTGCTCCATATTAATCGAGATAATAGAATACACTGTGGTAAAGTGATAGTCAAATGATTTAAAAGCTGTCGCTATGCGGTTGTCATAGATTAGGTTTGCATGATCAGCAGTTTAACAAAAGACATACGGACATCTTCTTGACTGAGAGTAGTATAATTAATTAACATTTGAATCCAAAAACAAGGAATGTTTCGGAAACGGTTAGCTCCACAAGAAAAATGTGAAGGGTTATAACTTGCGTATTTCTATGAGATATATATATTTTGTGTAGTAGGTTTTTATCTATCTATTGTGCTTGATCAGTTACGCAAAAGTCATTCAGAATGACGAGCGCTTCAGAGACTATTTCCAAAAAAAGAAATAGATGTTATTTATATTATATATAGATATATTATGTATCATACAAATATCTTTAATATAGGGTATTTTAATAAAAATATTTACAGCCATTTTTCAGAAATTAAAGTTTCCGAAAAATTTTCGCTTCAAAGTTTAGGTCAGGGAGATTTTCTTTATGTTTATTGTCCCTTTCGTTTTTAGTCAGTTTGTGTGCGTGTCCCACACACTCACACACAAACTGACTCTTCTCAAAAATGCTTTTTTTTGGAATCAGGGGGTCTTAAAACTTATAATTTTGGTGAAATCACGTTATCGAATTCTGACTACTGTGTACATTTTACATACATGGTAGAGAAAGTAACAGTTATTGCTAAGGCGTAAATATATATATATAAAAATTCGATCCAATTTTCCGAGAGTAAAAATATGTGATCCTATTACCTTAGTAGTTCAAAATGTGGACAATAATAGTTCTTCAAATAAATATCACTGAAGGGTGGTGATAAACAAGTGGAGGCACTTAACCACTACTGAAAAGTTAATTCAATTGCGAAAATCGATAGTCAGAAGTGTATCACTTCGGCGAGTTGGAACATAACCATCATGCTGAATGTGCATTGCACTACAGAGCGGGAAATTCTCGTAGGCTGCTATGTCGTTTTCCACGAAATTGAAAAAGACTTCAGTGTTATGTTGTTCCAAACTTCTTCCTTTAAAGTAATTTTGAAAATTGGTTGCCCAGTTTCCTTCATCTGCTTTACAGTTTGAAGTCTCATTTTTTAGAGATTCATACACTCACTTTCCTCACAGCTAGGCAATTAAGATAATACATCTGTTAAATTTTGAAAATGCGTAGTATGCAAGATATTCTTTTGAAATATATACCAGATATTATGCACTATAATAGTGATAATTTTGCCAAGTTATACACTGGATGGTTATCTAAATAATAGTAATCTGATATTGCCCGAATACATTGTTCTAATAAACATTAGTCACGTGATGCATTTTTAAAAATATTCACATAAAAGTATTAAGTTTTACGGAAAGTATTTTTCAAATAGATCTGTCATGTTATATTTTTAGTTTCTCTACACGTACTATGTACATAGTGTACAGAGAGGTACTGGATTCCACCCAAAAATTTAATTGCGCGATTTCCATTGAAATACATGTTTTGAGATTTCCTGCATCCAAACAAAATAGAAACAGATCAGTTAGTCTCTGCATGTGCATATGTGTGAGTGTGTGTGGAAAGCATAGTTAAAGAACGAAAAGACCGTTAAATGCTAAATTTGGTATTTATGTTTAGTATCTTTCAAGGATGCTACACAAAGATTTTCAAGAAAGAAAACTCTCGCAGATTACCCTTTATATGGATGTATTTTAACATTTTGTTTTCTCTAAATTTGCTCTTATGGTTTTGATTAAATTTCGCATATTAAATATACTTATATTTCAAATAAAAATATATCTCCATTTTCAGAGGAGAGCCTCTGAAGTCATCTTTATTCTGAATAAATTTTGCATAACCGTAAAGAGGTAGACAAAAACTAACTACTCAAAAATATGGATCTCGTTAAAACACATAATTTATGTCCGGTACCTTTTTTGTAACTTCAGTGTTTCCGAGATATTCCTTGTTATTGGTTTTAATTTTAATTACTTGCACTTTCTCTAATGGGATGTCACCTTTCGTTTCATATCACTTTGTTTTATTTCGGCCGAGCAAAGTCAAAACCGAATTTCAATTGCTTTGCATAGCGATCGGCTTTTTAAAAGCTTTGATTATTGCCTAGTGTATTACCACAGTTTCTTTCTGCTTAGAAGAAACTAATACAACAATTTCTGTAATTATAATCTCTATTACCACGATGTAGATAAAGTAAAACTTGTAGAGAAAGTAATGTGAATTGAACACATCAGATTTTTATATTAGAGCTAATTAGTGTCGAAAATGTATTACCTTTCGTACTCTCTATAAAGAACACATAAATCCTTTAGTATCTAATTATTTATTATATTATATTTGTCCTATTTTTTCTTTATTTTTATCTTAAATCCTCCAATTATAATAGGTATTACTATTAAGAAAATTATAATAAAAGCATGTGCAGTTCTTGGGTTTTCAAAATATAATACATTTTTTTAAAAATTTGAATATATATACTTTAGAGTGGCAGCTTAAAATATTTTAAACAAGTGTGTGAAAAATTATATCATGTGGAGGAATTTGGGCATAAAAAGTGCCGGGAAAGTGGTTTCAAAAAACTATGCCTTAAATTTGAAATACTTATTTCTAATCATTTTTAATCATTTATATCTTCGGTTAATTAGTCGTTGAACTGCGCCAATTAGGAAAAATGATGGTTTCTTAAAATTGAGTTCATGACATTTTATTAAGAAAAGAAAATAATTTAATATTTTCGCAGTTTTTGGTTAAATTTAACACCGTTTTAGTGTCTGAACAATGTCATTTTAGACCGAGTGGGAGTAATAATTGTCATAGGCATTCGTGAGGTCTCGGGTTCGATATCCGGTGATTGCCCACTCTGACCAGGTTTCTTCGTGGTCGACGGCGAATGCTAGGATGGGTCATCTTCTACCGCAAATTTCTTGTCCCTCATTTCCAGTGCCTATCACGTGTTTGTCGACTTATTCAAGGTTGTAGACGACGCTGTTCGGCGGGTTGTGGTTGGTCAGTGGTTATGTACTCTGTACAGGTTTTTTCTCTGGCGTTTGCGGGACCATTCTGTGAAACCGAGCCGGGTGTCCACCATTTCGGCACGCACTTTTCCGGCAGTTGAAGCTTATGCCACCTACTGAAGTTGATGGTCTCTATATGACTAAAAATCTGATGTATTACACTCACATGACTTTTTCGAGTTACTCTACCAACAAACGTCTTACAAAAGATAATTCATCTTTCAACACGATGCTAATGGAGATAAACATTAGCACAATGTTCTTATTACTTAGCTCCTTATAAGTAGAAGGAAACTAAAGGAATGCACTAAGCACATGTGATAGTCAAATGTTTAAAAATCTGTCGTTATGCGATTGTCATTGCAAATCGCTTCTTTGCTTGGCCAGGAGTAGAACAAAACGGACACTTTCCTCTGAGAAAAGTATAAGTTCACACAAGCCGTGTGTAGGACAGGAGTTGAATAGGTAGAGTCAGACTGAAAAATTCAATGCCATAGCCGGGATTTGAACCGTGCCATTGGGATTGTCATTTCAAAAAAAAATTGAGATCACCTTGTGGTTTACCGGGAAGCATGCGAGTCAGTTGAAAAATTCAATGCAATGCCGGCTTGTTGCCATGGTAGCTCAGTGGAAGAGGAACTGGCTAGAGACCGGGAGATCCGCGGCTCAAATCCCGACAATGGCATTGAATTTTTCAGTCTGACTCTACCTATCAAAGTACTTCACAATGAAACTAATAACACGGAATACCTCGAAAACGGTAAGCTCCAGAAAAAACTGCACGTGACATAACTTGTGTATTTTAACAAGATCTACATTTTTTTGTATTCTAAGTATTTATCTATCTCTTACGGTTTACTAGTTATGCTAAATTTAAAAAAAAAATCATCCAGAATAAACAGTTATTTAGAAAATATTCCCCAAAAAATTCAAGATATATATTTTATTTGGGAAAGAAATGGCTTAAACATGTGCTATTTTAATCAAAATCGTTATAGCCATTTTAAGAAAAAGAACATTTTTCGAAACTTTTTCTATATAAAGGGTAGTTAGGAGTGGGGAAATTTTCTTGAAAATCTGCGTGTCGCATTCTTGAAACATACGACACTTAAATTCCAAGTTTGCTATTTAATCGTCTTTTCGTTTTTGAGCTATGCTGTCCACAGACACACCCCACTCACACACACACACACACACACACACACACACACAGACACACACAAATGCACAGACGGACCTGTTTCTGGAAATGATATATTTATTCAGGAGATCCTAAAACATGTAACACAATACTTCTCTATCCCTATTTATATTGTACATACGGAACTAGAGAAAGTTAAAATCTGTGTGTTCCATTCACATGACCTTCTCTACATTTCTGCAATAAATTTTTGTTAAAAAGCTAATGCTTCTATTTACTTCATGCTCATAAGAAAAAAATTAGCAGAAATAGTTTTATTACTTGCTTCCTTGTAAGTAGAAGCGAAAAAGTCTGTGTGTTTCTTTCATATGACTTTCTCTACATTTCTGTAACAAATTATTGTTAAAAAGCTTATACTTCTATTTACTTCATGCTAATCGAGAAAGAATTAGCAGGAATAGTCTTATTACTTGCTTCCTTGTAAGTAGAAGCGAAATAATGGAGCACTATAGGTTTAAGTGATAGTCAAAAGCAGGTTGCTATGTGACTTAAATTCCTTTGTTTGTGTGGACAGAAGTTGACATATTTCTGTATGAGAAACGTATAACTTTTTCAAAGCTGAAATAAAAACAAGGAATATCTAAAAAACGATCAACTCCACGAAAAAAATTGTATTACATATTTTTTATATAAATTTATACATTTATTAATTTATATTGTGTTTTAACGTGTTCTACATATTTTGTGTGCTCATTTTTTTACCATTTCTAGTGGTTTAGCAGTTATGCAAAATTCCGTAAAATTCATCCAGAATAAAGTAGTCTACAGAGGCTATTCCCAGAAAATTCAAGCTATACACTTTATTTGTCAGGTAAATATATTTTAATATTGTTAGAGCCATTTTTGAGAAAATCAAATTTTAAAAAAAGTTCCATGTAAAGGGTAGTTGGGGGTGGGGGGATTTTCCTGAAAATCTTCGTGTCGTATCCTTGCAAGATACCAAACCTAAATAGCAAGTTTGGTATTCAACGGTCTTTTCGTTTTTGAGCTACGCTTTCCACAGGCACACACAGACCCAAACGGACATTTTTACTGAAAATGCTGTTTTTGGATTCAGGGGGACCTATAACATGTATTTCCGGTGAAACCTCGGTCTCTAATTTTTGGGTGGAATGCAATACCTTCTCTATACAATATGTACACAGTACGTGTAGAGAAAGTAAAAAAAGGAATGCTATAGATTAAAGTGAAAATCAAACGCTGGTTGGTATGTGACTAAAGTTCCTTTGTTTGTATGGACACGAGTTGACAAATTCCTGTTTGAGAAAAGTTTAAGTTTTTTAAGGCTGAAACAAAAATAAGGACTATCTCAAAAACGATCAAGTCCACGAAAAAATGTATAGAACATAAATGTTGTGTTTTAATGTGCTCTACATTTCTTGTGTGGTAAGTGTTTGTCAATCTCTTACGTTAAGTAGTTACACAAAATTCCGTAAAATTCTACCAGAATAAAAGTCTTCAGAGGCTATTCCCAGAAAATTCAAGAATTACATATTATATTTCAGATAAACATCTTTAATATACGATATTTTAATCAAAATTGTTAGAGCAATTTTTAAGGAAATCAAAATTTTCGAAAAAAATGCCATGTAAAGGGTATCTGGGGTTGGGGGATTTTCTTGAAAATTTTCGCGTCAGATCCTTGCAAGATATCAAACTTGTATACCAAGTTTGGTATTTAATGGTCTTCGTTTTTGAGCTATGCTGTCCACAGGCACAGACACATGCACACACACGGACGTTTTTCCAGAAATGCATTTTTTTGGATACAGGGTGATCCAAAGACATGTATTTCCGGTGAAATCTCGGTATCGAATTTTTGGGTGCATTACAATACCTTCTCTATACGCTATGTACATTGTACGTGTAGAGAAAGTAAAAATATAGGGACAGTGTCATTGTCTACACATCGGGCGAAAGCGTAGACCACTGTTTAGGAACCTAGGCCGCAAAGCAATGTCGAGGAACCGAATTTAAATTAAACCAAAACTACTCGAGTAAACGTAATGCTTAGCCCGCCCGAGTAGTGGTGGTATCGTGTCTGCCTCACATTCATATGTTTATTTTGGGGTTTTTTCTTTATGCTGAGAAGACGAATGTCAAACAAGCTCCTTGCACCCTGAGATCATTTGAGCAACATTTCACCAATTTCATTCATCGTCCGATATGCCCAACCAGGTTAAAGGTCGTTAAGGTATAAAAAAATAAATAAATAAATCTTAATGATTTTAATCAACATAATTGAGCAATTACTAAATAGTAAATTGCCTAATTATTTTGTCAGGAATAATTAATTATTAAAATATTGAATTACACAGGATTTGTATTAATTTTAACAATTGAATTTATAGAAAACTAAAGATATTTTAAAAAGATTAACTTGCTTCCTTGATACTAATTTCCCCATATTACATCTCGATATGATTTTTAGAAAGAGACCGCCAGTGAGGCTTAACAAGAGAGTATAGTTGAAGGTATTCGCGCAACTAAAGCCCCAATGATCCATTGCGAAGATATTGCCAATCTAGCGTAATTCTAACATTTTAGATTGACATCGGGCAATGTCCCGTTTTCTTGTTGCCTCTCGCCTCCATTTTCTTTATAATAATAAACATCTTAATAAGAATGGATGGGTTAAGGATGAATAAAAGTGGTTTACAGTCTTCCGAGGTGTCAACAACCACTTCTGATTCAAATAATAAGCTAAATTAATAATGTTTAACTATTGATTTTTTAGGCATTTAAATTCCTACAAGTATGGGGAAGTCGAGGAGACTGAATGGTTAATTTTCCAAAATCTAAGGTACTCTTCTAGTCTTTAAAAAGTTACCACACATAAAGTACACTATATAACGAAATACTCCTGCATAGTTCAGTACGTCATGTGGTTTCTGAATTAAAAACAAAAGTACAAGTAATATAATATTAGGTGTTTCAAAGAGTATCCACGGCCGCGCCGTGGCCGATACGTTTTGCCTCTCAGCTAAACGGCCCCAAGTGACCGCATGTGAGATTTGTGGTAGACAGGGCGGATTTTCTCCGAGCTCTGCGGTTTCCCCCGCCATCGCATTAAACTGGTGCTCCATCTTCATTTCATCTTCATTTCATACATCATCAATGTCATCGCCTGCGGTATCGTAAGCAGTAAAAGCGGGCGTTATACACTACCAAAGAAAATCAAAGGGTTTCCGCAGTACAGTCGTACGTTTGTTCCTGTGGTTAAGTTGGGGATGGAGCTAAGGAGGAGCATTATTTACGTTTGAGGTCTATGCTTATAAACAGCCTAAACTGGACAACATTTCGGATGTAATGTTATGGATCCCCATTAAATGAATGCGGAAATTAGCACATGAAACTATTGATTCTGTGCAGGCAGAACATAGAGCATGCCTCTAAATGTACAGTTGTCCCGAAATAAAAAATGACGAATTAAAGGAAATCACAAATTTACACGGGAAAACATACACAAAGTATGCGAAACAAAGGCAACACAGTTGAGCTTTGCCTACAGTAATGAGGATAGCATTCTGTGACGCGGTTAAGTATGTAATTCCAGTTTCATTTCACCTTTATTTCCAATAACAACTAGCGCGTTCCGTTACCAGGCATGAGCGAGCATTCTAGCGCATTCATCTCACTGCGGAGACATTTTTGAACCACCTGTTATGTAAATACTTCTCACAATGCATACTTATTCTTACAATATAAAAGTATACATTTATGTTTTATATTGAACTACAAGGCAAGTAAATTTAGAAACAAACTTTTAAATAAATACTTTTCTCAAATGGTTTTTTTATATTCTTTTTAATTTCTCTAGCACGTACATAGTGTGTACTTAGAGAAGGTTTTGTATTCTACCAAAAATTCGAAACTGAGATTTCGCTGTAATAACACATTTTAGGTTCTCCTGTACCCAAAGTTCAGGGTAGAGAAAGGTTCGTGTATGTGTGCCAGTGTGTCAGAACAACATAACACAAACACGAAAAGAGATAAACCGTAAGAGATAGATAAAATATTGCTACAATAAAATATGTAGATAATTTTAATATACTTACAGCTTTATAAATCATAGAAAAGATATCCTTCGTTCTATTGTTCAACATACACCATTATTCTCAGGTTCCCATTTGACAAACTTCTAGAATTTTAAAAATGAAGACATAACCATAAGCATATCGGAAATAGTTAACTCAAAAAAAATAATAAATTGGTCATAACATGAGTGGGAAGGCATAATTAGTTTCATAACTCTAGGTATTTTGTTTTACTCCTTATGATGAAAAAGAAACCCATAGCGATAATTTTAAAACATTTGATTTTCGGTTTAGCCTATTCTATCTCCTATTTCTCTTCTACTTACAAGAAAATAAGTAATAACACCCTTCTGCTAATGTTTATCTAAACTGGCACGAAGTAGATAGAAGTATAAAGTTTTGCAAGAATAATTTATTACCGAATGGTGAGAAAGTCATGTGAATATAGCACATCAATTTTTGGTCTCAATGTTTTCAAAAAATGTATGCTTACCCAACTCTTTTCTAAACTTGGTAGTACATCAACCGCGCGTGAAGAATGGAGTGGCTATAAAGTGTCAACTTACAATAATTTACTTATAGGAATATTTTAAAGAAGTTCGTATTTAGGTTGCATTAATATGGTAACTAGTGGTGAAAAGTTTCATAGAGATGTGCAGATATGAAGTCTAGAAAGTTCCAAAAGAAGTACTAGAAGTGAAAGATCATGTGCCTTACGTGTTAGCAGAAAAAATAATTCATATATGGGAATATTACAAAGAAGATGGTATTTAGGTTACATTAATATGGTAATTAATGTTGAAAGTTCCATAGAGATCTGCAGATATGAAGTCTAGAAGGTTCCAAAAGAAGTACTAGAAGTGAAAGATCATGTGGCTTACGTGTTGGCAGAAAAAGTGGAAGGTGATTTAGTAGGGAGTGGAGATAATTCTCCAGAAATAAGCCAGAGTGCGCGACTAAGGGGGATTAATCACAACTCAGTCAGCCATATCTGTAAGGACTCAAGATGGAACATAACCAGTCTGTGAGGAACGCTTCCGGTCTTCTCACTGCCTGACGATAACTTCTGCTACACACAAATTAAGTTCACTACTACACACTCTTGGAGGAAAAGATAACATCGCTCCGGTTTGATTTACTAAAGCATTTGGATTATTTTATATTTAATACTGTAATTATTTTAAATACTTTTGCGTTTCTGATAGACGAACAGCTGGTGGAGATTTGGGCCTTTGTCTTTCTTTCTACACTTACCATGACCAAGAGGTGGGCCTTTCGAAACTAAATACACTTTAAACCGCGGTAAGTACTGTAATATTTGAGATAAGATAAAATAAAAGAGTCACAAACTGGGGAAGTTGTTGAACTTTGGTTTTCTTTTGTTTATCCAGTTCACCGCTGCCATGGGTGCAGTCTTGTTGAGTAAAGTATTGGTAATTTAATTCAATGTTGCAAATCGTGAGTCTTCAGTAAATGATAAAATGCAGCTAAATCAGTGTTTTATGAAAGAAAAAGGAGCTTTTCTCAAGATCTGAAAACTCTTAATTATTCTAAGATGGGGGGGTCCATCTTCCATTCGCAAAGTTCCAACAAAGTGACCGTCGCCAGATCTCAATCCGATTGACTTTTGTTTGTGAGGTTACCTGACACATCCGCCAGCAACTGAAGGATGCTATCTCGCAAGAAATTACTGGCTAATATTCCAAGACATCAGGAAAATTGTGCACTTGGTGGCTAAAAAGTAATGGTTTACTTGAACAAGAGAATGAGTATCTTCCCAATATTTTATACCGTCAATTGGTTGCCTATTTTGTGACTTCTTTTGTTTTGGTTCCATCAGCTATATCTACATTAATATTAACGAGACAACTTAAAAAAAATCTGATTAAAAATATTTACAAAGTCGGTTTCGGCAAAACATTGAAACATTTTCCATGTAAAGCAGACATCACCAACTGATTGCCCTTTGAGTAAAACAGGGAGCGCAGATTTGCTCAATTCCTCTGCGAATGTTGTGCTGCGCGGAAAGCAAGAACATACTGCGGTGACATGCAACATTTTGTGCTTCAAATATGCACTCTACGTTTTATAGGTTAATACATATATTGTAGGATTATGATTGATAAAACAATTGCTGTAGTATGTCTCTTCATTAGTATTTATACTTCGGTTATGAAACTATACTTATTTTATAGGTTTGGTTGTAATTGCAATTGTTAATGTTACGTCTACTAAAGAAACAATGACTAATTATTATTAACATATTAAAATAACATGCTCCTTATCTATCACCATATGAAAAACCGTTGAAATGAAAAACGTTTACGTTTATAGCATTGGAAATGAAAAGGCAAAATGGGATCGACCTCAATTTGAAAGAAGCGTCTTCTGCTTGGTAACTGGGCTACATAATGATTTCAGTACTTTACCATAAAGCAAACACTTACTCCGCCACTTTCTATAGATAAAATAAACTCCCCTAATGGAAGTATAAACGTATGAGTCGATTGCTTGCGTGTTGGGTTGCTTTCTGTTCCCTGAGTTCTAATTATAAGAAATGCTTTTAGCAATATATTATTCAGGTTCTTTGATTTTGTCTTTTCCAAACTAATAATTCATATCTGCTGAGATGTAAATTATGGATGACTTCTGCAAACATTTGATACTAACGGTGATTCATTTGTTTTTATTTGCGTTTGCTTACACATTGGACGAGACACAACACGCACTATACAAGGAAGAGCGGTAATCCCTGCTGTCACGTGTTTACCCACAGCATGCACGGAGGACGCCTACAAGATTGCCCTGCAACAAAATCAAACGGGTTGGTGACGCCTGATGCAAATGGTAGTTTAGAGTAAGAGATGTTCTTTGAAATTCACCTCACATACCTGAGAAGTACTGAAACAGTAAACTTGGCCTTTTCGAGTTACATTCGTTTACGGCCACACACCCATACACATGACCCATTTAAAATAAACTGATATTTTCTCATGACATTTTCTACCTAGTCTGTAATGAACTGTTCTTCAAAGAACAGTTTCTATCTACTTCATGCTACCTTAGTAACAATTTGCAGAAATGTTATAACATTTCCTTTTAGATACAAGGGGAATAAGGGGAATAAATAGGCGTTAAAGAGCGCTTCGCTATGTGGAGATGTGATATCCCTTCTTTTTGCATATAAGGGAAGAAAATAAATAATGAGTTTCCATTTTAGACAAACAACTTACAGGAATATCACAGAAATGATTAATTCCACAAAGAAAAACCTTCTTTGCCATACATTGGATCTTTAATGTGCTCAACATTTTTTGTGTTCTAAGATTCATATATATGTGTGTGTGTCTTTTGCCTTGAATATATTTTAAATTACTGCAATTTTAATCAAAGTTCTTAGAGTCATTGTGGAGAAAACCAAAAATTTAAAAAAAAATGTTTCATCTAAGCAGTAGTTTGAAGCTGGGAATATACTTGAAGATCTTCGAAGATGCTGAATTACATTTCTCAAGTTTAGTATTTTTCCCGTCTTTTCGTTTCTGAGTTATGCTGTTGGACGATTAAATCAAGCAACATTGCACATTTAATCGTTCTAGATATTTTATGAACCATGCTCAGAAATTTGTGGTGCTGATCACAGATTTATAGCTATTATTGAAATAGTCAGTAACGTTATTCGACCTGATACTTCAGCAATACGATTAGCTACAGACACACACATACACACAGAACGGACATTTCTAAAAATGATTTTGTTGAGTTCAGCACATTCAATACATACATTTATCTAAAATCTCGACATCAAGTTTTTAGTGAAATACAAAACTTTCCCTTTTTCTTCTAAGTAATAGAGAACATTCACGGGTCCTTAAAACATATATGTATTTCGTTTTAAATGTAGATGTTAAATCTTTAGATGAAATGCAGTGATTTTGTTTATCTAGGTACACTGAGGTGCATAAAAAGTGTTCCGTTCCCTTAGATCGCAATAATGTAACAATTCAGGGACAAAACCTATGAAGCATGTTAATATAATCAAGATGAAATGAAAGTTATACGAATACCGCTGCTATGAAAGCGTTTGTCCACGATTAGACAAAGATTCCTATAATAAACCAATAAAAAATAACTTGGCCTCTAGAGGAAGTGATGACGAATTATTTGCAAGTCTTGTTAAACTAGACGAGATCTATGCCATCTATATGAGAGCTTTTATCATAAAAACGGAACGAAGATTGTTACCGTCAAGAAATAAGAGGTTTAAGCATACTAAAGAAACAAGAAAGGCTATTAAACTTCGGTTTTATTTGTAAACTTTATATTATACTCATTGTTCGGGTTTATTGGTGATTTCCCGCGTAAGAAATGTCATCGATGCCAGCGCTAATAAAGTGAGTTTATGTACTGTCCCTCAAGTGCCAAAAGATTATACTTAATGTGATGCCTTCCTGGTGAGAGGACACTGGCCCTCTAGTAATAGAAAACCATACTTAATGCGACGTCATTCTGATGCGCTTCTATCTAGCGGAAGGAGTTCATACTTGATGTTATGGAGGTGTGGCGATATAAATCATGTTTATATACCGCTGGTATCTTGGCACCAGAAACGATAATAGCCTTCAACTACAAACACAAGTGCGCTGTGATCATATTCAGCTTACTAATATATCCAGTGAAAACTTCGAAAATTATTCGATATTGCGTCTGGAGTCGTTGAAGTCTGGTAGTTAGCAACGTAACTACATCCGGTTTGTTTCTGTTCGGCAAACCATTGCCGTTCTTTTTAGTTAGAGATCTCTGTTTCAAAGTAGAGGTCGCTGTGATAGTTTTTTTCCCCGCAGATGATCATTGCTCCTTCTCGGCGCTATAACTTCAATGTAGGCTCACCAGTCAACTGTAACCGTCATTCTTGCTCTATCGTGACCCACGAGAAATCCATTATGTTTCATTATAATGTTATGTCTCTACGGAGAACATGAACAACTAGCTTATTAATCTAGCCTTTGTTAGTTTGGCACCATTTTGAAGTAAATCAACTACTCTGACAATGCAGTAGCTAGAATAGTGTACAAGGAGGCAAACAGTTAATTATTTTCATTACTGTGTCTTGAAGATACTTCTTTAAACGCAATTCCCGTTACGTAATGACTCTTACCTAGCACCAGATTTCGTAAAATGGAATTTTATATTATTCAATGATAATAATATGTTCATATTTATTTTTCATTTCAGCATGTTTCTTTATAAAATAATTATTAGTTTGATTAAAATTCACAATTACAATATGAGCAGTACAGCAGCTCCAGTCGGTAGTGCCCCCAGGGTCACTGGCGCATCAGCAACTCATCACAATAGACGCAACTATCTACCAACAGTACAGAAGACACCGATATAGTTTTCTCCATAGTCCACTCCTCCCGGCCACTGGGCAATAACTATTTAAACAAAAGACGAGCTAGGGGTGAGAGGAAACTTGGTAAAATCTGTTTCCTAGAGACTCGAAGACTCTGCTTGCAAGGAGATTCGCGTCTCGTAGGGACCAGTGAATAGAAGACTTGAAAACTGCGAGGGCCGGTTTTCAAGTACAAACTACCTAATCCGAAACTTTAAAGTCACGCCGCCTTTGGCGGAGGGTTATCATGTTCTGAAAAATACTGTACTTCTGCCACAATCGGTATCAATGCCAATACAAATGCGCTGCCAACTCCACAAAAAATCAGATGGCTGCCACTGCATATCCTCCTTCTAACCCTCCACTCGGCATGGCAGTGTTTACAAGCTGCCGCCGCAGTTCTCCAGGAGGTGCCGCAACGCCGTTGGTTGTCCGTAGTCCGTAGCGTAATTAGACCGATATTCGTACCTAGACCATTTATATAAGCCGGCCAAGGCGAGTAAAGTCCTGTACCGCCTTTACAGTCCAGTTGTGAAAACGCGAGTAATAGTACATGCTGGCATTTCCGTTGTGAGTGTGTTAGTATTTATATCATAAGCAATCAAATATATTCTCAAATCTATTACAATAAAATAAATTTGTAGATCTCTTTCACTCTCTCGCATGCTTGGCATTATTTCATGATATCTCCCTCACTTGCCGTGTTGGTCCTCGATCCAATGACCGTTTCTTCTCTCGATTCAGCATTGCTGTCGAATCATAAATTTTATTGTTATCCTTTCCATTTCTCCTTCCTTAGGACATCTCTATTTCAACATGTTTTTTATGAATATTATTCACCTTCTGAACCAAGCTGTTCCAGTTATTTACTGTTATTGAGCCAATAGCATTCTAAAAAATTATGCTCTTTGAGCCACTACGACAGAGCGTTCTTTCAGTAAACTGCGTTTATCTTTAAACTTTTTAAATTTCAACATTTTCCTAAGCTTTTCTCGTCCAAAGAAATTATTCTCGTTCTTGCAAAAGGTCAATAATTTTTACAGCGTAAGGATTCCTTTTAACCTCGTAATACTACTGACATTTTCTTAATGACACACTCGTTCATATCGTCCAAAACGCTTTATTGCAAGAGGTTTACCAATCTTGTAAAGTGATGTAATTTTGTTCGTCCCACCTTCTTCAAGCCGGCCCTTCTTTTCTGATCTTGCATATCGTTGGCTTATTCTAACCGGTAGAAGCGACAATAAGTTAGTAGTATTTGTAATGGGTATTTTATGTGCTTCTTTCTTCTATTTGTCACAAAACTTAAGACAATTATAATAACACGCTTTGCGTTCCATCACTTTGCTAGTGAAGTAAACCAGACTGTATAGCATTTCATGACGTATAAGTGAAGTATTGCCTCCTCACATTAGTTCGCCTGCTCTCCGCTTCCACCGCTGGACTGCACTGGCTATAGGTCTTTAGATAAGGGACACTACGCCACAGCTTCTCCTACAGGTGTGCATCTTCTCTGCCGCACCATCAGGAGTAAAAGCAGCAGAACTTTTTAGAAACCGCGGTGCTGTCCTTGTTCCTTTACTGCTTGCCACACTGCAGACCGCTGCTCTGCATCGCCACGATAGCAAAGCTATCAAGGGCTCCAAGCCTAAAGGATGTTCTGCACTGCATGCTTCAGGTCCAATTACTCCACCTGCCAAATGCAGCACCGCCCGAATGTCAACAACTACTTCTCCGCCACTGGCAAAATACGAAAACCAAATATATTACAATAAAAATATCCTGTATGGTTTCGAGAACATAGTTAATATCGCTATGATGGCTAGTCACCATTAAGGTAGTTCTCTGAAGTGAGACACACTGGTTGGTTGAACCGAGGAAAACACAGATTGAATGCTATACCAGCAAGTTGTCACAGTAGATCAATGGTTAGAGCAACCACATGGAGAGCGGGAGAACCTTGTTCAAATTCCGGCCGTGGCATTGAATTCTGCAACTAAAAAAATGGCGTCTTATTTATGGTCGCTCTTTAACTGCTGCGGTTCTCAGCGTCCCATTCTATACTGGCGTGAAAGACCGCTTAATTTCGCCCAGAGATCTCTATCAGGCTTAGCGTTCTTTTACGTGCCGTAAATCTACGACACGGGACCAACGACTTTACTTCCCTTCCGAAGAAAAGCCATGCTAAAGATTTTTACGCCCGAAAAAATCCGTCGTTCTCCGCCGGATTTGAACCCGCGACCTTGGGTATATGAACTCAGCATGGTAACCATTACACCACGGAGGGCGATAATTTGGCAACTGGTTCTAAGAATAGAAAACCAACATTTTCGAAATATGTCCCATGTAAAGGGTAGTTGGAAATGGGGGAATGTTTTTTAAATGTTTCCTGTCTCATCCTTGCGAGATGCAGAACTTAAATACTGTACTTAACTGTCCTTTTCGTGTTTGAATTTTGCAGAACACAGACACGCAAACACTTACATTTTTTCTAAAAAAATGTTTTAATTGTATTTTCGTGTGGAATACTACTTCCCAAACTACACATAGAAAAAAAGAGAAAAAGAAAAACTGCAAAGCGGGTCAGTTGAGAAGAGTGGAAAAGTCGTCTCAGTGGTTAGACATACAGTGAGTGAAACAAGTTGAGTGCAGCGAAGCATCTAAGTGGCGATATAATTGTTTGTAGCATTAGGAGTTATCGTTTGTTGCGATATGTTGAATATAGCAGAGTCCAAACTGGTTACTCTAAAGGGCTTTCTGAAAAACCACTATATGGTTATAAGAATTACTTATACTAGGTTAGGATGATAAGTCCCGAGCCGCTCAATGAAAATAGCATTTAATTTTTGTTCCTTTATTTCTCAACATAATCCATAGAAAGGCTAATACATTTGTCATATCGGTGTTCTAACTTAATTAAACCATCTCTGTAGTGCGATTTATCAAGGTCCTCAAAATAGTTGTTTACCGCATCAATGGCCTCCTCGTTGCTGTGAAACCTTTGTCTTCCAAGAAATTTTTTGAGGTTTGGGAGCAGGTGGTAGACACTGGATGCTAGATCTGGTGAATAGGGTGAATATTCCAGCAATTCGAACTTTAATTCGCATACTTTTCTCATTGCAATGAATGAACGATGGGCCGGATCAAACAAGACCTTTTTTTTTTTTTTTTTTTTGCTAAGTGAGATCTTTTTCTTTTCACCTCATCACATAAACGTCGCAGTAAGCTTGCGTAGTAGTCAATGGCGATACTTTAACTTTTTTCCAATTAATAAATAAAAAGAATTCCCTGTGCATCCCAGAAAACACTCGCCATGACCTTGTCAGCTGACAAAATTGACTTTACCTTTTCTGGAGTTGGTTCACCTGGAGCAATCCACTGCTTTGACTGTGATTTACTTTCTGGAATGTAGTTATATATCCAAGTTTCATCCATGGTAATAAGCCGTCTCAAAAACTCACTGGGATTTTTACGGAAGAGTTCCACATTCTAAACAGAAACAGTTTTTCTTTGCAACTTTTGTTCAGGTGTCAACAAACTCAAACCCATCCTGCACAAACCTTGTGAAAGCCCAAAACATTACTTAAAATATTACCTGCACGTTCTTTTGATATTTATACAACCTCTGCTATCTCAAACAAATTTAATCTGCTGTCTTTCAGTACTAAACGATGAATGTTTTCTATAATCTCTGGAGTTGTCACTTCTACAGGACGTCCAGAGCGAGGCTCATCACTAGTGCCGTACATCCCATCTTAAACTATGCAACCCACATTTTAATCATTGAATATGAAGGGGTAGAGTCTTTCAATGTACTGTCCATTTCCTCCTTGATTTCTTTAGGCATAAAGCCTTTCAAATTGAAGTATTTATTCACTCCTTGTTTTTCCAAATCCTCCATTTTCTTGAAAACTCTAAAGTCTTGTTAAAAATGCTGTCGTTCGAAAACTAAACAATATATTGACCTGTAACAGTGGATACTAGCTAGTCTAGAGCTATACAATACTGGCCTAGTGGCTCCATATCTGTGTGAGGCCCGGGACTAATCAGCCGACCCTCGTATGTAAGGATTACATAGTGATTGTAGAGGAAGCCATGTTCCCTTTCTCTAAATATACGAGAGCCCTTTAAAAAACACTAATCGCCTCTGAAATTAAAAGTATTCTTTTCTATTAGCTTTTGGTCCCATTCTGTATATTTAGTAGACTACTGCAATGAAAATAATTTGAAACACATATGGGATAACTTAATTACTCTCTCTCCAGACAAAGCTAATCCCATTTACTCAATTACTTTCTTAAAAAAATGACTGCCCACCACCACATGAGCCTCGGCCCGGAGTCAGGCCCGGAAATGTTAGGATTTAATTAAAACTCGTGCAGGCTTCTCCGGGAGATTAATCACTACTGCACGGAAATTTCCTGCAACACATGTGGAAAATGTTACCCACCTCAAGATAATATCAGATTCATTGGTTTGGATATTGGAGGACCGCTGTTAAGCCTCAGTAAAATGGCTTAGATAAAATCTTGCACGTAGGCTTAGTAGAGAAATATTAGCAGCTTATTGCCAGCTGCTTTCCCAGTATGGCCAACATTGCGGGTGCCGTCTACAACGTTTTGATAAATCAATGCAAGGGACTGGATTGCAAACGGAAATTTGGAAAATTGCAGAAGTTAGTGTTCTTGCATCTATAAGAATTATTTGGCTCTGATAATCATGAGCAACATGGAGGTTAAGATAACTATAAAACATCCTATTTGTTACAATAACATAGTTTTCTATACCCTCTGTCGACTATTTGGTTTTCTATACCATTTAAGAAAGCTTATTTCCCTGCCAACTCGCTTTGAATCGAGATCAACTTTTTCAAAAATAGGTGAATTATATTTTTCGTTATAGATACAGAACATTTGCTTTATTGCAAAAGAGAATTCACTAACACTTCCCATATAATTTCACAAAACACATGAAGAGCTATAAGATTTTAACGAATGAGAAGGTTTGAACTATTTGACCAATTAATAATCGAACAGTTATTTTAGAATAAATGTTTACTTTAAATATATGCTTTTTATATAGTAAGTTTTCGTATATCAGTTCTACAAAACTATAAAACATTCCTACCGAATGAAGTAGACAAAGATTACCAGAAACTTTAATACATCAGAGAGTTGTCGTGTAAATAGCCCTAATATACATTTTTTAAAATATAAGGAAGTACGAAAATGTTTCATGTAAATTGTACTTGGGGTAAGCTTATTTTTAGAAAAATTTGTGTCGTATTTTTGGTCAAGACTCTTCAAAGTAGCACACAGACGGGCATGTTTCTAAAAATGGTTTTATTTTGGATCGGGGGAGTAGAATACAACCGTTTCCTTAGCCCGCCTGGGTAGTGAGTGTGATGGTAGCGTGTCTGCCTCACATTCAACAGGTCGCGAGAACGAATCTCGCTAAGGGGAATTACTCGAATAACTTTTTCGGTGTTTTCCCTTATCCTGAGAAGACAAATGTCGAGCAATTTAAGCTGTATATACCCGGATATCATTTGAGAGTCATTTCACCAATTTCATTCACTCGTCATCCGATAAGACCAACCAGGTTAGGGGACGTTAAGCTACAAGAAAAAAAATCTTTAATATGCTCATTGTACTAATGAAAAAATAAAAAATTGTGTGCACACTCCCTGGTTTGGCAAAAATCAAAAGACACAATCTAATTTTCAGTAAAAATATTTCTAGTGTACTTTGAAGAAAAGTCGCAAAGAATGAAACCATCGACCTTGTGGACGCACAACTCTATTTTTGTGACTCAGATAAGCAGAGGATATTAAATATTTCAAATTTGGAGACATGGTCAAGCATAAATAGTCTTTGAAGCTTAATCATTAAACTATATTTACTCATATACTATTATTTTTGTTCCAATATTACTTTAACGTTGTAACTGTTGTGTATAAATCTGTGGACTTTGACGAAGTTTGTAGCCTCTCACTTGATGTTTCATTCAAATAAAATCGTTTGATTGATTGATTGATAGTAAGCAATACAAAGAGTAGAATTGAAGCGGGGCGCAGAAAACTCGCCAGTTTAAAAGTTAAATTAAAAACAAATTTTGTTTGAAGTAAAACAACAGTTGCGCTAAAAGGCTTCGAGGCTTAAAAACATGAGCAACTGTATTGCAGATCTCCCTAGGTAATCGTTGAGCAGCGCTCTCATTCAAAGCAATACAATGATAACATTTCTAAAGAATGGCGAGATTTAAACAAATTCCCATCATCTCTCTTTAAAATTAATCCTGCCAGCGTTGTTATTACTCCTGAATTGCATTTACAAACTTGTGTAATACGTTTTGGCATGGGTGAGCTATATGTAATACGCGCTCATTGTGAATGCTTTGGTATAAAAACATTTTTGTGGGAAATGGTCAACCTGCAATAGGGAGATATTAGAGATTCAGTTTGTAATATTTGTGGGAATTTAAAAAGAAAGAAAGAAAGAAAGATTAAAACACTGTGCTGGGAAACGTGGGTGCTTTAGTAGCTCCTCTATTTATTGGCTTTCCCTTTAGATGTTTGAATCACATCTTGAACAGCTTATCTGATATTTTGCGTTCACATACTACCTACTCACCCTTTTATAAACTATATTATTATTATTATTATTATTATTATCAGAATTATTAATATTTTACCACTCCTTTTTAATAAGAATTTCTATTTACACTTCAGTTTTCAGCTGGCATTTACAACTTCGTTATACGATACAGTAGGTAAAATGCATGTCTAATTCTGATTTTATATATTATTTTTTGTATAAAAATGAATGATGATTCCCATTTGAGAAATATATAAATATGGGAAAATTGAAACAAATAACATGGAATATCTCGGAAATGAGTAACTCCATAAAACCATGTATTGGACATAAATTGTGTTTCTTGACATCTACATTTTTGTACAGGAAATTTTCTTTATCTCTATCACAATTTATCAGTTATACAAAAGCCATTCAGAACGCAAAGTCCTTCAAAGGCTTTACTAAAAAATGTCAATATATGGATACATTTCATTTTTTCATGCAGATACCTTATGCATGTACTATTATAATGAAGCTTCTTTGTAAAAATATAACTGTGTGAGATATTGATATCTGAAATATTTGTATGGCAAATTAAATTTGTCTTGAATTTTCTGATAGCTCTGACGACCTCTTTATTCTGGATGATTTTTGCATAACTGGTAAACCATAAAAGATAGACAATACAAAAAAATGTAGATGACGTTATATACACATTTTGACATATACATTTTTATGGAGTTAAACATTTCTGAGATTTTTGTTATTATTGGTTTAAACTTTCCAATACTTGTATTTTTTCAACTGAGGGGTCATGTTCGTCATTTGTTTTTCTATTTTTTTAATTCCTCCAAGCCATACAAAATAACCCAATTTCAATATGATCACACGACAACCAGCTTTTAAAACATGTGGATCTCGCTTTAGCCTAGTGCCGTTGTACCTACAAGCTATAAGAACATTTCTGCAGTGTAGCTCGGTTAGCAAGAAGCAGACAGAAGAATAAGCTTAGGTAAGTTGGTCTCCAGGGCCGAGCTTGCTAAAGTGTCTAGCGTTGGTACTTCTTGGCGCAGGAGGAGATTGTGGGTGTTTGTGGTGTGTGCGTGCACTCTAAGTCATTATCTCCCCCCTTACGGACTGAAGGCAATTTGTTGTAAAAAGAACTTTTGTAAAAACAATGTGTTACAGAATAGCTAGAGAAAGATATATGTACGAAGCACGTAAGATTTTTAGATATTCTGTTTTCATCTATCGCTTAATGTATACCAGTTATACAAGGTTATAGAAACATTATTTCAGGATGAATAGATTTTACAGGTTATATCCTGAAAGTTCAAGATATACGGCTTATATATTCTATAAGTATTGGCGCTACTACGCCTTTAAACACCAATCATCAGTATCCTCTATAAGCATTTTTAGGATACGGCAATCAAAATTATGTTTGAGAAAATAAAACATTTAAAAAAGTATTCAAGGGTGGTTTTGTGTATCGTTTCACATCTTCCTAAACGTTGGACTCGAACATCAAGGTTTTCGCAATCGAGATTTACGCCTTCACTGCTAATGAGTGTTTATTTTTGCTCGTGTATTTTCGGTAAAGTTTAACAATGAAGGAATACAATGCTTGTTCTAATTATTTTAGGCAGGTAGTAGAGAAAGTTAAAGTCGAATTACTTTCTCTACTTAATCTGCAATTATTTATTGCTATAAAACAGTATTTTTTCTACTTCATACATATGTCGACATATATCTAATACATATTAACAGAAATTGTCTTATTACTTTCTTTTAGATCGTACATGCAGAATATGGTAACTTACAAGGCCAGACAGTCAAATGTTTTAAAACTTGGTCGCTATGGGATGAAATAGAAATTATTTTCAGGGACATGTCTGTAATTGTTATATTCTGTGTTTTAACGAGATTATACATTTTTAGTAACTATATATCTATTTCTTACGGTTTACCCAGTTATACAAAAGTAATTCACAATGAAAAGATATTTAGAGGTATTCCCAGAAAAATCAAAATATGCATTTCGTGTAATGAAAATATCTTAAACACTTGGTATTTTAATTAATATCATTAGAGCCATTTTTGAGAAATTACAATTTTCGAAAGATGTATGTAAAGTGTTGTTTTGGAGTGAGAGATATTCTTCTAATATTTTTATCATATCCTTGGAAAAGGCTGACTTCACTGTAGAGTTTGACACTTAATTCATTATTTACTTATGATGCACCCACATGGACTTTTTTCTAATTTTTCTTTCTTTCCTTCTTTCTTACTTTTTGGATTGAAGTGACTTTAACGCCATTGGATACCTTTGAGTCAAGATTTTGATTACTACTCGAACGCTAACTTGATTTTAAATTTCTCAAACATTTTTTAACATTGCGAGAAGAAGTTTTGATACTTAATAGAGCAATCTTTCTCAAACATAATTCTTCAGAAAATAATATGTGTTCTAAAAAAATAAATTTTACATATAATATAAGTAATATAATTTGCTTTTAAGTTATTACTAGAGAGAGTATATTCAGGTGTATTTTCCTCTCAAAATATTCTTTTTCAGTTAGTTGATTACACATTTATGTATAATAAACAGGATTAGGAATGCGATGAGTTTTGTTTGCAACAGTTACTTCTTATATGTTGAAACATCGAGAAAAAATGTAATTTCTATAGATTAATTGGTTACACAGTGCATGCAAATAAGTGATAATTTAAAAATATATTATCTATGGTTTTGGTGCAACAATTTTGAGCAATTATCAATAATTGTACATGGATTAATATTTGGAAAATATTTGTGTATTTAGTGTCAGTCATTTTATATTGTTAAATAGCCTTTGGAAAGCTCGGTAGTCAAAGAGCGATACAAACACCTGGCTTATATCTACTCAGTGCCCTTAAAAATATATTGCAAGTGATATCGGATATCCAATATATGGTAAAATGCAATTGTGTTGCGTCCCTAATACATGTGTGGCGTTAGAACCTATACAAAGCCACAAACAACAACTGGAACAGAATCTCTACGAATGCAACATAGCGTAATGGCGGGCAGCATGTTTGGCGAATGAGAGATACCGAGATTTCACTGGCAGTTAGGAATAGTTAATCTAGAAGAGAGAACTGGTATACACGAAACCTTATGGCTATTGACCATATAGCACCTGTCGTCCAGCCTGATTTTCACCGTGTGGAGACTTCTTAAGATTGCTACCGTCTTTCTCACACGTATACTGACTGTGGCTAGCTTCCTTCCTTTATTGTGGATGGATCCGCAGCACTAGGAGGGTTAAACCAGACCAGTGATTTGATATCCCAAATGGTGTCCTGAACAATTAACCTAACTACCTAGAAGCCACTAACAAACTGTCTATCAACTATCATTAACGACCTTTCAGAGTTGCACGTATTATTTATACTACTGTGTCAAGAATGTTCCGAGAATTGGTCAATAAACACAAAAAATGAATTATTCGTCGAATTTTATTTTATCGCCTTCAAAGTAAGCCCCTTCTGAAATTATACATTTATGCCAACGAATAATCGAATCATCAAAACATTTTTTGTAGGCACTTTTAGGAATCGATGTCAATTGTCACTACGATTTTTCCTGTATGTCTTCTATCGACTGAAAACGGGTGCCTTGAAGTGGTAACTTGAGTTTTGGAAAGAGAAAAAAACCAGCAGGAGCCAGATCAGGTGAATACGGTGGTTGCTCCATGAAATTTGTTGAGTTTTTGGCCAGAAATTCGTTCACAATAATAGCCTTATGAGCTGGTGCGTTATCGTGCAAACTCCATAAGTTGTCGTTCTACAAATCTGGCCTTTTTCGCCGTATTTGTTCTCTCAAACACCGTATTATGCTCATATAATAGTATTTATTTACCATCGTACCTTCTGGCAAGAACTCTGAGTGCACGACACCGCGATAATCGAAAAAAACTGTCAACATGACCTTCAGTTTTGAGAGTTTGACGTGCCCTTTTAGGTTTCGGTTCAGTTGGAAGGCGTCATTCGGAAGCTTGTTGAGTGGTTTGAGTGTCAAACTCGTAAACCCACGTCTCATCACCAGTTACAATGCGTTTCATGAATGTGGGGTCGGAACTGGTTTGTTCTAGCATGTCTTCAGCAATCCTTAAGCGATTGAGTTTTTGTAGAAAATTCAAGTCTTTTGGAACTAACCGAACTGCGACAGATTCTTTATTCAATATTTGTATCCATCATAAAATCGCAAATCACCTTTGAGATGAACTAACAAAATGGCGTACTGTAAACAAACTAAATGACAGATGACGATCAAACTCCGTGTGGGTATACAGGAAAGTTGTACCAACTTAGCGAGAACAATAATTTTGTATCCCTTTTTAAACAGGATTTTTAAATGATCAATTCCCGGTACTTTCTTGACAGAATGTATGTAAATTTTTCAAAACCGTTCTGTTTCTAACTTTAACAGAGCACATTATTCCTTAAAGTTTGATAGCAACAAGGGAGATTTGTACGAAGTATGAATGAAAATGTGTTTCCGGCAAAAACTTCAGAATTATGAAGTCTGCGTGTAAATCTGTCCATGATTCTTCTTTTATAATACATATTAATTACTCGAACAAAGTACTTACATAGTAAAAGGGAGATTGCTCTAAGCCATTATGTATATACGGTCACTGCTTGAAAAAGGAAAGCATGGGTATTCAATAATCAAGCGATGCTCTTTGCATATTAGATGCAAGATTGCTTTTGTTATGTATTATCTCTTTCACTATTAAATGTGTTAGCACAAGTAATTATAAATTGCTTTAATTTTTACATGAAAGTAGTTATGATGTATTAGTAGTGCCCCAAGAGAAGAAACCAAGTATTTAACATGTACACGGGTGTTATATACAGAGAATTTCAAAATGAGTCCGTACTAATAAGTGGATCTTGTTCCTCAGATCTTACTGGCTATGAAAACATATTTTCAACTGCAAGGATTACTTTTTACTTTCTCTAGCACATATATACAGCGTACATAGCTGATAGTGAAAGTATTGTATTCTACCCAAAAATTCAAGACCGAGATTTCACTGGAAATACTTGATTTGAGGACTGCTGAATCATTAAAAAGCATTTTGAGGAAAAAGGTCTGTATCATGAAGGCTAAGAAACAGAAAAAAAAATAATAATTTTAAAGTTGAGGATAATTTCTTTCCTCAAATAATACATTTAAACTATTTAATAGTACTTTCATTCTTCTCAAATATATTAATTTTAATCTGGTGTGTCTGTGCGAGTCACAAATGAAAAGTCGGTTAAATACCAAGCTTTGTATTTAAGTTTATAGTATGTTCCAAGGATGCGTGAGGAAGATTTTCAGGAAAGGCCCCCATACGAGATACTCCTTATATGGCACATTTATCGAAATTTTCAATTTACTAAAAAATGGCTCTAATGATTTTCATTAAAAAACAAAGATAATTTCATGGGAAAGAAAACTTATATTGAGAATTTCTTGAATAGTCTCTGAAGTTTTCTTCATTCGAATGGTTTTTGCACATCTCATTGTGTATGAGATACACAAAGGCTTACTACACAGAAATGTATATTTTGTTAAAACATACATTTTATGCCAAATACACTTTTCTTGTAGAGCTAACCATTTCAAAGATATTCCTCTTTGGCTTGCTCCTGACCACGGAATGAGAACCGAATTTCAATGACA
Source organism: Hymenopus coronatus (assembly GCA_030762935.1). Classification (NCBI taxonomy): domain Eukaryota; kingdom Metazoa; phylum Arthropoda; class Insecta; order Mantodea; family Hymenopodidae; genus Hymenopus; species Hymenopus coronatus. The sequence continues at coordinate 52,222,606 of CM060882.1, forward strand.
ATCGCATAGCAAGGGCCCTTAAAACATTTGACTGTCGCTTTCGCTTAGTGATTTATTTCATTTTCCCTACTACTTACAAGGAAGTAAGTAATATGAGTATTTATTTTAATGTTTGATTAGCACTCTGATCGTAGATAAAAGAATACATTTTACTTTCTCTACACGTAATACTCTATGCCCATATTTCAACAGAAACATATGTTTTGAGACCCCCTAAATAAAGAACCTTTTTACAAAAATGTTTTCGTCTGTTTGTATGTGTGTGCACGCGCGGACGCGTGTGTGTGTGTCTTTGGGCAGCATACCCAAAAACAAAAAGCTCGTTAAATACCATATTTCGTATTTTAGTTCCATATCTTCCAAGGATGCGACATGAAACTTTTCAGGAAATTACCTGTTATATAGAAAAAGTTTTGAAAATTCTAATTTTCTCAAAGATGGCTATAATGATTTTGATTAAAATAGCGTATATTGCTCGCCTTGGTAGTGTGGTGGTAGCGTGTCTGCCTCATATTCAACAGGTTGCGAGTGCGAATCTCGCTTAGGGTGAGTTACTCGGATAAGTTTTTTTCGGGGTTTGCCCTTATGCTGAGAAGGCGAATGTCGATTAACTCTAAGCTCCATGGACCCCGAAATAGTTTGAGTATCATTTCACCAATTATATTCGTTATCCGATATGAACAACAGGCTAAAGTCCATTAAGCTAAAAAAATAGCGTGTTTTAAATGAATTTACATGAAAAATAAAATGTCTATCTTGAATTTTCTGGGACTGGCCTCTGAATATCTCTTTATTCTGGATGCATTTTAAATAACTTGTAAACCATGAGAGAAAGACAAAAACTTGGTGCACAAAAACTACAGATCATCTTAAAATACACAAATTATATCATATATTTTTTCATGTAGTTTACCGTTTTCGAGATACCTATTCCTTCTTTCCTTTCGGTTTTAAAATACAAACTTTTCTCATGCGGGAACTTGTCAACTCCGGCCACGCAAAAAAACGGCTTTCATTCCCATTTTAAACATTTAATGTCGGTATAGCCTAGTATATTCCTTTATTTTCTTTTTGCATACAAGGAGCTAGGTAATAAGGCCTTTTAGACTAATGTTTATCTGGATTAGCATGAAGTAGATGGAATAATGTTATTAACCATAATTTGTTACAGAGATATAGAGAACGGGTTGATATTTAAACCAGATTTTTTTTAGTTTAATATTTGTAGTAAATATTTCAACATAAATTAAACATTTTACTAATCAAATCATCTTTCCCAACATTATAAACTTACACTTAACATTTTAATAAAAAACTAAATAAAAATTAACTTCATATTTTTGTAAGAATAGTTCGCAGAAAAAAGAGAGAGGGAGAAACTCATGTGAATGGAACAAATTATATTTTTTGTACTTGTTAAAGCGTCTTCTGCTACCTTTATCCAAAACCCTTATGTTCTGCCAATCTCCTTTATTAAAGTTCCTTTCCTGCTTGCCCTGGCTACTTAACCTCTGCAGGAGATACGAGGCCTCTACTTTTACACATCCTATATGGTGACCATGGCAAGATCTTCTGGCCATGGCGTCCCGTGGACATTGCCATACCATTTAAATACCATATTTTCAATCTCTTTCACTAACGTTTCTTGCCATTCCTTTTTTATCGTTATCGTTTCACTCCTACATATTGCATCCATCTCTGCTGCATCGAACATTTGTTTTTGTCTCTGCGTAACAGCCTTCATTAGTGAGAATCCTTTCAGTCTGACTTCCCACTCGGAGGTCTTGGGTTCGTTTCCCGGAGGACGGGTAATTTTTCTTTAACCAAAATTATTCCCTATCCCCCACATAGTCTGGAAGCATTTATGTGAGTGATAATGTGTGTGTGTGTGTGTTTGAGGAAAATAATAAAAAAATTAAAACCCAACGTAAAGAAGCTACAGACAACTAGTTTATTTTAATTCAAAGCCCCCGATACGACTTTCGATGTTAAAGGGGGCTATATAAATGAAAAAAGTACTTGTGTCAATAGATATGCATTAATAAAACACCTCATGGTCAATGTAGATTAAACATTTGTACGTTGTGCACAGTATTTTGAGACACTGAAAGCGGAAAATGTTTATATACGTAACCAAACCGAGTACGAGTTACATTACCTTTTGAACCATCTCAAAACTCTCACTATCGAATACCCTGAGAAAAACCTCATCTCTGGACCATGTTATTGGAGGAAGCGGGTAACTGTGGAAACACGGAGTCACGTGAGTTAATAGTGTTGTGGAGTGGTTAGAGTTCTTAATGTTGAAAAACTCCACTAAACCATCTATACCTTTAGCTCTTTTTATTCTTCTAATGTATAATCTCATTACAATCATAACAGGCAATGTACGAAAGAAAATGACTGAAAAAATCATTAACGTATCTTTTAGAGCCAATTTAACATTAGTGACTATCAGGGTGGAGGCAAGGGTCAGATTAATACCACAGGTAGGAATAATACCAGAATACTAAAAAAGAATATTTGGATAAATTAAAACAAAATTAAATCCCTTTTTCAGTTCGATAAGCTTATTTTACTATCTTTAGTCCGTAATACTCAATGGAACTTTGTACATTTAACAGCAGTTCCTTGCTGGTATTTATAGTAAGTTGTTGAGAGTTTACAGCTAGTATAACAAAACGATTATGATAATAAGTATAAGATACTCGTGGTTAGGACAAGATATGTATGTCCGAGTGATAAGCAATATTTTAATTAACTAACTGCTCTTTGCTCCTTCACCTGCATTAAAATGACTGGGAAATAATGACCGGGGGGCAATTTAGCGATAGCGGTAAGGAAAATGGAAGCAAGATAAAAATAATAGGTGTAAAAATATTATCAGAGTGCCACCATGGATTGTAGGTAAATTAAAAATATAATAATTCCTGTTGTTAGTATGGCAAGATGTTTATTTTACTGTCTTTAACTGATTTTATTAAAGAGCCATTTTTCACTTAACGTAAGTTATTGCTGAAATTTACTGTAGGATTTTAGTGCTTACTATTAGGATATTACCAAACAGCACAAAATATTCGTGGTTAGGTCAACGTAGTATGTTTCGCATAAAAAGTAACCTCAAAAATGTCCCAGCCATAAGTCCTCCTTTGAGTAAATAACTGACCTTTGTCCCTTTACTTGAAAGCTACAACAGCTATGCTAATAACGGACGAGGAGAAACCTTTTATTTTCATGAAATGTGCTCGTCACCCTCTGAGGTTTGAGAATATGGGCATCACACACTAGTGCTATGTGCGCTGCCTAATCTCAAAACATATTTTAATGCTACATAACACAAAACTTTAGCTCAAAGCTGCGACTTAAAACTTCGAACTAGTTCAAGTGTAATTTTGCAATAAAGCAAGGTTGTTACTTTCACTAATGAGAACGCGCAACCTTACAGCGTAAGCTATTAGAGTAACTGTATAAATTTGCCTGATTGAAGGTTATGATACATGATAAGTAATACGTGATTAACGCGTTTTGTTCCTATTGTGACGTAACCCCATATACGGTCACTTGGTTCGTTAGCTGTAATTATTAAATAGAAAACAAACAGTCACAACAATTTGCTTCATTGCTTTCTCTGCAAATTCTAAACATCTCTGACTATGCATCTAAAACCACTGTACCAGAATTCCAAGAACCCATGTTAACTTCTATTTCTTGCAGTTTTATACAAAAAAAAAACATAACATAACATGACTATCTCTACATCTCTGCAACAAATTATTGTTAAAAAGCTTATGCTTCTATTTACTTCATGCTAATTGAGAAAAATTACAGAAGCAGCCTCATTACTTGCTTCCTTGTAAGTAGAAGCGAAATAAGGGAGTACCATAGGTTAAAGTGATAGTCAAAAGCTAGTTGCAATGGCAATCGCATAACAACAGCTTTTTAAACATTTGACTATCGCATTATTCTTTTATTTCCTTTAATAATAAGTACTGTGCTCATGTTTATTTCGATTAGCATTGTGTTGAAGGAAGAATTATCTTTTGTATGAAGTGTGTTTGTAGAGTAGCTAGAGAAAGTCATGTGAGAGGAAAAAATCGGATTTTTTAGCCATATCAACTCAGTAGGTGGCATAAGCGGCAACTGCCGGAAAAGTGCGTGCTGAAATGGTGGACACGCAGCTCGGTTTCACAGAATGGTCCCACAAAAGCCAGGGAAAAAAATCTGATGTGTTCCATCCATATGACTTCCTCTACATCTCTGTAACAAATTATTGTTAAAAGCTTATGCTTCTATTTACTTCATAGCTAATCGAGAAAATATTAGCACAAATTATATTATTACGTGCTTTCTTGTAAGTAGCAGTGAAATAAGGGAGTACCATAGGTTAGAGTGATAGTCAAAAGCTGGTTGCTATGTGACTTTAATTCTTTTGTTGGTATGGACAGGAGTTGACAAATTCCTGTATGAGAAAAGTATAAGTTTTTTAAAGCTGAAAACAATAACAAGGAATATCTAAAAGACACTGATCTCCACGAAAAAAATGTATGACATAAATTGTGTGCTTTTTCATGATCTACATTTTTTGTGCAGTAAGCTTATGTCCATCTGTTATAGTTTACCAGTGATGCAAAATTCAATAAAATCATCCAGAATAAAGAGGTCTTTAGAGGCTTCGTGTCGCATCCTTGGTCGATACGAAACTTAAATTCGAAGTTTGGTATTTAACTGTATTTTCGTTTTGCAGCTGTGCTGTACACAGACACACACACGGACCTTTTTCCAAAAATGTATTTTTACTTTCTCTATACTCACTGTGTACTTAGTGTATAGAGAATGTATTGCACTCCACCAAAATACTCGATACTGAGATTTCACCGGAAATATATATTTTAGGGTCCCCTGTATCCAAAAAAAAGTATTTTCAGGAAAAGGTCCGTGTGTGTGTGTGTGTGTCCGTGTTTCAGTGTGTCAGTGTGTCCGTGTGTCCGTGTATCTGTGAACACGATAACTCAAAAACGAAAGGTCGCTAACATACCAAACTTGGTATTTAAGTTTAGTATATTCCAGGGATGCGACACGAAAATTTTGAGAAAAATTCCCCCACCCCAAACTACCCTTTACATGGAACTTTTTTCGAAAATTTTGATTTCCTAAAAAATGGCTCTAACGATTTTTAATTAAAAGATCGTATATTAAAGCTATTTACCTGACAAATAAAATGTATATTTTGAATTTTCTGGGAATAGCCTCTGAAGACTACTTTATTGTGGATGAATTTGTCATAACTACTAAACCGTAAGAGATGGACAAAAACGTAACCCACAAAAAATGTAGAGCACGTTAAAACACACAATTTATGTCATATACATTTTTTTCGTGGAGTTGATAGTTTTTGAGATATTCCTTTTTCTTGGTTTCATATTTGAAAAACTTATACTTTTCTCAAAAAGGAATTTGTTAACTACTATCCATAGAGACAAAGGAACATCAGCCACATAGCAATTAGTTTTGGCTTTCACTTTAACCTGTGGTACTCCCTTATTTCGCTTCTACTAACAATAAAGCAAGAAATAAGACTATTTCTGCTAATTTTTCTCGATTAGCATGAAATAAATAAAAGAAATGCTTATTAACAAAAATAATTTACAGAGATATAGAGAAAGTCATGTGAATGGAACATCAAATTCTTTATTTCAGTGGGACCCAAAACATGCATTTGCGATGAAATCTCGGTATGGAATTTTGGGAAGAATCCAATTCCTTCTCTATACATCAGTACATAGTACGTGTAGAGAAAGTAACTAGTCTATAACATATTGATATCCTAAACTTCATTGTGTACATTCACTGAACTAAAATAAAGGTTATTCAGATTTTCGGGCACTATTTTATAATATTATACCTACAGTATAAGATAAACAGCAATCAAGGAAACAAATACAACACAGGACTGAATTGTCGATTGTCTTTCTGTTGCTGAAGTTTACAAATACCCATCTACACATGTATACTTATGCAACAAGGTGTAGTAATCAAGGAACGCAAGGAATTCTGTAACTCAGTTTATATATTTTGAGGTATAGCAACAAACATTTTCAAGTATTTTTACTTTCTCTATACGCACTATGTACATAGTGTATAAAGAAGGTATTGCACTCCACCAAAAAATTCGATACCGAGATTTCACCGGAAATATATGTTTTAGGGTCCACTGTATCCAAAAATGTATTTTCAGAAAAAGGTCCGTGTGTGTCCGTGTGTCTTTGAACACGATAACTCAAAAACGAAAATTCGGTAAAATACCAAGTTTGGTATTTAAGTTTAGTATCTTCTAGGGATGCGACACGAAGATTTTGAGAAAAATCCCCCCGCCTCCAACTAACTTTTACATGGAATTTTTTTCCGAAAATTTTGATTTTCTAAAAAATAGCTCTAACGATTTTGATTAAAATATCGTATACTAAAGATATTTACCTGACAAATAAAATGTATGTTTTGAATTGTCTGGGAAAAGCCTCCGAAGACTACTTTATTCTGGGTCAATTTTACGGAATTTTGCATAACTGCTAAAACCTATGAGATGGACAAAAACTTACCACACAACAAATGTAGAGCACTTTAAAGCACACAATTTATGTTACATACATTTTTTTCGTGGAGTTGATTGTTTTTGAGATGTTCCTTGTGTTTGGTTTCAGCTCTAAAGAACATACATTTCTCATACAGGACTTTGTGATCTCGTGTCCATACAAACAAAGGAATATCAGTCACATAGCAACCAGCTTTTGACCATCACTTTAAACTATGGTACTCCCTTATTTCGCTTCTACTTACAAAGAAGCAAGTAATAAGACTATTTCTGCTAATTTTTTCTCGATTAGCAGGAAGTAAATAGAAGCATAAGCTTTTTAACAACAATTTATTACAGAGTTGTAGAGAAAGTCATGTGAATGGAACACATCAACATTTTTAATTACAGTACATTTCATATTCAAGCACAAAGGTTTTGTAAATATTTTTTACTTTCTCGAGGACGTACATATGTACAACTTACATAGTTGGTAGAGAAATTTTTGCATTCCACCTAAAATTTCAATTCCGATATTTAACCGAAAAAGGTACATTTAGGAAAAGATTCGAATGTGTGTATGTAAGTATTGTGGACAGAATTGCTAAAAATGTATAGGCGACTAAACTTGATAATTCAGTTCAGCATGTGCCAAGGATACGACATGAAGATTTTAAATAAGGTCCTCTGCTCTTAAACTACCCTTTAAATGAAAAATTTTTGAAAAATGGATTTTCTCAAGACTATTTGATTAAAATGCCGTAAATTAAAGACATATAAATTAAAAATAAAGGTATACATTTTTCAGCATTAGGCTTTAAAATTAGCCTCATTCTGCATGACTTCCGTAAATAGTAAACCATGTAAGAAATAAAAACTTACTCAACAAAACTATAGATTTCACTAAACACACGCAATTTGTGTTTTTTGTGTGTATTACCAAGATATTACCTGTTATTGGTTACAATTTTAAAATACTTAAACTTTTCTAAAATGGTATTTTCCTTCCTTTTTATTTTGCGTTACTGCTGACCATTAAAAGAAATACAATTTAAATCACATAACAACTAGATTTTAGAAGATTTGATTATCAACTTAACCTAATGTATTTCCCAATTTTCCTTTTCTTTATAAGGAAGTAAGGAATAAGATCATTACTGCTCATGTTTCCTCCATTACTAAGAAGTAGATGTAAAAACAAGAATATTTTGTTACATTTTTGTAGAAAAAATCATATGAATGAAACACAGCAGATTTTTAAATTTTAGTATTTTATGAAATGAAATCAGTAGGTGTTTTAGCTCTGTACACGTCAGAGGAAGTTAGACTTTTCAATGCTGAAAATATCATGAAAATTTGTTGAGTGGTTTTTGAAATTATCCATCAAGAACATACATTTTTTGCTTTCAGAAGCGTTACAGGCATTCTGTGATCTACAAAACAAAAGTTCTACATACATTAGTAATGATGGATTACATTCTAAACCTAAAGTTACGTCTACTATCCTTTGTGCAGTGTTGATTCGTAGTGGATAGATAGGAAATAGATACATAAAGGAAAAGTCATACTACATCAACGAAATGTCAGTATCAAGCAGCTGTTTCAAACCAATCTGCCATATTAGAATTACTTAGTGATTAAAGTTAATTCTATCAGGTCGAAACTGATTACAATTAATTTGCTTCTTACTTAATTTCAACTTAATTTCAATGCCTTAGCCGGGATTTGAATTACGGATTTCGCGGTCTTTAGCCAGTTGCTCTACCACTGAGCTGCCATTGTAATAAGCCAGCACAAAAATTCCACAGCTAATTCCACCTAACTTGTGTCCTACACACGGCTTGTGTGAAAAACAAACAATAAAAAATAATTGATCTAATAGTTGGTTAAACTAAGAAGACTGAAACTTAAAGAACTAATGATATTGTAAGTTGTAATTTGAGTATGTTATCTCAAAATAAGTTCGCCCTCCGTGGTATAGTGGTTACCTTGCTAAGCTTCATATATCCAAGGAAGCGGGTTCAAACCCAGCGGAGGACGATAGATTTTTTTCAGGAGTAAATATCCTTAGCAAGGCTTCCTTCGGAAAGGAACTAAAGTTGCTGATCCCGTGTCGTAGATTTACTGCACCTAAAAGAACCTCAAACCTGATAAAGAGTCCTCTGAGCAACATTAGTGAACTTTCACGACCAATATAGAATGGGACACTGAGGAGTTAAATAGCATCCATAACTAAAAATCCATTTTCGTCTCAAAATAATTCCAGATCACCGCGGGTCAGTTGTGAAATTTAAGGCTCTGCTGGCATGATGCCCCAGAAGCTCAGTGGTTAGAGATGGGGAGTCTGTGATTGAAATCCCAGCTCTGACATTGAGTTTTACAATTTGACTCTCTCCAACATGTTTCCCACACACGGCTTGTGTGAAAAAACAATTAACATAGATACATAGTGGTAGATATTTTGAACTTGTTTAGCAAATACCATTCTAGAGCAAAACAGAGATAGAGAAAGCAATTACTACCAACTATATATACAAAATGACAAATGCTTGGTGTAACAACAATAGATCACCAGTGTTGAACAGCTGTTTCCGAGAAAATAATCAGGTAAATAAAATTCAGTATTTAGAGAAGCACTATCAACTTGTACAGTCTGTATTTCCGTGGAAAGGTATTGTTTGTGTGTTACGAAATGTAAATTTGCAAATAAAGTCCATTAAAACGGTTTTATATTGCAACCTACTACAATTTACTGCACTAATGGATTTTTGGGAGAACTTAATTAAAATACTCCCGATAGACACAACCCTTACCATCAGAATCTACTACAGATGTTTGAATGCTATTTTAATAATAATAAAACTTAAGTATTCTGACTATTATTAAAATTACGTTACATACAAAACAAAATGACATTATGTTAACTTTGCCATTAACTGCTTCATTTATTAAGCTTCCGTGAAAATATTTATATACATTTGAAAAGTATAAAGTTAATCCTTTTGATTTGATAAACTTTGAAAATATAGTTTTCATTAATCCACAACTAGGCTTATAGGTTTAAACGTCGTTATGTAACAATTTAAATCACTATGTAAGTATTATGTCCATAGAAGTTGAAACCTGAACTTTAATGTGTTCATATCTAAATATTTTAAAATTTAACTTATAAACCGTTCTGAATAAAACAGGAAATACTTTCTATTGTCTTAAGCTTTAACTTAAACTCATAGGTTATTTCTAATATATTTTCCAAAATGAAATATAGTAAAAAATCTGATAAATTTCACATGAGAAAGAAAAAAAATTTTGTCGCAAAACTTTCACTGGAAAAAATCTGATTTCTTTCATTCACATGACACTCTGCAGCTATTCTGAAACAAACTATTCTCATAAACGCTTATTATTCTATGATAGTTAGTATAATCATTAATGGTCGAAAAAGTAGTTCCTTATAAGTAGAAGGAAAGTAAAGGAATATTCCAGGTTAAACTGATAGTCAAAGCATTTAAAAGCTCATTGTTATGATATCCAAATTCGGTTCTATTTGCTTGGCAAGGAGTAAAACAAAAGACGATAAAGTCCCATTTGAGAAACGTTTACGTATTTTAAAATTTAAATAAAACAAGGAAAATCTCAAAAAATGTTAACTCCAAGAAAATGTATTAGACATGAATTGAATGTTATAACAATATCTACATTTTTATGTGTAGCAAGATTTTTTTCTATGTCTTATGGTTTATTACTTGGGCAAAGGTCATCCAGCTTCAGAGACTATTCCCAACAATTCAAGATATACATTTTATTTGTGACGTGATTAACTTTTAATAGATGGTATTTCAGTCAAAATATATAGAACCATTTTTGAAAAAATGAAACTTTGTGTCACGTGCTTGGAAGATACTGAACTTAAAGTTTGGTATTTAGGCGTCTTTTCATTTTTGAGTTATGTCACCCACAGGCGCGCGCGACAACACGCATGGACCTTTTTCCAAAAACGCAAAGAAACAAATTCAGTTGTTTCCAGAATAAGGTTTTGAGTTGAGTTTAAAAAAATATAAATTGACTTAGCTGATTTAACTTATTTTTGTACTTTAATATCCTTTAACTTTTCTTGTATTAATCACTGTGAATAAATATTGTTGATTTATTTATGAACAAAGTAAGGCTCAAATGAGTCCCAAAACTCAGGACTCGCAGATAAAAGAAACTGGCCTAACCAGCGTAACGGAAAGCTCCAGAAGTAATGTGTCCCTTTCATTTTGTTTACGTTTCTCATTCCTGTAGGTTTTGTGCTAAATGAAACTGGGCACTGCAGCTATAATAGTTCTTAGCACCATATTCTGTATGGGGCATGAAAGACCGGGCATTTTGTTCAGAAGTCTCAACAAGTTTTCAGTTCTTTTACAAGCCGTAGATCCACGACTTGGGAACACCGGCTTTACTCACCTTTCTAAGGAAGCCGAAAAAATCCGTTACTCTTTGACAAGTTAGACCTTGCAAAGCTATCCTGGTATCAGGTTCTGTTGCGTACGGCAACGAAGCAAAGATTACAAATATACTTGCTCAAAGGAAAGAGCCGTCCTCCGTGGTCTATGTGGTAACATGTTAGACCCTAGTTACTAACGTCGCGGGTTCAAGCCCAGCGGCAGATTTTCTTTCGGGCGCAAAAGCTCCCTTTCTTCGGAAGGGAAGTAAAGTATTTGGTCCCGTATTGTAGATTTACGGCAGCAACCTCAAGCCTCATATAGAGATCTCTGAGCAAAATTAAGGGGTCTTTCAGCCTAATATAAAATGAAACGCTAAGAAATGCAGCGTCCATAAATAACACTTAAATTAATTTCAAAAGAAATAGTATTTGTCGTGGACACTAAAGGGCTTGGGTAGTTAGTTGCCGTCTCTCCAGTAGTGGGACGACCTTAAAACCAAAAATATAAACATTTTTGTGCATCTCTGAGGTTTGCCTTCTGTATTCTCTTCATTTTATTCTCTCTTCCTGAGAGGTGGTACATCTCACGTTGGTCGCAATGCTAGAGGTGGCCCCATTCGTTGTATACCAAATATAGTATTTGGCTGCTGGTGACAAAGCAGCGGAGTATTCACGACTTACAGGAGTCTGAATACATCATGTGATTCAGTATCGCTGGGGAACTTTGTTGGATAAGCGGGAGTAGTGTGACTCAGCCGAGTAGAGTTAGAACAGCCTGCCCTATATTCTTAATAGTGTAGTATTTTTCATAGAATTTGTGAGTATTGCCCGAATTGGGATCGTTGCGCATATGGCGGTTTTCCTTGAAGTTGGATAGGATTAGCTGTTGATAGGATGTGAATAGGAGAGAAAAGCGGTTGGCGTTTAGCAAGAGAGAGAGAGAGAGAGAGAGAGAGAGAGAGAGGGATTTAAATAGTTAATACAGATTAAATTATGTGAAAATGACATGTCATAGAAGACGGTAGTCTCAGCGCCAAAAAGCAGTTCAACACATCGACATTTTTATTTTTTATATTCTATTACAACGTAAAAAGGTAAAAATACCATGATAATATATTTTCAGTCAATCTTTAACAAATGGACCATTTCCACGTTTCTCTTTCAGTTCTTACATTTATTGGTTATTCTCTTCCTTTCCTTTTCAGGTTAACATATAGAATGTATTCAACTTAAGGTTTAATTGTACCGGTACTGCACTACCTCTGATTTACCGCCCCCCCCCCCCCGTTAATATGTAGCGTTTACCCACACACAGTTTCAATTTACTGTTGCAGGCAACAATAGTCTTGACAAACATTATTGACCAGAGTATAACTGTTTGCTCAGTAAGACTATTGCGGCTCGCGATCCACAGTTTGCACACTCCAGCTGCTGCCCGGTCCGTAACGATTTCTGCTTCCCCTCAACGAATGAGTGATGTTTAATAATTCACCATTTTACGTCGTAGGCAATCACTACAGCTCGGCATTAACATCTCGAGACATAAGATATATAGCGCATGCGCCCATTTACAAGGAAAACAAGTGCCTAAATGGAAATGGAAACATTTGCGAGGAATAACAGCACAGTTAATGGACTTCATCCAATATGAGAGGAAATATATGAGTTGGGGTGCGTCTTACGCAAAAATTAAGGCTGTAGCAAATAAACTTGTGCCAGCTCTAAATGTATACAATCCATTAAACATCATGCAGGGATATATAAAAGCAACCTAAATGAAATTTATCTCTTATATTTAATAACAAAACCTCATTAGTAACATCCACGTGCCTTTCTGTACCCTTTCAAAAAGACTTACTCCTCATTTTTTAAGGTTAATCGATATAAACGTTTATAGAAATGGGTTTATTACACTGTTCCATGTAGCTATAACAGGAAAAGAGAAATTCAGTAGTAGATAAAAATATGTGTTCCACCCACATGTTCTATTAACAAATATTATTTATGAATCTCTCTACTCCAATATAATCGAGCATTAGCAGCATGATCTTATTACTTGGATCTTGATAAGGAGGAGGGAATTAAGGAAATACACTAGGCTAAAGCGATAGTCAAATGTTTTAAAAGCGATTGTAATTGAAATTCCCTTCTTTGCATAGCGCAGAGAAAAAAAAAAGCGGCTGACTTCCTGTTTGAGTAAAGTATTCTAAAATTGAAGCCCATAACTAAGAATATCTCGGAAATGATTCTGAGTTTTGACGAGACCTACACTTTCTAAATAACATGTTTTTGTCTGTGTATTACGCAAAAGTCATTCACAATAAAGAGCAAGTAGTTCAAAGGTGTTTACAGGAAATATACAATACACATTTTATTTGTCATGTAAATATCTTTAATATATACAGCATTTTAATTAAAATAATTAGAGCCATTTTTAAAAGTCAAGATTTTTTAAACTTTTTTCATGAAAAGGGTAGTTTGGGGTGGAGGGATATTTTTTAAAATCTTCGTGTTGCATCCTTGGAAGATATTGAACTTAACCGACTTTTCGTTTTTGAGTTATGCTGTCAGCAGAAACACATACACTGACCATCTTGTAAAACTACGTTTTTAGTTTTTGTTCTTGGATTTAGTGGGTCTCATATCATATTCCGGTGTAATCTGGTTATCTATTTTTTGGGTAGAATACAATACTTTCTCCATCTATTAAGTACGTTGTAATATGTGCTAGAGAAAGTAAAAATAAAATAACATAGTAGCTGTAAAGCATCCTTCTGATTACTGGTTTCCAAAACGAATACATATAAGTATTGCCAATTAGATAAATAGAACAATACATTTATTTTAGGAATTGCTTGTTGTATAATAACTAGGAAAATTTGCGTAAATGTAACAACAGCTTTTATTTGTCTGCCACATATATTATGTAATAAATTTACATTTGCAGAACTATATTTGATCTTATCCCTTAGTAAAAGTCTTCCTAAACTTGTATTTTATTAATAACTAATTTCGTTGTTATTTTACTTTCCATTAATTGCTATCAATTTATATTAATGATAATTTTAAATCATATTTTGTTATTTAAATTACCTAAGATATTTATATCATCCACTGAGGATGCAATCATAGTATTATTTCTATTCAAGAGGTGTATGTAAATTGCAGCATTTATTCTAATACTATTTTATAAAGCTGTTTATCATACCTTTATACGACCTTAAACAAAAGTTATGAAGAGTTTGAATGGTGTCACTGTGCTTTTCTTTCTTTCCTTTTTTCCTTTTTTATTTCTTTCCTTATTCCCTTCATTCTTTCTTTCTTTCTTCCTTTCTTTCTTTTTGTAACCCATTTAAGTTGTTCTGTCATACATGTGACTTTTGCTTAAGAAACAACTGATAATATTAGTACACATTGATCTACATGTTTTGGTAACATTGGTATAATAACAATAATAATAATAATAATAATAATAATAATAATAATAATAGATGTCATCTCTACCTTCAGCTCAAACCTTATTGAGCCAAATCATCCTTGGCTGCTGGAGCCTAGGGGATTTTATTCAAAGATTGTTCTTGTGATATTACCACTTTCCCTCCTTAGTATGTGACCAATCCATTCATACTTTCTGAACTTAATTTTTTTGCTGATTTACGTATAATTTTCTTTATTCCACAAATATATATTTTATATCTTACGTGGTCGCCAAATTCACATAATATTACACAGGTATCTGTGTATAAAAACCTGCAATTTCATTCCGATTTTGTTTTGCTACTGCTTCACATTCATAAAACACTTTGTTTTTACCGTTTTTGCTGAATAATCTGAGTTTTGAGTTCTAAGGAAATTTGTTTGGATTGTAAATATATTTCAATTGTATGAAGGTGTGTCTTACCTTGTTAATTCTTTCATCAACGTCCTCTGTGAGCTTGCTTTGAGATATGAGAACTTCCCTACTTGATACGCAATCAGACCGAAAAATGAAATGCCACAGTTGGGATTTGAACCACGGATCTCCCAGTCTCTAGCCGGTTGCTCTAACCACTGAGCTGCCATGGCAACATGCCGACACGGCATTGAATTTCTCAACAGACTTATGTCTCCCGATAAACCACAAGGTGATCTCAAAGGTAGTCTCAAAATAGTATGCATGCAAATGGACGAGAGTAGTTAAGTTGTGCACTTCAAGGAGTGGGGCAAGAGACGGAGTCTTCAAGGGATAGCCTGCTGTAGGTAAACGCACAAAGATATCGGCTAGCGGCCGACTGTAGCAGTCAGATTATGCCACTGCGCATCATGTTCAAACCGCTCTCGTCTACTTGGACAGCTGTTTAACTCATTGGATAGAGCAACCGGCTAGAGACCGGGAGATCCTTGGTTCAAATCCTAACTGTGGCATTGAACTTTTTGGTTGACTCTACGTATCAAACTCCTGTCCTATACAAGGCTAGTGTGGAAGAAACAATTAACACTATTCCACTATTTGTTCAATTATTTCCCCTCCGAACACAAGATCAGAATAATTTCTTTCGGTTTATGTTTATTACCAAACCAGCCGAGGTGGTAATTTTCCTATCGTCTAGTAGATATCATTAACATATTCCAAACTTTATAGTCTGTCATTTCATTCCTATTGCATACTACTACCATCATCTCCTTCATCATTATCATTATTATTATAATCATCATAACCATCATCATTTGCATCATTATCATTATAATCATCATCATTTCGATCATTGCCATATTATCATTTTCATCATTGTCTCGAGACTTGGGAGCCGAAAGCCCCGCGGTTCACTGTAACCACAGTGCAAGCAAACAACGCTAACACAATACCCTCTCAGTTCAGGCCATTCACACAGAAATATTAAATTAACGCGAAGACATGAGATTCAGCTTGCCATTTAAGATACCAACAAAACGATAGCATTAATTTAAAATACTAACGTTCCCAAGAGAAGGTTTTATTTCATTATGATATGATATATTATTCTATACCATATTATTTTATGAAAATTATAATTATGTTTATTTTTTAAATTATGTACATACAGTTTTGACTACGATGCTTTATAATATTGAAATTGTGTTATTTTAATACTGTAAGGTGTTGGATAGGCAGAATAAGACTGAAAAAAATTAATTCGGGCACACTGTAAATCGCCATTGGGATATGTCATCTCAAAATAATTTAATATCGTATTAAGGCTTAACAGGAAACATGCCAATCAGTTGATAAATTCAATTCCGTACCGACATATTGCTATGGTATTTGAGTGGTAGAGCAACCGGCTCGAGGCCAGAAGATCCGTGGTTCAAGTCTCGGCTATGGCATGGAATTTTTTAGTCTGACTCTACCTATGCTGTCCCACACACGGCTTGTGTGAGAAAACAATTAAATCAATACGGTAATGTTACATTCTGCGGTCTTCCAATGCTTCCTCCTAGCGACTTTGTGTCCCTGGCTATTCTGATCGTCATCTTTCATTCCTCTAATATGATTATTCCGTTTCTTTTATTCTTCTTTTCACAAGTATTTTACTCTAGATTACTTCACATTAATCTCTTTCATACTTATTTCTTATCCTATTTTTTTCAGTCTACCCTATTATGACATATATTTCCTAAAACTGATTTTAGTTTCTTTGATTGGTTTTCGCCTCCATACATCTCGTATGTTTTATTATATATTATTTAGTATATTTCTAGACTAAGAGTTTTATTTTTGTAGCTTTAATTTTCTTCCGTGAATGCAAAATATCATATATAATCATAAACTATATAAGAAAATTCATCTGTAACAATATAAAACGCAGCGCTGTATCGGCGTAGTCTCCAGTTTTACTCGCTTTCACACTTAATCCTGGGAGGGTGGAGTAAAATTGACCCAAACGACAGAAAACCTGAGGTCGACATCTAGCGATTCTCTGAGATAAAGCGTGAAGAAAAACAGTGTAATAACCCACATAAGAGATAAAGCGGAAGAAAAAAGGAAACGGAAATGTTTATAACCTATAAAGTTCCACACAGCGCCGAAGGATCTTATCGTACTAACAATTAAACTACTTTCAGATATCAGTTCTTTCGCAAATATTTCCTTCTACCAAATTATCCATGTTAGATTTGCTCTTAGTTAATTCAAATAAAATTAATAAATCCTCATCAAATGACTCATTAGATACCTTTTCTGTTCATGTGTGGTACGATAGTGGTTTTCTCTCTATTTCTGTTATCAGGAACATGAAAGCTTTGAACCTGAAAGTTTTGCTTATAGTGTTTGAGATCATGTAAACAAAATCATTGTAAATACCTTCATTTATTAACGTACCCAAAAATGTTCGTGTTGGTTTTAAATTTCGGTTGTGATTTTTAGAATGTGTAGAAGAAATATAAGATTACATTTTAAATGCACAGCATTTACTTTCTGTGTATAGTATACCATAGGTATAAAAATTACATACCTTGGATCTCACCAGTCACCAGAAATACATGTTTTAGGGTCCCCTGTATCCATTTTTTTTACAAAAATGCTTTTGAACACGATACGTCAAAAACGAAATGTTGGTAAAATGCCAAACTTTGTATTTAAGTTTAGTTACTTCCAGAGATGCGACACGAAGATTTTGAGGAAAATCCCTCCAACACAAACTAAACTTTACATGGAAAAATTGTTCAACATTTTGATTTTCTCGAAAATGAATCTAACGATTTTGATTAAAATGCCTTGTATTGAAGATATTTACATCACAAAGTATGTATCTTGCATCTTCTGGGGTAGCCATTTATTCCGAATGAATTTTTCAAAATTTTGCATTACTGGTAAACTGTAAGAGATAGACAAAGCTTACTGCACAACAATTTTGGATCGAGTTAAAACTCAAAATTTATGTATACCTATACATTTTTACGTGAAGTTCGCAGTTTTTATATATTGCTAAATGGTTCCAGTTTTAAATTGCTTAAACATTTTGTCATGCGGGAATTTATAATCTCCTGGTAATGCAAAAAACTGATTTCTACCACAGGGTAACCAGCTGTTAAAGGATTCGCCTATCGCTTTAGCCTAGTGTATTCCTTTATTTCACTTCTACCTACAAGAAGCAAGGAATAAGAACATTCTGCTAATTCAAAATCTTCTCGGGCTTCTAGCCAGGTAAAAACTTGGCTTGACACCAACATTTCGAAGAAGTGCATCTTCCTCGTCTTCAGGGTGAACTGATGCATCTGATGGTGAACTGGTGTCAAGCCCGAGAAGATTTTGAATTAACACGTCGCCAGGAAAGCTTCAGTTCTTATTCTGCTAATGTTTATCTCAATTAGTATGAAGTACATATAAGAATAAGCTTCCTAACAATAATTTGTTATGGAGATGTAGAGAAAGTCATATGAATGGAACACAATATTTTTTGTAATCAAGTTTAGTTTGTATAAAGTAACATTAAATGGATGTATAAATTAAATTTGGAAATAAATAATACGGAGACAGGATGCATGCCCTCGTTTCTTTCCTACGCCAGCTACTTCTGTGAGTTTTATTGTTATTTCTTGTTTATTATTATATTTATATACTTAGTTTATTTTATTCAAGTATTTATTTTAGTTTGTTCTGTTTTCGTGTTTATTAGCTGAAGCAAGAGGATTAAGGAAACAGGAATCCCCAGAGGGACTGCATGTGACAACGTTTTTTGTGGGGGGGGGGCGGGGTAATTGTAGGCCATTTTGTTAAACTTGAGTTCTTTCTCGTAGAATATGCGAGCGTGTTTACGAGCGTGGTAAACAGTAAATTTACTGAGAATAATTAATGGAGCCTAATAAATGATATATTTGGAAGACATGCAGATTGTTTTAAAATTGCTAATCATGTGTTCAAATCGCGGCTATGGCATTGGTTTGTTCAACTGGTTCTAATAAAAAAAATCTGATGTGTTACACTCACATTACTTTCTCTAGTTGCTCTACAAACAAACTTCTTACAAAAGATTATTCTTCTTTTTACACAATGCTAATCGAGATAAACTATATCAGAATGCTCTTATTATCTAGTATATAAATAGTTTCTCTTATAAATAGAAGAGAACTAAGGAAATGCACTAGGCTAAAGTGATTTCAAATGCTTTAAAAGCTGTCGTTATGTGAGTGTCATAGTAAATCGCTTATCTGCTTGCCCAGATGTAGAACAGAAGAAAAACGGACACTTCCTGTCTGAGAAAAGTAATTTACAGTTGAAACTAATAACAAGGAATATCCCGAAAACGGTAAACTCTACGAAAAAAATGTATATTACATAAATTGTGTAGTTTAACAAGATCTACGTTTTTTGTGTGCTAAGTTTTTGTCTATCTCTTACAGTTTATCAGTTATGCCTAATTACGAAAAATTCATCCAGAATAAAGTAGTCTTCAGAGGCTATTCTCAGAAAATTCAAGATATGCATTTTATTTGTCAAGTAAATATCTTTAATATTTTAATCAAAATCGTTATAACCACTTCTGAGAAATTCAAAATTTTCAAAAAAAGTTTCATGTTAGGTGTAGTTGGTTGAGGGGAGATTTTCTTGAAAATCGTGGTGTCACATACTTGGAAGATACAAACTTAACTACCAAGTTTGGTATTTAATGGTCTTTTCGCTTTTGAGCTATGCTGCCCCCCCACACAAACAAACAGACCCACGGATCTTTTTCTCGAAATACTTCTTTTGGATAAAGGGGACCCTACTACAGGTATTTCCGGTGAAATCTCGCTATCGAATTTTTAGTGGAATGCAATACCTTCTCTATACACTATGTACATTATACGTGTAGAGAAAGTAAAAATCATTACCCAGTGTAATTTGAAATAGGAGTGCTACCAATATAATAACTCAAATTATTATTATTATTATTATTATTATTTAAAAATGCTTTGAAATCGAGAGGTATTACATTATTATATGTTTGGCCAAAAAAGTAGAAGAGCTTCACAATTCCTGGATATGAAATACGTTTAGTTATGGAGCATATCTGCATGTTTAGCAAAAAGTTCGCTATGAAGACAAAACACGCTGCAGTAAGAAGGCACTTGCCAAGGAGAGTGTTTTCAGCAAACAGGATGTCAGGATATTGGGACAAAAAGGTCCACGGATCGATAAAGGTAACGTGTTTTGTGTCACAAGGCAGAAGAAAGTTTGTGATTCCTTTCTGTTCGCAGAAAACACAATTAGGTGAATGGCGGTTCAGGACGTGAGCTGCATTTTTATTGGCTGTTCCAGCCGCAGATACTGATCTTGTGGGGTGAATGTCATTTCCATACCACGGGAAACCTGCACGTTTCAATGAAGTGCAAGATTTGGTCCAGGCGGCATTATCGTAAATTCTCCATTGGTTGAGGAAATCCTCAGTTCCGTTTATTGGAATAGCTGCGCCACCTTTCATTGGATAACGGTCTTGGCGAGTCTTTAGAGTGGCCATTGTACAGGGAGTTTACAAATGCTAACAATATCCGGATTGTTTCCAAAACAAGGGAAGGAAGGTTGGAAGATATCGTTAGGAAATAGCACGTCTAGCATAAGAAGAAAACTCCTTAGAAACACATCAAACAGCCATAATCGACTACCATAAGGAGAAAGAATTGGATATAAATGTAAGAAAGATATAAATATTGTGACAACGCCTTCTTCTGCACTGGTTCTCACGTTCGCCTTGGTATGCGAGACATCGCAGCTGGGATGCGTAAGCAACACGAAGAGTGTGTGAGTAAAACGATCCTTCTGAACGCGAGACTCTTCTCGCGGCATCATAATTCTTCTAGATATTCGAGAAGTTTCTCCAAGCTTTGGCTTCCAGTATCTTCGACAAGTTTCCAGAAAGTTTGCGAAGTCATTTTATGGCTATATAGGGAGGGAGGATTGCAGTGCAATATTACTGTTGTGTTGTGACTGGAGTGTTAGCGCGCAGTAGTGTGCCTTGCCATGGGTGGCGTGTTTCTATAGACCGTCCACACGTCGGAACGTCGAGTGAATTATTTGCAGCAGTGAATTTGACCTGATAGGTGGAAGATACATGAAGAGATTTTCTTCAACCGGGGTCTCTAGATTTAGTTATCCAACACTCGTCTTTAAAGAAAAAACTAGAAAAAGCTTTATAGGCGTAACTCAAGCTAAGGGAGAATCGACTCGGCAACGCTTAGATCCGAGACAGATACGATTCCCGCATAACACCTAGGATATGGAGAGATGACAAAGTGAGCAGCTTTAGAAAGTTAGAATATATCAAAAGTGTAAACTAGTATGAGAAATTAGAACATAGAGCTATGAAGAAAGACAGAGAGGGGAGAAAAAAGAAGATGAGAGAAAACAAGCCGGTACAGACGATATTTCCTCTTTCCCTCTAAAAGAGATTAGAAATACCCAAAGAAGATTTTAAATTTGAGCCTGTGGACTGGCATAGTTTTACATTCCTAGGAGAAATAGTAAGAGCGTGACTTTTGTATAAAATGTAGCTTTCTGTAGTGCCGAAATGCTTAAGTCAAATGTAAGCATTCCAGATATGCCTGTGGAGAAGTATTTACGAGGTAAATAAGAAAAAAAAATTGCAAAATTGATGCACCGAAAGGAATGGTAAAAAATATAATTCTTTGGAGTTGACGAAATGGATAAAGATGCGCCACTTTTTAACTAATATTGGTCCTCAATAACATTTGAGATGAACCATAATGAAAATAAAATCACATAGTCCAATTTTTTTCGCTGATAGCTTGATAATTTTTTATACAAAATAAAAATGTAGTGCAAAAGGGCTTCTGTGGTGTATGCTCGTGGTTGATGAAAGATGTGCCTACATTATCTTATCATAAATAAAGGCAGGACAAGAAAAATAAGGTCACAAAGAATTTGTTTTCCAGTGTATTTTTATGATGTTATCCTTCTGTTATTGCCATCATACGTTGTAGCTCTCGTTTGTTTGAATTTTTCTACGACACTCAAAGATGCAAATCGTTACAAAAATGTAAACTCACTAACATTCTTCTTTTATCACACTTTATACTCCTTGAAGACATCTCAAGTTCTCGGAATCATTTCAGCTTCAGTGCCTGAATTCTCCAAATGACTGGAACTTGCCTATAATTGTATTTGATCTTCTTGGAATCTTTAGTGCCTCTGGCAATTAATTACTGATTTCATATCAGCAAACGCCCTAACATATCATTATATCCTTTTCCCTTGTGATTGAAATAAACAATTATATATTTTAATTTTCTTGCACTAATCATTATTTCATTTTATTTGATAGAGAAGAATTTTCTGTCAAATTTTCATATCAAAGTGTTTTATAACAAATTAATTATAATCATACTCATTAAAATATTTTTTTAAACTATAATTGAACAAAGTACAAGCGCAAACCTATTGAGGCTTCTTTCCTTATTCAATAGCGGGGCTCATCCTTGGTCGTAGTGCAAAGATGTCCCAGACGATCACACGATCTAAGAATTTAGTAGAATGGAAAGGTGTATAAAAATTCTTATGTATCCATTCGCATGCTTTTCTCTACATCTCTGCAAAAAACTAATGTTAGAAAGCTTGTGCTTCTATTTACTTCATGCTTATCGAGAAAAATTATCAGAGTGTCTTATTACTTGCTTCCTTGTAAGTAGAAACGAAATAAGGCAGTACCATAGGTTAAAGTGATAGTTAAAATCTGGTTGCAATGTGACTGAAGTTCCTCTGTTTGTATAAACAGGAGTCACAAATTCCTGCATTAGAAAAGCAAATGATAGTTGGGGCTGGGGGATTTATATTTGAAAATCTTCATGTAGCATCCTTGGAAGATATCAAACTTAAAAACCAAGTTTGGTATTCAACGGTCTTTTTGTTTTTGAGCTATGTTGTCTCCACACACATACACACACGGACCTTTTTCCAAAAATGCTTTTTTTGGAATCAGGGAATCCTAAAACATGTATTTACGGTGAAATGTCTGTATCGAATTTTTGGGTGCAATACAATACCTACAGAGAAAGTAAAAATTTTTGTTTCAATATACCGGTTAGGAATCACACACTATTGTTAATTTGCAATCAGTTGACGGTAAAACATCCCTTCTTCAAACTTTGGGGATAAATAAAAGGCTCGTTTATCTTACAAATTAAGAGAAACTGACTACGCAACCAACACATATTTGTTTTGGCCAGAGCGCTTTCGAAATCTATACGCTCACACTAAGTGTTAGATGTGGCAAGAAGTGTTAACAGTACAGTATTTTTCAGAACATGAATGGGCCTCCTCTTACAGAATTTCTTTAAAGTTTACGGTTAGGGGGTTTACGGTTGCAAACCGACCCTCGTTGTTGCTAAGTCTTCCATTTACTGATCCCTTAACTAAGGCGAGATTCTCGGCTTGCAAGTAATGTCTCAAGAAAACAGATTTACTACGTTACCTCTCGCCCCTAGTACAGGTTCGTCTTTTGTTTGCTAATAGTTATTGCCCAGTGGTAGGGGGCCGTTTGAGGACCATCAAGTTTTGGAAAAAACTATATTAATAGAAACAGAAAAACCGGAGCTATAAAAACACTCATAGACTCAAACTCAATGTTCAAAAGAAATCAACATGATCTCCGTTCGTGTCAAACAATAGCTTCGGAAACGAAAGGAACTGCCAAATAACAAAAAAATTTGATGTGTTCCATTGACATGACTTTCTCTACATCTCTGCAATAGAGGATTGTCATAAAGCTTATTCTTCTATTTACTTAATGCTAATACAGAAAAAATGGCAGAAAGAGTCTCATTACCTGCTTCCCTTTAAGTAGAAGGATAATAAAGGAATGCTAAGCTAAACCGACAGTCAAATGTTTTAAAATGAAGTTGCTATGGAATTGGAATCCGTTAGTTTGCGTGGGCAGAAGTTTAAGAGTTCCCGCAAGAAAAATGTACAAGTATTTTAGAGCTGAAGCTAATAAAAAGGAATATCTCAAAAATGTTGTGTTTAAACCTGCTCTACATGTTTTGGATTGTAGCTTTTGCCTACCTCTTACGGTATACTAGTTATGCAAAATTCAGCAAATTTCATTCAGAATAAACAGGTCTTCGGAAGCTATTCCCAGAAAATTCAAGATATACATTTTATTTGCCAAATAATTATCTTAAATATAAGAGATTTTAACCAAAATTGTTAGAGCTATTTTTGAGAAAATCAAAATTTTCGATTTTTTTTCTATGTAAAGGGTAGCTGGGGGTCTTGAAAATCTCCTTAGAAAATATTAAACTTAGATATTAAGTTTGGTATTTAATGGACTTTTCGTCTTTGATCTATGCTACCTACAGACACACACACACACACACACAGATAGTCAAACAGACAGACACATACACCGACATCTTTTCCAAAAACATATATTTCCGGTGAAATCTCGGTATCGAATTCTTGGGTGCAATACAATACCTTCTCTATATACTAGGTATGTACATAGTACGCATAGAGAAGTAGAGAAAGTAAAAGATGAAAACAGAAAGGAGAGGAGTGAAGAAAACAACAGGCCGTCAACAGAAATGTCGCACCCACACATAACGCCTAAATTCATATAGGCTAGCACACGGGACAGGGAAAATCAAAAAACCAAATTTATAGCCGCAACGTTGTATGAGGCCTAGAGTTCCCGCGCATTGTTTAGTGACAACAAGCAACATACTGACACTGGGAAGCTTTACGATAAAGTAAGTAAATCTGCGTAAAACCTTTCGACAGTGTGCAGCACTCTGCGACACTCTGTAAGAGATAATCCCAAGCACCGAAACAATGAGGCGTTCACACAGAGCAGGAGCGGAGTCTAACAATGTGCCACATGCTTCGTAATGTCTTAACCAAAGCGCAAAGTTGCAAACCAAGGGCGATTTAGGGTCTGTGAGAAAGGAAGACAAAAATCTGAATTATTCCATTCACATGATTTTCTCTGCATCACCGCAACAGATTATTGTTAAAAAGCTTATCCTTCTATTTACTTGATGCCAATCGAGAAAACATTAGCAGAAATAGTCTTATTACTTGCTTCCTTGTAAGTAGAAGCGAATAAAAAGGAGTAGCATAGATTGATGTGATAGTCAAAAGCTGGTTACTGTGTGACTGAAGGTCCTTTATTTGTATGGACAGGAGTTGACAAATTCCTGTATGAGAAAATTAAGGTTTTTCAAAACTAAAACCAGAAACAAGAAATATATATATATATATATGTATATAAAAAAAGATCAACTCCACGTAAAAAATGCATATAACGTAAATTATGTGTTTTAACGTGCTCTACATTTTTGTGTGGTAAGTATTTGTCCATATCTTGCGGTGTAGCAGTTACGCCAAATTCCGTAAAATTCATCCAGAATAAAGTAGTCTTCTGAGATTATTAGTAGAAAATTCAAAATATGCATTTTATTTGTCATGTAATTATTTAATATAATTTTAATCAGAATCATTTGTCATTTTTGAGAAAATAAAAATGTTCGAAATGGTTTCCATATAAAGGGTAGTTATGGTGGAGGGGTTTTCTTTAAAATCTTCGTGTTGCATCCTTCGAAGATACCAAACTTAACTACCAAGCTTGGTATTTAACCGTGTTTTCGTTTTTGAGCTATACTGCCCTCATAAACACACACACACATATACAAGCCTTTTCTAAATATCTGATGTGTACCATTTACATGACCTTCTCTACATTTCTGCAATAAATTACTCTTAAAAGCTTATACTTCTATTTACTTCATGCTAATCAGGAAAAAAATAGCAGAAATAGTCATATTACTTGCCTCCTTGTAAATAGAAGCGAAATAAGGGAGTACCATAGGTTAAAGTGATAATCAAAGCTGGTTGCTATGTCACTGAAGTTCCTTTGTTTGTATGGACCGCAGTTGACAAATTCCTGTACGAGAAAAGTATAATTTTTCTTAGCAGAAACCAAAAATAAGTAATGTCTCAAAAACGGCTAACTCCGCGAAAAAATGTATATAACATAAATTGTGTGTTTTAACGTGTTCTACATTTTTTGTGTAGTACGTTTTGGTCCATCTCTTACGGTTTAGCAGTTATTCAAAATTCAGTAAAATTCATCCAGAATAAACTATTCTTCAGAGGTTATTCCCAGAAAATTCAAGATATGCATTTTATTTGTCAGGTAAATATTTTTAATATACGAAATTTTTATCAAAATCGTTAGAGCCATTTTTGAGAAAATTGAAATTTTCGAAAAAAGTTCCAATTAAAGGGTAGTTTGGAGTGGGGCGATTTTTCTCAAAATTTTCGTGTCGGATCTTTGGAAGATACTACACTTAAATACCAAATTTGATATTTTACCGACTTTTCGTTTTTGAGTTATCGTGTTCACAGCCACACGGACACGGGCACACACACACACACACACACACACACACACATACACACACGGACCTTTTTGTGAAAATGCTTTCTTTAGATAAAGGGGACCCTAAAACATATATTTCCGGTGAAATCTCGGTATCAAATTTTTGGGTGGAGTGCAATACCTTCTCTATACCCTGTGTACATAGTGCGTATAAGAAAGTTAAAATACTTTTTTTGGATTCAGGGGCCCCTAAATCTCGGTGCTGAATTTTTGGATGGAGTACAATACATATGTACACAGTACGTGTAGAGAAAATAAAAATTAAGAGAATTTACATTCAAACTTCAAATTATATTTGGAGGATGTTTTCGCATTTTCTTCAAAATCACCCATTGTCAAAATGTATTATCGCCTTGCACATGTTAAAATCAGTGTTTTAAAAGGTCTTCATCTCTTCAGTCTTGCACTTCTAGGACGCAAGATATTAGCTGAAAATATAGTCTAGGTAAAACAAATTTAATAATAATAATACTACTGTTCTCAGTGCAGTGAAATTATGTAATTATGAAGTACGAGAAAGATGGGGCAACAGATTATTTCGACTCCATCTGGGTTAAAATGGAACAGCTAATTCCAAGTGCGTGGAGTTAGATAGACTGAGGTAGTAATTTCATTGCAGAAAGGTTATCTAGGGCGACTGGAGTTCCAGGGCCCAGCCGCATTTAATATAACGCGCGCAGAAAAGATTTACAGAAGCTTTTTCATTCTAAAAGAGAAATCAAAACCTGTGTTCCAGGGAATAAAATCTATCTAAACTGTTAGACAACATTTTTATATACCTACCTACATTTCTATAAATATTTGTCACATTCCATAAGCACAGCAGAGAAAGAATTATGAAATAGCCGTACTATAGCTATAACATAATATCAGAATGAATTAAATGTCAAAGATATAATGGGAGTATTCAGAAATTCGAGAACAACTGTGATTATGGAGTAAATGCAGAAAGGATCACTGAATCTAGAATGGAAGTATAAAACGCTTCTAAGCTAGATAATTTATCATTTTAATCTCAGGGAATGACAGGCCAGAATAAAATGGAGATAACGGTTCGTTATGGAGGCGGAACAGGTCTAATTGGCCTAATCCGGGATGTCTATGATGAATTGCCGCTAAGCAGAATAAGGGATAAAAAGTCCACCCAGTAATTTCACCGATCAAGATTCCAACCCGCGAGCATTTAGTCTGGGTCAGACACGCGACCCAATACTCGGCGCCGATCAACACATTCCTAGATGGCTCATCCCTTCATATGCACAATTCTATTTTTACAGCTACGTTATCAACTTAAGAAATCGTGTTAACTTCCTTTCTAAAGGTTGAATCATTGTTTAAAAAATAAAAATAGCTTATTCACCTATCTACTCCATGCTAATTGAGATAAATGTTAGCACTTTGTTACTATATGCTTATTATTAAGTACAGATGAAATAAGGGAATGCACAAGGCAAAAGCGATAGTCAAATCTTTTAAAAGCTGGTTGCCATGTGATTAAAATTTGTTTCTTTATATGTCCAGGAGTTGACAAATTCCGTATTAGAAAGTTAATTTAAAACTGAAACTAATAACAAAGAGTATCTCAAAAATGGTCAACTCCACGATAAAATGGATATAGCGGTTTAAAGAGAATATTTGTTGTGTAGTAAGTATTTGTCTGTCTTCTACAGTTTACCAGTTGTGAAAAATGCATCAAAATTCATTCAGAGGTCTTAAGAGGCTATTCCCAGAAGACTCAAGATACGCATTTTATTTTCTATATAAATATAATTAATATACGATATTTTAATAAAAATTTTTAGAGTCATTTTTGAGAACATTTTTCCACGTAAACGGTAGTTTAGGGTGGGGAAATTTCCCTCAAAATCGTCATGTCATATCCTTGGAAGATATTAAACTCACACTCACACACACACACACACACACACACACACACACACACACATACATGGCAGTTTTACCATTTTTTTTTTTTTTTTTTGCAGTCAGGGGGTCCTAAAACATGTATTTCCGGTGAAATCTTGGTATTGAATTTTTGGGTGGAATGCAATACCTTCTCTATACACTATATTCCTGTTGTTTCACAGTATTGAGGAAAAAATCATCGAGATTTTGTCTTAAGGAAACTTTTCCCCTCAATTGCCAAATGTTATAATAGTGAAGCTTATTTTTTAATAAAAATACGAAAACTTTGTTCGAAATGGTTATATCTAACGTTTTGTCTTCAAAACAGTCTGTAGGAAAAGTATAATCTATTCACTAGTTAGAAATTATATATATATATCTTTTTTTTTTTTTTTAATAAATCGCTACAACTTATCAAGCAGTATTCTACCCATCCGTTATCGCCATTACAACACGCTAGCCCTCTCTCTTTCGCACAACGCGCAGGCTTTAACCATAACAGATCTCATTAAAACACATCATTAAGTATATTGTCAGAGACAATATCGGGACAACCAAAATTTTAGAAACATTTTCCATACAAAAGTAGTTTGTGCTGGGTGGTACTTTAGTAAATATTCTAGACGCATCCCTGGAATATATTAAATATCAGGTTTGGTATTTAACCGGTATTTCGTTTTTGGCTGTGCTATTCACAGGCATTGATACACAAATACACTCATAAGACCTTTTTCCATTTTTTTAGTTTCTCTACGCGTACTATGTACATAGTGTATAGAGAAGTTATTGTATTACACCCAAAATTCTATACCGATATTTCACCGGAATTACATGTTTTGAGACCCCTGAACCCCAAAAAAAGCATTTTAGAAAAATGTCTGTGTGCATTTATGTGGGCAACATAGCTCAAAATCTCTTCTATTTAAGATATTCACGTGACAAATAAAATGCATATCTTCAATTTTCTGGGAATAAACTCTGGATGAATTTTGCCAAATTTTGGACAACTGGTAAACCTAAGAGATAGATAAAAACTTACCACACAAAAAATGTAGAACTCACTAAAATACAGAATTTATGTTAGGTATATACATTTTTTGTGGCGTTTTCTGTTCTTTTAGATATTCCTTGTTATTAGTTTCAGCTTTAAAATACTTATACTTTTCTCTTATGGGAATTTGTCAAACCCTGTCCATACAAAACTACTTCAATCACAAAGCAACCAGCTCATAAAAGATTTGACTATCGCTATATAGCCTATTATACTACATCCATATTTCCCTTCTATTTATAAGGGAGCACGTAATAAGACTCTTTCTGCCATTTTTGTCTCAATTAGCATTAAGTAAATCGAAGAATAAGCTTTTTAAGAATAATTTATTGCAGTTATGTAGAGAAAGTCATGTGAATGGAACACTTTTTTTTTTTAACTAGGTGAAATTTCGTTATCGAACTTTCTGATGGAGTACAACAGCTTTTCTATCTACTGTGTACATTGTACGTAGGTACATGGCAGAAAGGGGGATACATTAAATAAAAGACAATACATTGACTATTTCACTATTTACACCAGTTCTTGATGGGTATTTACAACAAACATAGTATTACTGTAGTTGGATTTTTTTTTGTGTTTAACGCCCGCTTTAACTACTTATGGCACCGCAGGCGGTGGCACTGATGATACATGAATAATGATGGAGTACCGGTGGGATGCGATGGTGGGAGAAACTGGAGTTCCCGGAGAAAACCCGCCCCAGCGCCGCTTTGTTCACCACAAATCTCACATACAGTCACTTGGGATCGAACCCCGACAGTCTAAGTGAGAGGCGAGTGGTCTAATTGATGCCAATTTCTTCCTCTTCCATTTATAATTTTTCCCTCTTATGCACTCCGAGCTATTGAAATAGATGAAGTGAGTATTAGCGATACCATTAATACACATTTAACCATGATTGTTTCGCTCGGCCTACAAACTGAGATATATACCTACGTTATTTACTCCTATTGGCATTAATCTTACAGCGACCCTTCTGCAGTCGTGGTATATGTTCATTTATCAACTCTTACTTCCCCGGTAATATGCTTCTAAGATGTGAGCTGTCATATTAAGGATCAATATGGTTAATGGTTCAAATGTTATGCTACATTCACAATGGGATGCAAGCGCAGACGTAACGTAGCATGAGCGCAGGCGCAAGGAAACACCATTCACAACGCAATCGTAAGCGCAACGCAAGGAGTTGGCACGGGTTTCTAGACCTGTAAGTTACATGCGAATATCTTCCAAGCGCTCCGCAAGTACAAATTGAATTACACAACCACATAAAAAATTCACTCAATCTTTTACAAATAAACATGTTATAAAATTTCATACTAACAACTGACGTTCGCGGCAGTGAAGTCACAATAATTGCCCATTCAAAATTATTGAAAATAATACAAGCATAAAGACTTCAGAAAGTGATAAAGCTATACATTTAGTGAACTAAGAATTATCTCTCTGCGTCTTCGACTTATTAGAAACATGAAATCTAAACGCAGGTGACAGTTACATCTATTAAATCAAAGAAGAACTCGCAAGGCAACCATCATAACCTCTTGAGGGAAATTAGAGATGCCGCGGCCAAATAGAAGAACATGCATGCACAGCAGATCCTGTAAAGTCTCGCAGTGCGATTGTTTCTTATTAAATGTATAGGCAACGCATAGAGAAAAGAAGCAGAGTTCTTCCTCTTTGTAAGTAACGCAAGGATAAAGCTTGAAGTTTGGAAACTCTTGCGTTGCATCTTGCGTCTTGCTTGTTTCTATGTGAATGCTTAGATGAATAACATGAGTCGAAAATCGTGCTTACATTTCATTTTGAATGTAGCATAAGACAGTCCCGGGAATTCCTCATTGCCACTTTCCTGGTCATCAATTATATCCGTCTCATTCGCCGACATCCCCGTGCGGCATGATATGAAAACCCCATGTCTAATTGCTACAATATATGTATGTTCAATAATGAACCTTACCGAGTAAAAAGAAGATCAAGCATGACAGATGCAGCTCTGGAAGCTATATAATATTCAGTCAATGAAAACCATTTTCCCGACATAACTGAACTGTTAGAATCCAGCAGGTTCTACTTCAAAGAGATACAATACATTCAAATAGACATATATGAGGAATTGAAAAGTGGGATTATCAATGCAATAGTACAATTGTTTGCGATATGTATAACATAAAGAATTTATTTTAAATTTGTTAGATAAAGTTGTTGGCGTTTATAAAATTCTTAGAACAATTTTAAAATGCTACAGGTTTATGTGCTTTCATTAAAGTAGATTCAAATAATAAACTTTTAATTTAATGTGTGACAAATTCGAAAACATCTATGTTATTTTTCATTTACTGGGATAAAGTACAAATTATATTTATATTTTAATAAAATAACTAGTTTAGTTAGTTTAGAGTGATAAAATAGGATGTATCGAAGGTTTGTTCCAATTTTGAGATAAAGTTCATTATACCTAGTTAGTATTACTACTAATTTGTTGTGTTTTAAAAACTTAATAAAGTCCAATTTATGTTTAAATGCATGTTTATTATGATATTTTTAGGCTACACAATCTTTTCCTAACTGCTGTTTCGGACTGATCTTGCAGTTCGGTGAACCCGTCATATCAAGTACCAGGGCCACTATTCGGCTCACTTGCAAGGTTAGCTAATATGATTACACTGAGCCGGTTAGTGAGTCATTGAGTTGCAAAGGTCTGATATAGGAAAGCCCACCGTTAAAATATGCGATGTTTTTGCACGAAGCTGTGACTATTAGAAATGAAAATTAAAGTACACATTAGTACAATGAGAACCACTGCAAAGCATGAGAGACGACGAAAATGGCTAGTATGTTATTGCATTATAAAACAAATGAGTAATATAGCTTGTTATAAGAAAAATAGGATTTCTTGTATGTAACTGTACTACAAAAAGCGCATGATTATACATGGCGAATCACTGTGAAGCTTGAGGTATGCGCAATATTTATTGTATGTAATTGGTCAACAAATGCAGAGGGATACATCGATATACACTTGGCTACAAAGATAATGGTTGTGATGCGTGAGACATTGACATGTAAGTGTATTACAATATGCAAGTGTAAATCCAATATAAGGAGAATGTATCCAGTTACAAAGAGAAGTCTTTTGTTCCGTATGGGACCAAGAAATTTTCTTGCATGTGACTGTATTACAATAGCAGATGGGAAATAACGTAAGGATAATACTCCCACTTACAAAAAGACTTCTGGTGATTCCTCAGGCTTTGAAAAGATTTCTTGCATGTGACTGTACTACAGTAGCAGATGGGAAATAATATACAGTGGTAATACTCCCACTTACAAAGAGACTTCTGGTGATTCCTGAAGCTTCGATAAGATTTCTTGCATGTGACGGTACTACAATAGTAGATGGGAAATATTATTAGGGACTAATAACTAACATAGGTCGTCTCCTTAGCGCGGTGGTAGCGCAGCTGCTTGCCAAGCGAGAGACCTGGATTCGATTCCCAGTACCGGCGTAGGGATATTTCCCCCGCTTGAAGACCTAGACCTGGATGCACTCAGCCTCGTGAGGTCCCTGAGGGGCCAATTGAGGAGCTACTTGATGGAGAAATATCGGCTCCAGGTCATGAGGACCGCATTAACCGGCCGGGAGGGGTTCGAGGCGCTAACCACGTCTCACCCTCCAATACTGCACCCCATCCATGAGGTCTGTCATGGACCGAGCGGGGAACGCAGCGGCCGGGTGGTAGGCCAAGGCCCCTTGTGAGCTGTTGTGCCATGGAGCTATAATAACAATAACTCTGGCTGTGGCAGCCGGTGGTTTCTTCACTTTATCCTTCCTCTTGGGGGATCCATTTTTGTAGGTAGTGCGTGAGTCACCTGTCTTTGATTAAAAATTATATTCTACCATTAGTTTACCACAAAGTTTAAGAAATCAAAAACAGAATGAATAGCAAGCTACGACTGAGCGGACAGTGAGTGTATCAACTTCTTTTTGTGTCAGACAGCAATTCCCGTAGAGCTGATTACTTGCAATCCCTCAAACGATATTCCGCCTGCTCTCGCTCTCTCTCTTTCTCTCTTTCTCGTTTTACAAATAGAACTGATGAAATTTTCAATCAAAGCGTATGCTTCTACCAAGAATCGAACCGCAGCTTCACAATACCAATACTGCCCTATTCTTTACGAAGGAGCTGTAAAAACTTCTAGCACTGCACACAGCTCTATCTATTGTCAGTTTACGTTGAAAGTTCACTGAGTGGAACTAACAAGCGATATGGGAACTTTCCCAACAGGCTTGCTATAAAACTTTCAGGTTGGAGCAATAATGAGCTGGAAGCCATAGAAATGGACCGAGAAGTCTCTCAACCACGCGGAAAAACCAGTGTGGAGCCAGTGTGTACAACTATATTGTTTGAGTTAATTAGCAGTGAATATATAAAGATCAAATATTACGTTACTGATACGTGCCCATGCTGAAGTTGTCATTTTCAGGTAAGATTGAAACGCCCTCATTTTCTGCCTTTTGCCTTGCTTAAACAACCTTCAAAGTTATTAAATATGTAACCTCAACAAATCATTCATCGATAGACAATCTAAGTTTGTATTAAGTCATTCTTTTACTTAGGTGTCAAATTCAATCAGACATTATTCGTTTTGATACCAATCAATAAGAAATCGTTCAATAAAACTTATCGAAATATATTTTTCAACTATTTTGAAAGAAATCGGGCTTTTATTGTACTTAAACTTAAATTATATGAAGTGTCGTTTTATGAACTGTAAACATCAAGCAAACAAATTATGAAAATATAGAGATAAAACGAGCTTCTACACACGAGGGGTGTTCAATAAGTCCTTAGAAAAAGATAGAAAAACAAACTATTTTTGGTAGATCTTTTTTACTTTCTCTACATGTACTATGTATATAGTGTATACAGAAAGTATTCTATTATATATAAAAATTCGACAACGAGATTTCACCGGAAATACATATATACTATCGGGATCCAAAAAAAAAAAATATTTTTAGAAAAATGTCCGCGCGTGTTTATGTGTGTGTGTGTGTGTGTGTGTGTGTGTGTGTGTAGGAAGAAAGATCAAAAACGAAATGCCCGTTAAGTACCAAACTTGATATTTAAACTCAGTATCTTCCAAGGATGCGACATGAAGATTGTCAAACAAAATCCCGACTCTCAACTAACCTATACACGGAAACATTTCGAAAATTGTGGTTATCTCAAAAATGGCTCAAAAGATTCTTATTAAAATCTCGTATATTTAAGATATTTCCAGGGCAAATAAAATGTATATCTTGAAATTTCTGGGAATAGCTTCTGAAGACCTGTTCATTCTGAATAAAGTCTGCATAGCTGGTAAACCGTAAGGGGTGGACAAAACCTTACTGCCCAAAAAATGTAGATCTCTTAAAACACACCGTTTATATCATATACTTTTTTTCGTGAAATTTACCATTTTCCAGATATTTCTTGTTATTGGTTCCAGTTTAAAAATACTTTGCTCATATGAGCAACTCCTGGTCACGCAAAGACTCGGATTTCAATCCCATAGCAACCACACTTTAAAACATTTTACTGTCGGTTTAGCTTATGTATTCCTATTTCCATTCTAATTAAAGGAAATAATGAATAAGACCGTTTCTGCTAATATTTATTGCGATTAACATGGAATAGATAGAATAAATTATTAGCAATACCAAGGTGGAGCACATTAGATATTTTAGATATTTTATTTTTCAACAGAATCTTGTTTTTGCTCGATAGGCGTTTCCCAAATATCTTCAACCATCCAAAAAGCAGGATTTCGGAAGGTCCTCAAAATAGGCATTTGTTTGAGAATTGACCTATTCGTTAGACGTGAACCGTTCTCTGCCAAGCCACTTTTTCAAGTTTGGAAATAAAAGGGTCACTGAGTGCCAAATCTGGTGAAAACGGTTGATGTTGTAAAATTCGAACTTTAGTTCTACAATTTTGCCATCGAAACTGCGCATGTGTGCATCCTTTTATTCTCTGGATGGAAGAGAACCCTTTTCTTTGCCAGATGAAGGCGTTTTTTTTATTTCTCCGTTCAGCCTGTACAATAACGGTTCAGTATTATCCCTGTATTGTTCTTCCTTTCTGCAAATAATCAATGTAAATGATTAGGCTTGCATCTCAGCTATCACCTTTGCCGGTTCGCCTTTAAAACCCCACTGTACTTTTATATCTTTAGTGTAGTAATGATACAGTTATGCATCAACGCAGAGCTCTTCAGAATTGCGGAGCAAAAGGACCAAACCAGCTTCCAAATCGATTACACAGTTGCGAGAACAATCGCGGCAACCATCTTGCGAGACCTTTGTAAGACCTAATTTTTGGTGCAAAATTGAGAATGTGTAGCCTGTGGTATGCCTCTGGTCTCTACTATTTCGCGAACTTTGATTCGTCGATCACACAAAACCATATCTGAGATTTTGTCAACAATGTCGGAGGAAGTCACTTTTCCGCAACGATTTTCATCATTTGTGGATGTTCGGCCACGAATAAATTCGTTTATCCCATTATAAATTGTTGTAAACGCAGGAACAGATGTGCAATGAGCTTCATCCAACTTGGCTTTTATTTCTGTCGGTGTTAAGTCTGATAAATAAAAGTGTTTAATCACCGCACGAAACTCGTTTTATTCCATCTTTCGAAATAAGCACAGGATTGTTGATTCAATCGCTTATGGCCACGAAACGAGATGATTGATATAGCTGAAACTTTAACTGCCATCTAGTTAGAGATGTCGGTTTTTAAATACAACATATTTTCGATGCGACGAGTGCAATTTCTTCCACTTTCTAAGGACTTATTGAATGTCGTAGTATAACTTCGGCATTGGTTTACTCCACGTTGCCTATATTTAAACCATTACAATTTTTAAACTTTGTTTTAAACCCGTTTTGCTTTTTCGAACAAGTATGTACCATGCACATAGTAGGTAAAGAAGGTATTGTATTTCTGTATATCGAAATTTCTTAGAAAATACAATAGTAGAAGATCCAAATTAAGAAAAAAGTTTCTTGTGCGTAAGTGCCTATGTAGTATTCGTGTCTATGTGAATGACTCTCAACAATATTATGAAACATAAAAGTTCGGTTAAATACTAAACTAGATAATCAAGTTTCGTAGCTTCCAAGAATGCGATTCGAAGATTTTACACCAACTTCCAAATTCCTTAGCATGAAAAAAATTTTAAAAGTTTTAATTTTTTTTGGAAATGACTTCAACGATGTTGATTAAAATATTATATATATAGCATAAATTTATATGATAAAAGATCTATAGATTCAAATTTTTGAAATACCTCTTTATTCTGACTTACTTCTGCTTAACTGGTAAACCTTAATATAGACAGAATCTTACAACACAAAAAATGCAGATCTCGCTAAAACATACAACTGCTTGTCAAATACATTTGTTTGTGCAGTTAACCATTTCCGAGTTATTTCTTGTTTTTTGTTTGAAATTCGCAAAACTTGTTCTAATCTCAAATCAGAAGCCTTTATTCATTTTTCTTTTTCTTTTTTTCCATTTTGGTGATGCAAATAGAAACATGACAAAGTGACCAGTTAAAATATTTGACTCTACCTACAAAAAGGTGTAATGTAACCATTACATGTTGATATCGATTAGCAGGAGGTAGATAGAATCATATAAGAATAAAGTTTTGCAGGAACAAATCGTTGCAGAATATGTAGAGAAAGTCATGTGAATCGTATCATATAATAATCAAACTTTAGATGGAAAATCAAGATGGTTAACGTGTGCCTTGCTGTATATGTACACATCAAAACGCTCTTAACTGGAGCGTGTAATCTAAATTTTCCGATGACGGACACATTTCTTCGAAGGGTGTGTTTAAAGCGATATTTGCTGACTAGAATGGATGGCTTTGCTTGGTTTATTGACGAATCAAGCGATGTAGCTCATTCACAGCAGAGTAAACCCACAAACTGTTTGCAGAGTTTTAGATTACAAGAATGACGGATTAATTCATTATATTATGATAATCAATTATTCATTTGTAATTCTGTACCATTTCAAGGTAGTGTTTACACTCCAAATATTTGGCTACAATACTGAGCAAACAGAATGTTTTATTTATTTCCAAATTTTATATTTCTGTTATAATGAATTGATAATTTGCGGCTGTGTTTCATCGACGAAGTGCATTAGGCACCGAAATATGTGTGGCAGCCTATGAGAGAGACTTTCCGTTTCTCCTAAAGCCGTCCACCTTGACTGAGTTGTCAGTTAAGGTAAAGAATATACCCAATCAACAGTGAACAAAGCCTAAGAAGCGGATCCGGTCTCACTCTAAAAAGCAAACTTCGGTAGATTAGACATCTGTCATTCACCAAATATTACTTCGAACATGTCCCTTCGAACGAATTTGACCTGATTGGGCATTTTAGACCACACGCTCCACCCATGCGATTTGACGGTTGCATAGGCACCAAGGCTCCTTTGCCCTGACTTGTTTTACCGTCTCAAGTTCGAACATTGCACGACATGAATTCATTTGGCTGAATTCATTCAGCAACAAACTATTCTTACTTAATGTTAATCGAGGTCAACGTAAGCTGAAATTAATTTATTACATCTTTTCCTGTAGGTACAAGGAAAATAAGGAAATACACCAAAAGCTATAAGTGCTGGTCGCTAGGTGATTGACAGTGATATTCGTTTCATTTGTAATATTAAAATGAAATAAGGAAAGAAAGTTGAATAAAAGCTTATGATTTAGAAGCAGTGTTGCGATATTTAAAATAAAACTAATGGATGTCTTTGAAATGTTTAGTGGCACAAAAATGTATTTAAATAAAATCTGTAGTATGTTTTAAGGATATTTAAAATGTTTATGAAGTAAGATTTTACTAACATATTACGATTTAACGATTAAGGAAAAGTAATCTAGGATGAAGACTGCTTCAGAGACCATTCTCAGGAAGTTCAAAATATACTTTTTTATTTGTGGAATAAATTTCCTTAAATATGGTATATTAATCCAATAGGAAATATTGCATACAAGGGTAGCTTGATATTGGAGATTTTTCCTGAAAATTTTGTGTATGTTCAAAGGCTATGAGACAAACTTAAATGCCAAGTTTGGTATTGACTGACTATTCAATTTTTATGTTTCTCATAGAGAGCCCCTCCCCCAAATGTGCTATTTTTTAATCAGGGGCTCTCAGAATATGTATATTCGTTGAAATTTTTGTATCAAGTTTTTGGGTGGAATGCAATAACATACTATGCTGTACATTATAATGGAGAAAGTAAATATCACAGTGTAATGTATGCTTCTCATCTACGGGGAAGCCTGAAGGAATGTAAGAGAGACTTGCTGGCTCTATCAACGTTACCGCAACAGGTTTCACCCAGCCCACTACAAACCACCAAGATTAAAGTTGCGTTTAAGAGAAACAACCAGCTTACATCATACAAGTATGTGGATTGCCGCCTTAGAATTCAACATCCTATAAAACTAGGCGACTCTCAAAACATATCTGTAGGTATCTTCAGTATTTGAGTAAAACTGCATGTGTTAACGCACAGTATTTCAGTTTTTATTTTGATTTCTTCCTCATCCTTCATATATCACAGACTCTATCATGTAAACAAGAGTTTCTGCAAACGCATTTATTAACAAAATGGCATCACATGGTACCCATGATACACATATTTGTTTTCACTTTGTGTATATAATAAAATTATAACTCTTAACATTCGGATGAGTTCGTGAAAGCAAATCCTCAGGATTAAATAACTAGTCATGGTTTGAAGGCATTTGTGCATGTCACCATATGAGTGATATTTTATAGACTTATACATTAGCGGAAATTATATTTTGTTTTGGATGTTTTCACGTACTAGACCACAGGACGGAAAATGAAACAAATTAATGCCGGCCAGGCTACGTCACGTTTGAAATCAACCAGCAAGTCATGTGCAGGAAATGCCCCTCAGCTACCGCGTGTCTCTCTCTGTAATCTGCCGTGGTAACATCTCGCATGGAAAAGCGGATTTCACAGCCATAATAACCCAAGTGGTCCAGGGCTACCAACCGCTGCACGTCTCACGCCCAAATTTACAAGAATAGGGATCATCCTACGGGGTGTGGTCAGCCCGACCTTGATGCTGGTTTGTTTAACCGTGATTCGCTTCTTTACGCAGCTCGCTAATTTCTTCGTGGGGAATCAAAATTTGAAAGTGGCCGTACACCTCACCACGGTAACCGAGGTAGAGGCCCCACAAAGTGATGGTATTGTTTCGAGGCAGAAAAGCCAATTTAATGAACGTGCAACATGTTTAATCTAGCATCAATTCTTTATTTTGCGTTACTAAGAGTTCATTCATAGATTGTATTTACTAAGTTCTTGTTACAGTGTGTTTACTGCCACGAACGAAGATTTGTCCAGCGGGATTGTGGTATTATGGGATTATATTATTATTCTTAATCTATTCATACTGAATTTATCATTATTACCACCACCACTACTATTACTATACTTCATGTTTACTTGCGTTAACTTGCGGATTCGTTTGAAGAATTTTAGGGGGTACGGAAGCAGCGGGTAGCGACAGTACACAGGCAGTAACTACACCTACTGGAGTTGAAACACGACTGTGTCTGCAGAGAAGGGAAGATACCATTTGTTGAAGAGGAATGCCATTAAAAAAACAAATTGTTTTGTAACACTCACATGACTTTCTCTAGCTGTTCATCAAACAAACTTCTTACAATTTTTTTTTCTTCTTTCTACACAATGCTAATCGAGATATTCATTAACAGAATGTTCTAATTACTTATTCCTTACAAGTAGTAGTGCACTAAAGGAATGAGCTATGCTTAAGTGGTAGTCAAATGTATTAAAGCTGTCGTTATGGATTCTTATTGCAAATCGCTTCTTTGCTTAGCCAGAAGTAGAACAAAAGAAAAATGGACGCTTCCTGTCTGAGAAAAGTATAAGTAGTTCACATTGAAACCAATAACAAGGAATAACTCTGAAACAGTTAACGCCACAGCAAAAACATAAAGAACATAAATTGTGTATTTTTGACGAGATCTACATTTTTTGCATCCCAAATTTTGGTCTATCTCTTACGGTTCGGCGGTTAAGCAAAATTCGGCAAAATTAATCGGGAATAAAGACGTCTTCAGAGGCTATTCCAAGAAAATTGAAGATATACATTTTATTTGGGATGTAAAAAGATTTAATATACAGGATTTTAGTAAAAAAAAAAAAAAAAAAGGATAGTTTGTTGGGGGGAGATTTTCTTGGAAGATACTAAACCTATATACCATATTTGACACTTTACGATCTTTCTGTTTTTGAGTTATGCTGTCCACAGAAACACACGGACTTTTTTTTTAAAAATACCTTTTTCGGACTCAGGAGACCCCAAAACATATATTTCCGGTGAAATGTCGACATAGAATTTTTTGTTGGAACACATTGTACATACGGAGCTAGAGAAAGTAAAATTGTAGCTGTCTCTCATAGAAAGTACGCTACCATTGGTTACAGGTTAGCGTTTCACTACTGGGCAAACACTAAATGAGGCATCTGCTGCAACCTTCTACCTCTCTCCATCAGTAGCGATTCCCGTTTAAGAACTTTGTTCTCAGTAATTGACTGGACTTTTGCAAGAAATACAGTGGTGTTCCGGTAATTCGAGTCCATTGGGGCTGAGACAACCTTGAATTACAATAAAACACGGACTATAGGAGAATATGACCTAATTTATGGGTAACCTATGAATAAATAAGTATAAGCACATTAATGATTAAAATTAATAAAAACAATATACTACATATTTGTTATATAGTGAGGTCACTTCAGTACAGTATATACGGGCACATATCATCTATAGCAACGTTAATCTGGTACTGATATAATATGTCTATTTTTACTTTCTCTATACGCACTATGTAAATAGTGTATATACAAGGTATTGCACTCCACCAAAAAATTCGATATCGAGATTTCACCGGAAATATATGTTTTAGGATCCCCTTTATCTAAAAAAAGCATTTTCACGAAAAGGTTCGTGTGTCTGTGTGTGTGTGTGTGTGTGTGTGTGTGTGTGTGTGTGTGTGTCCGTGTGTCAGTGTGTCCGTGTGTCCGTGAACACAATAACTCAAAAACGAAAAGTCGGTAATATATCAAACTTGGTATTTAAGTTTAGTATCTTCCAGGGATGCCACACGAAGATTTTGATAAAAATCTCCCCACCCTAAACTACCCTTCACATGAAACTTTTTTCAAAAATTTGAATTACTCAAAAATGGCTCTAACGGTTTTAATTAAAATATCATATATTTAAGACATTTACCTGACAAATAAAATGTATATCTTGAATTTTCTGGGAATAGCCTATGAAGACTACTTTATTCTGGATACATTTTACGGACTTTTAAATAACTGCTAAACCGTAAGAGATGGACAAAAACTTACTACACAAAAAATGTAGACCACGTTAAAACACTCAAATTATGTTATATACATTTTTTCGCGGAGTTCATCGTTTTTTAGACATTCCTTGTTTTTTGGTTTCTGCTATGAAAAACTTGTACTTTTCTCATTCAGGAATTTGCCAACTGCTGTCCATACGAACAAAGGAACTTCAGTGACATAGAAACCAGCGTTTGACTGTCACTTCAACCTATGGTACTCTCTTATTTCGCTTCTACTTACAAGGGAGCAAGTAATAAGACTATTTCTTTTAATTTTTTCTGATTAGCATTAAGTAAATATAAGTATAAGCTTTTCAAGAATAATTTGTTGCAGGGATGTAGAGAAAGTCCTGTGAATGGTACACATCAGATTTTTACTTAAGGGTTTTCTAATAACCGCTAACACTGAGTAGAGATTACTGTTCCAATACAGTATATTTCTGAAAGAATGCTATGCACTGTACAATTGATTGGGCCCCAAAATAGTGAAAGGTCGACAAAGAAAGAACAAGCCGGTACCTGTCAATCTGGAATAGAAATGCATTAGCAGTCTGTGGCACAGATTATTTGTGTGCATTATGAACGAAAATCTTAAGTGGAACAGCTCGTATTATTATAATTATCATTATTATTAATAGTATTATCATCATTATCATCACATTTATTTCTAACTTGCGGCGGGTTTCTCGTCCCACATGATGGTTGCCAAATATGAAACGGACAAAACGCACCACGTTGTATATGCAAAGTATACAGCGTTATTTAACACCCCGTTGAAGAGCTAAGCATGAAGTTGGTGTTGCTCTTGCGTTGACGGGTGCCTCTAGACTCACTCCACAACTAAAAGAGTAGATCTCCACGTACCTTGTTCAGAAGATCCACTACCGGTGGTTTGCCTCTGGTTCAGCTCAGTCTGCATGTAGATTTGACTCACTCGGGTGGAAACAATTAGAGTAGCCTGGGAGTGATCTTACGATGCAGTTAACACACATTTTTATTTTACCTATTCGTTTATTCCTGACTAGAAGAAATGTCGATAAGCACTTTGCTTTACAATCTAACTGCAATTATTTCTAGAAGCTTTCCTTCTTTAATGTCGTACATTAACTTCACTTATTAAAACTATTACTTGTTCACTTATTGCTCTCAAACCACATTAACAATCTTATAAAATAAGTATGCGCCTTAACCTTAATGGTTACATAGCGACTGTGTGTGTTTTAATGCCTTGATGAGTATAACTGCGGTTGTCGACGTGCGTAACTGAGTGCGTGCTATGCATAACCGAGGGCCTAAATGCCCATAACTGAGTGCCTTGAGATCCTAAACCTCCTACTTATATAGTAGATTTACTCTTATGGCTACGTCTTTCTGATTGGTCAGAAACACCGCGAACTTGGCGTTGATGTGGCCCATAGTACATTATTTTCTACCTAGAATGCATCATAGCACCCACGTGACCAACATCACACAATGGAAAAATATTCATTTCACTACAATTTGGGTATTCACCATCACTTATTTCTCTATTGTACGCGCATGCACCACGCACGTGACTGACAATAGAGAAACTTCTCACAAAGAACCTTCCCCTTTCCAATAGCCAATTTGGGTAAACAACTCTGAGCTGTGCATACTTGAAGCTATCTTTACACCGCTAAATATATGAAATAATTGATTATTAACACTCTTAACAATTGATGGAAATAACAATAATCATAGTAGCGAGGCCGACTAACGGTCTCAAACTTCAAGGAAGGTGATTTAAACTATTCAGATCATTTTCAGAACAAATACTAGAGAATAATAAGAGCTGTCGAAGACATCTTTCCAGATTCGCTTTCATACGCTCAAATTTCAACAATTTGGTAAAATTCTCCTTCTACTGGCATAAAATTTAATGATGAGCATAAGATCAAAAATAGCGTAACCCAGTGACTATGCTTCCAAAGTTATCGCCCACCAACCGGGGTAGCTCTTTCCCCCGTATAAATATCAGAAGTGATATCGACAGATATCCAGGATTTTCTGAAAAATTCCCTTCTCCTCACTTCCAGAATGTTCTAGACGTTTACGATGACGCTGTAACGTATCGAATGAACCATCCAAGGATGAGGCTGAATCGCGCGTATTTCATTAAGCCGCTACGCC
Source organism: Hymenopus coronatus (assembly GCA_030762935.1). Taxonomy (NCBI): domain Eukaryota; kingdom Metazoa; phylum Arthropoda; class Insecta; order Mantodea; family Hymenopodidae; genus Hymenopus; species Hymenopus coronatus. The sequence goes on from CM060882.1 coordinate 52,266,600, forward strand.
GCGAAGAAAAGTGAAAATAGCTGAAAAAAAAATGATTTCACATTGATAATAAGAAGGAAAACCAGATTATACCAAAATATTGATTCTGAATCATGTATGCTTGCGAGATGACACAGCGATATCTTATAGATACTATTTAGTCCTAGAGAATAAACAGCTAAATTAAAACTTTGTCATAATTCTGTTGTCTAAGACCTACAAAATTTTAATAGTTCCAAAAGCAACTACTTATATTTTCTTGTCAAAATTTAATATGACCACTTACTTATTACCATTTATATCTTTAAAGTACGTATACACTTATATTTTTGTTAATCGTCATTTGTGTTGATTTGTATCAATTCATTTAGCATAATGGTACACATTTTGCTTTCACTGTGTAATATTTGGTCGTAGAAGTGTAAAGATTAACTAAATGAATTTGAAATTAAAAACGTAAACAGTGCTCGAGTTGAAAATTATACATTCTTAAATTAAGAATATAATTTTTTTAATCAAACCAAATACACGATTACATATTTATAATGAAAGAGAGGGGCTAACAGCAAGTTCGCGTCATTGGGATTCGACTCAAAATTCAGATATATGTTCACGTACGCCTTACTGGCAACATATACACAGGGCGAAAGGCTCACGCTGTTTTCTTATAGTTGAAGTGGAACTTATCAGTGGCGGGCAAATTCTGCAGCATTTAACTTTCTCTATACGAACTATATACATAGTGTATAGAGAAGGTATTGCACTCCACCAAAAATTCGACACCGAGATTTCACCGGAAATATATGTTTTAGGGTCCGCTGTATCCAAAAAAAAAAAAGTATTTTCAGAAAAAAGTCCGCGTGTCCGTGTGTCTGTGAATACGATAACTTAAACGAAAAGTCGGTAAAATACCAAACTTGGTATTTAAGTTAAGTAGCTTCCAGGGATGCGACACGAAGATTTTGAGAAACATCTCCAAACTACTCTTTACATGTAACATTTTTCGAAAATTTTAATTTTCTAAAAAATGGCTCTAACGATTTTAATTAAAATATCGTATATTAAAGATATTTACCTGACAAATAAAATGTATATTTTGAATTTTCTGGGAATGGCCTCTGAAGACTACTTTATTCTGGGTCAATTTTACGGAATTTTGCATAACTGCTAAACCGTAAGAGATGGACAAAAACTTACCACACAACAAATGTAGAGCACTTTAAAACACGCATTTGTGTTGTATACATTTTTTCGTGGAGTTAATTGTTTTTAGATATTCCTTGTTTTTGGTTTCAGCTATACAAAACATACTTTTCTCATACAGGACTTTGTGAACTCGTGTCATATAGCAACCAGCTTTTTACCATCACTTTAACCTATGTTACTCCCTTATTTCGCTTCTACTTACAAGGAAGCAAGTAATAAGACTATTTCTGCTAATTTTTTCTCGATTAGCAGGAAGTAAATAGAAGCATAAGCTTTTTAACAACAATTTATTGCAGAGTTGTAGAGAAAGTCATGTGAATGGAACACATCAGATTTTTTAAAGAAATAACTCAGTGATTTGTCTTCTTATATTATAGGTTTTGGATCTCAAATTGCATGCTGTATACTCTATATTATCGGTGAAATTCGAGTTTGTATGTTATTCATTTACTACCGGCATACATATGATATTTCAATCAAAACTGTTAGCCATTTTCGAGAAAATACTGTAACGTTTATGCTCTTACGATACGGGATTTCTGCAATGGATACTTATGGGGTTGGGAGTTTACAATTACGTTACACTTAATTTAAAAATAGGAAAGAGAACTTAGTGGTACAAGGTAACGCGTATTTGAAATCAGACGCTACGACAGAGGTAACTCTAACTAATGGTTAAATTGTATCTAGAAAAGAATTGATGATATATTATTTGTGTTATTATAATACAATAATTATAGGAAAACAAAATTATTTATAATATTACTATAATATAATTTATTATTTCTTTGGAATACATAATCCTCGTAGTAGACTATAATGCCGCAAAATTCTTTAAGTTTAAAGATCATATCTACTAATATTTTAATTTAATTTATTTTACAAACTTACCTCTTGATCCGAGGACTGTGATGTGTGTTCTAAGGCATCGCGGGAGATCTTGAAGTGATTCACTAGTAAAAATATTCTAAGTGCCTATTAGGAGTGCAAAGAAACGCAGATGGGTAGCAATGATGGTCAAAATACGGGGATTAAAATATGTTTCTTAAAACATGGCTCAGAAATAAGGTTTGCAATATCATAATAAAGCTTAGATGACATCGACGGCTAGAAAACCGATTCATAACAAACGGTTACGGTAAGGGATATTCGATCTCTAACAGGCAGACCTCTGACTAAAAGTCTAGCCGATAATGAAAGGCTTACTTCCGTGACTCAGATTTACATGCAATGAAAGACTGCTGACAGAAAAATATTTATTACTAAAGTAAAATATAAATACAAAATTTAATCAACACAACATTATATAACTAATCTATTTACATATAAAGATTAAGGTGGAGAGAATCTCTTAAAGCCTTCAGTTGCTGTCTTTCAATATGCTAACTCAAATACCAAGCTTGATATTGTGACAGTGTCGTCTTATGCAATAGTTCTCACGTTCACCTGATACGCGAGTCATCGCAGTTTGAGAACTTAGGATGCACAAACAACACGAAAGAGCGCGTCGACGTAAGAGGAACTTTAGGAACGCGAGACTCTTCTCGCAAGAATGTGATTCTTCTCGAGGTTCGAGATCATTCTGGAAACTTCGGTTTCCACAAGCTTTCACGAATATCTGTGACGTTATTTTCTAGCTATAAATACCGGAAGCATTTCTAGTGTGCTGTGTTATGAATTGTACCGAGTAGCGAGTGACTGGGGTGTTAGCGCGCAGTGGTGCGTAAGCTGATTACACGTCGAAACATCGAGTGTATTATTTGCACCATTATTTTAAGATTATTTGTAAACAGTTTTGTGTCTATAAAGGCATTTGTTACAGTATTTATCCAAAATATATTTTTAGTTATGTTGTTTACACATACAAACACACAAACACTACTACATCTATACAGGTGCATATTAAGAATGTCTTCCTGACAAAAATAAGTTTATGGGTCGATTTCTGAGCCTTCCGGATTTTTCTGAAAAAATTCAATTTGAAGTTTTTCCCCTGCCTTGTCACCAATATATCAAAGAACCCTGTCTTACAAGTAGTCATCGTTTATGAGTTCGCATGCTGGAAATTTATGCACCCCTGATGTCACCCATCAGTGAGGGATGTTCGTCACCACGATTGGCACGCCTGTTAATGAGCGAAAGTGGTCTCTACGGTACATCCTCCGGGGACGTCTACAGGTTCCGTTCATTTAGTCCCCATCGCTTCAATTGCTCATTAAAATTTAGGTAAGCGGATAAAGGGCCTCCGCCCTTAAAGCAATTGGATTTTCTTCATCTTGAGACCAAAAGTCACCCATTATTTTATATAAAGACTGTCTACGTGCCTTTGTGAACTCATAAAACAGTCCTCCTTTTGCCGAAAGGGAAAAGAAGTTACACGTTTTCCTATCTATTATACTTAGGACGTTTTGCAGTAGTAATTTATGAAAGAACTGCTAAAAATAATTTGGAAAAATATAATGTACTATAGTCAAACGATGTTTTCTACTCATCCAAATTTTTAAGCGGTTTTACAAATGATTTTGTGTACTATATATCTTATTTGATACAGAGACAAAACTTATTCAAAATAATGAATAACAAAACTTTTGTAATGTTTACCTACATTGCTGTTTCTACTCATTATCGCTTACTACTTTTTCTAACTCGTACATAGTAGGTAGAGAGGTTTTTCATTAATTGGAAATTCAATTATGGGGTCCCCTAAATGACAAATATGAATTAGTCTTACTACTAGCTTCCATGTAAGTAGAAGGGAAATAAGAAAATGCACGGGCTAAAATGATAGTCTCGTCCTTTAAAAGCCGGTCGCTATATGAAACAAAACGGAATTCAAATCTCTTTGCTTGCCCAGAGTAAACAAACGAGAAAGGAGTTGGATAGGTAGGTAATCCATAACCGGGATTTGAACCACGGATTTCCCGGTCTCTAGTCGGTTCCTTTAACACTGGGCTGCCTTGAATTTTTCAGTCTGACTCTACCTATCCAACTCCTTTCCTATACACAGCTTATGCGAAAATAACAAATCAATGCGAGAAAAAATATGTTTTCCCGTTCGCGAAAAGGTTAAGTGGCTTAAAATTGAAACCAATAATCTGGAATATCTCGAAAACGGGTAACTATTCAAAAAAATGTAAATGACATATCTGTGTGTTTTAATGAGTTATACACTTTTTGTGTACTATGTTTTTGTATATCTTTAACGGTTTGCCAATTATACAAAAGCCATCCATGAAAAGGTCTTCAGAGCAATTCCCAGAAAAAGTAAGATATTCATTTCGTTTTTCATAAAAATATCTTAAACAGAAGGTATTTAACCCAAATTTTAGAGTCATTTTGAGAAAATCAAAATTCTCGAAAACAAATGTTCCATGTAAACGGTAGTTTGGGGTAGGATTCTCTTGAAAACAAATGTTCCATGTAAACGGTAGTTTGGGGTAGGATTCTCTTGAAAACAAATGTTCCATGTAAACGGTAGTTTGGGGTAGGATTCTCTTGAAAACAAATGTTCCATGTAAACGGTAGTTAGGGGTAGGATTCTCTTGAAAACAAATGTTCCATGTAAACGGTAGTTTGGGGTAGGAGGATTATCTTGAAAATCTTTGTGTGACATCCTTGGAAGATACTGAACTTAAATATCAAGTTTGGTATTTAAAGACTCTTCGTTTTTAAGTTATGCTGCCCACAGACAAACACACACGGACTTTAATCTAGAAATGCGTTTTGTTTTGCATTCAGGTGGTCTCAAAACTTTGTATTTATGGTGAAAACTCGGTAATGAATTTTTGGGTGTATTTTAATACCTTCTCTAGTAAGTAAAAACGAAACATTGAAATTCTTAGGCTTTCACGGCCGGTGTCAATACTGGCTGGAGTATAATCCGGGCTTGTGGGCCGTGGTCTACTGGGCTCCTCCTTCTTCCCAGACGTTTCGTCTGCGACTACGGCAAACACCGAAGGTCGCAGACGAAACGTCTGGGAAGAAGAAGCAGGAGCCCAGTAGACCACGGCCCACAAGCCCGTATTATACTCCAGCCAAAAACGAAACAGTTGCAGACAAAGCTCTATGCATGTCTCTGAACAACATAACTAAAAAGTCTTATACATTCCACTCACGTGACTTTCTCTACATATCTGTAACACACTGTTAATAAGCACATTCTTTTATCCAATTCATGCTAATCGAGATGAACGCTAGCTGAAACGGTCTTATTTGTTTGTTCCTTATAAATAGGAGAAAAATAAGGAATATACTGCGCTAAACCGACAGTCAAATGTTTTAAAATGTGGTTACTATGGGATTGAATTCAGTTTCTTTGCGTGACCAGGAGTTGACAAGTTCCCGTATGAAAAAAATCTGATTGTGTTCCATTCACATGAATCTCTCTACATCTCCACAACAAATATTTTTAAAAAGCTTATGCTTCTATTTACTTCACTCTATTGGAGAAAAAATTAGCAGAAATAGTCTTATTACTTGCTTCCTTGTAAGTAAAAGCGAAATAAGGGAGTACCATAGGTTTACATTGTGTCAAGGGACAGGAGTTGACAAATTCCTGTATGAGAAAAGAATAAGCTTCTCCAAGCTGAAACCTAAAACAACGAATATATCAAAAGCGATCAACTCGACGAAAGAAATTTATATGAGCTAAATTGTGCGGTTTATCCTCATCTACATTTTTTTGTGGCGTAAGTTTTATCTATCTCTTACGGTTTTCCAGTTATGCTAAATTCAGTAAAATTCACAGAATAAAGTAGCCCTCAGAGGCTATTCCCAGAAAATTCAAGGCATACATTTTATTTGTCTTTAGTATTCGATATTCTAATCAAAATCCTTAGAGCCATTTTTGAGAAAATCAAAATTTTCGAAAATTTTTCCATGCAAAGTGTAGTCGGGGGTGGGGGAATTTTCTTGAAAATCTTCGTGTCGCATCCTTGGAAGATACTGAACTTAAATACGTAGTTTGGTATGTAACAGACTTTTCGTTTTTGAGCTATGCTGTCCATAGGCAGACACACACACGGACCTTTTTCCAAAAATGCCTTTTTTTGGATTCAGGTGGACCCAAAACGTGTATTTCGGATGAAATCTCGGTATCGAATTTTTGGGGGAATGCAGCACCTTCTTTATACACTATATACATAGTACGTGCAGAGAAAGTAAAAATTTAATAGTTTAAAACTGAAATCAATAATAGCTATCCCTCATGTGGAACTCTTTATTGTTGTGAGATTTGAAGTACAGCACCAGATACGGACTTCACTCTGAGAAATGGAGTACATGCCGTACAATGCTTACAGCTCCCCCCCCCCCTCGGCAACAATCTTAAGAATACATTCTCAATTATTCTACAAACGAATTATATTCTATTTCTGTAATGAAGTAATTTGTCAGATTTACGTATATTTTAACCAGTTGAAATTGGAGTATTGAGTTTGCATACTAATAAGGATTCTAAGGACTACCGTTGGTGAGCAAAATGAACACACACACTGGGAGGGAGGGGGCTTTACTACCCTAATATTCAATACCAAGATTACACCAGAAATGCATGTTTTGAGACCTCCTGAATCCGAAAGAAGTATTTTTAGAAACATGTCCCTGTGTGTGTATGTGTCTATGAACAGCATAACTCAAATACCAAACTTCATATTTCAATTCAGTATGTTCATAGGATGCGACACGAAGATCTTCAAGAAAACATTTTTGAAAATTTTGATTTTCTCAAAAATAGCGCTAACAATTTTGATTACAGTATTTTGTTTAAGATATGTTTATGACAAATGAAATGAGTATCTAGAATTTTCTGGGAATAGCCTCTGAAGAACTCTTTATTCTGGATGAATTTTGTGTAAATGGCCAGCAACAAGAGATATATAAAAACTTACTTAAAAATGTAGATCTTATTAAAACACACACGATATGTCATAAAAGTTTTTTTTTTTTTTTTTTTTTTTTTTTAAGAGTTGATCGTTTTGGAGATAGCCCGGATTATTGGTTTAAATTTTAGCCACTTAAACCTTTCTCAAGCGGAAAGACATCCCTATTCTCGTTTCTCATTTGTTTACCCAAAGAGATTGAAATTTCAATTGTTGCACATAGCGATTGACTTTTAAAGAAAGAGACTATCGCTTTTCTTATTTCCTTCGACATACAAGGAAGCTAGTACTCATAGCAAGACTAATTCTTCTCACTTTTATTCTTTCTTTTTTTTATCTTAACGTCCTTTAATCTGATTGGCCAATTTTGAACGATTGATGAAATTGGTTTAATTATGCACAAATAAACACGGGATCCATGGAGCTTAAAGTTACTCGACATCCGTCTTCTCATTATAAGGGAAACCCCGGAATACCTTATCCGGTTAACCCACCCTAAGCGAGATACGAACTTAAGACCTGTTGAATGTGAGGCAGACACGCTATAACTATAAATTGTTTTAAAAATCAACTTTTTGCAGCTAAAGGTCATTAAAATAATTTTATATTACTGCATTTGACTGGTTATACCATTTTTACAATTACTTTCTGCTCATAATTAGTACATATTATTTATACAATTTGGTTATATATGTGTTTGATTTAGACATATATGGATTTAATATTTTCAAAAACGTCGTAAATGCCGGAATCATAGTTGTTGATTACTGACAGACCAGTTGCGTCAATTTAGAGAACACCATATGGATGGAATATACTAGATTATTGCCCTTCTACTTACAAGAGACCAAATTTCTGTTAATGTTTATCTCGATTAGCATACGTAGATTGAAGAATAAGCTTTTTTACAAACATTTGTTTCAGAGATGTAGAGAAAGTGATTTGAATGGAACCCATCAGATACGTGTATACCAAGTTAAACATAGATATCAAAGTTTTGAGTGAAATGCAACAGCTTCTCTATGTACTGTGTACGATTAGGAAGCAGAGAAGGTAAACATCTGCCACTACATCCTCAGTTTTGTAATCGATGGCCAGAATATGCATGTATTCTTACTGAGGCATAATACACACCTCAGCTCGGTTTCTATGACAACGAGCAATGCAATTTCTTCATTCCCCTTGCGCTTTCTTTAAGAGAACAAATGGAGGAGGGGTTGTGTCATTAGAAACAAAGCGCTAACGGAATGCAAACAGGCAAGCACAGTCACCAGCAGACTTATAAATAGATGGTACCTAGCACACACCTTTCAACCCTTTAGGGTTGTTTTCTTTCTGTGCGCGCATCAATCAGAGTAGCGAGGGATGCAGGGAGCGAGGCGGAAATGCGTTCCATGGAATTTTTCACTCACAATATGCCCCCTTTCTCGTGAGTTGAAAAGAATAGCAACAAAAGGACGAGTATAGTGTACGGTGAAAGATCGATCAAAATGATACGACAGAAAGCTCTGTCGGAGTGCGCACCAATTTTTAAGCCCACATCCGTCGCTCCGGTTGCTCTTTGAACCATCATCCTACGTCAAGACCAAGCACAAAACTTATTTTACCCTGCTTAGTGTTTGCCTCAGGCACTGTAACATTTGATCCCGAAAATCCATATCGAGACTTCAATGAAATACTCTTTTAGATATTGAACAGATAGGAAAAAATATTACATGTGTCCCATTCACTTGACTTTCTCTATATCTCTGCAACAAATTATTGTTAAAAAGCGCAAGCTTCCATTTACCTCATACTAATCGAAAAAAATAGCAGAAATAGTCTTATTACTTGCTTTCTTACAAGTAGAAGCGAATAAGGGAGTAGCATAGGTTAAACTGATAGTCAAAAGCTGGTTGCTATGAGACTGAAGTTCCTTTGTTTATATGGACAGGAGTTGACAAATTCCTGTATGAGAAAAATTGTTAAAGCTGAATTCAAAAACAAGGAATATCTCAAAAAACGATCACCACCATGAAAAAAAGTGCATAACAAGAATAATGTGCTTTAACGTACCTTACATTTTTTGTGTGGTAAGTTTTTGTACATCTTTTACTGTTTAGCAGTTGTGCAAAGTTCCTTAAAATTCATCCCGAATAAAGTAGTCTTCAGAGGCTATTCCTATAAAATTCAGGATCTACATTTTATTTGTCAAGTAAATATCTGTAATATACGATATTTTAATCAAAATTGCTAGTTATTTTTGAGAAAATCAAAATTTTCGAAAAAAGTTCCATATAAAGGATAGTTGGGGGTGGAGAATTTTCTTGAAAATCCTCGTGTCGCAGCCTTGGAACATATTAAACATAAATGCCAAGTTTGGTATTTAACGGTGTTTTCGTTTTTTAGCTATGTTGTCCACATGCATATAGACACACACACACACATACACAGACATTTTTTCTAAAAATGCTTTTTGCGGACTCAGGGGACCTCAAATCATGTATTTCCTGTGAAGTATCGAATCGAATTTTGAGTGAAATACAATACCTTCGCTATCTACTATTTACATGTACATTCGGATTAGAGAAAGTTAAAAGAACTGATGTGCTATCATCACATTATTTTGATTACCTATTCCTCAATGAAATGTTTTACAAAATATTATTTTTCTAGTAATTTCGTTAAATTGTAGTTAATATTAAGATGATGCATCTATGAAATTTGGGAAAACCATACATATATCATACATATCATATATACCAAGTTTGGTATTTAACGAACTAAAAGTTTTGTCAACTATGCCGACCACAGACACACACACAGAAAAACACGTGAGTATTTTTCTAAAAAGTGTTTTGTTTGGATTCAGAGGGACGCAAACATGCATTTTCGGTGCAATCGTGGTATCGAATTTCTGGGTGCAATTCGGTTTTTTTTGTTTTTTATAGTGTTTACTACCACTACTACTATGTCCGCCGTCGCTGAGGATGATATATGGCATGAAAATGGATTACCGGTGGAATGTAATGGTAGGGGAAACCAGAGAACCTGAAGAAAACCCGGCCCTGTGCCGCTTTGTCCACCACAAATTCTCAGATGCGTTCGCTTGGGATCCCGGCCGGCTAGATAAGAGGCGAGTGGTCTAACCACTCGGCCACGGCGCGGCTATAGCGGTTGGATTGCTATACTTTTTCTATCCACCATATACATGTGTGCATGCGTGCTTAAAAATTTGTTCAAACAAATAGGAATATAAAGAAGAAAACAGTATTGCCAACTACTTTGTTATGCCACTGGTTTGACATTATTTAATCTTATACCACTACACACAAAATCTGGAATGTGTCAGGGAGTTATTGGCAAGCATGTAAGATATGTACTTAGTTTCCATGTGAAACCCTAGGGCTTTTACAAGCGTGTAAATTGAAGCGGGATGCAGGGAATATATCCATTCCTGGAGGATTTCATGTCCTCTTCTACAGATATTAGTATTTATTCCTGCAAGAGTTTCATTTCAGCTGACTGGAAACAAGGGAGTTAAATACACTTTAACTCAAACACTGTGTTTATAAGATATGTTCCATTCACATGGCTTTCTGTACCTGTTCTACATATAAACTATTCTTCTCTAGCGCATATATACAACGTACATATAGTAGATAGACAAAGTATTATATACCACTCAAAAACTCGATACCGAGATTTCATCGGAAATATATGTTTTGATAAGCCTTGAATCAAAACAAAAAGTATAGAAAAAGTCAGTGTGAGTGCGTGCGCGCGCATGTGTGTGTCGGACAGTATAACTCAAACACAATAAATCCGTTAAATACCAAATTCCCAAGGATGTGATACGAAGATTTTTAAGAAAATCCCTTCACTGCAAAGTCTATTTTAAATGGAAAAGTTTTCAAACATTCTAACTTTCTCTAACGTTTTTTATTAAACTATCGTATAGGAAACTTGCATGCCGAATAAAATGTACGTCTATAATTTTCCGGGGATAGCCTCTGAAGATTTCCTCATTCTGGATGAATTTTTCAGAACTGGTAAACCAACAGAGATACACAAAATGTTACACCACAAAAATTTAGATTTCCTCAAAGCACACAATTTATGTCCTATGCAGTTTTGTAGTAGAGGTAACTTTTTCCGAGTTATTCATTGATATTGGTTTTAGTTTTAAACCACTAAAATGTTTCTCAAGGGGGAAGTTTTAACTGTTTCGTGTATTTTTTGTTACCTCCGGGAGTACAATAGAGAACCGAATTTCAATTGCTTCACATAGCGACTATCGCTTTAGCCTAGTTTATTCCCTTATTTCCCTTGTGCCTACAAGGAAGCAAGTAATAAGACCATTTCTGCTAATGCTTATCTCGGTGATATGGCAGATAAAATAATATTTTGTAATAAAAGTTAGTTTGCGGAACAGTAGAGAAACTCATGTGAATTGAACACCTCAGATATTTCTATTTATTACATGGTACATAGGTAGAGAAGCTTCTACATTCCAGTTAAAAATTCTATCCGAAATTTCATCGGAAATACACATTTTAGATACCCTGAATCCGTACAAGGCATTTATAGAAAAATCTTAGTTAATGTGTTCCACTCACATGACTTTCTCCTCATCTCTACAACAAATTATTGTTAAAAAACTATTCTTCTATTTACTTTGTGCTAATTGAGAAAACATTAGTAGAAATAGTCTTACTACTTGTTTCCATGTAAGTAGAACGGAAATATGGGAGTAAAGTAGACTCAAGTCTGGTTGCTATGTGATTGAAGTTCCTTTGATTGTATGGACAGGAGTTGATAAATTTCCGTATGAGAAAAATATAAGTATCTTATAGTTGAAACCAATAACAAGGAATATTTAAAAAACGATCAACTCTACGAAAAAATGTAAATGACATAAATTGTGTATGTTAACGTTGTCTACATTTTTGTGTGGTAAGTTTGTCTGGTTTTTACTGTGTACCAGTTACGTAAAATTCAGCAAAATTTACCCAAATTAAAGAGATATTTAGAGGCTATTCCAAGAAAATTCAAGATATGTATTTTATTTAGCATGTTAATATCTTTAATATTCGGTATTTTAATCAAAATCGTTAGAGCCATTTTTGAGAAAATCAAATTTTTTTCTATGTAAAGGTTAGGTTGGGGTGTTTTTTTTTTCTCAAAATCTTCTTGTTCTTCCTGGAAGAAGTAAACTTTAATTCTAATTTTGGTATTTTACCGACTTTTCGTTTTTGAGTTATCGTGTTCACAGACACATGGTCACACACACAAACACAAACCTGGACCCTTTTATTTTTTTTATAAGGGAGACCCTAAATAATATATGTTCGGTAGAATCTCGGTATTGAATTTTTGGGTGGAATGTAATACCTTCTCTACACACTATGTGTATAGTACATGTAGAGAAAGTAAAAAGTGTGTATATGTGTGTGTATCCGTGAATATCATAACTGAAAGTTTTAAACCGATTAAATACAATACTTGATTTTGATTCCATATTTAATATTTAATAAAAATTGCTCCACCCAAACTACACTTGAAATGATAAAGATTCGAGAGTTTTGATTTTCTAAAAAATGGTTCTAATGATTGAAGATATTGCCGTGAGGAACAGAAAGTTTGCTGGGAGTAGCCTTTTAAGCCTTCTTCATTTGGATGCTTTGTATAACTAATAAACCATAAAGGACACACAAAAACATACAACATATAAAATTTTAAGATATCTTCAAAACATATAATTTATGTCCTATACATTTTGTTGCATTGCGTTTATGTTTTATTTAATTCTTGGTCATGCAAAGCAAGAACATTATGAAAGATTGGACTATCGCTTTAGCCTACTGTATTCCCTAATTTCTGTTCTACTAACAAGGAAGCAAGTAATGAGACCATTCTTTATTACTTTCTCTTGCCCCGTATGCACAATGTAAAAGGGATAGAGAAGTATTGCATTCCACCCAAAAATTCGATGTCCAGATTTCACCGGAAATACATGTTTTAGGACCTCCTGAATCGAAAAAAAGCATTTCCAGCAAAGGTTCTGTGTATGTCTGTGTGTATGTGTGTGTGTGTGTGTGTGTGTGTGTGTGTGTGTCCGTGTGTCGGTGTGTCTGTTGTGAACACGATAACTCAAAAACGAAAAGTAGCTAAAATACCAAACTTGGTATTTAATTTCAGTATCTTCCACGGATGCGACACAAAGATTTTGAGAAAAATTCCCACACCACAAACTACCCTTTACATGGAACATTTTTCGAACATTTTGATTTTCTTAAAAATGGCTCTAACGATTTTGATTAAAATAACGTATATTAAAGATATTTATATGACAAATAAAATGTATATCTTGAATTTTCTGCGAATAGCTTCTAAAGACCTGTTTATTCTGGATGAATTTTGCTTAATTTGGCATAACTAATAAACCGTAAGAGATGGATAAGAACTTACTATAGAAAAAATGTAGGCCTTGTTAAAATACAAAATTGACATCATATACATTTTTTCGTGGAGCTAACCATTTTCGAGGTATTCATTGTTGTCAGTTTCAGTTGTGAAGTACTTATACTTTCTCAGACGGGAGTGTCCGTTTTTCTTTTGCTCTACTCCTGGCCAAAAAAAGAAGCGATTTGTAACAACAATTGCATAACGACAGCTTTTAGAACATTTGACTATCGATTTAGCCTAGTGTATTCCCTTATTTTCTTCCTACTTATAAGGAACTAAGTAATAAGAACATTGTGCTGAATACCTCGATTAACATGGTGCAGAAAGAAGAATAATCTTATGTAAGAAGTTTGTAAAATGGCTAGAGAAAGTCATGTGAGTGTAACACATCAGATTTTTTTTTTAACTAAACTCATAAAGTAGCTAGCAGGTAAGTTATTACTTTCTGTAGTACAAGTGCACAATTGACATAGGGAATTGAGAAGGTAATGATTCCACCCAAAACTTTGATACCGAAATTACACCGCAGAGACTCCTTGAATCCAAAGAAAATGTTTTTTTAAAAACATGTCTACGTGTGTGTCTGTGCGTGTGTATGTATGTAACATAGCTCAAAAACGAAAAGTTTGTTAAATGCAAACTTGGTGTTTAAGTTCAGTATCTTCCAATAATGCGACTCGAGGATTTTCAAGTAAATTCCAACACTCCTTACTACTCTTTACATTGAACATTTTTCGAAAATATTGATTTTCTCAAAAATGGCTGTTGTGATTTTTATTAAAGTGTTGTATTTTAAGGATATTTACATAGCAAATAAAATCTATATTTTGAATTTTCTGGAAATTCCTCTTTTAAGAACTCGTTATTCTGATTAGTTTTGGAGAATTTTGCATAACGGTTAATGATGGATACACAAAAACTTACTACATAAAAAGTTGTTAAACTATGGCATATATGTTTTCCTTTTAGAACTGACCGTTTTTTAGATATTCTTTATTATTACTTTCAATTTTAAACTACCTCTTCTTAAACAGGACCATGCAAAGCGAACTAAACCTTAATTGTTTCAAATAGCGAGCAGTTTTTATAAGATTGTGCATTCGCTTCAGTTTAACGACGCTTCTTTCCCTTTTACTTACAAGCAAACAAGAAATGAGGAGAATTTCTGCAAGTGTTTATCTGGATTAGCAAGATGTAGATAGAGGAAGAGGTTGTTTAACAATAATTCGTTACAGAGATGCAGAGAAAGTCATGTGAAAGGAACACATCAGCTTTTTATCATTCGTGTTCTACAGAAGTCCCTAAGTAAGTCAATCTCTTCTCTACGCAATGCAAGTAATTTAGCATGAACGGAGATATTTACTATCTGGACTCTAGTTCATAGGTGTCACATATGATACCTCTGGTTTCGGATTTTATTCTCGATCAGTGAACGAGTCAAAACAATGATGGACGGTGATATCATGTTCACTATATTCTGCTCTCATTGCTAATATATTATTTCTTCTATCTCTGTTTGCTGTATCGATGGATAAAAAGTTTGATATGTCCCATTCATATTACTTTATTGACCTATTCTACAACAAATTACTCTTGAAGCTCATTCTTCTAATTTATCCTATCGAGATAAAAGTAGCAGAAATGGCTATATGATATACTTCCTTCTAAATACAGGTAAAGTAACGAAATACACCAAATTAACTCGATAGTCTAATTTTTAAAAGCCGGTCGCTATGTAATGCATAGAAGTTTCCTTTTCGTTGCATGTCTAGGATGAAAAAAGTCAATAATAGCTTTCCGCTCCATGAAAATCTAAGTATTGGCAATGTCAAAACCAATAACAAAGGATATTCGGAAGTTTTAACTGCGCAACAAATGTAAATGCCAAACTGTGTGTTTTATGAACTGCAAATTGTTTTTGTAGTACGTCTTTGACTTACGGTTTACCAGATTGCAAAAGCTATTCAGAATGGAAAGGACTTCATAGGCTATTCCCCAAAAAAAAGACAAGATATACATTTTATTTGTCATGTAAATATCTTTATCATATGATACTTTAATCAAAATCCTTAGAGCCGTCTTTGAGGAAATAAAAGATTTCGAAAAATCTTCCGTTTAAAGGGTAGTTTTGGCTAAGGAGATTTTTATGAAAATCTTCGTGTCGCATCCTTTAAAACTACTGAACTTAATACGAAATTTGGTATTTAATGAATTTTTCGTTTTTGAGTTATGCTGCATACACGTACAGACACATACTGTAGTATAATTTAAATATACCTTTTTATCCAGCAGCCCTCAAAACATGTTTTTAGGTTAATTCTCGGTATCGAATTTTAGGATTTAAAATAATACCTTCTCTACTTACTATGTACATGCATAGTACCTAGTAGAGAAAGTAAAAGCTCAAAGACTGTATATAATCATAAGGTATCATATATGATATACCATACATAAAGTCCTTTAAAATAAAATCGAATTTTAATTGCTTGAGCCTCATCAATTCATAGACTGAACATTTTAACTAACTAAACCTTATTTCCCATTCCGCTCCCAGAAGCACCCCAAAATTATTCCAAAATCCCCTTTTTTGCTATAGGTGTTATATTTAGTGATTCCGGGAAATGAAAAGGCAGATAAGCTGCTAAAACAGGAGCTCTTTTATTGGACCCTCACACATGTTATGACTCCAATTAGAACCATCTAATGCGGTCATCAGACCCGGTTGCTTGGAAAGCACGAGAAATACGAAAAATATCTGTAATTTTTCATGCACTCCAAAACATGCATACGGAGGTCTGGACAGAAGTAGCTCGCGAAAAATTCTAAAGTTCAGGGGACACAGAAGTGCTGTTTATCGATTTTAGTTAAAAAGTGTAGATTTTAGTTTTTAATGCAAAAATTATCCTACTTTAAAGTACATATTTTAAATGTATAATTCTCCTAGGGGGAATGTAACGCCATTTCAAGGCGTTAAATGACTCGGTGTCAAACGTAAGCCATTGTTCTATGGTTTAATTTCTTTGTTATTTTCCTATATTTAAAACCTTCTCCCACATTTTATTAAGATGTAATCAATCAGTAAGACATAAAATATTCATATTCATTATAAATTGAGTAAAAAGCAAATTAATTTCAAAGGCAAATTTGATTATTTAGAGTGGCTCGCCTTTGTTCATTTCACTTAATATCCCTCACAAACCAATTCAACACACTTCTCATAAACTGACCCAATACACCAAAAATGAATCTAGAGGTATTACGTAAAAGTTTTCCAAAGCTTGCAGAATGTCTGGTTGGATTTTTATATTGATCATAGAATAGTTTTAAAAAAAATTAATAGGCATAATCATGCACCACTTTTGCAACTTTTACTAGTTTGTCAGATAAAACAATTAAAAAAAAAAAAAAGACCATCTGATCATGAAAATATAACCAGACAATTTGTTACAAAAGTATTAAGGAATGCCATTTTAAATTATGGTACATGTAGCATAGGTTGAAGATAGCTTTTTATTTTAGCTTATTAAATAATATATCCAGAATAAATTAATTAATATATTAAGAAGGCAAGAACACATTTGAGTGAAACTTTGTTTGAAAACACTTATTTCGTTGCCAGTAATGTATTACAAAAGGATTGGAGCTCTAGCTTTAATATTTTATTTTAATCCCTTTTGTCATTTCGGTGTCATTTAAGCAGGGATAAGCTCTCGTGGGGAACGAATCTCTTTGTAGCATCTGCCACTTTAAAGGACACCTGCACAGTATGGCAGTAAGTGAATCCTGCTTATAGATGATGTCAACAGGCAAATGAGAGAGCCGCCCAGCTGTTATGAGAGTGTCCTGCACATGCTCACCAAAGAGCTCTCATTTTTGGGAGTCACTTTCCAAATTGAAGTAGCGTTCAAACATTAGGCCCAGAGATTGGTTTAGTTCAATGCTGCTCCTCCTATTATACTCATAGTCATATTATAGCCAGTCGCGAATTGGATTCAACACTCGTATTAGGCTATGAACAAATGTTAGGTTAGGTGAGGGCTTCGGAAACACTTCACCTGAGTGGTCTAAATGAATGCCTCTCAAACACGAACCTCAGTTATACCCGGATGAGTCCGTATCGTGTTGGTTTGAGCTCAAGGCCTGTAACCCACATATGCAACAAATGTAAAACTTATTCAAAGAAAAATGCATTAACAGTAAAATCAGTTATATCTTTAATGCCTGTTTATGAAAAGATCTCAAATGTTTAAAATTCTGCCAATGTTGCTTTGTACCTACTTTTCTGGAATCTTTGTCCTTAGACCTTTATGGAAATTTTTGTTCCTTTTTTTTATGGTTCATTTTGGTTTCTGTGCCTTGGTCATTTGCCTACGATAACGTCAGTGCACTATACAATATCATTCTTTCTCCTAATGTGATCATTTTTTAATAATAAAAACACAAACTGGTTGCACCGTTAGTTGATTATTCGCTAAAAGGGCAGATATTTTTGTACGAAATATGACATTTTTGTAATATTCTATAAATTCTGATTTACTGTAATATGTAATTGGACAATACGGTAAAAATGTTACATCACATGTCTCTTTCCGTCTATTCTGCAATAAACAATTCTTACAAAAATGTATTCTTCTATCTACTTCAAGATAAGTATTACAGACATGGTTTACTACATATTTTCTTGTAAGTAGGGCGGAAATAAGGGAATACACTAAGACAAAGGGATAGTCAAATGTTTTGAGTGCTATCGCTATTGGATTGAATTTGAAATTATCCTCTCTTTCCATGACCAGGAGTAAAACATAAGACTTCTTTGAGACAAGTGTAAATATTTTAAAATTAAAACCAGGAATACCTCGAAAATGTGTACTCTACAAAACATGTGTCTGACATAAATTGTTTTTCTTCCTCCTTCGCATTACCCTCACCCTTTTCTCCACTCTGTTTTGGCCTTATTAATCTCCTCATTACACCCACTGTCTTTTTCCTTTATTTTGTAATCCTTTAAATTCTATATACTAACATTATCCGGAGTCTTTCTTTTTCGCTGTTTCTTTTGGTATATGTTTAATTTTGCTACGAGTCCCCACTACCTCAATTGTCTTTGATCAATCATCTACTCCAGTGGTCTTTCAAAAACGCCTTCTCTAATTCTCTCATTCCTTATTTTGCGACTTCTAGTTTTATTTACAGATTTTCTTTAATATTTCATCTCACTGGATTAAATAATTTATCTGACATTTGATACAGTATCTGTAACTCCAATAGACATTCTGAGATAACATAAAACTGCAAATAGTTTAATTACCTTCCACCTGTTTGTGTTTATGCAAGTCAAATTCGAATCACAAGCATACTTGACAGGTGTATCGTACAACTAATTTTCATAAATATTTTGTTTTATCAAGGCACGATAATCATGGAAGTGTGGAACTATTTTGAAGTAGACAGTACTAATAACAGAGCAATGTATAAAATATGCAAAAACATGCAACAAAGCTAAAGCAACAAAGCTCACAAATGCAACAAAGCTAAAAAAAACATGTGTTATTCATACGACGAGTGAAGTGTACAAAATCTCTATTGAAAAAGTAATGTACAAATTTCCTAAAAAAAAAAAAAAAAAAAACATGCGACATTCATACGACGAGTCAAGTGTACAGAATTTCTGTTGAAAAAGTAATGTACAAATTTCCTGTCGCTGTGAGAACATGACGCGTGACATCTGAAAACAATGAGCAAAGCGTCAGTCTTATCTCCATGCGGTCAGATCCCTTCATCAGCAGCTACAACAAATAAAATGGTGCTAAATACCCATCCAAATTGTTCGATTAATAATCACAGTACTATTACTGTCATAATGATGATGATGATGATTATTATTATTATTATTATTATTATTATTATTTTGTAGTATACTATGATGTACTGTCATTCTAATACGGTATTATAGTACCCATATTAATTTATTTAATTATTTTAATTATATTATAACTGTATGTCACCCTATGTGTTGTAAAGCTAACTTCACATACCAAAGGTCACGGGTTCAAACCTGGCGGAGCACGATGGATTTTTTTCTGTAGTAAAAATCACTTGCATGGTTTCCTTCGGAAGGGAAGTAAAGCCGTTGATCCCGTGCCTTAGATTTATGTTGCGGAAAAGAACATCAAGCTTGATTAAGAGGCCTCTGAGCAAAATTAAGCGGTCTTTCATTCCCAATTTAGAATGGGTCGCTGAGAACCACAGCAGAGCGTCCATAAACAACATACCATTTACATTTTGTACTTGCATTACCACATTTACAGCGCTGCCACCGGACCATGCCCTAAGCAGTGAAATAAAGCATCCATCTAAAAAACTTATTGGTACATACATTTAGGCAGAGAACATAAGCAGAAGACGCTATCGCCTTTTTTACTTTCTCGACCTGGTACATATGTGCAATATACATAGTAGGTAGAGAATATAATGTATTCCACCCAAAAATTAAATACAGTGATTTCAAAGGAAATACATATTTTGAGATATATATATTTCCTTTGAAATAAATAGCTCCTGAAACCCCTGAATTTAAAATACAATTTTTAGGAAAACATCTGTGTATGTGTGTGTCTCTGCCTGTCTGTGATCAGCACAGCTGAAACGAAAAGTCTATTAAATATTAAGCTCGATATTTAGGTTAATCATTTTCCAAGGATGCTATACAAAGATTTTCAATCGTTAACCCAAAATTATCCCTTTCCAAGATTTTGACTTTTCAAAAATAGCTCTATCCATTTTCCTTAAAATACCTTTGTTTAAAATATTTTCAGGTGAAATGAAATATAAATGTTGAATCCTTCTACAAATGGACCCTGAAGACCTCTTCATTTTAAATTACGTGCACAGCAGTAAACCGTAAGAGACAGACTAAAATTTACTACAAGAATGTAGATTTCGTTAAAATACAAAATTATGCTATATACTTTTTGTGGAGTTAATCATTATAAAGATATTCTTTTTTATTGATCTCAATTTTAAAATGCTTAAGCTTTTCTCAGACTGGAACTTATCATTCCGTTTTATTTTCCTTTTACTTCTGGCCATGCAAAGAGAAGTGCATTTTAATCAAATAGCAGCCAACTTTTACAATATTTGACTGTCGCTTTGTCGTAGTGGATTCCACTGTTTCCTTTATACTTATAAGGAACAAAGTAATCATATAATTATTAATAATGTGTATCTTGATGAGATAAAGTAGATACAAGAATAAGCTTTTATAATAATTATTTGTTTCAGAATAAGTATGAAAATCATATGTGCTCCAATCACATGACTTTCTCTACATCTCATTCTATCTATTTAATGCTAAAACATTAGCACAAACGATGTTATTACTTAGTTCCTTTATAAGTAGGAGGAAAATAAGGGAATATGCTAGGCTAAACAGACAGTCCAGTGTTTTAGAATATGGTTACTATGGGACTGAAATCCGCTTCTTTGGATGGCCAAGCACTGACAAATTACGTATGAAAAAATTTTAAGTATTTTAAAACTCAAATCAGTAACAACGAATATCTCTAAAACGGCAAATTACACGAAAAAATATATATGACCTAAATTGTGTGTTTTTTGTGTAATATGTTTTTGTCCATCTCTTACGGTTAACCACTTATGCAAAATTCAATAAAAATCATCCAGAATAAGGTCTTTAGAGATTATACCCAGAAGATACAAGATATTCGTTTTATTTGGCATGTAAATATCGAAATATAAGATATTTTAATCAAAATCATTAGACTATTTTTGAGGAAATCAAAATTTTAGAAACTTTTTCCATGTAAAGGGTAGTTCGAAGTAGGAGGCATTTTCTTGAAAATCTTCGTTTCGCACTCTAGGAAGATACCAAACTTAAATACCAAGCTTGATATTAACGATATTTTCGTTTTGAGATATGCTGTCCACAAACACACACAATCGCGCTCACACACACAATCGCGCTCACACACACGCATGGACGTTTTCCCAGTTTTTTTTTTTTAATTCAGGAAGACCTAAAACATTTATTCCGGTGAAATCTTGGTATCGAAGTTTTGGGTGCAACACCTTCTCTATATTCCATATACGGAGTACGGGTAGAGAAAGTAAAAAGTAAGCTGAACGGAACATATCAGATTTTTATAAGATGATTATCAGTGCTCAAAATTAGAGTCAGTATCGTGCTTCGAGGAATAGTGACATCTTCCTATCTTTATTAAGAACACTAATAAGGAATGCCACTTGTCCATAAGGAATTCACATTGGCAAACACGTGAATTTGGATCGTGCACAAATGGGCAAATGAATCAAATTCAGACACCAAATCCGTCACTATTAGTCCACATAAAAAGAGCCCGAAATACGTATATGGGCCGCACATTGGACAAGTTGCCCCCTAATTAAATGGCACGTCGAAAGTGCGACAACCACACTTGATGAAAATTGATACGAGCCACAAAACTCGGATGTCCGGATGTAAAATTTAATCTAAAGTGTCAAGCACTAATCAAAATTAGTGACAAGTGTGGAAAAACGTGATGACAGAATTATGACACATGTTACCCCGATTTTAATGGATCTCTGTGAAACGTGACAGCTTTATGAATTGTAATTTACCATTCAAATACGTCACGTACAAGTCAAATAATAGTTTATAAAGGCTAAAAAGTTTGTTACTCACTGGTAATTTATATTGCCATAAAAGTTTATATTGTCAAATTCCAACAGCAATATAATTCATCGTTTTGCTTTTTTAAACACCAGAGATTTTGAATTTTATTGGTGGAATAAGAGACATTACGCTATTTTTACTTTCTCTACGCGTACTATGCACATAGTGTATACAGAAAGTATTGTATTGCATCCAAAGATTCGATACCGAGTTTTCACCGGAAACTAATGTTTTGGGACTTCATAAATTAAAAAAAAAAGCATTTCTAGAAAAAGGTTCGTATGTGTGTGTCTTTGCATGTGTATTTTGCACAGCATAGCTGGTATTTCAGTTTAGTATCCTCCAAGGATGTGACACGAAGCTTTTCAAGAAAATCCTTCCTCCCTCAACTGCCCTTTACATAGAAAGATTTTAGAGAATTTAATTTTTTTCAAAAGATGCCTCTAACGATTTCGGTTAAAATGAAGTATATTTAACTGACAAATAAAATGCATATCTTGAATTTTCTGGGAACAGCCTCTGAAAACATCTTTATTCTGGATGAACATTGCGGAATTTTGATAACTGGTAAACCGTAAGATACATACAAAAAATTAATTAATAGAAAATGTAGAGCTCGTTGTTTCATCTATAAAATGCATATGCTTTTCTCATACGGGAATTTGTTAACTCCTGTCCACACAAACAAAGGAGATTGTCACATAGCAACCAGCTTTTGACTATCAGTTTAGCCTATGGTACTCCCATATTTCGCTTCGACTTACAAGGAAGCAAATAATAAGACGATTTATGCTAATTTCTTCTCGATTAGCATGAAGCAAATAGAAGTATAAGCTTTCTAACAATACTTATTGTAGAGATGTAGAGAAACTCATGTGAATGGAACATACGATTTTTGTTCTTGTACCTTAAATTTCTGAAATCGTTCATATACATAACATCAAACATCTCCGCAGTTTCTTGCGAACTACTACACCCACTATTACTACTTCTTCTGATGTTAACCACAGTATATCTAGAGTACAACGTTGAGCATAGATACCACCACCACCACCACCACCACCACCACCATTATTATTTCTTTAGCACATATATGCAGAGTCATAGAAGTAGAAGAGACATTATATTCCTAAAAATTCAATACCGAAATTTCATGGAAAACATATGTTTTGAGACTCCCTGAATCCAAGAAAATACTCAGTATTTGTGTCTATGTGTGTGTCTATGAACAGCATAAATGAAAACCAAAGGCTTTCTATTTATGTTCAGATCTTCCAAGGATATGACACGAATATTTGCAAAAATCCCTCCACCCCAAACTACCTTTTACATGGGAAAATGTTCTAAATTGTTTATTTTCTTAAAATGAATTACGATTATGATTAAAACCGCTTGATAAAGATATTTGGATAACAAAGAAGTATGAACTTTCTGGGAATAACCTCTAAAGTATTCCTCATTCTGGACGAACTTTGTAATACTGGTAAACTCTATGAAACAGACAAAAATTTACTACACAAAATATGTAAATTCTCACACGGACATCCCGGGTTCGATTCCCGGTTGAGGCGGGGAATTTTTCTTTAGTCAGAATTATTCCCCATCCCCCACAGAGTCTGGAAGTAGGAATGTGAGAGTGAATGTGTGTGTGCGTGTGTTTGAGGAAAATAAAAGTATTTAAGCCAATCGTAAAAAAGAACCTACAGAAAACGAGTTGTTTCAAGTGCAAAGCCCCCGATATTACCTTAGATGTTAAATGAACCAATAAAAAAAAAAAAAAAAAAATGTAAATCTCGTCAAAAGACACAATTTATGTTGTTCATTTTTTGCTGTGAAGATAACCGTTTCCGAGATATTTGTTATTGGTTTCATTTTTAAAATACTTATACTTTTTTTAAATTGGAAGTCGTCCGGGTTTATTTTGTTGTACTTCTGGCAGAAGAGATTCTCAAGGACATTCGCATAGCGACAGCCTTTAAAACATTTGACTATCGCTATAGCATAGTGCATTTCTTTAGTTCCCATCTACTTATAAGAAATAAGATTATTTACCGACTTCTCACCCGGAGATCCCGAGTTCAATTCCCGGCTAGGGTGGGGAATTTTTCCTTAGCCAGAATTATCCCCTATCCCCCCCCACAGAGCCTGAAAATATGGATGTGAGAGAGAATGTGTGTGTGTTTAGTAATAAAAAATGATTAACCTAATGTTCTAAACCTACAGTAATACGAGTTGTTTCACAAGTCAAAGCTCCCGATATGAAGTTAAGGGGTCTATACAAATAAAATAATTACAAAAATAAAAAACAAAAGATAATTCTGCTAATCCTTGTCTGGATTTGCAAGATATAGAAAAAAAAAAGAGTTTATAAGAAGTTTCTAGAATAGCTGGAGGAGACATGTGAGAGTAACATATCAGATTATTATTATTATTATTATTATTATTATTATTATTATTATTATTATTATTATTATTATTATCGTTGCAGCCTGTTAGTTATGTGGTACGAAGAGTAATTGCTGAAATGATGCTCCTTTGAGGATCAAGTTACTCGACATTCATTTTTCATGATAAGGGAAAACCCCGAAAGAAACCTAGATATAACCCTAAGCGATATTAGAACACATGAGGCAGACACGCTACTGAGGCGAGCCGAATCATTTATCTTATTGTATTAAATAAAGTAACTTATTGTCCTACAATTACTCAAATTAAGGGCATTGCCTGGGGCACATTAAATTACGTAATATTCTCAAAGCAATAAGAGCATACATAGAAGTTTCCAATCCTGGTATAATAATAATTTAATCTTCAAAGTGTTGCTATGAGAGAAATGTGTGTTTCAGTCCAGAGACTTTGGCAATAGACTTTGTAGATGGAAGTGCAGTGTAATGCGATCATAAACAAATAATGAATTATTAATAATAATAATAATAATAATAATAATAATAATAATAGCACACAAAACCTTACGATACATGGAACGTTATAACTAAAACGGATTTCTAACCAAATACCCGCAACATCGATGCTTGTGGTGGTGTATTTAACGTAGTGAAATGACATTTTACTTTATACAACTAAAAAAACCGTAGCGGCAATGATTTCTTTTATTTGTTTGTATCCGAGTTAGTGTAATGTGCCTCGGCGTTGCAGAGTATTTTATTTTCTACGTTTTTTATTTTTAGCAAGGGTCTATTTTCAGGATCGGAAAACTGTTCTTTTGGAATAAGAACTATTGAACGTGAATTTAAGATAATATCTTTTATTATATTTGACAAAACTTTTAATGTCGTAACGCACAATAAAATAACTCATTTTTAAACACTACGACTTACTTTTACATTTATGATTTTGCTTCTTCAGTGAAGTAAACGCCTTCTATATTTACTGTTTTTATATAAAATTACATTATTGTGATATTTAATGCACAATTATTACTTTTAACTACGATCGTAGCTTTCCACAAATGAAGTGTGCCTACAATGGCGTCTCTATAAGTTTCTTCTAATCAACATTTTTCAATTTTTTCTTTACTAAGACAAAATCAATGAACGTGTGAGCGTCTCTATACATTTGTTTTCTTCCGTTTTACATTTACAGCAAATTTTTCTATTTCAAATATTTAAATTATGTTTAATTATTTACATTACTATTACTTTTACAATATCAAAAAGTACACGAAAATAACACATATTACCTACAATTATAGATTTTATACGTATTTTCTTCCATTTTATCTTTGATTATGAGGATTGTAATCAGATAAAATTTAAAAATATTTGCATTCGTACAAAATTTGTAACTCATTTATTCAAAATACAATAACACTTACACACAAAATGGTATATTTATGCCTTTAAATATTTTTAAGTTCCCTTTTATTCTTTAAATTGCTTTAACTTTTTCAGGGTTTTATTATTGTTTCTGATACGTGCTTAAGTTCCACATTCAGCTCCTCAGGACTTGTAGAATGATATCAGACGCCCATAACCTCTCAAACACTTGGTATTTAAGTTTAGTATCTTCCAGGAACGCGACACGAAGATTTTGAGAAAAAATGCCTCCACCCCAAACTACCCTTAAAGGGAAAAATTTCGAAAATTTGATTTTCTCAAAAATGGCTCTAACGATTTTGATTAAAATTTCGTATATTAAAGATATTTACCTGACAAATAAAATGTATATATTGAATTTTCTGGGAATAATCTCTGAAGACTACTTTATTCTGGATGAGATGGACAAAAACTTACCACACAAAAAAGGTAGAGCACATTAAAATACACAATTTATGTTACATTCATTTTTTCGTGGAATGGGTCGTTTTTAAGATATTCCTTGTCTTTCTGTTTCAGCTTTGAAAAACATATTTTTTCATGCAGGTATTAGTCAACTCCTGTCCATGCAAACATTGGAATTTCAGTCAATTAGGTATCAGCCTTTGACTATCAGTTTAACCTATAGTACTCCCTTATTCCACTTCTACTTACAAAGGATCAATCAAGTAATAAGGGTAATTCTGCCAATGTTTTTCTCGATTAGAATGAAGTAAATAGAAGCATAAGCTCTTTAACAATAATTTGTTGCAGAGATGTAGAGAAAGTTATGTGAATGGAACACATCACATTTTTAAATATTTGACAATCACTTTAGATTATTAATTAATAAGTTTACTCTTATTAATATTTATCTCGAATAGCAAGAAGTATATATGAAGAAAATGTCTCCCATTCATATGACTTTCTCCACATCTCTGTAACAAACTATTGTTAATAAGCTTATTCTTCTATTCACTTCAAGTTAATCGAGATAAACATCAGTAGTAACGGACATATTACTAATTTCATTATAAGTAGAAGGGAAATAAGGGACTACTCGGCTAAACTGTCAGTAAAATGTTTTAAAATGTGGCTACTATGGAATTGAAATAAGTTTTTTTTGCGTGACCAGAAGATGAAAGGTTCACGTATGAAAAAGTATTTTAAAATTGAAGTTAATAACAAGAAATATATGGCAAACGAACAACACCACCAAAAATATGACATAAATTGTGTATTTTAAGGAGCTCTATATGTTTGCGTAGTAAGTTTTTGTATATCCCTTACGATTTACCAGTTATGCAAAATTAAAAAAAAAATCATCCAGAATAAAGAAGTTTTTAGATACTTTTCCCAGAAAATTCCGGATGTACATTTTATTTGTCATGTAAATATCTTAAATATAAGACATTTTTATCAAAATCGTTAGATCCATTTTTGAAAATATCAAATTTTCGAAATTTTATCCATGTAAAGGGTAGTTGAGAGTCACGGGATTTTCTTGAAAATATTTGTGTCGCATTCTTGGGAGATTCTGAACCTAAATATCAAGTTTAGCATTTAACGGATCTTTCGTTTTTAAACTATGCTGTCTACAGGCGCACACAGAGCTTTTTCTAATTTTTTTTTTCTGAATTCAGGGGGACTCAGATAAAGTACCTCCGATGAAATAATGGTATCAAATTTTTGGTGCATTAAAATATGTTCTCTATACACTATGTACATAGTACGGGTAGACAAACTAAAAAGGAACGAGAGCGAAGATCAAAACTGGAGAATCACTGCAAACCAGTATAAGAATTGATGAGCACAGAAGAAGAAGAAGAAGAATTGATAAAATTACTTTAAACAAAATCACCTGACACCCCAAACAAGTTGTTATATAGAATTTGGTTTGTATTAGCTACCGATTTTGATTAAAATATTCATGAGTTTATTTACATGAAAAATTAAATTGATATAATTATACAACTTTTATACTCATGGGATTCCAAAACATGCATTTCCAGTAATATTCCGGTGTCGAATTTTTGGATGCAATACACTCTATACACTATGTACATTGTATATGTAGAGAAAGTAAAAATGAGGTTTTGTAAACATAGGATGTTGAATAATAAGTAGAGAAAGTCAAGAAAATGTAACAAATACGGGTTTTTAAACCTGAATTATTTAAACTGCGTACTGGATACACAAAGGTACAATTGCAGGTAGAAAAACGAACAAACCGACCCTAAACTGCGCTGTGTAGCAGCGAACACACCGTCATTATTACTGCAATCTAATTACGGTGAGAGGTCAGCGGACCCAGTAACGTACACCGCACGCACAATCGATCGAACCGTGCACAGATGGAAGAAAACAGTATCAAGTAGACGGGCATTTTGATGAACCGGATGCAAGTAAAGAGAAGGCTGCGATATAATAATAAGGGTGATGTTTGGAAGAATGGGAATGGTGCAAATGAACCACGCCATCACGCACGCTACCGTGTCTGCCTGCAACTCTAACCTATAAGAGCGAGCAATCTTTTACAACTCAGCCTTGCTGCGTTAAAAATTCTACCCCACGCCTCCCAAACTTAGCGAACCGAGTTATTCAACTGCCAGAAACAAAACAGTATCGCCTGCAAATTGAAAACTAAACTTCTCTGCAGCATTTGTTTTCACTCACAAACCTCCATATTATTTTGTTAGCCGCAGAGATTCTTCTATCTCTGGATTCCTCTCACACCTTCTTTTCTTTTCCGTTCCTCTTTCTTTGTCTTATCTTCCACTCTTTGTATGTCTATGTAATATTTGTGTAATAAGCTTCTTTTGTGGATGTTAATACAAGTTTCTGAAGCGCTACTTTCGTACGTCTTTCTCTACACAGCCTTCTACAAAGTATTTTCACAAAGTCTTACCCATTTATCTACTTCTTTTTAATACGGATAAACTTTCACACACATTCGGACATTCGTCATTGATTCAAAAATCTAATGTGTTCCATTCACATAACTTTCTCTAGCTGTTTCATATACAAACTATTCTTACAAAACATAATTCTTTTCTCTGTATCTTGCTAAACGAGATAAACATTACCTGAAATTGTCTTATTACTTGCTTCCTTGTAAGTAGAAGGGAAATACGGGAAAACACAAGACTAAAGCGATATTTTACCCTTTTAAAAGGTTTTAAAGGTTCAGTTCCCTTTACATTGTGCCGTTTGAAAAAAAAAAAAAAAGGCTACGTAATTTAACATTGAAACCAATAACAAAGAATATCTCGAACATTGTCAACACCTCAAGAAAGCATATATGGCTTAATTATGTCTTTTAATAAGATCTACATTTTTGTGTGGTATGGTTTTGTCTATCTCTTACGGTTTAAACGTTTTAAAAAATTCTGCAAAACTTATCCAGAATAAAGAAAATTCACAATATTCATTTTAATTTTTATGTAAATATATTTATTATACGGTAGTCCAATAAAAATCATTAGAGTCATTTTTGAGAAAAACAAAAAATTTTCAAAAATGCTTCCATGTAAAGGGTAGTTTTGGTGAAGAGATTTTCTTAAAATCCTAGTATCTTTGGATGCTACTAAACATAAATACCAAGTTTGGTATTAAACTGTCTTTTTAGTTTTTGAGCTACGCTAGACACGCGCGCGCACACAGGC
Organism: Hymenopus coronatus; assembly: GCA_030762935.1. Classification (NCBI taxonomy): domain Eukaryota; kingdom Metazoa; phylum Arthropoda; class Insecta; order Mantodea; family Hymenopodidae; genus Hymenopus; species Hymenopus coronatus. The sequence continues at coordinate 52,296,283 of CM060882.1, forward strand.
ACGTGCGCGGAACTTTTTCTGAAGTTTCATTTGTTCCTTTCACATATTTTTCTCTAGCTGTTCCATATAAAAACAATTCTTACAAAAGATTATTCGTTTATCAACATCATGCTAATCGGGATAAACAGCAGAACTGTACTCATTATTGGATTCCTTATAGGTAGAAGGAAATAAGGGACTGCATTAGTTACGCAAATCTTTGAAAGCCTGTTGCTATGTGAGACAATTGAGAGATTCGGTTAGCTTTGGATGATCCGGTTTGAAAAAAATTAATCAGTTTAAAATTGAAACCAATAGTGAGGATTATATCGAAAACTTTATAAGAAACATGTGTATATGATAAATTACGTGATTTAACGAGATATACATTTTTAGTGAATTTTGTCTATCTTTTCATTTAAACAGCTATGCAAAATTCTGCAAAACTCAATCGCCACAAAGAGCTCTTCAGAGAGTATTCCCACAATATTCAAAATACATTTTATTTTCGACGTGAATGTCATTAATATACGGTATTCTAATTAAAATCGTTAAAGCCATTTTTGAGAAAAATCAAAATTTTCGGAAGATGTTCCATGTAAGTAGTAGTTGGGGCAAGGTTTTTCTTGAAAACTTTTGTGTTGTATCCTTGAAAGATACTGAACTTAAATACCAAGTTTGGTATATTATCAACCTTTCATTTTTGAGCTAAGCTGTCCACACATTCACGAACCTTCTTCTAAATTGTTTTGATATAGGGGGCCTCAAAACATCTATATTTCCGGTGAAATCTCGGTTCGAATTTTTGGGTGGAATACAATACCTTCTCCATCCAGAATGTACATTGTATACGCGGGTCAGAGAAGGTAAAATGCTATTTTTCGGACTAAGGGAGCTCAAAACATATATTTCCAATGAATCCGATATAGAAGTTCTGAATGGAATATAAAACCTTATCTATCCACTATGTACCTTGTACATACGGCCAGAGAAAGTACAGTCTAGCTGTTACGTAAATGAGCATTTCTTACAAAGGATTATTTATTTATCTACATCATGCTAATCGAGATAAACATTAGCAGAAATGGTCTTATTACTTGCGTAAATGTAACAAATACAGGAAATTTCACTGTCATTTATTTCATCATCCTCCACTTCACTATCTTCTGCTTCTTTGTCAACCACATCAAATCTATCCGTATATTTTAAAATTGGAATGAAATTGAATACTTTTTCTTTGTAGTTGTTTGCTGCTGTTGCATCGTTGTTAAAGAAGCTCAGATTTTTCAAATATTTAAACTCTTTCAGAGGTTGCAATGCGCTTAGGTCCTTTATTTTGTTTCCACTTAAGTTGAGATATGTCATCTTGGGACCTTTTGTAAAGTAGATTTAGCCTTTCCGACTTACGATTATCACTCAGTTCCAGCTTCTTTAAATTTGGAAGCTTAGGAAAATCTTTAAGACTTGTAAGATCAACATTCATAAGACTTAGTATGTCAAAATGAACAGTTATCCTAATTTAGTTCTAAAATTTTATGAGGAGCTCTTTCCCGTTTCTCTAGTTCTATTCGCTTCTCCACTACTATTTTGGTCTTCATTTTCATCCTCACTGTCAAACTTATTTCTCATCATCTTCAGGCTGGATGCCATCTTCTCCAACAATTTTTGAAGCATCTCTTTCATCTTGGCTTCTATATCCCACTTATGAACACCAAATGTCCTTATTGACTCAACAATTAGTTACAAATAAAGTCTTTAAATCACTGCTGCAAATAGTGCACTCAAGTTAGAGAGATGTACTCATCTATGGCTTGCGTTCCACTGCACTCCAGTCACTGACGACTCAGTGCAATTCACAACTTACTGCAAATCTTCCTTTTTATAGTGAGAAAATTACCACAGACTTTCTGGAAACCAGTATAAGATACCGGAAGCCGAAGTTTGTAGGAGCATCAAGAGTCTTGTTCCCGAAATCGTTACATCTCGCTGTACTTCCGTGTTGTTGACGCATTCAACTGTGATCTCTCAAATTGAACTCCACCGTCGCATACCTGAGGGAAATGTACAGGAACGGCATTGTCGCAACAGTAATACAAGTGTGTAATAGGTTGTATAGTTTGTGTATGAACCAGGTGGACAACGTTATGTGAATGGAACACATTAGATTTTTACTTTCTCTACACGAACTATGTACATAGTGTATAGAGAAGGTATTGCACTCCACCCAAAATTCGATACCGAGATTTCACCGAAAGTATACGTTTTAGGTTCCCCAGTATCCAAAAAAAGTATTTTCAGAAAAATGTCCGTTGTGTATGTGTGTGTATGAACACAATAACTCAAAAGCGAAAAGTTGGTAAATACCAAACTTGGTATTAAGTTTACTATCTTCCAGGGATACGAAGATTTTGAGAAAAATTCCCTCACCCCAAACTACACTTTACATGGAAAAAATTTCGAAAAATTTTATTTTCTCAAAAATTGTTCTGATGATTTTGATTAAAATACCCTATATTAAAGTTATAAGGTCAAATAAAATATATATCTTGAATTTTCAAGACCTCATTATTCTGAATGAATTTCGCTGAAAAATTGCGTAACTGATACATCGTAAGAGCTAGCCAACCTTACTACACAAAAAGTTTAGATGACGTTAAAACAGGCATACGTTGTTTTTGTGGAACTGACCATTTTCGAGATATTCCTTTTATTTATTTCATATTTAAAATACTTAAACTTTTCTCACCCGGAAAGTTGTAAGCTCCTGCATAGAAACGGATTTCAACCACATGATAACCAGCTTTTAAAAGATTTGACTATCGTTTTAGCCTACTGTATTCCTTTATTTTCATTCTGAATACAAGGAAGCACGTAATTAAGACAATTTATGCTAACGTTTATCTTGATTATCATAAAGTAAATAAAAGAATATGCTTTTTAACAATAATTTGTTACAGCGATGTAGAGAAAGCCATGTGAATGGAACACATCGGATTTTTCTATAGCTGTTTTCAAAGAGTCAGTATGTAATCTACGTTTTTGTTTTGGTTATGCATAATTACGTGTCTAAACATGACAAATGTTAGAAATCTAACTAAATAAAATAGTTCTATTTCTATGAATTCTCACTTTTGTATACATATCCACCGCTACCCATCTTCCTCCTATGGTATGGAATAAATAAAGTATGCGAAAGGTTTATATTTTCTGTTCTAGGTTTAAAAGTCTTTCGATATTCTTTTCTCATTTTTATGAATCACAGTACTTCAAAATGCCGACATATAGATTATATCCTATCATTGTGGACTGCATTCACTGGTACTCGCATAGTACCTATCCCAATACATCTTGGGATTTTAACACTATCTTTCAGAGCTCTGTGTCTAGAGTAATAATTTATTACGTTACTTAGAGAGTTACTTTTCCTCTTAAGAGTATACCGAGAACGTCACGTGATATATTATTCGATTTAACGCTTGCGAGCTTCTTTAGCAAGAAAAATGCTGATATAAGAAATCGTTAGTTACAGCATGGAGATGAGGTTCTATAGATTGCTGCCACCATCATCGACTTTATTGTCGTCTTCTCTTTATTCAGCGTAAAAACAGTTGAACATAAAATGAAGGATGATCCGGCAACGGTGCTTTCTTGTGAGCGAGTTACTAATTGCGACGGTGGAGTGGGAAGTCCGAAAATTGCAATAGCAGTGCTGATTATTGCGACATTGCCAATTCAAGTCGTTGTATCAGCAAAATAATTATGTTAAAGTAGGAACATGTAATAGTGGCCAGCATGCTTGTCTCTATTTGCTACGGAACCAAGTTCAATCCCAGCGGAGGCGATACATTTTGTGGGTTGTACGATGTTGTTTTTTTTTTCAACCTCCGATAGGATATAAATAAAAGACAAGTTCATAGAAAACAATTATTTTATTACTAAAAGTTTTGTACATTTATGATTACTTTTCAACATAATCACCGAAAAGATTGAGGTATTTATCGTACCTGTGCACAAGCTTTGCAGTGCCCGCTTCAAAAAATGTTGCCGCATAACTTTCTCTAGCTGTTCTACAAACAAATATTTCTTACAAAACATTGTTTTATCTGCGTCATGCCAGTCTAGATAAACTTTAGCAGAACTGGTCTAATTACTTCTGAATATAAGTAGAAGAGATATAAGGGAATACATTAGCCTAAAGCGATAGTAAAATATCTTAAAAGCTGATCACTATGTAAACAATTGAGGTTTGGATTCCTTTGCAGGGCCCCAATTCAAAAAGTTAACTCGTTTAAAATTGAAACCTATAACAAGGAATATCTCGAAAATGATCAACTCTACAGGAAAACCGTATATGACAAATAGTGTGTTTTAACGATATCTATATTCTATGTCTAGTAAATCTTTGTGTTTCTCACACGGTTTAACCGTAATACTAAATTCTGCTAAACTCAAATTAGAATAAAGAGCTCTTCTGAGGCTATAGCCAGAATATTTTATTTGTCATGCAAATATATTAATAAGGCTATTTTAATTAAACTCGTTGTCACTTTTAAGAAAATCAATTTTTTGGAAAAATGTTCCATGTAAAGGATGGTTAAGGGTAAGGGAATTTTCTTGAAAATCTTCTTTTCGCAGCTTTGGAAGATACTAAACTCGAATACCAAGTTTGTATTTAACGGACTTTTAGTTTTTGAGCTATGCTGTCCACAAACGCACACACGGACCTTTTTTAAAAAATGATTTTTCCGGACTCAGGGGACCTGAAAACATATTTATGGTGAAATCTCGGTAGTGAATTTTTGGTTGGAATACAACACCTTCTCTATCCACTATGTAAATTGTACATACAGTCGCCCTCCGTGGTGTAATGGTTACCATGTTAACTCCATATACCCAAGGTTGCGGATTCAAACCCGGCGGAGGACGATGTTTTTTTTTTCGGGTGTAAAAATTCTTAGCATGGCTTCCTTCGGAAAGGAAATAAGCCGTGGGTCCCGTGTCGTAGATTTACGGCACGTAAAAGAACCTCAAGCCTGATAGAGAGGCCCAAATTAGAATGGGACGCTGAGAACCACAAAAGTTAAAGAGCATCCATAAATAGCACGCTATCTATTATTTTGTACATACAGGCTAGAGAAAATAAAATGGCTTCGCCTTGTTGGCCAAATTGTTGCTAACATAAGAGCAGTAATAAAACACCTGTATATACAAAGAAGTACAAAAAGTAATGATGAGTGAGAAAAGAGGTGATGTTACATTCACATGCCTTTGTCTACTCATTCTACAATATATTATACCCCAAAACTATTTTTCTGTCCACTTCAGGTTAATCGATATAAAAATTGCCGAATATGCTTTTGTTGCATATTTCCTTTACATACAATCTGAATAATGAAATGTTTTAGGATTAAGTGAGAGTGATAGTTGAGAAATTATCTTCTCTTTGATCGTTTAAAAGGAAGGAAAATTAATATCTTTCCATTTGAGAAAACGTTAATCTATTATAAAATTGAAATCAATACAAGGTATAACTCAGAATGATGAGCTCTATAAAATTGACTATGACATTGGCATAACTTGTCTGTTTAAACGAGATGCACACATTTTGTGTAGGAGGTTATTTTCTATTTCTTAAATGAAAAATTATCCAGAATGAAGTGATTTCAAAGGCTTTCCTAAAAAAACTCAGAATATACATTTTTTTCTCAACGAAAATACCTAAATCTCGGGTACCCTAATGAAAATCGCTGTTGCTTTTGTTAATAATATAAGAATTCAGCTAAAAGTTAACATGTATAGAGCAGTTTGGAGTGGGGAATATTCTTGAAAATATTCGTGTGGCATTCTTGAAAGATACTGAACTTAAATATCAGGTTAGGTATTTAACGGACTTTTTGTTTTTGAATTATGCTGCTCACAGATAAAGGACACACGTACACATATGCGAACTTTTTCTAAAAATTTAAACATTTTTAGGGAAACTCAAAACATATAAACACCTCTCCCGTCACCAAAGTTGCCCGAGTTCCATCCTAAGAAGTTGTGGTGGAAAAAATGGCCTCTGGGAGGGTTTTCTCCAGAGTTTCGGTTTCTCCAGGTATTCATTTCACCAATTGCTCTTTCATAACCTTTCCTTTCATCCATTAAGTCTTCATTTAACACCATCCCCATCACTTACTTCTTGGTTCTTCACTCTGATTCAATGTGCTTCAGCTCCTCGACAGACCTCAAATCCTAAGCACTCGTGTGTAAGTCCTGCAGGGTGTAAGTTCTTCGTAAGAGGAAGGTAAGCCAAGTAAGCAAGCAAGTGATACCTCCAATTAGGTGTGACGTACTAAACCATTCGAGTTTATTTTCCCCTAGAGCAACGGGCAAGAGTGTTATAAAGTGTAAATTAGAGGACAGGTCTCGCAATAATGAATGTCGAGGATGAAACTAATAAAGTTACTGTTCTTCCGTGCTCAAATATTCTTGTTTATACTATCTAAAACTTGCAGTTTCACAGAAAGACAACTGACAATTGAAGTGTTAATACGCTTTACTGTGGATTTAATGTTCATACTTGCATTACCTATTAAATGTGTAAATGAATTCAAATACTTCCTACAGGACTAACGATCCACTAGACTTGATAGTCCAGCATCGTGTATTGAAGAGTGAACACGTGAAATTAAACCGGATAGTCTATATCGACAGGCGCGCACTTCGCGGTACACTTTGTAGAAAATATCAGGTGGTGCATTATGTAATGGATTAGTAAAAAAATTATCTACATCATGTTCATGAGATAAGGATCAGAAGAAATTATCTTATTATTGCTTCCTTCTAAGCAAAAGGGAAGTAAGGGAATACACAAGGCTAAAGCGATAGTAAGAGGTTTTCTCACAGAAACCGTGTGTAGGACAGGAGTTGGATAGGTAGAGTCAAACTGAATGTGAGAAAAGAATTAAACATATCACAATTGTCCATAATAGGTGGCTAAACTATGAATCCTGGGACTTAAAGTTCTTATAGCATTGTAAGTCACCATTGGGGTTATCTCAAAATAATTTGAGAACACCTTGTGGTTTACCGGGAAACATGCGAGTCAGTTGAGAAATGCAATGCTACGCCAGTATGTTGCCATGGTGGGACAATGGTAGAGCAACCGGCTAGAGACCGGAAGATCCATGGTTCAAAGCCCGACTATGGCATTGCATTTTTCAGTCTGACGCTACCTATCCAACTCCTGTCCTACACACGGTTTCTGTGAGAAAACAATTAACATTATCTTCATAGCTGATTATTCTCTACATTGTTACGCCTGCGTGAATGGACAGATGTGCCGTCAGCGAGTTCTTTGGCATCGAAGCTGCGCATTGTTATTTTGAGACTACTTCTGAAAGTTTCTTGCCGCGGCATCGACAGGCATAAAATCGGAGAATGAGTCCCAGAAAGTTTCAGTCTCAATTGGGGAATGCAAAGCGTGCTGTAGTTAAGAGTTTCGACGTGAAATTCGTGGCGTGCAGTAGTAGCCGCCTCAGTGAACGTCAAAAGGAAACTATAGATATGGCAGAATTGTCCCAGAAGCACCGAACAAATACATATATTTGTGAATATATGGTCATTTGTAATCAGTGAAAGAAATAAAATTTTGTTTTTTGTAGTAATAAAGAGTGTTCTTGTTACATTATTAAGGCATCAATTATCATAATATTTATACATACCAAAATAACTACACGTGGAACGTTTTATGAAAATGACCTTTTACTTTCTTTAGCAGAGAAGCTACCGTATTCCACCAAACAATTCGATGTCAAGATTACACCGTAAATGGACATCGATATATATTGAGGTCCTCAGAATCCGAAAAAAGTATTTTAGAAAAAGGTCCGTGTATGTGTCTATGAACATCATAGCTCAAAAACGAAAGGACCTTTAAAAACCAAACTCGGTATTTACGTGCAGTATCTTCCAAGGATGCGACAAGAAGATTTTCAAAAAATTCCTCTTTTATAAACTACCCTTTTACATTGAAAATTTATGAAATTTTCTTATTCTCAAAAATGGCTCTAAGGATTCTGATTAAAATATTCTATATCAAAGCTATTTATATCACAAATAAAATGTATACTTTGAATTTTCTAGGAATAGCTTCTGAAGACCTGTTTATTCTGGATGAGTTTTTGGGGATTTTTGATTAACGGTTAACCCGTAAGAGATAGACAAAACTTACTTCACAAAAATGTAGATATCAAAGTAAGAGGTAAAGCTTTCCTGGCGACGTATTAACTTTAAGTGTTCTTAGGCTTTTAACCAGGTAAGTATATGGATTGACTCAATCTTGTTAAAGCATACAGTGTAGATTTGACCGATTTTGAGAACTTCCCTGTCATTTTTTGGGGGGTGACGTCCTTTAACCTGTTTGGTCTTAACGGACGATGAATGAAACTGGTGAAATGATGCTCAAATGATCTCGAGGCCCATGGTGCTTGAAGTTACTCGACATTCGTCTTCTCAGTATAAGGAACCCTCCCCCAAATAAATAAATAAATAAATAAATATATATATATATTCAAGTAACACACTCTAAGCAAGATTCGAACTCACAACCTGTTGAATGTAGGGCAGACAGGGTACCACCACACTACAAGGCGTGCTCCTAAACTACCTGAAGCGGGACCATTTAAGCGAACCAAATTGAATTGTTTCATACAGCGACCAGCCATTAAGTGATTTGACCTTGGCTTTGGGCTAATGTATTCCTTTATTTCCGTTATGAAGCAAAAAAATAAGACTGATAATATTCATCTCGTTTAGCATGATGTAGAAAAACAATAATCTTTTGTGGAATAGTTTGTATTTGGAGAATGGAACACATCAGATTTTTAGATTCTCAAATCTCATTTGATTGAGTGTAATACTTCCTTCTTATATAGGTAAGCAGTAGAGAAAGTGGAAGTGGAAGTGAAATTTAGAACAGATAAGTAAGAGACGTATTCCAAAGTTGCTTGTTATTTCCTAGCGATCGGAATGGAAGGAAACATAAAACCAAAACAGAAGAACTTCCAGCTCGTCTCTATGTGCCCTTTATCGTGCTATCTACTAAAGTAGATGTATTTTTTATGTAACGTAAAAGCATTGATCTACGCGATCAAACATGGCACTTTAGCTTCCATACAGTTGCAAGCCTGGATTTCGTTGCCCGCCAATGAACGCTGACAGAAGTTACTCGTGCCAAGCCATTTCCCTGGCGCATGCGCACCATTGACCATTAATAATGAACAGCTTGGGGCACTGCAGCCTCGGGCATTGCTGATTTTTTATTTTTCTCTTTCGATAACGTTCTCTCTATTTTTACAATAAAAGAAAAACTAACGAGCAGACGTAATAGAATATGACATCTCCATATTTATTGTTTATTTCAGTCAGAAACATGCGATGAAATGCGTCACAAAAGAACACGGATTTTTGCGTCTGAAATTACAAATAGAGAGAAGAAATCATAACACGAGAAGCGAAAATACACATGGAAGAAAATGTATTTTCAACTGTCATATTCCATACTAGAAAGTCAAAACAAATGCCCGTTCTTCGCAACATTAAAACCATATAGATAACAGCTTGAAAACTGATTATCGTCGTTCACAAATACTTATGTATGTAAAATTTAGCATTAAAACGAGTTATGACGGCATAAATCGTGCGATATTACCAGTGCCAGAAAATGAATGAGGTAATTACCATGGTAAGAAGACAGCAATGACGTCATCACCGGCATAACCTGTCCAGTGTACCTGTAAGAGAAGCTGAAGTTAAAGTAAGAGCTGAAGCTTTCCTGACAACGTATTAACTCATCTTCGAAGTTCAGTCCATGAATTTACCTGGCTAGAAGCCTCAAAAAACTTAAAGAGTTACACCTGAAATTGTCTCTCACAAGTGCAGCAACATTCAACCACAAGAACCTTTAATTAAATTTATTTTAAGCCAAAACCAACAACAATATTCATATTCTCGTAATCAGAGCCTAGGTTACTTGGTATAGTCACTTTCTTTGGTATGAATGAATGAATAAGTGTATTTATTAGTATAGCAATATAATACATAGAATTTCAACAGTCGCACGGGTCCACAGACCGTACGTGCTTTTGTAATACACATTACAAGCAATATTAAAACAACAACCACAACAAAGAATTAAAAGAGTAAACACGAAAATAAAAAGACAAAGGAAATACACAGTCAAGAGCAATCTTTGGTAAATATTAACAGTACAATTAGTCATCTTCCAGGGATGTGGCATAAATATTTTGAGCAAAATCCCCCCGCCCCAAACTACCCTTTACATGGAAAAACGTTCGATTTTTTTTTTCTTCAAAAGTGGCTCTAACGATTTTGATTAAAATACGGTATATTAAAAATATTACACAACAAATAAAATATATATGTTGAATTTTCTCGAAATATCCTCTAAAGAGGTCTTCATTCTGGATGATTTTTATTGAATTTTGTACAACTGTTAAACCATAAGAGATATAGAAACCTTACTACACGAAAAATGTAGATCACAATAAAACACACATTTTATGTCATCCACATTTTTTTGTGGTGTTGGCCGTTTTCGAAATAGTGCATTTATTGATTTCAGTTTTAAGGACAAACTTTTCTCATCCGGAAATTTGTCAACGCTTGGCCACTCAAAGAAACGGATTTCAATCCTATAGTAACTACATTTTATAACATTTGACTATCGCTTTAGCCTAGTGTATTCCATTATTTCCCTTCTACTTATAAAGGAACTACGTAACAAGACAATTTCTGCTAATGTTTATTTCGATTAGCACGAAGTAGATAGAAGAATACACTTTTTAATAATAATTTGTTTCAGAGATGTAGAGAAAGACTTTTTTCAATAGATTCTTCTACGTAGCTTTCAGCAACTGATCGACTTCCAATATCCTAATCTCTTTACTCCAGTACTACAACATTGTTTGCAAGATTTGTTGCAGAACTAACAAAATTGTTATATTCTTTTTCGAAAACATATTTTGATTTTTCTGGAATAAGTAAACTCTCATAATTCTTAGCTATAAAACAGCACTTACAACTTAACTTTAAATTATTCTACCATGTTAAGAGCAATAAGTGTTAACATAATTACCAGCTCTGAAAAAGAACGCCAGTATTGTGATTTCATTAGTCAAACTAACCCTTTTTTCGTTTTCCGTCTGCAAAACGCGTCATTTTGTAAACATATTTTGATTTATACGGAATTAATAAACTCTCAGCAGTAGTGTACAACCTAAAGCGTCAGAGGGAAGGGCAGATTTACCTCCACCCTTTTGTTTGGTAGCAGCAGGCAAAAACCCCTTTCTATCAGTGGCGGGGGCTTCAGCTGCATTAATGTTATATGGGATGGTACAAATACCTTCTAGAACGCCGTTTTGTTAGTTACTTGGTTGGCCTAATTACTTGTAACCAGTTCATCAATGTTTGACGACAGGGATGAGCAACAGATTCTTAAAAGGCAGACCAAATGATCCTGCTCTCCCTTCCCTACTACAGTATTTGCTTTTTGTTTCGTTCATTTTCGAGAACATCTGTTCAAAAAAATATATGTAGAACCAAATATTGATAATTGCATTCCAGAAAAATTTCGCAATTTGAGAAATTTTTCATTAGGAACAATTTAAATAAACCCCAATCTTTTCTCTGAGAATGTTTAATGACCAGTTCTATTTGAATATTTTGGGGAGCGTCTTTCAGGCAAAAGTAATTCAAATTCAAGTGATGTTACTGATTGTATACCTGATAAAAATGTTTGCCATAATAATATGATGGTAGTTCTAAAAGTGTAGCTCAAAATTACATGGGTAACGCCAAGATAAGTGATGCTTACAAATAAGACATTTCACATTTAACAAAAAATATTGTTCCTCCCATTCTCTCTGGAATCCATAGTAACCCAGATAAACGCCACTGAGTGATTGAAGGGGAAATGTTTCTTACCTTGCCATGCACAAAACGAAGTAGGCGGGTGACGTAACACGTATATAATATCATTGTAAGACTCGTAAACATATACTCACGTCACAATCGGTCAGATATATACATTATAATAACTCCATGGCGCGACAGCTCACGGGGAACTTTGGCCTACCGTCTGACCGCTGCTTCCCCCATCTCAGTCCACTACAGATGGATGGGTGCAGTATTGGAGAGAGAGACGTGGTCAGTGCCTCGAACCCTCCGGCCGGTTAATGCGGTCCTCATGACCTGGAGCCGCTACTTCTCCATCAAGTAACTCCTCAGTTAGCCCCCCCCCCCAGGGACCTTACGAGGCTGAGTGCACCCCGGCCCAGGTCTCCCAGCGGGGGAAAAATCCACACGCCGGTACTGGGTATTGAACCCAGGTCTCCCGCTTGGTGAGCAGCTGCGCTACCACCGCGCTAAGGAGACGACCGATTTACACATTAGTTGCATAAATAAATATTCTCAAACCACTCTACCAACAATTCTCACAAAGGTTGGAATGGTAAAGTCAGACTGAAAAATTCAGTGCTATACCCGGTATGGTATTAAATTTTTCATTCTGTGCTACCTTTCCTACTTCTGTCCTACGCACGGCTAGCCTGGAAGAGACAGTTAACTGAAAATTCTCACAAAAGTTTTTCTACTATATACTCCATGCTAATCTAGAAACCATTTTTACTTTCTCCATACGCACTATGTACATAGTGTATAGAGAAGGTATTGCACTCCACCAAAAATTCGATACCGAGATTTCACCGGAAATATATGTTTTAGGGTCCCCAATATCCAAAAAAGGCATTTTCACAAAAAGGTCCGTGTGTGTGTGTGTGTGTGTGTGTATGTGTGTGTGTGTCCGTGTGTCTGTGAACACGATAACTCAAAAACGAAAAGTCGGTAAAATACCAAACTTGGTATTTAAGTTAAGTATCTTATAGGGATGCGACACGAAGATTTTGAGAAAAATCCCCAACTACCCTTTACATGGAACTTTTTTCGAAAATTTTGAATTTCTTAAAAGTGTCTCTAACGATTTTAATTAAAATTTCGGATATTAAACATATTTACCTGACAAATGTAATGTATATCTTGAATTTTCGGGGAATAGCCTCTGAAGAGTAGTTTATTCTGGATGAATTTTACTAAATTTTGAATGACTGCTAAACCGTAAGAGATGGACAAAAACTTACTACACAAAAAATGTAGAGCATTTTAAAACACACAATTTATGTTATTTACATTTTTTTCGTGGATTTCGTCGTTTTTGTGACATTCTTTGTTTTTGGTTTCTGCTATGAAAAACGTATCTTTTCTCATACTGGAACTTGTCAACTCCTATCCATATAAGCAAATGAACTTCATTGACATAGCAACCAGCTTTTGACTATCATTTTAGCCTACGGTTGTCCGTTATTTCGCTTCTACTTCCAAGGATGCGAGTAATAAGACTATTTCTGCTAATTTTTTCTGATTAGCATAAAGTAAATAGAAGTATAAGCTTTTAAAGAATATTTGTTGCAGGGATATGGAGAAAGTCATGTGAATGGTACACATCAGATTTTTAGGTATGGTACAAAATTCAAGTATAATACTATATAAAGCGATAGTTAAATATTTTAAAAGCAGGTCGCTTTGGAATTCCCCTCTCTTTTGTGGAAAAAATATGGAGTAACGAGTAAGAGGTAAAAAAATCAAATGTGTTCCATTCACATTATTTTCTCAACACCACTGTAATAAAGTATTGTTAAACAGTATACACTTCCATCTACTTTATGATAATCGAGATAAACATTAGCCCAAATTGCCTTAATTACTTCCTTCCTTGTAAGCAGAAGGAAAATATGGGAATATACTAGGCTAAAACGATAGCGACACATTTGAAAAGCTGGTTGCCATTTGCTTCAAATCAATTTCTATGCTGGGGCAGGAGTATACAGCTTTCCCTGAGAGAAAAGTTGAGGTATTTTAAATCTGAAGGTAACAACAACACGTGTATTACATAAATTGTGTGTTTTAACGAGATCTACATTTTTTGTGTAGTAAGTTTTTGTCTATCTCTTAGGGTTTACCAGTTACACAAAATTCAGTAAAAATCATCCAGAATAAAGATGTATTTATAGGCTATTCCCAGAAAATTCGGGATATACATCTTATTCTCCATGTAAATATCTTCAATACACAGTACTTTAATCAAAATCATTAGAGTCATTTTTGAAAAAATCAAAGTTTTCAAACAGTTTTCGTGTCAAGGTTAGTTTGGGGAGGCGAGATTTTTTATCACAATATTCGTGACGCATCCTTGGTAGATACTAAACTTAAATACCAAGTTTGTTATTTTACAGACTTTTCGTTTTTAAGTTATCTTGTGCACAGACACACGGACCTTCTTTCTAGAAATCTGATGTGTTCCATTCACTTGACTTTCTTACCTCTCTGCAACAAATTATTGTTAAAAAGCTTATGCTTCTATTTACTTCATACTAATCGAGAAAAAAATTAGCACTTGTAAGCAGAAGGGAAATAAGGGAGTACTACAGCCTAAACTAATAATCAAAAGCTGGTTGCTATGTGACTGAAGTTTCTTTGTTTGTATGGACAGGAGTTGACAAATTCCTGTATGAGAAAAGTATAAGTTTTTCATAGCTGAAAACAAAAACAAGGAATATGTAAAAAACGATCAACTCCACGAAAAAAAATGTATATAACATAAATTGTGTGTTTTAATGTGCTTTACATGTTTGTGTTTTAAGTTTTTGCCCATTTCTTACGGTTTAGCAGTTAAGCAAAATTCCGTGAAATTCATCTAAAATAAAGTAGTTTTCAGAGGCTATTCCCAGAAAATTCAAAATATACATTTTATTTGTCAGGTAAATATCTTTAATATACGATATTTTAAACAAAATCGTTAGATCGATTTTAAGAAAATCAAATTTTTCGAAAAAAGTTCCATGTAAAGGGGAGTTGGGGGTGGGAGTTTTTCTTGAAAATATTCGGGTCGCATCCTTAGAAGATACTAAACTTAAATACCAATTTTGGTATTCAACGGTCTTTTCGTTTTTGAGCAGTGCTGTTCACAGACACACACAAACACACGCACACACGGACCTTTTTCCAAAAAAAATATTTTTGATTCAGGGGGACCCAAAACATGTATTTCCGGTGAAATCACGGTATCGAATTCTTGGGTACAATACAATACCTTCTCTATACACTATGTACATAATGCGTGCAGAGAAAGTAAAAATGCTTTTTGTGCATACAAAAGACCCTAAACTGTGTGTTTTCACTGAAATCACGGTATCGAATTTTATGTAGAATGCAATATCTTCTCTGTACACTATGTACATAGTACGTGTAGAGAAAGTAAGAGGTGAAATATCTGATAATTGAAACAAATGATATGCTGACTGCGCCCTGCGGCCGTAATCGCCACAATGTTAAATCGGCTTGCTTCGGAAGTTATAGCTAATTGTTGCTGTGCACGTTACACCTACATTTGTTTTTATAGCGTTTAACGCTCACTTTCTCTATAAATGGCACCGCAGGCGATGACACTGATGATACATGGAATGAAGATGGAATGCGGAGGTAACCGGAGAACCCCAAAAAAATCCGCTCCTGCACCGCATTTTCCACCACACATCCCGCATGCGGTCGTTTGGCATCGAACCTCTAGATGAGAGGCGAGTGGTCTAACCAACTTGGTCACGACGTGGTGTACCTACGTGAGAGGATAGTGTGTGGTCGGCGAGTTCTTTAGATATTGAAACTGCGATTGTTACACCTGCGTGATTGGACATGTGTGCTAACGGCAAGTTTTGTTACACCTCAAAGTCTGTGACACCGGCAGTGGCTTGCACGCGCGGCTACTTCTGGAAGTTTCCTGTCACTGATCGACAGGTATAAAGAGGAGAACAAGCCCCGCAGAGACTTCAGTTTCAACACATAGCGTGCATCATTTGAGTCAGTTAATACGACAAAATGCGCAGCGTGCTATTGTAGCCACCGCAGCGAACGTCGAAAGAAAACATTATGGCTGAATTATTGCGGAAGCATCAGAGAAAGATAGTTATTACAGATTTCCATCTGTGATCAGTGGAAGAAATACAGAGATTTTTGTTAGAGAAGGTATTGGACATGGGTAATGCCACAAAAAATTGAAGGTATGTGCATAAAACGGTAACCTTCAAAATCAAAAAGTTTCTGAACAGTGCTATCATATGTTGTTTGGGACCAATACTTATAATTTATGGATGGTCTAGCTCCAAAAGCTTGATTGTAAGAAAGTGATTCTTATTTCTTGCAATAATGTGTCCTTAGCAATAAGTATGAAAGTCCAAAATGTATAGCTCCGCTAAACCTTAGATAACACAACTCAATAATTTGCCTAAATTTATATATGTATATATATATATATATATATATATATACTACAGAAGTCTTTCATTTGGGTAAACGCAATGGTGGTGGTGAAGAAGAGTCATGTTTTACTTACTAGATTTGGATTGAGTGTCCGAAATAGGTCATTTAAGCCGATAAGTTCTTCTATGCTTCATTCAAAACAAGGAACATTAATTTTATTGCTGTTAAAATTGTATTCACAAGTAGAATTAAATTAACGTAAAATACCTTGGGGTGTGTATAGAGATTAGTTTGGGATGAGTGCTTTAACCTTAACAGTAATTAAATAACCACAGTGTTAAATAATATTTATTTAATTTTTAAGTGTATTTAGCTCCATTTTTCTCACTATAAAAAGTAAGGATTAGGCCGATTTTACACAGATGCCTTAAATGTATTTCACAAATTATTTGTTTAAACAAAAATGTCAAGTTTTTAATATGGTGAGTTTTTGTCAATTCATGTATCGTCAGTGTCACCGCCTGCGGTGCCTTAGTAGCTAAAGCGGACGTTAAACACTACCAAAAAAAAAAAAAAAAAATTCAAGAACTAAAAATAGGTTAAATACCAACTAGGAATGTATATAGGTTTAGCATTTATCATGAAAGCGACATAAATATTTGAAACAAAATACTCTATTCCAAACCCTTTATTTGGAAAATATTTCGAATTTCGAATTTCGAATTTCTCAGACATGTCTATTGATTTTGATTAAAATAATATTAAGATTTTTTTTACTAATAAAACGTTTTCTCTAATTTTCTGGGAATAGTCTCTAAAGCCCTCTTCATTCTTTTGTAAAGTTGGTAAAACATAAAAGACAACTTGGTAAACAAAAAAATGTAAATATTGCTGAAACGCATAATTTATGGAATTTACTTATTTTTTATGAGATAAGGCTTTCGCAGAGATTCCTTGTCATAGGTTTAATTTCATCAATACTTATACTTTACACAATTGGGAATTGTTATTCTTTTTTATTTTGATTTTATCACTCCTGCCTATTCAAAATAACCTAATTCGAATATATATATGACCAATTATTAAAATATTCTACTATCTCTAAGGTGTAATATATTTCCTTACTCCTTCGGAAGAGAAATAAAGTCGTTGGTCCCGTGTCGTAGATTTACGGCACGTAAAAGAACCTCAAGCCTGATAGAGAGGCCTTTGAGCAAAATTAAGCGGTCTTTCACGCCCAGTTTAGAATGGGACGCTGAGAACCACAGTAGTTAAAGAGCGTCCATGAATAACACGCCGTTTACATTTTTTTATTCACTTGAATCTACTACAAGGAAATATAAAATAAACCATTTTCTGCGAATTGTTACCTGGATATGCATGACATAGATGGAAGGTTAAACCTTCTAAGAATATCTGTGGCAAAAAAGGAGAAAATATATCAGATGTAATACAATTACTTTCTATACACGTACTATGTACATAGTGTATAGAGAAGGTATTGTAATGCACTCAAAAATTCGATACCAAGATTTAACCCAAAATACATGTTTTGCGACCACCTGAATCCAAAAACAATTTTTATAAAAAGGTCGGTTTGTGTATGTACCTTAGGACACCATAGCTCAAAAATGAAAAGACCGTTAAATACCAAACTCTGTACTTATGTTTAGTAGCTTATGCGACACAAAGATTTTAAAAAAATATCCCAACACCCTAAACTACACTTTACATGGTACATTTTTCGAAAATTTTGATTTCCTCAAAAATGGCTCTAACAAATCTGATTAAAATACCATATATTAAAGATATTTACATCACAAATAAAATGTATATTTTGAATTTTCTGCGAATAGCCTCTAAAGAGTTCTTTATTTTAAATGACTTTTGCAGAATTTTGCATAACGGTTAAACCGTAAGAGATAGACAAAAACTTACTACTCAAAATATGTAGATCTCATTAAAGCATACAATTTATGTAATATACATTTTTTATTTATTTATTTATTTATTGTAGAGTTAAATGTTTTCGAGATATTCCGGAATATTAGTTTCTATTTTAAGCCACCTTTCTCCAACGGGAAGATATCTTTTTTCTCGTTTCGCGTTTGTTTACTCCTGACAAGGAAAGAGATTGCAATTTCAATTGTTTCACATAGCGACTGGATTTTAAAGGACAAGACTATCGCTTTAGCATTTTCTTATTTCTCTTGTACTTACAAGGAAGCTGGTATTAAGACTAATACCTACTGCTTATGCGTATCTTTATTAGGGTGATGCAGGTAACAAATTAATGTTTTGAATAAAAGGTTTGTTTACGGAACAGCTAGAGTGAGTAGAACACGTTAGATTTTTCCCCCCGTCTATTTACGAGGAAACAAGTAATAAGGAGAATTTCTGCTAATGTTTATCTCGATTATCATGAAGTAGATAGAATAATTAGTTTCTTAACAATGATTTGTTACAGAGATATAGAGAAAGTAATGAATGGAAAACATCAGAGTTTTAGATACGTATTTAGATAATTTATTGAAACGTAGTAATGCGGAAGTACTATGAAGGTCACTGAAATCGGTTAGAAATTTGCCAGGCTGTATGTGACGCTATATCTTAGATCAGAGTGACAGACAGGATTATTATGCAACATGAAACGTGGCTAAGTGGCGTGATAGCTCATATCGTGGTGACATATGTTTGCACTCAACATCTTTGTCGACAGGCGGAGGGCGCACTGTTTCTGGAATATTCAGGCAACGTGACGTCAACAGTACTTCTCGCAACGCTAATCTGATGATGCATTCACTTGTTTGCTAAACTAACATAGGTCTTCCTCCTGGGAGTCCGTGGGATTGATAACCGAGCGAGACATCGCGAATTTTATTGCTAAAAATATATGTAACTGATTATTACATTTTTACTTCCTCTACACTACTCTGCACAGTGAATAGAGAAGGTATTGCATTCCACGCAAAAACTCGATACCGAGATTTCAACGGAAATAGTCGTTTTAGAGTTCTCTGTATCCAAAAAATTATTTCCAAGAAAAGTTCGGTGTGTGTGTGTCTCCAATACGGAAAGTCGGTAATATACCAAACTTGGTATTTAAGTTTGGTATGTTGCAAGGTTGCGACACTATGATTTTCAAGCAAATCCCCCCACCCCAGACTACACTTTACATAGAAAAAAACTTAGAAAATATTTATTTTCTCAAAAATGACTAACGATTTTGATTAAAATCACTCATATTTAAGATATTTACATATCAACTAAACTGTATATCTTGAATTTTCTGGGAATAGCCTCTAATGACCTCTTTATTCTGGATGATGTTTTTGAATTTTGCATAACTGGTAAACGGTAAGAGATAGTCAAAAACATACCACAAAAAAAGCTAAATCGAGATAAAATACACAATTTCTGTCATACACATTTTTTTCGTGGAGTAGGCCGTTTTCGAGAAATTCCTTGATATATATTTCAGAGTTAAAATACTTGAAGTTTCTCATACGGGAACTTGTGAACTCCTGGCCAAGCAAAGAAACGGTTTTCAATCCCATAGCAACCACATTTTAAAACATTTGACTATCAGTGTAGCCTAGTGTGCTCCCTTATTTCCCTTCTGCTTACAAGGAATTAAATAATAAAATCGTTTTAGCATGAAATAGATAGATGAATAAGCTTATTAACAATTGTTTGCTACAGAGGTGTAGAGAAAGTCATGTGAATGGAGCACACCAAAATTTTAAACATTAAATTTACATACACAGTTAGACTCACACACTTCCATAACAGAGGGAGGCACTGATAGTGTAATTATTTATTGAACTCTACCATTAAATTCTAATTCCATTTGTTTTTATTACCGACTCACATTAAATATGTTTATCCTACAGATGCTTATAATAGACACAGTTGCTATGCAGAAACGACATAAGAAAACTAGGACTTAAAACCAAAGTAATAGTTATTAGCGCAACGGGTGGGATAAAGGAAACAAAATTCACTCGTTGCTCCGGTAACGAGTGGGATAAAGTAAATAAATGGTTGATAACTACAACTTTTCTATTACATTTTAACCTTATTCTTTAACTGCATGAACATGAAC
Source organism: Hymenopus coronatus (assembly GCA_030762935.1). Classification (NCBI taxonomy): domain Eukaryota; kingdom Metazoa; phylum Arthropoda; class Insecta; order Mantodea; family Hymenopodidae; genus Hymenopus; species Hymenopus coronatus. Next base: position 52,316,738 of record CM060882.1, read on the forward strand.
TTGTTGTACATTACCATAGAAGTTAATACCTCCTAACAGTAACATTACCAGTGTTCATAGCATTGCAAATAACCAAGATACACCTCTTCATTAATTCCCTGAGCATTTCTTCGTGTCCGCCAATCCTTAAATTGCTGAAACTGTTTTTCGTATAATTTCCGTGAAGTCGACGGTAATAAGCCTCAACTGCTTCTTTTGATTCATTTAATATATCATTTGGAACCGATATGTTAACGTTCTCAACGTCCATCGTAAACTTAATCAATTTGAAGCTAGTAGCAATAAAAACCAAAATAGTATTCATACATAGCCTACTATATTTTATAACCATAAGAACACCACAATTGAATACCGTATGCCTTCTTTAATTTATCACCATCTGTTGTTAAATCATTAATTGAATATTTGTCATATATTAATTTATCGTATTTGTACAATAAAATAATGTATTGTACAAGTGGACAAACCTTTATTATCCACTTGTATAATAAATAACCATTATTTTCACATTCCTGAATCTTACATTGTAAGACCATCTGTGTTAAGGTTTGTTTTATATAGCTTGAACTAGATAGAAGAATAAGCTTTTATAAAAATACTTTATTACAGATCAGGTAGACAAACTTATGTGAAAGTGACACATCAGAATTTTCCTCTCACTAATCAGCTTCTCGCGATGTCATGAAAAATGTGTAGAATTTGTATGGCAGCATGCGGCTACCCACTTTTAAACATCTGACTATCTATTCGGTTTCCTCTATATCCCTTGCATCTATAACAAAAGGTGTAATCCCACTATGTTCTCAAAGGATTTATTTTCAATGGTCATTAAGAATATAAATATTAGTCTTGGTAAGAGTGAAGGTTTATGACAGTAAACAATATGTACAGGAAGAGTACATAAAATAAAACCAACATTTTATCAGAATGATTTTATATTAAATATGAACCATTATTTAGCCCGGCCCTTTACTGTGGTGAAAGTGTTTGCATCGCATTGAAGAGATCCCACTTTCGAATTTAGAATCGACCATTTCTTCTAATGTTTATCTCGATTAGCATAAAGTACCTAATTTGCTTTTGTTCTTTTTCTAAAAAAAATGCTTGCAGAATAGGTAGAGAAAGTAATGATGTGAATGGAACAAATTATTTTCTCTGAACGCGCTATGTATATAGTGTATAAAGTATTGTATTTCACTAAAAATTTAGATGTTAAGATTTCACCAAATATATGCATATATGTTTAGGGTCCCCCTGAGTTCGAATAAAGCATTTTAGAAAAAGTTACGCGCGCGAGCGTTTGTGTGTGTGTTTGTGTGTGTATGTGTGAACAGCATAGCTCAAAAACGAAAATACTGTTAAATACCAAATTTTGTATTTAGGTTTGGTATCTTCCAAGAATGTGACACGAAGATTTTGAAGAAAATCCCCCCACATAAAACTGCCCTTTAAAGGAAAACTTTCGAAAATTCTGTTTTTCTCAAAAATGGCTATAACAATATTGTGTAAAATCTCTTGTATACGTAAGATATTTACATGACAAATAAAATATATATCTTCAATTTTCTGGGAATAGTCTCTGAAGACATGTTTATTCTGGATGAATTTTGCGGAATTTTGCATAACTGGTAAACTGTAAGAGATAGACAAAAGCTAACTTTACAGAAAATGTAGAGCTCGGTAAAACACACAACTTATGTGTATACATCTTTTTCGTGAGGTTGGCCGTTTTTGAGATATTCCTTGTTATTAGCTTCATCTTTAAAATACTGATAATTTTCTTAGATCGGAATTTGTGAACTCTTATCCATGCAACAAGGTATTTCAGTCACATAGCGACCTGCTTTTAAAAGATGTAACTATTTATTTAGCCTATGGTTCTCTCTCATTTTCCTTCTACTTACAAGGAAGCAAATAATAAGATCCTTTATGTCAACGTTTTCTCCATTAGCAGTAATTAAACAGAAGAAAAAGCTTTTTAATAATAATTTATTGTAGAAATGAAGAGAAAATCTTGTGAATGGAACACATCAGATTTTTTTTTAGTTATATAGTTTCTGTTTTTCACACACGTGCTCTTACGCCGTCTTAGGGGATATTTTTCTTTCTTTTTTTGGACTGAATGCCTGAAAATGTGAAGTTCACATAGTATCTTAAGTTTTGGATCGAATAGTAAACTATAATCACTTTCTTATGTAACTAAGCAGCACAGAACATAAAACATGTTAGCAAAGCAGAGAAGCGCCAGATTCTGAAAATCAGCACATTTTCCACCACAAAAAGCAATTCCAAAAATAATTGGGGCTCTCGCTGCAGAGAGAAATTCCCTCTTTGTTTAAACGAACCATTGTCACTTTGTTAATAAATACGATATATCCGGCCTTCCCACAAAGGGAGAAGTAAACCATAAGCTCCCATTTTTAATATAAAATTGAGCTTAAATCATATTTTAATACCACAAACGTATGTTCTAATTTTTCATATTCACTTTGATGCACTTTATCTCGTTTTGAACAGATGCTGTTACAATATTGTATAATCATGTCCACCATAATAATCCAAGCTATTCATGTTGACGGACGAGGTTAACTACGGACAAACAGAATAGAGTAGTCATGCAACAAAAATGGCGAAGGGTGGAAGGAGGGACAGGAATTATGTACGCAATGAATATGGCCGGAATTTAAACGTTTTGGTGCATAAATGTAGTATCAATAATTTAGAGTTAATTAAATGGGCAGCAAATGAAACGTTTTAAAGTTGTCTGACCGCTAAAACTCATAATATCGGTCGCTGCTAAAGGTTTTAGAATTTTAATGCCGTGCTTGCATTTTGAAATCGCTTAGCGGTTCCGTGATGTTGATTTTACATCCGACAGGTACAGCAGGGTGTTGCTAAAACTCCAAAAGTATATATAGAGGAAAATAAGTGCAAATGTTTGCCAAGGTTTGTTGTTTTTCAAAAAGAGAGGAAATTTTAATTCGTCGAAAAATACTCTAATAAGAGCATTACGTTTAATGCTGGTGAGGTAAATGCAGACGCACTGGTTTTCTATTCATTGTTTTAGAGGCATATGAAACTCAATTTCTAAACCCTTAACTTTGAAAAGAAATCTGTTTCTTTCATGTGATAGTTAACCGGATATATGGAGAAACCGACGGCGGGTGTAAATAGGATTGTGTTGCGATACCTGAATTTTAAAACTGTTATGTTACTTGGAACTTTTATAAAGCTCTGCACATGTCATAACTAATTATAGGGATCAGAAACTGTTTGTAAAAATCTGATGTGCTCCATTCACATGACTTTCTCTAAAACTCTGCAACAAATGATTGTTAAAAGCTTATGCTTCTATTTACTTCCTGCTAATCGAGAAAAAAAAAATAGCAGAAATAGTCTTATTACTTGCTTCCTGTAAGTAGAAGCTAAATAAGGGAGCACCATAGCTTAAAGTGGTGGTCAAAAGCTGATTGCTATGTAACTGAAGTTCCTTTGTTTGTATGGACATGCGTTCACAAAGTCCTGTATGAGAAAGGTATAAGTTTTTTATAGCTGAAACCAAAAAAAAAAGGAATATCTCAAAAACAATCAACTCCACGAAAAAAATGTATATAACATAAATTCTGCTCTACATTCGTTGTTTAGTAAGTTTTTGTCCATCTCTTACGGTTTAGCAGTTATGCAAAATTCCGTAAAATTTACCCAAAATAAAGTAGTCTTCAAAGGCTATTCCCAGAAATTCAAAATACACATTTTATTTGTTAGGTAAATATCTTCAATATACGATATTTTCATGAAAATCGTTAGAGCCGTTTTTTAGAAAATCAAAATTTTCGAAAAAAGTTCCATTTAAAGAAAGGGTAGTTTGGGGCGGGGAGATTTTTCTCAAAATCTTCGTGTCGCATCCCTGGAAGATACTAAACTTAAATACCAAGTTTGGTATTTTACCGACTTTTCGTTTTTGAGTTATCGTGTTCACAGACACACGGACACATACGGACCTTTTTCTGAAAATACTTTTTTTGGATACACGGGACCCTAAAACATATATTTCCGGTGAAATCTCGGTATCGAATTTTTGGTGGAGTGCAATACCTTCTCTATACACTATGCATAGTGCGTATAGAGAAAGTAATAAAAATGTAAAGGTTATGCGTTCGATAATATGATTTTACATGCCTGTTCTGCAAACTAATTATTCTTACAAAAGATTATTCTCCTATGTACTTCATGCTAATTGAGATAAACGTTATCAGATGTTGTCTTATATAGCTCCTTGTTGTTGTAGGTGTAGGAAATGAAGTAGTGTTGGAAAACTGACACAAGTCCTGTAAAAGTGGTATCATACTAAGAAATAGGCATGGACTACTGTAGTATTTTCATGTAGAATAGGCGATTTACGGTCACTTTTGTTGGCTTACTACGCATTTACTACACACCGACTTTTGTGCGCCATATGTCTTCCCTTCCCCTGTTTAAGGTAGAATCAAAGAAAGTACTGCACAGTGGGGGTAATGCATGTGCGCCACTAAGAAGAGAATATGACCTTGTACCACCTATTCTAAATAAACATAGTATAAAGGGAAATGTCGCCACAAGACAATCACATTCCATAATTTGGAACAAGACTAAACATAGCGTCAGGAAAAGGAGATTCTATAAAACAAAAGTCAAGGTATTGAACTAAGAGAGGCCCTGAAAAAGAAAATCAAAATAAATTAAGATCTTTGGAAATTGACTGTTGGAGAATAAACTGTTGTAACTCTAGAATTCATAAAATAAGAAATTGATATGTTCAATTCACATGAAATTCTGTACACCTCTGCAACAAATTAATATTAAAAAGCCTATGCCTCTCTTTACTTCATGCTATCGAGAAAAAAATGGCAGAAATCTTATACTTGCTTCCACGCAAGTAGAAAGGAAATAAGGGAGTAGCGTAGGCTGAAGTATTAGTCAAAAGCTAGTTGCTATATGACTAAAGTTCCTTTCTTTCTATAGACCAGAGTTGACACATTCCCTTTTGAGAAAAGTAGATAACTTTTTAAAGCTGAAACTAATAACAAGGAACATTTAAAGCTGTCCACTCCATGAAAAAAATGTATATAACAAAGTATGCGTTTTAATGAGCTCTACATTTTCTGTTAAGTGGGTTTTGTCTATCTCTTACAGTTTGTCAGTTGTACCAAATTCTGTAAAATTCATCCAGAATAAAGTGGTCTTCGCAGGTTATTCCCAGAAAATTTAAGATATACGTACATTTTATTTGTCAGGTAAATATCTTTAATATCGACATTTTATTCAAAATAGAGCCATTTTTGAGAAAATCAAAATTTCCAAAAATGTTTAAATGTAAAGGGTGGATTTACTTGAGGATCTTCATGTTGCATCTTTGGAACATACCAAACTTAAATACCAAGTTTGATATTTAATCGACTTCGTTTTTGAGCTATGCTGTCTCCATACACACGCACGTACGCACGCGCGCGCGCACACACACACACCTACACACACACATACACACACACACACACACACAGTCTTCCAAAAATGGGGGACCTAAAACATATTTCCGGTGAAATCTCGGTATCGAGCTTCTCTATACATTATGAGAAAGTAAAAATGAAACACTACGAAGGCAGATGCAAGGGACATCAGTAAACTTAATTAATTCTATAGAAGGAAGAAGGTTAAAATGGTATGCACATCGTAATAGAATGTCACTAGATGATGGCCTACTGGAGAGGCAATTGGGAGCCTCCTAGACGTAAGAAGAGAGCAATGCCATCACTGTTGTGGATGGATGGTGTGAGAAAATCTATGTAATTAGGCAAATGACAGAAGATGTTTGGAATGATAGGGAAAGATGGAAATGTGGCTGTGAGAGACGCCACGTGATGAACAACTTGCTGAAATGAAATATTGGTTCTCTGTAATTATAAGAGATATAAGGGAATACACTAGATTAAAAGTGATATTAAAATCACTTAAAACCTGTAGCTATGCAATTAACATAAAAATTGGGTTCTGCTTGCATAGACAGGAGTAAAGCAACAGAAAAACGGATGACAAATTACTGTTTGAGAAAAGTATAAACATTTTGACATTGAGACAAATTACAACAAATATGTCGGAAATGGTTAGCTCAAAAATATTGTATAACACATAAATTGTGTTTTCTTACTTTCTCCATACGCACTATGTACATAGTGTATAGAGAAAGTATTGCACTCCACCAAAAATTCGATACCGAGGTTTCACCGGAAATATATGTTTTAGGGCATTAGCATTTTCACAAAAGGGTCCGTGTGTGTATATGTGTGTGTGTGTGTGTGTGTGTGTGTGTGTGTGTGTGTGTCCATGTGTCCGTGTGTCCGTGTGTCTTTGAACACGATAACTCAAAAACGAAAAGTCGGTAAAATACCAAACTTGGTATTTAAGTTTACTATCTTCCAGGGATGCGACACGAAAATTTTGAGAAAAATCCCCCCACCCCCAACTACCCTTTACATGGAATTTTTTTCGAAAAGTTTGATTTTCTCAAAAATGGCTCTAACGATTTTGATTAAAATTTCGGATATTAAACATATTTACCTGGCAAATGAAATGTATATCTTGAATTTTCTGGGAATAGCCTCTGAAGAGTAGTTTATTCTGGATGAATTTTACTAAATTTTGAATAACTGCTAAACCGTAAGAGATGGACAAAAACTTACTCCACAAAAAATGTAGAGCACATTAAAACACACAATTTATGTTATACACATTTTTTTCTGGAGTTCGTCGTTTTTGTGACATTCCTTATTTTTGGTTTCTGCTATGAAAAACGTATACTTTTCTCATACTGGAACTTGTCAACTCTTATCCATATAAACAAAGGAACTTCATTGACATAGCAACCAGCTTTTGACTATCATTTTAGCCTACGGTTGTCCGTTATTTCGCTTCTACTTCCAAGGATGCGAGTAATAAGACTATTTCTGCTAATTTTTTTCTGATTAGCATAAAGTAAATAGAAGTATAAGCTTTTAAAGAATTATTTGTTGCAGGGATATGGAGAAAGTCATGTGAATGGTACACATCAGATTTTTACTATATCTAATGTTTTGTGTACTAAAGTATCTTATGGTTTACCAACCAAGCAACCTTATTCTAAAATTCAGAGGACTTCAGAGATTATTCCCCAGAAATTATATATTAATTTTCTTCGAGCAAATATCTTCAATATTCGGTATGTTAATCAATTTCGTTTAAGTCATTTTTGAGAAAATCGAATATTTAGAAACATCTTCCATTTAAAGGGTAGTTTTGAGGTAGGAGAATTTTCCCATAAATATTCTTCTAGCGTTCTTGGAAGATACTGAACTTAAATGCCAAGTTTGATATTTAACGAGTATTCGTTTTTGAGTTTGTTACCCATAGACAGGCGCACACATAAAAATGTATGGTTTTGAGTGGAACATTGTTTGTTACATAGGTATTAGAGAGAGTAAAACTCAATAGAAGAGCACAAAAAATGAGACTTTGAGGCCACTAGCCGGCCCATAAACTTAGATCAGAAACAAAATCCCAAATTGGCAAAAACCTTGGAACAAAACCACTCATACAGATTATAATGGCATGATATCAATAGAATGGACTCTAATCATAAGACAAATAGGTACCCAAAATAATAAGCTATGGACCAAGGGAATAACGTGATATTGGACGCCCTAGGAGAGAAGAATGAATCATTTAAATATAAAATTCTTGGAGTGAGGTCGGAATAAGCTTTTATGTGTGTGTGTGTGTGTGTGTGTGTGTATATATATATATATATTATGTTAAAATAATGAACTGATAAATATCAACATACCTCCATAAAGATTTAGGCTAGGCATGCTGACGCATATAAATCTGGCTCATAAGAGCAGCTGTTTTTGTTGGTATTGCTAAATTTGGCCCCACCACTGCCAGCGAGACTACCTCTTAGCATAATTTTCGTCGCTCTATTGGCAGGATACTTTATCTCCCCCAAAATATAGCCAAAATGGTGAAGGATTACATTATAAAATAATTCTCCTTGTGCTTAGTAGCGGAGTAGCTTTTCAAAATTTTAACACAAAAATATAATATTCTATGACTAATTATATTATAACATAATAAAGTAGAAAAAAAGGAAAAAGTTAAGAATTTTGTCATTCTTCTAAATACGTAAACCTTGTATTTTTTTTGTAGAATTTTGGCACAAAATATTCTATAACGTATTACTATATTGCATAATGACGTAAAAATGAATAAAAATGTTACTTTTTTGTGCCTATTTTATCATTGTGCTTCTAATACATATAAGCCTTGTATGTTCGTCCCTCACTTCTATCTCAAAGTCAGTTTTTATATTACATTTGTCTCTATGTCACCATGGAAGCTCTCATAAATGTTGTAGCTTCGTAAATGACAGAAGAAAATAATTCTTTAACCCTTCTTCTAGAAGGCTGAGAAGTATAACATAGCTTTTATGAGTTATGTGCTCTATACATACTCGTACATATTCTATGAAACGATTTTATTGAATCGGATACTCCCCATCTCCTCTTCAATTGTTCTTATAATTAATACGATGATGGAAGGAGAATCCTCACATTGATTGAAGCATTATGCATAGGTTTATTTTTGTGTCGTGGTTGATCTGCAGGTCAGTTATATAGAAAACAGTACTAGAGTGTTTTACTTGCATAAGGAAGAAAACACATGCGATCCAGGAGAATGGGCCACTTTTAATACGAGTGCTAAAATGACTTTCAAGAGAGGTAGAAAGAGATGGGGCACTGCACTCCTCAGGAAGCAAGGTGTATTTCACAGGCAAGAGGCGCTGGATTTTATTCGAATTTCTAGCGCAGCTTATCGGAAGACATCCTCGATATTACCTCACTTTCTGCCTCCATTTCGGCTTCCTTTGCTTGCTAATATATTCAGGTTCATTTCTCTGCTCAAGTTTCGTGATCGAATACAAACGGGACGAAATGATTAATCTATAGCGTGCATGACGTGTACCATTTTCTCTGCAAGTGAATGGCATGGCATTCAGACATTAACACACCACCTATATAATTAACGTTAACACTCGAATACAACTGAACGTCAATTTCTTCCTATCGTGTACGCAGCTTAGTAGCGATTAGGATGTAAGCTCCCTATGCATGACTTATTTCAGTCAGAGAGCCCACTTATATATGCATGACTCTATTACTATTTCACGGGTATCGTGTATGTGATAATATTCATATAAAGACTTCATATGTTATATTCACATAATTTCGTTGCCCATTATGGTTTATTACTTTCTCGACTGGATAGGTAGAGTCAGACTGAAAAATTCAATGCCATAGCCGGGATTTGAACCACGGATATCCCGGTCTCTAGCCAGTTGCTCTACCTCTGAGTTACCATGCCGGTATAGCATTACATTTCTAAACAGACTCGTATGTTTCCGGCAAACCTCAAGGAGATCTCAAATTATTTACCACTATTTTTTTGGTAATGTTTAACGCCTGCTTTTACTATTTGTGGCACCACAGAGGATGGCACTGGTGATACATGGAATGAAGATGGAGCACCAGTGGAATGCGATGGCGGGGGAAACCGGGGAACCCGGAGAAAACCCGCCCCTAAGCCGCTTTATCCACCACAATTCTGATTTGCCGTCGCACAATGCGATTTTAAATCCAGGATTCATAGTATAGTGAACTATTGTGGCCAATTAGTTATAGAGAAAACCACAGATAGAGACATTTAATGCTATGCCGGCATGATGCCATGGTAGTTCAGTGGTAGAGCTACCAGCTAGAGACAGATAGATCCGTGGTTCAAATCCCGGCTATGGCATTGCATTTTTCAGCCTGCCTCCACCCATACATTCCTGTTCCTACACACGGCTTGCGTAAAAAAAACAAAAAAAAAACAGCTAAATTAATACTTTCTCTACTATTCGACCCAAAAATTTAATTACGCAATTTTGCCGGAAATATATGTTTTGAGATCCACTAAATCCAGGGAAAACCTTTTTCTTTTTTTTAAAGAAATCTAATTCGTTCCGTTCACACAACTTTCTCTAGCTGTTTCATATACAGACTATTCTTACAAAATATTATTCCTCAGGCTACATAATGCAAATGAGATAAGCATTAGCAGAAATTGTCTTATTGCTTGATTGCTTGTAAGTAGAAGGGGAATAAGTACATAAGTCTAAAGCGATACTCAAATATTTTTAAAGATCATCGCTAGTGAAGCAATTGAGGTTCGGTTCGCTTTACATTGAGATAAGTTGGGTAGTTTGAATTGAAACCAATAACAAGAATTGTCTTGTCCGCCTGGGTAGTGTGGTGGTAGCATGTCTGCCTCATATTCAAAAGGTCGTGAGTTCGAATCTTGTTTAGGGCGAGTTACCCGGATAAGGTTTTATCGGGGTTTTCCCTTATCCTGAGAAGACGAATGTCGAGTGACTTTAAGCTCCATGGACCCCAAGATCATTTGAGCATCATTTCACCATTTTCATTCATCGTCCGATATGACCAACCAGGTTAAATGACGTTAAACTACAAAAAAATCTCGAAAACGACCTCAAAATATCTTTACAAGAAAACCGTATAACACCTAAACACCGTGTTTTATCGAGATCTACATTTTCTGTGTAATAAGTTTTGTCTATCTTTATGGTTTAACCGTTATGTAAAATGTTTCAAAACTCATCCACAGTAAAACACATCTTCAGAAGCTATTCCCACAAAATTCAGGATATACATTTTATTTGTCATGTAAATATATTTAATATACCATATTGTAATCAAAATTGTAGGAGCCATTTTGGAGAAAATCAAAATTTTTCTATGTAAAGATTAGTGGGGGTAGAGGATTTTCTTGAAAATCTTTGTGTGGCATCCTTGGGAGATGCTAAACTTAAATACCTAATTTTGTATTTAAAGGAATGTTTCTTTTTGACCTATGCTGCCCCCACTACCCTCACACACACACATACACACACAGACACACACACACACACACGGATATATTTATAAACCGAAAATGCAATCTACATGTCATGTTATCAGACCCACGGACGCAGTGGGTCTGATAACATGTATTTCCGGTGAAATCTTGATAACGAATTTTTTAGTGGAATACAATACCTTCTCTATGCACTAACGTATATTATAGATATGGGTTAGAGAAAGTAAAACTGAAAAGTCTGTAAAACATTTTCTAAGAATGCAGAACTTAAATATCAAGGTTGATAATTAATGGAACTTTTATTACTTTCTCTATATGTACATAGTGTACAGAGAAGGTATTGCACTCCACCAAAAAATTCGATACCGAGATTTCACCGGAAACATAAGTTTTAGGGCACCTGTATCCAAAAAGAGTATTTTCAGAAAAAGGTCCGCGTGTGTGTGTATGTGTGTGTGTTCGTGTGTCCGTGTGTCTGTGAACACGATAACTAAAAAACGAAAAGTCGGTAAAATATCAAACTTGGTATTTAAGTTTAGTATCTTCCAGGGATGCGACACGAAGAATTTGAGAAAAACCCCCCATCCCAAACTGCCCTTTACATGGAACTTTTTTCTAATTTTGTTTGATTTTCTAAAACATGGCTCTAACGATTTTAATTAAAATATCGTATAATAAAGATATTTATTTACCTGACAAATAAAATGTATATTTTGAATTTTCTGGAATAGCCTCTGAAGACTACTTTATTCTGGGTCAATTTTACGGAATTTTGAATAACTGCTAAACCGCAAGAGATGCACAAAAACTTACCACACAACAAATGTAGAGCACTTTAAAACACACAAATTATGTTACATACATTTTTTCATGGAGTTGATTGTTTTTGAGATATTCCTTGTTTTTGATTTCAGCTATAAAAAAATTATACTTTTCTCATATAGGACTTTGTGAACTCATGTCCGTACAAAGGAACTTCAGCCACATAGCAACCAGCTTTTGACTATCACTTTAACCTAAGGTACTCCATTATTTCGCTTCTACTTACAAGGAAGAAGGTAATAAGACTATTTCTGCTGATTTTTTCTTGATTTGCAGGAAGTAAATAGAAGCATAAACTTTTTAAAAATAATTTGTTGCAGAGATGTAGAGAAAGTCATGTGAATGGAACACATCAGATTTTTTTTCAGTTAAGATGTTCACAGACTCACATACATCCACCTACATAGATATTTTCTAAAAATCCCTTTTTTTATTTAGAGGACCTCGAAACAAATTCTCTAGCGAATCTCTAGATTGAATTTTTGGGTGCAATACAATACTTTCCATACTTACTACAGATATATTAGAGAATGTAAAAGTTACATCATACCGAATGCCATAAAAGCGTTTAAAATGTGGTCCATTTTTATGTATGCATTCAACTTTTGGCTTTCTCTTTAGATTTACAAGTTCAACAAAATTATTAAGATGCCTCTCTGACCACTCAACCACAGCAATCAGAGAGGCGACTTCTCACACGAAGGTTGCGGGTTCGATTACCAACCGGAAGATGGAGCTTTTTCTTTAATTAGGGTTATCTCTACCTCCACTGAGTGTAAGTGGTACGCTTGTGGTGTAAACTAAAGTAAGCTAAATTAAAGCTCAAACAGTAAACAGCAATAGTTCAGTCAAAAAACCCTCGATATTACCATAGCAATTATAGAAGACTACAAAAACGAAAAATATCCATGTGCCTTAAGTGCCCCATATTTAACCAGTGCAGATATCCTTTCGTGGGTTAAAAGATTTGCAGAATTCAACGGGACCATTTCATATGCAGAACTGGTGACAGCAATTTAAATCCAATTATGTATATTGATTTAGGTTGAAGTGAATATTTTCGGTGCAAACAATCTGTATTTTGTTTTAATAAATAAGAACTTTAATGTATATTTTGATGATTTTGGCAGTATTATAAAATTTAGATTATATTATTATTTTAATTTATTTAAATATTATGGAGTATTTATGGTTAATATTAATTAATATTTCAAGTCAAGGTCCCTATTATATGTGTGCTGACATCCCTGTGGTCATGAAAAGAGTTATAGAATTCAACGGGGCTATTTTAAGTTACAAACAGTGGAGACCTGGAGTGAACGACCTTCCCTTACGCGGATTGCTTATCAGCGGAGATGATAGGCAGAATGCGCTCACTGAGAAGGGTTAAGCAAAAGTCATATACGTCCAAAAAAAAAAAGTTTTAGAAACATGCGTGTGTGTGTCTGTGTGTACGTGTGTGGAAAGTGTAACTCCATAGTTCCAAAACGAAATTTTGATTATGTACCAAACTTGGTATTTGTTCTTTTTAGTAGTGTTTAATGTCCGCTTTTACTACTTATGGCATCGCAAGCGATGACACTGGTGATATGTGGAGATGGAGCACCTTTAGAATGCATGGCGGGGGAAAACGGATAATTCGAAGAAAACGCGGTCCTGCGCCGCTTTGTCCACCACATCTCACATGCGTTTGCTTGGGATCAAAGCCAGGTACTTGGTATTCAAGTTCATTATTTTCCAAGGATGTGACTAAAAGGTTTTCAGGAAAATATTCTCAACCCAACTATCCTTTACATGGAACATTTTCGGAGAGTTTTTATTTTGTCAAAAAAGGTTCCAAAATTTGTCATTAAAATACCATATACTTAATATGTTTTTATGACACTTTCTCAAACGGGAAGTCATCTTTCGTTTCGTCTCTCTTATGTACTCCTAGCAAGCAAAGAGGACCGAATTCTAATTTTTTATATAGGGGCCGGCTTCTAAAAGATTTTATCATAGATTTAGCCTAGTGCTTTTTTTTATTTTCCTTATATTTACAAGGAGCTAAGCAATAAAACAAGTCGGCTACGTTTATCTCAAGTCGGCATGATGTAGATAAAAGAATAACATTTTGTAAATAACGTTTGTTTGCGGAACAGCTAGAGAAAATAATGTGAATAGAACACATATTTTTTGTAGTAACTTTTATCTGTTTTTTTACGGTTTACCAGTTATACAGAAGTCAGTCAGAATGAAGAGGACTTCTAGGCTATTCCCAAAACATTCAAGATATACATTTTATTTGACATTTAATTATGTTTAATATACCGTATTTTAATCCAACTCATTAGAGCCAACTTTGTGAAAATCAACATTACAAAGGGTAGTTTGGGGTGGGGAGGTTTTCTTGAAAATCGCATTGCATCTTTGATAGCTCCTGATCATGAATATCAATAGTGTTTAACCGTTTTTTTTTTTCATTTTTGGATTATTGTGTTCAAAGGCACATGGACACACACGGAATTTTTGCTAAAATGCTCTTTTTTTTGGGACATAGGGGGCACTATACGTATATGTCGGTATCAAAGTTTTAGATGGAATGTAATACCTTCTCTGCCTCTGTACTAATTGCGAAGTAGAGAAAGTAAAAAGTATGATGTGTTCCATTCGCATGACGTTTTCTTCCTATTTTGTAAGAAACTGTTCTTACAAAAGCGTATTCTTCTATCTACTAATTAAAGTAAGCATTAGTAGAACTGGGGTTATTACTTAGCCTCTTGTAAGTGGAACGGAAATAAGTGAATACACTAGGCTAAAACAATAGTCACGTTTTTTTAAAAACTGATTGCTAGGTGATGGAAATTTGGTCTCTTTGCATGTCCAGGGCTAACACAAAAGAAACAGGAAGGACGAATTCCAGTTTGAGAACATTTTAAGTGTTTTAAAATTAAATAAATAACAATCAATGTTTCGGAAATGCTAAGCTCCACAAAAAAAGATATCTGTTACAAATTGTGTTTTATAATGAGATTTATATTTCTTGTGTAGTAAGTTTTTCTTACGGTTTACAGTTAAATAGGTACAACCAGAATGAAAAGGTCTTCAGAGGCTATTCGCGGAAAATTCAAGATACAATTTCAATTGGTCATTTAAATATCTTTAATACCTATACGTATTTTAATTAGAATTGTTAGACATTTTTGAGAAAAACAAAATTTTCGGGGATTGTGCTTAACGGACTTTTGTCAGCTATGCTGCCCACCGAAAACACACACACACAAAAACACACGAACCTTTTTCGAAAAATATTTTTTTTGGGATTCAGGGTTCTTCGAAACGCATATTTTCTTTGAAGTCCCACAGTCGAAGTTTTGAGTGAAATACAACGTCTTCTTTGTCCACGATGTATGCAAATACTACGCGGTAAAGAAAGTAAAATTTTCTCTTCGGATCTTTATTAAATTATTATGCGTTTGACATACTTGGAGATAAAATATATACCTTGCGTTTTGTGTGCCCGCCTGACTACTTATCACTATTGCAAGTTAAACTATGAATAACAACTTACTTCAGAAAGAACATTTAAAAATATTGAATTAGTGCTTTAACATTTAAAAACTTGTAGGTTTAGCTATTTACTAATGTTATCTATCGTTGCTTGGAATGAATCGTGCTTTCTAGCTTTGGAAGTGGATATCTATTTTGAAAGCAAATTTACGCAGCTGGAATTAGACATGAGTGAATTCTAGCGAAAATGTTACTTGTCTCTTCATGATCTTTTATTACGTTACCGTGAAGTGGGAACAGCACCTGCTAGCCATCTCTACCCCTTCGCAACCTTATCCTGACGTTTATTGGTACTATAAATCCTGCAGAAGGCGTTATGAGCTACTTCCACTATCATTACTCCGGAAATGAGATATACGCAGCTTTTAAATGCAGCTATGCATGGAGCATTCAAAATACATACAGACATACAAGAAACCTCGCAATCATACAAGGAGTTTGTTTTTATTTTTGTTGTTGTAAATAGTGTAAGTGACATTACCGAATGTTTATTACCAAGCGGGTTGAGATCACAGTAACATGTGCGACTCACATTGGAGAGCTTGCGGGTTTGATTCCCGTGGGCAGCTTTTATTATCTGGTAAGGTTCATTATATACCCCGAATTTTCCTGTCCATTTCCTCTGTAGCACCCATGATACTTTTGACGTTACTAGAAGTAGTCGGGCCGAACAACATGGATTGGGTTGGACTCGACGTGGCAGCGCTTCGATACCAGTGGGAGATTGGGTTAGGTAATGCCTGGGCGGGGTTGTGAGATGCCTCAATGACATCCGGCACTAATCTGAAGAGTTAATGGACACAAACTGGTAAATGTCGTCCCCACCGAGATCTTCGGTAGTCATTCCTTAATAGGCTTGACGCGCGTAAGTGGCGCATCAATTTCGTGGCCGTTTTAAAGAACAGATACTGGTCTAATGGCAAAGGACAGAGACTTATCCGAGTCGCAAGGCATACCTGAATTGTCGGGGCATTGCTGCTTGGTTGTCCATTTCCTATATAGGGGGAGCCTCACACCTCTTCAGCTGCCTCGGTGTGGGCGTTGCTCAACCCTAGCAGTTGTGATAGAATTGCGTTGTGCCTAACATCTGAGTCCCTCCTGTCAGGTAGCTATTTGAATTGAGCTGGACTCGGTAGTGCTGTGTATTCCGAAATCCATGTGATACTGGGCAAGTTAGGACAGTGATGGCTATTCGGGGTTCTGAGACCTTTAATGTCCTCTGGGAACTAAACTGGAGAGCTTTGTATAGAGGATCTAGTAACTGTCGCCCCCATCGAGTCAAAGCTCACTCTGGCATATCCACTTCTGTCCCTGCGTAAGCAAAGGAATAGTAAACGATATAACTTAGGTGCCGTCTTAAAGGAAAACTCGACGGACTTGCTCTCTGGTGTCAGGAGGACACCCGAGTTGTCAGTTTACTGTTTCTTGGTTATGTATATCATTTCCTGCTCCCAATACTACCAGAAACGGTGTTCAGGAGATGGCTGGATGTGGCTCAAACACTGTAGGGCAGAGGCTTTCAAAACCCAATAAATCCTACCCAGAGGTGCAGAGATGCAGTGCACCGTGCATCGGTCCTGCTTGTCTCGGACATTTCGCAGAAGGGAAACAGCGGGGAAAGCAAAGAAAGCAGGGGAAATTTCATAAGGAAAGAGACGGTGCTGTTGCTTAAAAACGAGGGTGAAATTTGCATTATAGTCAAACAAGAGAAAACATATTTTTGCACTTTGCGCCATGAAATGCACCGACGCATGCATCCTCATAGGCGTCGCCCTCCTTGGTGTAATGGTTACCATGCTTCATATATCCAAGATCGTGGGTTCAAACCCGGCGGAGGACAATGGGGTTTTTCGGGCATAAAAATCCTTAGCATGGTTTCATTCGGAAGGAAAGCAAAGCCGTTGGTCCCGTGTCGTAGATTTACTGCAAGTAAAAGAACTTCAAGCCTCATAGGGAGGCCTCTGAGCAAAATAAACGGTCTTTCACGCCTAGTATAGAATGGGACGCTGAGAACCATAAAAGTTAAAAAAGTATCCATAAATAAAACTCCATTTCCATTTCATCCTGATTTAGAAGCTGTTTTGTTGCACTACGCAGCCTTCGGGTGATTTGAGCACATAGGCTGGGGCTGGGATAGAACCGCCCATCGTCATCTGCATCTGATCGTCCTTAGTCTCCGCGCTCATCCCTCCCTCCCTGAGGTCACGTAGTCACAAGGGTCAATATGGACGCTATAAGCCCATCCGTATGCCTATTGGCTTCTATAACACGTGCACTGAAAACATTTTGGAGAATGTTTATTAAGATGAACCGTGAAAAAGCAAATCTGTTTACTTCTATACAGTTATCTAAAAAGTAGAGACTGTGTTTCTTCTCCCAACAAATCAATTTACCTTTTTTTGGAAGTCTTCTGAAACCAAGAAAGCATAAGCAGGCCTGTGAATAGAGTAGCTCAGAAACGAAATAACGAATAAGCATCCAATTTAATATTTACTTTTATCATAAGCGTCTTCCAAAGATAAAGCATAAAGCTACTACCCTCGCTAAATCTAACTAGCTCGCAGCCAACAATAATTTGATAATACCGTGTAGCAACCAACCATTGGCAAACTAGAAAACGAATGAAAATAACCATTTTATTAAAACTCTCACAGACGCACATTAATATATATATATATATATTTTTTTTAATTAAACTCCTATACAATTTAGGAACTAAGGAACTAAGTCAGAAATTAAAATGCATGTGGAAAACAATTTTACCAATTGATCCTAGAACAATTTAAATTTACTTTATTGATATTCTAATAAGTAGGCTTCGAACTTG
Organism: Hymenopus coronatus; assembly: GCA_030762935.1. NCBI lineage: Eukaryota > Metazoa > Arthropoda > Insecta > Mantodea > Hymenopodidae > Hymenopus > Hymenopus coronatus. The sequence continues at coordinate 52,334,922 of CM060882.1, forward strand.
ACTTTGGGTTCAGTTAACTTCTAGTATACTGGTACATTGTTTATAAGCGAGCGGAGAGGGAAGAGGCAGAAATCCCGTGCGTTACCGAGTATAGTTGGGCACAGAAGTAAATGATGATGGTTAGTGTTTATGGGCGCTCAACTGCAAGGTCATCAGCGCCCTGGCACAGAAGTAAGTATACTGTTCTGTGGTAGATATAAGTTTTATAAGAAACGTATAAATGTATAATAAATGACATGGAAAAACAAGAAAATTGTACTGTGACATGAAATAAATTATTATTTTAGTATGAAATTTACATGCATGGAGTGCTACTGCAATAGATTGAAATATATTTTCTGAATGTATAAAAAGTAAAACGTGAGTTATTGTACTTCGTATCCTTAGAAAAGGCTGAACATGTTCTAATTGCTTGCTTAGAATTGCGGAACGTAATTAGTTTCGAGTCGATGTGCAACCAAATCGCCACCGTGTCCGAGATCTATTAATAAGAAATTTAAACAATACAATTGTATTAATCTCAGATTGCATCTATAACTTCGAGAATTAATATTCTATGTTGACTAAAAAAACAGTAAAAATAATGTATAAGCAGTTAAAAGCAAATTAATATAAGATATACTATATACCCATTTGAATTTTTAATGAGCTCTCCCTTTATTAGGAGGTAATTTCCTTTCTATTTCCTCTAATAATTCACTGATTACAGTTAACATACTGTATGACAAATAAAATGCTACCATAAATTTCTGGGAATACAAGAAGATTAAGAATTATTTTTCGTTCGGAAGTTTCTATAATTTTATGTAACCATAATAGAAGAAACATTACTGCACAAATCACCCAGGACTGCCACTGCAGTACAGTGGTCACCATTCTGGCTTTTAAAACAAGAGGTTCCGAGATCGATCTCGGGCTAGATCAGGGGATCTCATTAACCAGAATTATTCCCTATGCTCCACAGGATCTGGAAGTTATAATGTGGGAGTGAATGTGCATTGTGTTTATTAGAGGGAGGGGGAGATAAAGAGAAACGTACAGATCTTGAATAAGTAATTTATTTCAAATACATTAGCCATTTCCGAGACCTCCTCGTATCCTCACTCGGTTTTATTGCCCTCCGTGGTGTAATGATGCCCAAGGTCACTGGTTCAAACTCTGCGAAGGACGATGAACTTTTTTCGGGCGTAAAATCCTTTGAATGCCGTCCTTCAGAAGAGAAGTAAAGCCGTTGGTCCCGTAGCGTAGATTTACGGCACGTAAAATAACCTCAAACCTCATAAAGAGACCTCAGAGCAAAATTAAAAATGTCTTTGACACCCTATGTAGAATGGGACACTGAGAACCATAGTAGTTAACGAGCGTGCATAAATGAAAACTCCATTTCCATTTTTGGGTTTTAAACAACCGATTATTATATAACGAAATCTATAATTAGACTATACAAACTTCTATCTCAGTTATCTTGAAATATATAGATTAGTGTTAGCTAGAATTAGCTGTAAATGCTGTACATGCCTAAAATGGGTAGAGAAAGTCATGCGATTGTGAGACATTAGACGTGTTAGATTAAATGTTAGATTTAATTAACCCATGCAAAGAAAACCCAATGATTGTGACATTCCGAATTTGATTTTAATTCATTGTTCGCAGTTTGAATACAAAACACTGTTTTTCAAACTGGAAAGTTTAGTAACCTACGATTATGTAAGTTTGCCTCTGTCATAAGATAAAGAAATAAACACACATAACATTTGCGATGGGTCATGAGCAAAAGAATCAGTGTTTCCTAATCTTGAGTATCACAAAGACACACATTAGTAACATTTTCTAAAGATCTTAATGCGTAAGCATACTCGCAAATGTTTTAGAAAATTAATTTAAATATATCTGCACTGAATATCTAAAAACACTTCAACCTAACTTATAGTTTTTATTTTTGAGAGACGCGTTGTGAGAGTTGCACTAGAGCCAGCACTTTTTTTTTTTTTCCAGTTGCAAGTAAGCATCATTCTTTTTACATCAACAAAAGACTTGACGAAACGAACGCTATCGAAAGCAAATAAAAGTCAGTTTTCAAGCAGTTCCAGGAACAATGAAAATCTGTGCACATTGAAGAGAACAAAACACTTGATGAGAAACAGCTGCTAAGAACCACTCTCTCGTAAAGAAGAGATTATAGATTTTTATTTAAATGGGTGAGTTACATGGAGAACTTCGCAGAGGAAAATCGCTGAAACTCTGTTATATATCTTGAGGAATGTTCGCTTTTAAGAATGTATCATCCGGTACAAAAAGTGGGACCACTTCCTTCAGATCGCAACTTACGTATTTACGTCCTGACAGTTCAATAGGCTACACATGCTTCCTTTCTATAATTCACTAGCGCTAAATTGGACAATAATGAGTATAGGATGTGCTTGTTGTTGAAAAGTCAGATATACATGGTTTGATTACTGTGTGGGACGGAAACGTATATTTTAACTGGAGTGTTCCTTTTTTTTCCGTAGTACGGAAGCGTTTACTTTAAAAACTGTCACCATATGAAACATTTGAAATTTGGTTCGCTTTGCAAAGATCAGGCATAAAACAAAAGAGAGCTGAAACGAAATATGCCTTCCCGTTTGAGAGAAGTTTAAGCATTTTAAAATTAAAAGAAACAACAAATAATATCTCGGAAATCGACAACTCAAAAAGAAGTGTATATGATATAAATTGTTCGTTTTAATGGGAACAATATTTTTGTGTAGTAATTTTTCGTCAATCTCTTACGGTTTATCAGTTATACAAAAGTCGTACAGAATGAAGAGGTCTTTATAGAACATCCTTAGAAAATTAAAGTTATACATTTTATTTGTGATATAATAATCTTTAATGTACGGTATTTGAGAAAATCGAAGGGGATTTTTCTGTAAACCTTCGTGTTGCATCCCTAGAGATACTAAACTTAAATACCAAGTTTGGTATTTAACAGATTTTTCGTTTATGAGTTACGCTGCACACACATTGATTTTTTTTCTCAAATGTTATTTTTAAATTCAGGTATCTCAAAATATGTATTTCAGGTGAAATCTTGGTACAAAGTTTTTGGGTGGAATACAACTCCTCTTTCTACTATGTACATTGTACAAAAACTAGAGAAAAAAGTGAATTATAGCAGAAGCTAAAACCTATAAAACCTATAAAATAATAATTATAATAAAAATAAAAAGAAGAAAAAATAATAATAATAAAAAATAAAAATAATAATTAAATAAAAATAATAATACTAAAATAATAATAATAGTAATAATACAAATAATAAAAATATGTAATGTGATATAAAATTAATAATGTATTATAATAGGCATTATTATTTATTATTAATAGTATATTATTAATTATTATTATTATTATTATTATCATTATTATTATTACTCTTACTATAGATAATTTTATACAAATGTTTGAAATAATTAATTATATCTAAAAATATACATTTTGGTGTACTATAGGATTATAATATTATTATTATTATTATTATTTACGCATTATTCAACATTTAAATTCTTTTAAATGAGTGAATTAACAACATACTCCCAGAATATTGGGTTATACCTTACATTTGTCATGTAAATATCTTAATGGTAGCTTAATCGTAATCATTGGTACTATTTTTGAGAAAATCAAAATCATTAAAGCTCGTGCAGTTTAAAATTATTTGACAATTCAAACCTTTTAAATACGGATATATCGGAAGCGTTAAACCTGTGAAAGTTAGAGGTGGAGAGAGTTTCTGAAAACACCTATCGCATTTTTGGAAAATTCACACTTATCCTACATTTCATTTTTACTTTTACTGCTTCAAATAGCAAGTAGAGGATGCACCAATTGAATTCCACCCAAAACTTGAATGTCAGAAATACACGTTTTGAGATATCTACGTTCAGTACTTACAAGCGACACAAAATTTTAAATATATTTGCGTATCCCGAACTACCCTTTAATGGATTTTTTTCGAAATTTTGATTAAAATAACATACTTAAATGATATTTACGTAAAAATAAAATGTATATCTACAATTTTCAGGAAATACTGAAGTGTTCTTCACTATTTCCTGTTTCAACCTATTTAGTATAATTTTGTATAATCGGTAAATGTTTAAGGGATAAATGCAAAAATAAATGTACATTTATTTTAAGCACAAACTTTATTTTCAAATAACTATTTTGTATTGAAAGCTATTTTAGAGATATTACTTATTAATGGTCACATTCGTACAACACGTTACAATTTTAAGTCTACATTTTAGTTGTTTTAGTTGTGCTTAAACTTTCAAATATATCAACTGCCTTTGTAATATAACGAAATGTGTACTGCAGTAATTTTTGCAAACGTTTTGGTCAAAGTGAAGTATATTAGAAATTTAGATTTCGGCAGTGTAATTTGAATACCTACTAATAAATGATAGAATGCGACGAAGTCTATACAGCACAGGACGTTTTTACTTTCTCTACACGTACTATGTACATAGTGTATGAGAAGTTATTGCACTCCACCCAAAAATTTGATATCGGGATTTCACCGGAAATATATGTTTTAGGGTCCCCTGTATTCATAAAAAGCATTTTCAGAAAAAGATCTGCGCGCGCACGTGTGTGTGTGTGTCCGTCAACACGATAACTCAAAAACGAAAAGTAGGTAAAACACCAAACTTGGTATTTAAGTGTATTATTTTCAAGAAAAGAATCCCCCACCCCAAACTACCCGTTACATGGAAATTGTTTCGGAAATGTTGATTTTCACAAAAATGGCTGGAACAATTTTGATTATAATATCGCACATAAAAGTTATTGGCCTGAGAAATAAAATGTATGTCTTGAAGTTTCTGGGTAAAGCCTAAGAAGACTACTTTATTCTGGATGAATTTTACGGAATCTTTCATAACTGTTAAACCATAAGAGATGGACAAGAAGTTACTACACAAAAATACAGAATACATTAAAGCACACGATTTATGTCGTATGCACTTTTTTTTCGTGGATTTGATTGTTTTTTTAGACATTCCTTGTTATTGGACTCAGCGTTGAAAAACTTGCACTTTTCTCATATAGGAATTTTTCAAACAAAAACAAAGGAACGTCAGTCACATAGCAACCACCTTTTCACTATCACTTTAATCTAAGGTACTCTCAAGGAAGCAAGTAATAAGACTATTTCTGTTATTTTCTCGATTATCATAAATTAAATAGAAGCATAATCTTTTTAACAATAATTTGTTCAGAGATTTAGAGAAAATCATGTGAATGGAACGCATCAGATTTTTCTAAAAATGTTTTGGGCGTGTCAAAATATACGCGATGTTTGGGGTCAGATACTTTGCTAAATGGTACCTTAATGTTTATCCAGTTTAATGTGTTAGTAGTTTTTCCCTTGGTCTAACAATTTTCCCATAAATCACATACTACTGGTATGTTTTGCATGGCCTTAACTATGCCACAAAATGAACATCTGTAAGAGAGACTAACCGTTTTTCTTACATGTTTTCACACCTTAATACGTGACCTGCTGGCCATTTTGAGGTACTTTGCCGTGCATAAATCATTCAAGTCCAGTTGCAATACAACATAAGCTCTAGCGAGACACGCCCATTCAAGGTTACGCCTTCCGACCCACGATCTTTAAAAAATAAACACGAATGTCTTGTGTATGCCACGCCTATAAAATGAAAAACGGGCTCTTCCTGTCTGAGAAAAGTATAGGTATTTTAAAATTGAAACCATTAATAAGGAATATCTTGGAAAGGGTCAACTGTACAACAAATATACATGTGATATAAATTGTGTGCTTTAATGAGACCTACATGTTTTGCGAAGTAAGTTATGTCTATCCAGTTATGCAAAATTTAGCAAAATGCATCCAGAATGAACAGGTCTCCAGAAGCTATTCCCAGAAAATTCCAGATGTACATTTTCTTTGGTAGTTTAGTCAAATCGTTAGAGCCATTTTTAAAAAAAAACAAAACTTTTCCATGTAAAGGGTAGTTTGGGGTGGCACATAACTTTTGTATATGCCACGCCTACTTGGAGATACTATCCAACCTGAAAACATACTACTGTTAATAAGTAAAATAATAAGTCCATAACTGAAGTGAATATTGATGCTGTGATGTCTATTATTATATCTTCTTATTAATACATATAATTGCACATGTGCTCCTAATAGCTTGTATATTTTTGGTGCAATATTATATTAAATTTTTTGGTGAAAATACGTGTCTGAAAAGTAGATAGTAAATACTTTAAAATTTCAAGTATAGCATTCAAATATCGAATATAGGATGATGAAAGAAACAACTCCCTTGGTAACGATAATAATTTGAAGCATTTGATCTTAGGGTTGCACCCCTCTGTCAGAATATTGCTGGCTGTTTCCTGCTCCACGTTAATAATGCAGCACAATAAACTAGGGAGGTAAAGCATATAAAAATAATAGGGCTACTAGCAAGTCGCCTTAGCTGGCAAACTGTGCTATAAAGCCATCATGCAAGAGGTTGGGTGCCATGGAAACCGCACAGTGGCTCTGAATAATTCACTCTCGCCGAAACGAGTGCAGTTGTTTACTCTAGCAGGGCTGGAAGGGAAACCTAAACCCCACAGAGTTGATGTTTTCGTCAATGTCTGATGCTATCTAATTTGAAAGCTTGGCTTATAAATGGTACATTGCAGGTGTTCCGTCTGCGGTGGGATTACTGCTGATTTATGTAGGTGAAAGGGTGAGTTGGCAGTGGAATTTCCTGACTAATCTGCCGCTAAAAATGTGAATTATTAGGAGCGTTCAGACGCCGGCTGCACGAGCGACCCAAGATTTTACACAGCTTTATCATAAGTGAAGTTAGGTAAATCTGTTAAAGATTAAGGAACGAGCTATGGAAGACAAAGGCTTCTTCTTACTACTGTGTCAAGAAAGTTCCGTAAATTTGCCAATAAAACACAAAAAATGAATTATTCATCCAATTTTATTTTATCGCCTTCAAAGTAGGCCCCTTCTGAAACTATACATTTATATACACGAATAATCCAATCATCAAAACATTTTTTGTAGGCACTTTTAGGAATCGATGTCAATTGTCGCCGCGATTTTTCCTTTATGTCTTCTATCGAATGAAAACGGGTGCCTTGAAGTGCTAACTTGAGTTTTGGAAAGAGAAAAAGATCAGCAGGAGACAGATTAGGTGAATACGGTGGTTGTTCGATGAAATTTGTTGAGTTTTTGGCCATAAATTCGTTCACAATAATAGCCTTGTGAGCTGGTGCGTTATCGTGGTGCAGAATCCATGAGCTGTCGTTCCACAAATCGGGCCTTTTTTGCCGTATTTGTTCTCTCAAACGCCTCAAAACGCTCAGATAATAGACTTTATTTACCATCTGACCTTCTGGCAGAAGTCTGAGTGCACGACACCGCGATAATCGAAAAAAAAATGGTCAAAATAACTTTCAGTTTTGATCGAGTTTGACCTGCCCTTTTAGGTTTCTGTTCAGTTGGAAGGCGCCATTCGGAAGCTTGTTGACCGGTTTGAGTGTCAAACTCGTAAACCCATGTCTCACCATTAGTTACAATGAGTTTAATGAGTGTGGGGTCGGAACTGGCTCATTCTATCATGTCTTCAGCAATCCTTAAGCGATTGACTTTTTGTAGAAAATTAAAGTCTTTCGGAACTAACCGAGCTGCAATGCGTGTCATGCCCAAACAATAATTTAAAATGATACGAATCGATTCGTGAGACACAGAAAGTTCATCGATAATCTCTCTCAAACCGAAATGAGATTTTCAGACACAATTTTCTTCACTTTAGCGATATTAAGTTCAGTTGAAACAGTTGAACCAGAGCGAAGCAAATCTTCCACCACATCTCGACCACTTTTGAATGCACTGTACCACTCATATGCTCGTGTTTTTGATAAAGTCGATTCGCCGTAAGCCCTCTGTAGCGTTTTCAGCGAATCGGCACACGAAATACTATTTGCACTGCAAAATTTTAGACAGATTCTTTGTTTAATATTTGTATCCATCGTAAAATCGCAGATCACTTTTGAGATGAATTAACAAAATGGCGTACTGTAAACAAACTAGATGACAGATGACATTCAAATTCCGCTTGGGTATAGAGGAAAGTTGTACCAACTTAGCGACAACAATAATTTTTTTATCCCGTTTTAAACAGGATTCTTAAATGACCAATTCCGGGTATTTTCTTGACAGAATGTATATCTTCTTTTATTTATAATGGTTAAACGTCAAACGTGTTGCATTCACATGACATTCTGTATTCACAAGTGTACACTATTTTTAAAATCGCTTATTCATTAATTTATATTATTCTAAAGGAACATATACAGAAATTGTATGAAAGTATGGAATATATGTTCCCTGTAATGCAAATTTTGGGAAGGTAAACTTTTGTATGATATTTTTAATTTCTCTGGCCTGTATGTACAATGTACATAGTAGAAGAGAAGGTACTGTATTCCACCCAAAATTCTATGTCGTGATTTCACCGGAAATATACGCTTTGCTATCCCCTGCGTTAGAAAAAGCATATATAGATAAAGTTTGGTATTTGTGTGTGTCTGGGCGTCTGTGTACAAAACAGCTCAAAAACAAAAAGGCCGTTAAAAACCAAACTTAGTATTTTATCTGTAGTATCTTCCAAGGATGCAATACGAAGATTTTCAGAAAATATTCCATAACTTCATTGTAAATAGAAGGGCAACAAGGGAATACATTAGGCTAAAGCGACAGTCAAACCTTTTAAAAGATGAAACAATTGATTTCGGTTCGCTACGTATGGTCCCATTCGAAATAAGTTTCATAGTTTAAAACTGAAATCAATAACAAGGAATAAGTCAGAAATGGCCCTCCTCATAAAAACAAATATGGCATAATTTATGTGTTTTAACGAGATCTATATTTTTTGTCTGCTAAGTGACAATTTCTCTCTTACGGTTTAACCGTTATGCAAAATTGTGCAAAACACATCCAGAATAAAGAGATCTTCACAGGCTATTCGCTGAAAATTTAAAATATACATTTTGTTTCTGATGTAAATAGATTTAATATACAGTATTTTAATCGAAAACCTTAAAGCAAATTTTGAGAAATACCAAAAGTTCAAAACATTTTCTATGTAAAGGATAGTTTGTTGTGGGGAGATTTTCATAAAAATCTTCATGTCGCAGTCTTGAAAGATAGTAAACAAAAAAACCAACACACCCACGGACCTTTTCCTAAAAATACTTTATTTCGGACTCAAGAAACCTCAAAACTTATGTTTCCGGTGAAATCTCGACATTAAATTTTTAGGTGGAACAATGCCTTCTCTAGCTACTATGTACATATGTGTCAAAGAAATAAAAATCCGATGTGTAACACTCATATGACTTTCTCTGTTCTACAAACAGACTTCTTAACAAGGATTATTCTTCTTTCTACAGCATGTTAATCGAGATTAGCAGAATATTCTTATTATTAGAGCAAACTAAACGAATGTTCTGTGCTAAAGCGATAGTAATATGTTTAAAGCGCTATCGTTACGCGATTGGCTATGAAATTGGCTTCTTTGCTTGGCCACGAGTAGAAGAAATGAAAAACGGGTTCTTTCTGTCTGAGAAAAGTGAAGTACCTTAAAATTAAAACCAATAACAAGGAATATCTTGTAAACTGTCAACTTTACAACAAAAATACATATATTATAAATTGTGTGTTTTAACGAGACCCACAGTTTTTGCGAAATAAGTTTTTGTCTATCTCTTAAGGTTTAACTGTTATACAAAATTCAGCATCCAGAAAGAACAGGTCTTCAGAAACTATTCCCAGATATACATTTGGGATGGAAATGGATGTAATATGTGGTATTTTAGTCAAAATAATTAAAGCCATTTTTGAGAAAAATACTTTCAAAAATTGTTCCATGTAAAGAGTAGTTTGGTGTGGGAGAATTTTCTTTAAAATCTTCGTGTTGCATGTTTGGAAGATATTTAAGTTTGGTGTTTTACAGATTTTTCGTTTTTGAGTAATCGTGTCCACAGACACACGGACACCCACCCAAACACACACCCACGGATCTTTTTCTAAAAATGTTTTAATGGTTACAGGGGATCTTAAAGATAATGTTTCCGGTAACATATTGGTATTGATTATTGTGTGGAATGCAATACCTTCTCTATAGACTATGCACATAGCACGTCTAGAGAATATAAAAAGAAATTAGCCCATGTGGAATGACTCTGAGACCGTGGAAACTAGCACACGTTAACCACTATACAAAGTAGGGCAGCCGTATTTTGGGATGAATATGTATAGAAGTCCTTGAGCGAATATCCCGTTTTCGGAAGCAGAGTATCATAACTTACAAGTTGCAAATCCGATAAAGTGAATCTCGTCCAGGTTTCCAAATAATGTGAGAAACCTGCAACTTCAAAGAAGATGTTCATTGCTGTCCCCTGGTAGCTTTCGCATAAAGGAATTATCCTGTACCCCAGATGTTGGGTTGTAAGACGGAGGATGAATCTAATTTGTGTCTCGAACTTGAGAAACCACTGCACAAATTAGATTCCTTGAGAGCACATTCTAGAACAAAGGAATACCCTGGTCCTCAAAGTTGTAATGCCATCTTCTCCATGTGCAGCACAAAGGCACGGAACATAGTAAAAATGTGGACAGAAAAATAGGTTTGTGGCCTTTCACACATGAGTGCTCCTTCAAAACGTATAAAGCTTCTTACTTTAATATGAGAATATGTCTACTGGTTTGCTCAAACCTTCAAAGGATTCTTCTCCTTTTCGTCTGTGTAGGTATTTTATTTTGAGGTTGAATTAATGTATTGGATCTGTGGCCGAGTGGTTAGACAGCTCACCTCTCATCAAGGAGGCCTGGGTTCGATCCCAAGGGATCACATGCGAGATTTTGTTGTTGTTGTGTTTACTGCTATGGCACCGCAGGCGATGGAATGAAGATCTCCGGTGCAATGTAATGGCAGGAGAAACCGGAGAAAACCCGCCCCTGCGCCACATTGTCCACTACAAATCTCACATACGGTAGCTTGGGATCGAACCCGGGCCCTCTAGTGGAGAGGCGAGTGGTCTGATCACTCGGGCACGGCGCGGTCTCTATGCGAGATTCGTGATAGACAATCCTGTCGAGAGGATTTTCCTGTTTCCCCCTCCATTCATTCCATCCGTTGCTACACAATCCTTCCATTCAAGTGACACCTATTTGTAAATCGTTCGAGGAGGGTAAATAGCGAAAGAAGAAGTGGTTTAAATTAATCAGAATCGAGAAGATACATAAAAATCTGTGTATCAGCGCTACCAAACTTTTAAGGATTATAATTTACGAATAAACATCTTCAAAGTAAAAACAATAAAGCTTGTAGGAAAGTCTTTAATCCACTTTTCACTAAAAATATTCAGGAATAATGCCACTACTAAGTAAGATGATTATGATCATGTAATGAAGTTTCAGGGTGCTAAACGCTCGCGAAACGAGAAAGTTTTGCTGTATTTCCCCTGCATTAACCGTAAACAAGTAAATCTATCTTAATATTTAAAAGTGAATGCATGTATACTTTTTTTGGCTTATACACCGATTTGAACCAAACTTGGTACACACAGCCTTTGACACAAACCACAAAATACTTTCTACCTTAGAATTCGAAATCCCGTTCCATTTCACAGAATTCATTATTTCAGAATGAAGCTCCAGGACTATCCATGTCTTTCTCAATGAATGTCTTAATAGCTGGAACATTGTTAATATAGCAAAAAGAATTACCTTCTTAGGCTTTCATGGCCCCAAAAATAATAAAGTAACAGCGAGTTCAAACATAATTCGTTAATCTACTGTCTGAAACTGATAATAGAGTGGGATAAAACAGTCAAATGATTATAAGAGTAATGCTTGTACATGCACATGAAAGATTAACATTTCGAACTGCGTTATATTAGACTGGAATTACAGAAACATCAAACCAAACAAAATAATACTTCCTCATTCTCAGCCTATTTATCGTGAATATTTATTATACATTGATGAAATAACACCAAAAGATTCAGTATAATCTCATGATTACCAAATTTCTATACCACTGAAACATTACTTAGAGAAATAAATAAATCGATACTAGCATTCCTATACTCTGTGATCGCACTCGAACATTCACTTATTGTAATGTGTAGTTTTTTATTGTTTGTAAATACGGGATGTCTTTCTCTATGGCAAGTTTGTGGTATTTTACAAGCATAAAAACAAACTTGATGACATATATAAATAATAATTAGTATCAAACCAGACTACATTTCTTTTTCCTCTTCTCAAACAAGTTCTCAACTGAGACTTTCTCTGTAAATAGCGACGAGTCATCCCACACGTGACAATGTGAAAGCTTCATTTACAAGAAAACAACATTAAAAACTGTTACATATGTGGTTGTGCGACCGTGTTTTGCATGTTTCTTCCTAGTTACTTTTGTTGCTTTATAATGTCCTGAGTGTGTTATTTAATATTTTCTAAATAATTCTGAAGAAACGCATAGCTATTGACAAGTGCAACCTTAGACTAAATGTGGTAAGATAAATTGTCAAATCACGAGTATTCCAATTTGTACTATATTATAAAGAGTTACCGTTGTGTGTGCGGGGGAGTGGGGAGATAATCTAAAAGCAATTCAACAAATTTTCACAATTTTTTCAACACTGAAACCCCATATCTTTGTCCCAGACAATCGACTATAAAACACCATCTCGTTTCATTGCATAAATTACTAAAATATTACAAATAATTTACAGTTGAATACAACACTAGAGTAAACTATAAATGAGCATGCTAGTGAAGAAGGCCTTGCCGTTTATTTGAAAATGCAATAGAGCAGAAAAATAATTGTTACTCCACAGAATATGTATCTAGAATAATACAAATGACGGGGATATTTAATTTTATGCTAATATATACAACTTCGAATTAGTCAGGTTTAAGATACCGAAGAACAAGAAAGTATCTAATCTAGGTACATAATATAATAAATGATACACATGCTATACCAATGCCATTATATTCTAACAACCCTCAAGAAAAAACATTTTGCTCTATTGTCTTTACATTATATTACAATCAAGATTGTTAGTGGGTAATGCAAATAAATTGTATAAAGAGAGAGAATTTGTGTCTACTTTAAAAATGTTGTATGGTTCCAACCGCGCCATTCTTTGATAGCGACAGACGACAAGCGCCGATAACACCGGCAGGAAAAAACACCATGCCGCCAGCTCCCAGTTCGACTCTCCTGTATAAACTGCACCACAGGCGATGGATGTTAATGATAAATGTAACTATATAATGCGCAAAGGAAGGTTGTGAATGCAACTTCCAGAAACAAGTTTAGCCATTGCTTAGCTATGAGAACTAATGAAAAAGCTAGAAAAGATTTCAGTCAGTAAGGACGTTCATGATGGAAGTTAAAATGCAGACCTCATTTTTACATATCCGTGCCTTAACGATCACAATTACTCATGCCAATTTTATTGGGGCGAGTTCTAGGGGAAGAGATCGAGGAATCATCTTGAAACAACAGTCCCATTCTACAACCTGGCTCCCCATTTGCCCCGGATTTGATATGTGCAAAAATGTCTTCGAGCGTTAAAAGAGTTGCATAACTCAACGGAGCCATTTCAAGATAAAGCCCACCCACTGGCGTGAGCGACCTTCGTTTTACTTCTCTTGCGGGGTAAAGGGTGGGCGGGTCACGCTCATTTAGAGTAAAGCGAAGATTCTCGCACCAATTCTCCACTGGCGGTTTTTTTTACTTTCTCTATACGTACTATGAACATAATACAAAGGTTGTGCATTCTATCCAAAAATTCGATACCGAGTTTTCACGGAAAGTTAATTTTTAGAATCCCCTATATCAAAAAAAGGCATTTTATAACAATTTACGTGTGTGTGTGTCTGTGAAAACGATAACTCAAAAAGTGAAAGTCAGTAAAATACCAAACTTAGTACTTAAGTTTAGTATCTTCCAAAGATGGGATACGAAGATTTTGAGCAAAATTCCCCCATCTCAAACTACCCTTTACGTGGACAAAATTTCGAAAATGATTTGCTCAAAAATGGCTCTAACGATGTTGATTAAAATAACATGTATTAAAGATAAGCACATTACAAATAAAATTTATATCTTGAATTTTCTGGGAATAGCCTCCGAAAGCCTCTTTATTCTGAATGAATGTTGCTGAATTTTGTGTAACTGGTAAACCTTACGAGGTAGACAAAAACTTACTATACAAAAAAAATGTAGATTTCGTTAAAACATACAATTTATACCATATGACAGTTTAGGATTTTGTTATCTGTTTCGGTCTTAAAATACTCATTTTTTTACATACGGGAGTTTGTTAACTCTTGGTCACACACAAAGAAACGGATTTCATCCATTTGTGCAAGTACTTTTTAAAAGATATGATGTCCATTTTTCCTAGTGTATTCACTTATTTCCCTTCTACTTACAAGAAAGCAAGTAGTATGGCTATTTCTGTTACTGTTTATCTCTATTAGCATGAAGCTAATAAGCTTTTTAATCTGTTACCGAGATATAGAGAAAGTCTTGTGAATGGAATACACAACATTTTTCTTGCAATGGCCCATTGAGTTGTGCCACCTTATAAGGCATAAAATCTTCACAAGTCATACACGGGCGGTTGGTCCACCTGTTATTATTTCATAATGGATACAAGAAATAAATAAAGTAATTAGTAAATTGTAAATTATGACTTACTTCTCAGTGTTATTTATAACACGGCCCAGTGCATTCTTAATTTACATTAATTATGACTGTTGTTTAGTCCGATTTTCTGTATTATGGAAGCTGCAAAACTGGCCTCAAATATGTTGATAGGCCTTCTGGAACATCAGTCATGTTTAGTGCGAAATTGCAGAGGCATTCACGTCATAATTTGCGACATGAACGCGAACATCGCTTTGACAGGGTCTTCTTGTAACTTTGGCAACGTTGTTAAGGGGAAAGTCTATCGTGCAACAACGCATTTACGCTTCGGAATGTGGTCATTTTACATAAGTTGAGGGGGAAAGTTACAAGCTCTCACTCACTCAGGGCTGCCAACTGAGGAAGACGGATGAGGGTGGCGGTATAATTGATGGCCGCGTCTTTGATGCTTATGTCGCGCGCTCTCGAATCACCTCCAATGGTAATGGCCCCCGCAGAAACTTGCAGCGTCGAGGTTAAAAAGGTAAAGGAGTGGGGGTAGTGCATGTCACGGCCTATGAGAATGAAGATAAGAGAACACGGAAAGTAGCCACTGCTTATGCATTTGCATTTTAATAAGTCTTTTCAAATATATAGAGAAATAAATACATGTCGACTCTGCCAGGAGCATTTCGTGGTTTGCTTCTAAAGCACAAAATGTATAATATTAGAATATTCTATCGCATTGAGACAATGCATTTGCCTTCTCAAAAAAGAGCTTTGGTTCGATTCTTAAACAGAATAGTTTAACTTGAGGGCAGTTTCACACCCGGCAACCCGTCGAGGTTTTGGGGATTTAGTCTTTTTTTAATTTCTTATTTAGTATATAGAGGGAAAAAAGCACTTGAGCTAAAATGGAAGTGGGGAGGTCATGACTTTATATTACAACAGGATAGATGGGCCTACACTACAATAGTGTGGGACGTCCGAACTGCGAAAAGGAACAGAGGCCGTCCTAAATGTAAATGGGCAGATATATTTAGACAATAGCCGGGACAGATTGCACGAGAATAGCTAAGGATAGAGCGAAATGGAGAAGACTAGGGAGTGAGATTGCAAAATGCAGCACATAACAGTAAAGTGAATAATGTAGTGATAGTGAAAATTGAGATGTTGCACACAAAACCAATTATTATAGGAGTAGAATACAGTATAGTCATAAGATTAGAACGTTACATATTGCCAGGCTAAAAGGAAAGTTAAAACATTGGAAAAACACCCAAACTCTCATGTATTGGCTCCCCATGTTGGAGTACAAATTCCGAGCTATCCCTACAAAAGTAGGAGGCCTTTGCCCTGAAGGGATGTAATGGGCTCTATTTATTAATTATTATTATTATTTTAATTTTCTACTTAGTACATAGTATATACATAAAGAAAGTATTACCGTCCACCCACAAATTCGAAAGCGACATTTCATTGAAAATATACATTTTAGGGTCCCCTGTATCTAAGAAAGCATGCTTATAAGAAGATCCTGTCCACGTGTCTATGAACCCGATAACTCAAAGCAAAAAGTCGGTTAAATACCAAACTTGTTATTTCAGTTCAGCATCTTGCAAGGATGCAAGACGAAGATTTTAAAGAAAATACTCCCAGCGAAAACTACACTAACTGTAGATAGAAAAATTGCGAAATTTTGATTTTATAAAAAAATGGCTGTAACGATTTTGATTACAATGCCGTATATTAAAATATATCTTTATTTTCTGGGAATAGCCTCTGAAGACCTATTCATTCTGAATGACTTTTACATAAGTGGTAAACCGTAAGAGATGGACAAAAAGTTACTACCAAAAAATGTAGAGCTCATTAAAATACACAAAGTTATGTTTTCACTTTTTGTTGCGAAGCTAGTCATTTCTTAGTTATTTCTTGCTATTTGTTTCAACTTTAAAATACTTAAATTTTATCAAACAGGAAGTCGTAATCCGTGCTACTTTTTTTTCACCCTTGGTGATACAAAAAAAAAAAAACCGAATTTTAATTTCCATTGCATACTGAAGCTTTAAGAGATTTGCCACATTAGTCTCTCTTCTTTATTCCCTTCTCCATATAAGGAACTAAGTAATAATATCATTTTCTAATTTTTATCTCCGTTAACATGAAGCAGATAGAGGAATAAGAAGTTTTATAAGAAGTTTGTTTGCAGAATAGGTAGAGAACCCATCATAATTTGTTTCAGTGCTTAGTGTAGGTATAAACTACTTAGTATCTGTGTTTCATATAATGCCGTGATGTTTATATTAATTATTCATTTTTATAAAAAAATAATGGAAAAATAAGTAGTTGCAGTAAATGATCCCATATTAAAATCAACGAAAAATGTTATAAGCTAGAATTCTAATTCAAGGTAAGAAGTTATTAGAAAAGTCAACTTCTGTTGGAGTAAACAATTAGTAGGAGTTACAAGGGTAATTTCGTTCTCAGAATCTCAGTAAACAAAGAAACCCATATGACTTAAAGTTAAATTCATTAAATTATGTACTCAGAAAACCTAAGGGCGCTTAAAATGCACGTAAAAATGTCTAAGAAGAAGCAAAATGGAGTAATATTTGGTATTAAGTACTCAAACATAACGAAAAGTACGCTAAGATTTAAATAAGAAGTGTAGACTGGGGTGTCGCTGTTCACAGGAACTATGGTGGGGTAATCTGATGTAGGCGGGTTTTAAATTAATATGTAGGTATGTGTTTCGAAAATTTACTTCCACTGACTCTGCCGCTCCCCACACTTACAAATTACACAGTTCTTGCGCCTCAAAAACCTCTTGCTACAGTGATTGTAGCGCAGCTCTCGTTTAGCGGTGATCGTTAGAGGATTCTCCGTATAGAATGTTCACAAGTCTCGGTAGTGTAAACTCTTTCGGAAAGATAAAGAAAAGGTATATAAAAACAGAGAGATAGAGAGTAACAGAGAAAGTACAGAGAATGGAGTGGAATAGGTAGCACCAACAAAATATGACCACACATGCTAATAGAGAGCTAAGCGTATGTAGCGCATAAGCGTACGCAAACCTAATTGTACATTAGAATAAGTAATATAGGATAAATAAAAGTAATGATTTTGTAAATACCCAAGTGTAGCCTAAGTAAAAATAGTATTATTTTACTATTATATATTACTACGGAAATGTATTATGCTTAAAACGAAAAGTTTTTGATTTTCTGGAAATTAGCAGATTTAGTATGATGCCGTTACACATAATATAATGTGCTTAGATATGCACAACAGTTTAATCATTCAATAACCGTCAATGACTCGTCAACCTTGGGTAAGTCAATCTCTTTCTGTTTTTCCACACAAGTGTATAGAACAAGGGTTGAGTAGGTAGAGTTGGACTAGAAAATTTAGCTTCAGCTGGGATTTGAACCATGAAATCTCCTGGTCTCCATCTGGTTCCTATAACCAATGAATGGCAACACACCGACACGACATTAAATGTTCCAACTGTCTCGCTTTTTCACGGTACACCACAAGGAGATGACTTATTTTAGATCTTATTAGTTTGAATTCCAGCTCAAAACTCTTGGATTAGCATAAGAATAAAGGCCAGACCGCAATGTGATAGACGAATCATTTCACCTGAGTGGCTACGATGGATGCTTTGCACAACTGCTCACACCAGCCTCTGGATGTCCGTCTCGCATTGGTTTAGTGTCAGATTTCTTGCACTGAGATATTAACCTATGAATACAGGACGATTTCAAGCACAGGAGCGAAGAAAAGTTGGCAAGAGGAAAAAACTAAGTGGATAGCTAGAACCAATTAAAGGTGGAACTAACCAGTTAGATTAGTAATTCCTTACCGTTATAAATCAGTGCACATTATATTGGCACGACCCTGCTCATTCAAGTGTGCACAGTTTATGTTGGGGGGCTTTAACTTATTTTTCTGCGTTAAAAAGTATAATTTTGAATCACAATTTAAATTGCAAAAAGACTGCATAGTTATGTTGGCACAGATTTCGTTTTGCAACCATCATAGAAACATTAAGAAAAGCAAGACAGCTTGGATGCAAAAAGCCTTTCATATCCTGATATTCGTGAAGCGTAATTCAATAATTAGAGTTCTATGGACGTATAGGCGAAATTTGATGTTACTTCCCCTTCTGATACCAACAATCGTGCATGGTGCAAATGTGTATATCCAAATGAACAGCGGATTATCACTTGCAATTACTACAAGTTTTACATTATGAACATGATTCTGTCCATAAAAACTTCTACATACAAATGGAATAGAAAGATGATGAATTCCTTTAGACGTGTAGTTTTCAGTGATGAGTGCGCATTTCATTCAATAGGCAGACTTGTGGGTCTAAGAAGTTAGGGGAAATTATACAACTGTGCAAGATTCTCCAAAAATGGAAGGTTTTGTATGTGACATTCCAAAAATTTATTGATTTTTTTTCTAGGAAAAACATATTTCGGAATTTATGTATTGACTTGCTCTTAAATAAGTTTTTTCGTCAACTTCAAGATTAAGCAAACAACAGCATAAATGAACAAATAAACATTCAATTCCTATACCGCATGCTGGAAGGATTAAGCTAAATTTCCCCATCGTTGGATGGTCTTCATCATCAAGTCAACTTTGCTTTTCTCCGTTAGCCTCGAGGCTTTGCAGTCTGACTCCCTGACTTTTCTTGTGACAACATAAAACAAAATATATAATTCGTGTTATTGCAATTATTACAGCTTTTATTCACATTTAGTTATACTACCAAATTCTACTGTATGCTGCAGATAAAATTCATGTTTAAATCCCCATAATCGTTTGTGTATACTTGTATACGTTTCAGAATATTTTAGCATGAAGTATATCGAATCTATTTGCAACATCAGAAGCTGGGTCTTCGTTAATTGTCCATAGCTGTATCAGTGTCGTGAGAATGTAGAGAGAGGCAGTTTTCAGTCTCAGCGCTGGGATGAAAACTGTTTTAGTCGTGCAAGAACTTCCATTTTAAATTCAGAACTGAATATATGCAATGTCACTTTTGTTCCCTTATTGCGGAAGGCGCTGGAAAATAACCGTTATTTTAACCTATCTAGTACGCCCTTGGGACAGTAACGGTTACCCTGTCCAATGGTGCACAGGGAATTTGCTTGCTTACTCAGCTGCCTACATCTTCGAAACAAAATGCAGAAGAGAAGCGCGGAAAATATGTACATAGGGTATAGCATACGTAACGAACAGGGGTATTATGCTTAAATTACCTCTTGTCACCTCCAGAAGGTATGAAATGAATGCAGGAGGCTACAGGTTGCAGACAGACAGGCCAAAGAAACAAAGAAGTCGCGAATATTTTCCGACTAGTGACCAATTAAGTAATTACTGGAGCTGCTCAGAGATGCCCTTACAAATACGTAATCCTCTGGTGCTCAAAAACAAAAGTCTGTTAAATAGCAAACTTGGTTTTTATATCAAGGTATACATAGCAAGGATGAATGGTTAAAACCTCAAATACGGGCCCTATAATTAATAAATTGGCAACAAGTCTGGAGGTGACGAAGGGCAAGTTCTTTAGAAACATTTTATTCACTAAAAGCTTGTTATAAAACAATAAACCATGGAGTGTTTAATGCATATGCGTGAAATGCTTAACAGGATCTCACAAATAAAGAACTGACTTCGGCTCGTCCTTTAAAATTATTCCTCTATTCTGCAATAATGCTAATATATCTATTAATATGCATGGATCTTTTAATTTAGTGTAAGGTGTGTTTAAAAATTAAGAAGACACAGTCGACCGCTTTAAATTTTTCAATATTTACACATCGATTTCCTTGGCAATGTCTTTGACCTGTTGACAACTAGCACCTCGACCATAGCACATCTTTCGTGCTTACACGGGTGGGACAAATGAATGAGTTGAAGGAACTGCAGAAGACAAATGAACTGAAGGCCGGCATAGACAAAAGAGACGCGCTGAGTTTCAGGTTTGGCCATAGCCACAAGAGGGTCATGACGTCTCTCGAGCGGGACCGGGAAACACTCGTCATGCTCAAGGCAAGAACAGAAGAAACATGAACCTTGCATCTCCTGGTATCCGTTCAGTTGTTGCAACCACTGTGCTACAATGGCAACACGCTATTAGTTGACTCGGTTTTTTTCCGGTAAATCTCAAGGCAATATCAAATTATTTTGACATGACATGCCTCAAAGGTGACTTACAATATCATAAGAACTTTTAACTTCCTGCACAGGGCGTTGTTTTCTAAACTGTATCTTAAATACTTACAGAAGATTTAATTACCATAGTTATCTCAAAATAAGTTGAGATCTCCTCCAGGTTTACCGGAAAAAAACGCTAATTCAGTTGGAAACTCTTATGTTGTGTCGGCATTTTGCATGGTAGCTCAGTGGTTAAAGCAATTAGCTAGGAAATCCACGGTTCAAATCCCGGCTATAGTATTGCCCTTTTCAGTGTATTTTTGCAACTTCTGCCTAAACATAGCTAGTGTGGAAGAAGCAGTTAAATGACATGTTCCTTTACGCGAGACTCTGCGCCATCTACACCGTCCAAACCGCAGCTCCTTACTGAACCTAAAAGTTGAAAGAGTAAAGCAATAACAGCACTCCAGCATCGGCCTTCACGACCGAGAAAAGCCACGGAAAAGCCCGTGGTCATCATAAAAAACGAACCCAGGACCTATAGAATGTGAGCCACATATGTTACTGTGTAAGACATTGCGCTACATATCATTTTCTCAATCTTAAAAAGAAAAATTAGGTATGTTCCATTCACATGATTTTCTCTATATATCTGCAATAAATTATTGTTAAAAGCTTATTATTCCATTTACTTCATGTTAATCAGAATAAAGTCTGATGTGTCCCATTCACGTTACTTTCTCTAGATCTCTGTAACAAGTTACCTGTTGTTAAGAAGCTTCTTCTTCTATCTACTTCATGGTAATTGAGAAACATTAGCAGAAACGGTTTTACTTCTTAGTTCCTTATTAGTATAAGCGAGATAAGGGAATACACTAGATTCAATATATAACATAATGTGGGTTACTTAAGGTTTTCTACTACTTTCTCATGTAAAACAATTTCTTATACTGATTCTACAATAAACATTCCCCAAAACGAGAAGAATAAAACATCACTCCACTAATTATGACAAGAAATATTACAACCATACAAGCTAATAGTTGCACTTAATAAAACGCAATGCAGCTGCTCCTGTTTCAGCACGATTTTATCAAACCCGAGCAATGAAACCTGTATCAAATAGAATAATAAAATGTTGTGCATAAAATTACAAGGTCCATTCCTGTATGGAAATACGAGGCAATAAAAATGTGATTTACGATTTAAACAAAAGAGGAAATGTTCCAAACGTGCAACATTGCATGACGGAAACACATCCAGATATCCTCAGTCAGATTTTATGACAATAACGCAGGGAAAAAACACGAATTCGCTTTTAACGACCTCATGTCAGCTCCGTAATTTGACAGAATTTGGTTTTAAAAACCAAGACCTCCGTGCACGCTTCATTGGGCCCTACATTCGCAGCTATTTATTCTGCTTTACAGTTTTAAAGTGTTCGCAGCTGCTGAATTCCATTTATATTTTAAAACGTGTACTGTCAACACCAACTTTAAATAGCTTTGCCACCTATAGAATATCTCGATATATTGAACACGTTTAGTGAATTTAGCACGTCAAATTCTATTTCACTTATCGAGCTGAAAACCTCCCTTTTATATTAACTTTATTCCACTACATAGACTTTCTGATATTACACAATAAAGAAAATGAATAATATTTGATCCCGCCGTGAAATATGCAGCCTATGTATATGGACAATAACAAAGTATACGGGTTTTTCTCTACAAGTATGTACAATGCACATTAGTAGGTAGAGAAGGTATTGTATTACACAACAAATTCGATACCACGATTTCACTTGAAACGCATGTTTTGACATGAATAAAAAAATCTGATGTGTTCCATTCACACAACTATCTCTACATTTCTGCAGCAAATTATTGTTAAAAAGCCTATGGTTCTATTTACTTTATGCTAATCGAGAAAAATTAGCAGAAATAGTCTTATTACCTGCTTCCGGGTAAATAGGAGCGAAATAAGGTTCAAAAGCTGGTTGCTATGTGACTGAAATTCCTTTGTTTGTATGGAAAGAAGTTGGCAAATTTCTGTACGAGAAAAGTATACGTTTTTCAAAGCTGAAACCAACAAGAATGAATATCTAAAAAATGATGAACTCCACGAAAAAAATGTATATTTCATAAATACACATTTTTTGTGTACGGTTTAGCAGTTATGTAAAATTCCGTAAAATGTCTCCGAATAAAGTAGTCTTCAAGAGGCTATTCCCATAAAATTCAAAATATACGTTTTATTTGTCAGGTAAACATCTTTAATATACAACATTTTAATCAAAATCGTTAGAGCTATTTTTGAGAAAGTTCCATGTAAAGGTAGTTTGGTATAGGGGGATTTTTCTCGAAATTCTCCTGTCGCTAAACTTAAATACCAAGTTTGGTATTTTACCGACTTTTCGTTTTTGAGTTATGTTCACAGACACACGGACCTTTTTCTGATTTTTTTATACAGGGGACCCTAAAACATATGATCACTAGCAGATATGATCGAATTTTTGGAGGGAGTGCAATACCTACTCTATACAATATGTACATGGTGCATGCAGAGAAAATAAAAAAAAGCATTTTTAGAAAGAAGTTCGTATGTAACACAAAAACCAAAATTCCGTTAAATGCCAATTTTTGTATTTTATCTTTGTATCTTCCAAGGATGCGACACAAAGATTTTCAGAAAAATACCCCTTCTCCACACTGTTCTTTAGATGGAAAAAACGTTAGATTATTTTGACTTTCTGAAAAATGGCTAACAATTTTGACTACCCTGGGTGGATAGTGTGTGGCAGTATGTCTGCTTCACAATCAACAGGTCGCGAGTTTGAATCTAGCTTAGGGTGAGTTATCCGGATAAGCTTTTTATCAGGATTTTCCCTTATCCTGAAAAGACGAATGTCGAGGAACTTGGAAGCTCTATGGACCCCGAGATCATTTGGGAATAATTTCACAAATTGCAGTCATCGTCCGATATGACCAGCCAGGTCAAAGGAGATTAAGCTACAAAAATAAAAATAAATTACTAAATGCCGTATATTAAAGATATTTTCATGGAATAATCTCTGAAGTCTTCTTCGTTCAGGATGACCTTTCTGTAAATGGTGAAGCGTAACAAATACACAAAATCTTAAACTGATGACAAAAGCTATTATATACAGATGCTATTGAAGTCCGACCACTACCACCTGATGTCGCTTTAATCAGAACGGCACCTATATTAGACGCTGAAGATTTCTAGCTACCTCAGACATCTTCAAATCTGCTAGAGGATACAATGAAAATTATCGAAGCGCGTCGTGTCACCAGCATCAAAACTAGTGGAGAAAGAGTTAGCAATGAACGTCCAAGCTTGTGCAACACAAAATCCTACTAAACACACAATTTACATCTTATACACTTTCTTGTAAAGTCAATCATTTCTGAGACATTGTTATTTTTTTAGTTTTAAACCACTACGTCAAATTTTAAGTAATATTTAGTTTCCTATCGCTTTTATTTTAGTCCTCGGCATGCAAGAAAAGCAATTTCAATTATTTCACAAAGTGACGAGGCTTTAAAAGATTTGACTATAGCTTTAGTCTAGTGAGTAGCCTTGTTTCTCTTTTGCATATAAAGAAGCAAAAAATAACAGATTTTCTGCTAATACTTTTGTCGGTTAGCATTATGTAGATAAGAAAATAACCTTTTATAGGAATACATTTTTTATTTTCTCTACACGAACTATGTACATAGTGTATAGAGAAGGTATTGCACTCCACCAAAAATTTCGATACAGAGATTTCATTGGAAATATATATTTTAGGGTCCCCTGTATCTAAAAAATGTATTTTCAGAAAAATATCTGTGTGTATGTGTGTCCGTATGTCAGTGTGTTCGTGTGTCTGTGAACATTCAAAAACGAAAAGTCGGTAAAATATCAAACTTGGTATTTAAGTTTAGTGTCTTCCAGAGATGCGACACGAAGATTTTGAGAACAATCCCCCCACCCCAAAATACCCTTTACATGGAAATTTATTCGAAATTTTTGATTTCGCAAAAATGGCTCTTACGATTTTGATTAAAATATCGTGTATTAAAGATATGTACGTGACAAATAAAATGTATATTTTGAATTTTTTGGGAATAGTCTCTGAAGACTACTTTATTCTAGGTCAATTTTATGGAATTTTGCAGAACAGCTAAACCGTAAGCGATTGACAAAAACTTACACACAACAAATATACAGCACTTTAAAACACACAATTTATGTTACATACATTTTTTTCGTGGAGTTGATTGTTTTTGAGGTGTTCCACGTTTTTGGTTTCAACTATAAAAAAACGTATACTTTTCTCATACAGAGCTTTTTGAACTCGTGTGTCCATACAAAGGAACTTCAGTCACATAGCAACCAGGTTTTGACTATCACTTTAACCTATGGTACCCCCTTATTTCGCTTCTACTTACAAGGAAGCAAGTAATAAGACTATTTCTGCTAATGTTTTCTCGATTAGATGAAATAAATAGGGCAATTTGTTGCAGAGATGTAGAGAAAGTTATGTGAATGGAGTGTATCAGATTTTTTTATTTTACAGAGCTGGTACAGAAACTTATGTGAATGGAACATCAGAAGCTTCTTAACTATTTTTACTAATGTGAGTTTTAAGATACATATTTGCGTGACAAATAACATGTATTACTTGAATCTGCCTGTGACTTTCTTATTTTGAACCGATAAACCGTAAGAAAGACAAACAGATATTACAGCACAAATAATTTAGATCCAAAGTTATGGCAAAATGTTTGTAGAATAACCACTTAGTGTTATTTTTGTTAATGGTATGAATCATAATTTTTTTCAAATAGGTCACCATTCGTATTTTTACTTTTTATACTACGCTAGTAAGTAGGGGAAGTAATGTACTACAACCACAAATTCGATGGCGAGAGTTCACGTACAAGTTTTGAGTCTCCCAAAATCCAAAAGTTTAGTATTTTTACAAGAAGTTCCGCGCGAATGTGTGTATGAATAGCATAAATTAGGATACATTTCAAATTTGGTATTTAAATTAAATAGCTTCCAATGATACGACACTTCCAAAATGTTAAAGAAATAAAAAGGTGGAGTAATTTATGTGATTGCAACATTTAAAGATTTTTTTCTTCTGCACGTTAGATATCATATGGTTTTGTCAAAAATATCAAACTTTCAAATGTGCATTTAGCCACACCAAGGATTGAATACAAAGTCCTGCTAAGATTACAGCTTTTCGGTGGACAACGAGTGGGTCGCGCAACACATGTTGAAGAGCAGTACTGGTTTGACGTATGTAACGTAAGCCACACATATTTGCACTCTCTCAGAACTTGATGCATATACATATTCTAACATCAGTTTCACTGTATAATTTCACAGAAAGGTTGCTTTAAAACAAACCAGCAATGGCTTGCAGTACAGCTGAATACATGCATGTATTGTTTGTTTTTGGAGAGTTGTTCCGATGTAGCCGCTAGGTAGCATATGGAAGAATATCAATTTCATTGCCTCCCTGATGGAGATTTTCCCAAACGACTCCATTTGACTTTTGAATACTAGGTGGCCCAACTGCCCCATATTTGACGTTTGGACTTTAAAAGTGTTCTAGAAGTCATTGGGGCTATTTCAAGTTAAAACCGGCCAGTGGTGGACTGACGGTGCCAATTTTTATTTTACGTCTCTGAATGAACGCAACCTGTTCAATGTCTCCGCTGATAAGCAAGAGCGTCGCTCTGCCAGATCCCCACTTACCGATTTTAACATGAAATAGTCTCGTTCAGTTCAATAACTCTTGACACACAAAAGTATATCCGTACACATCAAATACAAGGCATTTATATCACTTGGTATAATAGTCTCTAAATCCCCAAATAATATAAAACCAGGACGAGTGCTTACGAATGTAATGGCTTCAACAACCCTATCCCTAGCTTTTAGTGTTCTGCTAGTGAACATATTGCTGCTTATTCAATTAAGTGTTGTCAAGTGCTTAGTGAATTACAAATTTTCTTACAGTAATAAAATATGAAGTGAAAGTTGATTTAGAAAATAAATGCAATGTGCTCACATTACAAATTATACAAACTAGTATACTTATATAATCTATATTGTCTTAGCTTAACGGATTGCATCTGTGAGATTGAACCAAAATATTGAAATACTAAAAAACTGTTTTTTCATGAAAAATAATATGCAATTGTAATTTTAAGAATATAGCTTTCCACTTGGTGCATATTCACTTCCAGTTAACAGACGCTTTGAATGAGCAGGCGCATACTTATTAAGGTACAGCCAAATTTAAAAAGTTTTTCCAACACGTTTCCATAGGAGGTGCAATTTCTATACGGTCCTTCAGAAGTATTAAAAAAATGGCCGTTTCGTTTTTTCACAATAATACTCAAATTTTAAAAGTAACTTATTAAATGTTAAAAAATCAAAGAGTTTTGGAGAGTACGAAAATTAAAAAAGGTTTCTACGACATTAAGGCTAATATAAAATTATGATATGATAGATCTATATGTTAGCTAGTTTACAAATTCTGTGTGGATCCTTTAAAATGCGGGTCACTTAGCTCATTTTTACTTTCTATACCCGTATTATGTACGTAACGTATAGACAAAGTAGTGTATCGCACCCAAAAATTCGATACCTAGATCTCATCGGAAATACCTGTTTTGAGACTCCCTGATTTTAAAAAAGTATTTTTACAAAACGGTTCCTGTGTCTGAGCGCTGCGTAGCTCAAAAACGAAAAACTCTTAAGTTTAGTGTCTTCCAAGGATGCGACACATAGCTTTTCAAGAAAATCCCCTCAATCTCAAATCACCCTTTGCATGAAAATTTGTTTTGGAAATTTTGATTTTCTCAAAAGTGCCTGTAAAGATTTTGATTAAAATGCTTTATGTATAAGATATTTTTATGACATAGGTTCGAAATCTATATCTTGAAATCTCTGGGAATAGCCTCTGAAGACCTCTTCATTCTGTATGACTTTTGTGTAACTGCCAAACCGTAAGAGATATACATAAACTTACTGCACAAAAATGTAGATCTCATTAAAACACACAATTTATATGATATACATTTTTTTTTGTAAAGTTAGCCGTTTTCGAGATATTCCGGATTACTTGTTTCAGTTTTAAGCTACTTAAACTCCTCTCAAACGGGAATAAATCTTTCTTCTCGTTGCTCGTTTGTTTACTCCTGGAAAGGAAAGAAAATGGGATTTCAACTGCTTCACATAGCGGCCGACTTTTAAAGGACTAGGCTATCGCTTTGGCCTTAGAATTCCCTTATTTCCCTTCTAAGTGTAAATGGCATGTTACTAATGGACGCTCTTTAACTACTGTGGTTATCAGCGTCCCATTCTAAATTGGGAGTGAAAGACCTCCCAATTTTGCTCAGAGGCCACTCTATCAGAATTGAGGTTCTTTTACGTGCCGTAAATCTACGACACGGGACCAGCTTCCTTTCCGAAGGAAGCCATGCTAAGGATTTTTACACCTGAAAAACTCCATCGTCCTCTACCGGGTGTGACCTTGAGAGCATTACATCACGGAATTGCCCTTCTACTTACAAGGATGCTAGTAATACAAGTAATTCTCCTTCAGTTTATCTTGATTATCATGATGTAGATAAAAGAGTAATCATTTGAATAAAAAGTTTGTTTGCCAAATAGCTAGAGAGCATCATGTGAATTGAACACAATTTTTTCCCTTCTGCTAACGAGGAACCAAGTAATAAGAACAATTTCTGATAATGATTGTGTGGATTATCATGCAGGAGATAGAAGAATAGGGTTTTTAACAATAATTTGTTAATGATTTGTAGAGAAAGTCATGCGAATCGAACACAACAGCATTTTATTACTTTCTCCATACGCATTGTGTACATAGTGTATAGAGAAGGTATTGCGCTCCACCAAAGAATTCGATATCGAGATTTCGCCGGAAATATATGCTAGGGTCCCCTTTAACTAAAAAAAAAGCATTTTCGAAAAAAGGTCCGTGTGTGTGTGTGCATGTGTGTGTGTGCGTGTGTGTGTGTGTGTGCAAACACGATAGCTCAAACAAAAATCGGTAATATACCAAACTTGGTATTTAAGTTTAGTATCTTCCATGGATGCGACACGATGTTTTTGAAAAAAATCTCATCACACTCAACTACCCTTTACATGGAACTTTTTTCGAAAATTTTGATTTTTTCAAAAATGGCTCTAGCGATTTTTGATTAAAATGTCATATATTACAGAAATTTACTTCACAAAGAAAATGAATATCTTGAATTTTCTGGGAATAGCTTCAGAAGACGACTTTATTCTGGATGCATTTTACGGAATTTTGCATAACGTCTAAACGTAAGAGATGGACTAAAATTTGCCACACAAAAAACGAAAGAACACGTTGAAAGACACACTTTTGTTATATACATTTTTTTTCGTGGAGATGATCATTTTTAAGTTATTCCTTGTTTTTGATTTCAGCTTTGAAAAACTTATGCTTTTCTCATGCAGGAATTTGTCAACTCCTGTCCATATAAAGAAAGGAACTTCAGTCACATACAACCAGCTTTTGACTATCACTTCCCTTAAATAGTCCCGTATTTCACTTCTATTTAAAAGGAAGCAAGTAATAAGAGTATTTATACTAATTTTTCCTGATTAGCATAAAGTAAATAGAAGTATAATATTTTTAAGAATAATTTGTTGCTGGGATATAGAGAAAGTCATGTGAATGGTACACATCAGATTCTTTTAACAATGAATTTAGACAGTAAAGTTATTTAAAGAACCAGCAAGCTGAAATTTTAATATATGGCAGAAATATCACTATTATTGTGTATAATAGCTGGCATAAACTTAAATAAGATATCTTAAATATCAAACCTCACAGATGTGTCACCTTAATTCGTTTATTTACTAGAAAAGTCTAGAAACATTGGAACAATTTCAATTTTAATTCTTGCATCTCACCAAATTTGTACTCTGAGGTCCACCATTACTCAATACATCAAACTTGAACTTGGTTCAGCGTACATCAAGGACTTTATATTTACGCCAAATCTCTCCAACCGGTATTAAAAATCTGATGTGTTCCATTCACATGACTTTCTGTACATCGCTGTAACAAATTATTGTTATAAAACATATTGTTCTATATACTTTATGATAGTCATAAGAAATTGTCTGAATTACTTGCGTCCCTGTACGTTGAGGGAAGATCAGGGAATATACTAGGCTAAAACGATAGTCAAATATTTTAAAGGCTGGTTGTCATGTGGTTGAAATCCGTTTCGATATAAGGACAAGAGTTTTTAGCTTTCCATGTGAGGAATGTTCAGGTATTTTAAAGTGGAAGTAAATAACAAGGAACATCTCAAAAATGGTCATTAAAAAAACGTAAATGACATAAATTGTGTGTTTTAACGTGATCTACATTTTTGTGTAATAAGTTTTTGTCTATCTCTTACGGTTCTCCAGTTAAGCAAAATTCAGGAAAATTCATTCAGAATAAAAAGATTTTTGGAGGCTATTCCTAGAAAACGCAAGATATACATTCTATATGCCTTCTAAACATCTTTAATATACGGTATTTTAATAAAAGTCGTTAGTCAGTTTTGAGAAAATCAAAATTTAGCAAATTTGTTTCCATGTAAAGGGTCGGGGGATTTTTCTCAAAATTTTCCCTGGAAGACAGTAAACTTAAACACCAAGTTCGGTATTTTACCGACTTTTCGTTTTTGAGTTAAGGTATTCACAGACACGTGGACCTTTTTCTAAAAATGTTTTCTTTAGACCCTAAACGTCTATTTCCGGTGAAATCTCAGTATAAAATTTTTGGGTGTTACGCAATACTCTCTCTATACACTATGTGAGAGTGTAAAAAGCACACAAAGAAAGTAAAAAGCATTTAATTATTCTAGTTTGTTTATTTTCTAATTGGAGGATCTTTTAGTTTTAAATTTTTTGTTATTGTTTAATGCCCACTTTTAGTGCTTGTGGCACCGCAGGCGATGACACTGGTAATACACGGAATGAGATGGCGGGAGAATCTTTGTTCACTACAAATCTTACTTACGGTCGCTTGGGATCGAACCCAGACCGTCTAGGTGAAATGCGGGTCGTCTAACCACTCGGCCACGCGCGGCCTACTTAATTTTCACTGAAGTTAATACAACTTTAATACCACAATAAATACTTAAAACGTTCACAGAAATAATATAAAAAGCAAATTATAAAATTGTGTAAACTAATTGATTTTTGTATCGTCAACTGTTTCAGAAACGCTTCCATTCCTTGCTACATGATGTGTAACAAACTGAAATTACCCATTCTTCTCTTTAGACTTTTACTGCGCACAAATAGAAATAAGATTGAGCCCAAATAAAGTCACGAATCAGCTCCTCGCCACCCATTGCGCTAAACAACGTAAACTAATATTTAAAAGAAACCTTTAGAGACATAGTTATAGTGAAGATGGTTTTTGCACGCCCAGTAACCTCTACAGCAGTTTTAAAGCTAAGTTACCTCACAGATATATACTGGAAGAGTTTAACTGAAGTACCTCATGAAGGGATTCCCATTCTATGTAATCTACAGTAATGACGTCAGTGAAAGTAGACAGGTATCTCTGTGTGTTCCAACTGCTGCCGTATTTTATCACCTTAATGCGATTCAAGGCTCTGAACGATACACGGAAGAAAATAAAGGAACCGTATCCAGGATATTATTACTGCTGCGTAAACTGGAATCTCGTCCGGGTGAAGTGAAAGCCCAATTCAATGGCGCAGGGTGACACAATGGTAGAGAGACGGCGATTACGTCGGGTTTGCTAATTTCGCTTTGTCCACGAGCCTTTTGTTTCGATCGCGAGGTGACGTGCTGATATTGTTACTTTATAACGCCCTCAGGTTACACCTATTGCTGCTAGATGTCACCTCTCGCGTAGGTGCAAGGTAATTGCGTCATTAAGAGAAAGAACTGCGCATCAACAAAATGGATGAATGCACGAAATGGAAACGTTAGCTCTTGCTATTCCAGGAATGTAATCGTGCCAGATGAGCCCCCACCAGCAAATATATTTATCTTCTACAAAAGTTGTCAAGACCTACGAAACATTACTTCGTAGCGTACTCCTTGACTTATAGCACATGATGTCTGATAAAAAAATCTATGTGTTCCATTCACATGACTTTCTCTATATCTCTGTAATATTCTTCTATTTACTTAACGCTAATCAAGAAAAAATTAGCAGAAAGGGTCTTATTACTTGCTTCCTTGTAAGTAGACCAGAAATAAGGGCAAAATGGAAATGGAGTGTTATTTATGGACGCTCTTTAACTACAGTGGTCCTCAGCTTCCCATTCTATACCGGGCGTGCAGGAGGGCTTAATTTTGCTCAGAGGCCTCTTTTATCAGGCTTGAGGTTATTTTACGTGCCGTATATCTACGATACGGCACTAAGGGTTACTTCCCTTCCGAAGGAAAAAAATCCATTGTCCTCCGCCGGGTTTGAACACGCGACCTTGGGTACATGAAGTTTGCACTACACCACGGACGGCGACAGGGAAATAAGGGGGTACCATAGGCTCAAGCGATAGACAAATCTTTTAAAATCTGGTTGTTATGTACTAGTATTTTAAAGCTGAAACCAATAATAAGGAATATCTAAAAATGGTCAACTCCACGTAAATAACGTATATAACAAATTGTATGTTTAATCGAGCTCTATATTTTTTTGAAGTAAGTTTTGTCTATCTCTTATGGTTTACCAGTTATGCATAATTCCGCAGAATTCATCTAGAATAATCATATCTTCAGAGGGTATTCCCAGAAAATTCAAGATATACATTTTATTTGCCATGTAAACACCTATAATATACGATATTTATATAAAAATCATTACAGTCACTTTTGAGAAAATCAAAATTTTCGAAAATATTTCCATGGGGTGGGGTTTTTTTATTGAGAATTTTCCTATCGCATTCTTGGAAGCTACAGGACTTAAATACCAGTTTGGTACTTATTAGACTTTTCATTTTTGAGCTATGCTGCTCACACCCACACATAAGAACAGTTTTCTATAAACACCTTTTTTGGATTCAGGGGGTCCTAAAACAGGCATTTCCGGTGAAATCTTGGTATCGAATTTTTGGGTTGGGTGCACTACAATACTTCTCTAAATACTATGTACATAGTACGTGTAGAGAAAGTAAAAATCACATTTTACAGCCTTTCTAAGGTAATTGCAATAGTTGGATTTATTAAATTTTCTTATGAATTTAATGAAAAACTTATATTAACAGAATATTGCATTTTAGCCTAAAAGTTTATGGACTTAAAAACGCATTTGTAAAATGGACTCAAAAAGGTTGTTTTAGTTAACAAAATCTTACAATGTATTACACGCAACTGACCTTTCTCTACATATTCTTCAATAACAATTCTTGTAGCAATGGTTGTATTACATATTCCTTGCAGATAAAATGGGAATGCACTCTCTCTGCGTTTGAGTGGTTAGGTTCTGGCTTCTCAACCCAGAGTGCCAGGTTCATTGCTAGCTGGGGCGGCAAGTTTTTCTTTAACCAAAAATATTCAATATCCCCCACAGAATCTGCAAGCATGAACATGGGAATGAATAATGGTATAATATTGAAAAACCAAATATACCGAGCAAAAATATCAGCAGTTATTTCAAAAACAACATTCCACGATATACCCATAGAATTTAAATAGAGCTATATAAATGAAAATACTAAAAAAATGAAAAAATAAAAAGCCGAAATCAGTAAGCATAAGTAATAGCGAACTCATCTGAGAGCAGTAGCTATGTGAAAACATAGAGATAACGAATACTCATTTAAAAGGTATAAAACAGTTGAAACTTTAAACCAATAAAAAGAACATGTGGTAAAAATATGTTTCCTCACTTTTCGTGGTTTAACGAGATCTATATATTTCGTTTATTAAAATTTTGTCGATCTCTTACGTTTACTAGTTATGTAGAATTAAGAGAGCTTCAAAGGCTGTTCACGCAAATTTCAGGATATTAACTTCTTTTGCGATGAAAATAGCTTAAACGTATGTTATTCAAAGTTGTTAGCGGTATTTTTGAGAAAATAAATATTTTCGAAATCACTAGGTATCATGTAAAGTTAATTGGAATATAGAGTATTTCATTGATGAAAATAGCATTCAATTCTCCCTATACCCAAGATGCGTTACAAATATTTTGAAGGAAAACTTCACCTCAATTTACTCTATAAATAAAACAATTTTAAAAAAATTTAGTTTTTTAATTAATTTAAATGTATATCATTAATTTTTGGTGAACTCTGTAAACTTTCCTTCTCTGTGAATTACCTTTGCATAAGCGGTAAACCGTAACCTAATAAACAAAACATTGGAATGTCGTTATTAAAGTACACAATTCATTTCAGATACACGTTTCTGCAGTTAATAATTTCCGAGATATTCCTGGTTATTGTGCCTAATTTTGCAATACTTATAACGAAATTTCAACCCGCTCTTTAACATTTTGACTATGGCGTGTTTCCTTATACCAACAGAGAAATATGTCCATGTCAATGTTAGTATGTAATACACACACATATATATTTTATAAACTTTTACTTCTTTGCACTGATTTCAACCAAACTTGGCACCAATAACTTTTAACATAGGCGAAAACAGTTGCTCAATGTACAATTCGAAATTCCGCCCCATTGTCACAAGATTAACTGTTTAGTTTTACCTGATGCCTGCTAAAAGCTACATATTTTTCAGATATTTGTAAATATTGAACATTAAAATAATATTGTTTTTGTTCTCTTCTCGTCTTTTCCTAGCAGAAAATCTGTGTTGCTTGCTCATAAACATGGTTAATTAGCTATTTGCTCTGAAATAAAGAAGAGGCACCCGAATGCACAACATGGTTGTCAGGTACATAGTGCTATTATAAACTGCGAGTTTTGAGGCCCCTCAGTAAGGAAAAGCATGTTTAGAAAAAGCCCGCGAGTGTTGCCTTTGAGTATGTGTATGTGTGTGTCCGCGTGCACGCATGTATGTCTGTGAGCAACAATATTTGAAAGCGAAGTAATATAAAACCCCAAACTTAAAATTTAAATTCTACATCTTGCAAGATTTTAAAGAGAGCGCTATCACTCCAAACTACCGTTTATATGGAAAACAAATAGATGAAATACCCGACGCTTTCCGTGGTTTGACGGTTTATGAATTGTGTAATTTACCAAACGAATTCAGAAAATATGCTTTTCATGCTGAAAATTATCAAAATTCTTCTAATCAAACATTTTTCTATCCTATTATTTTGAGGTAGTTTTGAGTATTTTTATTGCTTAAATAATGAGAGAACACAAATGTTTATTTAGTAAAGTATTTAAAACAAGCCTGTTCGTGCAGAGACGTCTTTCAGATTACATCTCTGCGAGCCATTTTGAATCTTCTGTTCTGTAAGGTCAATGCTCTTGTGACCACTGCCATATGAAATGAAGAAACAGCTGTTGATTGTTATTTAGGAAATGTATTGGAAGAAAAATGTTGGGAGTATGCCAAAGAAAGTTGCAGGGAAAAATACTAGGCACCCCCTCAATGACAGAATCCGCAACGAAAAAATGAGAAAGATGACAAGACATCAAAGACGCAACTTCAGCCACCTACATCAAATGGAAGTGGGCGGGCCACGTCATGAGGATGGACCACAACAGATGGGCTCACAAGACGACAGCCTAGGATCCAAGAATCGGCCAAAGAACCGTAGGCTTGCAGAAAAAAGTTGGGCAGACGATCTGAAAGTTCACTTTGGACACAATTAGATGACAGCGGCCAAGGGTGGCGGAGAATGTATACTACTCATAGTGATACCATCAAAAGAATGAGGATCTTTCCCGAATTGTCTACTCGGGATTGGCAGAACAGCCACCTTGGCAGCCAAGAGGCCTTGTCTTTAGGGATTCTACAGGCAATTCTAATTGATAAATTAGCTTCATTCTTACTTAAAAGTGTCTACATTACTCCTCAGGTGTAGGGTTTGTCATATCAAATCTGCAGTATTTTTACTCTTAACCTATAATGTATGACTCAAATTTGGTCTAAACTGTGCAGAGATGTAGAAGCCTAAAGAACCTACATACACACAAACATTTATAAACATAGATAAAACGAAATTTGAAATATCATTCTCTTTTCTAAGGCCGCGAAACCAACCTGCAACTCCGTTCATTTACGTAGTATGTTACATAATATTTCTGCCAACATTTATCTCGATTTTATTAATTAAACGGAATATGATTATGTAAGCATAGCTTTTTTCAGAATAAGAAGAAAAAGTAATGTGAATGTAATATAGAAGGTTCCTCATAGCAGGTTTAGTTCTATTTCCTGTGGTTTACACAATGTTATGACATTTCTTCAGAATGAAGATAAATTACGGGCACTTTATTACAAAAGAGGCCATACGTTGTAATGAAAAGGCTTGGAGATTTCAGCAGCAGTCTGGACTTGTTTGTTTTTTATCCAAACAAGGACACAGAGAAAAGTGGCAAAGGAAAGTAATACTTTTATAAAACGAGATTGCAAGGGAGGACTGATGAAAGCAATTTCTCCGCAACCAGCCGCTGCATCTCACACAGATCTTTTTGTTCAAATGCGAGTGTATGTTAGACCACGTAGCTCTCCGTTAAATAAACCTTGGTCAGAACCAAAGTAATTAAATGAAGTTTGGAGAGGGCGGAGTGGAAGTTAATGGCAAGCCGTACGTACGTATCAGATCCACCTCAGTTGCAACTGCGCCAACTAAATGCCTCGCTTTGGAAGTAAGTTACTAGCCACATACCCTTTATTGATTTTGTTCATAAAGTAAATCTGCCATGACACGCAGACACACACAATAGACATTTATATTAGTAGAAAACAGCCCAGTTGTTGTACTCGCATGACCTGTCTTACCTAATATGTTTACCTTTATATCTCTTTTTTTTTGAGGGGGAGTAACTGAATACCCATTAAAGACATGCATGACTGAAGTTTTATATTTATAGCTAGTAAGTGTATCATGGATGCAATATAATACAAATAAGTTACAAAGCAAATATGTCTCCATTTTGCTCTAATGGTTTGAAGGTTACTGCAAATGTGTTTATGTTTTTGTCACGTCACTAAAAAGTCTCTTGAGACAACAGATTAAAATTTTGGTCGAATATGTTAACCTTAGCAGGTCATGAGGACCACATTAACCAGACAGGAGGTTCCAATACCGCACCCCATCCATGAGCGAGATGGGAGACGCAGCGGCCGGGCGGTAAGCCAAGGTTCCTTGAGAGCTATCGCTGTTATGGAGTTGTTGTTTGTTGTTATGTTAACCCTAACTTCACAATACATCTACTTCTTGAATTCCCTAGGGTTTTCTTTGTCTTCTTTGGTTTAGGCTCCAAAAAGTATGAAACTTCTGATTCTGCTTTTTCTAATAAAAATATGGTTATGTTTTAAACTGAAAATTAAGGGCGCAAATAATATCTCAATGGTGTACTGATGTAACCTCACGTTATTCTATTCAACAGGAATTTAACAATCTTTTCAAAATAAAATATCCCTTTTATTTTCTCAACCACGTATGTACAATGTATCTAGTAGGTAAAAACTTATTGTATTCCAACCAAAAATTCCACATCGATTTTCACCGAAAATATAATTTGAGCCCCCTAACTCCCAAAAAGCAATGTTTTAAGAAAGGACATACAAACACATTTTGAGTCCGTGACCTGTTGAATGTGAGGCTACCCTCACACTACCAGGGGGGGTTTAAGATTTATTTTTAGAAGAGTGCGTAAATCAAGTTCTGTGAATGTGATATATCAAGTAGTAAGCCAGAATTCCTTTTTCCCCCTCAAGATAATAACAAATGTAATTTCAAATTCCTTACATAACTTACTTTATAAAACATTTGGTTAGCACTTTGTTTTTCTGTATTCTTCTTGTACATACAACATACGTGTAAATGTGTAAATACTATTATATCTCATTAACAAAAAGTACATACAGAATCAATTTCACAAAAATAGTTTTGAGCAGAGTGAGCAGAGAAAGTTATGTTGCTGTGATATTTCAGATCATTACTTTCTCTATACCATTTATTCCATCCAAAAACTCTATTCTCAGTTTTAACGTAAATATCTATTTCGGAGACATAAAATTTGGAAAAAGGCTCGCATGCATGTGTTTTTCTGAGAAGAATACAACTCAAAAAAGAAAAGCCCCTAAAATACCGAACTTTATATTTAAATTCAGAATATTCCAATCCATCCATGACGTCTGGCCGGGTAGTAGGCAAAGGCTCTTAGTGAGCTGTGCTACGGAGAACATTCCAATAACATAAGTGAAAGATTTTCAAGAGCCAACGGCATGAAAACACAGAATGGAGAACCTGTTATGAGGGGTAGGACCATAGCCAGAACCATAGCCAGACATGAACACGAGGAAGTGGATGATGTGAAATGTAAGCGAAATTGATGATTGGAGTAATTGATGGAATTCGTGGTGGGGAGAAACAGGAGGACCCGGAGAAAACCCAACCAGACGCCGCTTTCTCTGCCACAAATCCCATGGGTTCTTGGGATCGAACCCGGGCCGCCTAGAGTGGTCTAACCACACAACCACGGCGCCGCTTTTTGAAGAATGATTTGCCCCAGAATAGGTAGAGAAAGGAAAATGCTAAGTCAATATGAGCTGAATAGTGTATTGCTAGGAATAATCCCGTTATAATTTGAATTCCTAAACATAATCCTAGAAGGGAACCAAAATTCCACCAGGATGAAATATTTGAAGGTGTTGGTAAATCTACTAAAGCGTTATTGGAAATGTTAATTAGAGGATGAATTTTACGTAGGAGTTTCATCTGAATGGAACACCCAGGAATTTTATTACTCATTCAGGGTTTACACGTTCCTTAATCATCCTGTACAGCTAGCAAAGTGTGTGATGTTTCGCTTGTAAAGAGTATCACGGTATTTGCATATTTTTGTTGAAGAGACACAGTTAGTTGTCAGGTTACACACAGAAAGGGGGACAGTCCATGTGGCCGCACTAGATCAAGCAAAGTGCTTAACTTTAGCAGCACATTTCTGAGGACTTTGAAATTCCAACTTGAAACTAAGCGAGCTTTTGACTTTGATGCACTCGACGTAAACTTTTCCGAGTTGTGTGTGTTACTCCCTCCCTCATCCCTCCGGGGGTCACATGCCACTCCATCAAGTTGAAATACCGTCAGTCCGTGCGGGAGTAGACCCCTTGAAAGAAAACTGGGATATACCATGCATATGCATGCTCAGCGTTGGACGTTCGATTCGCTGCTGACAGGAAGTGGAGAAGGAGCGTGTTTCGTAGAAAAGAAACGAGTAATTTCCTCACCGAAACACCATTTGCTACCCTCCAGGCATGAAGGGAAAATTTATTTCACCCTGAGGCATTCCCACTGAAAACAAAACAAGATTTATGTAGCTAAGCTAAAGAGCGCCTTGAACAAGTTAAAAATGTTGTGCAGCGCTCCTGGTGGATGTTGGGTCACATGAACAGCTGTAGTAGTATCTACTTAAATACATCTTCTGGAACATCAGTCTTCAGGGGAAATTAAAACACGTTTCGTCTTTTAAAACCGTAGCTTCACAGCGCATTTTCTCAGACACTGTTTCAAATATAAGGGCATTTTCTCAATGTTTCTATTGACACCTAAAGGATTTATACCCAGTTGAAGCAAAACTTATAGTCCCTGTTGACTATAAGAATATAAATATAATGTATACGCGGCAGTAAAAATCGGAGCTGCTCCGTAAACATACTTTTCTTACATAATATTAATCTATGATATATATCATGCTAATAGAGATAAACGTTAACAAAATTGTTGTTTTTTTTAATTATTTTTTTTGTTTAGTTGCTTCTTTGTAAGAAGAGCGGAAATAATGCTGCAGGGATAGTTAAATATTTCAAAATGCTATGTAAAACAATAGAAATTCGGGTCTGTTTGCTTGCCCGGAGGCAAAACAAAAGAGAGACAAAAAAAATAACACTGCTTGTTTGAGAAAAGTTTAAGTAACTTAAAATTGAAACAAATTACACGAGATATCTCAGACAGTTAACTGTACAAAAAAATGTATATGCTATAAATTGTATTTTAACGACATTTTCAGTCGATTTGGCTATCTCTTACAGGCTCTCTAAATTTGGTACACCGGGGGAAAAATGTTATGCTCAGTACAACTAAGTTGGCCACTCCCATAGGCACACGGCATAACTTACGCAAAAGATATACGCAAAAGAGGTCTTCTGAGGTTATTCCCGGAAAATACAGGATAAACATTTCGTTTGTAATAAAAATGTCTTAAACATACAGTATTTCAATCAAAATCGTCAGAACCATTTTTGAAAAAATTAAACTTTCTGAAAAATGTTGCTTGTAAAAGGTAGTTTGGGGAGGGGGGATTCGTCTGAAAATCTTCGTGTTGCATCCAAGTTAATTGCCGGTATATAACCAGTTTTATATATACTATGCTGTCCAAAGACTTCTTCTAAACATGCCCTTTTGGATTCAGAGGGTCCTAAAACCTGCATTTCTGGCGAAATCTTAGTATCGAATGTTTGGATGGAATACAATACTTTATCTACTATGTACACTGAACATATGTGCTAGAAAAAGTAAAAATCTGATGACACATTCACATGGTGTTCTCTACATGTTATAAACATTATTTTTAAACAGCTTATTCTTCTGTGTACTTTATTATAACCAAGCTAAACATAGCAGAAAGTGTCTAAATTGCTTTCTTGTTTTTAAGTAGAAGGTAAATAGGGTAAAAAAGAGTAATTTAAAATCTTTTAAAAGCTGGTCACCATGTGGTTAAAATCCAGGAGTTTACAAATCTCCGTGTGCGAAAAATTTAAGTAGTTTGAATCTGAAACAAATAACAAGGAATAGCTCAATAACTCCACGAAAACAACATATATCTATGCCATAAATTGTGTGTTTTAACGAGATCTACATTTTTTGTGCAGTAAATTTTTGTCTATCTCTTAGAGTTTACTAGTTATCCAAAATTCAGCAAAATTGACACAATAAAGAGGAACTTGGAGGCTATTACCAGAAAATCCAATATATACATTTTATTTGCCGTATTAATATATGGTAGTTTAACCAAGAGAGTTACAGCCATTTTTAAGAAAATCAAAATTTTCGAAATTCTTTCCATGTAAAGGGTAGTTAGGGGTGAGATATTTTTCTCAAAATCCTCGTGTCGCATCTCTGGAAGATACTAAACTTAAATACCAAGTTTGGTATTTTAGCAACTTTTCGTTTTTTAGTTATCATGTTCACAGACACATTTTCTAATTTTGTATCGAATTTTTGGATGAAATGCAATACCTTCTCTAAGGAAAGTAAAAATAAAAGGGTGATAGATTTTTGGGCGTAAAAAAATCTTAGAGGTTTTATTCGGAAGGAAAGCCCCGATCAAATGTATTTCCATGTAAAAGTATTCCATACCTAGAAAGAGGAGCTTCTGGGTAATATTCCCCATTTTACATCCATAAAATCATGATTGCATCTTATGGTGTCATCTTACCATGTCACAGTGTGAAATCACAGAAGTTCCACCTGATGTAAGATCTGTCGGTATGTCGTGATACAATTTAGTACCTTACACCATGTCGATGTATATCAGGCCAACATTACTGGTTTCTTGGTCAAGGAATTTTAGTTTGCCAGCATGTGCATAAGACAAACGATTAACTCTTTGCCCATGAATAGCGCTACAGGAGGAAATCTTGACTTGCGAATCAAACATGAATTTAGCAAAGGGATCTCTTCTCTCAAGTTGTGGGACTATTTTAATATAAATAAGCATTGCAGGTCCCAACAGCTTTACTTCTCTTCCGAACGGAGCAATGTTAACGATTTCTATGTTTCATACATCTTGACACCTTCAAGTATCCATTCATCGAATTTACATTTAATATTCTTAAGCTACACGAAAGCTTTTATTATAGAACCTGTAATAACCGCAGCTACATACTGAGTTAATGAGTTAACAGCATCTCTCTCTCTCTGATTTCTCTCTATCTATAAAACTCTGACCGGGTACTTCGTCTTTAAAAACAGACTTTTATGCATAAAGGTGAGCCAAGTTCTATGTTCAGTGGCTTTCTGGCCTAAACGAACCTACAGAATGCTTTCTAATCTAATCTAATCCATACTCCTAGATCCACGGACCTCGTTATTGGCCACATTGTGTGACATGTGCGGCCTTTCCACGAGCTGTAATACGAGCCGATGGAGCTCGAAGGTTTGGAATGCGGTTAACACAGGTAGTGCGACGCGCCGGTAACCGGAAGCTTTGGATTGTGACATATCTGGCACACGCCAGAAGCTTCAGCTTCCATAAGCTTCTAGAAAATTCTGTGGCACCATTTACAGCTATAAGAGCTGTTGCATTCCCAGTAAGGGAGTCCAATAGATTGTTGTGCAGCAGTGTATTAAAGACTTACTTTTTTGTTGTTGTAGCTTAACGTCCTAACTTGATTGATCAAATCTAACGATGAATGAAGTTGGTAAAATGTTGCTCAAAGAATCTCGGGGTCCATGGAGCTTAAAGTTACTCGACATCCATCTTCGCAGGATAAGGGAAAACCCCGAAAAAAACTTATGCGGATAACTCTAAGCGAGATTTGAACAGGCGACCTGTTGAATGTGAAGTAGACACGATCAATACCCTTGCACTACCCAGGTGGCCAGAATTACTTTGTAACCAATGTTTGATTTGATAAAAACTTTTGTTACAGTATTTATACTTTGGTTATGAACAAATACATATTTTTATAGTTTTTATGATAATTGCTAATTATAACATAGCCGTAGTCGCATTTTATTGCTAAAAATATGAGAATTAAGTTGTATCTAAATCTTTCACATTTACAAACCTTCTCGGCGACTGTCGTACTCACTTGCATGGTTTAGGAATGACGTAAATTAGTTTTTTTAATGCAAAACTTTGACGCAAAACAAATGCCTATTTCGCCTTTTTCAATAAGTATGAATGAATAAGTGTATTTATTGACATAGCAATATCATAACATAGCATTTCAACAATCGCACGGGTCCACAGACCGTACGTGCTTTTGTAATACACATTACAAGCAATATTAAAACAAGAACAACAAAGAATTAAAAGAGTAAACACAAGAATAAAAAGACAAAGGAAATACACCGTCAAAAGCATTATTAAACAACAATAATGGATTAAGAGTGAACCCGAAAATAAAAATACAAAGATATTCAAATATAGCAATTTAAATTTACCACAAAGAGTACACCTTCATAAATGCACCCTCTTATAATAAATAATTACGCTTAAAAGACATATATATATATATATATATATATATATATATATATATATATATATATATATATACATATACACATATACACATAATATATGCACCATATATAAAACCATAGCACAACAGTGACCTAAGTATGACATAATATATATGTATGTAGAACATTGTAGTCAATTTTGTTTAGTTGATCTTATCCCCCCCCCCTTCTCTATTGGCAGCCTCCTCAGATCTCAGCTGTCTTGCCTTAAGTATAAATTTACCTAGCCCGTCCAT
Source organism: Hymenopus coronatus (assembly GCA_030762935.1). Taxonomy (NCBI): domain Eukaryota; kingdom Metazoa; phylum Arthropoda; class Insecta; order Mantodea; family Hymenopodidae; genus Hymenopus; species Hymenopus coronatus. The sequence continues at coordinate 52,378,538 of CM060882.1, forward strand.
ATTTTCCGTGCCTGCCAGTAGCGTCCAACATGCTTCTAGCCCTACATTCGCAGTGGTAAAAAATCGCGGCAAATATTTTTCCCGCCATTCCTCCGTACCCCTACATCTTGCCAAGATGTGAGTCCACGACTCTTCCTCCTCGCAAATGGGACAGATTCTCGTACCATTCTCGTCAGAAATGCTCCTCCATGCTCCTAGTCTAATCCACGCGAGCCCCTCTCTAATGAGTTTGGTACCTGTTTTGATGTATTGCTCCATACCCCACTCCGATTTTAGCCCAGACTGTACTTCTAATGACACCTTCTCTGTGCATTGCGCAATTATTTGCTGTCTGTCAATATCACAGAGGCGGTTCTTAATTTTTCTCCAAATACTTCGCCTGTTTTCCTGCCCCGCCATTCAAATGTCTCCCATCCCAATGGTTTCCAGCCCTTTCTTTAATTTTGATGCCCACGTCGAATTACCTTCCATTCGCAACTGTCCACGGTAGCAGACTGCCCTAATTAGAGATTGGTTTCCGTCAACGATTCTCATCCAATATTTAACTGCTCTGATTTTGCACTCTATCGTGTTACTACGTGCCCCGAATTCCCTCATTATTCCGCAGTTTGCAGTACCCCTCCCTACACCCAGAATTCCTTTCAAAAATTGGGTCCTCACTTGATCCAGATTCCCTGTTTGTTCCCACCCCATATTTCTCCTCCGTATGTCATCGTGGGTCTAACTGTCGCTCCGTATACAGTTTCCATTAAGGTTATGGATATATTCGGTATTCTGTAGCGTATCCGGAGAGCTTCCGCCGCTTTCACCCTTACCTTGTGTTTCGTGATGTCAATGTGTTTTGTCCATTTTCCGTTCATTGTAAATGTGAGTCCTAAGTACACAAAAGATTTAACATTGTCCAGTATTTGTCCTGCATATGTCCAAGTCTCCTCCCTGCTATAAACACAACCCTTTTTGAAAGTCATTGCCTTAGTCTTATTCACATTAACTAAGTAGCCATTCATCGCAAGTAAGAAATATTACTCAAACGCAGGCATAAACGTAAGAGTCGATGGCTTGTGTGTAGGATAGCTTTCTGTTCCCATCCACTGAAAAGAGAAACAACTACTGCTCTCAGGTGTTTCCCCACTGTATACAAGGAGCAAGCGAGTTAGTGACACTAATGCAGCGTGTTGTCCTGTACAGAGATGTTTAGAAAAGGTCTCTGAAGTTATAGTATGCGTGTTACTACCATCCTGTGTCACTAATTAACAATTAAATGCAAGTTTTTGTAACTATTTTAAATCATTATTGTATTAATGTATTTTAATACTACTTTTAGATAAGGAAGTAATATCCATGCAATTGCAGGGGAAGTAACTCCCATAATCCATGTAAATCCTGGTAATTTCGTGTGGACGATTCCTGAGAGCCATTTAACAGGCAAATGCACCTGTACAGATGACCTCGTAACCTTCAACTTTAAATAGATGGTCAGGCTATTTTGTCTTGAATTGGCAATCAATATACCTAACAGGGTACAAAATCTTGTTATATATAGCAAAATAATACAATCAATACAAGAGTAATAAACGCATTTGCATGTATGCATTGTTTAAAACCCCTGATGTCTAGTTCGAATTCAAGGTAAGCTCAGACGATAGTTCCCAACAACTCTCTGCAGATACCAATATAAAAATGAGGATGTCTATAAAGCAACTAAATTCAGGTAAGATAATAATTATCCTGTTTAATGACAGTTCCAACACTTAAAAATAATGTGGAAAGCGAAACATTCCCCAATTAAACTTGTGCCAAAATAAAACCTTTTTAATGCATGCATAACACTTACCGAGCTGAGCGGAATGACTAAGGTCTGCGTCACACATTCGGGAGACCAGAGTTCAAATCTCGTGGGCCCCCCAGTTTGGCTGGTTTTTTTAAGTGGTTCTCCGGATGCTGAGATAAATACCGGATGGAGTATTTAGTAACACGATCCACAGTTTCACTTTCGTTATTATAATAATAACAATAATAATAATAATTATAATTATTATTGTTACTATAAAACTGAAAATGTATGGTAATAATGACTCCGCTGCCATCTATCCACCGATAGTTAAAGCAGCTAGACTGAATGGCGCCCTAACGCCATTTACTTGTCGTCGTAGAATAAAATAATATGTTGTGAGGATGTGGTCGGAACTCTGCTTTCTGATGGGATGGTGGAAGCAACTAGTCTAAATTCTATGTTTTGGTTTTTACATGCCTCTTGTAAAGATAATACTTTTGAACTGGCAAACAGTCCTGAAGTACATACAACTGGTATTCTACAAAACAGTTAATGAATTAAACAAAGTTAATTAGTGAAACTTAAAAATCTTCCTAAGCAGTTTAGGACAACGGATGGATAAAGCTGATAGGCTGAGGCACCTTATCGACATGTGCTTGTCACGAAGGGAAAGTGATGGGAGAGAGTCCTGAAAGACTGTCCACCACAGTACACCGAGGTATCTTACGGAACATATCTCACCAATGACCTACAAATTAAAGTGATGGGAGAGAGTCCTGAAAGACTGTCCACACCAGTACACCGAGGTATCTTACGGAACATATCTCACGAATGATCTACAAATTAAAGTGATGGGAGAGAGTCCTGAAAGACTGTCCACCACAGTACACCGAGGTATCTTACGGAACATATTTCACCAATGACCTACAAATTAAAGTGACGTAAAAATAAAATAGATTAGAAAAACAGAGACCTTACCTAGTACCGGCAACGTTATCTGTCTTGAGTGAAATCATTCCACAACTCCTGAAAAGTATAAAACAAAAATAATTCAATATATATATACATAATATCCTTAAAAATATGTATTTATTATTATGAATGAATGGTCCATCTGTCACCGAAGAGATAAGGCCTGCTCTTGCTAGGGGTACTTCGATGGACTCATGTGGGGAGTTAGTCCACATAAGTGGATGTTTTCAGTTGCGTTCTTTCTTCCGCACTTCGCACTATTGTTCACTCCTTTGTGGTCGGGATTGTATGATCTTGTTTGGTTTTCCTCACTGCGCAAAATGAATCCCTTATTTCTCATCTGACTCTAAGAGGCTGTGCTTAGCGCTTTCTCCTCCTTCGGATGTCTCTCCAGCTGCTGCAGCCGCGTCAAGTTCTGGTTTAGTGTGCTGCGACTGCTTTTTTGAACGTGTCATTCCACCTTGTTCCGGATTTATCTTGTCTCTTGCCGATGTAGAGGTCTAGATAGTAGAAATGTATGCCCATCTGTTCTGGAGTCTCACCTCGTGGCCTCCCCGCTTCCATTTCAGACTAATACTGCGTAGGGGGTACATCTTTCAGTTTTGTTATTTCGCTTAAACTTGTATTGGGCTTTTTGTCTTTCACAGTTCAAACATTTTTCGCTGGCAAACTTGAATATATTTTAATTTAATTTATTTTTTTTTATATAGGTCGTGCGTAAAACAGGAGTTGCACAGATAGTCAGACAGAAAAATTCAATTCCACCGCCGGAATTTGAACCGCGGATCTTCCGGTCTCTAGTCGGTTGCTCTAACCACTGAGCTACCATGGCAACATACCGGCACGGCAATTACATTTCTCAACTGACTCGCATGTTTTCCAGTGAACTACAACATGATCTCAAATAATTTTCAGATGACATACCATAACTTGCTATGGCGTAAGTAATTTAAGTCTGGGATTCATTGTTTATACATCTATTAGGTGAATTAGTGTTAATTTAGTTTTTTTTCACGAGCCGTGTGTAGGACAGACTTTGGGTATGTCAATTACACATATTTTGAAATTACCATATTTGCCAGTCATGTGAAGAATTTAATGATGTGCGGACATGTTGCCATTGTAGCTCAGTGGTTAGAGCAACCGGGGATCTGTGGTTTAATTCCCGGCAATAGCATTGAATGCTTCAGTCTGACTCTAGCTATCCAACTCCTATCCTAAACAAGGTTTGTGTGAGAAAAACAATATTATCACAATTGACAATAATAGTTGGCTAAACTATGAAGCCCGGAACTGAAAATACATACGACAGTCTAAGTCGTCATTGGGGTATGACATCTCAAAACAACTTGATATCACCGTATAGTTTATCGGGAAACATGCGAGTCAATAGAGCAATTTAATGGGGTACCAGTGTATTGCCATGGAAACCTAGTGGTTAGAGCAACCGCCTAGAGACCGGGAGATCCATGGTTTAAATTCCAGCTATGGCATTGCATCTTTCAGTCTGACTCTACCCATCTAATTCCTTAAATACGTTTCTTTTGTGTTTTCGTCCTATTCCAAGTTTGGCATCCGTAAATAATAATGTGAATATCATTCATTAATATGAAAATCTAATCAGCTTATGGTGCAATTTACCGAGACTATTGACCTCTAGACTTTAATTAGTTGGGCTTTAAAGTCTTTTGCTAAGTTCCTTTTTCTTGGATAATCTTTGTAATTTAACTTTCATGATGTTATTGCTTTGGAATTGAGCCGTCTTCTCCCGTGCAACTTTAAAATAGAAATGTCAAGCTTTAAGAGTATAGTACGTACGAGAATCGTATAGATTCCTTCGCTGTAAACTTATTGTCATCATACTTTCATTATAAAAATACCAATTAAATAAAATACAAGAGTAAAATAATGTGCATTACGTTTCACATTAATTTCGGAGTCTTTTCCTCACTTAAAAACAACTAATTTGTAGCATTTCCAGAACAATTGCCTTGTTGAAGTTTCAACATTTGAGTGCAACAAATTTATTTTCTCCCTCAACATAGATATGAAATATGAAATAATCTGATGTGTTCCATTCACATGCCTTCCTATAGCTTTTCCACAAACAGACTTTTCTTAAAACAATATTCTTTTATCTATATCATGCTGATCAAGAATTAGCATTATTATTTAGTCAAATCTTTTAAAAGCTAGTCACTATGTGAAACAATTTAAGTTCGGTTGGTTTAGCATGTGCAGCAGGAAAAACAAGACAGATGAAACAAAGCGTGTATTTCTATTTAAAACTGAAACCAATATCACGGAGTAATAAGATCTGCATTTCTGTGTAGCAAGTTTTTGGCTATGGCTTACGGTTTACTAGTTATAAAAATCTGATGTGTACCATTCACATGACTTTCTCTATATCCCTGCAACAAATTATTCTTAAAAAGCTTATACCTCTATTAACTTCAGTAAAACATTAGCAGAAATGGCCATATTATTTGCTTCCTTGTAAGTAGAGGTGACATAAGGGAGTACCTTAGGTGACAGTGATAATCAAAAGCTGGTTGCTATGTCACTGAAGTTCCTTTGTTTGTATGGACAGCGGTTGACAAATTCCTGTATGAGAAATGTTTAAGTTTTTCATAGCAGAAACCAAAAATAAGGAATGTCACAAAAACGACGAACTCCACGACAAAAATGTGTATAACATAAATTGTGTGTTTTAACATGCTCTACATTTTTTGTGCAGTACGTTTTTGTCCATCTCTTACGGTTTAGCAGTTATTCAAAATTTAGTAAAATTCATCCAGAATAAACTACTCTTCAGAGGCTATTACCGGAAAATTCAAGATATGCATTTTATTTGTCAGGTAAATATCTTTAATATACGAAATTTTAATCAAAATCATTAGAGCCATTTTTGAGAAAATCAAAATTTTCGAAAAAAGTTCCATGTAAAGGGTAGTTGGGGGTGGGGGGATTTTTCTCAAAATCTTCATGTCGCATCCTTGGAAGATACAAACTTAAATACCAAGTATGGTATTTTACCTACTTTTCGTTTTTGAGTTATTGTGTTCACAGGCACACGGACACACGGACACACACACACACATACACACACATGGACCTTTTTCCGAAAATGCTTTTTTTAGATAAAGGGTACCCTAAAATATTTCCGGTGAAATCTCGGTATCGAATTTTTTGGTGGAGCGCAATACATTCTCTATACACTATGTACATAGTGCCTATAGAGAAAGTAGAAAAATAATCCGGAATGAAAAGGGTGTCAGAGGATATTGCCTGAAAATTTGATATACCTACATTTTGTTTGTCTAAAAATATCTTACACATATGAACATTTTAATGAACACCCTTACAGTCATTTTACAGAAAATCAAATTTTTTAAAACATGTTCAATGTAAAGGGAGTTGGAAGTGGGATATGTTTGAAAATCTTTGTGTTGCATCCTTGGAAGATACTAGACTTAAATAACTTTCGTCTTTGAGGTTTAAAGATGCTTGTAAAAATTTAATTTTTGGGTATAGACTTTGAAAAGTTCTTCAGTCTGGATGAATCTTCCTGAATTTTCAGCTGGTTCAGTATAAGAGGTAGACAAAAACGTATTACACAAAAATGTAGATCTCATTAAAACACACACACACACACACACACACACACACAGACAATTTATGTCATATTTAAGTACATTTTTGTCGTGGAGCTGGTTAGTCATTGTTATTGGTTTTATTTTTAAAATATTTAAAGTTTGCTCATAATGGAATTTGTCAACTCCTGGCAATACCAACAAACGGATTTCACCCACATGGAAACCATTTTTTAAAATATTTCACTATCGCTTTAGCCTAGTGCATTCATTTTATTTCTCTTCTACTTACAAGAAAGCAAGTTGTGTTATCATCTCTTCTAATGTTTGTCTCGAACAGCATGAAGTATTTAGAAGAGTAAGTGTTTTAATACTAATTTGTTATAGAGATGTAGAAAAAGTCATGTGAATGTAACATATACCAGATTTTTATACATTTAACTTATGCATGTGTGATCACAGATACACTGACTCGTATATATTAAGATTACTTAGTTTGGAAAGATAGTAGGCTACCATTTTTATTTCAGGATATATTAAGCATTCGCAAAGGTAAAAAACAATATTATCAAGTTTCATTCTCAATCTATTCAATTACATTCTAACGTATCGTAAAAACAGCAAAAGCAAAACAACATTATTCACATAGATATTGAGATGTTATTTAAATATTTCCTCAGAGTTGTTAAGTGAACAATGGCAATGTAACTCACGGCAAATCTCCAATAAGGAATTATATATTTTTACTGTGACATATCAATGTTTTATTTTAGCCATTTAAATCATGTTTAATTTAGCTTGTAATGAAGTTAAAGGTTTTAATTATGCCCCGGTTAGCATGAACCGCCCCAGGGCACCTTATCGTGTAATTAATTATTATTGTTGCCAAGCCTGCCCCGTCTGCAGGAAGCTGTAGGCAATTTCCACTTCCCCATATGAGAAGCATACTTCTTTTTCTATATCCTGTTTACGACATTAATATTTATTAAGCTAATACATCTATAAAATCTGGGAGATTCATAGTATTTTGAGATATATTATTTACATTTATCCCAGTTATAACAATAAGTGATTCTTTTGTCATGTATCAACATTATAGATTGCATAATTAATTATAACTAATTTTATTTGTCTAAATTCATTGCTCTAATAAAAATAAGTCACGTCATGCATTTTTAGAAATATTAACATTCAAATTTCAAATGTTATACATAGCAAATGAGTTTGCAAATAGATTTTTATGATAGTTTTTTAATATTAATATTATTACATTTCGCACTCTCCAGAACACTTTTATCTTTAAAATTCAGTAATTTATCTTATCCTATAGAGTTCATGTACACATTTCATGTACTCTAGAAAACAACAAAAATGAGTCTTTATTTCATCGTGAAATAAAGTAAGGACTTTAATTCATTGTAAATTATTTTAACTCCTGTGGCAGTTCCCCATTCTTTAAATTATGAAAATTCCTTATCATATAAGTCCTTCGGCATTCCGAGTAATAAAATAAGTCCAGTTTGTTAGTATAATCTAAAACTTCTTCGGGAATATCCATTTTCATTCGTTTATTTAGTGCAGTTTAAACAACCATAATTGAAATTGTTTATTCAGGCGGGGTACGCAGCAATGAACAAAGAAAGCACTACCTACGTCACGACTAAAATTCAATTCCTCGTAATAGCGAGTCTAATAATATTAGTACTCGTATTAATAAATATTAGAAAATTTAGGATAAAACATTCTATAGGTATTGTATGTGGCTTATTAGACTATTATTTACTCATGAGAAATTAGAAGACTCGCGTTTGCGCGCTCGTGTACTAAACATCCCGCAAATAATAGTCTATTTAAGTTTGTTGTAATATAAATAACAATTATTGCTCATAATTGGAGCATTATTTTAAAAATCTGATGTGCTTCATTTACATGACTTTCTCTACATCTCTGCAACAAATTATTGTTAAAAGCTTATGCTTCTTTTACTTCATGCTAGTCGAGAAAAATTATCAGAAATAGTCGTATTACTTGCTTCCTTGTAAGCAGAAGGGAAATAAGGGTGTACCATAGGTTAAAGTGATAGTCAAAAGCTGATTGCTATGTGATAAGTTTCTTTGTTTGTATGGACACGGGTTGACAAATTCCTATATGAGAAGAGTCAAGTTTCTTTAAAGCTGAAACCAATAAAAAGAAATATCTCAAAAACGATCAACTCAACGAAAAAAATTATTTAACATAAATTGTGTGTTTTATCGTGTTCTGTAATGTTCTGTGGTACTTTTCGTGCATCTCTTACGGTTTAGCAGTTACTTCGGTAAAATTCATTCAGAATAGTCTTCAGAGGTTATTCACAGAAAATTCAAGATATACATTTCATTTATCAGGTAAATATCCGTAATATTCAATGTTTTAATCAAAATTGTTAAAGCCATTTTTGAGAAAATAAAAGATTTCGAAAATTCTTCCATGTAAACGGTAGTTGGAGTTGGGGGGGGAATTTTTTTGACAATCTTCGTGTCGCATCTTTGGAAGATACTAAACCTAAATACCAGGTTTGGTATTCAACGTTGGTTTTTAAGCTATGCCGCCCACAGGCGCGTCAACACACACACACACACACATTCAAATAGACAGACACACACGGACATTTTTCTAAAAAAGTTTCTTTTTTTATTCGGGGTCTCAAAACATATATTTCCGGTGCAATCTCGGTATCAAATTTTGGGTGCATACAATACCTTCTCTATACACCATGTACATAGTACGTGTAAAGAAAGTAAAAATAAATTAATGACAATTTTATGCATATTTCAGAGGCTACATAAAAACATTTGGAACAAATTAGTAAGCAATTGCAACATTTTGAGTATGGAAAAATACATTTTGTATTGTTTTACATTTTCCAATACCTATAGTTTTACAAAACGGGAAATCGCTCTTTATTATAAACAAATATCGGTTTTTCAAATTGTTAATTTTTTTTCCCCTTGTTTTGATAAAAAGAGTATGCAACTCGAAATGTTTAAACCATAATATAGACACCCATTCTTAGAAGATTCTTTTTTGTTTCATGTTCCTTAATTAGTAGGATGAATTAAATAGGAGAAATGATGCTCAAATGAGCCCGGGGTCCATAGAGCCTTGAGATATTCGACATTCGTCTGCTTGTAAGCAGAAGGCGAATAAGGGAATACACTAGGCTAAAACAATAGTCAAATATTTTAAAAGCTGGTAGACATGTAGTTGAAACCCGTTTCTGTGCATGGCCAGGAGTTTACAGATTTCCGTATGAGAAAAGTTTATATACTTAAAATCTAAAACAAATAGAATATCTCAGAAATGGTAACCTTTAAGAGAAAATCGTATGACATAAATTGTGTGTTTTAACGAGATATGCCGTTTTTGTAGTGACTTTTATCCCTCTCTTACAATTTGCCAGTTACGCAAAATTCAGCAAAGTTCATGCAGAACAGAGATGTTTTAAGAGGTTATTCCTAGAAAATTAAATGTTTACATTTTATTTTCCATGTAAATATCTTTTAATATACAGCATATTAATAAAACTCGTTAGAGCAACTTTTTAGAAATTCAACATTTCATAATTGTTTCCATATAAAAGCTAGTTTGTAGTAAGGGATTTTTTTTTTTCAAAATCTTCATGCCGCACCCTTGGAAGATATTTAATTTAAATGCCAAGTTTAGTATTTTACCGACTTTTTGATTTTGAGTTATTGTGTTCACGGGTACACTGACCTTTTTTAAAAAAAATCTGAGGTGCTCCATTCACACGACTTTCTCTCCGTCTCTGCAACACACTATTGTTAATAAGCTAATTAAACATTAGCAGAAATGGTCTTATTACTTGGTTCCTTACAATTACAAGGAAAATAAGAAAATACACTCGCCTACACCGACAATCAGATGTTATAAAATATGGCTGCTTTGGATTGACATCCGTATCTTTCCATGACCAGATGTTGACAAACGCTCATGTGAAAAAGTTTAAGTATTTTAAAACTGAAACCACTAACAAAGAATATATTGAAAACGGTCAAATGCACAAAAATGTATAGGAAATATATAATTATGTGTGTTTAGCGAGATCTACATTCTTTGTGAGGTAAGTATTTGTCTAGCCCTTACGGTTTACTAGTTATGAAAAATTCAGAAAAGTTCATCAGAACAAGGAGATCTTCAGAGGCTATTCTCAGAAAATTCAAGCTTTATATTTTATTTCCATGTAAATATCTTAAATCTTTTAATTAAATTAGTCGGAGACATTTTTGAGAAATTTTATGCGAAAGGTAGTTCGGGTGAGGCATTTTCTTTAAAATCTGTCGATTCGTGTCGAAATGTTGGAGGATACTGAACTAAAATATTAAGTACTGCATTTAACGAACTTTTCGTTTTTGAGCTATGCTTCACACCCTCACCCTCACCCACTCCCGCTCACGCTCACTCTCACACCCACACTCTATCACTCACCTCACGCTTTCTCTCTCTCTCTCTCTCTCTCTCTCTCTCTCTCTCTCCTCACACACACACACACACACACACTCGCGGATATTTTTCTAAAACTGCTTCTTTTGGATTCAGGGGTTCCAAAAACATGTAATTCTAGTGTAATCTGCGTATCAAATTTTTGGGTACAATACAATATCTTCTCAATATACTATGTACATAGTACGTGTAGAGAAAGTAAAAGTTCATATTTTGGACACCCTAAAACATGTATTTCTGGTGAAATATCGGTATCGAATTTTTGGTTACAATGTAATACCTTGTCTATACACTATGTGCATAGTACGTGTAGAGTAAGTAAAAAGAACGGAGAAGGGGGGGGGAAACAGAGCAAGTTTATAGGAAGTAAAACAACAAAGAATTAGCGTGAATTTAGTAACAAGTTCTATTGCCTATCAATTGTTGTCTAAGACAAAGTATGTCAGTTACATTTAGTCTGGTTAGGTGTGTCTTCCTGATTCCAAGTCGCGGGTTCAAACACGTCCAGATCGTGGTTTTGAATATGATTAACAGTGGCAGTATATTTACCGGTATTTAAAGAATTACGGACAAAATTCCGGTACATCTGTGGCGCGAATAATATCTTGTCATTGAACATTGTAAACAAAAAAAGCATTGTTCTTTATTTACAGAGTACTTGGTACATAGGTAGAGAAGGTATTGTACTACACCCAAAAATTCTAAACCGACATTTCAAATATACACGTTTTAAGGTCCCCATATCCAAAAGAGAGCATTTTTAGAGAAAGTCCGCTCGTGCACGCACGTGTGTGTGAGTGTGTGTGTGTGTGTGTCGGTGAACACAATAACTCGAAAACGAAGAGTCGGTAAAATACCAAACTTGGAATTTAAGTTTAGTATTTTCCAAGGATGCTATACGAACATTTTAATGAAAATCTCACTACGCTAAACTATCCTTTACTTAGAATAAATTTCGAAAATGTTGATTTTCTCAAAAATAGCTACATAGATGTTGATTAAAGTATTGTATACTAAAGATATTTTCATGATAAATAAAATGCATATTTTGATTATGCTCTTGAGAGATTTCCAATTTGGATGAATTGAATTTTGCATAACTGGTAAACCGTAAGATATATAAAAGACTTATTATACCAAAACTGTAGATCACGTTAAATCGCACAATTTATGTCATATACAATTCTTTTCCTGGAGTTGACCAGTTTTTGGATATTCTTTAATATTGGTTTCAGTTTTAAAATACTTTTAACTTTATTCATATGGGAATTTGTCAATTCCTGGCTAAGCAAAGAAACGGATTTCATCCAAATGACAACTAGCTTTTAAAACTTTTGTCTGACCTTTTTGTTTAGTGTACTCCATTACCTACCTTTTACTTACAAGAAAACAAGTAATAAAGACCATTTCTGTATAAACTAGATGTTTAACAATAATTAACAATAATTTGTTACAGAGATATAGAGAAAGTCATTTGAATGGAACACGTTTTTGTTTTCTATTTACACTTCAAACTTATCCCCATAACCCCTATCTGTCAATAATACACTACATTTTTAATAGGTGCACGTCACCGATGCTAAAGTAAACATTCATCTAAAAATATTATCATGGAATGATTCATTTCAAGAAATATTAAATGGCCTGTTATCACTATTACTCAGTCCACTAAAACACAGGGAATCGAGAATTTTTAAGTAATAACGCTAGGAGAGGAAATGGGAAACAAGCGTGCAGGAAAGCAAATTTATTCCACAGAGAAACAAAAAAACAAAAAAAACAAAAAAAAAAAAAAAAAAAAAATAGAGAAAGCTTTTTGCATAGTAAGCATTAAACAAAGGATACATTCTGTAATGCTTACAAAGGAAACGGGCGGAAGAAAAAGAAAAGAAAAAGAAATGAGCTATGTGAGGGAGCAAAAAAGAAAGCATTTTCCGTTCTTTAGATGCAGAATTTTATTGTAAAACAAATGTAAATGGTTTATTACTACGTCAGGTGCCTCAGGCACTATAGTAATAAATAAATAAATAAATAAATAAACAATGGAATATTTTGGCATACAAAGCTAATTTTTCAGTTCCGCAGAAAGCTGAAAATTGGTTCTCTTAGCATGTCCAGAAGTTAAACTACAGAAAGATAAAACGTTTGAGTAAGTGTAAGTATTTTAATATTAAAACAAATAATATGGATATTTCAGAAATAGTTAACTACAAAAAAAAAAAAAAAAGCATATGGAAATGTGTGTTTTAACTTCATCTAGATTTTTACATAGAAAGTTTTTGTCTATCTCATACGCTTTACCAGTTACACAAAAGTCACTCAGAATAAAAAGGTCTTCAGAAACTATTCTCTGAAAATTCAACCTAAACACTTAGGATGGCGTTTTAATAAAAATCTTTATTACCAAAAAATATAATTTTATATTGCAAGTAATATACAGCTCAGGGCCAACTTAGAAGTCCAGAAGACCATAAAAATTCACCATTTCAGTCATACTTTTATGTATAATCAGGTGCGTGTTTTGATGTAGAAAGTTTCTACATGTTCGAAATTCGCTACAAAGATGCTCTAGTTGATAATTACTTAATTTATATTAAGATAAATGTTGAATCTAGAAGAATTGTATTATTTAACAAACATGCCACTTTCTCTTTTTTCTTTTTTAATTGTTTCTGTCTCTGTTATTGAATTTCTCTTAACAAAACATTTTGATTTATATATTTTTTTTAATTTCTCTACTTGGTAGAGAAGGTATTATATTCCATTCAAACATTCGATACCGAAATGTTACTGGAAATAGACGGTTTAGGGTGTACTGTATGCAAAAATTGTTCTTAGAAAAACGTCCGTGTGTGTGTGTGTGTGTGTGTGTGTGTGTGTGTAAAATACCAGATGATATTTAAGTTTGGTATCTTCCAAGGATGCAGCACTTAGATTTTGAGGAAAATATTCCCACACCAAAGTACACTTTACATGGAATTAGATTTCGTAACTCTTGATTTTCTAAAAAAATGACTAACGATTATGATTAAAATACCGCATATTAAAGATATTTCCATGACAAATAAAATGCATAATTTGAATTTCTGAAGTCCTTTTCATTCTGGATGGCTTCTGCATAATAGTCGGCTTACCCTGCTTGTTTGTAGGACTGACACCCCCTAGGACTTACAAGCGGGTGTCTAAGGTTCAGAAGTCTGTTGGGGAGCCAACACACGTAACCAAAGAATGAAAACCCTGGAATCAGAGGTTTGCCAGGTATGAGCATGAGGAAGTGGATGATATGAAATGGAACATAAGAAAACTGGTGATGGTGTAATTGATGGGATCAAAGGCAGGGGAAACCGCAGGACTTTTTTTTTTTTCTTAAACAGTACCGGAGTCTGGTCAGGACTCCGGCGCTATATCCCCTGTTTACATATTCCCCCTTAAAGTTACTGTATGATTACTGGTTTTACTGTTCCTTTTCACAAACATATACACATTGCACAAACATATAACACCCATGCCCATGGCGGGAATCGAACCTACGATCCCCTGCCCACGAAGCCAAGGCGAGCGTGGCCATGGGGATCGGTGGACTCGGAGGAAAGCCGACCAGACGCAATTTGGTCCACACAAATTCCACATGCGGGCGCTCGGAATCAAATCCGGCCGCCGAGGTGGAAGGCGAGCGAGCGGTTTTATTATTCTGCTACGGCGCCGCCTTCAGACAAGAACTTACTGCACAGAAATGCAGATCTCATTAAAAAGTATATAATTTATGTCACATACATTTGCTTAGATTTGCCATTTCCGAGATATTCCTTGCTTATAATAATTAAACTGCTCTCGTACAGGAAATTTGCAACTTCTGTGTATACAAGGAAACGAATTTCAATCACAAGGCAACAGATTTTTAAGAGAGCTGACTATCGCTTTAGCTTAGTGTGATACCTTATTTTCCTCCTATTTACAAAGAAGCAAGTAATATGTATATTTCTGTTAGTCTTTATCTCGATTATCATAAATCGAATAAACCTTTTAGCAATAATTTGTTACAGATGTTTAGGGAAAGTTATGTGAATGAAACACATAATTTTGTATTAACTTCCTAGGTAAACACGAGTCATTGCAGGTGAACATTGTAAATGAGTTTATGCCTGTTATGTTCATAAGTAAATAAATTATATTTATTTTGTAAAACTGAATAAATATCTAAAATTAAGCATTAAATTAAACAGACCACACTCCTACTGGTAATTAATTTAGCTGGATACAGAAAGCTCTATTTAAAGTCCTCCTTAGAATCTAACAAATTAAACATAGTTCAATGTGTTTCCGTATTGCTATAGGCAGAAACTTAAATTTTTAGATGATTAAAAGTTCACTAGGTAATGCGAATTGTTTCTTATTATTATAGAAGTCCGTTGCAGTTAACACTTACCCCTTAAATGCATTATTATTCCGGTCTTCATAAAGAATCTGATAAATTTCCATCGATAAATACAGTAGTCCACCTCTCGAAATCTATGCTGTCTACAAATCACACAGGAGTGCATTTTAAAAACACTGCACTTTCTGTACTTTCTCTAGTATGTGCACATAGCGGATGGGAAGATGTTGTATTCCGCCTAAAAATTTGATGTCCAGACTTTATCGGAAATATGTTTTGTGATTCACTAAATTAAAAGAAAAAAAAACATTTTTAAAAATGTCCATGTGTGTGTGTGCATGTGTCTGTGGGAGGCTAGCTAAAAATGAAAATTCCTTTAAATACTAAACTTGGTACTTAAGTTTAGTATCTTCCAAGGATGCGACATGAATATTTACAAGATAATTCTTTTACCCCAAACTATCTTTTACATGGAAAAAAGTTTTAAATTTTGTTTTTCTTAAAAACGGCCCTAGCGATTTTTATTAAAATACCGCTTATTAAACATATTTATGACAAATAAGATATATCTTGAATTTTCTGGGAATAGTCTGTTAAGATCTCTTCATTCTAAATTATTTTTCATAGCTGGTAAACCGTAAGAAATAAACAAAAAAAACACAAAAATGTAGATCTCGTTAAAACACACAACTTATATCCTATACAATTTTTTGTAGAGTCAACAGTTTTTGAGATATTCTTTGTTATTGATTTCAATTTACAACTACTTAGGCATCTTTCTTTTCCATCTCTTTTGTTTTACTCTTGCCCATGGAAAGAGAATTGTTAAAAAAATCGTGTTTTTTTTTAAATTTATGGACGCTTTCTAACTGCTGTGATTCTCAGTATCCTATACTATATTGGACGTGAAAGACCACTTAATTTTGTTCAAAGGATCTTTATCAGCTTTGGGTTCTTTTAGGACACGAGACCCCCGATTTTCTTCCCTTCCGAAGGGAGCCATGCTAAGGGTTTTACACAGCAACAAAAATCCATTGCTCTCCACAGGGTTTGAACCCGTGACTTTGGAAACCAGGGGCTAGAGGCTATCCCTAGACCATGGAGGAGATTGCTAAAGTTTGTGTCCATTAGCGTGACGTAGATAAATAATCTTTTGTAGGAAGAATTTGTTTGTAGAACAGGAAGAGAAAGTCATGTGATGGAATACATGTATCTGTTCAACTTTGCCGTATCACTTTATATAGCAGTAGGAATCTTTATAGTCATTTTTGCATTAAAAGCTCGGCTTGGTTACATTTTACCTGCTAAAATACTTTGAGAGCATCAGCTAAAAATTATTTTTCCATTTGTTATTCAACATAATACATTTTACTGACTAGATTGAAGAACGTTAGCAAATGTTGAAAACAATTTGCTGTAGATGGAAAGGCAACCAGTAAAGTTACGATATTTTGTTTAAATTTCGCTACAGTTACACTTTTCTAAACAGGGAAATAATTGTTATTTTTTCCATTCTGGTCAAACAAACAGAACGAATTTCAATCTCTTTTTAAAGCGACTAGCTGTTATTTGAATGAACTATTTAGCTTAAGTGTATTCCCTTATTTTCCTTCTACGTTTAAGAAAATATGCAACAAAACCATTCATGTTAATATTTATCTTGATTAGCATGAAGAATAAGCATTTATATAAATGGCTTGTTTCACTGCAAACAAAGTTATAGCAATCAAACGCATGAGTTTTTTTTTTCTTTCTTTATTTGCGTGATAGGGAAATTCTTTCATAGAAGTGGTGTTATGAACCACATTTCATTTCACATAGATTATAAACATAGTACATTGACGAGTTATTATGCCCTTGTTTGTTTTTCAGGCCAGTGACAGAATTAATACCGCCTGGGTTGACTCAAAATTTGACTACCTCAAATTTTAAACCTTAAAACATTATTGCGATCTTAGGGAATGGACCGCTTTTATGCACATTAATGTACTTAATAGCTCTGTATGGTAAAGAGTGATTCATAAATAACTTATAATTCTGCTACTTTCTATAGTGGTACATATGATGTACGTAGTAATTACGAAAGGGGTTGTATTCCAATCAAAAATTAGATACCAACATTTTACGTAAACATATTTCTAGGATCCTTGAATTAAAAAACATGTGTAGGTTTGCACGCGTGTGTGTGTTTGTGTGTGTTTGTTATTCGATTTATACCCAATTTGGTATTTGTTTTCAGCATCTTCTAAGCATACGACACAAAGGTTTTCGGAAAAATCCCCATCCCAAACTACCCTTAAAGGGAAACATTTTTCATTTTTTTTATTTTATGAAAAAGTCTAATGTTTTTGATTAAAATACCACATGCTTAAGATATTTTATGACAAGCAAAGTGTATATCTTTACTTTCTGAGAATACCCTCTGAAGACCTCTCTTTTGTGGTTGACTTTTGTAAAACTGGTAAACCGTAAGAAATAGACAAAAACTTACTACTCAACAAATGCAGATCTCGTTAAAACACACAATTTATGCAATTTACATTTTTGTAGACTTAACCGTTTCCAATATTCTTTATTACTGATTTCATTTGTAAAGTGATGAACCTTTCTCAAGCGGAAATTCATTCTTTTCTTTCATTTCTCTTTTGTTTTACACTTAGACGCGCAAAGAGAATCGAATTTCAATAGTCTCACTCAGCGAATAGCTTTTAAAGGATTTAGCTATCGGTTTAGTCTAGTGTACTCCCTTATTTCCCTGCTACTTACAAAGTAATAAGACTAATTCTGGCAAGTTTATCTGATTAGTATGATGTATATAAAGAATAATATTTTTAACAATAGTTTGTGGAACAGCTAGAGAAAGGTATGTTAATGGAATACATCAGTTTTGTTTTATGTTATTCTTAGGTGGATTTATTACTACTATTTAATTGGTTGGTAATATTTGGGTACAATTGCAGTAGGAAATTGCGTTGAGTAAGGTTATTGTAAAGCGTATCTAGTAATTTGCTAGAAGGAAGTGAATGTTGAAATGAACAACTAGGCATGTTGCAGCCAGCAAGTTTGCGCTCGCTTTCGACAGCATTTCATTCTCCGCGAACCTAACTTAGGATTCCCTCAGGATGTAGCTGAAGGAGTTTGTAAAGTACCTTGGCAACAGCGTAAATGTTCAACTGTTCGCGACGTGACTGCGAGGGACCGTTGTTTGAATCCCGTATAAGCTAACTTTACAACAACACTCAGTTTAAAATGTAATCAACCCAGAAACACAAGTATGAATATCCCTTAAGTATACAATTGAAAATGGCCTTTAGCGTGAAGCTAAGGAGGAAAGGAAATAACAAATGTTCCGTTCACATAACTTCTCTCCCTGTTTTGTAAATAAACTAATGTACTTTATCTACCTCATATTGGATAAATTTTAGTAGGAATGCTCTTATTCCTTAGTTCCTTGTGAATAGAAGGAAAATGGGATGAAGCGTTAGTCAAACGTCTTAAAAGCTGTAGATTAACATTAAAATTCCGTATTTTTTGCACAGCCAGAATTAAAACAGGAAATATGAAACCAATGGCATCTTCTTGTTTGAGAAAACCAGTAGTTTAAAGTTTGCACTAATAACAAATAACATCTCAGAAATAGTTAACTCTACAGAGAGAGAGAGAGAGAGAGAGAGAGAGAGAGAGAACAATGAAGAGGATCTCAGCGGTTATTCCCAGAAAGCTTAGGATATTCATTTTATTTGTCATAAAATAAGTTTAATGTGCGACATTTTAATCAAAATCGTTAGAGTGTTTAGTAAATCTTGACTTAAAAATGTTCCTGTGCAAAATGTGGTTTGCGATAGGAAATTTCTCTAAAAATCGTCTCGTCTTGCATTCTTGGAAGACACTAAATTTGGTGTTTGAACCAACTTTTTGTTTTTTAATTATCATGTTCACACACATTGATCTTTTTCTAAAAGTGCTTTATTTTTAGTTTGCTTGTTTGTCTGTTTTGATACCCCAAAACATGTAAAATCCTGCCATAGTATTCTCTGCCTACATATTATGCACGAATTTGAGAACGTAAAATAGGGCAATTTTTTAAGTATTTAAAGGGACCAACCAAATAGTTTATAAAATACAGATTTGTGCAGGATTTAAGAGGGATTTACATACAGGCTATTAAGCGTATAAGTGCAAATATTTGTATAGATAATTGTGGGCAGTGTAATGAAAACCGTTACATCAATATTTGCTTCATTTACAGACTAATAATCTTAGTTATTACAAGGAGTATGTTTTCAGTTTGGTTAATGCCCCTAACCACAGTGGCGCACACAAGCAATACTGTTTATTTTCTCCGGGATCTGGGGGGGGAGCCATGAGTGTAGGTTTTGCGATAACAATATAGATGTCATTGCAGGAAACTAATAACAAATGAAGAAAGCACACACGGTTCTAACGTGCCCAAATATTCATTATTTGTGTCACATAAACCTTACATTTTCATAAAGGCATTAGATTGGAAGTTTATATACATTTTACTGAGGGCTTGATTACATTACATTTCATTGCAATCTATGAATCCTGTTTTGAGATTAGACACAAAGTCCAACTCTAGAATATAGATGAAGTAATATTTATGCTTGCGCTTCAATATATGAATTGCATATTTTAATGTGTAAATGAGTTCAAATACTTTTTGCAATGCTAGTGACCCAGCATCAGGTAGTGAAGTGTGAACACATGAAAGCAAAATGGATGGTATATACTGTTTATTTCATTGCTGTACGACTGTGCAGAAAGTACTAGATAATACATTATGTGGAAAAACTGTTAGACGAATAAAAAAGAAAAATCAAACACACTGAAGTGAATAGATATAAAAGTGCAGATTATGAAAATATTTGTATTTATCTATACCGTCAGCATCCTATATGATCGAGCAGGCATTAAAATCATTAAGGCCGGCAAAGTGAAGTTTCGAATCCTAAAGTCACCTCTCTACCATTAAAACTGATTTCTTTTCTTGAATTTTTCATGGCTCGTTATTTCTCAAACTACCTCTTGCGGTACAAACTTTTGCCAATTACACCGAACATTTCAAGATGATAAATAAAATTAATGACTGGAGAATTTCAGGAAAGTACAAAGGACGTATCAAAGACATTTAAAATCATTCCATTAATTAAAAGTATTCATTTTATTTTCTCTACACGTACTATGTAAAAGTGTATAGAGAAGATATTGCACTCCACCAAAAAATTCGATACCGAGATTTCACCGGAAATATATACTTTAGGGTTCTCTGTACCCAAAAAAAAAGTACTTTCAGAAAAAGGTACGTGTGTGTGTCCTTGTGTCCATGAACACGATAACTCAAAAACGAAAATTCGGTAAAATACCAAACTTGGCATTTAAGTTTAGTATCTTCCAGGGCTGCGACACGAAGATTTTGAGAAAAATCCCCCCACCCCAAACTACCCTTTACATGGAACGTTTTTCGAAAAATTTTGATTTTCTAAAAAATGGCTCTAACGATTTTGATTAAAATATCGTATACTAAAGATATTTACCTGACAAACAAAATATATATTTTGAACTTTCTGGGAATAGCCTCTGAAGTCTACTTTATTCTGGGTCAGCTTTAAGGAATTTTGCATAACTGCTAAATAGTAAGAGATGGACAAAAACTTACCACACAACAAATGTAGAGCACTTCACTATATATATTTATATATTTCGTTGAGTTGATTGTTTTTATATATTCCTTGTTTTTTGTTTCAGCTATAAAAAACATACTTTTCTCATACAGGATTTGGTGAACTCGTGTCCATACAAAGGAACTTCAGTCACATAGCAACCAGCTTTTGACCATCACTTTAACTTATGGTACTCCCTTATTTCGCTTCTACTTAGAAGGAAGCAAGTAATAAGACTATTTCTGATAATTTTTCTCGATTAGCAAGAAGTAAATGGAAGCATAAGCTTTCTAACAATAATTTATTGCAGAGTTGTAGAGAAAGTCATGTGAACGGAACACATCAGATTTTTGTTTAATAGGCTTTCTTTGGTCATAAAAGAATTATTTATGGCAAATCATCTAATCATCAACCGATTGAAGGCAGGGCTTTAATATAACGAGAATAGTACATTGTGAACATAAGATTTAACTGCAGCAAGTTATTAAACGGCAGGTAGCAAGTTTCATAATTTTCATTCAAGCGCCTTAATTATCATAATAATTAAGTTTCATAACCTGACCCAGGTTAAGAGCTGCAGATTCTAATCCCTGTGTGGGCATACATGTTTAGCATTGTGTTTTTTTTCTATGTATTCTTTCACAAGTTATTCTATAAGCTCAAAACATCTGAACTTTTACAAAAGAAGTTTACGTTATTAATTGTGTGTAATTAAAAGCTGATCGGGTGGCAGTACTGATGTCACGTGACACCAAGTATGTTGATAAGGAATCTTAAAGTCACTATCAGTTTTATTAGGCACATGTAATCAACGCATTATAATGTGGTTGACCAAAACCAGTATTAATCTCTTATAACTTGTGGATTTATGGAGAATTAAGGAACATTTTTGAAATAGCTTCGGTTCAGGTGTAGTTTCATAATTACTATCTTGTTCTAAAACCAGAGTATTGAAGAATAATCAACACTGGCATTTCATTTAAGCTTTTCCCATTAACCAGCATCAAGTACAGAAACATTCTAAAATACTATTTGTAGTCTCCTACTCAGACAGTAAACACCAGCAGACACCAAAAAAGTTATGACGCTAGTCGATGATACTAGAACTGCATCTGATTCGAGACTGATGTTTATAATCTTCCTTCTGTCACCTTGTGTATGCTCACTGACTACTAAATAGCGCTATTACAAATATATCGGTAACTGCTTTTGTTACTTAATCAAAATATCCAATGTTATCTGTTTTGGGGGATTTCTTAAGTCCAGAAAACATGTTCTTTATATATTTACAGAATCTAAATTAATTAATATTACTAAAATTATCTAAGGATTATTTCTCAACCAAAACTGTTTGGGAACATCAGTTCATTGAATTATCTTTTTAAAGTATTAACACTTTTATTTCCAAATCGTGTGAAAATTTTTAAGCTGTGAAACACTTAAAATTTGGCTGTAGGTCAAATCATATTTTCTTCCTAGGAATACTTAAAGAAATTTGCCTGAAATTAGGAAATTTACTGTAGAATATGTAGCTAGTATCTGGCTAATTATTTAAGAAATGCAGAATTTTAGGTTTCACAGCATAAGCAGCAATAATAAATACAAATACAAGGTGAACATAAATGAATATCGGGGTTTTAATTTTTTATAATATTTATTACATTCAACTTACAGTTATAAATTATATGTCAAATGAAAAAGCAACTCAAACAGTTTTGTTTGTAGGCACAAGTGTGCATGTGCGTGCAATGTTTCTGCCACAATCCGCTAGATAGCGATAGTAGCAAACATGGACACTAGTAAACAGAAAGCATTTTGTGTTTTGCAGTATGCAAAGACCTTACTGTGCAACGTGCGTTCCGTAGTAAGTTCGGCTGTGATCCTCCTAGTGATAAAAACATTCGTAGTAAGTATAATCAGTTTGAAGATACCGGCTGCCTTTGTAAAGGGAAGAGCACGGGACGACCAGGAGTAAGTGAAGAGACTGTTGAGCGAGTGAGCTCAAAGAAATCAGTCCGGAAGGCTAGTCGTGAATTACAAGTTACTGTGTCGACTGTTTGGAAAGTTTTAAGAAAACGCTTACAGCTACGTCCTTACCGTTTACAGTTATTACAGACTCTAAAGCCGACAGACCACGGATTACGTGCCAAATTCGCAAACGACATGTTGTTTCATGACGATTTTGTGGATCATATTGTCTTCAGTGATAAATCGACATTTCACCTTAGTGGACATGTTAAGACAATTAATGTGCGCATCTGGGGCTCAGAAAATCCTCACAAGATGGTACAAATGCAAAGAGATTCCCCTAACGTGAATGTTTTGTTTTTTTGCCGCATCCCGGCGAAAAGTTTATGGGCCTTTCGTTTTTGGTGAACACAATGTAACTGACACTTCTTACCTTGATGCACTAGAGCAATGGCTCTTCCCTTAGTTGGAAGAAAATGAGCCAGAGAGCTTCATTTTCCAGTAGGATGGTGCGCCACCTCACTGGCATAACGAAGTACGCGATTGATTGAACGTCACTGTACCCGAGAGCTGGACAGGCCGCAAGGGCCCCAATGACAGGGCTTGCTATGCATGGCCTCCACGTTCTCCTGACCTAACGCCAATCTGGGGCTTCATCAAGGATCGAATGTACGTGCCTCCGCTACCAGCTGACCTCCCTGAATTAAGAAACCGGATTGAAGCAGCTGTTGCTACAAGTACTGAATACATACTTATCAACATTTGGGAAGAACTCGGTTGATGTGTGCCGTGTGGGTAGTCACATTGAACATTTATAAGCTTCTTGGTAAAACTGTTTGAGCTGCTTTTTCATTTGACATATCATTCATAGCTGTAAGTTGAATGTAATAAATATTATAAAGAGCTAAATCCCCGATATTCATTTATATACACCCTTTTATTAATAATACAAGTAAGGAAAAAATCAAAATATTGAATGTAAGCACTATCCCATATATTGAAATTTAGTTTTAAGATAAGCAAAGTTTACTACTTTAATAAAAATTGTCACTAAAAAGTAAACAATGAATATCCTACCCTGAATAAAGCCTGGAGTGTGGGTTTTTCTATTCTCTAATCTTATATTTTTACTGTCTCTAACACTTAACCTTAGGAGCAGTAGAAGTCAAAAATTCGACTTCAAAGACATGTTGAGTAAAATGACTTTTTGGTTATCCAAGAAAGAAAAAAAGAAACTTGGAATCAAAATTCAAATAACTAATGTTCTATTTAAGGCCAGCGTTTTTAAAGGATTCAGTGCAACAAATTTAAAGATGCTTATTCATTCTAAATAACCCTTTATATTGAAAATATTCCTAACTATTTATTTTCTGCAAAATATTTATTTCTAAAATGATAAATGTTGTAACATTTTCCAGCATTTCCTTTTTACTTTCTCTACATGTACTATGTACATAGTGTATAGAGAAGGTATTTTAATGCACCCAAAAGGTCGATACCGAGATTTCACCGGAAATACATGTTTTGGGTCCTCCTAAGTCCAAAAAAAACATTTTTGGAAAAAGGTACGTGTGAATGTGTGCGTCTGTCAGTATATCTGTCTGTCTGTCTGTCTGTCTGTCTGTCTGTGTGTGTCTGTGTGTCTGTGGACAGCGTAGCTCAAAACGAAAAAACGTTGAATACCATAAGTTTAGAATCTTCCAAGGATGTAACACGAATATTTTCAAAAAAAAAAAACTAACTATACTTTACATGGAACTTTTTTCGAAAAGTTGGATTTTCTCAAAAGTGGCTAACGATTTTGATTAATATATCGTATATTAAAGATATTTGCCTGACAAATAAAGTGCATATCTTGCATTTTCTGGGAATAGCCTCAGAAGACCTTTTTATGAATTTACGGAATTTTGCATAACTGCTAAACCCTAAGAGATAGACTAAAGCTTACCACAGAAAAATGTAGAGCACGCTAACACACAATTTATGTTGTATTCATTTTTTTCGTGGGGTTGATCGTTTTTGAGATATTCCTTGTTTTTAGTTTCAGCTTTGAAAAACTTATACTTTTGCCATACAGGAATTTGTCAACTCCTGTCCATACAAACAATGGAACTTCTGTCACACAGCAACCAGCTTTTGACTATTTCTTTAACATATGGTACTCCCTTATTTCGCTTCTACGTACAAGGACGCAAGTAATAAGACTATTGCTGCTATTTTTTTCTCGATTAGCATGAAGTAAATAGAAACATAAGCTTTTTAGCAATAATTTGTTGCAGAGATGTAGAGAAAGTCATGTGAATGGAACGCATCAGATTATTTTATTTGCTGAAATGTTGTTTGTTAGAATTTAAGATAAATGACAGAACTCACTTAAGATTTTAGTTTCTTCTACCTTCTCTATTTATCCTCCTCTTATCTACAGTGCTTACAAGTCAGTACCTGAAGTCAGATGTCTGTTAAGGAGCAGTGGATCAGTGCAAGGATGGGTGATCAGCACGAAGCGTAGTATGAGAGCGAAAAAGAATGTATGAAATGAAAATGAAATGGATGAATGGAAAGGTGGTGCAGGAATTGATGGAATGAGTAGCGGGGAAAACCCATAGAAAACCCATCCAGACGCCGCTTCGTCCACCACAAACTCCAAAGGTGGTTTCCTGGGATCAAACCCGGTCTGTCTTGCTAAGAAGCAGTGGTTTAATCACTCGGCCACGGTGACGAAATATTAATACGAATTCCCTCATGAAATCTTCTGAATTTGTATTTGTGATTCTAAACTTTCATGGAATGAACATATAATAAATGTTTAATAAATTGTCAAAGGTTCTACATGTCCTTCGAACACTGGTAAATATCCTAAGTATAAAAGTGTAAAACTCAATAATATATCGCTCACTTTTTTATTTTCAAGAATATTTCTATAGGGGCATTCCCAAAGTGCAATGGAAGTGTTGTTATGCGTATTTTCTTGTAAATGGAAACATTTGCTACTAATTCTATTAAGATTGGCATGCATTATTTGAATTTAATGTATTATTTTAGACTATTATATGCTAACAATAAATTGAGAGCTATATGAATGAAGACAGTTGTCCGTATAATAAGCAAATTTTGAATCTTCACAGACTTATAGGAAAAATCTAACACAGCTCTCATACAATCTATTGTTGGGCATTGTAAGCTCTGCAAAAACTAGGGGGTAGATCTTTGTAAAACAAGCATTACAGAAATGGTTTATTCTCAAGATTGTTTAAACTATTGAATTATTTGAAGATAAGTTTCACTACTATACAATTTGGATAAACTTGTCTACACAAATTATGTCTGCGTGATATAATTTATGTATACCATGAATTTACTCTATTACATGGAGGTTTATTTAGTGGTCAGTTATTATTATTGTTAGTATTATCGTTATCATCATTGTTATAATAATGTAATTTGTGAAATTTTGGTATTATCAATAGAAAACTTAACTTTAAACATTTGTCAACACCTTATGAAGATCTCTTTATTTCATTAAATCTTACAAGTGTTTTATATAACAGGATTTGCTATTAAGAATATAATATGATCAGTCCCTTAATATAATTTAAACTTCTTATTGAAAAGGAACTTAATAAACGATTTATCTTTATCTTGTTTAAAACAAAACATTGGAATTGCTGGAATTGCGTCACGCAGGAATTCTTTAACGTTAAATCTACTGACATGGGGCTGTCGCTTTTAAGCATTTAACATTCATTGATCCAGTTTTTAATTTGTACTTCTCCAAACTTAATAAATAGTGCAAATAGTTGTAAATTAAGCTGTGAATATGAAGAAAACAGAATGAAATAATGTTTAATGGGCAGAGAAATACATTAGACTGTAATATATCTTTCATGCCATCCATTCATCCCAGAAACCATATTGTAATAAATTATGAATGTTTTTGAAAAATTAAAACTTACTAATCCTTTTATTGCAGGTAAGCTGCTGGTTGATGTACAGAAATATCTATGAAAAATACAGAATGAAACACGAAATTTGGTATGTATACTTACTTTTATTTTAGAATACTTAATCCGCAATGTTTAATACTATTTAGCGAGGATGTACGCTCTTTTTGCCATTGAAAGGAGGGATCTTTGACTTCACTGCCTCACACACCATCATCTGAAGCAACATGTTTTCGTAAATCTTAATCTGTTGGAACAGTTTATAATTATGTTACATGTTAGATGTCTCTAATGTTATAGTTACAGTAGCGCTATTTTGTTATGTCTTCACTTACTTCATCATGATAAATGATAAAGCTAGAAAATTATGTTTCCATGTTAAAAGTGTACTCCGTCCGTCTGTTCGAGATCTAGTAGACTCGAGGTGAGCCTAGGTGTAGCTTCTGTGTACCTACCCTGGTAAGGGCTTAACCACAGGAATGAAGGAGAATGGTATAGGTTTGGTAATATTGTGAGGTTTCGGGTGATGATGTTAAGGAGGTAGCGTTAGATAGTCTCCTCGAACCGTTACATTTTTAAGAGTAGCATCCTTTTCCCCTGCTCCGCTGGTGTTTGATTAAATTGTTTTTTGGAGTATTTTTACTGACCACTTCAAATGTTGGGAGGGGAGAGTACTTAGTTGAGCTAATTTGCTATTGGCTGGTTTGAAGCCGGTGCCTGCAAGCATGCTAGGAACCCGATACCACCTGTATCGGCGTTCAGTAGGTAAGTACTACTGCAGCGATCTAAAAAGTGTCTTCTCAATTTGAGCCCGGCGCCTAATTACATCCTCCACGTATGGGAGGGCCGAAGCTTCATGCAGTAGCCTCACTAGGAAACGTCGACATACAGAAAAGATTGACCGGAGCCCTCTATTCTGTATTCGCTGTGACCAGAGAAGCCAGGAGTCTGCTGCCACTTCGCAGGCATAGAGCATTAGAGGGAATGTGTTTCCTCCTTGACTTCATAATTGTTTTGCGAAGCGACTGTAATTTTGTCTATTCTTCTAACTGGACGGGAAGTATGCAGAATATAAAACCTGTGGGCCGACCTATCTGACTGGTAGTTATCAAAGCAAATACCAGATTGGATATTAAATACGACTTTCAGTCTAAAACAACAGTAAAATGAAAATAGTTGGCATTAACGACTGTGCTGTCATCAATCCACAGATGGTTAAACTGAATGGTATCTTAACGGCCGCTGAGCAAAACAGTGTGGTACATGTATATAGGCACATGGGGATATGACCTTAAAGGACTGGCTGACTTCTGACATATGACCAGGGATCACAGACTAGAGGCCTTGATGTCTGGTTGCACACGCCATTTGACTACGGATGGCGCAAGCATTTAGACTGTGGCACTCTAAAGCCATCTGCTTGGCAGGAAGCGAAATTGATATGGTATGGGAGTAGTTCTGAAAGGATACTATCCACCAGATACCATTAACGAGGTATATTACGGAAGTTAAGGCAGAAAAAATAAAATAGGTTAAAGGAATATTAATAAATAAGGACTTATTGCCTGGAGTGCAAGCTTTCTCTGAATACGGTGTAGCAAATGTGATTATAATACAAGATCTTACTTCTGTATTCGCTAACTTCATCTAATTTATTTGCTTTGTTTTATCGCTTTGATATAATTCTAAGTTGTGGTGTTTCAGTAGTTAAAATAAAGAAAGGTAACGAAAGAAACAAAATCAGAAAAATTGGCACAGGATTTGATTCTAGAGAGTCAGAGTGCTTTCAATCAGTCAAAAACTCTGTCTCTTTCTCTATTGGAAAATAGTTTATATTGCCAATTATTTTCGGACACATTAAACAAAAAATAACAACATTTGTGATCTTATAACTGTAGCTGAAGTCCAGTTCCAAAACAGTGAGCTTCTTTCCAATTTGATTTTACGTAGCCATTTTGAGTTATTATCATGCATTTTCACACAAATTTATTCATTCAGAAGGAAGAGGCATTCACGACTGAAGATTAAAGGGATCATCCAGGAAGTAGTGGCCATTTTAGTATTTCCACTGCGCAGACTCTAATCGCGTTTATATGTAAATGTAAATAGTTTCCTCGATATTTGTTCACAGTGCTGTGTGAGTTTGAGACAAAACAATTGCTCTTATGCTTTCTGTGAATGTTAAAAACGATCTGTGTGTCTCGAAGCGAGAGAAATTGGATTTTATATAGCTCGATTTTGAAACCTGAAGAAATTTACGGCCAACTAAAGGAAGTATGTGGATGCAGTAAGCTTAATGCTACATTCACAATTATATGCAAGCGCAGACGTAACGTAGCATAAGCGCAGACGCAAGGACACACCATTCACAATGCAATTGTAAGCGCAACCCAAGAAGTAAGTTATATGCGAACATCTTCCAAGCGCTCCGCAAACTACAAATTGAATAACATAACCAACAATACCACATAAGAAAAGTCACTCAATCTTTTACAAATAAATATGTTATAAAATTACATAACAACTGACGCTCACGGTAGATACGTCACAATAATTGCTCATTCAAAATTATTGAAAATAGTGCAAACATAGAATCTTCAGAACGTGAAGAACCAAGAATTATCTCTCTGTGTCTTCGATTTATGAGAACCATGAAATCTAACCGCAGGTGATAGTTACATCCATTAAATCAAAGAAGAATTCCCAAGGAGACTGTCGTAACCTCTTGAGGGAAATTAGAGATGGCGCGGCACTGCACGGCTAAATAGAAGAGCATACATGTACAGTAGACACTGTAAAGTCTCGCAGTGCGATCGTTTGTCACTCAATTCATAGGCAATGCATAGAGAAAAGAAGCAGAATTCTTCCTCTTTGTATGTAACGCAAGGATAAAACTTGGAGTTTGCAAACTCTTGCATTGCGTCTTGCGTGTGTCTATATGAATGCTTACATTAAATAATATGAGTCCAAACTCTTGCGCTTACGTTGCGTCTGCGCTTGCATTTCATAGTGAATATAGCATAAATGGTGTTACATGTTCCATAATGCAAGAACAAATTTCCATGATAAAATTCATCCCGAAGTCCTCGCTCATCGCAGACGATTTGAAGAATCGAGTGCCTAACGCAATCCTGTAAGACAGATAAGTGACTCTAGACGAGTTAGATTTCTTTCCCGAACGTTTATAATTCTTTGAAGCTGAAACTGTGCCCTAACATCTTGGGTCAATGGACGGACTCTGGCCGACTAGATGGTGTTAGTGGTATAGATGCAGGCATTTTGATGGTGGTGGTTTTAATAATGCATTCACTTTGGTGTGTTTTTTACTTTCTCTACACATACTACGTATAGTGAAGGTATTGTATTCTACCCAAAAAATTCGAAACCGAGTTTTCAACGGAAAGGCAACTTTTGAGATTCCTGAACCTTCCCCCCAAAATTAGAAAAGGGTCAGTGGTGTGTGTGTGTGTGGCCAGCATAGCTCAAAAATGAAAGTTTCGTTATATACCAAACTTGGTATTTAAATTTAGTATCTCCCAAGGATTTCGACCCGCATGGCCACGCTTGCTAAAGCGCCTCGCTTCGTGCTTCGTGGCGCAGCGGATCCTGGATTTGAGTTCCGCCTTGAGCATGGGTGTGTGTGTGTGTTTGTGAATGTCTAAATGTATGTGTATTTGTCCTAAAACAGAAAACGCCAAACAAAGGAATTCTAGGGTAAAAGGAAAAAAAAAAAGAGGAATAAGAAAAAGAAATTTAGCGCGGAGTCCCGACCAGACTCCGGAATAAAAAGAAAAAACAAGTGACGGGACGCGAAGATTTTCAAGATAATATCCCCACCCCGAACTACCCTTTACATGGAAAGGGTTTGAAAACGTTTGAGTTTATCAAAATGTAAATGGTATATTAACGATATGTACATGACAAATAAAATGTATGTGTTGAATTTTCTGGTAATAGCCTCTAAAGACCTCTTTATTCTGTATGAATTTAACTGAATTTTTAGTAACTATTAAATTGAAAGAAATAGACAAAAATGTACTACATAGAAATGTAGATCTCGTTAAAACTTAATTTATGTCATATGCATATTGCTTGTAGAGCTGACCGTTTTCGAGATCTCTTGTTATTGGTTTCAGTTTTAAATACAACATTTTCTCAAACGGGAAGTCACCTATTCTTTCATCTTCGTTGCTGGCTATGCAAAGCGTACCAAATTTTAATTGTTTCACATAGCTACCAGCTTAAAAAATATTTTACTATCGCTTTAGCCTTGTGGATTCGTACATTTCCTTTATACTTACAAGGAAACAAGTAATAAGACCAAATCTGCAAATTTCCATCTCGATTACCATGATATAGGTCAAAGAGTAATCGGTTATTATAGAGAATTTCGGCTCCTCTAGAAATTAAACAAATTGTGGTTTGACTGTAAGTTTGGTTTATACTTGTTACGTTTCCACCAATTTTTTTATCGGAAAAGCTCCGTAATTAAGTTAAACGCTAATTTATTACGTGCGCGTAGCGATCCTTTTTTGTGAATATTTATGAAGTATGCTGCCCAGAAGGAGTAGAATATAAATAAAGAAGTCTTGTAGTACTTTTGCAATGTAAATATATAATAATACTACACACTAAAGTGCCTAAAACCTGAGTTTCATTGTCGGCGGCAGGCGAACAATGTTGTGGAATGCAACACCGGCATATGTCGCTAGACGCTGTGCTGATGTATGACAAGTATGTTTCACGCAGATACAGCTGTTCAGTGAATTTTATTATGCAGAACTTCGGCCACTCTAAAATCGAATGAAACTAAGTGCTATTGATTGACTTTGTATTTCTGATGACAATTTCAAAGTCGGTGGATTTCAAATTTAGCGCGAGGTTAGGTTCCAATCCGTTTAGGTTAGTGTGTGTATATAAACAGATAGCAACATTAGTTTTTTAAACCATCTCCCCACCCCTAATCCCCCTCTAACCACACTGGTACCGTTAGAGTGCAAAACTGGTATAAGTCGCAGCGGAGAGAGTTAGCGTCCCATCTTGTAAATAATTACCGAATACTCTTTTGAAAGAATTTTTTTTATGTGAAACAGCCGGAGAAAGTCATGTTTTCTCTTTGCCTAACAGTTTATACACAAACCAGTCAAACGATATTTTTTTTGCACGGTGTTAACGCGATGTAAATAAACAACGGTTGTTAGTATAGACTATCCGCTTTGTTTCTTGTTTTCACTCCTCAATACATGACCTGATGTCCTAAGTAGTGTGGGGTCATTGGCCTTGTAGAAAGTATTCGAACTTAGTTATGATACAACAGCCATTACGGCAAGACTTGCGCACTCAGCAGTACGCCTTTGGCTCATGTGTCGCCCTCCGTGGTGTAATGGTTACCATGCTAACTTCATATACCCAAGGTCGCGGGTTCAAACCCGGCGGAGGAAGATGGATTTTTTCGGGCGTAAAAATCCTTAGCATGGCTTCCTTCGGAAGGGAAGTAAAGCTGTGGGTCCCGTGTCGTAGATTTACGGCACGTAAAAGAACCTCAAACCTGATAAGAGAGGCCTCTGAGCAAAATTAAGCGATCTTTCACGCCCAGTATAGAATGGGACGCTGAGAACCAAAGCAGTTAAAGAGCGTCCATAAATAACAGGCATCTTCATCATTTTGGCTCATGTGGTGTGTATGTATCACACCTGTATGGAGGTAGTTACCAACGCAAAAGCATGCTACTCTAAATAACTAAAATTATTAGTCCGCAAATGGTGTAGTGTTGTTCACTACACTGCCTTCTATCACCAATACAAATATCTGAGAAACCTACATACCTACGACAAATACTTAAATTATGAAAGCAATTATATGTAGAAATAAAGTAAGCCTCAATTTTATACATAGCTCTCTTTTAAATAAAACATTTGTTTTCGAATATGGTGGGCCGCGGCGAGTTGTTAGACCTCTCGCCTCTCACCAAGGCGAACTGGGATCGGATCGGATTGTATGTGGGATGTGTGGTGGAAAAAATGTCTGGGCGGGTTTTCTCTGCTTATCCCGGTATCCCTGCAATCATTTCACCGGCATCATATTTTCTTTCTGCATGACACAGTCATTTCATATCATCTTCCCTACTCTCATACCAGGCATCGGGCTGATCACCTAATCTGGATTATTCTCCTACAGGCTGACTTTATTTTTCTTAACGCTGAACAATGAAAATGCTACTTTCAAGTATCTTTAAATGTATAGCTAGGTTACAGATTTGTCCTTTGACACAAATAATTCATTTAGTATCAGCTGATACAGAGTCTTAGTCGTGTAGTCAGCTTCCTGTAAAATTCCTGTTTATTTATTTATTTGGTATGCTGAACTTTGAGTCATAGACTACTGAATGTTCCATTTGGTATATGGGAAAACACGATGAAACTTCAGTTGGGACTAGGTTTTGAAACCATGAACGAGCTGATTCTACAAACAGATTAACTCCCATTTTTCGAGATCTTACCCTACTGTCTAGAGCAGATAATTAATAATCACACATGTCAAACGTTGTGAGTATTACGTTGGATATTGCATATTAGAACATAACTATAAGTCACAGAATTAGGCAGAGCAAATATATAACATATATAACAAAATTCAAATCACGCGAACAGCGAAATGCGGATCTTGTCCCGTATAGCCATTATTACCCACCAGTCGTGGGAAGAGAAGTGTACGAAGAATTAGTAAACAATGGATTGAATGAAGCGGCGGAGTTTTTTTTTTCTTCTGTCTTTTTACTTTCCCTGCAAAATAAATATACAATATATTGTATTCCACCCAAAAATAGAAGCCAAGTTGTTACTGTCTATACATATTTTGAGGTCCTCCGACACCAAAAAAAAAAAAAAAAAAAGACTTTGAGAAACAAAATAACTCAACATAGATCAAAAATCAAAAGTCGGTTAAAAACTAAACTGGATACTTAAGTTAAACATCTTTCAACAATGCGACACGAACATTTTCAACACAATCCCCCGCCCCAAAATTCCCTTTACTTTAATACATTTTTGAAAATGTTGTGTTTTCTCAAAATAAGCTAAAAATGTTTATAACAATACTGCATATTAGGATATTTACAGTACAAATAGAATGTATTTCATGAATTTTCTGAGAATAGTCTCCGAGAACCCTTTCATTCTGGTTAATATTTTTATAATTTGTAAACCACAAGAGATATACAAAAAATCTCCACAAAATAAATCTAGATTTCCTTAAAACTCACAATTTATGTCATATTTTTGTATGGATATAACCATTTCCTAGGTATTTCTTGTTATTGGCTATAGTTTTAAAATACTTAAAACGTTTCTCAAAGGGGAATTTGACATTCCTAGTTTTTTACTCCTGGCTATGTAAAGATAAAAAAAAAAAAAAAATGCAATCACATAACGATAGCTTTTTAAAAGATTTGACTATCGCTTTTCACTAGTGTATTCCATTATGTTCCTTCTACTCATAAGGAATTAAGCAATAAAACCATTTCTGGTAATGGTTATTTCAATTATCATGAAACAGATTGAAGAAAACTCTTTAGTAGGAATATTTTGTTTGCAGAAAGGAAGAGAAAGCCATGTGAACATAACAGATTCTTTTTTTTAGGTAAAGTGCCATATTATACGTACAGGGCTTGAAGATTAAATGAACAGTAGCACCCCACTGCACCCTAAATAAATTGTAGAAAAAGTAAAAGCAAACCTTCATGCAAAAGCTTCAAGGGTATTGGTTTTATCTGGTATACTTTATAAATATAAATCTATATTCATTCACTCAATGAGGCAAAAATATGTATGGATCAACTGATTAAACGTAATCCATTAGTATCAGCTGTTCTATGTGAAGTATACGTTTATTTTGTAAATGTAGCGCATGAATGGTACTCATATCAGAATATCGTGAAATAAGTAAATGGATCTATATAATTTACTATGAACGAGTACTGCATTGTGGGACGTTTCAATATGCCACTATGACAATCATTAATTAAATATGGACAAACATCTCCTTAATTGAGTAAATGGATGGTGCTCTGTAGTTTACAGAACTGATGATAATTACCGTGCTTCTGTGTACGTTTAGATCATTCATTTGTAGCTGTATTTTCTACTTTTCCATCCACTTTATTTTCATTCCAACATTGCATCATTTCTGCTAACAAAGCTTGATGAGGAAATTACAGTTCGTGAAATACGTGACAAATGCGAATAGGGATACGTTCGAGAGGTTTTCGACCCTGGTAAGAGACACAATAAAGCAAATTAACTGATCATTTACACTATTAATCTATTACGTAGAGATTCTGGGAAAGCGCGTAGTCCAGCATTTAATCTTTTGAAATACTTTGCGAGCGGCATCTTGGAGTGAAATAAAGTGGCGTTTTATTTATGGACGCTTTTTAACTGCTGTTGTTGTCAGCGTTCCATTCTATACTGGGCGTGAAAGACCGCTTAATTTTGCTCAGAGGCCTCCCTGTCAGGCTTGAGGTTCTTTTACGAGCCGTAAATCTACGATATGGGACCAACGACCTTACTTCCCTTCTGAAGGAAGCCATGTTAAGGATTTTTACGCTCGAAAAAATCCATCGTCTTCCGCCGGGTTTGAACCTTGGTGGAGTGGCTAGCCGTCTGGCCTGTACCTAGGTGGCCTAGGTTTGATCCCATAGAAACTCATGGTGGACCAAGCGGCTTCTGAGTGGATTTTCTCCGGTTTCCCCCATCATTCACTCTACCAATTACTTCGCAATAATCTTTGCTATTATTAATTCTACCGTCATTTTATATTGTGAAGATTAAATATTGGCATTGATATTTTACCTATGTAAGATTGCTGAAAAACAAACAGACGAATCCTGAGGAACAAACTTAGAAAAGAAACACATCTAGATTTTATTCAACGATGGCACCATCAGTGGTAATGTATGGAAGTGAAGCCTGAATCCTAAAGGTTAGAATAAAAGCAAAATTCAAGTAGTTGAAACTAGCTTGCTACGGATTGTGAAGGGTTGTACATGAGAAGAACATATTAGAAACGAGAATATTAGAGAAGGACTAAAAGTACAGCAGCTTTTTCAGAAAATAGAAGAACACAGGAACAACCAGGGAAAGCATATTTAAAGAATGACAGAATATAATACCAAAGATGGCATTGATGTTTGTGGTGGAGCAGCAACGAGAAAAATCTGATGTGTTTCATTCAAATTACTTTTTCTACCAGTTCTAATAACAAATTATTGTTACAAAAGAATATTATTTAAACTATATGATGGTAATCAAGACAAACATTAACATAAATCAACTTATTACTTATTCCCTTGTAAGTAGAAGAACAGTTAGGAGGTACACTAGAGTAAAGCGATATTCAAATCCTTTGAAAGCTAGTCGTGACCTGCTACAATTCAAATTCGGTACTCCTTACATGGTCAGAAGTAAAACAAAACAGTTATGAAGCGAATAAGGACTTCCCGTCCAAGAAAAGTTTAAATATTTTAAAATTTAAACCCATAACAAGGAATATCTCAGAATTGGTTAACTATAAAAATATATGACAAATTGCATGTATTAACGAGATCTCGTTAACACACAATTCACTATTTTTGTTTAGTACGTTTCTGGCTATATCTTACAGTTTATCACTTGTACAAACGTCATCCAGAATGAAGAGGACTTCAGAGGCTTGTCCCAGAAAGTTAAAGTTATGAATTCAGTTAACATTGAAATATCTTAAACCTATTTTATTCAAAATCGTTTGGGAAAAAGACACTTTGGGAACGCTTCTATGTAAAGGATCGGCTGGAGTGCGCGAATTACCTGAAAACCTTCGGGTCGCAACCTTGGAGAATATTGAACTTAAGTATCAAGCAGTATATAACCCAATTTTCCTTTTTTGAACTACGCTGTTCACATACACAGATATCCATACAGATATTATTCTAAAATTCTTTGTATGGATTCAGGAAACTTCAAAGCATAATCGAAAAGTAATGAATAATATTTTTTAACAAAAAAGTTTAATAGTTAGAAAGCCAAAACAAATCACAAATGAACTTAATTTATATCTTTAACACACTTTTCGCCATAGTCACCAACTTTCTCAGCACATTTGTCCCATCGTGATAACAATTTCAATATACCCTGTTCGTAGAAGTCCGATTCTCTGGAGTATAGCCGTCTGCGGATTACTGACTTCACTTCCGCATCTATCGCAAAGCGTTGGCTGACAAGGAATTTCTTTACAAGACCAAACAAATGAAAATCCTATGGGGTACGGTCTGGACTGTATAGTGGATGCTGGAGTACTTCTAAACCAAATCTGGTGATTTTCTGACGAACAGCCACATGGGGGCCAGCAATGTCACTGTGAAGTTTGACATCGTCAGCATTAATGTGGTGACGTTTATCACGAAGGGCACGACGCAACTTCACCAAAGTTTTAAGGTAAGCTGCAGTATTCACATTGGTCCCGTGTTCAGAAAAATGCACCATGCATGTCCCAGAACACTGTCACAAGCACTTTCCTAGCAGAATGAGTCACTTTGAATTCTTTCTTTACTGGGGAACCAGCAAGTTTCCACTCCTAGCCTGCTTTGTTTCGGGCGTGTACTGGCATGCCCTTGACTCATCGCCAGTGACGATTCCTTTCAAAAAGTCATACCCGAAAAACGGTGTACCGCGTTAAGTGGTCCAAGCTGTCGTCATTTGCTGGCCCTTATGGTTGTCTGTCAGGTTCTTAGGCAACCAGTGAGCATTAACTTTATCAACGTGTCATGAAAAATATCGTATACTGCACCATAGGAATGTTGAACTGTTGCGATAAGGTTCGCAATTGCACATGCCGGTCGTTCAAAAATTGCCGCCCCAATGTCTGTGACATTCTGCGGGGTTGCAGCTGCTACCGGTCTCCCGGAGCGTTGACAATCACTAAGGTTCATACGACCATCTTGGAGGAATGCACACCGCCTGGAGACATTGCTACGGTCCATACATTAACCCCGAATGCCTCTGTGAATTTCACTCAGTTTATGCCCTTTGGCCCACAAATATCGGACCACAGCTCTCTGCTCTTCACATGTGGACGGCAGCAGCTTGCACGCCAGCTTTGTTGCGCAGTTCACGCTGGACATGAAACAAGAAATGTCCTCTGTGGTGAAAACATCAAATTATATCTTTGTGAAATTGCAATATCAAGGCAGAAAAATAATCATTGTGCGCTACTTATCGATCCGCCCTCGTATTTCTGTAAAATATTGAGATCGAAATATCCATTTAGGTGGAGTAGAATACCTTCTCTACGGGCACTGAAAATGTAAATGTAAATGTTACGAGAGCACAGAGAGTTTCAGAAAACTGTTTCCAGGAATCCTTCTAGATGTTTTACGTGTTAACAAAAGTGCGTCACGGGGGAACGAAACTATTTTAGGAAATGTGTTAATGAAGGTAGGTATCTTAAATCGTTATTATTTACAAATTTGAAAACTTTTTGAATCTAGAAACTTTTTAGAAAAATGCCCGTGTGTGTATGTGTGTGTGAGTCTGTGGACAGCATAGCTCAAAAACGAAAAGGCCATTGAATACCAAACTTGGTATTTAGCTTTGGTATCTTCCAAGGATGCGACAAGAAGATTTTCAAGAAAATTCCCCCAACCCCAACTACCCTTTACATGGAAAAATTTCGAACATTTTTATTTTCTGAAAAGTGATAAACGATTTTGATTAAAATATATATAAAATGTTTATCTTGAACCTATCTGAGAATATCCTCTGAAGACTGCTTTATTCTGGATGAATTTTAAGGAATTTTGTATAACTGGCTAACCGTAAGAGATAGAGAAAAACTTACTTAACAGAAAATGTATAGCTCTTTAAAACACATAATTTATGTTATATAATTTTCTTTTCGTGGATCGACTTTGAGATATTCCTCGTTATTGGTTTAAGAAACTTATACCTTTCTCATACAGGAATCTGTCAAAACCTGGGCACGCAAATAAACGGATTTCCATATAATAGCAAGCACATTTTAAAACATGTGGCTGTCGGTTTCACCTTATTTCCTTTGTACGTATAAGGAACTAAGTAATAAGACTGCTTCTGCTAACGTGTATCTCGGTTAGTATGAAGTAGATAGACGAATAAACTTAACAATAATTTGTCACAGAGATGTAGAGAATGTCATTGAATGGAACACATCAGGTTATTTTTTCTTGTGGCGATACCAAAACTGTATTTCATCTATCTTAGGTACTACATAAATGGTAGAAAATAATTTTTACTTTCTCTACACGTACCATGTACATAATGTATAGAGAAGGTATTGTAATG
Organism: Hymenopus coronatus; assembly: GCA_030762935.1. Taxonomy (NCBI): domain Eukaryota; kingdom Metazoa; phylum Arthropoda; class Insecta; order Mantodea; family Hymenopodidae; genus Hymenopus; species Hymenopus coronatus. The sequence continues at coordinate 52,417,698 of CM060882.1, forward strand.
CACCCAAAAATTCTATACCGAGATTTCACCGGAAATATATGTCTGCAGATGCCCTGAAACCCAAAAAAGTATTTTTATAAAAATGTCCGTGTTTCTGTCAGTGTGTGTGTGTGTGTGTGTGTGTGTGTGTGTGTGTGTCTGTGGGCAGCATAATTCAGAAACGAAAAGACCGTTAAATACCAAACTTAGTAGTTAAGCTTGGTATCTTCCAAGGATGCAACAGGAAGATTTTCAAACAAATCCACCCACCACAACTACCCTTTACATGAAACTTTTTTCGAAAATTTTGATTTTTTAAAAAATGGCTTTATCAATTTTCATTAAAATATCGTATATTAAAGGTATTTACCTGACAAATTAAAATGTATATCTTAAATTTTCTGGGAATAGCCTCTGAATACTACTTTATTCTGGATGAATTTTACGGAATTTTGAATAACTGCTAAACCGAAAGAGCTAGTCAAAAACTTACCACCTTCACAAAAAATACTGATCTCATTTTATAGAAATTGTATGAAAATGCAGAGGAATGAAGCTATGAGGGAATTTTGACCTAGATAATGTGCAACGAAGCAAGCACCAGTAACGCAGATGTAGGTACAGCGAGTTGAGACCAGGATCACGTACGAGGCGATTACGAAGGTGTGACGTGAAGTTTACAGTTCTCGGGTACGTGACGTCAGGGGTTAAGTACTAGTTAAAATGCTAAGCATTCCACTGGACCGACATGCAGCGCCACTTCCAAGGGGCCGGTCACTCTGAACAGCTATTGACACTTTAGAATACACAAGAAGCGTTTTATACACATCACCAATATCGAAACATTCAGCACTGCTGCAGTTGACGTTGAGTGTTTCGGTGCGGGGGATTGGGGGGGGGGGACATACCCAGCTGAGTGTTTCAGGGACAACTGGCCACCATCAACTTTTACTTTTATTATCTCAAGGGTATATTCACGTTGAAGTTTATCGATTGTACATGCTAAACTGTTTTAACCTCCACTGGCATATACACTATCGTTTGTTTCATCGTTGCTACGAGGGGCGCTACTTCTATTTTGAGGTTTATAATGAAACACCTAATGTGTTCCATTCACATGGCTTTCTCTACATCTCTGTAACAAATTATTGTTAAAACCTTAATCCTTTATCTACTTCATGATAATCGAGATAAACGTTAGCAAAAAAATTTTTTTTTTACTTGGTTGCTCTAGCTGTTCGGTAAACAAACCTTTTATTCAAAACATTAATCTGTTACCTACATCATGCTAATTAAGATCAACATTCGCAGAATTAGTCTTATTACTATCTTCCTTATAAGGAGAAGGGACATAAGAAAATGCACAGGCTAAAGGCTCGTGCTTTAAAAGCCGGTCGATATGTGAAAGAATTGAACTTCCAGTTTCTTTGCTTGCCAAGAATAAACAAACGAGAAGAAAGATGTTTTTCCGTATGAGAAAACTTTGTGGCTTAAAATTGAAACTAATAATCCAGAATATCTCAAAAAGGGTTAACTCTGCAAAAAAAAAAAAAAAAAAAAAAAAAAAAAAGTTGTATATAACATAAATTGTTTGTTTTAATCAGATCTATATTTTTTGTGTAATAAGTTTTTTATATTTCTTACGGTTTGCCAGTTATTCTCAGAAAATTCAACATACACATTTCGTTTGTCATAAGAATATCTTAAACATAAGGCATTTTAATCAAAATCATTGTAGCTATTTTCGAGAAAACCAAATTTACCTAAAATGTTCCATATATAGATTAGTAGGTGAATTTTATTGAGAATCTTCGTGTCGCACCCTTGGCAGAAACGAAACTTAAATACCTTTTTTAAATATGCTGTTTTTGGATTCAGGGGGACCCAAGGCATGTATTTCCGCTGAAATCTCCGTATCAATTTTGGGTGCATTACAATACCTTCTCCATGCACTATACACATAGTACGTGTAGAGAAAGTAAAATGCCTTTTTTGAGTCAGGGGGACCCAAAAGATACATTTCCTGTGAAATCTCGGTATCGAATTTTTGGGTGCATTACAATACTTCTCTATACACTATGTACATAGTACGTGTAGAGAAAGTAAAAATCTGATGTGTTCCATTTACATGACTTACTTTATCTGTTCTGCAAATAAAACTATTCTTACAGCATATTATTCTTCCATCTGTATAATGCTAAACGAGTTAAACATTAATACAATTGGTCTTACCACTTAGAATAAATATATACACACACTTACAGAATATACCAGGCTAAAGCGATAATCAAATATATCAAAAGCCGATCGATATGTGAACAAGAAGTTCGGTTCGTTTTTGCATTTCCAGAAAAACAAAAGAAAAATGAAACGAAGGGTGACCTCTTTTGAGAAGTTGTATGTTTTAAAATTGAAACGAATAACAAGAAATACCTCCAAAACGGTCAACTGAGGGAAAAAAAAAAAAAAAAGTATGGCATAAATTGCCTGCTTTAGCGGACCTACATTTTATGTCTGATAAGTTTTTGCGGGTCTCTTTCGGTTTACCAGTTCTGCAAAATTCAGCAAAACTTTTCCAGCATAAAGAGGTCTTCAGAAACTATTCCCAGAATATTCAAGATTTACATTTTATTTGTGTTGTAAATAGCTTTAATATACGGTATATTAATCAAAAATCATTAAGAGGCATTTTTGAGAAAGCCATTTTAAAAATAATTTGCCATGTTAAGGGCAGTTTCGGTTTAGGGATTTTCTTGAAATCTTAGTGTCCTATCCTTGGAAGATACCAAACTTAAATACCAAATTTGGTATTTAACGGTTTATTAGTTTTTGAGCTATGCTACCCATAAAAGCACACACGTACCTTTTTCTTAAAGTGTTTTTTTTAACTCATGGGACCTCAAAAGATACTTTCTCAACGCATTATGTTCATTGTACGTATGGTAGAAAAACTAACTGAATGTTTACATTTGATATCACTTTCTGTGTCCGCATGGCACATAATGGGACAGGAAATAATTCTTTGATTCCTCTCCCCAGACTCTCGAAATGTGAACGCTAATGTGGAATATGCTATGAATAGAAAAACAAGCATGTTTTACGATAGCGCGTTTTGATGCACTTCTCATTAATTTTGCCATATTAGAAGTTTGTATATCGTGCATTTCACGCTGGTAACCAAGCCTACTTACATGTTTGTCTATTTAACTACAGTGTGTGCATGAACTTCTCCTAACTTTTGATATATTTAATATTGCAGACATGAAAAATATCACATTTTAATATTATCTTTATATCTTTCATGGAGTTTTAGTTGCTTTTATTTGTGAATACTTGCGTTTAATTTAATTCTTGCAGAAACTCATTATGAGCTGCAAACTATTGGTATTTTTAAGGTTAGCAACCAGGTACGAGTTATCTATTGCCACCAAGATTAATGTTTTGCTATTGAAACCTATCTTCAACAGCTGTTAGTACTCAATATTTTTCTCCTAAATATTACCTCCGTTGTTTACTATCGTTAACAATACTATGAAATACACATTACTTAAGAGAATGAGAATGCTTGAAGTACAAATTAATTTACTTCGTAAGCATTAATGGAACGGAGCTGTTATGTTGTTACTGACCACATCTTGCACCACCCTTTACAAACATGACCAACTCTGTTTTCCGAGCCTATTCTAGCTACTAACTAACAGGGTAACTTTACCTCCCCAAAGTAAAGCTGAACCGAAGAAGGTAACATTAAACTTTTAACCGTTTGTGTTCTTGTTACACTACCATTAGCTTAACATCGGTTTGACTATTTCCGTTTGTTAAGGGCAATAGCTTTAATCTTTGTCTCCATGTTGCTGATAACAGCTCTCATATATGAGTCGTATTTGTCCAGTTTAACGGTACATGCAAATGATTCTTCACTCTTTGGTTTAGAACGCCAAGTAATATAATTGATTTAACCTTTCATTGTGTACCAATCGTGACAAAATTCTCTATTGGAAACGGTTTTTAGATTGTTTCTTCACATGGCACAATACATCGTTATTGGGTTACTTCTTACGTACCTGGTTGTTTTTCAGGTCGGTCACATAGACAGCGATGCCAGCTAGGAGGAGTCAAATATTTGGTTATATGAACATAGAAATAAGTCTCTTCTATGCAAATAAGATAGCCTCAGTTCCATCTAATACAACACATAGCTACATGTTCCCAATTACCTCGTCATCGAGATTATTTAAACAACGTCGCCTACGCCCTTTCCATGCCAGAATTATGGAGTGCAGCAAAGAAGTAGGTTTTAAAATGCCAAATATTCATCCTCATCTTAAAGAAGCGAACACGCCCTCTTGGAACCTTCTGTGCCCAATAATCAACATTCAACTTCATTGTTACACAAGATCTAAAGCACCCAATTTCATCTGCTCTACGAGACAGTCATAGAGATGCCATGGAAATCTTCATGGATGGAATAGCAACAAACGAAGGGCGCCAAGGCTATGCGGTGATATATCCTACCTACATACCGATATATTTTTCCATTCTCTCCTGAGAAGCTTTTGCAATTAAAGAAGCACTGCAGTACGTAATTCAAAATGCCAGTCAGACAAAATACGTTATTAAAATGATATCTCTAAGCACAATTCTTGCCACTCAGAATCTAAGTCATACGCATCCTTTAAAAAGTGACTATATTCTATCATTCAGCGATCTGGAAAACAAGGAATCCTCATTAGGCACTGTCACACGCAAATATTGATGGAAATGAAAACGCCAATGAAGATGCAAAGGAAGCCACCCAACATCCCATCGGTGGCAATCGAATAACTTCTACACATCAAAATGTCATTAGCTACACGAACTATTTATAGAAAAATGGAAGATTGCTTGATGGACGTGCTGGATCTATCAATATCTTCGAACCTCTCCAAAAATGTTAACTTCGTATCCAAACAACAAATTACGCACCTCAGAATTATTCGCTGCAAGCTGACACACTCATTCATCATTAACAATGAACCAGCCTCAAAATGTGAGATCTGCAATACACTGTTTACTGTACAACACATCTTGCTGTATTGTCCAAATATACCAAATAGAGACTTCAGACCGACTTCACTGACTAATAAAAGTGATCAACATAAATACCACACAATTAAAGGACTGTATATAATATTTATATGAAATGTAAACTTTATTATTTATTTTGAAGTATAAATGTAAGCATTTTTATTTACGTTATACCTATTTTACGTAGAATTTAAAAGGTCACGATATAATCACGCTGTTAAAGCAACATAACCAAAATAAATAGTATATGAAAACTACACTATTTTGATTAAAGATAACTACAAAAGTTCGGATAAATTAGGAATGGGCAAGGATACAGCTTCATAGTTGATTGTAATTATATTAATTCCCCCAAATACTAAGTACTTGCGAATGTAGGGAGACATGCCGGTTTATTGACCAGGTAAAAGACATATGAATCAGTTGGAAGACTGAATGTCATTCCGGCATGATGTCACAGTAGCTCAATGGTTAGAGCAAATGTACGGAGAACCTGTTAAAATCCCGGATTTGGCAACGAATTTTTCAGTTGATTCTAAGAATAAAAACTTTTTCCAGAGGCAATTTAAAAATATAGGAGCATTAAAAAAAATGAATGGGCAAAGGAGTTAGCAAAATCGGTACACCGTCCAGCGTGGACGGCGGGCCAAAAGAGGTGCCTTTCAGCGTTCGGGGTTTATAGCATTGTCATAATACTCTAGAGTGTTCTCTGAGAAAAGTACACATTAGTTCAGCAGTAACAGCAAGAAATTCTTACATAACATATTCCACTATTCCTTGTTATTTCCCCCAGACATTCACACGTAAAGGTCAAGACGGCTGTTACTCCCAAGAGTAACAGAATACGTCATAATTATGTGTCAACTATGAGGCTTTATCATACCGACCCAAAAGAAATAGATAAACAATAGTAATAATAATAAAGCAACAATTAATGAAGAACCATCAGTCAAATTAATATAAATCGATAGCTTTTGGAATAGAAACAATGTAAACATACCATTAGAGAGACAGTACAATGCTGAATATATGTTTTAAGTTTGAGCTATATTGATGAATAAATAGCGATATACTTTAAGATCTGTTTCTCGGTAAAGCTGTATAGATAGACAGAATTTAATTTTCTCGGAGGGTAACTCTCGAACATCTAGCTGAGCGACAGTATGGCGCCGTCTCCATTCCCCTACACTTAAGGTTGCAGCAAATATAAATAGAATTCGCGTGCAAGTTCGGGAGCTATTTGATTTGTACTACTACGCTACACTACTATTAGCATTGCACTACTACACGGCAGTACATTAGGTCTAGCTCGTCATAACACGCGCACTCCACGGCGCTCCTTATCAATTTGCGCCGCTATTAGCCAGGCGCGAATGAGTTTAACTATAAATAAGCCAAAGATTCTGTAAAATAACGTCAAAATAAACAGATTTTAAATTAACCATCGCTGCTAACCTGCAATTTTGTATTAACTAATTTCACCTTACAACATATTCATACAGTTAGCCGGAGGACAAGACACCAGCGACGAGATTCGACCCTGAGATCGCCCAAACCTGAATCTCCAAGAACCATCAACTCGACAGAGTGTCAAGAAACAAATATATAATGTATACCATCCACATGACTTTCTCTACATCTCTGTAACAAATTATTCTTAAGAAGCTTATGCCTCTATTTACTTCATGCTACTGGAGAACAAATTAGCAGAAATAGTCTTATTACTTGTTTCCTTGTAAGTAGAAGCGAAATAAGGGAGTACCATAGGTTAAAGTGATAGTCAAAAGCTAGTTGCTATGTGACAAGTTCCTTTGTTTATATGTACATGAGTTGACAAATTCCTATATGAGAAAAGTAAGTTTTTCATAGCTGAAACCAAACACAATGAATGTCTAAAAAACGATCAACTCCACGAAAAAAAAAACGTACATAACAAATTGTGTGTTTTAACGTGATCTATATTTCTTGTGTAGTACGTTTTTATCTAAGTCTTACGGTTTAGCAGTTATGCAAAATTCCGTAAAATGCGTCCAGAATAAAGTAGTCTTCAGAGGCTAGTCCAGGAAAATTCAAGATACACATTTTGTTTGTCAGGTAAATATCTTTAATCTTTGATATTTTAATCAAAATCGTTAGTCATTTTTGTGAAAATCAAAATGTTCGAAAAAAGTTCCATGTAAAGGGTAGTTGGGGGTGCTGGGATTTTTTTTCAAAACCTTCGTGTCGCATCCCTGGAAGAAACTAAACTTAAATACTAAGCTTGGTATTTTAGCGACTTTTCGTCTTTGAGTTATCGTGTTCACGGACACACACACGGACCTTTTTGTGAAAATGCTTTTTTTGGATATAAGGGACCCTAAAACATATATATTCGGTGAAATCTCGGTATCAAATTTTTGGGTGGAGTGCAATACTTTCTCTATACACTATGCACATAGTGCGTGTAGAGAAAGCAAAAAGAGGTGTTCACCGCTAATCATCCACCACAGATGTGTCACCTCAAGTATGAGGTGATTTGATACTTTAAATTCAAATTCCACAACTCTATTAAAACTATTGCAAAATGCCATTACCCTTAATATATGATTTACCTTAATTACTATTATCATTCATTGGCTCCTACTACAAGTGAACGTATTGGCCATAAATCCTCTAAGAGTTGCTAAAATGTTGCACCGTTTTTATGTGTATTAGTTATTCTTTTCATATATACCTGGATTGTACTAAGTTCTATATACATTAAAATCTGATGTGACCATTCACATAGCTTTCTCTACATATTCTGCAACAAAATAATCTTAAAAAATGTATTCCTCTATCTACTTCATGCTAATCGAGATAACCATTAGCAAAAATATTTAGTTCCTTCCTAATAGAAGGTAAATAAGGGAATATACTAGCCTCTGTTTCAAATCCGATTGCGATGCAATTGAAACTCGCTTCCCTTTGCAAGACCTGGATAAAAAGCAAAAGATAATGAAACGAATGGGAGCACTCATGTTGAGGAAAGTTTAACTATCTTATAATTGAAACCAACAACAAGAAATATTTCAGAAATGAAATAACTCTACAGAAAATATATATGACTTAAATTGTGTGTTTAAACGAGATTTACATTTTACATTTTTTCTAGCTCTTACGATTTACCACTTTTCCAAAAATCATTCAGAATAAAGAGGTTTTCATAATTCAAGATATTTATCATATAAATGTGTTTTATACACGGTATTTTAATCAAAACCACTAGAGTCATTTTCGAACATTTTTCTGTAAAGGCTAGTTTAGGAAGGGGGAACTCTCTTGAAAATCTTGGTGTGGCTTTTGGGGATACTAAACTTACATACAAAGTTTTATATTTAACGAACTTTTAATTTTTAATTTTTAAGTTTACACACACGGACCTTTTTCTAAAACTAATTAATGGGATTATGGGTTCTCATAACATGTATTTCCGGTGAAAACTACGTATAGAATTTGAGGGTGGAATACAATACCATCTTTATCTACCATGTCCATTGTACATGGTATTTTGCAGAGAAAGTAAAAAGAAAATGACACACGTGGTCTAGGACGGAATTATTTATATACCTTGGGGCTGTGGTTTGCGGTATTGCTAATGCTCAGCCTTATCGACTCAGCCAGCATAAGAAGAAAACTACACACTTCTTGACGTGCTCGTTGCTCTATAGGGCTTGCCTGACATTTCTCTTTCATTTCCTATCAAAGATTAATTTCCGTGAGTTTTCCGTTTACCATCTTTAAACCTAGACTTTCTTGTAAGCGGTCACGCAACAAACACCTGCGATCATTCAGAACTTTGAAATGCTGCCAACAGAAAGTTCTCTTTAAAAAAGAAAGGAAAAGATACTATACAAAAATATAACGTGACAAGGAAAATATTACAATTCGTTTTATTGTCCGGGAGCAATTTGGAAAGTCATAATAAAGGCTCCGCATTAATTTTGAAACGCCTTGTTACTCTGTCAAAAAAGGACAAACTTTTGTAGTTCAAAGTTCATTTGAGGTTATTTACGTATATACCCCAAGACTAGCTTCTTACTAAATTCATGAGTGCATTACGTCTTCTTATATAACACGAAGGCCATTCAGTAAGTTCTTAAATAAACAATAGAAAAACAAATAATTTTGAATACATGTTTTAAAATCTTTCAACATAATCTTCTTTTAGTTTGATACACTTTTCCTAGCGTTTCTCCAACTGTTTTAAGCCTTCAAAACGTAGGATTTCGGAGGGTCGTCAAAATAGTCATCTGTTTATGAGATGACCTCTTCGTTAGACATGAATTATTTTCCTCACTTTTTCAAGTTTGGAAATAGAAAAGAAGTTATCTGGTGAATACGGTGGATGTTGTTTAATTCTACCCTTAATTTTCGCCATCAAAACTGCGTGGGTGTGCGGCCTTGCATTGCTGAAAAAGAATTTTTCTTTGCCAAATGAGGGCGGTTTTTCTTGATTTCTCTGTTCAACCGGTGCAAGAATAGTCTCCATTTATTGTTCTTCCTTTCTACAAGAAACCAATGTAGATGAGCCCGCGTGCATTCAACTTGCCAAGACCTTTGTCAGACCGAATTTTTGAGATTCGTCGATCATTCAAAACCATATCCTGGATTTTGTCAATCATTTCGTAAGAAAAAAGTTTTACTGGACGTCTGGATCGCTATTCATCATTTGTGGATATAAGGCTATGTTTAAATTAATATATCCAATTGTAAATTTTGCAAACGCAGGAGGAATGTGCTATGAGCTTCATCCAACTCGGCTTTTCTCTCTTTCAGTGTTAAGTTTTTTAAATAGAAGTGTTTAATCACCGCACGAAACTTGTATTTTCCATGTTTCTAAAGAGGGCACAAGATTGTTGATTCAGTCGCTTATGGCAACGAAACCACGTGATAGATATAGCTGAAACTTTAAATGACATCCAGTAAGAGACGACGGTTAGTTACTAAATACAAGCTTTTTTTCGATGCTACGAGTGAAATTTCTTGGATGTTCTAAGACTTACTGAACGCCCCTCGTAGCGTTAGTAGTAAAGTTGTTCGAGTATCTGCACTGATCGCGATGACAAGTTCCATGTATCAGTCAAAATGTCTGAAGTCTCTCTGCGATTTCCACTCAATCCCATATAAATACGTCGCTTCTACACTTACAGATTAAAATACGGATGATACAGACAGACGACTACGCAACTGTGACTAAGACACGATGTTATTAACTACTTGAAACAAATAAAAAGGGTCTGCTGCATTATATTCATATTGCTTTTTTACTATCTGCAACAAAAAATTCGTAAAAAAGCTTATTTTCCTACTTCATTATAAACAGTATGAAAATAATCTTTACCAGTATAAGAGTAAATATCATGAGAAAAACGATAACAGAAATTGTCTCACTTTTTATAGGTAGAATGGAAGTACTAGGCTAAAACAATAGTCAAATGTTTAAACTCGCTATATGATATTAACGAAATCCCGTTTGCTTTGCATGGCCAGGAGTAAAACAAAAGAAAGTCGAATGATGACTTTAAATTAGAGAAATGCGTAAGTATTGGAACATTTTAAGAAGTAAAAAGGAATATCTCGTAAATATTAAATATCACAAAAAAAGAAAAGAACAAAAAAAAAATACATATATTGTGTGTTATGAAGAGGTGTATATGTTTTGTGTACAGTGTTTTTAAATGTCTTTTACTGTTTACAAGTTATGCGAAAGCTATCCAGAATGAAGAGGTCTTCAGAGCTCATTCACAAAACCTTCATGATATGAATTTTATTTGTCACGAAAATGATTTTAGTATGGCATTTTAAACAAATCGTTAACATCCACTTTGGAGAAAATAACAATTTTAGAATTTTTTCCGAAGAGTGGTGTGAGGATATTTTCTTAAAAGTCTTCGTATCGTATCTTTAGAAGGTTGGTACTTAACCGAGTTTCCGTTTTTGAATTTATATGTTTACATACACGCAGGCGCTAGTGCGCCATTTTCTAAAAATGTTTTTTTCTGAATTCAGAGGACCCAAAAGATGCATTTCCGGTGAAATAACGGCATATTTATGAATGGAGCGAAATACCCTCTCTACCTGCTATGTACGCGATAGAGAAAGTAAATATCAGCAATTGTAAACTGGTAACTGAAGGTTGTGCTACTGTTATGTATAATATTCTTCAGTTTAGAGTCGTCCTATATGCATAAAATAAAAAATGTTGAACAATAAATTAAAATCGTTTAAATTTTTGCTTTACTAGCACTTACGAAGGTGAATTGCTGCATTCCAATGCCTACCCCAATAATATATAGAGATTTCACCACACATGTATCTTTTGAGATGCTCTAAATCCAACGTCTAGAGTTTTTAGACAAACCTATACGTATCTAAGTATGGTATGTATAAAAACGAAAAATATGATTTTATCTATTATAACGATTTCTCTATCTATTCTGCAAATAAACTATGCTCACAAAAAGGTTATTCACTTCGTGCTAATCTGTATAAACATTAGCAGAAAGGGTCTTATTACTTACCTCCTTATACTCTTAATTACTAGGGAAAGCTGATCGGTACCTAAAGAGTCTGAAATCGGTTCTATTTGCATGCTAAGAATGAAACGAAATAGATATGTAAGGAATGGAAATTTTACGTTGGAGGAAAGTATAAGTATTTTAAAAATAACATGGTATATCTCAGAAATCGTTCACTGAGTAAAGACTGTATATGATTTAAAGTTTGTATTTTAAGAGATCTACATTTTTCGTGAAGTGACCTAGTGCACCTCTTGAGATTATCGTTATACAAAAGTCGTTCAGAATTAAGAGGACTAAAACAACCAAAAATTAAATATATTTAAGCCTATACATTACGATTATAACTAGGTAAGTTTATTGCATAAATTTAAGCTATACATTTTATTTTGTTAAATAAATATCTTTAAAATACGATATCTTATTTAAATTTTGGTTATTTTAGAGAAAATCAAAAATTATACTCATATGGAATAAGGGAACCTCAAAACATATATTTCTGGTGAAATTTCCACAGATTATTATGGATTGAATACAATACCCTTCTACCTACTAAACATATTATACAGAGTAGATGATGTAGAGGGATTTATAGATTATTTTAGTAGTTTTTGATATAAAATTCAATGTGTTTTATAGTTCTATGTCCGTTTAAAGGAATTGGATTTTTGAAGGAATTAGAGCGATTTTTGCTTCTTTTTTTATAATATTACTATAGATTTGTAGAAGAGATATGTTGGTGGTATTAGGTATAAAGTCATTGAAAAAGCTTTCTATTCAATAAAAATACTGAATTATTAACTTTTAACAATTTGTAATGCTGTTAATTTCTTTTATTTCAATATTATTCCTTTTTTAAACTGCATAATTGTTAAATTTTGTCTGTTAAATAAATCTAGACATTTTCCTAGTGTAATATTAGGTCTAGGCTACTAATACTTGCACATTAGGAAATATGAACTTCTTTACACGTATAATGGATGGAGAACAAAGCCGGTTTGTATAATTTATTGGTCCCCAGGGGTGAAAGTGTTGCAGGAGGGAGCATGTCCATACAACGTAACTTGCAGAGGCGAAACGTTACTTTAAGGGGCTCAGTAAATTGTGGTTAACGTAAATTCTAATAACGCCAACATCTCATTTACACAAACTATGTTCACAGCAAGAATAGAGCATTTGCATAATCTAGGTTTTAACAGTGTTTATATCAGTCCCTTAGCATCTCCTGGACATTATATAAACTAAACTAGCTTCGCACTGCAGAAATGTTGCTAAAAACTGTTATATATTCCTTGCAGCAGACTGCAGGAGCCTAAACATTATAAAAATTAAATTAGTGAGGGAAATAAAATAAAATTTGATGTGATCCATTTACATGACTTTCTCTACATCTCTGCATCAATTATTGTTAACAAGCTTATGTTCCTATTTATTTTATGCTAATCGAGAAAAAATTAGCTTGCTTCCTTGTAAGTAGAAGCGAAATATGGGAGCACCATAGGTTAAAGTGATAGTCAAAAGCTGGTTTCTATATGACTGAAGTTCCACTGTTTGTATGGACAGGAGTTGACAAACTCCTGTATGAGAAAAGTATAAGTTTTTTTAAAGCTTAAACCAATAACAAAACATATCTTAAAACAATCTATTCCACGAAAAAATTGTGTATAATATACACTGTGTTTTATCGAGCTCTACATTTTCTGTTCAGCAACTATTTGTCTATCTATAAAGAGTTGCCGGTTCATCGTTAGAGCCATTTTCGAGAAAATTAAAGGTTACGAAATTTTTTCCATGTAAAGGGTAGTTTGGGGTAGGGGGATTTTCTTGAAAATCTTCGTTTCGCATCCGTGGAAGATACCAAACTTAAATAACAAGTTTGTTATTTAACGGTCTTTTCGTTTTTGAGCTATACTGTCCACAGACACACGCACACGCACATGCACATGCACATGCACACACACACACGCACACAAACACGCAGACGCAGACCTTTTTCCAAAAATGTTTTTTTGGATTCAGGGGGACCTGAAACATGTATTTCCGGTGAAAACTCGGTATCGGATTTCTGGGTGGAATGCAATACCTCCTCGATGCACTATATACATAGTACGTGTAGAGAAAGCAAAAAGTATTTCTAATTAAACGTAGAATTTTGTGATGACAGTGACGAACATCCAACCCGAAGGTCAGCCAATGATCGGGATAGGATTGCGGGAAAAACCGCAACACTACGGCATTCAGACAAGGATGATACCGCGGTGGTGTTGCTATTTCCCTTCCGCGGTATACTACGGGCATGACTAAGTTAATTTCTGGAATACTGGAACATTGTTTACTAAGAACAAAGATGCGAAAATCACTGAATGTATACCGAGTTAGGTGGCTCAGAAGTTTCGACTGAGACTGGTATTTGGGAAGTCGTGGGATCGATACCGCAGAAGGCTTTTCTGACGCTTGGGTTTTTCGGGTTTTCCCCGGGTCACTAGACAAATGCTGGGGAGGTTTCTTCATTTCCCCGAACTTTCTGCCCCTTTATTTCATCTTTCATCTCCACTTCATCTTACCGGTCTCTTTCAGAGTTGTCAGTGTCGGCGAGGGCTACGGTGGTAAGCATTTTCTATGGTGATGGCTGCGCTCTGGACTAACTAGCGATCCCCGCGTCGGGGTGAAGAATTGCTTGGAATCTGTTACAGACCCTCCACGGTGCTCTTCCCATGCCATCCGGTTTCGTTCCCCGTTGATGTTGTTCTCATCTTATCCTATCCTCCTGAGGTCTGAAGTGTTTTTTGCCAATGGCTGCAGTGTGGAATCCCCTCCGAAATCACACACACACACACACACACACTTGCTATAGGTAGAGATGGGTACAGAAGTATACACTTCTTTAGTAAACATAAGATTTTATAAAAAAGCTTAGTTGCCCGCTTCGCACGGGTGGTGTATCTAATGAAAAAAAACTCAAGTCAAAATCTGCCGTTTACAGTACAAATATACAATGAAGTAAAATTACAATTACATAATTTGATAATACTTTATTGTAATACCTTGTAATGTACAATTGTCCTTCCGGAGAGAAAACAATTAACGCCTGTGGTTTGCCGACTCTCGAGCATGCAAAGTACAACTACCCATTCGAAAAACACGACAATTCAAGGTATATTACACACACTTCTAACGATTGACTTTGGGAATTATTGTCATTGCGAATGCAAGGCTCGCCGGAAACAACATGCTTAAATTCAAAAGGAAGGTCGGTTGACATTAGTGGTATATCCTCGCTTTTGAGCTTTCCTATGTTATAGTAGCTTAAATAAAATTTTTCATAATTTTTTTTAACAGGAATGTTGTTCCACTGCATAATTTTGGCTGATTAAAATTGCGTAGCATAATTATCACCGAGTCAACCTTGAACTATAAATTGTGTGGCGGTATTCCTGGCAAATCCAATGCATTTAGGAATTCAACAACATAATTGCCTACTTCATCTGGATTGGTAATGGAATCGATCGACTTAAATGAATGCAATTTAACCTGAATTTTTATATTCAAATAATCTACATTCTCATTAGTTGCTGCTAAAATGGCTCGTTCGCTCAACCAAGTATGGTTTTGTAATATGCACAAATATTTGGAAACACTTAATTCTTCCTTTGACGTAGCAAAGTTACAAAAATGTGATGGAAACGAAATAAGGCCATTAGAAGTGCCAAAAGAAATTTATCATTGCAAATGTCTAATAATGCCTTTGCATATGAAAAGTGCAATGAAGCGCTATGATATGCGCAATGTAGCATATATAGTTGTACTGCGAAAAGGACGAACTCAGCGCACACATAAGGTATTGCGGAACGGATGACGTGCGGTTAACAGCGTGGGTAAGCAAGGATATCATTGGCATAACAGTAATAGCAGCCCTTTCATAGTGTGGCGGGTAAACGCTAACATAGGTAATGAATTACATTAAGGAGACAGTCACAATAATATTCATGCTTCTTCCGAATCTCTTTCTTTTCTTTACTCATAATGTTTTCCACCTCTTTCTCTATTTTCTCCTATTGCAAAAGTGTCATTTTAAGGCTAACAATGACATAACTAAAGAGCAAGTAGATCTGGTAGGGTCATTAATATGTTTTTATTTGATGATAGCTCCATTTAACTCAAAATATTCCTTGATCAAATGTATTAAGAGCACCACAATTACAGTATAATGGTGACGCGGGTATCTTTATGTTCTTTAGCTGACTCGTGTACCACATAATGTCAAATAACGAACATCTGCAACAGGAGGTTAAACCTAAAATGGGTCCCGTCATTTCTTTGCCATTTTCAGATTTCAAGAAGGGTTAATGGTTATGTGCATAGTTTATAACTTGTTCATTGTAAAGAATTACAACAAAAATATACTTATTTCTTTTTTAAACGATCTGACCAAGGGAACCACAGTTAATACATAAGCAATATATTTGATTGTCACAGCTATCTTGTGTCATTGTCTCCATAACCGGCTGCACTCCTTTAGAATTGAAGAAGAAAAATAAAGCGGTAAGTACTACTGTAATCTGATGGCAAATAAATAAGATCCTATTTTAGGTGTTCGTCGCCAGGAAAGAAATATATATGATTTTCACAGTTATCTTGCGTCATTATCTCCATAACCGGGTGCATTCCCTTAGCACTGAATGGGGAAGATAAATAAAGCGATAGGCATAACGGCTATCTAGTGGCAAATAAATAAGTACGTATTTTAGGTGTTCGTCGAAGAGCAAGTAGATCTGGTAGATCAATTGATAAGTTTTTATTTGATGATAGCTTTATGTATTAAATTTCTCCATTTAACCCAAAATATTACTTGATCAAATATATTAAGAGCGGAGCAATTGTAGTGTGATAGTGACGCGGGTATCTTCATGTTCTTTAACTAGCTCATGTACCACATAACGTCAAATAACCTACATCTGCAATAGGAACTTAAGCCTAAAACGGATCCCGTTATTTCTTCACCATTTTCAGGTTCTAGGAAGAGTTAATGGTTATGTGCGTTGTTTATATTTTATTCGTTTTAAAGAATTACAACAAAAACATACTTATCTCTTTATTTAAACGATGTGACCAAGGGAACGATAGTTAATACATAAGAAATATATTTGATTTTCACAGTTATCCTGCGCCATTGTCTCCATAACCGGGTGCATTCCCTTAGCATTGAAGAAGAAAAATAGAGCAGAAGGTACTATAGCCTATAGGTACTGGTGGCAAATAATAAGTACGTATTTTACATGTTTGTTGCCAAGAAAACTCCTTTATTTTAAACGATAGGACTACGAAAAGGACCGTTAATACTTAAAAAGGTGTTTGAATTTCACTGCTGCGTTTTGTTAGCTCGATAAACTGTTGCGTTAACATTTGATGGGGAGGGAAAATACCGCTATGGACATTTAGTGGCAAGTAAATAGGTACTTACTCTAGCTGTTAGTTGCCAGGAAAACTTCTGTGCTGCTTTATTTTAAACAACAGGAGTAAAAAAATGTATTTGAATTTCATTGCCGCGTTGCGTCATTGTGTCGATAAACTGTTGCGTTACCTTAACATTGAATGGGGAGGGAAAAGTATGGCAGTACTATGACCATTTAACAACAAATACCCGTGATACCATTGTTATCTGGTGGCTTATAACCGAAATGCGTTCTCTTGGCACGGTTTTTATTCGTTTTATGATATTTTAAATACTTTCCCGTACTATTTTTGATAATTTTCTTTTCCAAAACCTTTTCGTGACAATAACGAACACCACAAAAAAAAAAAAAGAATTGTTCAATTTGATGCAGTCGTTCGGAAGTTATACGCGTACATACATTTCAGCGATTCATTTATATAATATATATATATATATTTAGATTTAACAAAACAATACTACATACTTTGTTAAATGAAATAATCAGTTTCGTATGTAATTAACATGCGAGGACAAATATTGCAATGGATTACAATATATGCACCCGGTGGGCTGACCATCATTTTATGTACTATTATCTAAAGTAATGTATAATTTATTGTTCCTAGGTTACATTTTCCACTCTTTGAAAGTTCATAGCAGAATAACTAAGGTATTCTATTAAAACGTTCAACGAATTTCATCGGAAATTCAACATTCAAGGCGTTCCAAAAGCAAAATTCTGTAGAATTTATAATAGGCCTCAAAGTAGAAGGTGCTTTAAATACAATGCTTTCAACTACCGTTACATGGAAAATGAACTTTTTTTATTTCCTGCAAAACGACTGCAACAGTTTGGACTAAAATGCATATGTTTTAACATATTTGCACAGCAAAATAAAACGTATATATTTTCTGGGAAGTGTTGTTCATTCTGATCGGCTTTTGTACATATGGTAAATCATGAGAGCTGCACAAACGCAGACCTCTGTAAAATAAACAATTTCATACAAATAGCTTGTGTTGATAAACTTTTCCGAGTTATCCCTTGTTAAATTCCAATATTTGTACTTTTCTCAAATGGAAAGTCATGATTCGTTCTTTTTGTTTGTTCATTTTTTTTTCTTCTAGTTATGCAAATACAACTGAAGGCCCACACATAACACCCAGAGCCTAAAAAGGTTTGATTATCGTTATATCTTTGCATTATCCTTGTGCGAAATATTAATAAAATTATTTATGCTAATATTGACCTAAATTAGTACGAAGTACATAACTTATAAAAAATTGATTGTTGCAGAACGGATAGGGAAAGCCATAAGAATGGAACACGCACGTCTCTGGTGCTCTGTCTGCCTATAACCTGTGCCATCCAACAGATCTGCATAGGCCCCTCTTTACTCATTTTACCTTTACAAAAACACGAGAAAAACATTTCTCAGAGAAGTTCTTCCATTCTAAAGTCTTCACTTGAAACACGTTTCATTTTTTTTTTTTACTTTTTTTAAATAGATCCTATGATTTAATTGAAACGGTTTGCATTACATATACAACGTACATCTTGAATTTTGTTAGGTATAACATGAAAAGGCTTCTTCATTCGTTAATGCTGTATAGTTTGTAGACCATAAGAGATAAAGACAAACGTATTATAAAATCAACTGACCTTTGTAAAAAGAAACGATGTATTCTGTTTAAATTGTTTGAAGGCATCTATTTCCGACACGTCCCGTTTATATATATACATAATAATTCAAAAATAGTTTTAAAAAGTTTACGGACAGGTTCCTTATATCAAAACAAGAAAAATGTTCATATAAACACAGGTTCTCGATTTATTGAGGTTAAAAAAGCCATTAATCAAAATATTTCAAGTGACACTTTATTCTATTTTTGATGTGTTCCACATAAGCACCACTTATAGAAAATGATTCCAGTGTCCTACTCTTGCGTCTAGACACGCATGTAATCGTCGAAGGATGGAATGTCAAATACTCCCAGTGGGTGTCGTATGATTTTGTAGGCTTCCATGTCACGTAGATTAAAAGTTTCTTCATCTAGAATGTCTGCTGCATAAACCAGTGGTTTAAGGTGCCCCTAAAATATAAAGATCTAAAGGACTGAGGTCGGGGGAACGTGCCGGCCATGGAACTGGTACTCTTCTGTCTATCCATTTGTCATTCTAGATACCATCCAGTGCATCTCGAACAATGAAAATGAAATGTGCTACAGCATTATGCAGAAATGACATTTTCTTCTTATTTGCAGAGGCACATTTTCTCGAAGTCTGGGAGAGTGTGCTGAATGAAGTCCTTGTAGACAGAGCTTGTAAGGCGTTTTAAGGGAATGTATTACACATTTGATAAATGACGAATGTTAACAAGCAGGCAAGGCAACACAAGGCCAACTCTGCAGGGTAAAAAGGGCCAAAGCCTTCTATGAATGCCTCCATAAATAATTGAAGTTATTGGGTTGGACTCGGAAAGCCACTGAAGGTGACTTTCTTTAATAAAGTGATAACGCGAAAACGAAGCGTTTTAGATCATTTGATTACATGAGAACATATTATCTTGTTTCGATACCAGAAATCCATCCCCAGACGTTGTAAAAGTATTTTAGAACCATTCTGTATGTGTGTGTTTGTGTGTGTGTGTGTGTGTGTGTGTGTGATAGTTTAACGCTCACTTTTATTACAAATGGCACCACTGGCGAGTCCGTTTATATGTTTTAACGCTAGCTTCTTTTAGCCTTATTCAGTAGTTTCTCGTAATATCGTGAGTTTAGAATCTCAAGGTTTTTAAGCATATTTTGACTGTTGGAAGAAGCTGAACATTTTCAATGCTAAGGTAGGGATTTGAACACTGTTCTCCCACTCACCGGGCGGTTGATATAACAATGGAGCTAATGTAACAATATGTCGGTATTACATTCAGTCCTGCAACTTATTATCTTATACCCAGTCAACCAGCCCGAATGTCTCATAACTTCAGAGAATATCTTAATGGTGACTTAATAACCAAGTTATACTCACATAGTTAGGCCAATTATTCGGCAAGTTTATTATTTTATTGGTAATACTGTTTATTAACGCCCTACAAAGGGCAGTGCTTACTGTTATATTTTTTGACTACCTACAACGAAATTTATAACGAAAATCGTTCCGCAAAGGTTTACCTTGAATAATCCGAAGTAGATAAGCTTTCGCAGCAATAGCTTAAGAAGCTAATTAAAAATAAATATGGTGGGTAAAGTCATATGAATGCAACGAACAGCTTTATTTTGTCAATAATATTCAGATTCTCTTACTAATCTCGAAGGAAAAATGAATTTTAAGAAGCTTTAAAGGACCCTGGGAAAGAAATTTTGACAGCAATCAGTCAAAAAATAAAAAATTGCATATTTATTACAAATAGTTGTTGGAAATTTTGGGTATCTATAGAAAATCAACAGTAATTCCTCCCATTGCTTTGGAAAATGGAAACATTGCGTCCTATCTTAAGTTAGGCATGAAAGACCGCTTAATTTTGCCCAGAGGTTCTTTTATGTCGTAAAGCTACGAACGAAACCAACGGTTTTACTTCCCTTCTAAAGGAAAACAGCACCCGAAAAGTCCATCGTCCTCCGCCGGGTTTGAACCCGCGACCTTGATTAGATTACAAGAGCCTATCATGTTAACCATTACGTTAGGGAGGACGACCCAGGGGTGTACAGTCATTTAAAGATAGTACAACACACCTGTTTCTAGCATACTACATTATTAAACAGCATTTTTCTCAAAACTACACTTTCACGTGTTCAAAATGTTCCACGCATCTCAGTTTTTGTTTAAATACAGCTGACATATGCAGAAGTATTTATAGTAACATTTCACTGTGGGAATTATCGCATTAGCAATAGTAGTTGTTAAAAAAAAATTATATGAAAAAAATATTAACATTTCTATCTCTTTAAACACATCAATTCAGTAATGCATTTTTAAAAAACGTTTTTAAAAATCCATTACATAGAGTGAAGCTATCTTCGTGTTCAAATCTGGACATCTATTGCAAGCACATGTTCCATTAAACATGGTGTTGGTGTTGGAAATCTGGACGCGTTTCGACAACCTCCGTTGTCATCGTCTTTTGCAGGTTCGCAGACGTCTGAAGTGCGTGCGTGCGTGCGTGCGTGCGTGCGTGCGTGCGTGTCTGGTAGGCTCGTGGTGAGCCTAGGTGTTGTTGCTGTGTACCTACCCTGGTAAGGGTTTAACCACAGGAATGAGGTGAAGGTTGAGGTTTTAATTTTTGGAGTTTTCGAGTGTTGGTGTTAAGGAGGTAGCGCTAGTAGGCTCCTCGAGCGGTTGTCTGAGGTGCTGGGCAGCTTCGACATCTAATATAGGTATCAGTCTGATAGCAGTGACATCAGGTGGTGGAAGCCGGACTTCATCGACATCTGCCTTCCTCTTGCGAGTCCTTGGTGACCTCTGGTGGAACATTTCGGAACTGTTTGCTAGTTTTGAGTCTTTAGCTTGACTTTTAGTTTTCTGTACAAGTTTTAAAATTATATCTGCTGGTGGTATTTCAAAATTGACCACGTTACTGCTATTACTATGAATGAAAGAAAAGTTCCTTTGCTTGTATGGACAGGAGCTAACTAATTCCGGTATGAGAAAAGTATGAGTTTTTTAAAGCTGAAACCAATAACAAGGAATATCTCAAAAACGAAACAAATGTATATGACATCTTTTGTATAAGTTTTTGTCCATCTCTTACGGTTTCCAGTTATGCAAAATTCCATAAAATTCATTCAGAATAAAGTAGTCTTCAGAGGCTATTCCCAAAAATTCATGATATACAGTTTGTCAGGTAAATATCTTTAACATACAATATTTTAATCAAAATTGTTAGAACCAGTTGTTTCTGTTTTCGTTTGTAGATTAACCAATGTTTTGATTTGCAATTATGCTGTAGAATATTCTGTTTTACATTTTTAATTTGTTTACTGCGCGACTTAGCGTTTGGACGTTTTAACGGTTACGTACTTGATACTCGCAACAAGTGAATGTCATTTATGATTCACAGAGGCTAGTGTTAATTGAGAATAAATGAAGACCATTTGCGGTGAGAGTATAGCAGGCCTTGTTTTCTTTCCACGGGCCGGTAGCTGGTGTAACTAACGAGCTAACAAACTAACTAGCTCTTGGTGGCGTAATAGAACGCGGTTTGCTTCATCAGAGAACGAGGGTAGGCGAACAATTCAAATCCAATTTGCATCATGACAAACCAATTTCCCCAAGGTCCGTTTTCATGGCACACTACCTCGCCTCTTGCTGCCCCTAGGCCCCCTGCGCTATGTGTTAGTTTCTTGTTACTCATCATCATGGATCACTGCTGCCACCTGCCCGCCTCTGTCAAACTAATTTTGTGCTAGTTTGAGTGACAAGTGAGTTTCGGCTTTACGTATGCAGGTGTTGAAATTCATAGACTTTGCTTCGCTACATATTCATTGAATTTTTATGCAACCTGGATTGAACTTCAGATTATGCATTTAATATTTGTTGTGACCTTTCCATGCGGAAAAAAAACGGGAACGAGTGAGGTGACAGAAGCCAGACGCCTTGTCGCAACTATAAACGCAATAGTACAGCATGCTTTGGCATTTTCTCATGCTTTGTTATCAGAACTAGAGATATCTTAAATTCCATGTGAAAAAATATAGCTTCATGGATATTATCACTTATTCTCTCATCCCCATCATAAAGATGAAAGCTCACATAAATACTAACAGATGCAGCATAAGTTCACGGATAGTTCTACTAATTCATTTATTGAACTGTGAATTCATGTATTGAAGAATTACTTCTT
The DNA here is from genome assembly GCA_030762935.1 of Hymenopus coronatus. NCBI lineage: Eukaryota > Metazoa > Arthropoda > Insecta > Mantodea > Hymenopodidae > Hymenopus > Hymenopus coronatus. The sequence goes on from CM060882.1 coordinate 52,440,557, forward strand.
GTAAATATATTTTACAGGTTAAAAAATATAATTAGTATTTATACTGTTTAGGTTTATAGATTGACGAATATTTTGGTTTAAAGGTTACGTTGTGGAATATTCTGTTTTACATTTTTAAGTTCTCTACTACGTATAACAAGTAGGGGAGGAGTTGTATTCCACCCGAAACCTCGATAATGCGATTTCAACGAAAATATGTTTTCAGGTATCCTGAAAAAAATTAGGTAAAGGACCGTGTGTCTGACTATGCGAATAGCATAATTCAAAACGAAAAATAAGTTAAATACCAAACCATAAATTCCAATATTTCCAAGAACACGACATGAAAACTTAAGAAATTTACGTGGAAGGTTCTTCGAAAATTCCGATTTTCTCAAAAATGCCTAAAAAGTTTCATAAAAGTATTACACATTAAAGATAACTGGGTACATAATATAAAATGTATGTCCTCAATTTTCTGGGACTAACCTTACGAGCACAGTATATTCGGAAGTAATTTTCTATCATTTTATATAATTGATAAGTTTGAAGCGATAGATACTTCAATCATTTTAGATCTCTTTAACACAGTGTTTATTTTAAATAATATTAATAGTTTAAGCCATTTCCGAAAAGTCCATTATTTGTGGTTCGAATGTTTAAAATTATATTTTATTTCACACCACTTTAACAACTCAGTCATATCGCGACGGAATTGTTTGGTAAGGTGCCTTGTTTAAGGCATGTGGTAGAAAATAACTTTTTAAGGTTTCACACCCCCCTTTTATTTTACCTTCGCTTAGCGCCAAGCACATGGCGTTAGGTACTATTGTAGTCAGATAACAAAGTGCAGCTTGCCTTCTAAGGTCTCTCAACTCTCGCCATTCTTACCACTTACCTCCGTGACAAGCAGATGGAGTTAAGAATGCCATCCAGTCTACTGCTTGTACTATCTCTGGGTAGGTAACAGTGAATCCCAATTACCATATATTTTAGTTTCTCTACAAGTACTATGTGCATAGTGTAGAGAAGGCATTGCACTCCACCCACAAATTCGATACCGAGATTTCACCAGAAATATATGTTTTAGCGATAGAGTGCTTCAGTCTGACTGCTTCCATATTCGTAATTAGATGGCACACAGCCATACTCCATAGTCTCTAATTTACATGCTTTCACCATTCTTAGTCAGATGGCACATTTCAGCCATCCCTTTGGGGTTTCATCTTTATATATCACACAGATTTTCTCCGCGACAAGAAGATGGTGTTAGGGTGCCATCCAGGCTAGCTCCTTTAACTATCTGTAGATGGCAGCGCAGTCAACATTACTATATATTTCTAGCGTTATTATTGTTTTATTTTTTACACTGAAGGTGGAATTTTAGCTCGTTATATTAAATATCCAGCCTGTTATTTAACTTGGCACTGAGGGAAATTATGAAAAAAACTCAGCTAGATTGGTCGACCACAGATTTTGAACCCCGGACCTCACGAATGTGAGCCAGAGATATACCAGAAAGCTATACTTTTATACTGCATATATATTGTAAAAACTAAATTTCTATGTATTCTGCGTTATTTCCATACGTCTGTTGTTTTTAATAGTAAATTTGTCTCCAAACCCCACACTTCTAAGTTATCCGAGTATGCTTAAAGCATTAGTTTATCCTTCGAAGTTAACAATTGAAGGCAAATCCTTATTTTGTTTATTTTTTGACACTGGCGACAGATATCTGGGCGACAGAAATATTACGTAATCTCGAAGAACATTTTTTTCCTTCAGAAAAGTTATACAGAATTTTATCATAATCATTATATAATTTCTAAACGGCTGGTAGCCGGTGGCTGTAGTTTATTTTTATTCATTTGTTTGTTTTTCTTTTTAAAACCAAGTGTTTTCGAGTGTCAACGAAAATCAACTTCTTTAATGACGGAACAGTGATTTACTGATATTTAATTTTGTTTCACATTTGAAATGGTATCTTGAATTTAAAAGAACTTTACCATCGTTTCTTAACGTTTGACTTGTTTTGTAATTGGTTTTCGTTTGTGAAGGTTTTATGTTTATTCACGAGAAAGGTGATTAAAATATTTTCTTAAGTGTGTATTCTCTTTTATCTTTGATTCCATGAAACTTCTGTTCCCTTTGAAAGGTCAAAGCAGGTGTTTGTTTCTAAAAAAAAAAGAAGTCCTTTCTAGAAAGATACTTTTGAATAAAGAGACCTCGGCCTAAAAGGAAGGTTTTTACAGTTATTTCTTCTTTACTGATCCTATTAATTATTTCTGAAGCCTACTGCTTCAATAAAAGGGTTTTCGAGTTTTGTATATTTTTAACGACAACGTTCGAGAAATTCAGTAACTCTTCTCTATAGCACCTGTAAATGAATAAAACCATTCAATAAGTTGGTGTTATCTTGAATGTTTACGTATTAAACGCTCCTATATGTTTCAATAATACAACACATTCTCATTATCTTCTTAGCTATTCCAGGAATTAATATAGAAGCTTGTTTTTCCGATATTTTTTGATAAATGTTGACCTGCAGATAAAGGCGTCGTCTTGATAATTATTATCTTTGGATATATTTATAAAACTTAATGTTTATTTTAACAACGAAAATGTAATATTTTATTTAAACTATGTAAATAATTAACATGTAAATGGATTTAACTTGATAATGACTCTTGTAAACAAAATGAGGTCGAATTATTCCTTCCAAAGCTTATTTCGATATAAACAAGTAGGTTGAGGTGTCTTAACTTGATATTTCAAGCGCAGGTCTCTTACAAAAGGTTTTGGTAATAGTTTTTTAAGAAAACAACTATAATCACACTTGCAGAATAAATTACAAATCTAGAATTACAATGTCTTCTAGAATCAGGTAATGTACTGTGTTACAAAGTTGCGGTGGCTATTTGAATTCTATTTAAGTGCCTTACATTTTAATTTTTTCTACCACATATATAGTAGCTAGAGAAAGTAGGGCATATATACAGTGAAAGTAATTAGATATTTAGTAGAAAACAATGAGCAAATAAGGATATCTTATTTTCTCACTTACTAATAGCGTTATCATAAACGAAGCCCACATTTTAGTGACTAAAGGTTTTGAACGGCTCTGAGCAATGTCTGTTCTCTGTTTACATACATCACGCCACCTGTAGTCAGTCAGGGCAAAGAGCAGAGGGCAGAAGTTAGAGGAATGTCAACCATGTGTTCTGTTACGTAAACAACCGAATTTCCAAGATAGGGAATAACAGCCAACCTAAAAGCATCTAAAATTTTCCTCGTGAACATAACTTTAGAAAATAGCGAAAACATTGCAAATACTGCTTCCTCCACAAACCCTGATGCAAGTATTTGTACCTATTCACCTCCCACCCCCACATATATATAGAGCAATGGGCTCCCTAACTCCCGGGGTGGGTTGGATATGTGAACAGCATAAACGAGAAACGAAAAGTCGGTTAAATATCAAGCTTAACATTTAACTTTTTCCAGCCCAATTGTGCCATATGGCATCACGCAAAGGCTAACGTTCAGTAATTCTGTACCTTCAGTGTGTACATTTCGGTATTTTTTTTAAATTTATTCATATAATATGGCTAAAAACTCTGATGTGCTCCATTCACATGACTTTCTCTATCTCTGTGTAATTATTGTTAATAAGCTTATTCTTCTATATACTTTATGCTTTTATTACTCAGCTCCTTGTAGGTAGAAGGGAAATAAACAGCTATGTTAGGCTAAGTCTACAGTCAAATGCTTTATAATGTAGTTGCTGTGTCATAGAAATTCGATTCTTTGCGTGGTCAGGTGTTGACAATTTCCCGTATAAGAAAAGTATTAAGTATTTTAAAACAATAAGGAATATCTTAAAAACAGCCAACTCCAGGGAAAAAATGTATATAACGTAAATTGTGTGTTTTAAAGCTCTCTACATTTTTTGTGCAGTAAGTTTTTGTCTATATCTTGCGGTTTACCAGCTGTGCAAAATTCCGCCAAATTCATTCAGAATAAAGATGTCTTCAGAGGCTATTCACAGAAAATTCAAGATATAATTTTATTTGTCATGTAGTATCTTTAAAATACGATATTTTAATCAAAATCGTTAGAGCTATTTTTTGGAAAATCAAAATTTTCGAATGGTGGAATATCATGAAAATCTTTGTGTCGCCTCCTTAGAAGATACTGAACTTAAATACCAATTTTTTTATTTAACGGACTTTTAGTTTTTGAGCTATGCTGTGTAAAGACTCAGGCTCGTACACACGAACCTTTTTCTAGAAATTCTTTTTTTTTTTTTTTTTTTTTTTTTTTTTATTCAGGAGGTCTTAAAATATGTATTTCCGGTGAAACCTGGGTATCGAATTTTTGGTGCAATAAATATATTCTCTATACACTATTTACATAGTAAATATAGAGAAAATATAAATGCAACTGCGAAAATAACACCACTTCAAAGATTTTGAGGTAAGTACAAAACTTCATTCCGCTACAATATTGCCGAGGTCCAGTCAGCACTAGGTTATGCCAATCAGCGTTTATTTTATTTTAGTCCATCATTTCCTGTATCACAGAAGCCTTGTAGTGAAGATTCCAACTTGGTTAACCTGCGACATTGAATCTTTGATCAGTGATATTCAGTGCTTCAGAAGTTTAGACAACTGAGCTACCAATAGGGAATCAAAGAGGACCCACTTTTTAAAGCAAACAAAGTTCATGAAGATTCCCCAGTCCTACATTTTACATGCAACATTTTTTCGAACACTTTTACTGTCTTAAAAATCCTTCTAACAATTAATGTTTAAGATATTTTTATGAAAAGTGAAATGTCTATCTTGACTTCTCTGGGTATACTCTCAAAAATTCTCTTCATTCTGAATGACTTTTATATAAGCGTTAAAATGTAAAAAATAGTCAAAGTCATGCTGTACAAGAGGCAAAGCATAAATTTGATGTTTTTTTGTTTGGAGATTTGACCATTTCCGAGCTATTCTTAATTAAGAGTTGAATTTTACAAATTTACACTTTTCTTAAATGAATAACTCATTACGCGGTCTCTTGGTCATGCAAAGAGAACAGAACTTCAAATCCATCACGTAGCGATTACATCTTAAACGATTTTACTATCGCCTTTCATTGTGTTTATAAGGAAATATATAATAAATCCGCTTCTGCAAATGTTTATACTGATTAACTTGAAGAATAATAAGCTATGATAAGAATAGCAGGGTAGAGAAGGTTATATGAATGCTATATAAGATTTTTTTTTTATTCAAGGACTATCAAAACGTATATTTACTGTGACGTTTCGTATAACATTTAAATAAACTGCACAATTTTTTTTCCTTGCATATGTAAGTAGCTAGTACAGAAGATAAAGAGAGACTCTATGAAGAAGAGGAGGCAATGGCACTGGAAGATACATATATAATTTTCTGTAAAATGATGGTGTTTATACCATACGCTCAATTTCTGCAGAAACAAAAAAACGCACGCGGGTGGTATACGAGGAGGTGGTGCTGCACGCTTGAGGAAATGCAGCTGTATATTTACATACCAGGGCTCCGCGGTGTTTACCCAAAGTGCTCAGTTTATCATTTTGGTAAAGTGCTGCTCGGCGCTAGAGAAGCCAGCCCACCTTGATTATCATTATACAAGATCGCTCTATCAGCTACCTACTTTATGTAACTTCCGAGTTCAAGGTACTGGCTGCCATGTAAATGAGATATAATTTCTGTAGCCTATGACCTTATGCAAGGGGTCGGTATAGCATATAGGCAGTCTCAATTTGACCCTCAGTAAACTCTGACCATGGGGTACTACCCGGTTTCCCCTTGATTGCCGAGAATACCGGGTGGTGTATTTTACTACGATTCTCCTTTCCCTCAGTTTTACTCTCCCTGCTTCATACATAGTATATAAACAGAATAGTCACTTTATTACACCACAAATTCGATACTTAAATACGTATTTTAGGCTCCCATGTATCAAGAAACATTTTTAGAAAAAAACCTATTTGTGTGTATATATGTTTGTTGTGTTATATCTAATTTCATTATCTTCCAAGGACGTGACACAAATTTTCAAAAACATTCCTCCCAAAAGTATCATTTATATGGAAAACAACTCGAAAGTTTGATTTATTTCTTAAAAATGGCTGACAATTATGATTAAAATACCCTATGACAAATATGATTAAATGAAAAATAAAATTCATTTTATAAAATGACTTTTGCATAACTGGCGCTGCGCAACATTATTATTATTTTTTTTTTTTTTTTTTTTTGCCTTCAGGCGTAATCTAATTGGCCATCGGGTGCAAGAGGATGACTTACACAGAACACAAATGCAGAAACAAACGTCCATGCCCACAGCACGATTCGAACCCTCGGTCCTTTCGTGACACGACGCCAAACGCGTCAACGACCACGGCTATTGGTGACCAAGGCATACATTTGTGGCCCCCTCGGGTGACGCTGCAGATATCAAGGCTATACACGCTCCAACATATCTGATGAAATGGACTGGATGTAAGCTGTTTTGAGGCAATGCGGTGCATAAACACAATACCTTATGTAAACCTCATAAAAAGAAGTCACAGACCGTTGGACGACCTCGGCGGCCACTTCTAAAGACAGTAGTATCATTTCCGGAACGTGTAATCCAACTTCCTGAAAGCCGTTAATTTGAATGTTTTCGAACATGTAAATGCCAGTAAGAAGTTACTCCATCTTGTTGGAAAATAAAGTCCTTGCCTTCTTTTTCCAACTGTAGAAATAACCATTCAGTGAGCATATCAGGATAAGTTGGACTGTTCAAAGAAAAATGGGCACAAGTGTCACTCAATTTAGGGGAGACACTTACACATTCCAAAAAGCATTGGATTCTGGTTCCCCAAGATCCTAACATTAACCTGTTCAGTTTTCCACTAACGTAAAATGTTGCCTCGCCTCACTACTGAAAAAGAGTTTTCCTGACATTTTCATTATCCTCCATTAGTACCAAAAAGTATTTAGAAAAATCAATCGTTTTGCAGGGTCATCAGGTTTCAACTTATGCAATAATTGCAGGGGTGGGGTTTAGGCATGTTTAACTGCTGATTAGCTCTGCGGATACATTTCTTAGGATTACATACAAATGCCTGTCGTATTTGATCCGCAATTCCCGCATTGACAGATGGTCTTCCTGAATGGGCTTCCCCTTCATGACATAATTATGCAGTCACGATCCAAAATATGACACGTATTGAAAGGCACGCTGAACTGTACCAGACTTTGAGGGTTATAATATTCCAAAACATACCAACTTTGTTCTTGTGGGTTCGACGCAAGTGTTTAAACCTTTTTTTATAAAAAACAATTTTACAAGCAAACATTCACGTGCCTGTTAAATATGCAACAATGAACCAATATCAGCTAATCACAAACGTGAGTAAATTTAGTTTCTCTGTTTGGTTCCCGTAAAACCTTCCATTATTAACCATTGATGACACGCATAAAAATATTTGAGTTCTTATTTCGAATGTCCCCAATTTCATTTAAATACGACGTACTGCCAGTTTGGCGTATGATCGTATTATTACTTTCTCTACACGTACTATGTGCATAATGAATAGAGAAGGTATTGTATTGCACCAAAAAATTCATCCCGAAATTTCACCGGAAATATATGTTTTGACACCCACTGAATGCAATAAAAACATTTTTAAAAAAATGTCTCTGTGGGTCTGTCAGTGTCTTGTGTGTGTGTGTGTGTGGGGGGGGGGGTGCAGCATAGCGCAAAAAATAAAAGTCCATGGTATTTAAGTTCAACATGTTCTAAGGAAGATTTTCAAGAAAATCCCCCAACCACAACTACCCTTTACATGGAAAAAGTTCCAAATTCTTTTATTTTCTCAAAAATGAATAACAATTTTGATTAAAATGTCGTCTATTAAAGATACATACAAGACAAATAAAATGTATATCTTGTATTTTATGGGAATAATCTCCGAGTTCATCTTCATTATAGATGAATTTTGCATAACTGGTAAACCAACAGGCAGACAGAAACTTAGTAACAAAAATGTAGAGCTAGGTAAAGCACACGACTTATGTGATGTACAATGTTTCATAAGTTAACCGGTTTTTAGATATTCCTTGTTATTGTATTGTTTTAAAATACCTTTTCTCATACAGAAATTTGTCAACTCCTGGCAAAACAAAGAACTTCAATCACATAGCAACCAGCTTTTAAAAGATTTGAGTATCGCTTTAGCCTATGGTCCTACCTTATTTCCTTTCTACTTACAAAGAAGCAAGTAATAAGGCCATTTATGCCATTTTTCTCAATGAGCATGAAGTAAATAGAAGATTAAGCTTTTAACAATAATTTGTTGCAGATGTGTAGTGAAAGTCATGTGAATGGAACCCATGAGATTTTTATGAACACACTGTAAGTTAGGCAGGAAGACATTCCTGGTAAGACGGTGAAGGAGGAGGAAATGAAATTTAGTGAATAAATTAGTGGGAAATTTCGCTGTTGAAACTATCTACGCAGATTTCCCTAGCTATACTAAAATCATGAAAAGTAGAAAAAGAAGAAAACATTTCGGTCACGGGATTTAAACCCAAAAATTTAATACCAAGATTTTACCGGAAATACAAGTTTTGGGACCCCCCGAATAAAAAAAAATTAGCAAGAGGTGTGTATGTGTGTGTGTGCTGTTAGGTGCGTGTGTGCGGGGGGGGGGGAGTAGCATTCCTCACAATCCAAAGTCCTTAATTACAAACTTAATATTTAAGTTCAGTATCTCCCAAGCATATGTGTCACGAAGATTTTACAAGAAAATCCCCCACACCCAACTGCCCTTTGCATGGGAAAAAATTTGAAAATTTTTATTTTCTCAAAAATGGCTCTAACGATTTTTTGTTAAAATATCTTTATTTAAGATATTCACATCACAAATAAAATGTATATCTGAATGTTCTGGGGATAGCCCTAAAGATCTCTTTATTCTGGATAACATGTTTTAATTTTGCAAAACTAGTAAACCGTAAGATATAGACCTAGGCTTACTGAATAAAAATGTAGAGCTCTTTAAAACTCACAGTTTATGTCATATACATATTTTTCTGGATTTGACCGTTTCTGAGATATTCCTTGTTATTGGTTTCGGTTTTAAAATACTTCAAATTTTCTCCTACAGGAATTTGTCAGCTCTTTGCCACGCAAAGTAATGGATTTCAATCCCACATAAAACAATCTAAAACATGTGACTGTCGGTTTAACCTCGTTTATTCCTTTATTTCCCTTCTACTTATAAGGAAGTAATGAGACCGCCTCTTCTGTTTATTTCGATTAGCATGATGGAGACAGAAGAATAAGCTTACTAACAATTATTTGTACAGAGATGAAGAGAAAGTCATGCTAATGGAATACATCAGATTTATACTTTCTCTACACGTACTATGTAAATAGTGTATAGAGAAGGAATTGCACTCCACGCAAAAATTTGATACCGAGATTTCACCGGAATTATATGCTTTAGGGTCCCCTATAACCAAAAATAGCATTTACAGAAAAAGGTCCGTGTGTGTGTGTCCGTGTGTCTGTGAACACGATAACTCAAAAATGAAAAGTCGGCAAAATACCAAACTTGGTATTTAAGTTTAGTATCTTCCAGGGATACACGAAGATTTTGAGAAAAATTCCCCCACCCCGAACTACCCTATAGATGGAATTTTTTTCGATTTTTTTTATTTTCTTAAAAATGGCTCCAACGATTTTGATTAAAGTACTGTATATTAACAAATAAAATGTATATCTTGAATTTTCTGGGAATAGCCTCTGAAGACTGCTTTATTCTGGATGAATTTTACGGAATTTTGCATAACTGCTACACTGTAAGAGATTTATAAAAACTTACCACACAAGAAACGTAGAGCAGTTAAAGCACACAATTTATGTTATATACATTTTTTTTTTCCAAGGAGTTGATCGTTTTTGAGATATTCCTTGTTTTTAGTTTCCGCTTTATAAAACTTATACTTTTCTCATACAGGAATTTGTCAACAAAAACATACAAACAAAGGAACTTCAGTCACATAGCAACCAGCTTTTGACTATCACTTTAACCTATGATTTCGCTTCTACTTACAAGAAAGCAAGTAATAAGACGATTGCTGTTAATTTTGTCTCAATTAGCATGAAGTAAATAGAAGCACAATTATTTGTAGCAGAGGTGTAGAGAAAGTCATGTGAATGGAATACATCAGATTGTTTAAATAAGACAGAAAATAAAGCCCAGGAATCACCTTTAAGGTATCTAATGTTATCAGTACTCTCTCCAACGGTATATACGCAGAAAATGATGTATTCATCTCTAAATCAATAACAGGGTGGGCGATGTTTTCCTAATGACTACCTCCAGGGCATAAACACATTGTTTATCAGCACGCCTAGAGTGGACACTCATGTTTTTCTACTGGTAGTAAGACATGAGGGAGGATGACGCAAGACATGTAATTAAACTAGAGAGAAGTCAATTAAACTACCAGTGAGGCCTCTGAATTATTAATATGTGTTGAGTCATGCTTGTGAAAGGCCAGGCTGAACCTTGGACAAACAAGCCTTTTCACAACCTTAATAGACAAACAGAGCTCCAAACTTTTGTTTTGCATTTTAAAAATCAAGTTAAACGAAACCTGTATAAATTTCACAACAACCTGATCTACATATATTGTACTTTTGTTTCTTTTAATTGATGCACTTTTGTAAAGAGCCCCATGAACATAAAAAAATCTGATGTGTTCCATTCACATGACTTTCTCTACTTCTGTGTAACAAATTATTGTTAATAAGTTTATTCTTTTATTTATTTCAAGCTAATAGAGAACACATTAGCAGTAATAGTCTTATTACTTGCTTCCTTGTAAGTAGAAGCGAAATATGGGCGTATCATAGGTTAAAGAGAAGTCAAAAGCTGGTTACTAGGCGACTGAAGTTCCTATGTTTGTATGGACACGAATTGACAAATTCCTGTATGTTTTTCAAAGCTGAAACGAAAAACAAGAAATATCTCAAAAATGATCAACTCCTCGAGAAAACAATCATATAACATAATTTGTGTGTTTTAATGTGTTCTACAATTTTTGTGTGGTAAGTTTTTATCTATTTCTTACGGTTTAGCAGTTATGCAAAATTCCTCCAGCATAAAGAAGTCTTCAGAGGCAATTCCCAGAAAATTCAAGATATACATATTATTTGTTAGGTAAATATCTTTAAAATATGATATTTTAATCAAACTTGTTCCATGTAAAGGGTAGTTGTGGGTGGAGGGATTTTCTTGCAAATCTTCGTGTCGCACCCTTGGAAAATACCAAACTTAAATACCAAGTTTGGTATTTAACGGTCTTTGCGTTTTTGAGCTATGCTGTCCACAGGCACAAAAACACACACACACACACGCACACACACGGACCTTATTCCAAAAATACTTTTTTTTGGATTCAGGGGAGCCCAAAACGTGTATTTCCGGTGAAATCATGGTATTGAATTTTTTGTGGAATACAATATCTTCTCTATACACTATGCACACAGTACGTGTAGAGAAAGTAGAAAATTGGATGTATTCTATTCACATGACATCTCTACAATAAATTATTGTTAAAAAGCTTATTCTTCTGCTTACTTAAAGCTAATTGAGAAAAAAATCAGCAGAAAGGGTCTTATTACACGCTGTCTTATAAGTATAAGGGAAATAAGGGGATACCATAGGCTAAATCGATAGTCAAATATTTTAAAAGCTGGTTGCTATGTGATTGAAGTACCGCTGTTTATATGGACATAAGTTGACAAATTCCCGTATGAGAAAAGTGTAAGTGTTTTAAAGCTTTCACCAATAAGAAGGAATGTCTCATAAACGGTCAACTCCACAAAAATATGTATATAACATGAATTGTGAGTTTTAACGAGATCTATATGTTTTCTTAGGTAAGTTCTTATCTTTCTCAGACGGTTTATCAGTGCTGCAAAATTCCGCAAAATTCATCCAGAATAAGCATGTCTTCAAAGGCTTTTCCCAGAAAATTGAAGATGTAAATATGTAATTATTTGTCATGTAAATATCTTAAGTATAAAACATTTTAACCAAAATTGATAGTTGATCATTTTTAACAAAATCAAAATTTTCCATGTAAATATCAGTTTGGAATGCGGGAATTTTCCTCAAAATGTTCGTGTCGCATTCCTGGAAAATACTAAACTTAAATATCAAGTTTGGTTTTTTAATGACTTTTCGCTTTTGAGTTATCGTTTTCACAGGCACATGGACACACGCGTACCTTTTTCTGAAAATAGTTTCTTTTGGATGCAGGGGATCCTAAAACGTATAGTTACGGGGAAATCTCGTATCGAATTTTTGGGTGGAATAGAATACCTTCTCTATACACTATGTAAATAGTACGTGCAGAGAAAGTGATAAACTGTGCTTCATCGATCTGGGAATATAAACGTGAATCCTTACACAGTTTTAATGTGTAGTTTGGTCTGGGGGGGGGGGGATTGCGCCGAGGTATCTTGAGCGATTAGCATTTGGGAGGTGCTAGGTTCAAAACAAACTTGGTTGACTGTTTTTTTTTTTTTCTTTGGTCGCTAGGCGATAGGATAATTATATATGTGAACTTTCCAGTCATCGCTACAATACCGTCAATCAATGCATTGGGCTGATTCACATTCCTGGTTTGGCTATCATCCAAGCCTTTCTTGCTTCTGATAAGACTACTCATCAGTAAGTACTTGGAGGTGTAAGTCATAAAGGAGAGCACAATCCGTTAAATGACTGTTCCTATAACTTGAGATAAACTCCATAAAACAAAGTTTTTCCTCCTGACTATTCACTATGGTCTACGTACATCGAATATAACCTATAAACAATTTAGATGGGTAGAGCAGACTGAAAAAAATAGTTAAATAGCTAAGATTTGGACCACGGATCTCCAGGTCTCTAGACAGACGCTCGAACCACTGAGCTAACATGGCAATATGCCGGCATGGCATTAAATTCCTCTACTGCCTCGCATTTTTCCCGGTAAACCACAAGGTGATCTGAAATTATTATGAGACGACATACTGCAATTACCTTACAATGTTGTAAGTACTTTAAATCCCTGGTTTCTTAGTTTAGCCAACATTAGGTCCATTAGTGTTATTTTTTAGTTACCATTTCACACAAGAGTTGGATAGCCGATACAGATACCTGTTGTAAGAGTATATGTGGTTCCTAACTCCACTCTCATCCTCCTGCTCGGCGTCCAACACACAAGACAGAGAGAGAGTGGAAGTTCCCGGTCGGACACTTAAACCTTCTTATTTTCCTCCATTTCCTAGCTACTAGCTACGTCATCTCTGTTATAGCACTTGGCAACCCAATAGAAGACGTTTTCTTTTCAGAAAAAGTATTATAATCCATTCATTGAATTTTGTTGTCCACGCATTCATTTATACAAAAACTGATTATTTCAACTGGCACAATACATACTTATTATTTTACAGATGTTACTTATACTAACTAATAAAAATATATATTTACTACAGGACTTTATACTGACTTTATGTCGACTATAACAAACTCAGCAGCGCAAGAGACGTCCTCCCGCCCCCCTCTCAGCTCGCCTGTAAACAACCTACGAATAGTTAAGAAGTTAAATTAAGCTTAAATATATGAGTAAGTTTTCACGGCCGGTGTCCATAGTTTTAAAATTTTCGGGCTGTTTGCCGAGGTCTGTAGGTTAAAATATGTTTAGTTAAAATATTTCTACCTAACGTTTCGTCCCTGTCTGTGAGGGACATCTTCAGAGGTAAAACGCTCACGTCGCTAACTCGGAAAGAATTACAACAGTGCGGGTTATAGCCAGTATATATACTCGGGCCCTGGTAGGCGGGGTCAGGTAGACAGGTTCTGGTTTGTTTATTTGGCCTGGATATTACGGAGCTGGGAAAGTATAGGGAACCAGGTGGAGGGAGTTTAATATAAGTCCTTCGTCTTTGTTGAAGTTGTTGGTGTTCTTATAAATCTCAATGGCCTCTCTGTATAAACGGGGGTAATAATTTTTAGTCGTAGCTATAACCTCTACTTTATCGTATTGCATACGGTGGTCATCCAAAGATAAAACATGTTGTGCCACGGCTGATTTTTCTATTTGTCCGAGGCGGCAGTTTCTTTTATGTTCTGTGATGCGTGTGTTGATGCTACGTTTTGTAGTGCCGATGTAAACTTGGCCACATGTGCACGGGATTTTGTAAACACCAGATTTTGAAAGTGAATCGAGTCGGTCTTTAGCTGATTTGAGGAACTGTTTTATTTTAGTTGTCGGCATGTATATGGGTTTCACGTGTTGTTTCTCTAAAATCTTGCCGATACTATCAGTTATGTTTTTTATATATGGCAAGAATACTTTATTTTTATAAGTCGATGCCTCCCTAGATCTGGTGTTGATCTTTCTGGGACGTATTGCTCGATCGATATCCTTTTTAGTGTACACATTATACAGTAGCGTCTTTTGTAGATATTTTAATTCTTGTGGTAAATGTTCCGGATCTTGTGGTAAATTAAGCTTCTCATTTCCAAACCTAGTGATGTTTCCTAGGTTCGAATTCTTTGTGAATTTTATGAGCAAAATGTGAATCGGTGATTAGCTTACAATGTGCAACTTAGCGGTGAGAGCAAGACTTTAGATTTTCTCGTAAGTCTCATCCGCCCTTACAGCTGTAATGTAAGCCACACTTAGTTTGTCCTCATTCTGAGTTGAGTGTTTTACGTTGCAGTTGACATCAACAGTGTAATAGGAAGATACAATCAGAATGAAAAATTCAATGTCGCACCGAAAATTTACTAGGTACCTCAGTTGATTAAGGCAGCCGAATTTCAATAGTTTAAATGTAGGATATGACATTGAATTTCTTGGTGTGATTATACCTTTCCAAAGCAAAACTGTAGTAACAATTAACGTCATTATCTAATAGTAATGGAACGAAATCAGAGAAAGAGTTTTTTATTCTTGCTCATATTGTATTTATTGTAATTTTTAACATATATAACCGAGTTTGTTGAGTTGTTGATTTTTTAAATAGATTATTAAAGTGTTAACTTTTATTTTCTCTGCCACATTCTCATTAGGTATACAGAAGGTAGTATGTGCGATTTGCATTCAGGAGCTGCCCGGTGAACCTCCCTTTCGTTGTTTCCCCTGGGTGGCCAGGCGAATGCTGGTGTGGTCTCTCATCTACCATGATTTCCTTTCTTTCATTTCCCCTTCAATCCGTTTCTCTTTTATTTGTTATTGGTATCACGTTAGGGATTCCTGTGCGCTTCAGGACCGCATCTGCCTATATGGGGGTTGGTAGTAACCACAATATATCTGTATACGTCGATGAACATGAGACGTTGTCTACACTTTAACTAATGTGATCATCTATTTCGTCCGGTAATTACAGGTGCTTACAAAAGAGTAAGGTGTCAGTGGACCATTATCTCAAAAACGAAGTTGTGAACGTCTGGTTAACCGGAGTCAGTTGGATTATTAATGGTGTATCGATATTGAAATACATTACTTGTTTGTTAACGATGCTGTTAATTGCCAGGATATTAGCACCGCCGGTGTGCCGGAATTCCGCAACACAGGAGTTGTTTTACATGCCAGTAAATGTATTCATATGGTGCTGTCGCTTTTAAGCACTGGGTTAGGTTTGATCCCGTGACTTTTGAGATCAGGTCAGCACTCAATCAAATGAGCTATACAGGCAGGGCTTGCACATCGATACCCATTATTTACTTGATTATCTCTTTTTTTAATTTTTGTTATTTATTTAAGTTTTTTTTTTTTTTTTTTTTTTTTGGTGGGGAGGTGTAAAGAAGAGAGGAAGATCCAGTAGAAAAGGCGGAAACAAGTGAAGCTTATTTGTATTATTATTTTTTTTTTATTTCATGTAATTTTAATTCGTTGACTTCGCCATTGGGGTCAGTCCTACTTCACGTCTTGGAGAATTTTGTTGCTTTCGTCGCAGCGGTGGAATACAACATTGTCAGTGCTTCGTAGTGTGGAGCTGATAGTCAACAAAGAGACCAACAATATTCTTTGGTAGCCTAAACAGTATGACAAATGGCTGCATATCGCACTCTGTTAATCACAACTGATTAAAAGCTAAATTTTAACAATTCTTCTAACATTTTGTATCTGTATGTTGCCATGGTAGCTCAAATAGGTAGAGCAGCGGCACGATAAGCCGAAGATTTGTGGTTTAAATCTTAGATATGATACTGACATTTTTCAGTGTGATTCTACTTTCTGAGTACGCATCTGTTACATGCTCCCAAGCAATGTAAGCAAGTAATGTTTATATTGTGTGTGCCAGTTTTCAAGGCAAGCTTAACGACGAGCTGTCCGTGTTGTGCTCTAATCCTAGCAAACATGTGTGTACAGTGTTTGGAGTGACAAGAGCAATTTGAAAGTATAGGGTGGTCAATAAAGACATGCATGTGTGACCATAAATCCTGCATCTTGAAGCCTTGCCCCATTTAAAATCTGAAAATCAAAATATATCTAATATGATTCCTCTTTTAAAAGTTTTAGTATGATTTTTACTTTCTCCACTTAGTAAATAGATAGAAAAGGTTATTTATGTACTTCACCTAAATACACGTTTTAGGGTCTCCTGTATATAAAGAAAACATCTGATGTGTACCATTCACATGACTTTCTCTATATCCCTGCAACAAATAATTCTTAAAAAGATTATACTTCTATTTACTTTATGCTAATCAGAAAAAATTAGCAGAAATAGTCTTATTACTCGCTTCCTTGTAAGTAGAAGCGAAACAAGGGACAACCGTAGGTTAAAGTGATAGTCAAAAGCTGGTTGCTATGTCAATGAAGTTCCTTTGTTTATATGGATAGGAGTTGAAAAGTTCCTGTATGAGAAAAGTATACGTTTTTCATAGCAGAAACACAAAATAAGGAATGTCACAAAAACGACGAACTCCCACGAAAAAATATATATAACATAAATTGTGTGTTTTAAAGTGCTCTACATTTTTTGTGTAGTAAGTTTTTGTCCATCTCTTACGGTTTAGCAGTCATTCAAAATTTAGTAAAATTCATCCAGAATAAACTACTCTTCAGAGGCTATTCCCAGAAAATTCAAGATATAATTTCATTTATCAGGTAAATATGTTTAATGTCCGAAATTTTAATCAAAATCGTTAGAGCCATTTTTGAGAAAATCAAAATTTTCGAAAAAAGTTCCATGTAAAGGGTAGTTGGGGGTGGGTGGATTTTTCTCAAAATCTTCGTGTCGCATTCCAGGTAGATACTAAACTTAAATACCAAGTTTGGTATTTAACTGACTTTTCCTTTTTGAGTTATCGTGTTCACAGACACACGGACACACACACACACACACACACACACACACACAAGGACCTTTTTGTGAAAATGCATTTTTTTGGATATTGGGGACCCTAAGACATATATTTCCGGTGAAATCTCGGTATCGAATTTTTGGTGAAGTGCAATACTTTCTCTATACACTATGTACATAGTGCGTATGGAGAAAGTAAAAAGGACCATAGATGTGAGCGAGCGCGCAACTTTTTGAGGAAAATTCGCCCACCTCAAACTACCCTTAAGATGGAAAAAAAATCGAATTTTTATGTTCTGAATTTTGTTTAAAATATGGTAAGTTAAAGATATTTACATGACAAATAAAATTTATATCTTGATTTTCCTGGGAATAGTCTTTGAAAAGCCATTCATTCTGCATGATCTTTGCATGACTAATTAAATCGTGAAAGATAGACAAAAATGTAGATCTCGTTAAAACACGCAATTTATGCCATATGCATCTTTTTCGTGAAAATAACCATTTCCGAGGTATTCCTTGTTATTGGTTCGAGTTTTAAAATGCGTAAACTATTCTCATACGGGAGTTTTATAATTCCTGGCCCTGCAAAGAAACGAATTTCAATCACATGGCATCCAGGTTTTATAAGATTTGACTGTCGCTTTAGCCTAGTGCATCCCCTTATGCCCTTTCTATTACAAGGAAGCAAGTAATAAGACCATTTCTGGTAATGCTAACCTTGATTAGCATAATACAGATATAATACGTTTTTCAAACAATAACTTTCTACACAGTTATAGAGAAAGTCATGTAAATGGAACACATAGCTTTTGACATTATTTCCTTGTATGCAAGTAAAATATTAGCAATGAATAGCATTTATGTACAGTATGTGCGTAGACAGCTTAATGGAAATATTACGTTAGTAATAGTTTTTTGCATAAAATCATATTCGTTTTGCGTCAATGTTTGCTTTCTTCTATGAATAGAGGGGAATGTAGTGCATTCTGCCATATAATTCTATATCAAGGTTTCTACGTAAATATGTTTTGATGTCCCCTGAATCTAAAAAGGTATTTTCAAAAATGGTCAAAGCCGAAAATTCCGTTAAACACCAATCTTGACACTATGTTAAGCATTTTCCAAGGACATAAATCAAAGAATCTTCAGGAAAATTCTCCACCCAAATTATCTTTTACATAGGTCATTTTTTTTAAATTTTGAGTATCTGGAAAATGAATTCAACAGTTTTGATGAAAATGGCATTTAAGATATTTTCATGGCAAATGATGGTAACATTTTGAATTTTTCTCATTCTGAACGTGTTTTGCATAAATTGTAAATCGTAACAAATAGACAATACACCTCTTAAAAAGCGCACATCTCGTTAAAATATACAGTCAAATACAATTTTTGGTGGAGATATTCCATATTACTGGCTTCAATTTAACCTGGCTTATGCTTTTCTCAAAAGGGAAGTCGTTATTCGCTTTTTTATGGTGGTGAAACAAATAAAACGTAATTTCAATGTCATGATTTAGAGACCAATTTTTCAATTATTTGACTATCGCTTTAGCCTGGTGCAATTTTTTATTTCCCTTCTACTTACAAGGAAATAAGTAATAAGACAAATTCTACTGATGTTTATCTTTACTGATATGTAGTAGAAAGAAGAATTAGCTTTTGTACAAACTATTTGATACAAAATAAGCACAGAGACTGTAACTAATTAGATATATGATTTATTTAAGGCCACATTTTAACTGTTAAGTCACCAGTGCATAGGTAATTAGAGAAAGTACGAGATTTTCACTAGCAATAATGTTTTGAGCATTACTGAATCCAAAAATATTTTTAGTAAAGGTTAATATGTGTGTGTGTGAACGCATAACTCCAAAACGAAAATTCGGTTAAATATCAAACACGGCATTTAAGTTTAGTATTTTCCAAAGATGCGATACGAAGATTTTCAGAAAAATCCCCGCACTTACCCTTACCATATTTTTCGAAATTATAGTTTGTAAATTATGGTCATAAGATTAAAATGCCGTATATTGAGGTTGTTTAGGTGGCAAATATAATGTATATGTTGAATATCTATTGAATTGATGAAAGTCTTCATTCTGAATACGTTTGCATATCTAGTGAACCGTAAGAGAGACAAAAACTTATCACCAAAAATGTATATCTCATTAAAACACAAAACTTATATCTTGTATGTTTTTAGAGCTAACCATTCAGAGTTATTTGCTTTGTTTTTTAAATACTTAAACTTTTTGCAAATGAGATATCCTCATTCGTTGAATACCTCTTTTGATCTACTCTTGGCCATCGAAAGAGAACCCAATTTTAATGAAACTCACATTACGACAGCTTTGCAGAGATTTCACTATGTATATCCTTTATTTTCCTTCTATCGATAAGGAGCTAAGTAATCAGAGCATTTTTAATGCTAATTTTGTAGAAATTAACGATTTAGTGTTCCCTGAATAAAAAAGTGCTTTTAGGAAAAACTCCATGTGTATGTGTGCCTGTGTTTGTTTTATAGCTGTTTGCACATGACAAACAAAATAATGATTCTGAAACATATGGGATTAGCCTCTGAAGTCTTTTTTATTCTATGCATTTTTGCATAACTGATGATAGAGGAAAACTTGCTATACAAAAAATGCAGGTATGTTTAAAACAATATTTATATTGCTACAGTTTTTTTAAAGCTAACCATTTCCGAATATTACTTTGAAGAGTTGTTTGAAATGTGAAGTTATTTTCATTTTATGATCCTGGGCTTACAAAGTGAAGGCAATTTCAATTTCATCACATAGCAACCGGCCTTTAAAAAATTACTATCGGTTTAAGCTAAAGTTTTCCCTTGTTCCCCTTCCACTTATAAGGAATTATGATAGAAAACAATGTCCGCTAGATTAGCCTGAAGCGGAGAGAAAAATAAAATTTTATAAGAATAATTTGTTGTAGAAGAAGTATAGAAAGTAACGTGAATGTAAAACATCAGATTTTTTAACATAACCCCCATTTTTTGTACGGGAATTAATATTTATTTTCTCCTCTTTAAACATGTTAAATCTTCCAAATTTTATAATTTATTTCTGAAATTGTAGGATTAGCTAAAAAAATTTATTTTAACTTTGTTTCGTGTATTTTTGAGGGGCAGTTAAATTTTGAAACATATTAATACATGTTGCAACGTGTGGAATATTTCGAGTATGAAAAATAGTTGAACAGTTTATGAGAAAACAAGGTTTAAAGTTGAATGTGCCTATTAATAAGCATTCGTTTCAGTTAATTGGTACTTCAAATTCTCCAACTAAATGTTCTTCCAGTGTATCACGAAAATATATATTTTTACTTTCT
Source organism: Hymenopus coronatus (assembly GCA_030762935.1). Taxonomy (NCBI): domain Eukaryota; kingdom Metazoa; phylum Arthropoda; class Insecta; order Mantodea; family Hymenopodidae; genus Hymenopus; species Hymenopus coronatus. The sequence goes on from CM060882.1 coordinate 52,461,296, forward strand.
CTACACGTTAGATGTACATAGTGTATAGAGAAGGTATTATATTGGACACAAAAATTCGATACCGATATTTCACAGGAAACACATCTTTGGGTACCCCTAAACAAAAAAACGGATTTTAAGAAAAAGAAAAGAAAAAGTGTTTGTCTGTGGATAGCATAGCTCAAAAACGAAACGACCGTAAAATACCAAACTTTATATTTCCAAGGATGCGACAGGAAGATTTTCAAGAAACTCCCCCGACCCCTAAATACCATTTGCATGGAAGCATTTTCGAAAATTTTGATTTTCTCAAAAATGACTCTTACAAATTTGATTAAAGTATCGTATATTAAAGATATTTACATTACAAACAAAATGTATATCTTGAGTTTTCTGCGAATAGTTCCTGAAGACATCTTTATTCTAAACGAATTTTGCGGAATTTTGCATAAATAGTAAATCGCAAGAGACACAGAAAAACTTACTATAAAAACTTGTAAAGCTCATTAAAACACACAATCTATATTATAAACCTTTTTCTATGGAATTGAGCGTTTTTGAGATATTCCTTGTTATTGGCTTCAGCTTTAAAATACGAACACTTATACTTTTCTCAACTTTATGAACTCCTGCTCATACAAATAAAGGCACTTCAATCATGTAGCAACCAGCTTTTAAAATATTTGTCAATCATTGTGTACTAGGGTATTCCCTTATTTCCCTTCCAATTACAAGAATTAAGTAAAAAGGCCATTTCTGTTATTTTTTTTTTCTTGATTAGCATGAAAGAAATAGAAAAACAAACGTTTTAACAATAATGTGTTGCAGAAATGTAGAGAAAGTCATGTGAATGGAACATAGATTTTTGTAATATATTATAGTTTTTGATCGAACTTCATTGGTACATTTATTTAATCTAATTATTTGTTGGATTAAATAAAGTAAATTAAAGCTTTGATAAGTTGAATTAAACTACTTCTTAATATTGAATGCAGCAGCTTTAGACAAGAAAACATAATTCAATGTTGTAAGTGGAGAGGTGGTTTTAAATACGTTACGGTAAACTAGTTAATTTCTTAAGGAAGGTCACGCTTATTTTGTAATAAATGAGAAAAGATCCAGTTTGCCAAGGTTGGCCCAAAGAACAACTTTTAATGGAGTTAGTCCGGTGCTGGTGGCCAGGCCTTGCAACAGTTTAAACTCTGTCTTTCGAGAGTGCTTTCACTCGCAAGTATTTGAGTTACCGGCAAGCGCACTTCACTCCAACATCTTACTACTTGGAGATGTAATTCAAAGTAGTCCATGAAGCCAAGATTTTCCTTTGATGCGAACTTTGTACAAACTTGGGGAAAGGCGGAGGAGAAATCTCAAACATAGTGCATTAAACTGCTTGGCATGCAACTTCGTTCAGCAAGATTTTATGACAGGACGAATAAAGCCAATATGCCATACACAGAATAATAGAACAAGGAAATTAATTTCGTGAATAGCTGTTTATTTTCTAGTCGAGTTCGTACTTTTTTAACAGATTCAAAGAGTATCAACATAGCAAAAATGATGTTTAATGTTCTCTAATGCTTACATGTGGTATGTAGAAGTATTTTACACCATCCAAATCTCCACTAATAAGGTAAGTGTGCCAAATAAGGTCATGCAAAGGTTTGATTCAGTGTTAATTCACATCTACCAAGCAAACTTTTTAAAAAATATATAAACCCTATATATTGAGCCTTCGGAAAAGGAAAATCTAAATGATAAATTGTTTCGAAAACTGTGAACCGTGCCTTCAATTGTATGAATGAATGAATGAACGAATGAATGAATGAATAAGTGTATTTATTGACATAGCAATATCATACATAGAATTTCAACCGTCGCACGGGTCCACAGACCGTACGTGCTTTTGTAATACACATTACAAGCAATATTAAAACAACAACCACAACAAAGAATTAAAAGAGTAAACACGAAAATAAAAAGAGAAAGAAAATACACAGTCAAAAGCAATATTAAACAACAATAAAATTAAGAGTGAATCCGAAATAAAAAGATACAAAGATATTCAAATATAGCAATTTAAATTTACAGCACAGAGTACACCTTCATAAATGCACCGTCTTATAGTAGATAATTACACTTAAAATACATATATACACATAATATATACAACCCTAGCACAACAGTGACCTAAGTATGAAATAATATATATGTATGTACAACATTGTAGTCACTTTTGTTTAGTTGATCTTATCCCCCCCCCCTTCTCTATTGGCAGCCTCCTCAGATCTCAGCTGTCTTGCCTTAAGTATAAATTTACCTAGCCCGTCCATATTTTCCGTGCCTGCCAGTAGCGTCCAACATGCTTCTATCCCTACATTCGCAGTGGTAAAAAATCGCAGCAAATATTTTTCCCGCCATTCCTCCGTACCCCTACATCTTGCCAAGATGTGAGTCCACGACTCTTCCTCCTCGCAAATGGGACAGATTCTCGTACCATTCTCGTCAGAAATTTTCGTGCTCCTCCATGCTGCTAGTCTAATCCACGCGAGCCCCTCTCTAATGAGTTTGGTACCTGTTTTGATGTATTACTCCATACCCCACTCCGATTTTCCTTCAATTGTAATGTGTATATACATAGCACATTAATGTATGGTACACTGTATTTCAGAAACTCTTTCAAGGGACATGGAAAGGTGCACCCGTTCAGCTGTTAAATGTAACGCAGAAAAATATGAATGGCTCATTATAAAATGCAGACAAAGGCGACTGTATAAAAAGGAAAGTACTCAAGGAAGCTTGAACACTCAACTCCTTTAACATCTTAACCTGATGCCCACCCGCTAACCATAGCGCTAAATAATATCATTTTATTTAAGTTCCCTAAAATGGGATGTTTAGATCACGGTTTTCGGTGTAGATTAACCCCTTAATACATGTTAAGCTGTAGCAAAGAATTTAGAAATCATATCCCAAAGGTTTTCTATCTCAAAAACTTGATCATGGGCCCCTCTACAATCTTGTCAATTTATGCGGTTGAATTCTGCAACTTCCTGTATATTAAAACATATAAATGACAAAAAAACCTTATATCTGGAAACAAGATATGAACTCCATTTAATTTGTAAGTAATTTTATATTAATAGCTATCGCATAGCTGATGCATAATAAAGTCATAGATGTAAACGATCTCGACCCAAAAAATATGGATTTCTTTAAGGGTAAAATTCTCCAAAAATTGCAATTTTTTTTTTATTTTTGCTCAAAATAGTTTAGGGTATTAGTATTATTATACTGAAATTTCATGACTTTATCGTTACTCTAGGTATGAAATAATAATTTAAATAGCAATGAATGTTACTGTGCCACGCCCCCTTTTTATTTCTTCTTTAGAAGAGTTTGCCATTTCTGTATTTTTTGCTGTTTGGACAGTCAGTTTGCTGAAAGTATTGTTTGTACACTTGTAGAAAGCTGTGGACAAAATGGCAGAAAGCGTTTATTGATGCTCCTTTGTTTCGAAGTTGTTTACTTTTGAAAATAACCTCGTGTTGTGTATTTTTATACCACAGATTCATTAATCAGTCTAGTAAAGTGTTTACATTATTAAACTCGGCGAATCTAGTGATAAATATGGGAAGATATAGTGGTAAGGTGTTTAAAAAGGTGAAAAAAACCGTGTATATCGAATAAATAACCTCAAAAAAAGTTGTTCCTGAGATTTTAAATACCAGTGCTTCTGCTAAGAAAATCAGTGAAGGTGTACAAATTGAAGCAAATTCAAAAGAAGCAACCACCCGTTTTAGACCATAGATATTGAAATATTAGCTAATACTATTAGTAATAGTTGTGCTTGTGCTACACGTGGGGCAAAGTGTCTGAGGCTGTATGATGATCAGACACAAAGATGTGGAGTAGCTTGTACTTTTCATATAGTGTGTGATAAGTGCAACATAAATACCGAATTTAAATCTTCACCCATAAATAACTGGGTATATGATGTAAATATGAGGTTGTGTTATGCTATGAGATGTATTGGTATAGGAAGAGAGGGCACTAACTTATTATGTGGGCTCCTAAATACGCCACCACCTGTCAGTAGATACAGTGAAACACAAATCTGCTGTTTTAGAAGCTGTGTGCAAACAGGATTTGATAGCTGCAGTAGAAGAAGCAGTGAATGTAAATGAAGGGGCAGATAATGTGGAGAAAAGAGATATGGCTGTCTCCTGTGATGGAACATGGATGAAAAGGGGCCACACATCACAATATGGGGTGTCGTCTGTCATAAGTATCGACACAGGCAAGGTGTTGGACCTGCAAGTATTGTGCTACATGTGCAGTAAGAACCAAATTGCATGATGCATTGGAAGAAGAACAATGGCAGACAAATTGGAATGTTGCAGAAATTATACCGGCTGAAGTGGAGGAATGGAGGCAGCAGGGATGAAAATCATTTAGAGAAATTGGAATGTGTTGGCCACTTCCAGAAAAGAATGGGTGGTAGGTTATTAAAACTGAAAAAAGAAATGAGAGGCAAAAAATTAAAAGACGGGAAGCCATTAGGAGGACAAGATAGGCTAACAGACAAAGAAATTCACAACCTACTTATGGCAGGGCCATTAGAAACAACACAGGAAATGTTAAAAATATGCAGCAGGTGGTATGGGCCACATATTTTCACAAACTTTCTACAGATGACAACCCTCAGCATGGTTTGTGTGATGCCTCTTGGTGTGGTTACAAAAAGGCTCAGCTTGATGGCTCACTCTTCCATCATAAACACAGTTTACCAGAAGCAGTACTGGATGTTGTGAAACCCACTTTTCAATACCTAGCTCATCCTGATCTCCTAAACAAATGTACTCTTGGGAAAACTCAGAATGCTAATGAAAGTTTCAATCGACTCATATGGATTCGCTGCCCATTTGTTTCCTCTAATGTTGTGAAAATTGGTGCATATGATGCATGTTTGGTGTACAATTCAGGAAATTTAGGAAGAATTAGAGTGCTACAGGAACTTGGAATTGCGCCTGGTGTGTTCACAACAATTTTGAGGAGCATCGACGACACAAGAATTGGTAAATCAGCTTACATGATGGACAAACTTCAAAATCAAGCCCATCAACTGAGACATCTCAAGAGGAAAGAAGTGGAGGAACAAGATGAAGATGGTGATTATGGATATGGGCAGCATTAGTCGCCTCAGCAACAGTGAAAAACAAAGTAAATCTTTAACACAACTTTTCTACAGTTTACATTTTTTCATCTTGAAGGTGCATTTTCTTCAAAACTATTGGATGTACAGTTATCATATTTGGTAGTTTGATAGAGAAGGTCTGGCTGCATAATCCCGTGGAACAGAATTTTAATAAACATTTTAGTTAATTGTTGGTGATTTTTTTTTTCGAATAGATTTTCAAGAAATTTGTCAAACTAACAATATATGATTTTTTATCTCAACAACAATAATGCATATTAAAATTCTGTTCCACAGAACTGTGTGTTATATCTTCAAAATAACTCATAAAAATTTGCAATGCAAAATCTCTGACACTTTTTAAGAAAATGCACTTATTATTTTTTAAATAATAAAAAATATAATACAAACAAAAGTTATCAAATAATTCTGAAAAAATACACATATGTAGACAAGGATTATCAGTTACCATAACAAATTTCAGTTTTCTAACTTATAAAATATAGAAGTTATCAATACTTTTATGTGGTGACGTTTTTTTACCTACGTCCCCCCTTAAAAAAACAAACAATTCTTTCCAAATGTATTGTTTAGTGACATCTGTTATTAATTATTTTTATTTAATCAACATTTGTTATTCTTACTCAGTACTTCCGAGTTTCGTTTGCTTATCGTGGTAGCATGAACATTTTAAGGAAATTTAGGGTTATCGTATAAAGTCCAGTTTTTAAATATTTGTCTGTCGGTAATATATTTGTATGAATAAGAAATGTTCATTTCTATTAAAGTAAATGAGTTAGAAAACAAGCTTGCGTAAGAGTGGTTTGTATACCAGATAAACGATAGAGAAAAGAGAATATCTTATTTTTTTATAGCCTCTATCGTTTATTAGTAATTATACAAACTTTTTTTTCTCGTTCGGCTTACCCTCCCTTTGTGTAGTACTGACCTCCCCTACCTATGGGTCAGAACCCAGTCGGGGAGCCATCGGCACAAACCACAGTGTGGAGAACCTGACAACCAGAGGTCAGCCCGTAGCCAAGAATGAGCGTGAGCAAGTGGATGATATGAAAGTAAGCGAAAGGGATGATAGGAACGGAGATGTTGGAGCAGTTGTAATAATGAATGGTGGGGGAAACCGGAGGACCCGGAGAAAACCCGCCCAGACACTTTCGTCCACCACAACACCCACAAGAGGGCGCTAGGAATATAATCCGGTCCACCTAAATGGGAGGTTTAACCAGTCAGCCACGGCGCCGTCTGGTTATATAAATTATTCGTACAAAAGTTTTATCCATCCATTTTACTTTGAGATATATATTTGCAGAAACAATATACATACACATTTAGTTATAGATATAAACATAATAGCGATAATAATTTTTTTAAAGATCTCGGCGTCATAACAGAGAAATGTACGAATACCGTAGCATATGAAAGACAAAGTAAAGGTTACTTAAAGTGGGACATCTTGGAATTCCTCGTTAGTATTTTTGAAAAATAAAATGCCATATTTGTTTTTTACAGGATTATATACATATGTAGACATATAGTTACTGTATTTGTTTATCAATCTTTATAAGGATTATATCAATTTTGGTAAGGTTACTGTATTTATAAATCGAACTTTATTTAAATAAAAATTAAATTATTACCTAATTATAATACCTAAATATTAGAGAATGATTTTTTTAGAGTCTATCCGATTTATACCATAATCGTTTTTTCGTTTTTAAGTTCTCCTGTTCATACTATACACACAAGTTGCTCGCATGCATACGCACATATTCACACCGTATTCTAAAAATATGATTTGTTCTATTCACATAACTTTCTCTAGCTGTTCCACATAATACTATTCTTACAAAAGATTATGCTTTTATCTAATTCATGCTAATCGAGATAAACATCAGTAGAATTGTTTCCTTGTAAGCAGAAGGAAATAGACTAATAGTAAAACAGTCAAATCTTTTAAAAGCTCATTGTTATGTGAAACAATTGAGATTCGGCTCGCTCTGCATGGTCCAATTTGAGAAAAGTAGGCAGTTTAAAACTAAAAAAAGAGAATATCTAAAAAAAGTCATCTCTGCAATAGAACTATAAATGATGTAAATTATTCATTTTAACAAGAGCTATATTTTGTATGTTTTAAGCTTTTGTCTATCTCTTACGCTTTAACCGTACATTTTTGCAAAACCCATCCAGGCCAGGAGCTCTCCAGAGCCTATTCCCAGAAAATTCAAAATATCACTTTATTTATAATGTGAATATTTTTAATATACGGCATATGAAGCAAAATCCTTAGCCATTTTTGAGAAAAACAAAATTTTCAAAATGTTGTCCATGAAAGGGCAGTTTGTGGTGGGGAAATCATTCTGGAAAATCTTCGTGTCGCATCCTTGGAACACAGTAAACACAAGTATGCAGTTTGGTATTTAGCTGTCTTCGTTTTCGAGTTATGCGGCCCACAGACACACACACACACACACACACACACACACACACGGACCTTTGTCCAAAAATGTTTTTTTCTGGAGTCAGGGGACCTCAAAGCTATATTTTCGGTGAAACCTCGAATCTTTGGTGGAACACAATCTCTGACTACTATGTATGTTTTATATTCATACGGGCTAGAGAAAGTAAAACTGCCTTTATTTAATAAAATGAAACACTTCCTCTACTTACTATAACCAATTAGTAGAGATAGTGAAAATAAAATGTTACTCAAAATGCGAACATCATCTAAGGACTATTTCTTCTTGATAAAAGAGGAATTTTGTTCACCATGGAGTATAGTCCAGCATGTTTCCTTCCACTGTTTCTGGAATTTTGAGCAGAACCATTGCCAACAACAAGAATCTTCTGCTCAGCAGGGTTTCATGTAAAGCTGATATTACCAAGGATTTTTGTTTGACCTAGAAATGTCTGAGCATAATATTTATAGTGTAAGTGTATTGGGTAACCGACAGAGCTGCTGGAGACTGTCACGATGTGGCCATAAAGTGTGTCCGGGAACTTGCACCGACTAAACAATTTGCTCATATCGATTATCGATTTGGAATTCCACTAGGTCGATAACAGGACAAGCTAATTGTGTGTCACGTGCATGTCTTCCTTTTATGAACCCCTGTCACGACTGGCGACTAAGAGGTGTTTTTCTGCTTGTTGTTATCGTGTTGTGAAGGTATTTATGTGAAAGTCGATTTTATCACTCGCTGTATCCTCTGGAAGCAATAAATCGGTTTCCTTCAATAGCAAGAGGTAATGCTGCTATTGTGAATTGTATATCATTATTCCTTTCAGCATTACTCTGCAATTTCTTCCATTAATTTATGTAGATATAATTAGTGTACACGTACTGAGTATAAAAGGTATTGTAATCCATCCAAAAATTCCATGCCGAGATTTCACAGGAAATAGATATATGTTTTGAGGTCTCCTGAGTTCGAAAAAATTAGGTTATTGTTGTCTGGGAACAGCACAGCTGAAAAACGTCAAATAACAAGCTTGGTATTTAGGTTAGTATCTTTTAAAGATGTTACACGAAGATTTTCAAGAAAGTACACCCCACCCCAAACTACCCTTTACATGGAAAATTTTTTTCTCAAAAATTTCTCTAACGATCTTTAATTAAAATACCGTGCATCATAGATATTTATATCACAAATAAAATGTATATATTGAATTTTCTGGATACAAATTTTGAAGATCTGTTTATTCTGATGAATTATGCCGAATTTTGCATAATTAGTAAGCCACAAGAAATACACAAATTCTTATTATACAAAATCTATATCTCGTTAAAACACACAATGTTTCAAGATATTTCTTACTTTTGGGTTTCAAGTTTAAACTACGTAACTTTTCTCAAACGGGGTTACCTTTCTTCTCGCTTTTTATTTTACTTCAGGTCTTGTAAAGCAAATCGAATTTCAATTTTTAAAGGATGTTTCCTTCTGGTTACAAAGAATCAAGTAATAATGTTTATTTCCATTAGCTTAATGTAGATGAAAGAATCTCTTTTGTAAGAATAGTTTGGTTTGCAGAACGGGTAGAGGAAGCCATGTGAATGGCACACTTAAGGTTTTTCATGAAGTGTTTTAAACATATTCACCATTATACAGCCTGCTAGATGTAAATATGTAAATGCAGATATGTTGATGAATGGTGCTTAATGTGTAACCATTCCGGGTATTAGTTTTTTCTTTATCAAACAGTTTTTTCAAAAACCAATATCATAACTTCCTATCTGATGTGTATTCCATAGTCTTAGCTGCGCGACGAAATGGAAAAACGCCTGTGGATATAGGCCACCCGGTTTGCTTCCAGGTTTTCATGCCACAACAAGTGAATCTGGCCTAGGTATTGTGGGGTTATTGGCTTATAGAAATAATTCAAACACAGTGCTGATACAACATTCGTTATGGCGAGGTCCGCACATTAAAGGTTATGCCTTCCTACCCACGGTTTAAGGAAATAGGTGTGTTTGCCACGCCTACCCTCTAATCAACCTAAAAACATATTATTGTTAATAAGTAAAAGTTTAAGTCTGCAACTGAAGAAATATTCATGTAATTTTGTTCATTACAATGTATTTAATTACCAATACAAATATTTTCACTCATTCCCTTAACTCATGTGTGTAAGTTATGGCTAATTCTTTATAAATTATTATGCACAGTCATTTATTCCTTTAAGTGTTACTTTCACTTTTCATATTAATTGCAGAATGTAGAGAACGTATTGACTGTACCCATTCTGTAATGGGCAAAGGTGGGTGCAGCGGTTGGGCGGTAAACCTTGGCCTATTTGCGCCTGTTGAGCCAGGGAGTTTAATTTATATTCTAGAAGAAGTATTGTATTCCTAATAAAATTTCGAGATTCTACCCGAAATACACATTTTGACGCCCTTTAATAAAAAATAATTTTTGAAACGGGATCTTACACGAGTGCAATTAACCAAGTGTTTTACTTTACTTTAGTATATTGCAAGGATGCGATACGAAGATTTCAAGAAGGTTGCCTTAAATTAAACTATACTTTTATCAATTTCTTTTGTAAATTATTATTTTCTAAATGCTGACTAAGGGTTTTGAATAAAATACAATGTGTATTTTTCCCATTTTAGTAAATTTAATTCACATACCACTTCACATCTTATACTGATGTTCGTGAGAGCACCTGCTCCATATTAGACGTATGCAAATAAACTCCTTTAACACAGGAAAATATAAGAACTTAACCGGGTTATTTCAAGTTAAAGCCAGCCAATGTAGATTTCGCTTCTCTTTGGTAACGTGGACAGTTCCATGCGCTTTTAGGGCTTACGAAACAGGTGGAAAACATGGGCGGAGTCAGCGAAAAGGCTTTGTCTTACATAAGTATTTCCAGGTGTATTTTAAATGTCTTTGAGTGTACAAAGGTATTAAAAATGCGAAGGCCACGTTACCGAATGGAAGGGATTGGACATGAAACGTAGTTTTCGACATTTAATGTTCTGAGTTGCAAACTGGTGATCCCTAAACTTTCTGGTTGGAGTACCGGGTGATACAAAATTAAGCTAATCTTTTCACTGTGCTTCACACTGAAGTTCTAATACCAACTTAAATCGCGCACGTAGTAAACAAAATTAACATACTGTTTATATTGTTATAAAAGGGTGGTTTTCTCCATCGGCTTTACTTTTTACTTTCTCTACACGTACTATGTACATAGTGTATAGAGAAGGTATTGTAATGCAGCCAAAAATTCGACACCGAAATTTCACCGGAAATATATGTTTTGGGTCCATCTGAAACCAAAAAATCCATTTCTGGAAAAAGGCCCGTGTGTGCGTGTATGTGTGTGTCTGTTGGCCGCATAGCTCAAAAAAAAAAAAAAAAAAAAAAAAAAAAAAAAAAAAAAAAAGACCGTTAAATACCAAACTTGGTATTTAAGTTTGGTATCTTGCAAGGATGCAACACGAAGATTTTCAAGAAAATCCGCCCATCCCCAACTACCATTACATGGAGCTTTTTTCGAAAATTTTAATTTTAATAATATGTGTATTTGGAATTTTCTGGAATAACCTCTGAAGACTACCTTATTCCTTATATGGAATTTTGCATAACTGCTAAACCGTAAGAGATAGACAAAAATTTAGCATACAAAAATGTAGAGCACATTAAAACACACAATTTGCGTTATATAATTTTTTTTCATGGAGTTGATCGTTTTTGAGATATTCCTTTTTTTAGCTTTAGCTTTATAATACATACTTTTCTGATGTAGGAATTTGGCAACTCCTGTCCATACGACAGAGAAACTTCAGGAACATAGTAACCAGCTTCTATCACTTTAACCTATGCTTATGCAGTGAATGTGTAAAAGGCATTCTTCGAGCTGAGCAAACAAAGTGTGATTGGAGGAAATTATGAAAATTGTAGTTGACACCGACTATTTATTATTAATAGTCCAGGTGATGTCTCAGATAGTTTCAGTGCCACTACAACACAGCAAGGTTGGTCATTTGCAAAAAAAGTGATTGGACTGATGCACGTATGCAATACTTTAACAAACTTCCAGAATAGCATTTCTGCATTTTGTAATTCTCCGAAAAGCTGTACATCGTACTATATAAAATACTCGTCTATTTCTTTTATTGTCTTATTTACATATATTTTATAAATTAATTATTACCTATGAACAATTAACACTATTTATGTTATGAAATTAGTGAAATGTAAGTACGCGATTTTATACAACTGTACTGCAGCAGAGCATAGCTTAATACCACGTGGTGGGTGCATGTGCGTTCGCGGAAGAATACAATTTGATTTTTCGTCAACGCAGGTGATGTAAGAGTAAGTAAATAAGTAATACATGTTGAACATGAACTATGAACATTTTGGAAATGTTCCCTGGTATATTCTGTGATTTATACCTGTACAATTTCGTTTCCAATTCTATACAGTTGCGTCTGGGCTGTATCAAGACAAAGGCAAGTGATTAACAATCAAATTATCTGTGTATTTCGTTTGAAGTGAACTCGTATTGTGAGAACACACAATTAGAAATTGCTATTAAATAATTTATGTTAGAAATAGCTTACAAATCTAGCATTTCATTTATAACACTGGGATATGCTGAGACTTGTTTTACTAACAGAAGTAATATCATAAACCGCTTGGCACAAACCGATAAAATCTCCAGCAGAGCGAGTCTAGATATTTATTTAATCACAAAAAACTTGAAATGTGAAATTCTATAAAAAAAATTGGTTCTACTACATTCACGTGACTTTCTCTAGCTGTTTCACAAACTTTCCTTATAAAAGTTTATTCCTTTATCCGCGTCATTGTAATTAAGATAAACATTACCAGAAATGGACTTATTACTTCCTTGTGAGCAAGGAAAATAAGAGAATACACCGAGATAAAGAGGTAGCCAAATCTTTAAAGGCTATCATTGTTTGAAACAAATAATATTCGGTTCTCTTTTTGCATTTCCAGGATTAGAATCAGACAGATAATGTGGAAGTTTACTTATAGCATGAGAACAGTTTAAGTAGTTTAAAATTGAAACCCATAACAAGGAATAATCTAGAAACAATAACTATGTAAAAAATGTATAGGATATAAATTGTGTGTTTTAACGAGATATATACTTTTTGTGCAGCAAATGTTTGTTTATCAGTTACATAGCGTTTACCGAGAATGAAGTCTTTGTAGGCTATTCTCAAAAAATACAAGATATACGTTTCGTTTGTAATGAAAGTTTTAAACTATAAGATTTTGAGAAAATCAAAATTTTCGAAACATATTCCATGTAAAGGGCAGATCGAGTAAGGATTTTCTCTAAAACACTTGTGTCACATCCTTGAAAAATACTGAACTTAAATACGAACTTTGGTATTTAAACGAATTTCATTTTTTGAGTTATGCATGCCACACACACACCGATCTTTTTCTAAAAAGTATTTTTTTTATTCAGAGGACAGGCATATTTTATATGGTAAGTTGTGTTTCTCTTACGGTTTAACCGTTATGCAAAATTCTGCAAAACCCATTCAGAAAAAAAGAAGTCTCCAGAGACTATTTCCATGAAATTCAAAATATACTTTTTATTTGCAATATATACGGAATTTTAATCAAAACCGTTAGAGCCATTTTTGGGAAAAACAACATTTTCAAAACATTTTTCATGTAAAAGATAGTTCAGACGAGGGGATTTTCTTGAAAATCTTCGCGTAGTATCATTTAAAGATGCAAAACATAAATACAAAGTTTTCTGGCTATGCTGGCAACATACAGACACACTGTCATGGTTGTTTTAGTAGCGTCAACGTTCGGGTGCCAATATGTCGTATTATTTTTGGGTTGTCAGTATGACGCTGTCAGGTGAGTCTACCTGGAGTTAATGCTAGTGAATTTCTCTACATTAAGTGTACATACCTTGCAGATTCCCTTGGTTGCACCGGCTAGGCTTGTAGTAGATATGAGTCTCTTACTCAGGGGGATAAGGGTATGTAACACTGTTGGTAGACTCAAATAACAGAGAAAGTTCACTTAATTCACTGTATACTTCCTTTATTGGTAAATTATTGTTCATTTGAGGCACTAACCCTACGAGCGACTCCCGACATAACTGATCGCGATCTTGACGAAGCCATTTTCAAAACGTGCTACCTCAACTTTTACGGAGTTATTATAACTTTACTTTAATCACTGTGGTCTGGAGTTTCTCGGTCCGAGTAACATTCACGATAATGATTGTCCGTCAGATTCATTTGTAAAGCACTGATTTTCTGCAATATACGACGCGCGATTTCCTACATGATGTGTCGTACTTTATGAGCCTTGTGTGTGCCGCGTTGTTGTGTCGACTTCTAACCCGCACATCACTTATATACAAAAAGGTCCGAGTTTTGCGCTCCTTTTTGATTGGCTGAAAAATAGCGCGTAACTATCGGGGATTTTTCTTTATTTTACACTCACGTGACCTTGTTCTAGAGTGCGAAATTCCCTTTCTCCAATTTCAAAAGGGAAAGAACCTAGTTTCCTCTTAAGGTCACTTATGTCCTTAATGCATTAAAATTTGTATTTATAACAAAGCCCGTAGCCTTGACAAATAGAAAAGCTGTTTTCTACTCTCCGCGGTGATGCTTTCCACTGAGCATATATTTCCTATATTTCCTATTTAAGTATTATAAACTAATAATATATGCGTCGCACTAAAATACTGTCGCAACACACACACACACTCCTACGGGCTTTTTTCTAAACATGGTTTTCTCGGACTCAAGGGACCTCAAAACACATTTTCGGTGAAATCTCAACAGAGAATTTTTGGGTGGAATACAATACCTTCTCTATCCAATAAGTACACTGCATATACGTGCTATAGAAGGCAAAAATAATCTAGTGACAATGAATACACAAAAGAATGACCATGTAGTAAATTATACATGGTAAATTAACGCCCTATGTATGAAATAGTAATGTAAATTAAATTAGAAAATATTGCATTGCATATTCTAATACGCGTGTGGTAGCGGTGTGTAAGCTTTTCTTGAATCACGAAACAGCGCTTAAGGGAGAGTACATACACTCTCGTCACCTGAACATGTTTTTTTTTTCTCTGTTTATGCATCAGCAGTTGCTAACAACTTATTTACAAAGTTAGCATTTAAAAGCTGGTCTTTAATATACAATGTAAAACATTACCTTAGGAATGAAACTTGCAAATCGTTGATAATAATGTTCACATACTTAAATATTCCGATTTCCCACTGGGCAATCAATGCGTTCCATCACTGTTTATGAAAACAATATAAGCGTGCAATTATACTTGCATAATAATATGTAGCATATGTCACCAAGTAATAACAACAAAACCTCTGATGGGTTCCATTCATTGATATTATGGTTTCGGGTGTAGGCCACGTCATTTCTCTGTGCCGACGTTTCGCTGCAACCTGTGTTGAGCTTCTTTCTGATATACTTACTCGTATGTTGGCCGTTGGTCAGCCAATCCCCTCTCGCTCCGTCAGTAAGACTTTCCAAATTGAGTTAAGTGGTTTTCCTCCGTCTTGTTGAGTTTGCTGTTCTGTTTAAAGACTTCGATGCTCTCTGCTATTATTCTGGTGTGTAACGCTGCATACTGCCAAAATCATTATATCGTCAAAATCTATGTGATGTCCGGTTCATTCCTCGTGTTCTGCGAGGGCGGAGTTTTCTGCTTGCGACTGTTTTATGTCTGATGTGCTCATTTCTGCGGATTGCATGGATCTGCCAATATATGAGTCTCCATAATCACAGACAATTTGATACACCCTAGGATTTATTAGAGGTGATGCTTTATCTTTTAAGCTGATACTTTAGATCCTAGTGTCCTTTTTGTATTCCTGATCTGATGTATTTTATTAATAGATTGGATATTCTCTCGGAGACTTAGTGGATATATGGTAAGAAAGTCCATTTGTTGCTGATGTCGTTGGGTATTTTTTCTGGGTGTTTCTTTTCACATGACCATCTCTAGCTGTACTGCAAACAAACTATTCTTACAAAAATTTATTCTTCTCTCTTTTCTTTTATCTATACCATCGAGATAAACATTAGTAGAAATGCTCTTACTACTTGATTCTTTGTAAGAAGAAGGGAAATATGGCTAAAGCGTTAGTCATTCTTTTAAAAGCTGGTCACTATGTGAACAGTTGAAGTTCGGTTCGCTTTGCTTTGCAAGGCTAGTAGTAAACAAACGCGAGATGTAAGGAAAGGTAACTCTGTTTGAGAAAAGTTAAGTAGTTTTAACCGGAAACCATTAACAAGGAATATCTTGGAAACGGTCAACTCCACAACAAAATGCATTGGACATAAATTGTGTGTTTTAACGAATTCTAAATTTTTTGTGTAGTAATATTTTGTCTATTTCTTACGTTTTTCAGCAAAATTCATCCAGAATGAACAAGTCTTTGGAAGCTATTACCAGAAACTTCAAGATATACATTAATTTGTGATCTAAGTATCTATAATTACGGTATCTTAATCAAACTCGTTAAGGGCCATTTTGAGAAAAAACACAATTTCCAAACATTTTTCCACGTATAAATAAATTTATGATTAGGGGATTTTTTTACGTCCTCTTGTCGCATTCTTGGAATATACCAAACTTATAAAGTGGTGTTTAACGGTCTTTTAGTTTTTGAGTAATGTTGTCCACAGACACATCTTTTTTAGAAATGCTTTTTTCGAACTCAGAGGACCTCGAAACATATTTCCAGTGACATATACATTACCTTCTGTATATACCTACTACGTACACGGTACTTGTAAAGAAAACAATGAAAATTAGCAGAACAATATTACTTAGCTACTTTTAAATAAAAGAGAAATACTAAATCTATGCGATACTTAAATCTATACACTTCTCTTTGCCTGGCCAGGAATACAATAAAAGATGTTTGAAACCAATGATGGCTCCCGTTGGAGAAAATTAATAATGATAGCAACAGCAAGGAATACATACGAAATGTACATACATTGTGATTTTAATATGAGTCTACATTTTTTGATAGCAACGTTCTGCTAATCTCTTACAGCTTGCCACTTATTCAAAAGTCATCCATGAATGAAGAGGTCTTCAGAGGCTATCCCTTAGAAGTCTATATATATGTATATATGTGTATATATATTATATCTGATAGCTTTAGTATAGGATAATTCGTTTAAAAGTTAAAGCCGTATTTTGAGAAAATCAAAATTTTCGAATGGTTATTCATGTTAAGGGCGGTTGGGAGTGGGGGGATTTTCTTGAAAATCTTTGTGTCACATCCTTGGAAGGTACTACACTTAATTATCAAGTTTGGTATTTAACCAATTTTTCTTTTTTGGGTTATCTGTCAACAGACACACATACACGTATAAACACATTTTTTAAAAATGTATCTATCATATATATAGGGAAGCCTAAAACGTGTATTTGCAGTGAATTCTCAATATCAAAGTTTTGGGTGGGATGCAATATCTTGTCTACCTACGAACGAAGTAGAGAAAGTAAAAATGTGTTAATATAATGAGCTGAGTTTAAAATGGTAATAGTTCAATAAAGCAGCTTGTCCAACATCCATGATTTCATCTGCTTTTAGCTAGAAAGTTAATTGTTATATCCTTTTTTTCGCGATGGCGGATGTGCACCAAAGGTTGAAACCAAAAAAATTATAGACTCAATGAAAAGATATAATGAATTTAGTTTTATTAATTGTTCTACTGTAGGAATGAAAGATAGAATCAGAATATAAAAGTATATAAATTTACAATGGAATTTTTTTTCTCAGAGACGTTAAAAACACCATGGCTTTTACTGATACGCACAGAAATATTCATACAGCGATTTCAAAGCTTACGACAACAGTAGCATTGGAATAACAATACTGTTGGTTCAGATCCCGATTATGGCACTAATTTTTTAATTCTGCTTCCCATAATTACTTCGCAATTAAGAATATCTTAATACATTTGATTACCAAGAGCTTTTAAAGAAATTTTCTATAAAACGTTTGCTATTCCTATTCAAGTAATGGGAAAATGCGACAATTTGAATGCTTTTCATTTTGCGCATATCGGAATTCCTAACCATGAGCTTTTACCTTTTTTTTTAGTAATACCAAACTCTTTCAGTAACTGGGTTTGGTATGCCTTCTCCCATTTAAATTTCCGTTTGTTTGTTCTGTGTCCTTTGTTTCTATTTTAATTTGATTATATTGTTACCGGTTGTTGAGGAAAAGAGCGAAACTAGATTGTATCGGGCAGGAATGCAAACCAATACAATATTGACAAACTCAGGACTGGTGTGGAAAGCAACGGTGAAAAGTTTCCGCCATTATTAAATAAAGCAACACACCTTAGGACACTAGCAGTATCGGCACATTTCTGTCTACCGGACTGTACTTAGGTAGTAGTCAAGAAGACCCCAGCAGGAAATCGACCTGGGACCTCTGGACGATAAGCCAGAACACTAACGGCTCCATCGCAGAGTATTGAAAAACGCTGAAGTTTGTTAGGAATCGAGGTTTAAACCGGGCTTTCTATATGATCTTTCCATTTATATCTTAATTTAATTGATAGTTCAAAAGAGTGAGATGCAGAACACTTTTTACTTTCTTAAAGCTTAGAATCCATGTTTTTTTTGTGCAGAACTGATATTTTTGGTCAAATTTCAAAATGCTCTACAATAAGTTCTTTTGCAGCTGGGAACGCGGTCACGAAATTGCTGGATTGAGGTTCGGTGCACACAGAGTACAGCTATGGCTTTATGTAGTATGTGATTGCTTTTCGAAGCGTGCACTATATAGCATTGCTCACTGCCTGGCCTTGTTCAGTTCCTGATATAGATTAACCAATAAACACTGAAAATGTGCGCAGATTGAAAAATATCGAAATTACGAAAGGGTAGGCGCTCCACGGTGAACAAACCTCTGGATGATTGAAAAATATTTTCAGTGACAGGAGGAGAGCGCTTTCTTTTGACAAAGTAAATATGAATTTTGTAAAATACTGCAGTGACTTCTAAGCGAGTTTGGTTGATTTATGTTCATTGTCTTTTCAAAGCTCTGCACGTTATTATCCTAACTTTTTGTATCAATTTTTATACTTTTATTTGTAAACATATAAAGGATTTTCATTACTTTCTCGTACTCACACGTATTGTGTGCACAGTGTATAGAGAAGGTATTGAATTGCAACCAAAAATACGATACCAAGATTTCATCGGAAATATGTTTTGGGACCTCCTGAATCCAAAAAAGATATTTCTAGAAAAAGGTCCGTGTGTGTCTATGGACAGCATAGCTATGGACTTAGTATTTAAGTTCAGTATATTGCAAGGATGCTACACGAATATTTTCAGTAAAATTCCCCCACTCCCAGCTATCTTTTACATGGAAAAATTTTCGAAAATGTTGATTTTCTTAAAAATGGCTCTGACGATTTTGATTGAAATATCGTTTATTAAAGATATTTACATGACAAATAAAATGTATATCTTGAATTTTCTGGGAACAATATCTAAAGACACCTTTATTCTGAATGAATTTTGCGGAATTTTGCATAATTGTGAAACCATAGGACATAGACAAAACCTTACTGCATAAAAACCGTAGAGCTTGTTAAAACACAAAATTTATATTATATGCATTTTTTCCTAGAGTTGACCGTTTTTAAGAATTGTCTTGTTATTAACTTCAATACTTTTCTATTACGGGAATTGTGAACACCTGACCACACAAAGAATCAGATTTCTATACCATAGCAACCACATTTTAGAACATTTGACCGTCGGTTTAGCCTAGTGTATTCCCTTACTTCCCTTCTACCTATAGGGAACTAATTAATAATGCCGTTTCTGCTAGTGTTTATTTCGATTAGCATGAAGTAGATAGAAGAATAAGACTTAACAATAATTTATTACAGAGAAATAAAGAAAGTCATGGAGCACATCAGATTTTTTTCTCATACTAGGAAATAATTGTTTTTATGTTACTTTATGTTTTAGACATATGCATATAATATCAATATATGTGTGATGAGCAACTTTTGGAACAGTTTATATCTGAACGTGTGGATGTTTACACTACAAACTCTTCCATAATATCCTCTCTGTGTGTTAGTCTCTGTATGTACTTTGAAATGCAAAACCGAGCTCTAGTTACAACCTATCCTACTGACAGGTTGTGGCATGTCTAAGAAAATCAAGTGCATTGAGTTGCTGTAATGGTCTTCGCCTGCACAACAAAAAGTAAAGAAGTTAAGGAGATTGTCTAAAGACGGAAAGTCAAGACGTCTTAAATTAAACTTTAATCGTGTTCAAGTCGCACAGTAATGAGATAATGGAGCTCTAACAGCAGGGAAGAAACCTTTTAATGAGATGTGTAAAGTGGCAGTCGATACAGAGCGTCGCATCTTACATACAGACCTATTGTCGCTCGTTAATGTCGCGCAGTTGTAAAACAGATGTCGAGGCTGTTTGAAATGGCAAATCCAGATCTGGAACACGACGTCGGTATGCGGCTCCCTTGGGAACTCGACGCTCGACAGGAATATTTACTCAGAGAGGGTCAGGGAAATCCCAGGATGACTCCGATGAGATCCACCAGAGTTATTCCAGAACTGCGTCAATATTTTTTCAATTCGGATTTTAGGATAGCCTTTATCTCACGACTGTGAAAACGATAGGACTTAGTTGGACTTAGTTCAAACCATATTTCTGTTAAAGAAGCCGGATAGAACTGAACTAAATGTACACGTATTACAGCCCAAAATGTTTATTACTTATGAGTTCTTTAATATCAATATCTTCATTGGTGATTATACAAATTAAAAGTATGACATAGCAAAATAAAAATATTAAAGATATATAACATCTAATTAAGCATATAAAATTGCTTGTAATATCAAACTGAGAAATATATATACTTACATGTAGCGACATATGGTAGATATCTAATTAATTATGTAATATCAAACAAATGCGTAACTAATTAGGAATATATAGCTAATCATTTATAATTAGATTAGAAATCCCTAACTTAAATGAAACTTTATTTATTTAACTTATCGGGAAATCCTTGTACTACAAAATGTATTGATTGTACAGCTCCATACTATTCCACTGTTCTTATTTTAAACTGTTATTCACAAATATCACTTTTACAACTTTCATAGTATATTGCGTATATTTTAAATGTTTGATAAACATTTACCGTTCGTTAAACGCTGGAGTACACGCAGCAAAAAAATCTTATATGTTCCATTCACATGACTTTCTCTACCCGTTCTGCAAACAAACTATTCACACAAATGAGATTTGTGTGTCTGCATCATGCTAATCGAGATAAGCATTAGCAAAAGTGGTCTTACTACTTGATTCTTCTGAAAAGAAGGGAAATATTAATAAGGGGATATTTATAGATCACTATATAAACAATTGTTGAGCAAAGGCTAGCAGTAAACAAAAGCGAGTTGAAAGGAAAGGTAATCCCGGTGGAGAAACGTTATGTAGCTTCTACTTGAAACCAATAACAAGTACTACCAACTATACAACAAAAATGCATATGATATAAACTGAGTTATCGAGATCTACAGTTTGTGTTGTAAAATTTTATCTTTTTATTACGATTTACTAGTTATGCAAAATTCATCCAGTGCGTGCAGATCTTCAGAAACTATTTCCAAAACTATTACTTTTATTTGCGATGTAAATACCTATAATATAAGGTATTTTAACCCAAATCGTTAGAGAAAGGTTTATTTTTGAGACAAATGAAATTTCAATACATTTTCAATGTAAATGGTAGTTTGTGATGGGTGGATTCTTTCTGTAGTATTCCTGAAAGATAAACTTTAAATACTCATACACAGCTGTTGTTCTAAATTATTTTTAGCTCAGGGGCTCTCAAAACATAATTTCCAGTGAAATCTCCGTATTGAAATTTTGGTTGGAATACAATGTATTATATATATATATATATATATATATATATATATATATATAGTTGTATTTTATTAAGTTTACAACAATACAATATTTGCTTCACAGAGTTGCATGGGTCGGATGACCGTACATGCTGTCGAAAAATACTTGAGTATAAAATATTACGTACATGTATATGTTTATATCTCTTAGCAATATTGAAAATACACACACATACACACATACACACATATAAACATATACTCACACCACACCCACACATATACACATGCTCGCGCAGCGACAACAGAACTACAGAACAATAAAAGAAAGAACACTCTGATAACACACACACACACACACACACACACACACACGCACACGCACCTGCACTCACAGCTACGCCACGTATTAGTCAAACACCAAATAAGTCTTACAATATTTACACAAATATTTTATTTCTTAGTGCACGTACTTCCATTAAATATATGCCTATTTTCATAGTATGTGTAAGGAAATTAAGAAAACATGAGATAATATCTACAATGAAAAATCTCATTTGTTCCATTTACATGACTTTCTCTACACCTCTGTAACAAATTATTGTTCACAAATTAATTCTTCTATCTACTACATGCTAATCGAGACAAACATTAGTGGAAATGGTTTTATTACTTGCTTCCTTGAAAGTATAAAATAATTAAGGCTAAAGCGAAAGTCAACTCTTTTAAAAGCTGGTTGCCATGTGGTTGAAATCATTGCTTTGTACATTTCCGTATAACAAAAGTATTTTAAAATTGAAACCAATAACAAGGATTATCTTATATTGACATAATTTGACATAAATTTGACATAAATTGTGTGTTTTAATGAGCTCTACATTTCTTGTGTAGACTAAAACTTACTGTATTTTGTCTTACTAGATTTTGTCTATTACTTACAATTTACTACTTACATGAAATACAGTAAAATTCAGCCAGAATAAAAGGATATTCAGAGAATTTTCCCCCAAAATTCTAGAAATATAATTTATTTGTCATATGAATATTTTAATATACTTTTTATAATCAAACTCGTTCAGAGCCACTTTAAGAAAATAAAAAATTTAGACACTTTTTCCATGCAAGCGGTATTTTGGGGTGGGAGGATTTTCTTGAAATTCTTCAAGTCGTATCCCTGGAAGACGTCAAGCTTAAATATAGAGTTTGGCATTTAACAGACTTTTCGTTTTTGTGCTATGCTGCGCAAAAAGACGCACATACAGCAGTGTTTCTAAAAATGCGTTCTTTTTGATTCAGGTGATCTCAAAACATGTAGTTACGGTGAAATCGCGACATAACATTTTTGGGTGGAACATATGTTCTCTATCCACTATGCACATTGTAAATACGGGCTAGAGAAAGTAATACCTAGAAATCATGGAGAAGTTACCTTTTACCAAACACAGTAACTAATAGGTCCTGGACGTTTTGAACCCTGTTTTTTTTACAATAGGACCAGTTAATAATGAATTACTCATATTATAAGGACATATGTCATATATATACATACACCTCTGAGTACACAATACTCGAAACTCAAGAGAAACCTTATTTATTTCACATTTTTCAGATATATTGAATTTGTGCTTTAAAGCGGCTAAACTTGACATTTTTGCTGCCCTTAACTTTATAAGAAAATGCTCGAAGTTAACAAAATTTACTGCCAAATAGTTTCCAAGTCATTACAAAAATTATTTTTTGCATTCTTTACGTAATTCCATTTCAACTGAAATTTAATACTTATTTCTGCGTGTTTTATAAATGAGTAGGTCTACGAAAACAAACAAAAAAGGTATATTTAAAGCTAATAAACTTAATCTATTCAGTTTCAGGTTTGAGAAATAATTTCAGGAATGAAAGTTCAACAAATGCAAGATTTTACATTCTTAAGAAACATTTACATAACAATTATAGCAAATGCTTCACTGCAGCAGTTTAATTCATTGCAATAAAACCATCGTAAAATTGTTACATATAGTTTTGAAATAAATTTGAAAAAAATATGATATTAATTAATTAATGAATGAATTAATTAATTAAAGTCTATATTTACATAATTATTTTAGCTGAATCACTCTGGGTTAAAGAAATGGGTGTTCCAACTAAACAAGAATAAGCTAACACTAAATCCTGACATTCGACTGAACTAATTTCGAGTTTAATTTATTTGGGAGAATAAGACCCTACAGCAGTTTAATTTCCGGCCTTTGTTTTGAGCACAAACCTCGGATAAAACCCAGCAATTTGTCCCAGTGGGTTTCCAGATCCCGTCACTTGCAATATATATGGACCAGAATGAGGTTAAGATGTGGCTTTTCTCTCAATTGTTTTCGTCGAGTTATTCTTTTTACTTTCTCTATACGTACTATGTAATAATGTATAGAAAAGGTATTGCACTGCACCCAAAAATTCGATACCGAGATTTCACAGGATATAAAATGTTTTAGAATCCCCTGTAACCAAAAAAAGCATTTTCACAAAAAGGTCCGTGTGTGTGTGTGTGTGTGTGTGTGTGTGTGTGTGAACACTATAACTCAAAAACGAAAAGTCGGTAAAACACAAACTTGGTATTTAAGTTTAGTATTTCCCAGGAATACAACACGAAGATTTTGAGAAAAATCCCCTCAACCACAACTACCCTTTACATGGACATTTTTTCGAAAATTTTGATTTTCTCAAAAATGGCTCTAAAGATTTTGATTAAAAGGTCGTATATTAAAGCTATCTACCTTGCAAATAAAGTGTACATCTCGAATTTTCTGGGAATAACCTCTGAAGAGTAGGCACTTTATTTTGGATAACTTTATGGTATTTTGAATAACTGCTAAACCGTAAAAAATGGACAAAAACTTACTGCACGAAAAATATAGAGCACGTTAAAACATACAATTTATGTTATACACATTTTTTTCGTGAGTTCATCCATTCCTTTTTTTTTTATTATTATTATTATTTTTTATTTCTGCTTTGAAAAATTTATACTTTTCTCATACAGGAATTTGTCTATCTTTTGACTATCACTTTAACCTATGATACTCCCTTATTTCGCTTCTACTTACAAGGAAGCAAGTAATAAGAGGTTTTCTGCTATTTTTTCTGATTAGCATGATTAAAAGTATAAGCTTTTTAAGAATAATTTGTTGCAGAGATCTAGAGAAAGTCATGTGAATGGTACACATCAGATTTTTTCTTTTACTTTTGGCGTGGATGTCATTTAAATAACAGTATCTAAAAAGTCTTACTAATATATTTGAAAAATAAATTGATATGCTACATTTACACAACTCCAATCTGTTTAGCACTATTCTTACAATAGATTTTTATTTTATTTACATCATGCTAATGGAGATAAACATTAGCAGAATTGGTCTTATTACCTGCTTCCTTATAAGCAAAAGGGAAGTGAAAGAATATATTAGGCTAAACCGATAATCAAATCATTTAAAAGCTGGTTACTATGAAATTGAAGTTCCTTTGTTTTTATGGCTAGCAAATGACAAATTTCGGTATGAGAAATGTATTAAAGTATTTTAAAGATGAAACCAATAATAAGGGATAACTCAAAAACGGTCAGCTCTACATAAAAAATAAAGTGTATATGTCAAAATGTGTGTGTTTTAAAAAGATATACATTTTTGTGTACTAGGTTTTCGCCTATCTCTCACGAATTACCAATTGTACACAATTTTGCAAATTTCATCCAGAATAGAGAGCTATTCAGAGGCTATTATTACCAGGAAATTCCAAATATAAATTTTATATGTGATGTGCCTGACTTTAATATACGGTATTTTAATCAAAAAACACTACAGCAATTTTTGAGAAAATGACAATTTTCAAAAATGTTTCCATGTAAAAGTTAGCTTGTGGGAGAGGATTTTGTTGAAAAGTTTGGTATTTAACGGACTTTTCGTTTTTGAGCTATGCTGTCCACAAACACACACATTCACACACACGGATCTTTTTCTAAAACTCTGATGTGCTCTATTCACATGATTTTCTCTACCTCTCTGTAACAAATTATTGTTAATGAGCTTATTCTTCGATCTATTTAATGGTAATCGAGGTAAACATTAGCAGAAACGATTTTATTACTTTGTTCCTCATAGGTACCAGGGAAATAAGGGGGATACACTAGGCTAAATCGACAGCCAAATAATTTAAAATGTGGTTGCTATGGTGTAGAAATCTGATTCTTTGCGTAGTCAGGTGTTAACAACTTCCCGTATGAGAAAAGTATTAAGTATTTTAAATGAAATAAATAACAAGGAATATCTTAGAAACGGTCAACTGAAGAAAAAAATACGTATAACGTAAATTGTGTGTTTTGAAGATACCTACAGTTTTGTGTGGCAAGTTTTTGTCTATTTCTTACGTTTACCAGTTACGCAAAATTCATTCAATAAAGGCAAGATATGCATTTTATTTGTCATGTAAATCTGTTTAATATAGGATACTTTAGTCAAGATCGTTGGAGCCATTTCTGAGAAATAATTCTTTTTGGAAATTTTCTAATATAAAGGGTAGTTGGAGGTGAGGGGATGTACCTGATAATATTTGTGTCGCATCCTTGGTAGATACTGAACTTAAATACCAAGTTTGATATTTAACGGACTTTTCGTTTTTGAGCTATGCTGTCCACACACACACACATAGCAACGCATACAGACAATCTTCTAGAAATGCTTTTTTGGATTCAGGAGGTTCCAAAACATTTATTTCCGGTGAAATCGGTATCGAATTTTTGGCTGCAATTAAATACCTTCTATATACACTATGTACATAGCATGTTTAGAGAAAGGAAAAAATGTTTTTTCAAATATTCACAATTAAACTCATATCAAGATAAATGGACTCCTTAAAACATTAAATATTAATAAATAAAAGGGTGGTAAGGACCCAGCTAAACTTAAAATAGTAATATTCAACAATCAATAGCATATTACTATAAATAATAAGTATATTAAACGAATACAGGACTTTTAATATATTTCACGTACATACGTGCAGTAAAATAGACTAAAATAGATAATTTAGCATACCAGCTCTGAAATTTGGAAATGCAACTTTCAAACACGACAGTATAAATGGGCAGTGAAAAAAAGATCTGATGTGTTCCATTTACACGACTCTCTTTACCTATTTTACAAACAATTTTTACAGAAATTATAATTTTATCTACTTTATATTAATCAAGTTAAACATTTCCATAAAGTAGTATTAGTAATTAGTTCCTTGAAGAGAAGTAGTAGAAGAGAAATACAAGAATACACTAGACTAAAGTGATAGTCAAATCTTCAAGTCGCTCTATGATACAGACGAAAATCGGCCAGAAGAAAAACAAAAGAGATACGGAACTAATAACGATTTTATTTGAGAATAGTTTAAGAGTTCCGAACAGAAACCAATTACAAAGAATATCTCAGATGTGGTTAGGTTTCTAAAACAAATCATAGGTTATAAATTATGTATGTTAACAAGATCTACATTTTTGTGTAATAAGTTTTTGTCAATATGTTATTATTTATCAGTCATCTAAAATTCAACTAGAATGAAGAGGACTTCAGAGGCTATTCCCAGAAAAGTCAATATATAGATTTAACTTTTTGTTAAATATTATTTGTTTAAGATATTTTATTGATATATTAGAGGCAGAATAAAAAACAATTTTTCTAAAAAGTTACCATGTAAATGGAAGCTTGGTGTGAGTGCGACTTCCTGTCCCAACCTTGAAGAATGTTGAAATTAAATGCTAAATTAAATACTAACCAGACCTTTCGTTGGTTATTGAGTTAGGCTGCTATCTCTCTCCCTCTCTTTCTCTCTTTCTAATACATACACAAAAACACGGACCTTATTCTAATTTTATTTGGGTTTCAGGATACCCCAAAGCATTTCGCATGGAAATTATGGTTAGAATACAATACCTTGTCTATATTCTATGTACATAGTGCATGTTAGAAGAAAATAAAACACTACCGTTGAACAAATATATACTGTGCGTCGCTTTTGATTGAATATGCCTGAATTTCTATACGCCTGGGACTAATGTAAACAGTCTCAAAAATAAATATTGAGGTCGCACTGTAGAAGCTGGGTTTCTGTTTTTAAATATACTTGGAGGAACTTTAATTAAAGTAAAGAAGCACCTGAACAACCCTTTGGAATGGAATGACAAATACGGAAGTTGCGTAGGGGGCTGTGACGTCCAGGAAACTTCTGCGCTTCTCGAGTTTCATTTGAAGAAAAGTAGATTATAAAACTACATATAGCTACATTTTCGTATTGTCAAGATATCTAAAATGAATAAAAATACATACATTACCAAATGAACCCGATACATATCAAAACTAATTCAGAAAATTAATCAACAAATTATAAAAAATCTTATGTGTTCTTTTCACATGACTTTCTCTACACCTCTGTAACTACTTGTTAAAAGCTTATCTTGTGTCTACTTCACTAGAATAGAGCGATAGTCAAATGTTTAAAAGCTGGTTGCTATGGGATTGGAGTCGGCGTCCTTGCATTGCATTGTCAGGAATTGATAACAATGACAGTAAGTATCTAAAAAACAAATTCTACAAATGTATATCTCATAAATTGTGTTTCTTAACAAGATCTGCATTTTTCATGTAGTTTTTGCCCATCTCTGACGGTTAAGTAGTTATGCTAAAAGTCACCCAGAATGAAGAGACCCTCAGAGGCTATGCATGACAATTCAAGACACACATTTTTCATGTAAATATCTTTAATATGCCATAGCTTAATCAAAATTATTAGAGCCTTTTTAACAAAATAAAAAACTTGCTATTTTTTTCCAATTAAAGGCTAGAGGGGGTGGGAAACTTTTTTGAGAATCTTCATGTTGCATCCTTGGAACATACTGAACTTAAATAGTAAATTTGGTGTTTAACGACTTTTCGTTTTTGAGCTATGTTGTCCATAGATACATAAACACACGTATTTTTCTAAACTTTTTTTTTTGATTAAGAATGTCTCAAAACACATATTTCTGGTGAAATGTCAGTATCAAATTTTTGGGAGGAAATCAATACCTTCTCTATACACCTTGTACATAGTACGTGTAGAGAAAGTACAATTGTAGCTGTAGGAATGTTAATTTATTAATTTTGTGCATTGATGTGACTACAAGAGCTACAAACTATAAATAAATAGGTATAATATATGTAATACATTATATCATAAGGGTATATTGGTATAAGCTAGTGTATAAGTGAGATAACGTTGAAACGAGCTGGGGAGGGGAAATAGTTCCTTTAGGACAATAGTCTATTAGAGGGGTATCAAATATACAAAATAATGTCATTGTGTTAATAAATACAGAAGGCAACTTTAGGGATGACAGTCTTATAAAACTATTTAAGTTACTCTGGAAATAGCAGCCTATGGTAAAAGCCAAAATAGTAGCTAAAATTAGTTCATTAAAACAGACGCTACTAAACGCACCAATATAAGCCAATTTGACCGTGATTTTAATCCTCGGCAGAGCGTGGGTATTTAGCATATATTTTAAGAACACGAGAGACAGGCCACTTAGTCCACTTCTTCTACTTTTACACTTTAGTACTTTTTCATATTATGACAGATGTTGCTTACGAAAGAAATATGATACGTAAAACCTTAAGCTTCACTTGTAAGCTCACGCATATATAGTACAGTTTCAACAAGGATCTTCATATATGTTTAAAATAAAGCACATAATAATTTTGAATATTTCTTTGACAATGGTTTCAAATAATTACTCAAACTAAAATTTACTAATGTTTTTTCTGTGAAATAATACCAGCTAACTAAGAATCCAGCAAGCCGGAGATGATAATAATAATACATTTAATTTTAGATAATGATGGAAAAAAATAAAATAAATACAGATAAAGAGAAGCAGGGACGTTTCAGCCAGTTATATGCTTTTTATACGTCAGACCCCAGAAGATAGGGTGACATAAGAGTAATTTCAACGGGCAGCCGAAACCTAACAGAGGAAGAGAGGGTCCCTAACAGTTTCCAATCAGATATTCATCTCGAAAGGCTAGGAGCCCAAGCCTCAGTTCTGACCAAACTCCCCTGAGTCTATAGAGACCATCCTCCTGCCGAGAGCTGACTTTCCAAAGCGCAGTCACCTCCACGAGAGGACGCCACCACCGCAGTCCAAGCAGTACTTACAACCCTGGAAGAGGACGTCTGGAAACAAGGAACGAAGGAACTGGAATTTCTGTGGATGAAGAAACCACTCCAGCCTTCGGTTAGTGCCCCGAGAAAACGCCCGAAAACCCCATGAGTCAAGATGTCGCGCACACGAAGTTTCTGAGCCATCTGGCTCAGTTCCGACATAGTAACTAGGAGAAGTATTGTATTCAATCAAAAACTGGATGCCGACATTTCGCCAGATGTGTATTTTGAAGTTCCCTGAAATATTTTTAGAAAAAGTTCCTTGTGTGTATCTGCGGTGTATCTGAAAAACATAACTAAAAAACAAAAAATCCGTTAAATGCCAAATTTAATATTCAATTTCAGAATCTTTTGAGAAAACCACTAAACTCCAAAATACTGTTTACTGTGAACATTTTTCTAAAGGTTTAATTTTTTATAATAATGTAAACAATTTTGTTTAAAATACTTTATTACTACTCATATAGTTAAGAAATTAATATCACAAGTGAAAGAGCCTTCTGGGAAGAGCCTTTGAAGCCGCCTCTATTCCGGATCATTTTTGCCAAACTGGTAAAACCGCAAGAGATAGTCAAATGTTACTAAATTGATAGAGCAATTATCTTGTTTTACAAAAATATCTAACAAAGTTATTAAAAATAACATGTGTTTAAGATCCATCTTGAAAATCCTGGGAATAGCCTCTGGAAACCTCTTCATTTTGTTAACGTTTGTTTAACTGGTAAACCGTCAGAGGCACACAACGAAAAGTTGTTTCACAATTAAAACACGCAATTTATGCGATAAGCATTTTTTTTTTTTTTGTAAACTTCTCCGACATATTCATTTTTATTTGTTTCAATTTTAAAACATTTGTACTATTCTTAAAGGGAAGGCGCCCTTTCCTTCAACTCTCTCCCCCTCCCTCTTACCGCAATCTCTTTTTTCACTTCATGCCGTGAAAGAAAACCGAGTTTAATTGCATCTCATGCGACCTAGTGCTCTCTTGACTACCTAGTCCTCCCCTATTGACCATCCTCAAGGAACTAAGTAGTAAGATCATTTATGCTCATTTATTCTAGATTAGCACGAAGTAGAGAGAAGAATAAGCTTTTTTAAGATTGGTTTCTTACAAACTAGGTAGAAAAAGTTAGTGAACGGAGAACATCAAAATGTTTTCCTTGTACCTACCAGGAAATACATTAATAAGACCATTTCTTTAGTTTTTATCTCGATTAGCATTAGGTATGGGTATATAGAAGAATATGCTTGTGATGATACCAGCCAAACTCACAACCACATGCAAATAAATATTGCATGTATTGCTTCTTTTATTATTTACTGTTTTTATATTAGATATTTGGGTTATTGATTCTAGTCTCCGTTGAATAATAAAGCATTTAGAAAATGTATACATTACTTGTGATTCACAGGCTGTTTCAAAACGACACCAAACGAATATAGCAGTCGATTAGCTTATCCTTTGAATTGTTCGAAGCTTGATTTCGCAACTTTCAAACTCTTCCATTTAAAGTTTTATGTGTGTTTAAAAATCGCACACATTTGGGATTAGGCAGCGAAGGAACAACGGTTGTCATACAACACGTAAACAACCTCAGAACGTGTTATACGAAACATATAAGAAAACCCTCATGCTACGTTTACCATTACTAAGGTTACCTGTGCCGTGCCGGCGTATCTATCAAAACCACGCCTGCACCACGCGACTGGGACCTTCGCTACCAACCGGCATCTCTCTTGGAGTGGGCCTGGCACGTGCCATTTGACTAATTACGACTGCCTAATCGATGGCGATTTTATGGCAGTTTTTGTAAGTGCCGAATTTAGAGCTGAAAATTATATTCACATATCACGTAGTGTATGACAAACAAGGTCCACATCTACGTTTGGTGTCGTTTTGAAACACCCTCTATAAGCTATCAGACTATATTTAACTTTATATTAGTGTTCATAGACACCCCATAAGCTGTATTAGGAA
Organism: Hymenopus coronatus; assembly: GCA_030762935.1. Taxonomy (NCBI): domain Eukaryota; kingdom Metazoa; phylum Arthropoda; class Insecta; order Mantodea; family Hymenopodidae; genus Hymenopus; species Hymenopus coronatus. Next base: position 52,493,127 of record CM060882.1, read on the forward strand.
CAGTAATTCTCAGTATAGACAGATAATGTAATGTTATAAGAAACATGGCCAGTTTTTTTTTTTGTTTTTTTTTTTTTTTTATTGTTTTAAGAATAAAACAGAAGAAATATGTTTTCAAAAAAAATGTGATATGTTTTCAAAACTACTGTGATGTGTTCCATTCTCATATCAATCCCTACCTCAGCCAGAAACAAGCAAACTATCCTTACAAAAGATTATTCTTTTATTTATATCATGCTATTCGAGATAATCATTAGTAGAAATTATATTATTACTTGCTTCCTTGTAATTAGAAGGGAAATAAGGGAGTAAACTAGGCTAAAGCGATAGTCAAATCGTTTAAAACCTGCTCGTTATGTGAAACAATTTAGGTTCAGTTCTCTGCGTGGCCAGGAAGAAAAAACAGAAATGAAACAAAGATGACTTCCTGTTTGAGATAAGTTTAACTAATTTAAAATTAAACCAATAATAACAAGGAATATCTCGGAAAACTTTAATTCTACCAAAAATGTATGTGATTCACTGTTTTTTTAACGAGATCTACATTTTTATATAATAAACTTTTATGTATTTCTTACGGTTTAATAACTAAGCAAACGTCATTCAGAAAAAAAGGACCTCAAAAATCGAGATATATATCTTATGTAAACATATTTTAAATATGCGACATTTTAATTAAAATCATTAGTCGTAGTTTAGAAAATTGAAAGTTTTGTAAATATTTCCATGTAAATGCGTCGTTTGGTGTTAGGGGAGGGGTTTTTCTGAACATCTTCGTGTCGTATCCTAAACTTAAATACCAAGTTTGGTATTTAACCGATTTTTCGTTCTTGAGCTATGCTGCCCACATACACACACCGACTATTTTCTAAAAATTCTTTTTTTGGATTCAGGGGTCCTTGAAATCTTAATTTTTGTAGAATACAATTAGGTGCAAAATAATATCTTCTCTCCCTAACATGTGCATGTACATACGTGCTAGAGAAGACAAAAGGTAATTTTCATCGAAAACAATTGGTTTAAAATTAAAAAGGAGGCTCCTGGCACTTTAATCTGTTACATCTCGGCAGAGGTGAGCTACGCTTTAGAAGGTATGAGTTGAATAATGGATAGCATAGATTTTAATATAGAAATGAACCAATGTCTCAGGTACTTTACTTTTGCTTGTATCACATTTATTCATTGCTCCGTACTTATCTATAATGGTTCTATGGCAGCTTTTACCTTTACCTCTGCTAAAATAAATATTTTCACCCACTCGATACCCGGGTGTCAATTTCTTCGCTACATGCTATACTTATTACATGAAGTAAAAAGGTGCTGTGCTTGCTTAAAACATCTCCTTAACCCAAATGTCTTATTTTTCTTACTTTCCTCCCTTTTGTAGCATAGAATAATCGTCTTGGGGCAATTCAGCACACTATAACAAAGAATTTATACTACTTAAAACACAAGTTCATTGGGCCTCATAATTCAAAACTCCAAAAATTCTTACCCCCCCCCGATGAACACGCATATTTTCTCTTTAGTTAGCATGCAATAATGACACTAACCTCGAAACAAACCGTGCTGTGCATTACTACAATACAAGGCATTCAGACGACTTGCATACACCAGCAAGTAGCTAAAAAGTGATATTTTTCAATACGAATTTATAATAGATTTACACGTCATCTAAAACTAATAGGCAGTTCTAGTCAACACAATTTTCAACAAAGATTTAAACAAATTCCCATACCCTCCCTCACCCCCATTTATGATAAAGGAAAGTTTTAAAAAATCATCAAGAGCTAAATGTTCCATAAATACGACAGACTGCATATATTTATGATTTACATTTGTTCAACGTTGTATCTCTTACATTAATGCATATTTAGAAATTCACTCTGGAAATAGTGGTAGTCTTTCTCCAGTTATTCTGTGAAAAACTATTCATAATTAAATATTACTCTTCTATACACTTCACGTTAATCAAAATAAGCATTATCAGCATTGATCTTGCTACTTATTCCTTATAGTAGAAGGGGTATAAGGGAATACATTAGGCTAAATCGGTAATCAACTTTTAAAAAGTGTATTCATACATTTGAGTTAGAAAATGGTTTTCTTAGTATGACCAGGAGTAAAACAAATAAATTTCCTTTTTAGAAAAGTTTTAAAACATTTAAAGTATATTAAAATTGAAAAAAGTACGAGGAATATCTCAGAAATGATTAACTCAAGAAGAAAACAAAATATGACAACACAACTGTGAGTTTTAGCGAGATCTATATTTTTGTGTAATATATTTTAGTAGTCTCTTACGGTTTGGCAGTTATGCAAAAGTCATCCAGAAAGAAGAGGTCTTCAGAGGCAATTAAAGAAAATTCAGGATATACATTTTATTTTCCATGTGATCATCCTTAATTTCCAGTATTTTAATCAAAATCGTTAGCACTATTTTTGAGAAAATAGCAATTTTTGAAATTTATTCCACATAATACGTAGTTTGGGATGGGGAATCTTCTTTAAAATCCTCATGTCGTATCCCTGAAGTTACCAAACTTAAATACCACATTTGGTATTTAACCAACTTTTTGTTTTTACTTTCTCCACCCGTACTACATACATAGCGTATAGATAAGGCGTACTGCATTACACACAAAAATTCAGTATCAAGATTTCACTGGAAATGTAGTGTAGAAAAAGGTCCGTGTATGTGTGTCCGTGTGCCTGTGAACACGGTAACTAAATCGAAAAGTCGGTAAAATACCGAACTTGGCATTTAAGTTTAATATTTTCCAGGGATGCGTCAAAAAAATCCCCTTCCCCTTTATAAGTAAAAAATTTCGACAGTTTTGATTTTCTCAAAAAATGACTAATAACGCATATTAAAATATTTTCTTGACAATAAAATATTTATCGTGAATTTTCTGGGAATAGCCTCTAAATACCTCTTAATTCTGACGAATTTTGCGAAATATTGCGTAATTGGTAAACCGTAAGAGACATACAAAAAGTTACCACACAAGCAATGTAGATCTCATTAAAACACACAATTTACGTCATATCCTTTTTTCCGTGGAGTTGATCATTTTTGAGAAATTCCTTGTTATTTGTCTCAGATTTAAAATACTTAAACTTTTCTCACATGGAAATTTGTAAACTGCTGGCCATGCATAGAAATGGATTTCAACCACATGGTAATCAGCTTTTAAAAGGTTCGACTATGGTTTCAGCCTAGGGTATTCCCATATTTTCCTTCTACTTTTAAGGATGCAAGTAATTCAGACAATTGCTGCTAATATATTAAATGTAATAGCCCATTATTAATTAATAATCTCCGTCTACCTAAACGTTTATAAATAATACTAGCTAAACAAAATAATCTCGAAGAACATAATCTATGAACAATTATTAAAACAAAAGTTATATAAAATCCTCAAATATTTAATGTTATTAACCCTCCAATTATCATAAAGTGGAGAGAAGAATAAGCTGTTTCACAATAATTTGTTACAGCGATATACAGAAGGTCATGTGAATGTAGCACATCAGATTTTTTATTTTGTATTCAGGGATCCTCAAAACACACACTACTGTCAAATCTCGGTATCGCATATTTTGGCAGAATACAATATTATTTCTGTACGCACTTTGGTGCTGGTAGAGAAAATAACAAATTAATCTTATGTTATTAGTTGTAATACACAGGGTGTTAATGCACTATACCGAAATATTTTCACAGAATATGTAGATTACTTAAGTGAGTAATTTGAGATAGGAGACTTATGACCTGTTATTGAAATTTCGAACTAACGGCTATAAGTTTCTGAAGTGCCAGTACGCCACGTATCGCGGCATTTCGTCTGCAATGAAAAAAATAATGATAAAAACAATTTACTTTATGAGAGGAATCGAACGCATGACCTTTGGGATAGCAGCTTACCGCGTTACGCATTAAACCATGAGAGCATTTGAGTAGGCTTCATAACTCAAGAACGTAGTTAATGAATGCTCAGTGTCACACTGTCAAGTGATTAGTTCCGAGATTTTACAGATTTTTGCGACATTAAATCTTGAAAAAGCTGGTAACGAGCTGCTAAAAATCGACGTTTCTATACTCGGGCAGCAGTTTGAAAGACATTCTAGTCTGTTTTTCAACCTGTTTTGCTTTAACACCGTCTTATCAGCACCTGATACCCACACGTCTAACGCTATGTAGTTGCGTTATGTTTATCCGGGGACCATGCATCGCCGATCTCAAATTACTTATATCAATCACGTGCACAATCTCGCATTTCATTATATCTTATAGCTGTATATGGTTCAATGTACCTTAGTGTTGCTCGAGATGGGATCAAACAAAAAAAACACACTTAAACAAATATATAAACATGTTTTACAAATTTCTGTGTGGTTGAAAGAATCGCAACTCTGCCCGCAACCAAACAGTATCGGCTACAGGGTACAGATGTCCTCTGCCACATGCGCGTTTTCGTCTCATACATCATTTACTGCGTGTATATTTGCGATGTGAATACAAAGGCCATGTTTAAAAAATCACGAGTTCATAGAGAGCAGTTATCCCCCTTTAAAAGACAATATCTGGTTTATGGCGATGATGGGTTAGTGTCAGTGTAGTGCAAATTAATGTAATCCAGTGTAGGCTTAATGATACATGTGCAAGTTAACACCTGGATGCCTTTATGACTGTACAAACGGTAAACCAAACCGCGTCCCAGCAGAATCCCTGGTTGGCATAGCAAACATTGTCCACGTTCCGTTGATTAGGACTGGTCATACCTGTTGACTTACGGATACCATTAACCAAAGCTGATTACCATGTCACAAAAAATACTCCTCTGCCAACGGAAACAACATAATTTAATGAAGCTCATCCTCTCTGCCCTAGCATTCAGCACTGATCATATTTCAGATAAAACCACAACATCGACGTGCGCACGCACGCACACACAGAGGGGATTCCTTCAAAACATAACTGTATGTACACATAGCGGAATATAGCAAGTCGTGTTTTTAATATTCTCTCCTGAAATGCTATTACACAAACATCACACCAAAGGAACGGATGTATGTGTTAAGTTTATCTATTAATCCATAATTAATGGTTTCTATCCTAATTACATGAACTACAAACTATAAACTTGTTTACGATGCACTATTTTATGCCCGGATTTATCCTGCGGCTATGCAGGAAGCACTGAAAAGTACATAAAACCTCAGGATAAAAGGAAAAACCTGCAGATAAAGGCGATTCGCACTTGAGCCCGTGGAAATAGAGTAATAAATTTACTCATTCTAAACCGCCGCTACTAGGTGTTTGCAAACGCATTAATCACACATAACGTATATTTTTACTTTCTCTATACCAACTATGTACATAGTGTATAGAGAAGGTATTGTATTCCAACTAAAAATTCAATACCGAGATTACACCGGAAATACATGTTTTGGGTGCCCCTGAATTCAAAAGAAGTATTTTTAAAAAAGGTCCGTGTGTGCGTGTGTGTGTGTGTGTCTTTGGACAGCATAGCTCATAAACGAAAAGTCCATTAAAAACCAAATTTAGTATTTAGGTTTGGTATCCTCCAAGGATGCGACACGAAGATTTTCAAGAAAATTCGCCCACCCCCAACTAGCCTTTACACGGAATTTTTTCGAATATTTTGATTTTATAAAAAATGGCTGTAACGATTTTGATTAAAATATCGTATATTACAGATATTTACCTGATAAATAAAATGTATATCTTGAATTTTCTGGGAATAGCCTCTGAAGACTACTTTATTCTGGATGAATTTTACGGAATGTTGTATATTTGCTAAACCGTAAGAAATGGATAAAAACTTACTACACAGAAAATGAATAACACATTAAAACACACAACTTATGTTATATACATTTTTTTCGTGGAGTTGATTGTTTTAGAGAAAATCCTTGTTTTTGGTTTCAGCTATAAAAAACATACTTTTCTTATACAGGACTTTGTGAACTCGTATCCATACAAACAAAGGAACTTCAGTCATATAGCTACCAGCTTTTGACTATCAGTTTAACCTATGGTTTCCCTTATTTTGCTTCTACTTACAAGGTAGCAAGTAATAAACCTATTTTTCTTGATTACCACGAAGTAATTAGAATCATAAGCTTTTTAACAACAATTTGCTACACATATGTAGAGAAAGTAATGTGAATGGAACATATCAAATTTTTATGCTACACATTCATATTTACAAACTCCTTAGCTACATTCGCACGCCTTTTTCTATCCTATCGTTTAATTTTACAAGCATTCCACAAACTGGCCTTGTAAATTTGTTTTGCACACAAGCCATTAGTAGAAGACAAAAAAATTCATACAAGTCAATTGATGAATTCAACGTCGTGTCGGCATGTTTTCACGGTGGATCAGGGGTTGGAACAACCGGCTAGAAACAGTGAGATCTTTGGTTCAAATCCTGGCTGTTGCTTTACATTTTTCGGTCTGTTTCTACCTAACCTATTCTTGCCATATACAGGCTTGTATGGAAAGAACCGTTAATTAACACTATTTGACCTGATAGACTATGAAGCCCGGGACTTAAGTATTTACGACATTGGAAGTCACTCATTGGGGGTGTGACATCGCGAAAAAAGTTGATATCACCTTGTGGTTTACTAGGAAAATATGAATTAGTTGAATTAATTAATCCCGGCTATGGTTATGAACTTTTCAGTCAGATTCTAACTATTCACTTTCTATCCTACACACCGCTTGAGTGGAAACACAATAAATTAACACTAATTAACCTAATAATTGGCTAAACTATGATGCCTGGGATTTAAGTACTTACGACATTGGCCATTGGGGTATGACATCTAAAAATAATTTGAGACCACTTTATGAGAGAAAATCCGCTAAATTTAGGGCTGTATCGGTAGGTTGCCATGTTAGCTCAGTGGTTAAAGCCACTGGCTAGAGATCGTAAGATCAGTGGTTCAAATCCCGGATATGGCCCTGAGATTTTCCTTCTAACTCTATGTCCTTGTTTGCTTCTTTGTAATTGGTTTTTGTTTTGTTTTTATTTGTTTAACGCCGGCTTTTACTACATACGGCATGACACATTGAAAGAAGATGCGTCACTAGTAGAATGCGATGGCAAGGGATGTTAGGATCCGGAAAATTCCACCCCTGCGCCACTTATCCATCACAAATCTCACATGCGGTCGCCTGGAATCCACCTTGGTGAGAGGCGAGGGGTATAGGCACTTAGTCATGGTGCAGGCAATATCCAAGTCCTTGCAAAGCTTGTTCTTCTATCTGCTTCAGGTTAATTGGGATAAACATTTGAAGAATAATTATATCATTACACATTCATGAATTTTTACTTTCTTTACCAAGTATTTTTATATACATACATAGGAGATTGAGAATGTGCATTATTCTTTTCAAAAATTCAATATCGAGATATCACTGGAAATATTGTTCTGAAAGCCTTGACTCCAAGAAAGCACTTTTAGAAAAAGGTCTGTGTGTTGTGGGGGGAGGGAGGACTTAAATACTAAACTAGGTATTTAAGTCTAGTATCTACCAAGGATTCGACACGACACGACATTATACGATTCCTTACGTAGAAGATTTTTCAAAATTTTACATTTTCTTAGGAATTTTAATTAAAGTACTGTATATTGAGGATATTAAATGAAAAATATAATATATTTATTGGATTTGTTGGGAATAGCTTCTGAAATAGTATTCATTCTAAATAAATGTTGGAATACAAACAAACCGTGCGGGATAAGCAAAGAATGTTATACAATAAATGTAGATCTCGTTAAAACACGCAGTTTATGTCCTTTACATTTTTTAGAGCTAACTATTTTCGTGATATTCCTTGTTATTGGTTTTAAAATTTCCAATGCTTAGATCTTTTAGAAGGACAGGTCAATCTGGTCAAGCAAAAAGAAGGGAATTTCAATTGCATCACATAGTTACCTCTTTTAAAGTATGTGACTACCGTTTTAGCCTAGTGTATTCCCCTATTTCCTTTCTATTTGAAGGAACTAATAAGACAATAGTTTCTGCTAATCTCGATTGACAGAAAGTAGAGAGAAGAATAAACGCTTGTAATAATAATTTTTGCTCGTATGTAGAGAAAATCCTGTGAATTGACGCATCAGATTTTTAAGGTCCATGTCGATGTGATGTCTTTGAAACTCCAAGCTCTTTTCAGGAACACGAAGCCTCCGCTCCCGAAAAGGGTAAACGATTTTCTATTTGAGAAAAGCGAAAAGAGTAAATAACATCAATTGGCCCTAAAAGTTTGACAAATTGTGTTTGGTAACGAGGCCTACATTTTTTTAGATGTTTAGATTTTTTTCTATATCTCTCGGTTTATCAGATTTTTAAAAGTTATCCTGAACAAAGAGGATTTCAGAGACTCCCTCAAAATATACCTTTGTCATAAAAGTGTCCCAAATATGTGATTCTTTGATCAATTAAGTAGATACATTTTTCAGGAAATAAATTTTGTAAAATTATTCATGTTAAAATATGATTTTACTAAAAAGAAATCTGATGTGTTCCATTCAGGTAACTTTTTCTGGCTGTTTCACATATAAACTATTCGTACAAAATATTATTCTTTTACGTACTACATGTTAATCGAGATAAACATTACATGGTCTTACTGCTTGCTCCCTTGAAAGTAGAATGAAAATATGGGAATGCACTAGGCTATGGCGATGATCACGTCTTTTAGAAGTTGAGTCACTATGTGAAACAGTTGAAGTTCGCTTTGCATGATTCCGTTTGAGAAAATGGTGGTTTAAAAGTGAAACCAATAACAACGAATATATCGGGAACGGTCAATTCTACAGGAAAACGTATATAACACAAATTATGTGTTATAACGAGATCTACTCTTTGTCTATCTCTTAAATTTTAACCGATAAGCAAAATTCTGCAAAGCTCTTCCAGAAGAAAGAGGTCTTCAGTGGCTCTCTCCAGAAAATTCATTCTATTTGCGCTGTAAATATATTTAATATAAGTATTTAAATAATAAACATTGGAGCCATTTTTGATAAAAGTAAATTTTAAACAACTTCCACGTAAGCGTAGTTTGTGGTGGGAGGATTTTCTTGCAAATCTTTGTGTAGCATCCTTGAAAGATGCAAATCTTAAATACTAAGTTTGGCATTTAAGAATAGTTTCGTTTTTGAGCTATACTATCCACAGACAGACAGACATACACACCAAACACAGGAACCTTTTTTTTTTTTTTTTGAAAAAAGAGAAAGAACTCGTGGGAACTTAGAACATAAATTTCTGGTGAAATCTCCACATCCAATTTTGGGTGGAATACAATACCTTCTCCAGCTACTATGTAGGTACATTACATGCACATGCGTGCTCAAAAATTTAAAAATCATGTTGCATCCTTGGAAGATCCTGAACTTCGGTATCAAGTTTCATATTTACTGTCTTTTTTAAATGATGATGTACGCATCCGCCCAAACACAATCTAGTTCCAAAGGTAACTTTTATGGTTTCCGTTGAAACCTAGATATCTACATTTTGATTAAAATACAATACGTCCAGTGCTTGCTAAAGTGCGTAGCAGAGGACGTAAAAAAATACTTTTAAGTTGTAATTATTTGCAGCATAAATGTTAGAAAAACGTGTTGAATGATTAAAGTGCATCAGAAATGAAATAATTGTGATGCCTACATATTTCATTGATATTTGCTATTGAAATGCAATCTCTTCCTGTTTATTACAATGTGCGGTGTTAATGATAGTTCGTATGTTTTCGGAGAAGCACTCTCAAAAGCTGCTTTGTCCTATTTTAGCTCGATGTACCGGAGGCTTTTATAATGAAATTAGTTTGCTAAAAGTTTAATACCTGAGCTACCAAAAAATCAATCAGTATATGTATAAATACTAAAAGTTTAATACCTGAGCTACCATATAAATCAATCAGTATATGTATCAATGCTAAAAGTTTAACACCTGAGATACCACATAAATCAATCAGTATATGTATAAATGCTAAAAGTTTAATACCTGAGCTACCACATAAATCAATCAGTATATGTGTAAATGCTAAAAGTTTAATACCTGAGCTACCATATAAATCAATCAGTATATGTATACATGCTAAAAGTTTAGCTACCACATTAATCAATCAGTATATGTATACATGCTAAAAGTTTAATACCTGAGCTACCACATAAATCAATCAGTATATGTATACATGCTAAAAGTTTAATACCTGAGCTACCACATAAATCAATCAGTATATGTATACATGCTAAAAGTTTAATACCTGAGCTACCACATAAATCAATCAGTATATGTATAAATGTTGAAAGTTTAATACCTGAGCTACCATATAAATCAATCAGTATATGTATACATGCTAAAAGTTTAATACCTGAGCTACCATATAAATCAATCAGTATATGTATACATGTTAAAAGTTTGATACCTGAGCTACCATATAAATCAATCAGTATATGTATACATGTTAAAAGTTTGATACCTGAGCTACCATATAAATCAATCAGTATATGTATACATGTTAAAAGTTTGATACCTGAGCTACCATATAAATCAATCAGTATATGTATACATGTTAAAAGTTTGATACCTGAGCTACCACATAAATCAATCAGTATATGTATAAATGTTGAAAGTTTAATACCTGAGCTACCATATAAATCAATCAGTATATGTATACATGTTAAAAGTTTGATACCTGAGCTACCACATAAATCAATCAGTATATGTATAGATGCTAAAAGTTTAATACCTGAGCTACCACATAAATCAATCAGTATATGTATACATGCTAAAAGTTTAATACCTGAGCTACCACATAAATCAATCAGTATATGTATAAATGTTGAAAGTTTAATACCTGAGCTACCATATAAATCAATCAGTATATGTATACATGCTAAAAGTTTAATACCTGAGCTACCACATAAATCAATCAGTATATGTATACATGCTAAAAGTTTAATACCTGAGCTACCACATAAATCAATCAGTATATGTATACATGCTAAAAGTTTAATACCTGAGCTACCATATAAATCAATCAGTATATGTATAAATGTTAAAAGTTTGATACCTGAGCTACCATTTAAATCAATCAGTATATGTATACATGCTAAAAGTTTGATACCTGAGCTACCATTTAAATCAATCAGTATATGTATACATGTTAAAAGTTTGATACCTGAGCTACCACATAAATCAATCAGTATATGTATAGATGCTAAAAGTTTAATACCTGAGCTACCACATAAATCAATCAGTATATGTATACATGCTAAAAGTTTAATACCTGAGCTACCACATAAATCAATCAGTATATGTATAAATGTTGAAAGTTTAATACCTGAGCTACCATATAAATCAATCAGTATATGTATACATGCTAAAAGTTTAATACCTGAGCTACCACATAAATCAATCAGTATATGTATACATGCTAAAAGTTTAATACCTGAGCTACCACATAAATCAATCAGTATATGTATACATGCTAAAAGTTTAATACCTGAGCTACCACATAAATCAATCAGTATATGTATAAATGTTGAAAGTTTAATACCTGAGCTACCATATAAATCAATCAGTATATGTATACATGCTAAAAGTTTAATACCTGAGCTACCATATAAATCAATCAGTATATGTATACATGTTAAAAGTTTGATACCTGAGCTACCATATAAATCAATCAGTATATGTATACATGTTAAAAGTTTGATACCTGAGCTACCATATAAATCAATCAGTATATGTATACATGTTAAAAGTTTGATACCTGAGCTACCATATAAATCAATCAGTATATGTATACATGTTAAAAGTTTGATACCTGAGCTACCACATAAATCAATCAGTATATGTATAAATGTTGAAAGTTTAATACCTGAGCTACCATATAAATCAATCAGTATATGTATACATGTTAAAAGTTTGATACCTGAGCTACCACATAAATCAATCAGTATATGTATAGATGCTAAAAGTTTAATACCTGAGCTACCACATAAATCAATCAGTATATGTATACATGCTAAAAGTTTAATACCTGAGCTACAACATAAATCAATCAGGATATGTATAAATGCTAAAAGTTTAATACCTGAGCTACCATATAAATCAATCAGTATATGTATAAATGTTGAAAGTTTAATACCTGAGCTACCATATAAATCAATCAGTATATGTATACATGTTAAAAGTTTGATACCTGAGCTATCATATAAATCAATTAGTATATGTATACATGCTAAAAGTTTGATACCTGAGCTACCATATAAATCAATCAGTATATGTATAGATGCTAAAAGTTTAATACCTGAGCTACCACATAAATCAATCAGTATATGTATACATGCTAAAAGTTTAATACCTGAGCTACAACATAAATCAATCAGTATATGTATAGATGCTAAAAGTTTAATACCTGAGCTACCACATAAATCAATCAGTATATGTATAGATGCTAAAAGTTTAATACCTGAGCTACCACATAAATCAATCAGTATATGTATACATGCTAAAAGTTTAATACCTGAGCTACAACATAAATCAATCAGGATATGTATAAATGCTAAAAGTTTAATACCTGAGCTACCATATAAATCAATCAGTATATGTATAAATGTTGAAAGTTTAATACCTGAGCTACCATATAAATCAATCAGTATATGTATACATGTTAAAAGTTTGATACCTGAGCTATCATATAAATCAATTAGTATATGTATACATGCTAAAAGTTTGATACCTGAGCTACCATATAAATCAATCGCGCTTTCGTTCACAGGCTTGAAAACATTACTGCTATATTAACCATAGTTATTCAAGAAATAAGAATATCCTGCAAATATAGAAAGCTGAACATGCCAACAACATAAATCGTCATCCCCAGAACAACAAAGGCGTGTTTTATCTTATTATTTGCTGATGCATTGGATTTATACGGGGTGAACCGTTTAGGTGTGAATAATATAAAATAGTATTGTATTGTAATACTATACAGTACAGTATTATGGCAAACATTTCTTATTGCTATCGTATTACTTTCTCTAGCACGTACGTACAATGTACATAAAGGATAGAGAAGGTATTTTATTCCACCCAAAAATTCGATAACGAATTTTCACTGGAAGTACATGTTTTGAGACTCCCTGAATTCGAAAAAAAAAAAAAAACACTTTTAAAAGCATGTCCGTGTGTATGTGTGTGTGTGTGTGTCTGTGAGCAATAAAACTCAAAAACAAAAAGTTTGTTACATACCAAAATTCGTATTTAAGCTCAGTATCTTTCAAGGATGCGAATGAAGATTTTAAAGAGAATCCCACCACTGCATTCACATGCAAATTTGTCGGAAAAGTTTTATTTTCTCAGAAATGGGTCTAACGATTTTTATTAAAATTCCATATTTTTAAGATATTTTTATAAAAAAACGACATGTATAACTTGAATTTTCCTGGGAAGAGCCTCTGAAGACTACTTCATCCTGGATGTATTTTGTATAATTTTGCATAACTAATAAACTGTTAGAGATTCACAAAACTTACAAAACAAAAAATTTAGATCTCATTAAAACAAACAATTTATGTAGTAATATATTTTTTTGTGGTTAACAGTTTTCTAGATATTCCAAGTTATTGGTTTCATTTTGAGAAGACATCTTTCTTTTCGTCTCTCTTCTGTTTACTCCTAGCAGCAAATAGAACAGAATTTCAATTGTTTCTCTTAGCGACCGACCTTCAAAAGACCTGACCACCAATTTAGCCTAGTACATTTGCTTATTTATCTTCTACTTATAAAGAACTATGTAATAAGACCAATTCTGGTAATGCTTATCTTCATCATTATGCAGATAAAAGTTTCATGTTTCGTAACAAAAGTTTGTTTGTGGAACAGCTCGATAAATTAATGTGAATGAACACATTCGATTTTTTCTTAAAACTTGGAAGTTTCCGTACATGGCAAGAATGAAAATAAAATCGGATATGGTTGAAATGGCTACTACAAATCATCAGGGCAATGTGTTCTTTGCTATGCTAAATTTGAGTATGTTAAGTTCAAAGAGAATTTTCACGCGCTTATGGTAAGCTTAATGTACCTAAATATGATTCCATGAAGTTGTGGTATTGAACATTTGTGTAAACACATTTCGTGTTAGCGGAACATGCAGTGGGTTGCAAGCGAAAGCCAGTATGAGAAGCTATAATGAATCAAACAAATGAAAGATGAGCAGAGATGCATGTACCGTATACGACCTATAATTTTATTGTTTAACAATAATAAAAATAATTAATAAAGGCCCATTTATGGAACTAAAAAGCTTGATGAGTAGAAGTTTACTACTCATAGGTTAATATATTAGTTGAGTGCTGTTTTACAGCACATTTTTCGATAGAAGTTAGTTTTGAAGTTAGGTATAACAGGTTATCAGTTGCATTTATTGGCTTCCAGTGAATATTAGATATAACTATATTTATACTTTTTATTATTTTTGCCTTAACTTAACTTCCCGTCATCTATTTTTAGTTATTATAATAAAAAAATATTCTTTTCTTATTTCTTCGAAGTAAATTATTATTATTATTTTATTTTTTAGTTTGATTTAGTTTCCTTTTCATTTTGTTATTTTAATTTATTTTTGTTTATAAATTGTATTTAGGTTACGTTATCTGAAAAAAACTATATTGTAGCTTTTTATGTAGATTTTGTTTTTTGGGAAATAAACAAAGTTTGGATATATGCCCCGGCATAGTAACCTATTTACCGAGGTAGGACATTCATATTTTATTTATTTGTCACGTTATTGTTTAAAAATACCTGGATACTTACCCACCGCCTTTTACGTATGCAAACCTACCACAATGAGGATAATAAAGCTCGCTTCAATGTTGCAGCAACGATGTATCAACAGATTGAAGGTGGCCGCTTCTTTAACAAATGCCGAAGTGACTTTTCATCTTAGCAGGAGAGTAAACACTCAGCATTGCATTATATAGACAAGGACAAATCCAAATTTCAGCCACAGAGTATATGGACCATAATTATTTAAGGAAAAGTCATTGGCTTTGAATCTTATTAGTATATGTTGCAGATGTTTCTGCAGTTATTTATTGCTAATACTTGAAGGAGAAATAAAAATCCACAAGTTTTCTGCAATTTTGAATGTCAGGTATTAAAGATAACGTATGATACGATTCAACCACAATGAATGAATCATTTCGGTAATTATTTTCTGCTAAAATGTCAGCGATTATGAATCCTGTTTATATCTGATGTTGCAGTTGTTTCCCCGGCAACACTTAAGAGCTATGTACTGTCGTTATCCTAGGCAAACAAATGTACAAAACCCCTGAGGTAATCTTAAAGAAACTTCCTTTAATATCTAGAGAGAACATTTCCAGGAAACTGCAAAGAAACCCTGATAGAGTTCCATAATCCATTAGAACAAGTGCTTTTAACAAGCAGCCATTAAACATATAGCTGATTTTACTATAATGGTTTTGCTTAAAATAAGTTACATTCGTTATATGTTACAATCATAAGTTACATACCTTGAAATACAATTTCAACATAAATCTTGCCATAAAAGAAACTCCTGATTATCCCGACTAGCAAAGTGGGTTTTCACAACAATAATAATTAAGACTCGCCGAAATATATTTTACCCCCAAAGAAAGCCCAATTTTTCTTACCCTTCGCGGCTACGCAGTGAAACTTCGCTGTGTTCTTAAAGACGACCTGTCCCTCGGCGAATTTCCTGCGGACTGAAGATGGCGGAAAGTGTTGTTTGTCTCATAAATGCGTGACGTCAGTTAATATAACACATCTGGTTCCAAACTGGTTGGAAGAGGTAAGCGAACAACTCAGATTGAATATCAAGCTCAAAAGATAAATGGTGCGAGTCAGCCATAGAGTATATGGATCATTATTCTTTACTGAAAATTCAGAGGCTGCGGATCTCGCCTGCATATGCTGCAGTTGTTTCCATTACCGCAACTTAAATAAGGCATCAATATCATTATATCCAGTTAAATGGTGCATGCGCACAGTGGATGTCATGTTCTATATAACGTTTATAATTGTGTGGTCATGCAGGACCAGCCGCCAACACACCAGATATAACTTCGCTTGGAGTTTTCTTAAAGACGCTTCTATTTATAGAAACACAGCAACATTGATGATCTGATTTTCCAAAAAAAGCACGTCTCTTCCAACGAATATAGGTTGAATTGCTTCACCGTTACGACCTGCGCAGGGACCACAATAGAGGCCATATAGTTTTGAGAGAAATCTCATATATTTCAGTATTATACATACTAAGTTTCAATATTAAGCTCAGTAATATATTTTGGTGTTCTCATTTTATTCATAATCATCCTGTATTATAACTGTAGTTAGAGAATAAGCATTTGCCGCAGCACGTTCAAGTTGAAGCAACTTCATTTACTGGGAGGATTTGCTAAAGTGGCTGCGAATCTCAATATGGAGCAAGAAGACTCATGCGTGAGCTGTAGCAACAACTTATTAAGTTTAAATTAAACTTGCAATTGCTTCTCCACGCAGACATACCTGGTTGTTCAAACACGCTCAGTTCAGTATAATGTAAAATTTGACCTCCCATCTCAACAGTGAACCATGAACTATTATTTTTACCCGCTTTCCTTCTTTTGTTAAATGAGCTTTTTGCAATTCCTAAATCTTAAAAAGGACAATTTACTTCCGGAAAAATTGATGTGGCACATTCACAGGACTTTTTCTACATTCTCTAATAAATTATTGTGATAACTATTGTGTTGTGCTCTATTTTATTAGTTGCGTCCTTGTAAGTAGAAGGGAAATGAGGGAATACACTAGGCTAAAGCGATAGTCAAATCTTTTAAAAGCCGGTAGCTATGTGTTTGAAATCCATTTCTTTACATGAACAGGAGTTGACAAACTCCCATATTAGAAAAGTTTAAGTTTATTAAAACTGAAAGCAATAACACAGAATATCTCGGAAATGGTCAACTCCACAAAAAATGTATGATTTAACGAGATCTATGTTATGGTGCAGTATGTCTTTGTCTAGCTATAACAGATAGTCATATTCACACAGACTAAAAAGGTCTCCAGAGGCTAATCCTAAAAAATTTAAATTATAGATTTTGTCATGTAAAATATCTTTAATATACTTACGGTACTTTAATGAAAATCGTTAGAGCTATTTTTGAGAAAATAAAAAATTTCGAAATTTTTTCTGTGTAAAAGGTAGTTTAGGGTAGGGAGATTTTCCTCTAGATCTTCGCGTTGTATCCTTGGAAGATATTAAACTTAAATACCAAGTTTGTTATTTTACAGACTTTTCGTTTTTTGAATTATCAAAACACACATACACGCGAACGTTTTCTAAAAAGATATTTTGGATACTGGAGACCTTAAAACATGTATTTCCGGTGAACTATCGGTATCGAATTTGGGGTGGAATGCAATACCTTCTCTACCTACATACCATGTATTATGCAGAGAAAGTAAAATATGTAATATTCTGTTGTAAATATGCAATCTATATTAATTCTATTAAAATAATCCTTTTGGCTAAATTCGCTGCTGATATTTTGATGACATTCACACTTTAGGGACATGGATATAGAAAATTTGAAACATCAAACTAATAATGCCAACTTTTTTAAATTTATACCTCAGAAGAAATATAATGCAAATAAATTAGAAAAAGATCCGTGTGTGGTGTCCGTGTGTCTGTGTACACAATAACTCACGAACCAAAAGTCGGTAAACTAACGAACCTGGTATTTAAGTTTAGTATCTTCCTGGCATACGACTAGAAGATTTTGAGAAAAATTCCCTCAGCCCAACTACCCTTTACATGGAAAAATGTCGAACATTTTTATTATTTTCAAAACTCGCTGTAACGATTTTGATTGAAATATCGTATATTAAAGTTATTTATATTGAAAATAAAATCTATATCTTGAATTTTTTGGGAGTAGCCTCTAAAGACCTCTTTATTCTGAATATATTTTGCTGAATTTTGCATAACTGGTAAACCGTAAAAGACAGACAAAAGTTTACTACACAAAATGTAGATTATGTTAAAACATATAATTTATGTCATATACATTTTTTGTGGAATTATACATTTATAAAATATTCCTTGTTATTTGTATCACATTTAAAATACGTAAAACTTTTCTCACTCGGAAGTTGTAAAACCCTGGCCTTGCATAGAAAGGAATTTCAACCACATGGCGACCAGCTTTTAAAACATTTGACTATCATTTTAGTCTTAGTATCCTTCTACTCACAAGGAAGCAAATAATTAAGACAAATTCTGCTAATATTTATCCCAATTATTACAAAGTAGATAGAAGAATAAGCTTTTTAGCAATAATTTGTTACAGCGATATAGAGAAATCATTTGAATGGAACACATCAGTGTTTTATATTCAGAAATATTAATATTATTGTATAGAATTAAAATAAAAAAAAATATTTTTATGATTTTTCATACATACCCTTAAGTAGTACGCTGTAATATGTTACTAAGACATGAATAATTTTTAGTATTACCTGAATACTAGTCATAACTAATGACTTGCTTTTTATTTGGAGAGCATTGTAACAAACGTGTTTGAGATATTAACGCCATTTCCAGAAAAGATTTGTCATAATTAACTGGAAATGGAAGAGTAAAGCTTTATATGCACGATTTGTGGGATGGACGCGAAGATACGATAAATTATAATAGAAAGAGCAATCCTGTTTATGATTAACAGTTTTTATCTTAAAGGGGTGGAAGAGCTAGTAGTAATCATAGATTTTGAAATAGAGTGAGCATTATTGTCCTTTAGCACGTATGTGCAATGCATATAATAGGCGAAATTGTAATGTATTCTACAGCTAGTTTTGAGAAGGAATACAAAGGTTTAGAAAATGGAGCGCATGCGTGTGTGTGTGTGTGTGTGTGTGTGTGTGTGTGTGTGTGTGCATGTGTGTGCATGTGTGTGCGCGCAATTTAATTCCAAAACGATGCGACAAGAAGATTTTTTGATAAATCCCTCCATCCCAAATTGCCCATTACATGTAACATTTTTAATTTTCTTTCTCAAATATGGTTCTAATAAATTTAATTAAATTAGCATATAATAAAAATATTTAGATAAAAACAAAATGTATATCTCGAGCTTACCAGAAATAGCCTCTGAACTTCTCTTCATTCTAGAGGACATTTGTATAACAGGTAAACTGAAGTCTTACTAAACAAATAAATGTAATCTGTTAACATCCAAAATTATGTTACAGACATTTTCTTTGTGGAGTTATTCACTTCCAAATTATGGTTTGTTATTGCCATAAAATACTTATATATTTAAAAAATTGTTCTGTTGTTTTTCAATTATGTTGATCCAGGTCAAGCAAAGAGTGAAACATATGTATATATAATGAACAATTATTCAAAGATTATCAATATTAGCGAATATTTAGACAAATACATTTATAAAGAATAGTTTGTTGCAGAATGGATAGAGAAAGTCTTGCGAGTGTAAACATCAAATTTTTTCCTGACAATAAATATTAAATTCATAGAAAAAATATCACAGAGAACTTAGGTAAAGTTTGGACTGAACTCATTTTATTTCCGATGTTCTCGCGAAGATTTCGCTGTATTAGAAAAAGATTAACTTTACTACTTCTGTATTATTTCAAAGGCTTATATGATATATATTAGGTGAATGTATTTACATTTATTGGACTAGCAAAAGCCATTATTCAGTTTGTTACGTTTGAAAGAAGGCATTAAGCAAAATTAACATTTTAATTAAACGTTTGGTTGTTATGCAGTTGAAGTAAATATAAAATAGGTATAGTGCCGGTCTCTGTAGTGTGCCGGTAGCGTTTGTCCTTTTTCAAGAGGACCCGAGTTCGACTCTCAGGGTGAGTTACCCGGATAAGTGTTTTTTTTTTTTTTTTTTTTTTTTTTTTTGCGGTTTCCGCTTAGTTTGAAAAGACGAATGTCTAGTAACTTTAAGCTTCATGGACACCGAGGTGGTTTGATTCCTTTCATTGTCCAATATGACGTACCAGGTTAAAAAATGGAAATGGCGTGTTATTTATGGACGCTCTTTAACTGCTTTGGTTCTCAGCGTCCCATTCTATATTGGGCGTGAAAGATCGCTTAATTTTGCTCAGAAGCCTCTCTTATCAGGCTTGAGGTTCTTGTACGTGAATCTAGGACACGGGACCCACGGCTTTACTTCCCTTCCAAAGGAAGCCATGCTAAGAATTTTTACGCCCGAAAAAACCCATCGTCCTCCGCCGGGTTTGAACCCGCTACCTTGGGTGTATGAAGTTAGCATGGTAACCATTACACCACGGAGGGCGACTACCAGGTTAAAGGGCGTTAAGGTACAAAAGATATAAAAACAAATAAAATGAAAAATAGGTATACTAGGGTACTCTAAAAATACAATAGTTTTTAAGGGTTTAGTTATTTTTGTATCAAGTGAAAACAAAATTAAAAACTTTTTCGAAAATTTGTATTTTCTCAAAAATGGCTGTAACGATTTTGATTAATATCGTGTATATTAAATATACCTGTCAAATAAAATGTATATCTTGAATGTTGTGTTAGCAGCCTCTAAGATCTACTTATTTTGGTTGAATTTGGTAAACCGTTAGAGATAGACAAAAACGTATTACACAAAAAATGTATATATTGTATGTATATTTTAAAACACACAATTTATGTCTTATAAAACATTTTTACGTGGAATTGACAATTTTTATATATTCCTTGTTATTGGTTCCATTTTTAAAATGCGTTTTCTCATATGGGAATTTGTCAACTCTTGGCAATACAAAGAAATTGATTCAGCCACACTATGGTGGATAAAACGTGGCCAATCAGCTTAGATTACAATAATATTTTTGCCTCCGTAAAGTTTGCACTGTAGTCGAATATGCACACTCGTGTTGAGACAAATTATTTGAACTCTTAAAAATATTAAACGTGTCTCTAGAAGAGTTTTGTTAGCGATCTGCACTTGTTCAGCCTGCAGGTTTGGTATCGGCAACTTTGTCAAAAATAGTCACAGTGAGTTGATGATATTCTGGTTACTGTTCTGTGTATTAATGATAGCATACGTACTAGGAGCCATTTCTCAGGTTATGCGTACCCCAGTAACAAGATAAAGTAGCATCTGTGCAACATGGCTGCATCCAATTTGTTTGCGTTGAGTTTTACTGAACCATGTTGCTTATTACCGCCGAGTAAGACTTGACAGTCTCGTTGTGCTCTTGTTTTAATACACTGTATATCAAATGAAATTAATTAACTTGCGTAGTTTGTTTTTGGCAAATAAATCCACCGAGAATATTCGGCTGCAAAATGTTATTACAGTTCCGTTGGTATTCTTCAGCTTATCTCGTTGTCTACAGAATAATATCTTGAAGCTGAGCTTTCGGAACTGTTTATGCTGGTACTCTCAAAACCTAACTAACAGCGAGACCACGTCTATCTTCTGCATAGTTGTAGCCACCCGAGAGTATAGCCGAATTACCAAAAGTAGGGGCTATTTCAGGCCGAGTATGTAGATTTACTCCGTGCAAGCAGTTGGTAAACACGTGATAGCAGGGATTTTCTTTCTTACTCATCGTCTGTAGTTTTATAATGTCGGGAACAGAAAGAAATCCAACACGCAACCCATCGACTCTTACGTTTATGTTTTTAGAGCCATTCCTATTTATAAAAACTGGCGGAATAAGTGTGTATTTTTCAGCAAAGTGCTGCGCTCAGAACATTCAATTTGCAGCCCTATCACGGAACGTATGTAAATGAGGCAGTTACCAATTAGAACATTTCTTTCAAATTGTTGTCGATCTCAATTAACCACTAATATGCATGTTCATATTCACTGCTAGAAATCTAAAAGTTTTTGTTACAAATTAATTCCCATGCTGTTTACATTACAATGCAATGATATTAACCAAGTTCAGGAACTTGTTCTTTTATAATATTAATACTGTTTTGTCGTATTATATGTTACGACTACCAATTACCTACTACCAAACGTATGAAAAATGTTTATGTTCATATCTGAAGAATAAATACTAAATCAAGAGCAATTGTTTTATCATGAATCAATCTATGAAATGCGCATCACGTATTTCAAACATACTGTAGGAATTACCTACTTTTGGCTCGTCGCAATGGTTCGCGCAGTTCAAAATTGACCGGCTCGCAGGAATATCGAGCAAATTTTCTCTTTGCTTTATTAACTGGAACCATTTGGTGAAACCTGTTCTAAAGGTGGCAATATACTAATCCTTATATTTTCATGCTACAGTGCCTCTATCTCATTCATTTTTCTTATTGACGTAGAATAGCGGTAATAATTTTATCCTCCGTCTGCACGCGGCTGATGACAGCTCACATTTATGTAAATGTGTAGCTTATCATCCAACTTTACGACATATGCAAACAAGTGTTTTCTGCTTCCTCTAGAACAAGTTATCTAGCCTGGGTGCGCCAGAAAGAGCAACGAGCAACTCATAGGGTGTTTACCTGCAACGGCGCAGCATTTAGGGTAAGCAATTGTCATGGCTGAATCAAGTGTAGGATATGAGTGGCAGGACACAAGTAGGTATTATGGTATGAGCTTTTACCGGTGACGTAATGCTTACCATGTCCCCCTCTCCAACTCTGCCACGTATTTAGTTGTCAAGTACGTGCCTGTACTCTTGCTCAGACTAGTCGAGTTGGAATAGCCCCTAAAACCTTCTTCGCTCTGAGATAGGCAAAAGTTTACTACAAAACATATCGTAACAAATTTCTTTATTCACTCAAAAATCAATGCAAATTAACAACACAAATTGCTGGGAATAATTCACTGATCATTTCGACGCATAGCCATTTACGCCTGCACGCCATCCATGACTCGCACAACACTAAACCGTAACACTCCAGTCACTCACGACTAAGTACAATTCACAACACAACAACACTGCACTGCAATCCTTCCTACTTTTATAGCTAGTAAATGGCGTCACAGAAATTACTAAGCTTCTGGAAGCGAAGCATGGAGAAGAATCCAAAAGAATCATGTTCTCGGGAAAGAGTCTCGCGTTCCGAAGGTTCAATATAAATCTGCTCAAAACACACCATTTATGTCATATGCATTTTTTGTAAAGTTAATCGTTACAGAGATCTTCCTTATTCATTTCTTTTAAACTACTTAATCATTTCTCTAACATTTTATACCTATTTTGATTTACTCTGTCGATAAAAAGAACCGAAAATTCAATTGTTTCACATATCGAACAGTTTTTAAAAGATCTATATATAGCTTTAGCATGTGCTTCTACTTACAAAGGAGGAAGTAATAAGACAAATTCTGGTAATGTTTATCTTAGTTACCATAATGTACATAAAAGAATAATCTTTTGTCCGAAAAGTGTTGCCAAAACACTTTATGTATGTATGTATGTATGTATGTATGTATGTATGTATGTATGTATGTATGTATGTATGTATGTATGTAGTAAAATAGAACTAATAATATCAGTATTTTATCTATATAAAGAGACATAAAAATGAAAAGTAAGGAATAATAATAAATACAAATATGACAATACAAATGTAACACGTGTCTACTAGGTCCCCCTAAACCAACGGTGTTCTACATAAACGGGCGCCTAGCGGAAGACGTGCATAGCTATGTGTGAAGCCAAGTAAGACACCGCTGATAATACAAGTAGACACTAATAATAGCGTTATGTAATTTCCAGGGAAGCTCTTTGCTAGTGGAAGTACTTTGAGAGTTTAATCGTGAAACACGATAACTATTTGCGGTTCGGTGGCTACTTGGAGGCCGGTTACAAATTACGAACATACGCATGCGCAATGGTGCTGCAGTGCCGCCAGCTTTACTGCAACATAATTACCGTTATTCACTTGTCCATTTTCTCCTTCCCCGTTTTCAGAAATTCCCCTCTGAAATCGAATCCACCCGTGGTCCCTGAACACGCATATCCAAACACAAACGAGTATTGTCGAAAAAAAAAGCACAAAAAGAACTCAACTTGACGGCTGGTTGTTTTCACAATGCACCCAACTAATTAACCAGAAACGGTCCCGGCTGTCTCGCGCACCCCTGATCAGAGATGGCCTTTGTGTGGCCACCTTTTGTATCGAACTAGCAATCAAAAGATTGAACAAATATTATGGCAGCAGCGCCATCGTAGCCTTGCCCGCAAACAAACACTTGTGAGGTTGCCTTACAGTCTCGTGTGTTTGTCTGGCAGCCAGCACAAATATGTACACACACGCGTCACCTGCACCAGACATTCTCGTCGTAAAAAACCTCTCTATTCCCTGAATTACCTACAAATATTTTTGTTTGGCGCACGTTTAAACAAAGACAACTGCGTTTTTTATGTTAAATTCGTAAAGCTAACCTTCTTTTTGACCCGAGTAAGTTTGTGTATATAAAATACTACTAACAATGTTTGCTTTCTAATTTACTCCTAGGGTACGTATTATATTTTTACTTTCTCTGCCAGTACAAACTCTCCATCCAACAACTTTGATCTGGAGATTTTACCGGAAATACATGCGTTGGGGCCTCCATTTGATGTACTCTTTATACATCTCTTTCTCTAGTTGTTCCACAAACCTTCCTTACAAAAGGTTACTTTATGTTCATCATGTTAATCAACATAAACATTGCAAGAATTTGTCTCATTACTTGTTTTTTTTGGTAAGTACAGAGTGAGTCAAAGACCTCCGAATCGGCTGCGCAGTAATTTTTCACTGAGCATGTGGAGAAATGATTCCGCGCTGCTGCTGTAAACAAGGTCACGCTTCTGATGCTGTTTTGCTCTGCTCTGGAAGGGCAGTATTGTGCTGATGTGATATGGTGTACTTTAGTTATTACATGTGAACTATTATTTTGGCTGTACTTAGTCAGAAAAGGTATTATGACTCGGCATATGTGTTCTACTGTACAGCCTGTATTTGTTTCTGATTTGTATAAATTAACTCAGTCAGATCACCAAAAGGAAACTACAATTTGCAGAAGGATTTCCAGGTGTAAAAGTTCCTGTCTCATATTGGCAATCTTTCGTTAAGAACAATTGAATGTGTGTTTCAGGAGAATCATTAGTAGAGATTTGTGGTCCACTTGGTCTCCCGACCTAACCCCCTGCGACTTCTATTTCTGGAATAACTTTAAAAAAAGTGTACAAAATAAACTTACACATCCTGGAAGAATTGAAACAAAATATTCGCCAAGAAATTGCTATCATTTCTCAAGGTGAACTACGGGGAGTGAGGGATAGTTTCCTAAAGAGGTGCCAAAAATGTATGGACAACGACGGTAGCCAGTTTCGGCATCTCCTTTCATAAAGTTGATAAGTAAAACCCTTAAATAGTTTTAAAACTTGTGTATGTTTTCCTCCGGCCTTTCTATGATATCAGCACACGAAAACGAACATTTGCCGGTCCCCGTAGCCGCGCCCGCTAAAGTGTCTCGCTTTGGTGCTTCACGGCGCACGGGATCGTGGGTTCGAGTCCCGAATTGGGCATGGGAGTTTCTGTATTTGTAAATGTGTATGTATATGTAAAAGGGAAAAACTAATAGGTCAACTAAGGAAATTTAGAAACTAGAAAAAAGAGGTAAAAAGGAATACAGCGCTGGAGTCCTGACTAGACTCCGGGGCTGTATTTAAAAAAAAAAAAAAAAAAAAAAAAATGAGGAGGCGGAGAGGCCAAACACCGCGCAGCCGGTTCATACTTTTTTTTGACCCACTCGTTAGAAGGAAGTAAGGGAATACGCTAGGCTAAACCGATAACGAAATCTTAAAATTCGGTCGCTAAGTGAAACAATTGAAATTCTGTTTTCTTTGTTTGCAAGGAGTAAACAAAAGAGAGACAAAAATAAATATGTATCTTCTAAAGAGGTCAGTCTAAGTCTACCTATCCAACTCCTGTCCTACACATGGTTTGTGTGAAAAAACGATTAAATTAAAAGATTTCTCTCGTTTGAGAAAAGTTTATGTACCTTAAAACTGAAACCTATAACTCGGAATATATTGAAAATAGTTAACTCTACAAAAAAAATATATACGACAAAAATTGTATGTTTTAATGAGTGATACATTATTTATGTAGTAGGTTATGTATATTTCTGTTACTGTTTACTAGTAATACAAAAATCATCAAAAATGAAGAGTTCTTTACTGGCTATTCCCAGAAAATTCAAGAATTCGTTTGTCATGAAAGCATATTAAATATATGACATTTTAATAAAAACCATTAGGGACATTTTTTAAAGATTTAAATTTGACAAAAATATTCCATATAAAAGGTAGTTGTATGTGGAGAGATTTTCTTGAAAATCTTCGTGTCGTATCCTTGGGAGATAGAGAACTTAAATACCAATTTTGGTAGTTAATCAAATTTCGTTTTTGAGCTATGCTGCTCACAGATATACACATGTACATGTTTCTAAATATATTTTTGGATACAGGGGGTGTCAAGACATACATTTCCAGTGAAATCTCGATATATAATTTTTGGGTGGAATACAATACTGTCCACTATGTGCATTGTTCATACGGGCTATAGAAATTAAAATAGCGAACCATTCTAACAAAATATTTTTATCTACTTCATGCTTATCGAAATAAACATTAGCAGAAATGCGGGCATTATTTGCTTCCTTATAAGTAGAAGAAAATTAAGGTAATACACTAAACTAAAGTTATAATAAATCTTATAAAAGCTGCCGTCATTAAATTGAGTTCGAAGTTTTTTCTTTGGTCAACAATAAAACAAGAGAGACATGAAACGGATGAGGAGGAGTAATTGTCTATTCTCTTAAAATTTTTTTTCTTTGCGTCATTCTCTTAAACATTTTATGACAGAAATCTGGCTATTGATATTGTTTTATGATCCCTAATACCTCATATAGCTTCCTTTTAACTATTGTAAGTAAAGCTCAAGTATTTTAAAATTGCAATCAACAAAAGGGAACATCTCTAAAATCGCTAACTCTTAAAAAAGTATATATAAATTAAAATACGTTTTGAACACATACTGCATATTTTTAGTAGCCTTTTGTCTATTTCTTACAGTTTTACCGGTTAGACAAAAACTTTTCAGAATGGAGAGAACTTCAGAGGCTATTCCCAAGAAATTCAGGATATACTTTTTATTTGTCGTGTAAATATCTTTAATATATCATATTTTATCAAAATCGTTAGAGCCATTATTGAAAATATAAAACCTTCAGAAAAACTTTCTATGTAAAGGGTGATGTGAGGTGGGCAGACTTTCGTCAAGATGTCGGAACCTTGGAGGATACTAAACTTAAATACCAAGTTTCGTATTTAATGAACTTTTGCATTTTGGATTATACTGTCCACAGACACACACACATAGATACTCATCTTTTTCTAAAAATCTTTTTTTTGATTCAGGGGGTCTTTAAACATGTATTTACAGTAAAATCTGAAATAGATTTTTTGGGTGGAATGAAATATTTTTTCTACCTACCATGTGCATTATACATACATGCTGGAGAAAGTAACAGACATTTTCCGAAGCTCAGCAAGCTTGCTAACCGTCAACTAAAGATGTACTAAGATGGGACACGGAAAAGTTTCGACAAAAAAATCCTTATTCCCAAACTTCTCTTTTCATGAAAAGTATTCTAAAATATGTTATTTTTTAGAAATTTATATCAGCAATTTTGATTAAAATAGCCTGAAGCTACCTAGTAAATTTTAAGCGAAATTTTTGAATACTTTTTTGTAGTGTATGCCAATTCCGAGATATTTGTTTTTCTTATTCTTTTTTTATTTACACATATACCGGCCTTCAGGCATGACCTAATTGGCCATCAGGGGAAACAGATGACTGAGGTAGTACACAAACACAGAAACACACCACAAACACCCATGCCCAAGCCACCACTTTAGCGAGCGCGGTCATGAGGTTTTTTTTTTTTTTATAGTGTTTAACGCCCGCTTTTACTGCTTCTGGCACCGCAGGCGATGACACTGGTGATGCATGAAATGAAGATGGAGCACCGGTGGAATGCGATGGCGGGGGAAACGCGGAGAAAACCCGGCTCTGCGCCGCTTTGTCCACCACAAATCTCAACTGAGGTCGTTTGGGATCAAACCCGGGCCATCTAGGTGAGAGGTGAGTTGTCTAACCACTCGGTCACGTCGCGGTCGTCATGCTGGCTGAGAAATTAATCTTTAATGCATCGATACACCCAATACATTGTCATTCTTTTGAAGTCCTGTCGATATTGCTGTTTAGCAATGACACGGAAACACAATGTATCACAATTTAAGGGTAGAAGTTTTAACAGTTATATTTAATACATAACCCAGTTATCAGTTCCTTGGCTCTATCCTAAATATCCTAAAATCTTCTTAATAAAAAAATAAAAATTACAACATTGAAGTTTCTTCTCATATGTAATTTGAGCCGAGTTTGATTATTACTCAAGACTTCAATTACACTTAAAAGAATAAAATGATTTCGCCACGTGTTGTGGCTTCTTCAGTTCATTTAAAGTGTAAGTGAAGCCTTAGTGTTAACCAAGCTCGGCTCAAATTACAAATCCCTAAACCTTGTTTTTATGAGCTTACCAGGCGTATAAACACATGTCGGTGTATCCATCCGCGTTCACTAAGTTTGTTCCCACCTTAAACATGGCTTATATAGCAAGTGGAGTGAAGGGACGGCTTAACTTAAACAGAAACCGAAAAAAGCTCATGCAAATTAAGTGTTGGAAACACGCAACAAATGTATAGCAAATATTTAACTCGCAACTACGCAATATTCGGTACTGGAGCGACCTCTTCCTTATCGGAATCTGATTTCCCGATGTGAGTTTCGTAAGATGAACTTTCGTAAGGTTAACGACAACGGTCTCAATAATGTTGCCCATATTGCCATTCAAATCGCACGTTTTGTTTTCGCTTTGACCACCTGAGTAATTGCTCCTTTCTAATTGATGACGTTAACTTGCCACAAGGCAGCGTCCTAACTTCTAACAGTTTGAATGTGTGTTGTCAGTTTTCGCAAACTCGTCATGTCTCTAACAACTCATCGCCTTTGCGATCATGGTTTTTTCCCATTTACAGCATTATAGACGATAGTAAACACACACTTCACTCTTTGTCAATAATGACCGTTAATAAACAAACTTTACTGGGTCCGCAGTGAAGATGCAGTAATGACGCAAGTGCAACTATTATTAACATTATAATATAAAAAGAGTGATGACACTCATATGGGCCACTGCTTGAAAGAAAAGTAATTTGATTGAAATACTCTGAATGCAGTGAATGCGTTATTTTAACTAGGGAACTTTTTCTACAGTATGCAGTTGGAACTCCAGCAGCCATAATGTTGATACAGAGGTGAGGTAAGAAACATCAGACTCAGTTTAAATTGCCTCTGAAAGATAGTAGTAGTGCCGTATGTATCCCAGCTTATTTTTCAGTCGTTTTCTTTAATTCACAATTTGTATGTCGAAAGAATAAACAAATAACTAAGGATATAGATTTTTAGCTAGAGTTTTTTAAGGATCCCTTAATGTTAGCTAACCATTTTGCAGTATCTCGGTATATTTACAACAACAATGCTGAAGCACGCTACTTGATAATCGACCTGGTTAACTCTGACAGCGTGAGCCAGGTATGCGGCTTTGTTCCCGGGTAACTGCCTAATCCATGCTGGCCATGAGACGTTTTGTTGATGTATCTTTTATTTGGTTTGAAAACTATATTTTCATATCACACAGGCTGTGAGAAACAATGTTCACGTGTTATTTGCATGTGATTTTGAATCAGAGTGTATATTTCTGTATGAAAACAATATAGTTAATGTCTCACAACTTACATAAAGGACTTTGTGAAATTATTAAAACCTAAGTTTGTACACGATGTCTAAAGTTACTCAATTTAGAGACTAGAAACTGCTCAGAAAGTGTCGCTTTAGACGGCAAAGTGTATCCCATAAATTCATCTTACAGTGCAGGATCCTTACAGTGGATTACTACATAAACGTCATAACAATGTATTACTTTCTCTAGCACGTATGCATATAGTACAGTAGATATAAAGGTATCGTATTTCATCCAAAAATTCGATACTGAGATTTAGCGGAAATATATGCTTTGAAACATCCTGAATCGACAAAAAAAAAATCTTTTAGAAAACTGTGTGTGTCTGTGGTCAGTATAGCTAAAAACTAAGAGCCCGTTAAAGACCAAAACTAATATCTAAATATGGTATCTTCCAAGGAAATTCTCCCATCCCCAACTACCATTTACATGGCAATTTTTTCCAAAGTTTTGATTTTCTCAAAAATGCCTCTAAAGATGTTAATTCAAGTTGTTTTCATTGCAAACGAAATGTATATCTTGAATTTTCAGGGAATAATCTCTGGAGGCCTCTTCATTATTGATGACGTTTGTATAATTCGTAAGCCCAAAGAACACAAAAAATATAGAGCTCAATAAAACACACAATTTGACATATACTTTATTTTTGTTAAGTTAACCGTTTCCGAGATATTCCTTGTTATTGGTTTCAATACTAAACTTCTTAAATTTTTCTCAAATGGGGGAAGTCAACTTTCGTTTCATCTCTTTTGCTTTACTTTCCGGAACCAAAAGAGAACTAAATTTCAATTGTTTCACATAGCGATAAGATTTGACTATCGGTTTAGTCTAGTGTATTCCCTTGTTTCCGTTATACTCATAAGGAAGCAATAGACCATGATATAGATTAGCATCATATAGACAAAAGAATGTTTTGTAAGGAGAGTTTGTTTCTGGGCCAGCTATAAAAAGCTATGTGAAGGGAATATATAATTTTTGAAGAAAAGAAATCACTTAAAGGCATGGAAATTGTATTTATACTTATTTGGAAACAATACTGCCACCTGCAATTGAACAATGTGGCAAATGCACAGAGTATTTGCAACATTTTCAGCATCTGTTTGGAATAGGAGTCTATAAATAGAATAACACGTTTTCAGCCACTGTCCTCGATTCCCTTATGGTTGTATTCGCTCTAATGGCTATAAAATTAAATGAAACTAAAAAATCGGCATGTTTATTCCCTCTTGTCCATTTACAGTTAATTACGTAGCAGCATTTCCTTTAGCTCCCAGGTTTCAAAATTGTTAGCCGCGGCTGGGGATATTTAGACATAACCTCGATTTAGAAGTTATGTATCTAAACCGCTAATATAGAAATAAAATAAATTTGTAATATATAATCCTGGCATCTACATATATAATCTAGGGCGTATGTTGCAAATTTATTAATTATAGTATACATAACTATTTTCATTCATTGTTTGTTGTACATATAAAACTTGTTCTAAATAGCTGTCTGAAACTAACATATATAATATATGTCTTCTCAACTGTTCATACTGTGAATCAGCATTCCATCAACTGATTACTAGTTAGTAGATATTTCCCTTTCACTTGCAATAACTTGACTACTAACTCCTAATACGGATACTCGTATTTAAAACACTAGAATATAGAATAGTAGAGAAAATATTGTAACATTCCGGACGTTATATTTGTGGTGGAAATATTTATGATGCCAGGGTATTGCATAACGTATTTGTCGCATCAGCAAAGTTTCTATGCCGGCATGTTGCCATCTTAGCTCAGTGGAAGAGCAACCGGCTAGAGAACGGGAGATCTGTGGTTTAAATCCCGGCTATGACACTGAATTTTTCAGTCTGACTACCTATCCAACTCCTGTCCTATACATGGCTTGTGTGAAAAAACAATTAAACATATATTCATTGACCATAATTGTTGGCTATACTATGAATCCTGGGACTTAAAAGTACTTACATCATTGTAAGTTGCCATTGGAGTTCTCATCTCAAAATAATTTGAGATCATCTTGTGGTTTTCCGGGAAGCATGCGAGTCAGTTGAGAAATTCAATGCTATGCCGGCATGTTGCCATGGTAGGAAGAGCAACCGGCTAGAGACCGGGAGATCACTGGTTCAAATTCCAACTATGGCACTGAATTTTTCAGTCTGACTCTACCTATCCAAAGCTTCTAGTATCTTGGATACAACGGTGGGCAAAGCCAGCCTTTTTTTTTCCGCTTTATTTTTTTTTCTTATTCTTCTGTGTTTTACATTTTACCCTAAATTTACTTTGTTTTGCCGTTTTCTGTTTTATGACAAATACAAAAACATGTACACATTCACACAAATACCTCTGCCCAAGACTGTGCTAGAAACCCACGATCCCCTGCGCCACGAAGCACCAAAGCGAGGTGCTTTAGCGAGCGCAACCGTTCCAAACTGAGTGAGTTAGAAGACGGGACATGTCTGCTGGAAGAACATGGGCACAGTACCGCCGACTGCCCACCGACTGCCCAAACCAAAAAGGTTAAATATATGAGCACTGATCATTTAGTAGAGATGTTAAACTTTAATGCCTTTTATTTAATTTCTGTGTCCAAGCTTCTTTAGTTATTAGTTTTGTACTTATTAATCTCTCACTACTCAAGTGACCCCCGTGGTAATACTTGTGACGATATGAGAAGACGAATTTTGTAAGAAGAACTGGAGATGCAATTGGATTGCTAAGGATTACCCATATAGACAGAGTTCTCGTCGTCAACGAAGAAGGGTGGTGTGCTTGTATTATTATTATTATTATTATTATTATTATTATTATTATTATTATTGGAAGCAGGGTTTTGGAAAAAATTAATTGAGACGCTTAAACAAATGGGCATTTATTGGAAGGCAGAATACTTATCCGGAACCTGTGATTGGGATAAATCGTATAAGTGCGTCCAGAGCACAGGGCGACCAACATAGTAGAAATAGGAAGAGGTGCACGTCAAGACTAATGCAATTAAAATCCACATGCATATGATGTGGTTCTTCTGGCAAAGAAACAAGAAATAATCGACCTGAAGGCAACAGGAAAAAATTGTGGAATGAAAATCCAAATAGAAAATCCAGAACTGATGAGGATATTAAAGATAAAAGAGCCTCTCGGTGTGCATTGCAAATCAAGAATTATAAAATGTGAATCAGTCAAATACTTGAGGAGGTTTGCACCACGAGAAAGAGACTATTGCTGACTAGCAATTTGTACCTAGAGCTACTAATAGTATGGTAACATGTTAAATTTGGAGATTGCACTGTATGAATCGGGAATATGGACTTTGAGGAAAATGGAGAAGAAATGTTTGGAACAGTTTCGAAATTTGGTGCTGAAGACGGATAGAGAAGACAATGACAGGCATGGTGATAAATTAGTATTTACTACTACGTTATATCTGCTGAAAGAATGCTGAAATGAAAGCTGATATCCAGCATAATCTATAAGTGCAATTATAATGTTAATGTTTTATTAATTTCCCAAAATACAAGTCATGTCTTATTGTTATTTTCTTAACAAGCCAATATTATATTAATTATATTTGCATTTAATAACATAATCTTATATTTATTTCATTAATAAAATAAATATCTTAATTCCATTCTTTAGTTCCTTACTACCATAAAGTTTATAAAGATATTCTCTTCCAAATTAGAATGCTCCTAATTATAACATAATAATCCCTCACTTAAAACGTTATCACTTTTAATAATCTTCAAAATGTATCAATTAATATCTTTCTCGTTGTTCCACTGGGTCCCAATGATAAAACTATTTTTATGGAAATGCACAATTTAAAGTGAAAAACCAAGGCCTAAACTGGTAAAGACAAGATTGAGGGGTACCTTCAAATTAAGACTTCAGCTCAACTTCACACATTTGTTTAAAAACAACTATAAGACCACTTCAGATCGGTCAAAATAATTCACATAATATGGGAGGAAGAAGGCTGATAAATTTTGCCAAGTTAAAACCAGAATGATACAAAGTTAAATATACTAAATTAGACAAACTGAAAGCTCGCTCCACAATAATCCAGCATAGCGCAAGTGGCCTAAAAGAAATGCACCCTCCAGGTGCTATATGGAAACGACCCCGATGAGAAGTAAAGAGTACCAACTGGTCGCCACTCGTGGCACATCGGCTATCCGAGGTCTCCCCCCCTCCAATAGGGGAGTTGTGTCGTGACAAGAATGCGCAGAGAAGTTGGATCCGCTGGCTAGCCCTCAAGCAATTTGACGGAGGTGCTGTGACGGAGTAATGATGAACTAATAGTTCGGGTAGAGTCCATCGTGTAACGGAGACGTTACATAATTTTATTACCATTTATGAATTCAAATGTTGCATGGTTAATCATTAAGCTGTCATTAATCATTTTATTAATAAACACTATACTTCCTTCTTTTGCTATCACTTGTCACTACTAAATACTTATCTTCCAATTTCGCAACACTACACTTCAACCAAAACACCCAATCCAGTAAACCTTCTTCTTCTTCCTCCAGTTGTCTTCTCACAACCGCTCCTCTTCTTCTTTGAACCATATTCCATCTCCCCAAGCTCCATTGCAGCCTCCTCATCTCAGTTCCCTATTCAATCCCTCTTTCCTGCTCTTATCCTACAACAGGTATGGGCAAAGCCCAAACCACTTGACACTCCGGTGTCAAGGAATACACTTATTAACATTAACATTATCTTCATTTGCATTTTGAAAGGATTGCAAAGAGGAAAAATGATACAACAGCCTGTCCTCAACCATGTGCACCGCAACTGTCGCATATACCCAACTTCCGCAACATCTGTTGCATGCAGGAAGGTTAAAAACCACTATTGGTTTCCGAACCAACAAATGCACATGGCAGCCTTAAAACACCTCTGCTCCTTCCTAATGAAGATGAGATGTTAACGTGCTCAATTACAGTGGTTATTACCACACTCCCAAAACAATTTGGCTCAAAACCAAGAAATAAAACAATAAAAATGAATCTTAAATACAAACGAAAATTAGAGGTAACACTTAGTACAAATAAAACTGCCTATATAAAAACACAGGGATTCTAAAAACTATTAATAATAAAAAATAAAAAAGTAGAAATAAAACCAAATCCCCGTTGCTAAAAGCACATTGCCTAAACATTTTAAAAACTTGAAAACGTCATTTATCTCACCGAGAATGTCCAGAAATTAAACTGACAATAAAACTAGATATTCATATTAAAATTTAGTGTAGATAAAAACTTAAAAAACTTTCGCTCTGGTATCATTTTCTAAGATCTCTAGTACCGGCAGGCAGTTGCAGAGTGGCTCGTAAATGTGCTAGAAGAGCACACACTACCAGGACATGACGGACCGTCATATATTGTCCACAGAGCGCACTGATAAAAGTAGAATGCCTCCTAAACAGCTAGCTGTGCTTAACAATGCAGTGACCGATGCGCAGGCGAGCCAGTATTACCTCCTGACGAGATAGACGAGAGGAGCTAACCCAATTGATAGAGACGTTCTTCACCTACCTAAGCTTATTTCCGCGCAGAGCTGACCACTCTACGTGCCAGCTCATCCGTAATACACAGTCAACACTGAGTTTAGTGGTTGCCATCTTTGCTCCGAAGCCCGTAAGTTCATTTTCAGACATGGCAACATGGCTGGGAAACCATGCGCAGCACCCGAAGTGTGTAAGCTGTGGAGGGCATCCTGAACGTTAAAATGGTAGTCTCCTCCTTCCTGCCCTCCATCTGCCTACCCTGTTGCTTTTCCCTCCTCTCCTCTCCATTTAATCTACTCCTAATTTTGTACCAATTATAATAAACTTGGAAATGTGTCGACGTATTTTGCTCAACCTACTACAACGAAATCGCTGACTACCGATATTTGTAAACCTAGAAATACCCGTCTTGCCTTCAACCTTCAATATGACGTTTCCGGACACGTGAAGTGCTAATTACGTAGTATACCTACTTGTTCATTATACGGTTATCAAACTTGTAATAGATTCAATCCACATTTTAATAATGACAAACTACAGTACAAGGATAAAGAATTTTGGTATCTCTCCTGCAAGTTTTTGCATTTTTATCAATAAATATTAGACATTTACATTTGAGTGTGCAAGAGATAGTCAAGTTGGCTTTAAAATGTATAGAAAAGTGAACCCGAGAAATATGGCTTTGTAATTGTAAAATTCTGTGCAAGACACATTTAATTATTCATGTAAACTTCTTTCCTTCTCTAAGTCCCTTCATTATTTACTGAATTTTTTGTTTCCTTCCTCTCTTTCATTCTCTCTTTCTATCTTTCTTTCTGTTTACTCTCCTCGAATGTAGAGCTTACAAACCATTGCCTGGGGTCACATGCCTGTTGAACAGAGGCTTTGGATCAGAGAGAAGCCAGGATGAGTGATCAGCCCAGTGCCTGGTATAAACGTGAGGAAGTGAATGATATGATATGACTGAAGTGGATGACAGGGAAGGTGATTATGGAGCAAATGGTGGAATGAATGGCGGGAGAAACCCGAAAACCTGGAAAGAAATCCACACATACGCCACTTCGCCCACTACAAATTCCACATGGGTTCCCCACTGTTTAACGTAATAAGAGGCGTGGGTTCTAACCATTCGGTCATGGTGCCGCTTTAAAATTACTTTAATGATTAATAATAGGCACCAGTACAAATTATGAGATCAGATTATTCATTATTAGTAAAAGATCTATAAAGATGGACTTTTTGAAGGATATCGCTCAAGCTTCAACTGTGAGTACCCTTAATTTGGATTGGAATAAACAAAAATATATCGTGATTAACAATGTAGATAGAAAATATATAAATGCTGTAACACGTCATGGATATATGCAGATTTATTATTGAAAGAAAAACTTATTGGTACTCTTATATTAACACATTTTTACTTTCTCCAGTACGTATGCAGATAAAGTAGATAAGGTATTGCATCCACAGATCAATATCAAGATTTCACTGGAAATAAACGTGTTGGGGTCCCCTGAACTAAAAAAAGCATGTTTAGCAAGAAGTCAGTGTGTGTGTGTGTGTGTGTGTGTGTGTGTGTGTGTGTGTATGTGAGTGTGTGTGTGTGTTTCTAAACATCATAGCTAAAATTTAAAATTCTGTTAAAACCCCAAACTTAAATTATAAGTTCAGTCTTCCAAGAATGCCACGCGATATTATCGAGATAATCCCCCAATCCAAAACTACCTCTTACATGAAACATTTTTCGAACATTTCGAATTTATCAAAATTGGCTCCTACGATTTTATTAAAATGCCATTATGTTTAAAATATTTTTATCACAAAATAAATGCATATCTTGAACTTTCTGAGCATATCCTTTGAGATGATATTTATTTTGGATGATTTTTGCAGTAAAGCGTAAGAAACAGACAAAAATTTACTGCAGAAAGAAATAAATTTCGGCAAAATAATTTATGCTAAATACATTTTCTGCGCTTTTAATCATTTCCAATATCTGCCTTGAATTTGTTTAAAGTTTTAAATGGGAAGTCATTGTTTTATTTTGTTTTGACTTCAGCAAAAGATTTTAAAATATGTGACATCCTTACCCTAGTGGATTCCTTTTATTTCTGTTGTACCTACAAGTAAGTAATAAACTAATGATTTTCTCAGGAGCATGAGGCAGATAAAAGAAAAATATGGTGTAAGAATAATTTGTTCCGGAATGGGTAGTGAAATAAAACACATACTTTTTAAATTATAAACAGCCGATAGTGGACGTTGCCTCCTACCATGTTCCTGGGGATCTAGTATTTGCTAGGGCACAGAGAGAGCTTTTGGAATGACAAAATAGATCCGATAATGCAATGATCTCAAAGTGCCAAAGCTTATGATTAAATAAATAAAATGAAGGGAATTATATAACAAACCCTGGGAAGTTAAGTAGTTAATTCTATTGAACAACGGATTCGAATGCAAACAGAATCGACAGCTCACAGAAGTAAATGCTAGTTTAATACCAATGCAACAAAAGCTTTTAAAATGTTCCTATTCAAATATAAGTACTGAAAGCTTATTGTGTCGCAATAATGTTTGTTTATACATCTAACAGTGCAAACAGCGTATCAGAAATCCTCATTTTTAGCGGCGCTTAATTATAATAACACCAATTTATTTATTCACAATGCACTGACTTGCCTAAAATATGGCCCCTTTTAATTAGACTGAAATAGTGTTTTCAGCTTCCATACGGTTTCCACCTTCAAGAAAATAATCTTTGACTCCACCCAGTCGCTATCAGCTCTACACGACTGCCCTGAAAAACAATTTAGGGTAACAAATACAAAACAAAGACGAAGCTATAATCGATCTGAAATGTGATAGCACAAACATCGCTGCGATTGCTGCACAAAGAAAGTCTAAACATTATAACATATTCGAACTTCTACATCAGCTTATTCCAAGTCGACACTTTGAATCAGAGTACTCATGCGTACTCAGCCACAAAACTTGTAGCTGGCAGGAGGGAGAGAGTGATAGCCAATGGCGAAGGTCATATCACAATTATCTTATTGTTCGAGCAGTTGTTTCAGCCGTGATCATAGCTTACCCTCAATTCTCAGATGTTTTGCATATTGCAGATAGACCCCTTTGAGTGATGAATGACACTCTGCTCTTTCAACGCGCACCCAACCTACAATAGCCTGTTGTAGATAAAGTTAAGCATTATTTACGCGTGTCATTTAAGTGAACGATATCTATATTTATCTGAGGACTTTCATCAGAGACTACAGCCGCCATTAAATGGCAATAAAATCCCGACATTAAGAAAAAGTAGTATACCGTAAAAAGACAAGGTTTAACTATATTGAAAGAACAAATAGTCAAAGGATCTTTCCTTGCATCTTTATTTCTTGTTATATTTTGTGCCAAAATTCAACAAAACACTCTGCTAGTGAGAATAAGTACTAGATTGTAATGTTACCCATGTTTTTCGAAAGGTAAACTGTCTTTATCAATCCAGTGGTTAGAATTATGCTGAAGAAAGAGAAAAAAGATCACGTTGGCAATGACTGGAGCTAGATTTGTCAGTGCTGCGTTCAATTATGTGTCAATTTTTATCCACATCAGTATACGTGCATCAACATAATGATAGTAAGCAATAACGAAACAAATCTGCTATATTTTCCGAAAAATCAAGCGAACTTTAGTGCGATGTACTTTATAATAACGTCTTTCTTATAATTAACATGAACTTTGCTTAACTCTTGCACTTAGATATTTTGTATTGCTTAAACACGTGTAAAACGGGGAGTGTTATTATTTACATGATATTGGTTCTTCTATGTATGGAAAAAAACGTTCAGCGAGCTGACTTCTCATCCGGAGGTCCAGGGTTCGATTCCCGACTGGGGTGAGGAAGTTTTCTTTGACCAGAATTATTGCCTATCTCCTACAGAGTCGAAGTATGTGTATGAGAGAGAATTTTTTGTGGTTTTTAACGCCCGCTTTACCACTTGTGGCACCGCAGGAGATGACACAGGTGATACATGGAATGAAGATGGAGCACTGGCGGGGGAAACCGGAGAACCCGGAGAAAACCCGCCCCTGCACAGTTTTATCCAACACAAATCTAACGTGCGATGGCTTGGGATTGAATCGGGCCGTCTTGGTGAGAGGCGAGGGTGTAACCACTCGGCCACGGCGCGGCCCGTGAGAGTGAATGTATGTGGGTCTGAAAGAAATAAAGACATAAAGAACCTACAGACTAGCTGTTTCTAATGTAAAGCCCCTGATATGACCTTAGATGCTAAAGAAGACTGTTTAAATGAAGAAACAAAAATAATAATAGTAATCAGAAGAAGACGTTCAGGTGGTGTTTCGGGTTGGTACAGAGTGTTTGGGGTATACGTACTCTACATTTTGTTAGGTGTTTTAAGAACCTATCTAGAGCAGCTTTTCCACAAACACGTCACGTTGTTTTCTACTTGATGTTTCCTCCACGGTCGTAACCGCGTTCGAAATGAACAGAGCCTATTAGTATAGACTATCTAGTTCCACAAGTGCGCATTTCGTAACTTGACTTGCT
The DNA here is from genome assembly GCA_030762935.1 of Hymenopus coronatus. Classification (NCBI taxonomy): domain Eukaryota; kingdom Metazoa; phylum Arthropoda; class Insecta; order Mantodea; family Hymenopodidae; genus Hymenopus; species Hymenopus coronatus. Next base: position 52,533,187 of record CM060882.1, read on the forward strand.
GGACTAGACAGTCAAGGATCATTAGCTGTTCAGAAAGAATCCGAACTATCAATCTATTAAAAAAGTAATGAATATAGATACATATAATGAACATTTGGATGCATATAGTAGCGGTATTAATTCTGGATATTGTTTTTAACCTCTGCACACTACTATGCACATAGTGTATAGAAGGTATTGCACTCCACTCAAAAATTCGAAACCTCTCGGTTTTGAATTTTTCAAGGGAAATAGACATTTTAGGGTCTCCTGTATAAAAAAATACATTCTTTAAAAATGGTCCTTGTATGACCATGTATCTGTGAACACGATAACTCGAAAACAAAAAGTTCAAGAAAATCCCCTACCCTCTTTATGGGGACAAATTTTCGAAAATTTTGATTTTCTCAAAAATGGTTCTAATTATTTTTTAAAAGCATTGTATATTAAAGATATTTGCGTGACAAAGAAAATGTATACCTTTAATTTTCTGGGATTCGCCTGTGAAGACATCTTTATTCTGGATGGATTTGGCAGAATTTTGCATAACTGCTAAACTCTAAGGGATAGACAAAAATTTGCTGCACAAAAAATGTAGATTTCGTTAAAACGCACAACTTATAGTAAGTACTGAAACTTTCCTACCAACGTATTAACTCTTAAGTATTCTCGGGCTTCTAGCCAGTTAAGTATATGGTTTGACTGCAACGTTTCGAAGACGTAGTTCATCTTCTTCTTCACTGATAATTTGAAAGTCCAGATTCCTGTATTTATAGTGCCCGAGTGATTGGGTCGCCTGATACTTTTTGGCCATGAAACAACTACCTATTTAATGTGACTAAGGTATAGAACAAATGGAACACACAATTTATGTTATAGACATTATTTTTTTGTGAAGTTGACGGCTTTTGAGATATTTCTTGTTGTTAGTTTCTATTTTAAAATACTTATACTTTTCCCATTCGGGAGCTTGTCAACTCCTGGACACGCAAATAGTGGATTTTAATCCGATAGCAACCTGCGATGCCGGTTTAGTTAATTGCACTTCTTTATTTCCCTTCTGCGTATAAGCAACTAAATAATAAGACCCTTTCTGTTAATGCTTATCTTAATTAGCATAGAAATAGAAGAATAAGCTTATTAACAATAATTTGTTGCAGAAATTTAGAGAAAATCATGTGAATGGAACACATCAGATTTTTAGAAAAAGGTCTGTGTTTGTAGTTGTTTGTGTGTATTTGTGGACAGTAGAGCTCAAAAACTAAAAGTCTGTCAAAACCATTGGTAATTAAGTTTCTAAAGTCGTCTCCTTAGTGCGGTGGTAGCTGCCTACCAAGCGGGAGGCCTGGGTTCGTTTCCCAGTACCGGTGTGGGGTTTTTTCCCCCGCTGGACCGGGGTGCATTCAGCCTCCTGAGGTCCCTGGGTGCCAATTGAGTAGCGTCTTGATTGAGAAGTAGCGGCTTCAGGTCATGAGGACCGCATTAACTGGCCGGGAGGCTCGAGGCGCTGATCACATTTCACATTCCAATACTGCGCCCCATCCATGACGTCTGTCCTGGACCAACGCAACGGTCGGACGGTAGGCCGAGGTTCCTTGGGAGCTGTCGTGCCAAGGAGTTATTACATTCCTAAGATGCGACACGAAAATGTTAAAGAAAATCCACTAGCCTCCATCAACCCTTTACATAGAACATTTAAAAAAAAAAAAACATTTTCTCAAAAATAGCTCTAACGATTTTGATTAAAATACCGCATATTAAAACTATTTACATCCGAAGTAAAAATCTTGAATTTTCTGGGAATAGCTTTTGAAGACCTGTTCATTCTGTATGAATTTTGTTGAATGTTGCATAACGGGTAAGCCATAGCAGATAGACAAAAATGTACTGCACAAAAAATATAGATATTGTTAAAACACAAAACTGACGTCATATACATTTATTTTCGTGGAGTTGACCATTTTTGAGATATTCCTAGTTATTGGTTTCAGTTTTGAAATAGCTTTTCTCACATGGAAACTTGTCAACAGCTGGCCACACAAAGGAACGGATTTAGAGACATTTTAAAGCATTTTACTGTCGGTCGGTCTAAGTAGTAAGATCGTTTCTGCTAATGTTTATCTCGACTAATATGAAATAGATAGAACAATAGGTTTATTAAACAGAAATTGTTACAGACATGTAGAGAAAGTCACGTGAATAGGCTACATCAGATTTTCTTTTTAACATTTTCCTAGATGGTATCGTAGATTTTGGTTAAGGATTAATCAAACATATTTAGATACTGTAACTTATTCTTGATATTAATTGAAGTCAACTCTTTCTGAGTCGTAAATATGGTCCTACAATTTTTTGAATGTAGCTGAACCTATGCATTGGTTTTTCTACGCATCATACCTTTAATTGCTATTATCACAGGCTTGAGCTATACACAGAATTTCTGTTGCTATCGACATTTTCCGTCCAACACCTTTCAAGTGTCATACAATGTCGAACCGAGCACTTCCATTAAAAAACTTACTAACACACACTCATTACCTACTATGAGGATAAGTATTGGCACATACTTGGCACACTGTAAGCTGAGTACCATCGTGTGAGGTGCTGGAGAACGCCGAAGTTACAAATTACACATATGAATCATTTCATAATTACGGAAATCCTGGGGATCAATATGGACAGAAATCTTATGTGTCACATTCACCTGACTTTCCCTACATCTCTGTAACAAATTATTGTTAATAAGCTTATTCTTCTATCCAATTCATGCTAATGGACATAAACACTAGCAGAAACGGCTTTATTACTTAGTTCCTTATAAAGTAGAAGGGAAAATAAGGGAATATACTAGGCTAAACCGACAGTCAAATGTTTTAAAATGTGGTTGCTATGGAATAGAAATCCTATTCGTTGCGTGACCAGGAGTAGACAAGTTCCCGTATGAGCAAAGTGCAAGTATTTTAAAACTGAAACCAATAACAATGAATATTTCGAAAACGGTCAACTCCACGAAAAAAAGCTGTGCGACACAAATTGTGTGTTTAAATAACTATAGTTACAGTATTGCAAAATTGAGACCGGTAACAAGAAATGTCTCAGAAATAGCTAAATCCTCTCCCCCTCCCCCAAAATGTATTCGACATAAATGTTGTGCTTCAACGTATATTTTTTCTCTCGCCTACAGTTTACCACTTACGCAAATGTCATTAAAAATGAAGAAAAAACTCAAGATCTAATTTCATAAAAAGGTTATTAACAGAAATCTTATGAGCCATTAAAAACAATTAAATATATCCAAAATGTTTCCATGTGAAGGATAAAATAGACAAACAGTTCCCATATAAAAATGAAAATTTCGTAAAAATGCACAATTTATGTTATGCTCTTTTCTCTTAGAGTTTACCGTTTCCGATATCCATGTTATAAACTACTTAAACTTATCTCCAACAGGAATTTGACATTCCAGTTTCTTATGCTTTACTCCTGGCCAAGCAAAGAGTACCGAATTTCGATCATATAGATTTGAGGATTGATTTAACATAGTATATTCCTTTATTTCTCTTCTTCTAACAAGAGTTAAGTAATAAGATCATTTCTGGTAACGTTTATCTCGATTAGCACGAAGTAGAGGGAAAAATAAGTTTAATAGTGTGTTACAGAATAGATGGCAAAGGCATTTTGTATGGAGATTATTTACTTTGTTCAAACGAAAGGTTTTAGATTATTTTCATCTTCATAAAAGGCATAATAAAGATAGGTGTGAACTTATTAATAAATTACTGCCAATTATAGGTATTAACAGTAATTTGAACTCCTAATATTCAGATCGAGTAATATTACAATTTACGGTGCAAAATTCTCATGTAGTAGCATTATTAAAATATATTTATAAAGATCGAATGTGTTACATTTACATGACTTTCTCTATCATTCTGTAACAAACTAGAGTTTTACAAAAGCTAACTATTCTATTCATTCAGGCAAATAAACAAACATTAGCAGAAATCGTCTTCATTAGTTTCTTGTAAGTAAGCAAAATAAGGAAATTCCTTAGTTCTAAGCCATAGACAAATTCTTGAAAAGCTGTCGCTATATGAAGCAATTAAAATTCGGTTCTCTTTGCAAAATAAATTTGAAATGAAGAATGACTTTCCGTTTGAAAATATTTTACGTAGTTCAAAATTTGTATTATCTTTGGTAATGTTTAACGCCCGATTTTACTACATAAGTACTGCAGGCGATGACACTTGACCATATTTGGGATGCAATGGCGGGGAAAACCGGAGAACCCATAGAAAACCCACACCACGCAGCTATGTCTGCCACAAATCCCACGTTCAGTCGCCCGGGATTGAATCCGGGCCACATCGGTGAGAGGCAAGTGATCTAATGTATTTAGCATAACATTTTAACCAATAACAAAGAGTATCTTGGAAACGGTTCACTACAGAAATTGTATATGGCACAAATTATGTGTTTTAATGGGATCTACATCTTTTGTGTAGTAATACAAAGTCGTTCAGAAAGGAGAGGTCTTAAGAATCTGTTCCCAGAAAATTCAGTATATACATTTTAATTGTCAAGTTATATATCTTTAATATGCGGTATTTTAATCAAAATCATTGTTATTTATAGGAAAACCAAACTTTTCGAATGTTTTATTTTTACAATGAAAATATGTTTTCTTTAAGATATACAAATAATTAAGATGTAAATGGACTTTAATCAATTGAATAATAAGTAAGCAGTTTTTATTCGATCAACACATATTCTTAATTGAAATATTTTTTTTTTCAATTCCATCACTAACATGATATACTTCCATGGAAAGGGTAGTTTAGGGTAAGAATATTTTCTTTAAAATCTTCTTGTCGCATCCTTGTAAGATACATAAATACAAAGTTTGGCATTTTTTAAGGTATGTTGTCTATACGCACACACATACATACACACACACAAACACACACCTTTTCATATACTTTTATTTTTGGATACAGAGATCGAATTTTTATGTGAAAGGCAGTAGGTACCTTCCCTGTCTACTTATGTTCATGCGCATACGCGGTTGTGAAAGTAAAAAAGTGCTGTACTCCAAATGGGACCATTGTTACATAAAATTTATAAATACATTCCATATTCAGTTTAAATTTTAAAGGAAGAATTACGTTTATATGAATTCTATTTATATGTTGGGTAGAGATGTGATATGATAGTGTTTAAAAAGAATGTGTATGTAATTTAAATCATGTACGTGACATTTGGTAAATAGCATTGTTGTTTAAAAGTTTAAAAAGGAAGGTGTTGAGAAGCTGAGGAATATTTTCTCCAACGCAGCAAACAGGAATGTTTATAGAACTTTATTTTCAGGAGACAACTCTCGGGTTGATATTTGTCGCTGCTCTGGTGACCTCTGAAATCCTGTCGTCATTTATCTGAGGTCAGCACATACCTCGTACTGTTGTTTGAGGGGAAAAGATAGGGGAACTTGCCCTGTGTACGAGATCCGGAAATCCCAAATGGGGATAGTAATCCCTTATTCCATTTGATTCCCTCATATCTTTCTTGTTTTTATCCTCCGAGGCAGGCAGTAGAAGCTGGCCATAAGTCTACATGACTTCCTGACTCCAAGAACAATGCCCTAGAGAAGCGTAAAGCTGTAAGGGCTAATCTAAATAAGCCCTCTGGATTACTCTGTCGTCGCGCCGAATTGTGCTATTGTTTAAAATAGCTGGCAGACATCCCTTCCGTAATGGTTTTCAAATGCATTAATGGATATTTATATAGCAAATTGGAGTGCGTTGCCTGAGGGGAAGTTCCCCTAACTTCGTCCTCTGCTAGAAGAAGAAACGGGGTGCTACGGCTGTATATAGATTATGTTTAACCCTCCAAGTGTGGTGTTCCGCTACTCCAAATTCACATCTCTCCCATTATTCATCGAGAGATTTGCACTCTCTTCCACAACAAAGTCACTCACTCAACTTTTTATGACTCTCAACATTTCGAGTCTAGTTACTTTAGCCTGTTACTTTACTTGCTTTCTCTATTATATGCGTTAGGTCGTTTAAGTACAGGGTGTACACACAAATTGTTAAATAAATTTTAAATATATGTATTTTTCAAATACTAGATATGAAACTTAATTATTCTGAACCCATATTTGATAATGTAATCTAAATTTACAATTAATTTATTAATAGCCATGCCAACAAGCACTGCAAGTGTTTGAGAGGTCATTAATGTTTGCAGTACAATAAGAAATGAGGTAATACTCAAGACATTTGCCACTTCAAATAAAGAATCTATTGCGAAATTCATTAACAAAAGAGGGTATAAGAAGGCTTGGTCCATATAATTTAGATATAGTCTTCCAATTGTTCACATCGAGAATTCATTTTACTTTCTCTATACATACAATGTGCATAGCTTATAAAAAAGATATGTATTGTACCCGAAAATTCTATACCGTAATTTCACGGAAAAACGTGTTTAGAGATCACCGAATCTAATATATATATATATATATTTAGAAAAATATCAGTGTGTGTGAGTGAATGAGTGTGTGTGTGTGTGTGTGTGTGTCTTTCGGTTCTTAATTATGGTATCTTCCAAGAATGCAACACGAAGATTCCCCCCCCCCCAAAAAAAAACTCCAACTACCCTTTACAAGCAAAAATTTCGAAACATTTTATTTTCTCAAAAATGGCTCTAACGACTTTAGCTAAAATCTTTATATATTTGATATACATTTTCATGGTAAATCAAATGTATAACTTCAATTTTCAGGAGATAGCCTCTGAAGACATGTTTATTCCGGATGATTTTTGCGAAATTTTGTATAACTGGTAGACCGTAAGAGAGAGAGAGAGAGAAAAAAAATCGAATGACTTTTACTACATTGCTCTAACAAATTATTGTTAAAAAGCATATTCTTCTATCTACCATATGCCAACTGAGAAACATTAGCAGAAATTGTCTTATTTACTTGCTTCCTTGTAAGTAGAAGAAAATAAGAGAATACACTAGGCTAAAACGAATGTCAAATCTCTTAAAAGCTGGTTGCCATGAAGTTGAAATCCGTTTCTATGCAAGGCCAAGAGTTTATAACTTTCCGTTTGAGAAAAGTTGCAAGTATTTTCAATGTGAAACAAATAACAAGGAATATCTCAGAAATGGTGAGTTCCACGGCAAAATTCAATCCAAATGAAGAGATCTTCAGAGCCTATTCCCAGAAAATTTAAGATATACAGTTTATTTTCCATATAAAGTTCTTTGATATATGGCATTTCAATCAAAATCGTTAGAGCCATTTTTAAGAAAATCAAAATTTTCGAAAACTTTTCCATGTAAATGAAAATTTTTCCCACGGTTTTGGGTGGGGGGATTTTTCTCAAAATCTTCGTGTCGCATCCTTTGAACATACTGAACTTAAATACCAAGTTTGGTATTTTACCGACTACCGACTTTTCGTTTTTAAGTTCAAAGGCACACGGACCTTTTTCTGAAAGTACTTTTCTCTTATACAGGAGACTCTAAAACGTCTATTTCCGGCAAAATATTGGAATCGAATTTTGGGTGGAATGCAATACCTTCTCTATACACTATGTACATAGCACATGTAAAGAAAGAAAAACGTACCACAGAAAATATAGAGCTCGTTAAAACACACAGTTTATGTTATATTTTTTTTTTTTTCTCGCGGAGTTTACCGTTTTTGAGAAATTGCTTGTTATCAGTTTCAGCTTTATAAATATTTATATGTACCTTTCTTATACGGGCATTTAACAGCTCTTGTCCATGCAAACAAGGAAACTACAACACTCTTATTTCCCTTTTACTTACAAGTAAGCAAGCATTCTGCTAATTTTTTTCTCGAGTAGTATGAAGTTAATAGAAGAATAATCTTTTTAACAATAATTTATTGTAGAGATGTAGAGAAAGTTATGTGAATGGAATATATTAGATATTTTTTCTTAATTTCAATAAAATATTGAAAAGCAATATTTATTCATTATTGTTTTTTTTTACAGTTTTTCAGGTATCTCAAAAAGTAATTGGTTAGCCCCGAACTTTAAGTTACTTATCAGATCTCAAATGCTTGAAAAAATGCGGCCCTGCGAGCCTCGTTTTCTCGACCTGATAAGTATAACTTACAATTCTTAGCAGGCAATAAACTATTCTTTGTGATGTACAGCATAAAAGACAGGCTAGCATCCATAGCTTCTCTGAATAATTGACTGTATCCATGTGTGGGTGTGGGTGTCTGTGTGTGTAAACTGCATAGCTGGAAAAGGAAAAGCCAGTTTAATGCCAAACTTATCAAATTCAATATCTTCCCTGGATGTGAATGAAATTTAACATCTTTATATATAAATTAAACAAAAACTAAAAATTTAAAAAAAATATTGCAAAACTTAATCACCGCATTATTAATTTTAACATTAACTATTATTCAACGATGACGAAGGACTTTTATTGGACTTATATTAATTTCAATATCAATATGATTTATTCCTTGACGAAGAACACAAGAGATTTTCAAGAAAATCCGCCAGCTCCAACTTAATCTCGTGTTTTCCTTATCTTTCATTTTCTCTAGAATGGCCAAGAATTTTAATATATTGTATACTCAAGATGACAAAACGTGTGTCTTGAATTTTCTGGGATATCCTGTGAGAAGAGGAATTTTGTGTGTGTGTGTGTGTGTGTATATATATACATATATATATACATATATATACATACAGGCTGTTAATTAATATACCGAAATATTTTCACAGAATATATAGAGTACTTAAATAAGTAATTTGAGATTGGAGACTTATGGCCTGTTTATTGAAATTTCGAAGTAACAGCTATAAGTTTCTGAAGTACCAGTACGCCACGTATCGCGGTACTTCCTCTGGAATGAAAAAAATAATAATAGAAAACATTTCCTCTATGACAGAAATCGAACTCATGATCTTTGGAATAGCAGCTTCCAGCGTTACGCATTAAACAACCAGAGCAGTTGAAAAACGCCTCCAGAGTAGCTTATCTCAAGAACGTAGTTAATGAATGCTCAGTGCGGTCTGTCAAGTGATTAGTTCGAGATTTTACAGATTTTTGAGACATTAAATCTTGAGAACGCTAGTAACGAGCTGCTAAAAATCGATATTTCTAAACTCGGATAGCAGTTTTAAAGACATTCTAAGCTATTTTTTGAACCTGCTTTGCTTTAACACTGACTTATCAGCTCCTGATACCCACACGTTTAACGCTATGTAGTTGCGTTATTTTTATCCGGGGACCATGCATCGCCGATCTCAAACTACTTATATCAGTCACGTGCACAATCTCGCAAATTATTTCGGTGTAGTTCGTTAACACCCTGCATATGTGTGTATCTATATATATATTAGACGGAACGACTGCACAAAAAATGTGATACTCTTTAAAAACACTATTTATTCCAAATAATCACTTTTGTGGCAAACTAGTTCCGGAGATTCTTTATTAATTATTTTGTTATTTCAATGCTCCTTCATCCTTTTTTAATTCCTACTCATTTTTAATTGTTTTTGGCAATTACATGGAAACCGCATGTAAATGTTTAGGCCATCATATATCATGTAACTCTTTAATATTTGTTGTATCTACGAGTATAACGAAAAATATAATGCACCTCTTTCTAGAACGTTTATCTCGATAAAAATGAACTAGATAGGAAAATAAGATTTTGTAAGGATGTTTCTAAGGCCGTTTATCATAGATAAGGTGTAGAAAAATTCAGTGACTAAAAATTTTTCTCCTGATCATGCAAAGAGAAAGGCGTTTCAAATACATCACAAGCAAGCAAGTAATCCTTAAAGAATTTGACCCTCCTAAAACTGTGTATTCCACATTCCTGTTGTATCTATAAGAAAGAATAGAATAAAATGATTTCAATAAATGTTTATTTATATATTACAACAAATGTCAACCTAACACTATCCCCTTGTCACGCAGCCAAGTAGTGCGGTGCATGGGAATGTGGCCTCGAAGGGCTGACTGTAATCTGCCATTTGACTACGGATGATGCAGCCATGATGTATGACCCATTTTATCTACAGATGGTGTGGCAATCTACCACCACCTGCTTGGGATGAAGGGAAAATAGTATGAGTCAACGATAGCCCTAAAGGCTACTGTCCACCACATAACATCAACGGAACAGCTACGTCACGATATAACCTAGAATTTAAAGCGAGGTAAAATAAAATAGATTAAAAAATGAAAAATTATATTTTAAAACAACTGAACTCTACCTTTACATGGAAGCAAAATGCCATGATCAATAATGTATTTTAAATTATTTACTGATAGAAAGTTCGTTGTTGAGTTTGACCAGTAAGGTAACAACTAAAGCGCAATGAAAAGAATAAACCTCTTTTGTCATCTATGTGTACATCGTATGAGAGGAAACAATAAATAAACGCGAACTAAGCTTTACTTCATGCAAAACAAAATGAGAAAGTTCGTGCACAACTAAATCATTGGTTTTCTACCCCTTCAAACTGTTTTTTTTTTTTTTTTTAATTCACACAAGTGAACTGCTTTAAAATTTAAAAACCCCCACGTCATGCATATTAATTCTCAGTGAGTGAAATTCCTGTTCTAAATAGTGGATGTACATAAATGGATTTCATACATTTACACAAGTGAAATTCGACTTCTCACACATACATCCGAGTATAAATATCTGATGTATTACATTCAAACAAATTTCTGTACACTCTATCGTTTACTGGTTGCTATTTACTATTCTTATGAAAGCTATTTACTTTCCCTAGCACGTATATGCAAACAATAACATAATAGTTAGAGAAGGTATTGTATTCCACTCAAAACTTTGGGGTGGATTTCGAAGGAGGATGGATGATGATCTGCTGTGTATTTTTTGTAGTGTTTAACGCCCACTTTAACTACTTATGGCACCGCAGGCGGTGACACTGGTGATACATGAATGATTATGGAGCCCCATGCGATGGCGGGGGAAACCGGAGTACCCGGAGAAAACCCGCCCCAGCGCCGCTTTGTCCACAAATCTCACATGCGGTCGCTTTGGATCGAACACCGGCCGTCTAGGTGAGAGGCGAGTGGTCTAACCACTCGGCCACGGCGCGGCCCATCTGCTGTGTAGGTTGTAGTGGTGGTCTCATGGCTGCTGGTTGCTGTGGTGTGGTATTTTAAATCTTTTTACGGTTTTGAATTTGTCGCTGTATAAGAAGTTGGTAACTGTTGCGCCTGACTTAATTGTTGGAGCAGTTACAGGGCTGTTATCGGCAGCGAATTACTTACTGTGCACAGCTTAGCCACGTTTTCTATTTATTCAGCTATCTTCAATCAGTGAGTACGAGAATCTTAACCTCCATGCTTGGATGGTAGGATGTGATAATAAATTTAAAAGATTTCTTGATATATATGAAATTTTATTTCTTAATTTGTCAAAACAATGTGATGAATTATGGCTCGCTATTTGAACAGAATTCTTTTTCTAGAAAATTGTGCCAAATATATACATTCCAATGTGTACTTACAATATATTTCTTGTTGATTATTACTATAATGCTATATTCCAATTGAATAGCCCTATAAAAGGTCTCAATTTGCGAGATTATCTCTTCGCGTCTTTATCTCTGGTGTCTACTCGTTGACTGCGTCCCGGAAACTTATTAAAATTTTCACACAAATACAATAGTTGAAGATTAATGTTTTATACATTGTAATCTCCGTCTCCAAGAGAACCGCAGATTTTCTATTCTATTTCGTGAAACACAAATTTATAATACATTTTTATACATTCCTAATAATTTAAAATCAATGCATTTGTGTAATTTAAATGAAAATGGTCTCATAAGCAAATATTTGTGCAATTCTGTTCTTATGCTTTGTTACCGGTATAAAAAGTTTATGACATCCGGTATTTCGTTCACTTTTATGATTCTTCTTCTCTCTTATTATTGTTTTTAACTATGTTTTATACTAAATATGCTTTTCTAAATACCATTTCTGATCTATACATTATACAATATAATGTGTTGTATACGTTACATAACTTGGCTATGTTATTTTTTTAAAAGCACGCCATTTAAGACTACAAAGAAGCAAGTAATAAGAGCAATTCTGTTAATGTTTATCTCGATTAGCTTGAGGTAGATAAAAGAATACTTTTTTGTAAGAATAGCTTGTATCTGGAACAGCTATAGAAAGTTTGGTGAATGGAACACATAAGATATATATTTTTTTTTGTATTTATTCCATTTTAATCCCGGATTTATCGCTTTCCAAGGGTGATAACGCCCAAGTGATTTAGTCATTCATAAGGAAACTTGTGTCACCGGCAGTCACAGTTAGAAAACCATTTCTTCGTGTCAGACTGCTGTGCGTATATCCAGAATGCCGAAACAAGGCAATAAAGCAATGTGTGATATAGCCAATACTTTATCAGGGGCAAACTTCAGGGTTGACATTTTGGAAGAGGATTTAAATGCCAGTGACATTGGTTCGTCAAATATGCTCAAGTTACATGCGTAGACGTAAAAAGAAATTTCTCCCAGTTTATAACAGTGCTAGCTGACAACCGCAGATGCATGGCTGTTGAAAACTTGAGGATGACTTTGGTCATGTATTGCAATGCTGACTCTGGTGCAATTATTTAATATTATTTTTATAGAATGACTTACTTAACAGATTATCTGCAGCAATAAGAGGCTACCACACTAAGAACTATACTTTTTAACAATACAATTACACCCAAAACATCATTAGACCTAATATTAATTTTTATGATGTTAATTTAGAATTTTCAACAAATTATTTTTTAAATGTTTATGTCATTTTAAGAGAATCTTTGAGACATTTTATATGTCATTTTTAAGGTCATCTAGTTCCGGGCTCTAGTTATGAGAATTAATTAATAACGAAGCATTTCAAATTTTAGCAAGGAATATAAATATACACCTTGGTAATTAGCTGGCGTCATACATAATTTAAATTACCAATCATTGGAAATTGTCTTATCTAGCAGCATGGGTAGGCTAACAACCTGCAAATTTAATTTTCCGAATTCAAAACTTTGTCGCAGGTTAAATACTTACACCGCCACTTTCTACAAAAACAAATATTCCTCTTGGGCAGGTATAAACTTAGTAGTTAATGGCTTATATACATATTTGATTTATTTCTGTTCCTGTCATTATTAACTGACACACGATGCGTTATACAAGGAAGAGAAACAATCCCTGCTTCACGGGTTTGCCCACTGCTTGGCGAAGAAAAACTGCTTGCTACGGCACAAAAACAAGCAAGTGTGAATCCTGGTCTACGGGCTATAGTTTGTAGAGCAGTAATTCATGTGCTGATTGGTTGCGTTTTGATGTTGTGTAGAACTTAATAGGTTATAAGCTTTCCACTTTCATTTATGGAAACATCCAATGTTTGTAATATAACTTAAATACTTTGATTGTTACAAAATAGAAACAAAATATATCGCTGCGTAGTTGTTAATCATCGCAGGCTCACTTTCTAATCATTTTTAAACTCCATTTGCCTTGTTTTGGTGTTAATATGTTGTTACTATTCTGAATGGCATGGCAAAACTTATACCCACATTATATGTTTATATTTTTCCGTTGATGTTAAGGTTTCTCTCTTCATTATTATTGCAAAGTGAGACTTGCAATACATTTCGCGCATATAAATATAGTTTGTTACGATTAAACCTGTGTTTTGTCACAATTTTAAGCCCTCATAGTGTTGATGTCGGTGTCTAAAATTACAGTTACTGAAACCTGCCATCGATTGAACTGTTGTCATCTTTTGTTATTTTCTTATTGCAAGGAAAGAGAATGGCCTATTCGTATTTTCAAGCTTTTTTCTCACTCTACAAAACTGTACGTACCCACTTGTATCGTAGTGTACTGTTTTGTGGCATCAACTATTTGCGAGATTTTTTTTTAATTGCTTTGAATTTTCCACATTTTGTTTATTGTTTATTTAGATAACCCTCTTTAACATCTAAGGTCATATCGGGGGCTTTTCACTGAAACAACTCGTTGTCTGCAGGTTCTTTTACGTTTGGTTTAATCATTTTATTTTCCTCAAACACACACATACACACACATATTTCCCTGTGGGGGATAGGGAATAATTCTGGCTAAAGAAAAATTCCCTACTCCAGCCAGGAATCGAACCCGGGACCTCCGGGTGAGAAAGCTCGCTGATTACTCGACCACGGAGGCAGTCTGACTCTACATTGTTTTGTTCTTAAAATTTTGAATTTTGAGCGAATTCTTTTGGAGGGGTGGAAGGGCCTTTGTTTATTTTACTTAATTCACCCCATTGTTATGTTATCTGGTATAACTTCACTTTACTAGTTTGCGATGTAGCTCCGTAATGAAATCGTATGAAATAGCGACTTCACCCTTTAAGGAGCCGAACGGCCGGTCGCCATAGGCACACTCGCTAAGGCGTCTCGCTTTGGTGCTTCGTAGAGCAGGGGATAGTGGGTTCGAGGCCCGCCTTGGGCATGGGTGTTATATGTTTGTGTATATATGCGTGTTTAACAGAAGAAAACAGCAATTTAGAAATCATACAGCAAACAAAGTAAACAATTAGGTAAAACAGAAGTAGGGTATACAGCGCCGGAGTCCCGACCAGAATTTGGAGCTGTATAAAAAAAACAAAAAAAAAAACCCAAGACCTCAATAATCTCCTCCATGGCAGCATTCACTTACATCACAACCTCACTCTCAGAATGCACTGATTTGCCAGCACTCGGCGTCGAACAGAAACGCATTCACTGTCTCACTCGCGATACGCTGACTTGTGGAGTGGATGGAATTTTCTATAACTTAGAAGTTCGAGAGACAGAGAGAAGGCTTTTAGAAAATTCTAAATATCTCTCGGTGCCACTTCGAGGGTTTATGTTGGGCAAGAGTGCTATGGCTTCTACTTATCTCTATTTATCTCAAATACCTGGTCTCATAAGTCACTAGTAGTTTTGTTTTGTTTTGTCTCTTGATCTTGCAAGAAACATCTAATTTAAAAATCATCACCTAAACATCTTTTGAATATTTGATTATAGCATCAGACTAATGCACATTTTTTTGTATCTACCTCCAAATTTGTAAAAAAAAAATGATTTCTGCAAAACTGAAACATGAAGTAAAATGATGAACAAAACTTCTGTAATAATCTAGTGCGTGGGAGAGTTGGTAAAGCACCTCATCTGTATGTATCAACAGATTTTTTTCTCCTGATAAATGACCATGTACCCTCTATATACATTCACAAATGAAATGCACTCAGCAAATGGATCTGGTGTTGACAGAATAGCACTATGAGGTACATGCAATCCGATATCTGTTCAGCAACAAAATACACTTTACTAAACTCCAAACCCACACAGACAACATACACGCACGCACACGCATGCATGGACCAACTTACTTGCACGCTTGAACAGCAAAACAATAACGTTTGTTCTATAAATATTACGCAAAACACACATTAATTATATGTTTGAGGACTGGTTCCGCTAGCAGACAGCGATTTCCATTTATATGTAATCTGTGTTATTTGCCCTTGGCATTTTTGGTTTCCCCAGTCCCATTCTGGTAAAACGTGCAACAGTCGAATGACTTGATTTGAGCTATTTTCCACAAATTATTCTTATAGCAAGGTTATTTTTATTCACTTTCTTTTAAACTGTTTAGTATTCGTTAAAAAGTATACACAAATATGTACTATAAATTGCATATATAATACATATTGTACTTTGCACATTATATATTTGTAACAAGAGCAGAACACACAGTAGAGCAAGACCCCACCATTTTGGTTTTCAACTGTACCTCTCTCAATAACTTTACATCAACTCATAAGAAACGAAAGAACGAATCCTAATATTTAAACATTGCTATTTATAGTATTGAACAGTTGCAATTTCCCTAAATAAAACACAAACATTTTGGAAATGGTGTGGTAAATACTCCTCAGCAACCTAACAATTGTGATTAATTCAATATATAAAATAAGAACTGAAGCTTTCCTGGCGACGTACTAATTCAAAATCTTCTGGTGCTTCTAACCAGGTAAAAACTTGGCTTGATACCAACGTTTCGAAGAAGTGCATCTCCCTCGTCTTCAGGGTAAACTGATGGATTGAGCTTGCGGAGACTGGTGTTTATAAGAGCTGGAATGAAGCTAATACCTGATTGGTTCCCGTGATAACTGCTATAAATATTATTCTACGAAGTCCGTGCCCATATCTGAGTCATCTTAAATACCAGGCCATAATATCACACGAACCAATCAGATGTTAGCTTCATTCCAGCTCTTATAAATACCACTCTCCGCAATCTCAATCCATCAGTTCACCCTAAAGACGAGGAAGATGCACTTCTTCGAAACGTTGATATCAAGCCAAGTTTTTCCCGGTTAGAAGCCCGAGAAGATTTTGAATTAATTCAATATATGTCTTTTACATTTATGTGATGTAATCTTCAGGCTCAGTCCCCACTCCTTATCTGGTTCTAACTCTGCAGTTGATATTTATCTACATACTATTTTCCTTCACCCTTACAGCCTAGTTTGAGTACCAGTCTTTTGATGCAAACCAATAAGAGACCGACACATTCAGGGAAATGAGTTACTACTCCTCTATTGCCACTCGCTCAGACGTAGCTCATCCAGGACTGGTACTAGCCATGCCGCAGTGGGCTAGAACGTAAAGCGCTGGCCCGCGGTTACGGAATGCATCCGAGTTTTATTCCACATTAGGGGCTACGGATTGAACACCTGTTTAGGACTGAGGCTAGTAAAGAGTAATCGGCATTAAATAAATGGCCCCTCACAACAAGGTTACCTTAATGTGGGTGTCAAGACACGAAGGAACTGAAGGCAACGAAATTGCTGAACGCCTTACCAAGGAAGAAGCTAATCCTCCATTCATTGGCCAAGAATCATTCTGCGGAGTGCCAAAATGTTACATCAAAGGAAAGCTTAAACCCTGAGAATGTAAAAAAATAACTAAGTTATTGGGAACAAATTTCAAAGCTAAACCACGCGAAGCAATTCAATGAATTGTTAGCATAAAGAGGAAAAAACATACTCGCTCTCAACAAACAGGAGCTGAGAATATTAAATGCAGTCCTTACTGGTTATTGCCTTCTTACAGACCGTCTCTATATGGGCAAAGTTGAGGTGAATATATGTAGATTCTGTATAACAGAAAAATAAGCGGCAACACACATACTTTGCGAATATGAAGCAATTGCCCAACAAAGAATAAGGCACCTAGATCGTGGCTTCGAGTCCTGCCTTGGGCACGGGTTTTTATGTGTTTGTAAATGTGTATATGTCTGTGTATATATATGTAAACAGAAAACAAATGTTCAATTAATAGGTATGCTATGGAAATGTAGGAAACTGGGAAAAAAAGGAAAAAAGAAAAGAAAACCCGCAACCTAGGGAACCAGAGACTAGCATGCTACCTCTAGATTACGGAGGAAGACCACTAGACGAGTATAACACCCGGTATGGGCAGCATTTTAAAGCGTTGCACTGGTTAAATAATTCTCTATGTCAAACTTTTAAGCTATTTTTCTTAGGTTCAATTATCTTTGTTATTTTCCCATATTAGGAGTCAATTTTCTCTCAACAAAAACACAGCTAGAGATCTGAAAGTTTTTTTTCAAAGCACTTCGGAACAAATGTAATAACATTTCATGTTTTTATATTGGTCATTTTCAAAACAATGTAATCCTGCGCTGTTTTTTCCTGTTTTTTCCGACATTTGATATAAGATATTTTAAAAATACTAATCATTATAGGCAAATTTCAAGCAGACAACTTTTATAAAGGTATTAAAGAATGTAAATATTTAAAACTGGAGCACATAAGAAAATATATTTTTTATTTCAGCTAATTAAATCGAATAAATTAATATATACAGAATTAATATATATATTGATTAAAATTTGGTAAAAATACTTATTTTGATGGCAATAATGCCTGCCAAAAAATCAAATACTAGCTTTAATGCTTTATAAAATAACTTTTATCACCTTGGCGTGTCTTAAAATAAATATGCCTGCTTTGATATTCTTGTCTTAGCCTTCTTAAGTATGCGCTTATATTAGACGGTTGGGTAACCAAGAGGTGTGAAAACTGCAGTTTAAATTTGTTTCCCAACATCTCCGTTATCATACGAGAGTGTATCAAACACAACGCATGAACAAAGAGAATGACCACGATAATCTGTGTTAACACATGTACACCTATTTATAGGCACTTTATAGAGCGAAAACCGGCTCGGAGGTAAATATTATCGTTAACATTGGCAGTTAAACCGTAATGCGCAATAAAGGACGATTTGCTATCAATTCCCTAACGTAAAACGTGTTATGTATCTACCTACCGTTCATTTACTGGCAAATGTTTGCGGTCTGGAAACATTACGCGCAGCTAAACAACCCCGCAAAAGATTAAACTTTTCAAAGATTTAATAAAGAAACGTGTTGTATGATGTATTCAGTAGCATGCTATACGCTAAGAATTTCATTTCGCCCAGCTTCTACTTTTGTTCTTATTTTAACAGCGCTGGAGGGCATAAAGCCTCGCTGAGACGGTACAATATGAATATCTGAGATTTTCAAGTGGTTTTCTTGGGCGAACGACATAAAATATTCCCTCATTCTCCGTGGTTTCTTCCATTTTTCATTCATCCCTTTTCAGCCGGTAATATAGGAAACGTTTCGAAAATCCATAGCACCCCGCTCGCTCTGTGCTTCATGCAACTACTTTTTAAAAATGAAAACGTGATGGATTTGATTACAGTGAAGAATAGGTTTCGCGATAATAATGAAATTGTAAGGGATGCCAGCGTTTTCAAGTTGCAATTTGGCAAGGTTAATGCCAATATAAGAGTATTAGGTCCTTCTTGCCTGTGGACAAGGTTTACTGGAGCTCAATAACAAAGAGGGAAAATAATAATAATAATAATAATAATAATAATAATAATAATAAAAAAAAAATATTTATGTATACAGAGTCAAGAAGTATGGAGCAAGGCGTGTAAAAGTTCTCCTTTCTAAAGCTTTTAGGAAATAAAAAACTTTCCAGGAATATTTGTTTGCTATTTGGGAAGGATATGGGAAAGGTAGCAAGCAGGATTAACGTAAATGAGAACTCTATTAATATAATCGAAGACTAAAATGAAAAGACGTGAATTGAGGGGGGAGGGAGAAAAACCTAAAAGGGCAAGGCGATTTCTCCCATGCATTGATCGTGGAGGTATGATGCATTCTACTCACAGCAGTCACAAACATGCCTTTCTAATTGTTTTCTTTCTCATAAGCCGTGTGTAGGACAGGAGTTGGATAGAAAAGCTCAACACTATAGCCAAAATTTGAACCACGGATCTCCCAGTTCCGTAGTTCTCTTCTCTAATGTTTGATTACTTTGGAACAGGTCATTGTGATCAGCTGTCAGAGTGAGCGAAGGGAGAATATTTTATAACACAAACGCAAGCGGTGTGATGTAATTAGCTTTTAACAGAAGAGGTTGGTTTTACGTCACTCTAGTTAGAGAAGAGCAAATGTAAGGAAGGATCCACTATACGTTGCTAAGTATATTGGATTCTGAAATCAAGCAACTCTATGTACAATACTATGTTTTGTAA
The DNA here is from genome assembly GCA_030762935.1 of Hymenopus coronatus. Taxonomy (NCBI): domain Eukaryota; kingdom Metazoa; phylum Arthropoda; class Insecta; order Mantodea; family Hymenopodidae; genus Hymenopus; species Hymenopus coronatus. Next base: position 52,552,868 of record CM060882.1, read on the forward strand.
TTTAGTATATACTTATGAAATGACTACCACCACCACCACTAGTAATAATAATAATAATAATAATAATAATAATAATAATAATAATAATATGACTATGCGTTCGCTTATAGAACGGTATTTCTGCGCAGTGATAAATGTAAATGGCATGTTATTTATGGACGCTCTTTAACTACTGTGGTTCTCAGCGTCCCTTTCTAAATTGGGCGTGAAAGACCGCTTAATTTTGCTCAGAGGCCTCTCTATCAGGCTTGAGGTTCTTTTACGTGACGTAAATCTACGACAGGGGACCAATGGCTTTACTTCCCTTCCGAGGGAAGCCATGCTAAGGGTTTTTACACCCGAAAAAATCCATCGTCCTCCGCCGCGTCCTCGGGTACATGAAGTTAGCATGGTAACCATTACACCACGGAGGCCGACCTGCTCAGTGATGCAAATACAGTACTTCTCTTCTATAAATAATTCTTATAAAAGCTATAGTTATATGTAGTTGTTCTTAATAGAGATAAACTTTCATTAAAAAATGTTTCTGAGATTCAGTGACCATCATTCTGCCTTCCCAAACTGGAGATCCTGTGTTCATACCCAATGGGTGAGGAATTTTTTCTTCAAGTAGAATGTTTTCTTACCCTCAGCAGGTTTTGGATACATGCATGTGCGAGGGAACGCAAGTGTCTTTAAAACTAAATATTATTAAAACCAGCGTTAAAGAAACTGCAGACTACTTGTTAAGTCAAATCCTCCGATATAATCATCCAATTTACAAGAACGGAACAAAAAGTGATTGCAATATAAATTAAATATATAAAAACACAAATGTATATATAAAAATGAAATGAAAAACACTGTGTGTATAAGGTAGCATGAAACAATTTAAGATATTTAAAAAGCGCATTACTGTGTAATGGTTTTGAAAATCCATAATTCTGGTATGACGCGAAAAGCGAATACTGATATTCCGATATTTGGAAATGCAAACTGAACGCAAAGAATGTCTCGGAAATAATAAATGGCATGACAACATTTATTCGAAATGAGTTATGGGCTTTATTGAGATTTAAAGTTTGTGGTAGGATTATTGTCTATCTCTGACGGTTTACTAGTTGTAGAAAAGTCATTCAGAATGAAGATATTTTAGAGGCACAGAAACTCCGGACGCTTTCACGGCCAGAGTCATTAGATAGAAAGTGATTACGTGCTTGTAGGCCATAGTCTATTGGGAAACCTTCCAAACGTTTCGTCCGACCCAACTTCATTTTCTATCTATTCATAGAAAATTCCAGTTATACATTTTATTTAAAATGAGGATTTGTTAGAACCACTTTTGAGAAAATAAAAATATATATTTTTGTATGAAGGGCAGTTTGTGGTGGGAGATTTGTAGAAACTTTCCATCCTTATAAGATTCGTGGTAAGCCTACCCTCCCTGATTTTATGACAGAGATCCCCCAAGGACTTACAAAAGAGTGTCTAGGGATCTTAAGTCTGTCGGGGAACCACAGAATGAAGAATCTGGAACGAGTGGTTGGCCCGTAATGAGCCTGAGGAAGTGGATGATATGAAATGAAAGCAAATGGATGACAAAAACGGTGATGAATGGAGGAATGAATGGCGGGGAAAACAATAACCGCCCAAAAACAATTTTCATCCACCACAAATCCCACATGCGGGAGCTTGGGATCGAAACCGGGCTACCTAGATGGGTGGCGACCGATCTAACCACTCACGGTGCCGCTCCCTTAGAAGATTCTGAACATAAACACCAGGCTTGTTATTTAAAACACACACACTGACACATATTTTTATAAAAATACTTTTTTTGGTTTCGGGAAGGTTAAAGCGTGCATTTGCGGTGAAATCTCGTTACCGCAGGTTGAGTAGAATGTAATGGTTACTCTACGTAATATAGATAAGCATAGAGAAAATAACGAAGGAATAAACCAAAATATTTATACGTCATAAGGTGTAAGTCTGCGTATGTTGTTCCTTATTTAATCTGCAGAAAAGCCTGGATCCCCTCACTTAGCTGTCTGACTAATGGAAGGGGCGTCCTTCCTTAACTAATGTCTTGCGAACACGCCAATACAGCTGACGTGCTCAATAGCGCTCCCTTCCAGTATTGGGAGTCTTGCAGTAGTTCACCTTGTCAAAAGGGGAGAAATTTATAGAAATGCGTGGCAAGGAGATGGAGCAATTAAGATGATTAGATAAGTAGTGGCTAAGTCACAGTTCAATGGATCCTGTAGCAGACACAAGTGTTGCCCATTCATTACGTAGCATCCGTTTTGAGATGGCATGAGGATGATCCCAGGAAGACAAAAGGTAACGACAGCGCTACAGAGGAACCAGTCTGCATAAACGGTAATCCACTTGAACATGTATAGGAGTATCATATTTACCCACACAAACTTTTATATTTCAAATTAATACCGAAAAAATATAACAGAAGAATCGGATAATCAATAAAAACATTTTGGAGCCTGAAGTATTTAAATGAGAAATACTTCTTTCACATCAGTCGTACGTGGGACAAGTTGTGTGTGTGTGTGTGTGTCCAAGGAAATTCCACACTGCAACCAGTGGCTTATTGTACGTCAGACCCCAGAAGGATAGAATGAGTTGAGAGTAATTTCAAAGGGCGGTCGGAACCGGACAGCGGGGAAGAGAAAGCGTGTACTCCAAGCAGCTTCATCTCTTTTACAGACGACTTTCAATGTCATCTCGCCGCAGAGAAAATGGAAATGGATTTTTATTTACTGGCGCACTTTAACTACTGTGGTTATGAGCGTCCCATTCTATTCTGGGAGGTTTGTTCAGAGGCCTCTTTATCAGACTTGAGGTTCTTTTACATGCTGTAAATCTCAGACACTGGATCCACGGCTTTACTTCCCTTCCGAAGGAAGTCATGCTAAGGATTTTTACCCCCCAAAAAATCCATCGTCCTTCTCTGGGTTTGAACCTGCGACCCTAAGAATATGAGGTTAACATGGTAACCATTACAGCACAGAGAGTTGTATTTTTAGAGCGCAATCACCACTACGGGATGGCCCCACCACCGCAATCCTCTCCGACACTTACAACCCTGAAAGAGACCACTTGGGTGACACCGAGATGAAATGAAGGGTCAGGAAGTTCAGTGGAATAAAGAGACTTCTTCACGATTTGGGCCGGGAAAACGCCCGAAAAACCCCATGGGACATGGATGTCAGCCACGGAAGTCGTTCCCATGATATTTCGAATATCAGTTACAGACGAAAAGTCTAAGCTACCTGGCTCGGTTATTGGAAAAATTAAGTCAGACCGAAAAATTTAACGCCATAGGCTGGAATTGAACCACAGATCTCTTGGTCTCCGTCCAATTTCTCTGATCACTGAGCTACTATGACAAAATACCATCACGTTACTAAATTCTCCAACTTACCTTTTTCCAATTCTCCAACCATATCAGACGATGAATAAAATCGGTGAAATGATGTTCAAATCATCTCGGGGCCACGGAAACTTAAAGTTACTCGACATTCATCTTCTTAGAATAAGGCAAAATAAAAATAAAAAAAAAACTATCCAAGTAACTCATCCTAAACGAGACTCGAATCGCGACTTCTTGAATGTAAAGCAGATGTGCTACCCCCACACTACCGCGGCGGGCCCTGAAGCTGTCTCTCTTTCGGTTTACCAGATATACAAACGTCATCCAGAATGATGAGCTCTTCAGAGGTTATTCCCAAAAAATTCAAAATATGCATTTCTTTTGTAATAAAACATTAAATACGCGGTATGTTAATAAAAACCGATAGAACCACTTTCGAGCAAATAAAAAAAAATTATAATTCAGCTGTACTGTCCAAAAACACACAAGGACCTTTCTCATAATATTTTTATTCAACGATCCTCAAAACATGATTCCGGTGAAATATCATTATAGAATTTTGGGTGGAATACAATACCTTCTCTACATAGTATATTCACTGTGCATATGTGATAAAGAAAGTACAAATAAAGAGTATTGCCCCGGTATGTTAACGAAAATCGGACACGAATCGGCTATAGGTAAGATTCAGGCAAGAATGCGCAGCCAGATAAGGGAGAGAACGAGTATGTGAGACGCAGTTGTCACGGGAGAACGTCTCAAATGGAAATGGGGAGGTCACATTGCAAGCTTGAGTAACAACAGTTGGACTTATAGATCAACCATGTGGGGCCCCTGAACAGGAAGAGGCGTGGGTAGGCAGATGACTTAAGTATGAAATGGGACAACTGTGATCGGCTTTTAATTAAGAATAAATATTAACTTTGCTACCTATATTTATATTCGTTGCCGTAATAATGTTGCAGTACGCATTCTTTCATTCTTATCTTTCGGTTAAGATTTATTTCGTTAATACTTTTATGTAAATGTCCAAACTGTTGATGGACGTAATTGCCAGGTCTATGCGTAAAATATGGAAAACGTTTCTAAAAAAGTCGTTTGACATTTAGTTATGTTTCAATTATAGTTATTTTTATAAGGTGACAAACAAGTAGAAATTGTATACTTCGCCCCATCTGCGATGATCCCAATCCTAATCTTGGAATGAGTGTTTGCATTCAATTGTCTTCAGTGAGGAAAGCTTCATATTCTTCCCAATATTCAGTACTCTTTGTCTCTGTGTGGTTAGCGGGGCACAAATGACCCAGTTGTCGTGGGTCCTTAAGTTAGGAGATCGTTGAATTTAAGATTATGTTGATAACGCAGGTTGGTATTTGTGTTGTATGCATTAAAAATAGCGTCACTGCTATTTTTCGAAGTTTAAGTTTCCTCAATATCATATAATCTTGTATTTTTAATTTCTCTACACGTAATATGAACACAGTAGGCAGAGGAGCTATTCTAAATCTCGACTATTATGCATAGCTCAAAAACGAAGTTTTCAAAGGAAACCCCCTACCTCAAAATACCCTTTACATGCAAGATTTTTAAAAAATGTTGATTTTTACTCAAGCACCATATTTTAAAATACTTTTATAACAAATGAAATGTATATATGACATTTTCTGGGAATAGTCTCTGAAGACCTTTTCAATCTAAATGACTTGTGCAACTGGTAACCGTAACAGACAACTTATTACGCAAACATTTAGATTTCGTTAAAAGAACAAATTATGTCATATAATTTATTTAGAGTTAACTATTTCGGAGATAGTCCTTGTTATTGGTTTCAATTTGAAAATACTTGCATATTTTGCAAACTGAAAGTACTGTGTTTAATAATATCTCGTTTGTTTTATTCCTGGCATTGAAAATACAACCGAATTTCAATGATAAAATATTTGACGAGCGCTTCAACTAGTGTATTTTTTATTTACCTTCTGATTATAAGGAATTTTCTGATTTACCTTCATGTAGATGAATACTCTTTTTAAGCGTAGACTGTTTGCAGAACAAGTAGAGAGAGTCATTTGAATAGAACAATCACAGATTTTTCGAATTGTTAAACCCCGGTCTTCCTAAAGCGTATTCTCTCACTGGTGTAGGTATTGATCTTTATTCTTAAAATTTGGAGCGCCATCTCTTTTCTGAGGTCTATTTATTTGCAGTGCTAGAATGGTCTTCAGGTACTACTAGGAAATAACTTACCTCCAGTCCAGTTGTACATTTCTGTAATATGTTAGCCAGATGTAATTGAAAGAAATATGTGGAAAGCGGTCTCCCTGAAGTTGTTTGGATTCTAGATGAAATATCCGATTTCGAGCTTATATAGTTGGCATATGGAGGCCTGGGTTGAATGCTGAGCTGACTAGAGCAGTAAAATGTTATTAAATGAATCATCACCACGAGTGGGGTTGCAGTAAATGTAATAGGAAGGGAGATATGTTATTACTCACCGCTGGCCACGTAATGCGTTCCCTGGGAGCTCGTGATGGGTGGTTGTACCAAGCACACTACTTTTCACACCGGCCACTGGAGCATTGAGTGGCGCTGGAATCGTTTTCCTTGACAAGAGTTATGTGCCCGCTGGGATCCGGACGCCAACACCGGAGGAGGAGGGAAGGGATCCTAAAGATCGGAAAATGCCCAAGTATTCGGCTTCCTGAACAGCCGTAAAGGTCCAAACCCAGGGATTTTGTGACCAAACAAAAGACATTTTATGCACGCTCCTGTCCCAGATACATGAATGTATTGCACTAAAACTCCTGTTTTCCCGCTTGTGAATGCCATACCGGGGATATGAGGAAACGAGTGACTTCTCTGCCAGCATTTTTAAGCATACTTCAAACTTAACATAATTAACAGTTAAATGTATGCCTTCCACCAATAAATTTAGTAGACATCCTCACTCACGTTTTACTTTGTTTCTTACTATATGATTTTTCAAAACACTAGTATCTTCTTTAAAGGTGGATACACACAATTATCTATCATGTGCAGTTCTAAATGTGAAACCGTATTCAAATTTTCATTTCCGTTATGTAAGTCCTTAATCTAGGTTGCGATATGTAACAGTAATCTTACATTCATAATCTCAGAAACTATCTCAAATAAATGAAACTCCGGATCATATGTGAAAATAAGCTTCAAAGAACGGCAGAATATAATTTGAAACTAGATAGTTCCACAAACACTTTTATTTAACGAGATCAACACAATTCCTTTTCGTGTGTAGGCGTATGAATGTCAGTAAATGAAGTTTGTATCTGAAAACATTTTGTGATTATTGCTTGCAAATAAACTTCCAGAAAATTCAAATTTCGTGTTTTACATGCTGTATGAAAAACATATTTGACTCAACAGAATTATGTTCCTAACTCAAACTTTAGTTACTAGATAATGTTAACATGCTACGTGAGAAACAGATTTGACTCGATATGTGGAACAACCGAATTATGTTCCAAACTCAAGCTTCATTTACTAGACAATGTTAACGTGCCATTTTATATGTATTTGCGTAAGTCTTTGAGAATCCGCTTCTATAACCATGAACTGCAAATATTAAAAATCCGCACCTTGTTGCCCCATGTGTTCATCCGCCGCCGCAAAAACAGTTTACGCTCAAACCTGCTTTATTATTGTTATGTTTGTTATTATAGTCATTACACCCACTAATTACTTGTGTTATTACCATTAAGTTAATACGAGGGTCGGCTATTAAGTCCCAAGCCTCACACAGATATGGCAACACTAGGCCAGTTAGACGGTAACATTGTATAGTTTAACTCTAGACTAGCTTTTATCCACAGTTACAGGTCTAAAGCTTGTTTAGTTTTCGAATGACAGCATTTTAAATAAGACAACTTTAGAGTTTTCACGAAAATGGAGGAAAAGCGTAAAGAGTAAATACTTCCCCTTGAAAGATTTAACGCCTAAAGAAATCAAGGAGGAAATGAACAGTACATTGAAAGACTCTACCCCTTCATATTCAATGATTAAAAAGATGGGTTGCAGAGTTTAAAATGGGACGTACGAGCACTAGTGATGAGCCTCACTCTAGACGCCCTGTAGAAGTGAAACTCCAGGGATCATTAAAAAATTCATCGTTTAGTACTCGAAGACCACAGAAAAGTTGTTTAAGATAGCAGAGGCTGTAAACATATTAAAATAATGTGCAGGTAATATTTTAAGTTTTGGGCTTTCACAAGGTCTGTACAAGATAGGTGCCACGTTTGTTGATACTTGATCAAAAGTTGCAAAGAAACTGTTTCTGTTAAGAATATGGAGCTCTACCGTAATAATCCCAGTGAATTTTTGAGACAGCTTATTACCATGGATGAAACTTGGATACATCACTACACTCCAGATAGTAAATCACAGTCAAAACAGTGGATTGCGTCAGGTGAACCAACTCCAAAAAGGCGGTCAATTTTGTTAGCTAACAAGGCTATGGCAAGTGTCTTCTGGGATGCACAGGGAATTATTTTTAGTGATTACTTATAAAAGGGTGAAAGTATCACTGGTGACAACTACGCAAGCTTACTGCAACGTTTGAATGATGAGGAGAAAAGAAAAAGACCTCATTTGGCAAAAAACTTGTTTCATTCATTGCAATGGAAGAAACTTGCGAATTGAAGCTCAAATTGCTTCAACATCCAACCTATTTGCCAGATCTAGCACCCAGTGACTATCACCTGCTTCTAAACCTAAAAAAAAAATGACTTGGAGGACGAAGATTTCACAGCAATGAGGAGGTCCTTGATGCGGTCAACAGCTATTTTGAGGACCTTGAGTTGGTTTAATTAAATTACAACACCGATATGACAAATGTATTAGCCTTTCTGGAGATAATGTTGAGAAATAAAGCAAAAAAAAAATTAAATGCTGTTTTCATTGAGAGGCCCGGGATTTATAAGCGGATCCTCGTAATTCATATTATCAATGGGACCACCAGCAGTCGTTTCAACATTCAACTTGTTTACATTATGCTGAAGAACATAAAAATAGGAAAGGCAATAAAATAGGTGCAATGTCATGATAACATTCAACTACTGAAGAAAGTACAACGTATAAGAAATTTACTTATCATCCCAAATTTGTTTCCACAGTTTTAAAATGTTCATACATTATAGTATAATATTAACACCTCATAGAAACTTTTGTTTGAGAAGTTTTCTAAATAAACCTATGAATATAGCTTCAATGCATTAAATGTATTAAAGTAGTTGTGATACTGGTGAAGAACATAAAAAAATATTAAACTGTAGCGACTAGAAAGTCAGCTGTTGCTAGTCTCATTTGAGTTAGTGGACAAGAAATTGTACTATAATTAGCTGTCACTCTACCTTCTAACATCACAGATGAATACTTTGGAGAAAGCTTTTACGTTCTTAATAATAATACCGAAGTCTTAAGTTTTGAAATACTTTCATTTGATGTTATCCTACAATTCATCCAATCAAAAAGTTCAGTTGAAGATTTAGAATCAGCTAACTGTTCCTAAATGGCAGTCTCGCCTGAAAGAAGCTGCTATCATCACAACTACCAGAGGCTAGGAGGATCACGGCCTTACCTATATGAAGACATTACGGAAAGAGATAGGTCAGGTGGTCAACCAGCTTGCTGAGGCTGACTGGCAGCCTTGTTGAAAGGCATCAAAAGTCAGTACAACTAATTTAAGGAGCGAACACAGTTCTAAACATTAGAATACGCGCTTTTAATAGTGCTTCTTCTCACCTTAGTATTAATTATCATGTATTTCACAATCCATCTACTACATTGCATGCTCATTATTGTCAACACTTTACTATGCTATTAAAGTTTAATGGATTTCATAATTAATGTTAACTAATCCGATATAGGTTAGCTTATTTACTGTTATTTTTCCTAAAATCCACTGTGTTTTAATCATTTAACTGGAACGCACACAATTACGAGGAAACGTTAAAAACAAAACCACATACGCCAGATTCCCGAGACGTAGAAAGATCTCCTGAAGCACAGCCCCTTAAACTGCCATACCATATCTGCTATCATCTCCCGGACACGAAAATTAGCTTTGTTGGCGTTGTGTATCTTGCACGCTTTAAACATGACATTAAACTGTTGCATTGATTCTGGATATCTTCGTGTGTAAATAAAAATAATGCCATTATCTCCTTGAAATCTTTGTTGTTAAATTTTTCTATGCACTTATATTATGCGAATTAGCTAGTGATATTTTCTGTAATATAAATGAAGGATCCACACTTTTAACTAAATTTTACTTTTCAAAAGACTTACGTGTAAAAAAAATGCATTATGATCCCCCCCCCTCTGAAAGCTCTTTGCAGCATAATCAGGGGATATATAAGCGAGTTGGCAGGGCAGGTCTTCGCTCCCAGCCTTTGCACTGATAACTTGGGAGGACAATGATGCAAAGCGAACGTTATAGTCTAGGAGCGCCACTCGGAATGGCCGAAGACTGACCGTCACCACCGACTAGCCTCTCGGATCGCGCCAATAAAGATCCAGTTACACCGCTAGCCACCGCGACCGTCGAATCTGAACCTGCCTCGCTGGCAACTCACGCCACATCACCCAGAATAGAGACGCCACTTACGCCTCCCCAATCTCTCTTCGCCTTTTTTTTTTTTTTTTTTTTTTCTGTATTCCTTTTCTTAAAGGTTGTGCCAGCATCCGCGGTTAGACAGCAAAATGAACATAAATTTCCTTTGTTTTCCGTTTTCTATTTTTATAATAATACACATACATGTACACATTCACAAACACCCATGCTTCAGCGCAGTAGTACGCGGAGTTCACCGGTAGCTCCCAGATGAGTTAATCATCCAACGTCACCCGGTGTCGCTGGCCTTCTCTCACAAAGGCCACGCGAATACAAGCTGCAAAGAGATGGCCACCGCTGGTGAGGCTGAAGTTCTGGGATGGGGCGAACATATTGCCTATCCTTGGACAGGTACACACGGTCTAGCCCAACCGGGGCACGAGCCAATCCCCCTGTCACCGGTTTTGCCATAACGGCCACTCTACTGAGAGCTTCACAGCCGCCACCCGATGCCACTAATATAGAGCCATATGACTCACAGCCAACTGCACCAGCCACAACATGACACGTCGCCCCGTGAACTGTGCCACCTGCAACAGTGCAGGTCAGTTCAAGAGCATGGAACCCACGCAGACTCACGCCAGTAGCTCAACTACATCAGCACCTTCTTCAAGCCTCACAGATGCCGCCACACCATGACACAGCCATCACCAGCGCAGAACCAAAATACAGAAACACATTCTTCATCTCTTCACCCATAGGCCGATATCACAGACAACACTGACATTCTTCAACTTCGAGAGACTATCCAAACTTTCACTGACAGCATACCCACTACGGAGGAAGCCCTGTACCGCACTCTCGCGGGAATTCAGGAAACTACTCAAATCTACAGACAAGCACTACCAGCAAAACAACCATTACGACACCATTTCAACAAGTATCTTGACAATTTGTTTCAGTACATCAACACCTCTCAGATCTACAAGATGCACAAACAGATGGATAAAATACTCCAAGAACACGTGGACATACAGACTACAAGTTTATACCATCGGGAACAACTCCTGAAAACTCTCAGAATTTATCTGCTGGAGAAGGGGACCATCGCTTCCTTACCCTGGACAGAAGAATGCGACAAGGACAAACACTGCCAACATGATGAAATCACGTCACGGGAAAAGTTAGCCTAATGAGTAGGCCCACCTTAGGGCATTAAGCTATAGCCAACAGGTGAACCAGCTTACCAAACTGGTCACTGTCCACGAACACTGTTTGTTTCGGCTCTACCGGGCCTATGACACGAAGTATTCCAATAAACAGGGTCATCACAGCACAACTTCCTTTCCTCTTCTTTCTTCCTTCCCTTCTTTTAAACCTTTATTTCTCCCCAAAATGAGAGGGGAAAAACAGTTGGAGATACATTTTAACAGAGTCTTCTAAGAGTGGATTAGAGAGAGCCAATTGAGCGCGAGCATCGCAGCGACGATCAGTAACAATTATTGTCAGCTATTTAAATAAAAAAAATTGTTACACAGGTGTCAGAATTTGGATTGAACCTAGATGGTGAAATCATCATGATCGGAAATCATGAAAATGGAATCCGCAGTGGAAACAGAGAATAAACGAATACGGATTGTAGAAGATGAAGTAATTTGAAAATATTCTTTACTCCGTCTCCATATTCTCTAGACAAATGCTGCTTGTTTTTATATATTTTCATTGAAGAATTAATTAATTATTATGCTAATAAGATTACCAAAGCGTGACTTATAAGAAAATACCTACTTGAATTCATGTTACGAGAGCAGAACGCCCTTTAGGGCGTATGCACGTATACCACAATGTTAGCATATTGACAGCAGCAAAATGCAACTGCCTCTAATGTATCTACATTGACAGTTGCGAGCCCTGAATGCAGTTTACTATTCACACCAGTGACGTATTGACAGACACGAAAACCTCTATGCTGCCTTTTACGGATATCGGCTTTCAGACATCCAGGGTTTGCTTACGGTTCTTTGTTCGACTCTCCAAACATGTAAGGCCAGCAGTGCATGCTCCGGCCGCAGAAAAGGGCTAGGTTTCGAAAGGTCGTTATTTCATTATGCAAAGCTCACAAATTAAAACGCTGGCAGTCTTCATCAAATTCAGATCATAAACCAACAAGAAAGTTGTGTCCATCATGTTCAAAGCTGTAGAAAATTGAAAAGAAACCTTACTGAATGACTTTCATTTTCGTCATAACTTCTAAATTTTGAAATGTTATCAGGCATTAAACATAATATACACAAAAACCATAATAAATTTCCTTTGTACTACCATAACTACAAAAGTTTTTTTGGTAGTGTTTAACGCCCGGTTTTTGATTAAAATTTCATATATTACAGATACTTACTTCACAAATAAAATGAATATCTTGAATTTTCTGGGAATAGCCTTCAAAGATTACTTTATTCTGGATGAATTTTACGGAATTTTGCATAACGCCTAAACCGTAAGAACTGGACAATTTGCCATACAAAAAATGTAGAGTACGTTGAAACACTCAATTTTGTTATATTTTTTTTTTTCGTGGAGTTGATCGTTTTTAGTTATTTCTTTGTAAACCTTATACTTTTCTCATACAGGAATTTGTCAACTCCTATCCATGCAAACAGAGAAACTTCAGTCACATAGCAACCAGCTTTTGACTATCACTTTAACCCATGGTACTCCCTTATTTCACTTCTACTTACAAGAAAGCAAGTAATAAGACTAGTTCTGCTAATTTTTTCTCGATTAGCATGAAGTAAATAGCAGTATAAGCATTTTAACAATAATTTGTTGCAGATATGTTGAGAAAGTCATGTGAATGGAACACTTCAGATTTTTAACAATATTGCTTGTTCTAACGTATTTCCTTTTTAATACCCTTAATCACTTATTTATTTAGTCTGTAATCTCTCCTCCCCCCCCCCCATCTCCGTTCTTTTATATTCGTTTGCTTGTTGGTTTTATTTTCTTTCTTACATTATTCCTAAGAACAGGAGTATTCTACATCATCAATTAGATTACATTTGTAATCTAGTGCGAAGCGGACATTGGTTTCTCGTTGGGTATATTAAGAAATTTACTTCTGCGCCCAAGAAGGAAAGGGGAGAGAGTATTTTCCTCAGAATCACCCTTAAGTAGAAACAAAAGCTAGCCAAAAGAACGTTGACATTTCGTCATTACACACGCCCTTTTCGCTGTTTTTGACTGCGCTTTTGTCTCGTGCACTTTCTTTCTTAAATTATTTTTCCCTTCTTTAGTTGCGTTTCTCTTACTCCATTGCTTTTCTTTTTCTCCTTGGTTGCTTTCTTCCAAGTTTAAATGCTTCCTCTTCTTTAATTACGCTATTCATTAATTGCTTTGTTTTACTTTCTTTAGATTCAATTTCTCATTCTTTTACACTGCTATTTCTTTTCGTTTCCGAATTCTGCCTAAGCTTTAATTAATTACATTCCTTTCTTTATTTCTTCCGCCCTCTGTTGCTTATATCATAGCCTTTGTCTTCTTCGCTTTGAACATTTCTTTTGTCCTTTTGTTAGGCTTCTCCCGCTTTATTTAATAATTTTTAAACGTGTTTCGTTTCTAGTATGAATTTGGTACGCGCATATTGTTTTACAGTATGTTGCACTTCTGTATTGTTCACTTTAATTTATTATTTATTTTCATTCCTTGTGAAGTTTTCTGATGCAATACACGCCCAGTAGCACATTCTTCAAGAATGGGTTTGCCCTCAAAAGGGAAAATACCACTTAACAGTTATATATGATCGATTGTGTAAGGTCAGCTTCTTTAATCGAGTGCAGAGAATGAAAAAAAAAAAAAAGATTACATATGAGTATCGTACATTTTTTTTTGAATCAGCAGTACGAAATTAAAGTAACATAAATATCAGAAAGTAGTTATCATTTTCACAGATGTATAAAGCAGTGATTATTTATGCGGCCATATGCTTTTAAATAAGTACTGAAAATAGTTGAATAACGATGGTCATGACAATTCTACACACTGATAACAATTGATTCGCTTTTTTTTTTTTTGGTAATGTTTAACGCCCACTTTAACTACTTATGGTACCGCAGGTGGTGACACTGATGATACATGAATGAAGATGTAAACCGGTGGAATGCGATGGCGGGAAAACCGGAAAACCCGGATAAACCCGCCCCAGCGCCGCTTTGTCCACCACAAATCTCACATGCGGTTGATTTGCTTAATTACTTGTTTCAATAGACATTGAATAATTAAAAAACTCGGCTCATATAGACGATTTTGTAACATGTAGTTAAAATTAAGCGATAACTTCAATAATAAACGTATTTTATATAGTTTATTTTTTACGACAGTCATGAAGTTACAACTTGCTATCCTTACTCTTAGGTGCCACATTAACAACGACGCGCAAAAATATTTTATAGATCCCATCCAGGAGTCATAATTTATTTTCATTAAAATTCTATACCACACATGCGAATGCATTGCAATTACATGGCGAAATTATTTCGAATTAGCGATATAATGGAAACTCTCATTTTTAGGCAGATATTAAAGAACTGTTCAAAATGTTGTTTTCAAACATTTTTATGCTTTTACACGAAGTGAACATTTCACCCTTCAAACTGTACTGATTGAAAATTGACAGAAATTAATTCAACGCCAGAAAATGTTTTACTAAAATTGGCAAACAATTTTAACCACAATTTTCATTATGAGATTGTAAATTAGACACACAGTTCTATAAAGAATACAAAATAGATAATTATACATTGCCAATATGACAGATATATTTGAATTCCACGTTTACAGACATAAATGGGAAAATAAAAATTGTAGAAATGCCAGATGGCTCAACTGCTCTTTACTTTCTGATATGTTCCATTCACATGACTTTTTCAACATCTCTGCAACAAATTATTGTTAAAAAGCATTTGCTTCAATTTACTTCACTCTAATCCAGAAAAAATTAGCAGAAATAGTCTTATTACTTGCTTCCTTATAAGTAGAAGCTAAATAAGGGAGTACCATAGGTCAAAGTGATAGTCAAAAACTGGTTGCTATGTGACTGAAGTTCCATTATTTGTATGGACAGGAGTTGACAAATTCCTGTATGAGAAAAGCAAAGGTTTTTTTAAAGCTGAAACCAATAATAAGGAATATCTCAAAAACGATCAACTCTACGGAAAAAAATCTGATGTGTTCCATTCACATGCCTTTCTCTACATCTCTGCAAAACTTATTCTTAAAAAGCTTATACTTCTATTTACTCCATGCGCATCCAATTAGCAGAAATAGTCTTATTATTTGCTTCCTAGTAAGTAGAAACAAAATAAGTACCATAGATTAAACTGATAGTCAAAAGCTGGCTGCTACGTGACTGAAGTTCCTTTGTTTGTATGAACACGAGCTGACAAATTCCTGTATGAGAAAAGTAAAAGTTTTTCAAGGCTGAAACCAAAAACGAGGAATATCTAGAAAACGATCAACTCCACAAGAAAGATGTATATAACATAAATTGTGTGTTTTAACGTGCTCTGCAGTTTTTATGTAGTAATTTTTCGTCTATCTCTTGCCAGTTATAGACAATTCCGTAAAATTCATCCAGAATAAAGTAGTCTTCAGAGGCTAGTCCCACAAAATTCAAGATATACATATTATTTGTCAGGTATATATATTTAATATACGATACTTTAATCATAATCGTTTGAGCCATTTTTTAGAAAATCAAAATTTTCGAAAATTTTTCCATGTGAAGGGTAGTTTGGGGTGGGAGTATTTTCTTGAAAACCTTCGTGTCCCATCCTTGGAAGATACTGAACTTAAATACCAAGTTTGGCATTTAACGAACGGTCTTTTCGTTTTTGAGCTATGCTGCCCGCAGACACACACAGACAGAGAGACTCACTGACATTTTTTTAACATGCTTTTTTTGTATTCAGGGTGTCTTAAAACATTTACTTCCGGTGAAATTTCGGTATCGAATTTTTGGGTGCAATACAATACTTTCTCTATACAGTATGTGCATAGTTCGTATAGAGAAAGTAAAAAAGTATATAACAAATTGTGTTTTTTAACGTGCTCTACATTTTTGTGTGGCAAGTTTTTGTCCATCTCTAACGGTTTAGCATTTATGCAGATTTCCGTAAAATGCATCCAGAATAAAGTAGTCTTCAGAGGCTATTCCCAGAAAATTCAAGTTATAGATTTTATTGACATGTGAGTATCCTATATATGAGGTTTTGATCAAAATTATTGGAGCCATTTTTGAGAAAATCAAAATTTTCGAAATTTTTCCCATGTAAAGGGTAGTTTGGAGTGAGGGGATTTTATTCAAAATCTTCGTGTACATCCATGGAAGATACCAAACTTAAATACCAAATTTGGTATTTAACGGTGATTTTGTTTTCGAGCTATGCTGTCCACAGACACACACACGGACCTTTTTACAAAAATGCTTCTCTTTTTAGCGTTCAGGGAGAACAAAACATATTTCTGGTGAAATCTGGGTATCGAATTTTTTGGTGGAATATAATAACTTATCTATACACTATGTACATAGTACGTGTAGGGAAAGTAAAACTTTTTTTTTTAATCGGAGAGAAACAAAACATATATTTCCGGTGAAATTTTTGGGTGGAATATACAATACCTGCTCTATACAGTATGTGTAGAGAAAGGAAAACTACTCTGTTTGAAGTTAGATCTAGGAAACCCTGCAACTTCATGACTTGGGTTGTTTAGAATAAGTGCTAATATAAACAATTGGGTGATATTAGGAGGGAGTTTAGGATCATCATAAAAAAAAGTTTCACTTGTCCCATTCACAAGAATTTTTCTGCCTACTATTTCAACAGATCAGTCTCCTTGGCGCGGTCGAGCGCTGTTGCTTACCAAGCAGAAGACCTGGATTCGATTCCCGTTATCGGTGTGGGGATTTTTCTCTCTCTGGGAGACCTGGTGTGGTCCCTGGGGACCCAATAGAGAAGTTACTTAAAAAAAAAAAAGTAACTGCTCAAAGTTGCATGGACCGCTTTAACTGACCGGGAGGGTAATCACGTCCTATCCTCCATGATGTCTGTAATGGGCAGAGGTGGGCGACGCAGTGGTCGGGCGGTGAGAAGTGGCTCGACTTCGGGCTGTTGTGCTACCGAGT